>OU612095.1:98206624-99545374 GCA_914767995.1 Thecocarcelia acutangulata | reverse complement strand
GTGCGTTCAGTCCAGCGAACGTTATGAAATGGGTTTAGTTGTCGAAATGTGCGTACAATCGGAAAATCTTTCAAAAATTTGATGATACCGGATCTGTAGGAAATGTGAAAATACCCGTGCATGTTCCTATAGCTCGTTCTGTAGAATATATTGCTTTCTAGGGAAATAGTCTTCATTTCACCTCAATGGCTTCGTCAATAAGCGGAATCCCAGCGGTATTCCAGAATTAATCTTGAACTCGTTTGATGAGATGCCATCTAAAACAACTCGTGAAGTGCGTTCTCTGAGAAAGTTCAATATGAACCGAGAAAAATCATCACCGACACCGATATTGGAAAATTTTTGTTGCAATGGATCTTATCTTTTAAAAAAGTATTAGCGTTATAAATAGTGAAAGAGGAGTAATATAGAAGGTGAATATTAATTATTTTACTTTCCAAGAGCCGCCCAGTTCTAATCGCGAAATGCACTCAACTTGAAAAAAATTATTGCGATAAAAATTGCTCACTTTAAAAGCCATTAACCTTTTGCTTCAGCTAACTTTCACAGCTGTATGTAAACCAATTCGTCCTTTGTAAGCTTAATGCATATATTTTTTTTTGCAGGTCTTTCTTTTTCAAAAGTCAAAGCAAAACTTTAACTGTCAAATACAAGGGGATTACAAACGTTTCATACAAAACTTTCCTTCTTATCTGCTGACAGTCAATTTTACTCAAGCAACTGCATTCTTGACGTGTAGTTTTTTGACTTTTACCTCATTCTTTCTTTTGCTTCCCTTCTTGCTGTGCAAAAACATTATTCGTTCATTCATTCAATTCAATTCATTTGTATCGGCAGCATTCAAATAAGAGAAGCATTTAAAGTAATTATTTTTGTTTCATAGTTGATGTTTCGTTGTTCATCTGCTTGTCTACTTCGGTTGTCGTCTATCGTAATCTTGTGATGTTGAAAAGTTTTTGTATTATATTCCGTAAGATATTCAATTCTCCGATATATTATTCTCAAGCTACTGACATTTTTGCTAAAGAAAGTTAAGAGTTTCCTTAAAAAAGTTTATGCTGCAATAAGCTGTTTGTTTAAAATAAACATGCTTTAACAACACATCATTTCTTTTAATAGGTTGTTTTTATACTTTTGCATTAATTAAGCAAATTTTACTCGGTCAAATTGCAATGTAAGGTAATAAACATATGTAAATGTGCGTCGTTATAAATATGAGACTTTATTTCAATGTGCGCCTGTATGTTTGCCACTAAATTCTTCCCTGGTGTCAAAATGTAAACTTAAAACCTTCTTTATTAAAACAGCAAGGCATTAACCAGTGATCCACACAAGAGCTTTAGGATTGTTATTATAAACCGTCTCTTTGAAAATAATCCACGGGTGTTAGATACGGAGACCTCGGTGGCCATGGGATGTCCATAAAGCGACTGATCATCTTTTGGGGAAAATAGTGTAGAAAGTACTGGAGGACATGTTACTAAAACATAAATGTTATTTTTCATTGTTTCGATATTTTAAATGATCTATTGTTAATTCAAGGGAACTTTTCCACTGCACTTGATTCTTTCTTTACATTCATATTTGGTTCAGTTCTTAAAAAGATAAGTCATTATTTAGTGAAGCGGTAGTTTTTCAAGTGGACACATAATTAAAATATTTTCAGTTCTGCTATTTTAAAAAATTTATTTTAATATATAATTTCATCTTTTTGCGAACATTTTTTGATAGGTAATATTTTTAAGGATATCAGCAAAATTGTATACCAATATTAGCCACTAGGTATGGGAAAAACACCAACTTGCTCCGAAGAAGAAAGGGGCTCCAAAAAAAACTTGAATGAATTTTCTCAATTACTTGTCTGCTCTAGAAAAAATGCAATGAACCATTTTGATAAATTTGGGAACTCAGATAATCTGCCCAGAGCCTCTGAACACCGTAAAACCACAGCCAGATAGGATGAAATAGTCGTAAAGGCATTTAAAACTGACCGATTTAAAATCTCTTAACAGCTAAAACTTGAATTAGAGTCATCATTTTGATATTCAAATATCATCTAGAACTCTACGGCGGCGGCTTAATAAAAGTAGCTTACGTGCGTGCATCGCACAGAGAAAACGTTCGGCTCCAAAAAAAATTTTAAAACCATATTGTACAGAAAAAAACATTAAGAACCGAATAGGCTTTTGGAAAAATGTTTTATGGAGAAATGAATCCGAATTTCTGCGGATATTTCTGATATTTTACTTATGGCGTTTTCTTTTCTAGAAAATGTGTAACATTTTCAATATTGTTTTGCCAAAAAAATATAGAAGTATTCAGTTTTCTTAACTTTTTTTCAGATATTTATAGTTATTGCGACATCTTCTTTTCATCTCAATAAAACTTAAATTTTAAAACTTGAGTTTTAAGGAAAAAAAGTGCAGCATAAAGGCAAATCCTTTTCAGAAAAGAAAACGGCATTAATCAGTTCTTTTAAGAAATTCAGATCCAGGTCGTAAAAAATAACTTTCAATGATATCAATTCAAACGTCATTGAGTGTATACATAATAGGTCTGTTCCACGAGATCTCGGACTAGTTTGGACTAATGAGAGTATAAAGCAAATTACTCTCTAAATTTTTAAATTTTACCAAAAACTGCTGGAACGCAAAAAACCACAATTGTCTTGCTTAGTAATGCTGCGTACTTGTTAGATTATAGTATATTTTAGTGATTTTAGACGCTTAAAACGCATAACATCATATAAATAAATGATTTGCATTATTGGCAACAGCTGTAAAATTAAAAGCAATGTAAAATTTTCAGAAAAGAAGGATTGCATGTTCTACTTAAAACTTCACAACGTTATTTTTAGTTTGGACAAACTTCCATTTTGCTTTTAACTAATTTTGAAACAAAAACTTTTTACCAATTTGCAAATTTTTAGTTTCATATGTACCTAAACATAAAACAGCTGATTATTCAATTCTAGTCCGAGTTTACCCAAAGAAAAAGTTCGGGCTATTTTGTACAGAAAATAAAGAAATACTCTCTCATTTTCTAATTTTTACAGAAAATGAAAAAAAAAATACTCTCTCATTTTCTCTGAAAATTGCTGAAAAATTGTTGCGTGGAACGCTTTGGACTAGTTTGGACTGTTTCGTTATTCACGTGGAGCACACCTAATCTAAATATTACATCATATAAACAATTGCATGTATTTGAAATTTAAATTTCTTCTTAGGTTAATAATTAAAACAAATTAATTTGTAATCCTTCTAAAAAAAAATATGTTCATTAGTTTTTACCTTTACTCTCATAGGTAAACAAAAAAGTATACAGGGCGGGCAACGCCGTAGGGACAGCTAGTTACACTAAATTACGCCGCATCGATGTCGAAGGTCGGGAAAACCCGCATCTGCCGCAAATGTCAAAGCGACAGCAGATGTGGTCAAATGGATTTAAAATTCACCAAAAATTGATACTTGCTTTGGGCTTACTGAATCCCCAACTCATGCATGGTAGACATAAGGGTCCCTATATACAAAAGCTCAGAGTTGGTCAAATACATATAGGCCGTCCACAGAGTTAGCCTATATCGCTCCTTTATTGCAACATAGTCATATCGTAAAAAAGCTCGTTTCGAGAAAAACGCAGTTAAAATTTTTAGTCTTAGCAAATTTTTTGAGAAAATATCTCCTAAGGAAAGAGTTTAAAAGCAATTTGAATAAATTTTTGGCACAATATAGATGGTAGTACTGTTAACAATTCTGCATTGTTAAGTCGAAAAGTGTATTTTTGGAGATATGGCTATGTGGCAATAAAGGAGCGATATGTATCACATACAAAAAACAAGCTGTATATATTTTTTAATTGTTACCAATAAATATTAGCAGCCCATAAAGTAAATACGGAAACAACTGAATTGTTTGAAAAAAAGTTAATTAGCAATAAACATCAAACTGCAGAACACATTTCAAATTTTCGACATCATCAGCAACCTGTCAACTATTGCAACATTTCTTTTTATTACTAATTAATTTGTTAATATAACTTTGCTTCCGAAAAAAAAATACTAAAAAGAAAAGAAAATAAAAGTAATATAAAACTGCAATAAAATAAAACAAACAAATCAATTATAAAATTAATAAAAACTTCATCAAACAGAAAACAAAAAACAAAATCGAAAAAAAAACAACGCCATCATCGACAAAGCCAAAGTGTAAAAACTAAAACAGCAAAAATAAACACAAAAATCAATTTGTTAAAACATCATTTATAGACGATTTCATATAAATTCTGCTTGTGTTTGTTAGTGCTTTGAGAAAAAGGAATACAAAAAGGCAGAAATGAATGAATGAACCAATAACAACATGAAGCCAATATAACACAAGTATAAATCAAATAAAAATTTTTTGTCGTGTTTGTTTTTTTCTTTTTTAATGATTGTCGGTAATCGTTATGATTCACGCGAAAAATCCATTTTAAATAAACTTAAAAAAAAACAATTTTAATGTAATTAAAAGGTGAATGTATTGTAATGTATTTATTTCTTAACAAGAATATAATAATTAAATATAATTAGTAAGTTTTGAGTTACTTCAACTCTAACAATGTTCAGAAAAAGCACTGCTACGGGTATTTACTACACTCAAAAAGTGATAAACGGAGTTCATGCTCTTTAACTCCTGTGTAAACGTGTAAAGTGAATCAAAATCATATACATATGTACACTGAAAGAATTATGCGTCATATATTTAATGAAACTGTTTCATTAAATATTTTGATTAATCCAATGAAAACTTTTCACAATATGCAAGAAACTTCATATATATTATGAAATAGTTCCATCAGAATGGTTTCATTAAGTTTCATAGTTTCATTTAAAAAAAATCATTGGATTTATGACTACAACAAAATTTATTTTTTTTTTAAATTCTTTGAATTTTGGTAAGATATATTAATGGGCATTTATTAATCTTAAGCTACAGTTTCAAAAATGTCAAGTTTTTGTTTATTAAAATGTAAGTTTTATGAGTTTCATAATTACAATGAAATAGAATTCATTAGATCAATGACAAATAAATTTCTGGCTTGGGTATGTATGTACATATGTGTATGTACTCAAATCAGCATAATAATAGTTTAAAAAATTTAAATACCAGTGTATTAAAGTCATTTGAATCAGTAAAATCAGTTTTATTTGCTGAATACTTGTTCAACATTTTCTTTTATCATAATTAGGTACAATTTCACAAAAGCAAGGAATAGTATTGTTTGTGTAATGAAATAAAGTATCAATGAATAAATGAAATAATTCCATTGATCTTATTACGTACATTTGTGAACATATTTTATTAATGTGAGTTATGATATTATTTCATTAAACAAATGTAACTATTTCATTGATGTAATGTAAATTTTTCAGGTGCTCAATGAATAATAAAATTAGATAAATAAAATAACTTCATTGACTTTATGAAGGAGTTTCATATTTTTAATGAATATATTACATTAGTACAAAGAAGTTATTGCATTAAATAAATATTACTTTTTCATTAATTTAATGTACAGTTTTCATTGATTGATTGAATTGATTCTTTGATCTAGAGAAATTATTTCACTAATCATATGAGTTGTCTTTCATACTTTAAATGAAAATAAGTCATGTTTCTTATTAAAATGTATCATTACTTTTATGAAGGTTTTCATTAAAATAATCTAATGAAATTTGTTTCATTATTTCTATGAAAAGTTACAATGCTTGAAAAATAATGAAAAAATTCATAAAAGTAATGTCAAAATTCAGAGAATTTGCTGAACAAAATTTTTTCAGTGTACGATATTGACTAAACAGTTCTTCCAAGGTGCATTAACGTATACACGGTGGCAGCACTACGGCATGTGACATTTTTTTGCTACTGGCAATATAGTAAGCTATTTACGTCAAATGTATTGTTTACATTTTTGAAAGTGAATTTAGTGTTTTATTCTGAATTAAACATATACAAATTATTTTGTGAACATAAAAATAATTCAAATAAATAAAATTTATAATTATGAAAATGTACATTCATAGTTTATAATTGTGAAAATAGTTACAAATATTTTTGATAAACATAGCTTACCAGATGCAGATTTTTGTTGTATTGTAGTAATTTTGTTCTAGTGCTGCCACCGTGTATACGTTAATGCACCTTGAGTTCTTCTGTTCTTCTTTGGTCTTATTGTTTCACAGCAAATATTGTTATAATTAAAAATAATCCTTCTTCTTGACTGAAGTTGGACTCGAACTCACAACTGATTTATTAATATTGTACATGTGTATATAACTAAAAAAAAAGTTCACTGAATAATAATTTGAATCCAACTTGTTAAAAATCAATGCGAATTCATTTCTACTAGGTGAAGCTTCTACAGTAGATGTTTGTTTGCATGTTTGCAACACTCGAAAACCATGCCATATAAGAGATTATTACATATGGAGTTATATATATAAAACTCTAAATACATATTATATACTAGTTTTATATATTTTCGCTATAGTGCGAAAGTTGGAGTTGCCGTATTTCAGGGATTTTCGAAGCCAATTTTCGGAATTCCCAAAAAAATTTTTGAATCACTTTGCTAACCGGTGTGGAACCGGATTTCCATATTTCGTGCGCCTTTCAGCCGTGGAACATGCATCTGAACTATAAACAGTCATTCGCTTAAGTGCGTAAATCAAGTTGACGGATTGCTTCTGAGGAAGAGGGGGGATTTGTATGTTACATGCAGTCTACACCTAACTTCAAATGCAGTTAAAACATGAAGATAAAACTTGCTGTTTAAATATCTATCTGTTTAAGTCGGCGTACACGTAGTGATGTTAGAGTTAGTTCTCATAGTAAAAAAATAAAAATGGTGGAAAACAATTACAAATAGCAGGCTGTTGTCAATTTAAGTTATAACAGAGTTTTCAAATGTTTTAACAACCAAGTTATAACTTTAACCAAACTTCAACATGAGCAGTCCCCATTTAACTTTAACTTGAAGTTAGCGCTAAAGTTAGTGTTGTCAAGTCAGGTGGAGACCGCACTTTATTCTGAAGGCAGCTTTGGAAAGCCCCAAAAAAACTGGGAATCGCTTCGGTAACTGAATTGGAACCGGGTTTTTATTTTATTTTTTAAATCAATTTTTTTCGCTGTTTGTATTCTTCGATTTTCTTAAAATTTGTTTGGTATTTAACTTTGAATTTTTCCACATCTTTTAATCATCATCAGTTTGGTAGTGGGATTCAAATAACTACTATTTTTCCTGACTTTTTTTTTAATTTTTCTAAAAATATAAATTTATTGAATTTTTGATAAACTTTTATAATTTTTTTAATTAAATTTTTGGTTTGTACATTTGTACAACGAGTTATAGTTCAGGTTTTTTCTTTCTTGAGTTTTTTCTTAAGAAGGATTTTTTACAATACAAAATTTTTTCTAAAAATATTTTTTTGCCAATAAAAATTATAAATAGCTTGTTTTCTATGTTTCCCAGCTATCTATATGTCGACATTTCATAGGAACTACCCTAATCATCAGTAGACTTTGGAAATTTTTGAAAGATATTCTCAAACATTCAACTTTATATCCCAGCAATATAAATAAATTGTTATATCCCAGCAATATAAATAAATTGTAGAAAGGTGTAAAGAAATGTTAGAGAGGTGTATAAATGAAAAGGCTTGTTTTTTGTGTTTTGACAGGTATTATTAGAGCATTTTTCTTTTAAATTCTCAACAATTTATTTATATTGCTGGGATATAAAGTTGAATGTTTGAGAATATCTTTCAAAAATTTCCAAAGTCTACTGATGATTAGGGTAGTTCCTATGAAATGTCGACATATAGATAGCTGGGAAACATAGAAAACAAGCTATTTATAATTTTTATTGGTATAAATGGTAGAAGCTAAAAATAGCGAATAAAAAACTTAATTGTTTGAATATTTTTTTGCGTTAAGCCACTATGCAAATATTTTCTAGGACTTTATAGAATATATTTTAAAAACTAATCCATATATTTTGTTATTTGCACATTTTTATTGTGAAGGGTATTTTAGATTCAACCCTGCCGAATATACTACACTCTTCCTTGTGTTTTTTTTTACGTATTCATATATAAATAGATATGATACTTTCTTACTAGAAAAAGGCAAATTTAGTAATTTTTGCATGTGTTAGCATCGTGTTAAATACATGAGAATGGTGCAAGATATACATAAATATGCAAAAACTTCAAAACTGTCAAAAGGAAAAATATCCAGAATGTGATAACAAGGTTGCCCTCTCCTGCTAAAATGAAAAACGAAACGAGTTGCAAAAACCAAATATTTGTATGCAAATACATATGTATATACAAGTATCAAGGTATGTTATTATTTATTTAAATTATTTGCTGTGTCAACACGCGACTTAGTCACATGTTGTTTCCTGATAGTAACACAGTGTTGCATGCAAAAATTAACCATTCACAATTCGTAGACATCGAGCCGTATGCATGAGTATGAAAGAGCAATTGCTGCTTGACAAAATTGACTATTTTGCACAGAGCAGCAAATTTAACAGGCAATGTGTTTGAGTACTTGCTGTAAAATGTACGTTTTTATATGCGTGTGTGTGTGTGTGTGTGTGTATTTGCAAGAAATGCAGCAATAAAAACAAGACATGCAATCTAGATACGGGCAACATAGTTGGTGGTGACACATACTCGTAGATATATAAATTAAGTGTTGAAATAAAAAAGTATGCCTCAGTTTGAACGAGTACGAGTAATGATAGAAAAAGTCAGCTGTTTAACGATTAAGCAAGAATATAAAAAAGAAGAGACAAAGAAACGACCTCCTGGTATCTGGAATGAATCATCACCAGATGATGACGATGATAACGACGATCATCAGTACCATCAGCAGAGCGCACTCGAAGGAAACTTGTTGTGAGTGTGTATGTGTTTTTTTTTTTCATTTTCTTTTTTATTTTGCTAAACAACAAATAAAATAAATAGTTTTCTTGGCTGGTTGTGAGTTTTTACTATTTCAGCATTATAACGCTACAAGGCATTTTTCGGATAATAATTCAAGTTTTTTTCCTTTATACGAGTACGAAGTTTTTTTTTTTGCAACGTAATGTGTCATGCATCAGTAGTGGTTGTAGTTGTGGTTTTTTAAGCAAGAGCGCAAAAAAACGCTCTAAAAAAGATAAATAAACCAAACTACTCGTACTAGCAACTAACTTGTGGTAAATTTATTTAAGTAGAATATAAGAAAATAAAAAAAGCGACACGAAAAGAAAACTCTTTGCACAAAATTATTTTGCAATTTTAAAGTAAATTTGCACTTGAAAATAAGTTCGCAGCGAAAAATGTTCGTTATTGCTCACGTACGAGTAGAGCGTTGCGTTTATTTATCAACAGTTTCATTTTAATTTTTTATTTTATTTGATTTTCTTTCTTTTTCGGAACATAAATATAAAACAACATGAAATAACAAATAAATGATTTTCTGGTAAATGTAGGAAAAGCGAATTTAAAGCCAAGTCAAGTACAGGTACTGTACCAATAAGGAACAAGTGTAAAGTCTGATTTTACAGAATAGCAATTTTGAAGTTAAAAAAAAATAATTAGAAAAATATATTTTATTGTTGTTCGTAGGCCCTTAATTTTGTTGTATATGAATATTCAATTCTAATAATTGTCCAAAACTGAATTCAAATACTCGTTCGAAAGAGGGTCAAGAACTCAATTCTTTCAAACATATTTTCCAAAGTAATTTATAAGAGTTCAAAAAAAGTGAATTTTGAAATTAAGTTTTTTTCTGTACTGGCAGCAGTGTTTGCCAGAAACTTTCGTCGAAAAATCGTCAGTTTCCAAAAAGAAAATCTTAATTTTAGTACAAAATTCTTAAAATGTATTTTTTTTCAATTAGATTTCTAACATTGAAAAAATTCAAAAGCGACAAAATCAAATTCTTCGAATGATTACTGCAGCTCCATGGTACGTAAAAAACTCACGAATTCATACGGATCTCTGTGTTCCTCTGGTAAAAGACGAATTTTCAAAGTACACGACAAGGTATATCAGTAAATTGGAACTTCATCCAGATCGTCTTACACGGAATATACTTAATTTTGAAGGCCACTCCCGGTTGAGAAGTGGGAGGAGGATACCCTTGCCACCATCAGAACGTTAAGTAGGTGATTTCACTGATACTGACCGTGCAAAATAAAACATTTTTGATCTAGCATTGGCTGAACTTAATTAATTTTATGTATTTAGAATTAAAATTTGAATACTGATTGTTAGTTCACTTTGTGAAGGTTCAATAAATAAATGAATGCGATAAAAATTAGATTTCAGGTTTGTACATAGGGTTTTAGTTCAACTTTTTCCTTTTCTTAATTATTATTATTTTTTTCTTAGGAAAGATTTTTTACAATACAAATTTGCTGCGATCTATAATTTTTTATTGAAGAAGACAATAATAATTTATAATAATAAAATCTTTAACTAGGGGACAACTAGCTGTTTCGTAGTCGCTACACTACTAATCAGCATTCATCCGGACTTGAACTCGTGTCATGGACGCATCATGAACTGCTGCCTTAACCACCGAGCCATTGAATTATTCTATGTCTATATTCATCCCATATTGAATTACACATGCATTTTGTTAATTGCCCGCATTGTTTGTACAGCGTTTAATGATACGTCCACGGCTTGAGTTCAAATTCGAATGTGTAACGACTACGAAATAGCTAGTTATCCCCCAGCTAAAGGTTTGATTAATATTTTTCTTATCTTCTTCCATCAAAAGTTATTGATCACAGCAAATTTGTATTGTAAAAAAATCATTCTTAAGAAAAACTTAAGAAAGAAAAAATTTAACTAAAAACCCGATGTACAAAAATCAAAAATCTAATTACGTTTTTTATTTAAGTTTAGAAATATAAATCTGCTACCAGACACCCTGTATTACATTTTGGAGTGGCATCAAACTTTATTAGAATTCCCTTGCAAAGCAACAACTGATCAGTTTTTGATTGTCACGCTTTTTGTTGTGTTTTATTTAGCAAGAAATAATCAAAATTGTGTATTTAGATAGAGATAAGTGTCGGTTTATAGCACCTGCAAAAAAATGTAGTATTGGCACCACTAGCTAATTGTCAACTTTTTCAAGCGAAATAAGTAAACATGCTCAAAAGATTTCGCAATATATCAACAGAGTGCTTACGTTCATAAAAAACAGACAAGAGCTTACTGTCAGTCGCAGCAACTGCCATGTTGAACACAAGTTGAAGACTAAGAATGGAATTAAAAAAAATAATGTTTGATAAAAGAGATGACGAGAAAACAAACAGGAAGCAGAAAATATAAAAATTTATAAGATACACATTAGTACAGTGATGAGCAAAAACGTCCCTATCTTCACAAAGTATATTTTTACTACTTTTTAAAGCTTATTTTCCGAAAAAGCACGTACGTAGAGATATGTTCACATATCTATATTTAGAACTTATTTCACAAAAGTTCAAAATTTATTAGATTTTATTACTATTTTATTTATAGTAACAAAGCACTATGGTCGCAAAGCCCACTTCTGTCGGTCAAAATTTAAAATAAGGTAGTTTTTGAGAAACTGTTTTTTTATTTAAATTTAAGTGTATTACGGCACTGTATTTAATTATAAAAATTATTTATTATTACTATATACTTTTTTAAAAAAATTTCTGCATAGTTACATTTCGCATTTGTAACTAAATTTGTATTCACATTTTTCAGTCTATTTAAGTAAATTGGCATGGAATTTACTTATATAGGGTGTTTTTTTAAGCTAGATAAAACTTTAAATTGTAAAATTAAATTTTGATGAAACATTTTTTTTATTTGTTTCAGTATACTCTGACAAATCATCATGAATAGACTCACGCTTGAACAACGCTACGAAATTATCCAAATTTACTTTGAAAATCAGTCGTCGATTCGCGCAACTTATAGACGACTTCGACGAGGCGCATTTTTGGCTTAACGGGTTTGTTAATAAGCAAAATTGCCGCATATGGAGTGAGACCAATCCACAAGAGACCATACAGACTCCATTACATCCAGAAAAATGCACTGTTTGGTGCGGTTTTCATGCTGGTGGCATCATCGGACCTTATTTCTTCAAAAATGAGGCCGGAGCTCGCGTTACGGTCAATGGAGATCGTTACCGCACCATGATCAATGATTTTTTGTTTGAAAATATGGATGACATTGATCCGGAGGAGATGTGGTTTCAACAGGATGGCGCTACGTGCCATACGGCGAACGCAACCATCGACTTACTGAAATCAAAATTTGGCGATAAGTTGATTTCGAGAAATGGACCTGTCAATTGGCCTCCAAGGTCGTGCGATTTGACACCTCTCGATTATTTCCTGTGGGGCTACGTGAAGTCACTGGTTTATGCTGATAAACCAGCAACAATTGATGCCTTGGAGGCCAGCATTGTTCGTGTTGTTCGTGACATACGGCCAGCAGTGCTCGAAAAAGTGGCCCAAAATTGGACGTCCAGAATGCGCTTCGTCAAGAACAGCCGCGGTGCCCATATGCCCGAAATCATTTTCAAATGTTAATGTCACGTATTGATCTTTCGAATAAAAAAAAATTTTGATTACAATTTAATTTTTTGTGTTATTTTTTACAATTTCAAGTTCTATCGGGCTTAAAAAAACACCCTATACATACATACATGAGTATGAATATACATACATGAGTATGAGGAAAAAAAGTTGCAAATATATTAGTATTCGAATGAATGTAAGTAGTACTCGAATATAAGCATATTATTATAATATTCTATTGATAATTTTTTATCTTTAAGATTTTGAAAAATATACTTATATAAGTAGGTCAATATTTAAATGCATTTATTAAAAAAATAACTATATATTTATTAGAAAACTAAAATTATGCATGTATCTTATATATGTATATCAAAGTTGTTTTATCAACGCAATTGATTCTCTTTTCTGTTTTCATTCGTTTTACTCTGTACTCAATATTTGAATACTCAATATTTGAATAAATATAATCGAATAAAAGTTAAAAGATATACGAGTCGATTGGAGCATTAAACAGCTTTTAGCTTAAATAGACAAGAAATAAGATATCATCATTAATTTAGCAATTATAACTGCATATCACTATACATTAATAGGATTTAAGTTTGTTCGTTCTTTATTTATAAAGTTGATGCTGAAAGTGATTATCTACAATTTGGTTAAACAATTTTTGCTTACCATTAAAATATGTTAATGAATCGTTTCATTGATATTTAAAGTTATTGAGTACGATATTGGATGTACATAAATTTGATTGTTTTCTGTGCTCAAGAATCAAATTTTTGTTGCCACTGTCTTTGCACATGTGATAGAGAATGTTCAAATGGATGAACAGGGAAATACACGTATGAGAAATTATATACATACATATTTATACGAACATATTGTGCACATTAGGGTGGAGCGTCAGCTTTTTTTGCGATTTTAATTTTGAATAGCGCTGAAAAGTTGAATATTATTTTCGTCTATAAAGGAAATTTAATGAAAAAATATCGTGATATGATTGGAAAGTTTTTAACGCTACAACTGCATGCTTTGTGCTTGATTAACATCAGCAAGACGGCGCTGCATTGCATCCAGCCAAGATTAAAATCGAATTACTGCGGTATTATACCTTACTGGCTTTTTTTAGTTATGACTATGTTGCAATAAAGGATGATGACAACATTATTTGTACTTCTTTCTTTTTTGTTCTTTTTTTCGGTACTGTATTAACTTCGATTACTAAACAAACATTCTCTTCACTTCCCTATTTGCGCTCTGAGTAGGAGTACAAATGTACACTACATTCGACAGCGAATTTCACACATAAAGAAAAAACTTATTCGCTGCTGATGTTTAACATCTACGCCTAATGGGATACACCCTAATACACATATTATTTCTCAAAGAAAAGGAAAGAAAAACAAATAGTTGGGAGAAGTGTTTTGTGTTGTTTGTTCTTTGTTATTATTATTTGTCTATTGTATAAACATTGGTGTTGTTGTTTTTCTTAGTTTGAGAATGTCTTTTTTTCTTACATTTCTGATGAGCTGGTTGGCTTAAAGTGTTTCCACTTCACACTTTGTTTTATACAGTTTTACAAGTAATTGTTGTTGGCTTATAATTTTAGTTTACACGTTGTGCCAGTTGTCTTTTAAACAGGTTTATATTATTGTATTTATCTTATAAGCTGTCATTGTTGTAACTATAATCAGACACTTCTCGTATTATTATATACTCGTAGCTATAATTTCAATTAACTATACTCGCAATTACAGGTCCCAAAATCTAGGTGTTGTGCTGCGTTCACATGTACACTATAAAAATCTTTCTGTACACTATAACAATCGCCATAATAACCACGAGTACATATAGCCGGCTGATGCTTTGTTCACATTTCAACAAAGATCATCAAATTAACCGCATTCAGATCATACTGAAGTAAGGTCCTACAGCACAGGCTTTTTAACATACACTTAATCTTTTGCTAGTGCTAATAAAGGGTGTTTTTTCTATAGAGCATAGAGTTTTGTAATGGATGAGTTTTTTAATTGGCGTGAAATTTAATTTATTCGAAAGATAATTTAAGTGTGATTTCTGGCATATGACCGCCACATTTAGCTTGGACGTTCAAAAGCTCATAAAGTATACCAAACAGTCAGCTTCTCTGGATGACACGATGACTCAACATCCACTTGAGAATTATCATTACTCCAAATACAGCAGTTTTGTTCATGCACGTTTCTATTCAAACTAAAGGGAGCTTCACCGCTAAACTAAATCCGCTGATCACAATCGGTATTAACGGCTTGTGGAAATAAAAAACCAATTTGAACAAAAAAACACTTAACAGCTGACAAAACAGCCGCCTGTTAAAAAAGTTTTGCCAACTTGAAGTTTTATACCTTTATACTTTGAAGTTTTACCCTTTCCAAGCGTATAACTATGAATGAACTCCCCAATAATCTCTATCGAGAATGGCCTTGGTGGTGGCCCAAATAGGCTGCCCAGAGGACGTGCTCGAGTAAGTATTAAGGTGATTCTTCAAATATTTAAATTTGCAATAATACTTATAATACTCGTAATAATAGTGGAAATATAATATAAAAAGATACGGAATAGTTCAAAAAATACAAGTATAAATGCCAATATAAATATTTAACCATGATACAAAAAACAAGGTAGCCGCTTCGCTACAATAACAAAAAAACAAAAGGTATTTTGTTTGTGTAAAACGGCGAATTTAAACTTCAGCTGTCAAAAGTAGTTAATAAAGAACATGTACAAAAATTTAAATGGCGCCAAAAAATGTAAATAAAACTTGACAGATGAAGTGCCGCCATATTAACCGAATTCGCCGATGCATCCACCTAATAATGAATTTGCCTTGTATTTAACAAAGTGTAGTTTGATTACCATGATGGCTTAAACTAATTCTCTCCGGATGGTCAGTTCGAAACTTTAATATTATCTCTTGGTGCAAGAAGGTGATATCTTTTACACCGGTGATATCAAACATGGTTAAATCTAGAACATATGATTCCCTTGATAGACATACATTCCTATATCATAACGCTGTTTGGGAACGTCACAGTGCATTTGAGACAGCCTGTATGATAAGCTTCACTTCTGGTTCTTATAGCTTTGTTGCCGGTCTGTAGGGGATAGAAATTTTAAATTTTACCTCATCACTGAAAATGATTGAGTTCCACTGAGATTTTTGGTTCAGGTTTTTCGCTGATTTGAAAACTCCATTTTAAAGTCGTAGCAATAAGCTAAAACTTTATTGTGCTTTAATAAAAACTAAAATGTAGAATATTTTTAATCTGTGAGAAACCTAAATTGGCTAGTTAGTAAATACTCGTATGTAACTCAAAAATTGTTTTTATAAAATATATAAATTGAATTGTGCCACTTTTTCTTCCCTAAAACAATCCATCTTTTAGATAAAAACAAACATTTAATTGTCAGTTATAATATACTTGTATTTGGCAAGAGACCCACCCACCCAAACGTTAAATAAATTCATAAATTTTTAAAGATCATTTTGCTTATTTTTGCTCTTAATATCAGAAACCCACATTATGACAGACATCTGTCATTTGCCATAAAGTAAAAAAAAATGTTGTATTCGTGCCCCGAGGACACTAAGAATATGCAATATTTATGTAAGTACATATGTATGTATAGGTTGTTTTATAAATTCGTTAATAATAACCAATTTGTTTAACTCTTTATTTTTGCTATCAGACATATCTGAGTTATTTCTGTTATTACTTTTTATCTTTAAGTAAAACAAAAGTATAAAAACGAAACAGCTGCTGGAGTTCCAATAAAAATAAATTAATGCCAGACATTAACATGTATATGAATGTGTGTATGTATGTGTGTGTATGCCTTAACAGTTCCTTTGACAGCTGACAAATGTCAAAATATAAGTTGAAAATTATATAAAATTTCTGTTAAAAATGGAAACACACTGATGACATGTTAACAGTAAATGTTTAAAATATAGACTAAAGAAAAGAAAAATGCAACAATTTTAAACCGTTGGAATTTTTAATTACATACATACAAGCAGCAGTATCCGTTGGGTAGTTGGCAGTTGAAATCAAATTAAAATAAACTGGGTTACAGTTAATTATTTGCAATATGCGACGTTAGTCAAGTTTATTTTATTCACTCGCAATAAAAGGATGAAAAAACAAAAAAAAAAATGGGACAATAGTACAGGTTGACTTACAGTTACCGAAGGGCAGAGGTTTAAATATATTTTTTATACCCTGCACAAAACGTAAAGAGTATATTAAGTTTGTGATTTCGTTTGTAATTTCCACAATTTTCATTTCCTGTGGTGTCTTTTCATAACAACTCAATTTTTAAAAATTAAAAAATGCTATCTAATTTGATAACTTTATTGTATACAAAATTTTTATTCGTACCAATCAAAAAATTATAGGCAGCTTGTTTTCTATGTTTCCCAGCTGTCTATATGTCGACATTTCATAGGAGCTACTCTAATCACCAGTAGACTTTGGAATTTTTCGAAAGATATTCTCAAAAATCTAAATAAGTGTAGCGACTACAAAACAGCTAGTTGTCCCCCAGCTATATGGTATTCAATTATTTTTCTGTTCTTCTTTGGTCTTATTGTTTTACAGTAATTGTTGTTTAAATTAAAAATAATCCCTCTTCTCCACTCGAACTCACTGTTAAATTTTAGATTCTTATATTGCATTTAGTAAATTTATGATGTGCAATTAAAAAAAACTCCAGCCTTTGGCATTCGTTAGTACCATTGTTAAGTATGTCAACTTAAAATTGTAATTAGTTGATGGAATATAAAGTTAATTAAATGATGTTTTTTTAGAAGTAAAAAAAGTTTAATTTTAATGTTTTTTCTATTTACAGAAATTTTAATTAACCAATAAAATCATACAATAGTTTTTTTAATATTGTTTTATCCCATTATTCTACATGTTTTATACGTTGTTGACACTTAATACTTCCGCCAATTTGCATTAAATTAAGTAAAATAAAAGTGAGGAATAATTTAATATAATATAAAATATATGATCTAAATTTAGACAGCTGTGCAAACACTATTGAAAGCGTTGTTTTTTCTGCAACAATAATCAAATATACATTTATAAAAATGGTTTATCAATTAGGGCAGGTTCATGTTGGCAGCCATTGACCACCACGTTAATTTGGTGACGTCTGTTTATTCCAACTAATACAATTACGGATGCAAAGCACCATAATAAAGTGCCAAATATACTACAAAAACTGCTTGGCAAAAACATGTCAACACTTTACGTTTGTACAACCATTTAGCATTGTTTATGGTGGTGTTTGCACAAACATCTTAAATGTTTGTGTTGTCTAGCGATGAAAGTTTCTCAGAACGAAGTGGTGGAGGAAAAAATACATAAAAGAAATCAATAAAAAGAATTTTTTTGAATATTAAAAATAAAGATTATAGTAACAGAATATAATAGTCAATAGTAATAGAATATAATAGTAATAGGTAATAGTTTATATCGTGTATACTTCATAGGCGAGCAAATTCCTGCAACACAGTTTTAGAATTGGTTTTTAGAAAATAAAAAAATAAAGATTATAGTAACAGAATCTCAAGAAATAGGGACTACAAAAAGTTTTAAAACAATTTATATCTTGTGCACTTCATAGGCGAGCAAATTCCCGCAACATAATTGGCGTACTCTCATTGAAAACAAACAAAAGTAATCACCTCTTTTGTGTTTGTATGAATTATATTTTTATCATTTAATCGTATATGTGAAACTATTAGAAAGTTGCTTGAAAATATGTGACAATCACAGTGTTTCGTTCATATTGACCACAGCATCCTCCGGCATGAAAACGTGAGCTCCAAGCAAAGCTAATGCTGTTTCTTTGGTCCACATGGTAAGAACTAGAGCAAATATTCTAATAAATGTGATTCTTGTAAGTCATTTGTTTGCTAAAACCAAAAAATTACTCTATGTGTAAAATGTGAAAGAAAAAGAATTTCGTTTTTTTTTTAAGTATACTAATGAAATTAAATCTGCGAAAAAAAAACTTCAACATAAGCCACACTAAAGCTTGTTTTTATATACTACTTTTCTGAATATTTATCAGAGTTGTCAACTTTGAAATTTCAAAACGCACCAAAATGAGGAAAAGCGTGATATTTCAACCAAAAACGCACCAAATTTTAATTTTTTTCCTTTTATTTTTAGAAATCTATTTTATATTTTACAAAGTAGAATATTTTTTTTTTATTAAAAACATGATAATGAAACAGCCTTTTAAGCAACTATTATACAATCAAACTGGATCTGATAGCACCGCCAGATGACATGCCATCAAATTCGTGCAATAGCTAGAATTCGTGTTTGTCAAACTTGGCCTCTAGTACGACTCTGTTAGTTTTATTAAAGTAATATTACCTTCACAACAATTCTAACGATATTTTTGATTTTTTTTTTTGCTTTGACCTTTATTTAATTCAATATTTTTGCTTTTTGAAAAAAATTTTTAATGTATTTTTCAATATTTCGTCTTCCTTCAAAAAAACAAAACGGGCCTTGAGCTGAAGAAATTTATTGCAAATATTATAACGATATTTTATCAAATTTATTATTAAGCAATATCATTTAATTATATTTTTTGTCGGCCGAAATCAGCTGTTACTTTTACTCTACTATCAGATCATTAAAAGTTACAGAATCGCACCACAAGCCTTCAAAATCAATCAATGGCAAGTGAAAAATAGTAAAAAAGCTAGGTTGTAATAATGGCCCTAAAAGATAAAATCGGTGTTTCCAATCTATCGTTCAATGTTCTTAAAGAAACTTTGTATCAATAATTATGTTTTTTAGTCAAGTTTGAAAATATAAATCTGCTAGCAATAAAAAAAAATTATCACATTTGCTAAAAAAATTATCCCATTAGGTGATTGTTGAAATGATTGTTAGTTCTTAACTAGTTATTAAAATTCACTTATAAGTGAGTTTTCAGACTGTGAAAATTTTGTTTAGGGTGTTGTTGTTAAGGTAGCACCTATGAAATATCGACACATATACACCTAGGAAATATAAAAATCAAGGTTTTTGTATTTTTGATAGTTACGAAAAATTTTTCATTAGAAGTAAAAGAAAATGAAACCAAACATCTTTTGCGTGATTAAACTCCAGTTTTGTAATTGAAAATATTATGAATTACAAGCGATATTGAATGGCAAACAGAGCGAATAATTTTTTTTACATTTGTATTAGTTATTGAATCTTCAAAAGGAACTAGTAATAAGTATTCAACTCTTTAAATTATAATTTTAAAGTAAAAAGATGCGCTTTTTACTTGAGCCTGGCTAATGCCAGACAAAAAGTTTCAATTTTTGGGAACTATATCGGTAAAATCACCTAATTGAGCGCGTACTTTTCTACTGCACACTTTCCTTAAACATTGATTGCTATTAAAACCCAGAAAAACAGCAATATTGTTTTAAACGAATAGTTATTAAAAAGCGGTTAAAATTTCAAGAAGCAATTACATTGTGTTTGCAATGTAGTTTAACTTAATGCACCTAAAAGTACGCACACCCATTATTTCAAAGGATAGAATAAAAAATGTCAATACAACTACACGCAAGGATACAAAGTAGCATTTGCTTAATTACGAAAATTCAGTGAAAATATAAATATTTTACAGCAAAACCATTAAAGTCGAATAAAACGAAAGCTGACACAGAATATATACTTTTGTATGTATAATATTTCTAAACATTAAAAATCTTACGCATAATTGGCTTCTAGTCAGTCCTTTCAACCTGAATCTGGCAGCCTGCATATGTTTGTTTCTTTGTGTGGTTCTTTAGTGTTTGGCGTAAGGTTTATCTATGAATTGAAAAAGATTGTTTGGCTCCTTTTGATGTTTCAGTGTTATCTTCTTTCGTTGTCACGGCAACTTTAATAACGTCATACCAAACAACAGATAACTAAATGTACCTCTGAGTGCACTAAAACAGTATTCGGCTGGCTGGAACTACATACATGCATAAAATTTTAAATGTCAGTTAAAATACAAATATATGCACAAATAAAATTTCTGAAGAAATCTGAATTTATTATGTATACCTATTTTATTATATTTTTCTTATTTTTATTTCTTTTCAGTACTTTGTAAAGCAGGCTTCTGAAATTTGAATGGCATAGAACACAATGGAATAATGTGATCAAATCCTTGAACTCACAATGAGTGTCTAAATGTTAAACATTGTTCAGTGAACTACAGAAAATCAAATTTTAAAATGTCTCTACTCGTATAGTAGTTTTGAGTCTTATTAATGGGAATAAATAGCGCGACTTAACTCTGATTAAACTTTTGGTGAGATTTTATCGATGACGGTGAGAAGCTCTCTTGGATGCAATACTATTTATTACTAATACTCGTATATGAAATAAAAAAGAGTATTGTTACAAAAGTTTGTGCACTTGTTCGAAACAACATATTTTATTGCATGCGGGGACGCCACACCTACATCCGATGGTTCAAATTTTTGATGACGCTGAGGCATAATTCAGGTTCTATGCCGTAAATGTGCCGAATTATTATTGAATTGTTGCTGGCTTATCGATGTATAGCTCTACTTTTAGATAATCCCAAAGCAAGAAGTCCAACGGATTCATATCACATGATCATGGCAGCCAATTGACATCGCAACCCCATGAGATAACACGGCCATTGAATTTGTTGAGCAAAAGAGCCATTGTTTCGTTAGCTGTGTCGCAAGTGGTACCGTCCTGTTGAAACCATATCCATCGTCCACATCCATATCTTCCAATTGGGGCCATAAAAAGCTCTTTATCATCTCACCATAGCGAACACCATTCATAGCAACTGCCTGACCGGCTTGATTTCAGAAAAAAATATGGCCCGATGATGCCACCATAAACCTCTCCAAGCAGTCACTCTTTGTGGGTCCTTGAAAATGTACTTTAGATTTTTTCCAAATGTGTTCCATATGGCCGCCAGAATGCTGTAAATATGCGCCTATTTTTCTCTATTTCATGAAGACGCTATTTACAGCGGTTACAAGACCCGCTGTAAATCGGACCCTCAGAAACATCTGAATATTAGATTGACTGTTCTAGATTCTGGTTTGTTTCTTCTTTCTAAAAATATAGGTCAAACACGTGCAGTCCTGTTAGAAGGATCTTTAGTGCTATCCGGGAAGCTGTCATATCAAGTATGGTAAAAGTCGAATAATAATATAATACTTTTGCATATTTTTTGTTTATTTTTTTATTTTGAAGTGTTTTCTTCCAAATTCTGAAAAAATAACTCAATTATTTTATATTTTGTTAAAAGAAAAATAGAATTTAAAAATGCCGGTTTTTAACATTGGTGTGGAACTTAGTTAGCAGAGGAGTGGGACGTATGTTACTAACGAATTTTTCTTCACGCTCTTGCCAAAACTTTGCATAAATTCATTGAAATTGCTTGTACGCAAGAAATTATAAAATTTCAGATCGATATTAAATTAATTTTATGGTTACGTTATTTATTCTAGCCCAGGATAATTAAAGAACTAAAGAGAAATTTAATTATGCAAAACAGTTCCTATTTCTTTTGTCTTTTACGTACAAAAAAAATTTTTTTTGATATTTTTTGTTTAATAAAAAACCGGATCGAAGTTTTAAAAAAAGGGTTAAAAGATAAACAACAATACCATTTTAGATAAAATTTTTAAAAATTGATAACTTATTTATTTATACGCTATGTAATTCTCATAAACTATTTTCATATAAAAATAAAAGGTTAAAACTTAAAAAGTGAACAATATGTACGTTAACGGGCTAGATTACACGACAACAATTTTTAGTGCGAACAATTTTTGTTCTTATCCATCACACACGAGACTAATTCATCTGCCGTAACAAGTATACATCTACACAGCGTTATGTTTGGATTAGTGTGTTTGTATTCATTTGAATAATGGGAGTGTGTTTGTATTGGTTTTATGCTGCTTGTGCGGGTATAAAGCTGGTTGAAAAATTATTCCAACAAAATAACAATTCTTTTACTCCCTTCGTCAACAAACTGTCGTGTGTGATGGAACAGTGATATGATGTCGAACAAGTCTGACCCTCGAACAAAATTGGGTGATATTTATAAAAAGAAAATTTACTTTTAATTATTTGTTATGAAGTTATGCTTCTTTCGTCTTTGAAGTCCCGAACCAAAAAAAAACTGAAATCTCAAAATTATCAGATTTAAGACTTCCAATTCAAAATTTCGTTCAGCATCTCGTACTTTACTATACATGATAAAACAAATATTATGTTTAAAAGAAAAACAGTAAATAAAACGTATGCAGCATAAGAAAAATATGTAAAAAATAACGAACGCAACAAAAACTTGGATAAAAAATGAAATCCATGTTTATTTTTCAACACACATGCACGACTTCATGTCTGTACATGGGCCAGTTGATAAGCTTTTTCACACAATACAGTACTTTGTTTAGCGCCATGGTTTTTTTTTTTTTTTTTTGTAATTAACAACTACTGATAAGAGATCAAAGTTACAACGCTTTTTAGGGTGTGGAAAAAATTACAATTAAATTTGAATATGCCAGTATGAAATCAAGTAAAATATAAATTGTAAAAATATTAAAAATAAAGAAACTTAAAAACGTTGAATGCAGTTGTGAGGTGTTACTTTGAAACTTATTGAAATGCATATTTTAAGGGCTTTAGTCAAATAATGAAATATACGTTTAGTTCATTTTGGGTTTCGTACAGCAATAGTATAAAACAGAAGTGCCCAAGCTTTATGCGCTTGATGCTCTTTAACATGCTTTTACTGCTTTCAACATTAGAAATGAAAAATACACAAACAACTTTGTCTTATAATTTTTTTTCCATTCTTCACTTTACACACATAACACATTCGCATGCTTTACTTCTAAACACTGACGAAAACGATTATTTTGTATATTTTGTTTTTCTAAATATGTTTCACAACGAAAGATATTAGATAAAAGTAGAGTTTCCTTAAATGTATTGGTGTTTTCGCTTCCATATAGAACTTTTGGGCACCCCTGGTATAAAAGAAAACAAACGTTGCTTTTGCTATAACATGTGGTTGTCGTAATATTCCAGATGCTAGATATGCAATTATTTTAATCCTATTGATTGAAGTGAAATGTTAAATGAAAGTGAACGTTAATACATATGCCCAAACGATAAAACATAATCGATACACAGAAAGAAAATGCTGGTACTAAATATAAGCATTTTATATTTGCTTTTAGAACGAGTTGTACTCGTTCTAAACAGTTATATGTGGTTAAATCGATAATAGACTGCTTTAAACAATAATACATAATATTATAAAGTCTATACTAATGCTGCCGCAACCATACTCCAATCTGCTTTAAAATTTAAATCTTTGCTTTTCCTTATGAAATTTTACATTTTTATAACAAAAAAAGTTTAATAATCACATAAGAGCATTAGTTGTCATTTCTTTTGCGCTGCTTATTTCCATCAAATGTGACGGATATAACCATCAAGCCTGATTGGTTATCATGTGTAGCTGAAATGTAAATTACCGTTGACTAGCAAATGCATATAACGTGATCAACTGAGATACATATATTTTTAGAAAGTTGATTTGAAGGCAGAACCACAATTGCACCTTGAAAAAACCTTAATATGCGTTTTGTTTTTATATGTTTTATGTATCAATTATAATTTTTTTTTTTTTAATTTATTTTTTTAACAAACAACTTTTTTCTTTCATACTAGATGGCATTTTATAGGTGCCTTTCTATTCTTTGTTTTAATTCATCAATACGAAACAGTTTTGTGTTGTACGAGCAAATGTTTCGTTTTATATGAATGAAAAAGTTTATACATTTGTTGTTGTTGTTTTTTATTTGTGGTTATCAAATAGTAGATGGGTTATCAGTTCAAGCGTAAATAATAAATGTCTTTGAAAAATTGTTAACTGGGTGGGTTGGCTATTCAGGCTCAAATTTGAACACACTCGAACACGTAGGCACACACCACCATTCTGACTGAATTCGATACATATTTCACATGAGATATTGTTAATTGATTGCAGAAGTCTCTTTGCTTTTACATATTTTCATTTGAGATTTTCGCGTTGTCAATCTTTGTACACTTTATTTGTTTGCTTATTTTCCTTTCCTTTTAAAAGCTTTGAAGATAATGTCAACAATGTTGGCTTGTTTATGTTTTTCTCTGGTAATTAAAAGTATATTTTAAATTTGTGGTCGTTGTCTATCAGATTTATTTAAATTTTGACATCTGCTAAGTGCCACTGGCGGCTTGATTTAAGATGATTTCAACATGCGCATTAATAATTGGGAACTTATGACTGTTTTTTAATTTCGAATTTTTGAAAAGGGTATATAAAAAATCATTAGATATGAAATCGCTGTCAAAAGATTATTGATCCCAGCAAAATTGTATTGTAAGAAAGGAAAAACTTGAACTTAAACCTGATGTACATAAGTACAAACCAAAAAAAAAAAAAAAAAAATTTTTTTTAATATAAAAATTATTAAAGTTCAACAAAAATTTAACAAATAATATTTACACCAAACAAAAAAATTTATAGAGTTTGTTTATGGGGTTTACTAGCTGTATGTATGTCGACATTTCATAAGATCAACCCTAAACATTTATAAATTTACAGAAAAATATGTTCTGATTATATATATCAACCAGCGTTGCCAACTATTTGTAACGCAAAAGCCCTGTGACATTATCCAAAAAGCGCTAAAAACCGCCATACTGTTCATATTCATGAAAAAGAAAACATATATGCATATGTTTGTATAGGTTAGATTTAACAGGCTGCCAGCTATTGAAAGCCAGCCCACTTATTGTTTGATGTAATTCTATTGTTATGTCCACTAGTTTCAGTTACAGCCCCAGCCTATTCGAGAACGTTGCCAAGAGGCAAAATATGAACGCACTGAATGGAGTCTATAAACAGGGTCGCCTTGAACGCTCGTAAGACCCTGTGTTGTTTATTAACACACAAATAAACGACCACAGGTGCTGCTTCATCTGTACTCATGGACGGTTTAAATATTGGGGAATCTGATGCTCTTGATGTTCTTAGAATGAAAATGCAGTGTGACGTCCGCTGCAGTGAACACATTTTTCATTTCTCTAAAGAAGTCATTCAAGTTTCTCCGTTTATTGAAATGGTGTAAGATGTACTTCACTCCATCCGATCTTCTTATTATTTATACCATCTATATCCAACCGCGAATGGAATAGAACTCTCATGTTTGAGCTGGAGCTACAAAGACTTTTTTTTGATTTCTCGACCGTGTACAAGATAGAGGTACATATAATCTCATCGGTGACATCAGAGGATCCCACTTTACCGATTCACTCCCCCGGGGGAACAGGTTTTGCCTGTTTTTCAGGTAAAGAGGAGAAGGAATTCCTCGTTTATTGTAGCAAATAAAATTTTAGGAAAACGCATGACTTACGTTGTGTTATCTTTCGAATCCCTTAGTAAGTGTAGAAATTGGCAGAAAAGCCTCCAGCATGTCCCCGGGTGGTTCTGCTTCCAGTTCAACCCGGGCTAATCATGATTGAGGAACCTACCGTGGCTGGAGCATTCTGGCTGTTGTTTAATCCTAGACACAGGAAGGATGAGCTAGTATCCTTGTTAATTGTTGGTGCGTGGCTTTTTTCGGGGGCTAACAACTCCTCGAGGTACTGGGAGGCTAGCAGTTCCTTGAACCGTTTGGGTTTTAAAACTGTACAGCCCTTTTTAGGGCTGCGATAGTCTCACCAGAGGCTATTATTTTCTGCTACCACGGGAGCCGGGAGCCCTGGGAACATTGTTGAGGCCCTTTGGGTGCAACGTGGTGGTTGTGGTTTAATACCCAAATGCGGGGAGAGTTTTCGGACTCGGTGTGGAGTTGTATTGCAACCGGGTGCCGTGACCCTGAGATCGGAAGGCGTTTAGGGAAGGCTCCGACATATATCATGGGGGAGATCATGCGCCATCCAGCATGTGATCGAAACTGGAACTTATGCGTTACAACCTGTCATGCATGGGGACGTCCGGGTTAACGTTTTTTCACCTTGTTAGAGAATCAACGTGGGGTTGGGCCATCAAAGCAGGAACCCACGTTAAACATCTTCTGATTCCCCGAGTTACTGTCGCTCCTGTACTGTAAGGAACCAGTGGTGATGGTTAGACGGGTGAGTTGGTTTAAGGAGTGATTTCTTATGTTGCCGTCTAAAATTTTCGACAAGTAAAAAAAAAAGATTAAATGATTATGAAACATTCTGTTGAAGAAGTGACAAACTAATGTTTTTAAATTACATGAAAATAATTTTTAATTCGTATTATTAAAAAATAATAATTAATTCGTATTTTTACAGCTAAAGATCTTTATTTGTTTTAAATAAAAGTTTAACGGTATTTATTTTCAATATTTCATTACCAATTTGTTAGCATTTTCAGGAAAATGATCTGTTAATTTTCCAAAATAAGGCTGGTCAGGCAGTTACTGTGAATGGTGTTCGCTATCGTGAGATGATAAAAAACTTTTTATGTCCCGAATTGGAAGATATGGATGTGGACGATATGTGGTTTCAACAGGTCGGTGCCATTTGCCAAACAACTAACAAAACAAAGGCTCTTTTGTGGGACAAATTCAGTGGCCTGGCTATCTCACGATTGTGGCGATGTCAATTAGCCACCAAGATCATGTGATTTGACACCGTTGGACTTTCTTCTTTGGGGTTATTTGAAAAAAAGGTGTACGTGTCGATAAGCCAGCGATAATTCAAGAGCTAAGGGATGAGATAATTCAGCACATTAACGGCATAGAACCTCAATTATACCAAAGCGTCATCGAAAATTTGGACCATCGGATGGAGTCGCAAAATTCACATCAACCCTTTACATTTTTCCTTGACACTTGTGTGTGTTTACGTAGCAAACATAATTATTTTCTGCTGAATAGGTTTAAAAATAAAAATCATAATTTGTTTATTACTTTATTATACTTAAATTTCTTTTTCAATTTGTTTAGTGATGCTTTATGAACACCACTACAAGCTACAAGTTATGATAATTTGTTTTTAATATATAATTTGATTTAATTTTTCTCATCAATTAACCCTTAATCAATTAATCGCAAATTGCAGACAAATAGAAGAATGCTAGTAATATTTTAACTAGGAAAAAATCTATTTAAAAAAAATATGTTCTAACTTATAGATAAATTTACTTAAACAAGCATGGCATTAGATCTTTTCAATATGTATTTATTTTATAGCTTTTCATTCATTCACTATTGAATCAAGTTAAGTTGCATTGAACACATGCTTAATTGAACTTTAATGGCCTTAATATTGTGTAGACATGTTGGTCTTTGCAGAAATTTAATTGAATAAAACCAATGAGTAAAAATCAAAATAAAATAAAAAGTGCCTCTCCACAACAATGTAAACATTAGGGTGGCTCAATTTGGAAGGACCATAATTTGTTAATTTAATTTTGATTTTTCGTTAGCTTTTGGCATGAGGAAAACTAGTTTCACTATGACATATTAAAGCATAATTTTCAAAGCTACCAATTTTTAATTTATTTCGTCAATAAATAATTCAATTTCATCAGAAAAAATTTAGTAGTGATTTTAAAATAAATAAAAAAATCAACTTGCAAACGTAATACAAAAAAAAAAAAATTAAGATCAGTAGATTTTTTATTACAATACGAGTACTATGAAAAGCCCTTTAAAATAAAAGAGAAGAAGTAGTTAAACTTTTCTGGCATGATGGCACAATATCGATTGCTAAATTGATCCACCTTAGTAAACATATTCGTTCATACTCTTATACACGTAGAAAAAAATCATGTGCATCCAACAGAACTTAACGTGGAGATCAAGAAGTTTTATAGTTAAAAGCATCTTTTTCGTATCGACGAAACATCTGACACGAACTCTCGGAAACTGTACGAGCAGAAGAAATTAAGTAGACAAGATAAATATTAAAAAAGCAACTGTAACTGTTAAGCCTTTATAGAGCCTTAAACTTTAAAGTAAGGGAACGTAAAGTTCATACAATGAGGGGTTCCCGTGCAATGACAGCTACTATATGGTATTTGCAAAAACCTATTTAAAGAAAAAAAAATTGAAAACTATTTTCAATCTCCCTAGAACTGCACTTCTAGAAGATACCCCACTATCTAACCTCTTCCCTGACACAATTGCCAAACACCAAAGATTTTCAATTTAATTATATTTTTTTTCAATTTAAATATATTTTCTTCTGCTTGAATATCTTTTCAAGACCTCCTCTGTTGCTTATGTACTTATTTTTACAATACCTTTTTTACGAGAGACTCTATAACTATATCCGTGTTGCCAGATTTCCCCAACTGACTAGAGTTGTCAGTTCTCCACATCCCTCCAATGTTTTTCAGCTTCATCGTTAGTCTTGGGTTTGGCTGCTCGTGGTCAATTTGTCTCTCCACACGATTTGCACAAGAATTATTATCGCCCGATTCCGACATTGTGGCAACTTCTTCAGGTGGCTAACGTTGCGCCTGTATAGCTTATCATCCCTAAGGATTGTGACATCGTTTCCCTGCTGCTCAACAACTTCACGCGCCTCTTGACCAAACGTCGGTGTCAACTTATTGGGGAAAATTACATTTTGCACCAAAACTTTGTCTCCAACTTCAAGCTAACTTTGTTTTGCCACGCGATCTTTGTCCGCCTTCTCTCTACCTTTTTCTTTATTGATAGCATCCAAGTCTCTAGCTTCCGCATCTAAAATGTTTTCATCGACATCAAAGATAGATGGCATTTGGTCTCGAATCACGTGCTTGAACAGCAGTTCTATTGTAGGAACTTTTGGATTTCCTTTTCACAGTCTGCTCCACTACTATGACCTATCCGCAGGCGCTTGACGATTGAACGATTCATATATATATATATATATATATATATATATATATATATATATATATATATATATATATATATATATATATATATATATATATATATATATATATATATATATATATATATATATATATATATATATATATATATATATATATATATATATATATATATATATATAAGAACTCTAAACTAGAAATGCTATAATGCAAATGCATGAAATAATAGCAAATTTGTAAAAATGTCTAACTTTTTCTTTAACTTCTGTAAAAAAATTTTGCCAAAATAGTGGATGTTTAATAGTTCCTAGAACTTTAAAAGGTTTTTTACCTTTTTGCGCCAAAACTGATCTCGAATACAAATAGTAGTCAAATATCTAAACCACTTAAGCTAACACATGGGCTGGAAAGTCCCGGGCCTAACATGGAAAACACAGTTTTTTTGGTTCAAAATTAGCTTTATTCATCAACGCATACTCCATGAAGAGCAACGCAATTATTCCAGCGCCACTCTAATATGTCAATACCACTTTTGTAGAATGAGTTATCTTTTGCCTCAAAATAAGCCTCAGTTTCGGCGATAACCTCTTCATTCGTGCGAAATTTTTACCGGCGAGCATTTTTTTCAGGTTTGCAAATAGCCATTAGTCGCTGGAAGCCAAATGTGGCGAATACGGTGTTCAATTCATGTAGTTTTGCCACTGTTTTGATTGACTTATGACACGGTGTGTTGTCTTGATGAAACAAAATTACTTTCTATGCGGTCGTTTCTTTGCAATTTCGGCCTTCAAACGGTCCAACAACAATATATAATATTCACTGTTAATGGTATTTCCTTTCTCAAGATAGTCGATGAATATTACACCACGCACATCCCAAAATACCGAGTTCATTACCTTTTCTGTCGATCGTAGTGCTTTCGGGAGCTTTGGACGAGGTTCACCAGTTGCTGTCCACTCAGATGATGATCGTTTTGATTCCGGAGAGAAGTGATGGATCCATGTTTCCTCCATTGTCACATATCGATGCGAAAATTCCGGTTTGTTACGTTTACACATGGCCAAACACTCCAGCACGTTCTTGTTTTTGGTCAACAGTGAAAAAAGCGGCATCCACTTTGAACACAGCTTTCTCATAGTGAAATGCTCATTAAATATAAAGCCAACACGTTCTTTTGATATCTTTACGATGTCAGCTAACTCACGCAACTTTACTTTTCGATTATTCAAAACGATTTTGTGGGTTTTTTTAATGTTTTCTGGTGTTGCCGCCTCATTTGGACGTCCAATGCGTTCTGCATCATCGGTGTATCTATGACCACGTTTGAAGTCTTTGAAGTCAGCAAGTCAACGTTTTATTGTTTCTGTTGTATTTTACTCATAATGAAGATAGAATAAATACAAAACACATCGGAATGAAAGCGCCATAATCATCAAAGTTTTAATTTCATTTTTGAACTTTGTGTACAGAACTCTAAAAATCATAGATTGGATATCGGCCTTGTATCTTAAAAATATAAATATAAATTTTTCGGGAATATGAAACCGAAGGTGTACTTTAAAAATGAAATTTATTGTAATAAAATTACAATTTTCTTTTTGATGTGTGTATTCTAAAAGCACTCCATTATGCAGCACTGTACAAGTATTGACTAAAATCAAATTGTTGATGTATTGATGTTTAAACATGAACAAACAACATACCTAATATTGTATAGCGTATAATGGCAACAAACCTCAGCCATAAAAAAAACATTACGGCTATTTGCTCATCAGGTCTAGATAACTTCAAAAAATATATTTTGCAGTATAAGTATCTGCAAACAACATGTACATGAAAGCACTCGTATGTTTATCTGCAGACAAGTCTCAGTTTACACAGAGTAACATTAAAAGAAGTGTAATTTGCAAAACAAAAACAGACCTTAACAACGGGGGTTTTTTTTTTTAATTTGAAACGTGTTTGCTTGAACTGACATTATAGTTTTAGCTTAAAATGGGGTTTCTAATTCGATCGTGGAAATCTGCTGAACTTACAATAGGTTCGACCTGTGTATAGTAAAGAAAAAATCTGGACGTTTTAAGTTTAATAAGAAAATTTTATAAAAATCAAAATGTCCTGTTTCGGACAAACATTATTTGCAAAGAAAATCAATTTGGTAAAATGGACTACAAAAGTATTAAACAGATCACAAAATTTTTACGGAACTGCAGCTGACGTTTTCTTGCCTCCATGTTTTGCACGAATAAGAACTTTTATTCTTTGGCAAAAATAAAAAAAAAACCTTAAACTTGTTAATCAATTACTAGTTATTTTCTGTCTCTTAGAAACGATTATTCCATATATTTTGAGTTAAAAAAAAACAACATGTTTGTCATCAGCCTGTTAAAATTTTGAATAAAAGTATATGAAATGCAAACAATTAAGTTTTTTATTCGCTATTTTTAGCTTCTACCATTTATACCAATAAAAATTATAAATAGCTTGTTTTTTATGTTTCCCAGCTATCTATATGTCGACATTTCATAGGAACTACCCTAATCATCAGTAGACTTTGGAAATTTTTGAAAGATATTCTCAAACATTCAACTTTATATCCCAGCAATATAAATAAATTGCTGAGAATTTAAAAGAAAAATGCTCTAATAATATCTGTCAAAACACAAAAAACAAGCCTTTTCATTTATTCACCTCTCTAACATTTCTTTACACCTTTCAAACAAATGAACAACCGTTGGTTGCTACGATTTGCTTTTTGAAAGTATCGAAAAGCAGAGAACAAAAATTCAAACAATTAAGTTTTTTATTCGCTATTTTTAGCTTCTACCATTTATACCAATAAAAATTATAAATAGCTTGTTTTTTATGTTTCCCAGCTATCTATATGTCGACATTTCATAGGAACTACCCTAATCATCAGTAGACTTTGGAAATTTTTGAAAGATATTCTCAAACATTCAACTTTATATCCCAGCAATATAAATAAATTGCTGAGAATTTAAAAGAAAAATGCTCTAATAATATCTGTCAAAACACAAAAAACAAGCCTTTTCATTTATTCACCTCTCTAACATTTCTTTACACCTTTCAAACAAATGAACAACCGTTGGTTGCTACGATTTGCTTTTTGAAAGTATCGAAAAGCAGAGAACAAAAATTCAAACAATTAAGTTTTTTATTCGCTATTTTTAGCTTCTACCATTTATACCAATAAAAATTATAAATAGCTTGTTTTTTATGTTTCCCAGCTATCTATATGTCGACATTTCATAGGAACTACCCTAATCATCAGTAGACTTTGGAAATTTTTGAAAGATATTCTCAAACATTCAACTTTATATCCCAGCAATATAAATAAATTGCTGAGAATTTAAAAGAAAAATGCTCTAATAATATCTGTCAAAACACAAAAAACAAGCCTTTTCATTTATTCACCTCTCTAACATTTCTTTACACCTTTCAAACAAATGAACAACCGTTGTTTTTGTTCTCTGCTTTTCGATACTTTCAAAAAGCAAATCGTAGCAACCAACGGTTGTTCATTTGTTTGAAAGGTGTAAAGAAATGTTAGAGAGGTGAATAAATGAAAAGGCTTGTTTTTTGTGTTTTGACAGATATTATTAGAGCATTTTTCTTTTAAATTCTCAGCAATTTATTTATATTGCTGGGATATAAAGTTGAATGTTTGAGAATATCTTTCAAAAATTTCCAAAGTCTACTGATGATTAGGGTAGTTCCTATGAAATGTCGACATATAGATAGCTGGGAAACATAAAAAACAAGCTATTTATAATTTTTATTGGTATAAATGGTAGAAGCTAAAAATAGCGAATAAAAAACTTAATTGTTTGAATTTTTGTTCTCTGCTTTTCGATACTTTCAAAAAGCAAATCGTAGCAACCAACGGTTGTTCATTTGTTTGAAAGGTGTAAAGAAATGTTAGAGAGGTGAATAAATGAAAAGGCTTGTTTTTTGTGTTTTGACAGATATTATTAGAGCATTTTTCTTTTAAATTCTCAGCAATTTATTTATATTGCTGGGATATAAAGTTGAATGTTTGAGAATATCTTTCAAAAATTTCCAAAGTCTACTGATGATTAGGGTAGTTCCTATGAAATGTCGACATATAGATAGCTGGGAAACATAAAAAACAAGCTATTTATAATTTTTATTGGTATAAATGGTAGAAGCTAAAAATAGCGAATAAAAAACTTAATTGTTTGAATTTTTGTTCTCTGCTTTTCGATACTTTCAAAAAGCAAATCGTAGCAACCAACGGTTGTTCATTTGTTTGAAAGGTGTAAAGAAATGTTAGAGAGGTGAATAAATGAAAAGGCTTGTTTTTTGTGTTTTGACAGATATTATTAGAGCATTTTTCTTTTAAATTCTCAGCAATTTATTTATATTGCTGGGATATAAAGTTGAATGTTTGAGAATATCTTTCAAAAATTTCCAAAGTCTACTGATGATTAGGGTAGTTCCTATGAAATGTCGACATATAGATAGCTGGGAAACATAAAAAACAAGCTATTTATAATTTTTATTAGTATATGAAATGTTTATATTGAAAATAAATAAATAAAAAGTTGCAATGTTCATTGAAGCACGTGATTCAATATTTTCTTCAGTTACGAAGTACGTGGGCATGTTTTTATCATATTTTTTTAGTCTCAACATCTTGGAAATATGTTGCCATGGCAAATTCGGAATATTTATATTTGGATATACTAAAATGTACATGTTTTTTTTTTTCGTTTTGTGGAAAAAGAAAAAATTAATAAAAAGCTTAAAACGTACCAGTTCTGTTTCGATTTCAATTGAACAAGTCAACAGATGTGTGGTCGACCTCATAGTAGTGTAGTTGATAAATTAACGTTCAAGCTACGGAGGTCTTCCATGAAAATAATGGGAAAAAATAAATGCTAGAAAAAACGTACATACTATTCGGTTCGTGTCGTACAGAGTGTTAAAAGGTATATGCACATCGTAACCATAGTATACAAAAGCACTGTAACTCATGCCAGTCATGTTGCTTTTGGACATCTCGATGGATAAGTTGTGGTTTTTCAAATGTCGATATTTTCGCAATTTTGTACACAGCTGAGATGTCATTTAAACTTGCAGCAGCCGGCAACAACAAGTCTTTCTTCTTCTGTTTAGCACCAATAGAAACAAAACTACATGAAATCTACGACCAGCAAAATACTCATGTGTTGTGTAGTTCAAACTAGCAAACTACTAAATATTTTAGTAGCGAATATTTAATTTCGTTTTATGTTTTGTTATTTATTTAATTGGGATATACTAAACTTTTGTTTTATTTATTTGTTTTTCTGCCTCAGTTTAAAAAACCAGAGACTTGCACCGGTGTACCATAAGTACACCGGTTGTTTACCCAATCATTTTCACATCCGAGTATTTTAAACACTCTTAAAAACTGATGCGGTGGTATTTATACCTGTCATTTGTTAGCACAATCTTGATACATCAAATATGTATCCAATCACTTTCGTATCTTGAGTATTTTTTTAAGAATAAAGGAAACGATCACAAAAAAGAGTTTTTTTGTTACTAGCACTTAGTAAGAGAAAGATTTTGAGTATTTTCTATGTTCGTTTCTAATCGTTTTCTTAATAACACATACATGACGTTGTCGCAAAATTAACTTGTAAAATCAACACTGTCGCCAAATTCTTCTGTTGTGTATATGTTTCACCTTTTATTTAACATTAACTGAAATCGCGGCTGCCAGATTTAATAATATACAACCATGTTGACGATTTTGGAAGTAGCATACAGAGTGATGATTTTAAGATTATTTTTGCTGAAAAATTTTAAACGAAATTTTAATTAAAAATTTTTTGGTTTGTACATATGTACATAGGGGTTTAGTTCAAATTTTTCCTTTCTTAAGTTTTTTCTTAAGAAGGATTTTTTTACAGTACAAATTTACTGTGATCAAAAATTATTGCGGGGATTGGTTATATGTATGTGTAACTATGCATTTATTGCGGTTATGGGTTAAAATAAAGAAATAAAAATTATTATAAATCAAGGAAAAGAAATTTGATGAAAATGTGCTTCATAAAAAAATCTATTTGTTTAAAGTAAAAGATATTAAGTTTACCGGTTTTGTGCTAAATATGTTCAACTAAAATATGTGTATATATTTTCTTCAAAACACAATCGCTAAAATATGATGTGTTAAAAATCTTCTGGCAATGTCGCGCTTAGTACGAATACGTTTACTGAGTGTGAGCGAGTAAATACATAAAACTGAACACACACACTCTCATGGGCAAGCAAATGTGTGACTGCAAATTCTTGCACTATATTTTCATTGTTAAAAAGAAGTATGAGTTCGTTTGCCGTATGTGGAAAAAATAATTGAGAAACCAAATCAAGCAGCCACCGCTTACAAATTTGATTGGGTATGTTATACACTCTAGTTAACAGACGCGAGCTCTAACGAGTAGAGAACATACTTGTGCAAACAATATTCGTTGGCCAAACACACCGCAATTCGACTTAAGACGGGTATACTTAGATTATTAAAAAAACCACCGGTTGCAGATCTCTGCACCAGTGCATTATAGATTAATTTATATATGAATGCTAGCATCTACCCGCGATTATGCAGGAAATAAGTGTTTTTACCAGTAATAAACTAAAGTTGATGTTATTTCACATTTAGAGTAGTACTATTTAAATTCAATAAATCTGGATATGTTTTATATTGTAATTCTTCTCAAAAACGTAAAGCTTTTGTAGAAAGTGTGCTTTTTTGACTGGAATTGCAAATCGGATTGAATTATTTCGCTATTCCCTTTAGGTATACAGTTTCCGTTATGGTTTTTCCTTCTCCTGTTTGTTAGGGCCTTTCTGCATGAGATCAACGATATGTATGTAAATAATTTGGTGGTCAACGGCGGTTTTCACTATACAGCGTCAACAAATGTCAAGTTACAGAAAAGCAATTTATTTAATAATTCAAATTGAATATTATTTTACAATAATAAAAGGACATAATACGAGTAAGCATAATTTTTGAATAGTAAAATACATTTGCATAAAATAGAATATGCACACACATACATGGTCTGATCAAAAAATAAACGTTATTTTCAAACTTCGTGAATTACGTATTTTCGATTTTCGCATTTGTTTCTGCTATGTTGGTACACATGTCTATTATATATGTTGGAAATATCAGCCATTTCGGATTGTCAGTTTGTTTTTGACAGATAAAAGGGTTAGTCGTGTTTTGGTGCATTCTTCGATTTTTTACAAAATTTTGAGCAAAAAGAATGTCGCTTGGACATCGCTTAGGAGCTGTTGAACATCATCAATGACGATCCAGCTTTACTCAAAACGGTCATAACTGGTGCCGATCATATGTGTATGGCTACGACATTAAAATCAAAGCCCAACCATGTGAAGGTTTGGCTCACTAGTTTCTTCGACAGCAATGACGTGGTGCATCATGAATTCTTGCCACAAGGTCGTGCGGTCAATAAGGAAGTTATGCGCCGTTTGCGCGAAGCAATTGGTCAGAAGAGCACAAAATTGTAGAAACAACCATCATGTTTTGCATGACATTTGTGATTGTGACTTGAACTCGCAGGAAAGGTGTTCTGTAAATCGCAATCGCCAGACTCGTGGCTAGTTCAAATCATAAGAGTATACCAAAGTGAACTGATAATTAACATTAAACTAAACCTTAAACAAATAATAAAAAACGTATATTCTAAATTAAATTTTTCTTTGTACTAGAATAAAAACTAAACTATATTCTAAATTAATTTTTTCTTTGTAGTAGAATAAAAACTAGATGATTTTTCATAAAATTTTTGCTAAATACATGAAATTAAAAAAATATTCTTAAATAAACTTTTTTACATAAATTTTTTTATTACATTTTTAACTCAAAATGAATAATATAAATACTGCTGGTATTTTCAATTTATTTTTTAGTTTATTTGCCTCGGTAAAATATGTGTTTTTAGCATTCAAATTATGTCAACTCGCAAACAAAACGCGTGAGTCACAGAACACATAAAAATAAATTTGGCGTTTTCAAGTCACCTAGCGACTTTGAAAATTTGCTAGTGTGGGAACTTGCCTAATGAATTTTACACCATGATAACGCACCAGCGCACATCGATGCTTGTGCGTGAGTTTTTGGCCAAAAACAAAACCATTATCATGCCTCAACTACTGTAATTACCGGACTTGGCACAAGCTGACTTTTTCCTCTTCCCAAAACTGAAGACACCGAGGAAAGGAAAGCGTTTTGCTACGATTGAGGAGGTAAAAGAAAAACCGAATTAGGAGCTGTTGGCGATACCGAAAAACGCATTTCAGAAGTGTTGGCATAAGTGTATTATATCTGAGGGGAATTACTTTGAAGGGTACAACATAGTTATTGATGAATAAATAAATACTTTTTGAAAAAATTTTAAATAACGGTTATTTTCTGATCAACCCTCGTATGTGCACTATTGATTTTATTAGATGCTTATTTTTGTACTAAAGCTAGTTGTTTTTAGCATTTCTTTCAAATAAATTTAAAATTTAAAGAAATTCAAAAAATGCAAATTTTAGTGATTTTTCATATAAAATTGTACTCTGCTCTAAATTTTTAGACGATGTATTTATTTTGCAGTCTATGAAAAATCAAAAAAAAAAGGAAGAAAACAGATAGTAAATAAATAAAATATTAAACTAAACAGTTATTGCTATACGCAAAGCAAAATCAGTTTGGAATATTGTTGTGGCAACATTAGTATATAACTTGTATTGTTGCCACTAGCAGTATATTATTACTTTCATACTAACATAGCGATTTTATCACTATTTATTATTTCTATTTAGTGATTTTTATTGAAGCAGGCTAGTGGACATACAGTTCATGGCACAACGCTAATGCTTATTGAAGTTAATGACTACAGCGTAAAATTAAAGCATTGAATTATGTTGCGCTTAACGATCGAATTTAGGTTGCGCTGTAAAGCATTTTGACCGCTTTAAAACGGCCATTGATATTATCTCGGCCTCTCGTGTGTGAATACAGGAATATAACTTTAACAGAATCGTATTTTCAACGCATTGGCAGTTAAGAATATATTAAAGATAAGAAATATTTTAAATGTTATAAATAAAATCATATACTCGTATACACATACGAGGGCGGATTGATATTGAAGTTACCTAAGAAGGAAAAAAAATTATTTTTTTTTAAACATTTATTTCTCAGCATAGTCTTATTTTAGCTCAATACACTGCGTAAGTGTATTGAGCCAACTTTTTTATACCATCGGCATAATACGATTTTGAGAACCCCTCAAAATACGAGTTAATTTCGGTAATCACTTCTCCGTTTGAGATGAATCTGTTTTCTGCCAGCCATTTTTTCAAGTTTGGAAAGAGGAAAAAATCACTAAGAGCTAACTCTGGGCTATAAGGTAAACGATCAACCAATGCGAAGTGTATTTCACGTAAGTTTAGCATCGTATCTAATGATGTGTGAACCGTTGCGTTGTCTTGAAGACAGAGCACTTTTTTCTTTTTTAAACGTGGTCGTTTTTTCTTGATTGCACCAATCAATTGATCCAATATTGCACGATAATACTTTTTCTTTTCTGAATCCCTTTTCAAGATAATCGATAAGCAATATTCCGTGTGCATCCCAAAATATAGTGGTCTTAACATTGCCAGCCGATTTCAGTGTCTTCGCCTTCTTCGGAATATTAACACCTGCTTTTCCACCCATTGTTTCGATTGTTTTTTGCTTTCAGGTGTGCAGTAGTGGACCCACGTTTCATCAACAGTTATTAGTCGATGCCAAAAATCAACAGGATTACGCTTTATCATGTCCAAACACCGCTGTGAAGTGCTCGGTCGAACTCGTTTTTGTTCGACACTGAGCAAACGCGGCAACCTACTTGCCGATAGCTTTTTCATATGCAAATGTTCATGCAAAACGTTGAACACCCGTTCATATGATATGAACACATGCTCATATGATATGTTTACCATTTCAACAATCTCACGTAACTTGATTTGGTGCTCATTCATAACGATATCGAGGATTTTCTTGATATTTTCTTCAGTAACCAGCTTTATTGGCCTTCCAGTTTGATGGTATTGATGCAGTGCTTGTTCGGTCGCTTTTGAATTCAGCAATCCAATATTTTACATTGTAATCTGATGGAGCAGACTCATCGTAATATTTTCTTTTGTCTCTTTCGGCGTTTTCGCTTTCAAATAATAATGTTTAAGCACTGCACGAAATTCACTGTTTTCCATTTTCCTAGAAACACAAAAGTTGTTTACATCAAACGACTACAAAAAAAAACTAATCCATGAATTTGGGTGAAATTTTAACAGATGACAGCCCGCCATTTCTAAAAAAAATTTGTTTCTGTACGGCCATCTACTGGCAAGGTAACTTCAATATCAATCCACCCTCGTATATACGATAAACAAGTTTAAACAAGAAACAATCAAGTAACAAATGTTTAAAATTATTTTATATTTTTGTTTCTCTTCTTTCTTTATATTAAAAGAAAAACAAATAAATATATACAAATATATATACTTTCTCAGCAGAGTAAGCGAGAAAAACTTTCACATGTATTTTAATCGACATACATATAAAGTTTAATGTCCATGTGCTTTAACAGGTACCGAAATAACAATAAACTCGCACAAGGTTTTCTGTCAGTTTAGGCTGTAAGGTAGTAGTCTTTCGCTGTTGCATTGAGCTATTGAGATTTACGAAGTGTGATTATATTATTTGCATGTATGTACTATACCATTAACAAGAATTTTTTGATAGCTCTTTAAAAAGTCATAGCTTCAAAAGAATTATTTTTTCAGAAAATTCTTCTTAAAGTAAATTCCAGCATTTGCTTAACCATCGTTCAGTATTTACAAGTATGAGTAAAATAATTGACGGGATGCGGTACGAAAAATTGGTGTTTTCAGAATTATGGCATTTTAAAAGCAAAGGGAGAGGATATCCCGTATTGTTATAGCAACAGGCATAGCATTCAGATAGAAAAACTAATTTTTCTAGCCGACCATCAATGTTTAAATGAGGTACCACAAACTGTACATTAAAAGGAATAATAAGTTGTTATAACATATTACCATTAAAAAAAGCGGAAAAACGGACTACACCTAAGTCTGTTTTTACACGGTAGATTGGTTCCAGAAGAAGCCGTGTAAAAAAAAAACCGTGTAAAAAAAGACATTGATCTTATACAAAAATGGGTGATTTGTTCCTAATCTCTAAAACCTATTAAAATTAGTGAAAAACAAGAATTTTTAAGAACAAGAATTCATGTTTATTTTATTAAATCAAATATATAATGCTTATTTTCACAAGCATAGTAATTAATGATAAAAAAGATATGCACTCTAATCTTAAAAGTAATATAAATTAAATGTATGGCAAGTTCAGGAACTAAAAAACTATGTTGTGAACGAAAAGAATAGGTTATTCAATTTTTAAGGTAAAAAATAAAATAAAATAGAATAAGTGATAATCATAAATACAACAACATAAATTTAATTGCTGTCGTCATCAGTTATTCGCATTCGCTTGCTTCGAACGCGTATACATTCACTTTCATCGCTGGAATAATTTTGAACTGGACTTTCTCTTGCTCGTTCGGCATCTACATTTTGAAAAATGAACTCTGTTATGAGCCGTTGTTCGCCAATTCTTGCTACCTCTTTGTATAATTCCTTGTAACGAGCCATACAAGAATTCAGCTCACGTTGGAATTGTGCAGCTCTTTCGACATTGATATCATTTTTGACGAAATGGTGTCCTAATTTATTTGCAAGTTGAAGCCCTTCTTGAATTAAATTTTCAGTTAATTTTACAGGTTCTTCACTGTCACTTAATGCGTTAAAATTAAATTTAATTGAAAATCAAATTTGCCTGCAAAAAATTTCTTTACCAAACACGTCTTATTGCATTGACAGTTCACAAAATATTAACACGTTTCAATTGCTCTGACCAGTAAATTTTATTGTATGCACATAAAGGGAATTCCCCTAAATTAGTGCTATTCACATTTGCTTTGACCAGTAAAAATTGTTTGTACGCGCTAAAGGGGAATTCACCTAAATCTTTAAGCTAATGTTCGCAAACTATCGATACTATCGATGGTTTCAGACTTTTTTCTTTCATAAATACTTCTTTGTGATATGAACATACTTCGCAAAAATTAAATTTGACAAAAAAAATTTAAGTACATAAAATTTCAAATCGTGCTAAATGGAATAAAATCGTGTAAAAAAATTAAAAATATTCAATTTTCAAACCGTGTTATATCAAAACCATGTACAAAAAGACCGTGTAAAAACAGACTTAGGTGTATTACCTTAATATTCATTCGTGCACTATAATATATAATTTGTTTAATGGTTTTATTGATTGTGTATACTTGTTGAGTTTGATTAAGTATAGTAGTGTACCCGTTAAAAACCTTAGATCCAGTAATTTGTTTTATGTTGCAACGCATAGTACGTTGCAACGCCATGCGTGAGCCATTGTTGCCAGCTTTGTGTACCTTGAATTATGTAAATAATATTGTCAGTACTGATGTTTCCCTTTCAGTTAATGAATTTAAGATACTTTTACATAATAATATTATTTGATTAATTTGTTATTAGCCTGTAAGGCTATTGTATTTCCATAGGCTAATTATTAATAAAATAAAATAATTAAATAATTAATTGGAAACCAAATATAAGGTGACGATATGGTAAATCATATCTGAACTTTGAGTGAACATCTTGGTATCCTCATGTTCAGTGCGGTGTGGTCTTCAACACTCAATCTGTATGGTTTATATAGACACGTTTACATAAGAATGGTTATCAAGGTAAACCTTGCAATCGACACATGGGCGGTGATAGATCACTTGAATTCTCACGTTCGAAAACAATTCTCCTTGCTTACTTATCTAATTAAATACAATAATTCCAAGCAGGCCAAAAAATAAAGGCAAATCAATAGTTTTTTAATATTTGAAAGAGACACAAAGTTTTATTAGGTGTGCAACTTTGCTTCTGCCGTTTTACAATACATCGCTGTAGTAGTAAGTGGTAGTAGAAATAAACAGATCATAGGCACTTTATAATATACTAAGGCATTTGTAAACATAATGTCATCAAAGTATTAGCCTATTTGTGTCTGTATCATAGCGTTAGTCTCGATTAAACATGTCCACTTACGAGCCAAGTTCTCGCCATTTGCGGAAGGATTTAAGTGTCTGCTTTAACATAAAGAAATCTGCGATAAAGGCTCATCTAGTGATCTCAATCTTTTCATCAATTAGCATGATCAAATACCTATGGTGAGGCAGCTGTTAGTGAAAGAACGTGCCGATAGTGGTTTCATAGATTCAATAACGGTGATTTTGACGTCGAAGACCAGCATGGCGGTGGAAAAAAGACCGCTTTCGTAGATGCAGAATTGGAGGCATTACATGATCGACATGATCAAACGCAACAAGAACTAGCACGATCATTGGGAATGACGCAATAAGCCATTTTAAAACGCCTGAAAGTCATGATAAGGACTCAGAAACAATGAAATTGGGAGTCGTTTGAGTTGAAGCTGAGAAATGTTAAATAGCGTTTGTTTGCTTGCAAAGCAAAGAAGGAAGGGATTTCTGCATCATATTGTGACTGGGAATGAAAAACTGAATATTCACGGCGTATTGTGTTATGAGTTGTTAAAACTGACTGAAATCATATTTTCCAGACGTTGCTTTTTCGATAATTGCCACACGGCCTGCCTGACCGGGCTTATAAAGAAGTAAAAAATTGGATGGATTGGTGATCGCTCCAAAAAATAACCTCTTTTTTAACGCAGCTCTCGCATGATGCCCAAAAGATCGGAGAAAGTAGTGGCCAGCGTTGGACAATACTTTGAATCATAAATGTATAACCAGATTTTTACAATAAAGCCACGAATTTTGAAAAAAAAAACGGTGGAAACTAAGCTGTACACTTGTGTAAGTTATTTAAATTTGCATATATTTTGTTACTTATTAAGTAACATTTTATGTTGAATATGCTGACTGACACTAGAACAACACATTCAATTTGTATAGTTTGTAGTTTATCTAAAACAGTCTTATTTTTTGGGTGGACATCATTTGACAGGTGTAAGGTTTTTTAAAAAAATCAATAAACTTCTCGTTTTTAAAGTTTGATACAGACAACACTACATATTCTTATGTGTTATATAAAAATATAATCCTCTTTATTACAAGGATCTTCATTGTCTTCTCATGAAGTGGCCACAAAACTTATTGCCAACAACAATCTACAGCCTCTATTTATCGCTTAAATCACAAAAGGGAACGACTTCAGGACCCAAGTGAGCTGAACAACGTATACTATTCCAGGATATCCAGCGGCCTTCATACCTATCTATCGTTTAGGTCGAGAAAAAATTGAAGGGCTATGAGAGAATATATAATTGCTGTGGAAGAAGAATTTATAGCCGAGTGTTTTTCGATGTCGTCTTAATGTAACGATAATGACGCCTTCTTAGAATATATGGGAATATATTTGTTAAATATAAGTAGCAATAATTCCCAGTTGGGCATCGTCATATCAAATTTGAATTGCAATAAAATTTACTTTGTTGCAACATAATAAGTTCGTTAATAAATTTTTAAGACTACAAAGAGTACATTCTTTCATTTACCTGTTAAATGATATTCGTTCTTCAAAGTCTGGTCTCACATTTGTTATCTTCTCTATCTCCTAAGTACAGGATTTCATTTTATTGCAGACTTTAGCACACGAATATAAATTTTCAAGGAATTTGCTTTTAAAACGCTTACTTAATTTTTATTTTCCAGTTGCGAGGTAGATATTTATTACTTTTTTATGTACTTCTGCTTTTTTTTTTTATTCTTTAAGGTCTACTCTAAGGATTTTGTTAAACATAAACACGCAGGTAAATTTCAAACGATTTTTACTTCCACATATATGTGAACTATACAGCTGCCGTTGCGGCTGTTGAATCGTGTTAAGATTTTGTTCTTGTTATTTCTTCCTGTTTAAGAAATAAAAAACACATTACGTTATGGCTGCTGTTGTTGTTGTTTTTCTTATTCAGCCATTTATACTCACAGGATATTAAATTGCCAGTCGAGAGTTCACACATGTTCAATGTACTCGCACAATAGAACAGAATACGACAACGAGTCTCACATTATTGTCCCTAGAAATCACATCAAGTTCTTATTTACCTTCTGCTGATTTTTCTTTCAATTTTCATTTAACAAGAAATTTCTACTCGAATGCTCAAAAAGTCATACATGAATGAATGTGTTTTTTTTTTAACACTTTAGTTTGGGGTTGAAAATATCATGTTGACGTAATCTCTAGCGATTTTTTCAAATTTAAATTATAGGTTTATAATTGACAGAGTAAATACCACTTTTCTCTTTCTCTCAAATTAATTTCCTGAAGACAATATTTTAGAAACGACTTTAAATTATAAACGCATGTTCATGTTTGATGTAGTCGAGGTATTTTGCAAACAATTCGTAATGATAATTTTAAGTACTCAAATATATAATAAGCATGTAAAAGGTAACAATTACGAATAGTCTCCACTTAATTTTGTGTTTTGCATGAATTGACATCATGTTGTAAAAAAATAAATAGAAAAGCTCTCTTTGCCACATATTCGAATCAATTTGGGGTTGTTTATCTATCCCACTGTTCGTATTTATTTAAGTTCTTTGTTAGGTGTACAACTTTGCTTCCGCCGTTTTGCAGTAGATGGCTGTAGCCGTAATAGTTAAAATAAATAGATCGCAAATGTCATTCAATAAACTTACGTCTCTGTAGCCAACCGAAGTATTAGCCCATTTCATGTCAGCTTAAGAGCAAAATTCGCGTTATTTGCGGGAGGTTTTAATTGTCTGCTTTAATATGAGGAAATCTGAAACTGAGGCTGGTCGAATGCTCTCAAATACCTATAGTGAGGCCGCTATTAATGAAAGAGAATGGTCTTGCCGAGAGTGGTCTCAACGGTTCAAGAACTGTGATTTTGAAGTCGAAGACCAGCATGGTGGTGGAAGAGGCAAGGTTTTCCCACATGCAGAGTTGGAGACATTAGTTGATCAAGACTCGTGTTAAACGCAACAAGAATTGGCAGAATCATTGGTAGTAACGCAAAAAGCCATTTCAAAATGCCTGCAAGTCACGGATATGATTCAGAAACAAGAAAATCGGATGCCGTACGTGTTGAAACCGAGAGATGTTGAACGGCGTTGGTTTACTTGTGAGCAGCTACTTGCAAGGCAGACAGAAATGATTTTTGTATCGCATTGTGACTGGGGATGCAAAATGGATTCATTACGATAATCCCAAGCGCAGAAAATCGTAGAAGTATATCGGCCTTGCTTCCACGTCGACGGCCAAACTGAATATTTACGGTTCAAAGATCACTAACGAAGTTACAAGTCAAACGTCTGCAAGCACTATTCTCCCTCTCTATCATCCTCCTAATACCTAATTTTGTAGTTCCGTTACAATGGATTGCATCTCGGACACAAACCTATTATATTACGATACCTCTGTTAAGCCGTATTAAACTTACTGTTTTCTGTCTGTGATGTGCTAGTGATGCCACCTAGTTAGATGCGCTTTAATAGAATGCATTACAGAGAGAACTCATTCTTCAGTAGTATGGCCTGTCTGTGGGAACATTTCCCACAGACTTGGTTCCTGTCAGTTACAAGTCAAACGTCTGCAAGCACTATTCTCTCTCTCTCTCATCCTCCTAATAACCTAATTTCGTAGTTCCGTTGCAATGGATTGCATATGTAACATCTCAGACATAAACCTGTTATATTACGATGCCCCTGTTAAGTCGTATGATACTTACTTTTTTCTGTCTGTTCTGCGCTAGTGATGCCACCTAGTTAAATGCTCCTTCGTACAGTGCACTGCAGAAATAACTTATTCTTCAGTAGTATGGAACGACTGTGGGAAAGTTTTCCGCAGACTTGTTGCCTGTCAGTTACAAGTCTGCAAGCACTATTCTCTCTCTCTCTCTCTCTCATCCTCCTCATAACCTAATTTCGTAATTTCGTTACAATATATTGCATATATAAAATCACAGACACAAACCTGTTATATTACGATATCTCTGTTAAACAGTAATGATACGTACTTTTTTCTGTCTTTTACGATTTTGGAGAGGACTATAGATATATAAGGGTGTGAAGATGAATTCGTAAGTTAAATACGTACCACATCTGTGTTAACTAAGTTCCACATTAATCTTAAACAATGTTAAAAAACCAGAAAAGCAGGTTTCGAGTTTTTTGGGAATTCCCAAAGTCGGCTTCAGAAAACGTCAAAAAGTTAACATTAACCCCAAAAGTTACTAGAAACTTAACAGCAGGTTTAACCTCGTAGTGAACTTCAAGTACTTGAAGCTCAGTATGAGGGTAAACCTGAAAGTCATAGTGAACTTCAAGTATTTGAAGCTCTCATATTTTCTACTGAAAATGTATTAACTTCAGTTGCAAGAATGTGAAAAACTTAATGGTGACTTTTTAGGTCATATTAACTAATGTTCAGGTTAACTATCAGGAACTTTATCGTTAGTTTGTAAATATGGCCTTTAGTAACAATAATTTGATTTGAAGCCATTAATGAAAGAAGTTAGCAGAAAATTAAGTTTATAAAGTTAATAAAATGTTGTAGATATAACAAAAGATTGTGATGAAGTCAGGTCTTTACAATGCATTACAACTGCAAACAAATTAATTTTCTGTTTAGATCCTAATGCCACCCTAATGCATTAACACATGTGTACTTATGCACCTTCGGATAATCACAAAAGGCGCCCATGTTAATTAAAATAATACACTGTTTGACTTTAATTAACAATATCTCCACATGAGCACATTTGAATGCTTATTGTGCACTTTTCAAGCACAGTTTCTCTCTGTCTGTCTCTCTCTGTTTGTCTTGGTTGTGTATGAAGACTTTCGGCATTCTGAGATGGCATTAATTCATTTCTGTGTCATGTACATTTCAACTTGTATATCTGAGTGCTTAAGTGAATAAAGACAATGACTTACAAGTCATTGTATCAATTTGATAATATTTTCAATGAATGGCAACAAGACAAATTTAATTAATTTATGACTTTGACCTCTGCGTTAAGAAATTTTATTCGATTATATATTACAATAAAAAGAATTACATAAAATATGGCAAAATAGAGCAAGCGAACGTCTAATAAAGTTCACTTGCAAGCAGTATGTTTGGCAATTGTGAAGAGAGTAATAGTTCAAGAGAAAAATCTAATGCGTGACAGAGGAGTATTTATCTCTATTGACTCACTGGAGCAGCACCATTGTTTTTTGTATGTTACTCAGTGTTATCGTCCCTACAGGGTGTCTGGCAGCAGATTTATATTTTCAAACTTAAATAAAAAAACCTAAGAATTAACACAAAGTTTCATTAAGAACATTGAACGATAGAATGAAAATACCGGTTTTATCTTTTAAGGAGTGTTATCCAGATGTTTTCCGTCGAGTTGAATACACTGTTCAAAATGGCACCTTGTGTTCTGCGCCACACGCTGCATTCAACTTAGTTCAAATGAGCTGATTTCTCGACGATTATATTCCTTTAAAGGACTATAAACCCTCTAAAGATAGGTAGCCCCATAAAAAAAATCCATGGGAGCTAGAACGGGCGACCTCTTGGTCATCGGATGTTCCCAAAGTAACTGATCAGTTTTTAAAGGAAATTTTCCCTAAGCAAATTCATAGAAGGTCTCATTGTGTGTGCTGTCGCCCCATCTTTTTGAAACTACATGTGTGAAGAGTACGAAGGGTGAGCTCGCATGTTTGGCAAAAAGAATTTTGTAATCATGCGTCAATAATTTTCACCATTGACATTCTAGCAAAAAAATAATGATCCAATCACCACATTCGTGGATAAAGCAATACAATCACAAAACCTGTGGCTTCAATCGAGGGTTGCGGGTGCTTGGAGACCAGTTTGTCTTTAATATTTACATAGAATTTCTTGCAAAACAAATAATGCTGGAATGAAACTTACCTCTTTTTAAAAGCCTCTTGTCTAGCAATTTGAAACTATCAACTATTACTATCAACTATACTATATATTTACTTCATTTGCGGCCTCAATAAAACAAGTTATTGAATAATAAATAAAATTTGTTTTGTTTAAAAATTTTATTTTTGTACAACGCAACTTGTGGTGCACAAATTGTTAATTAAAATTGTAAAATCCATTATTAGTCCAATAAAACACATATAGACGTATGAATATCATTTTTTATAATTATAAAATTAACTAATTAGTATATAATTTGCAAAAAGCCACAGGATTGAATCTTTTTGAGTTTTATGCCACATTTATTTTTGCAATAAATCATTAGCCATTGTTGCAGTAACAAATCCCAAAAAAAAAAGAAAATGACAAAAATAAATAATTGTGTAATTTTATTGTTCAAATAATTCTGGTATGTACGTTTTTTGTCAGTTTTTGTTTTTGGTGTCAGCATTATTTACACTTGGCTTATTTTGTTTTTGTGATGCAAGAACTTATTTTATAGCTTTTTATACCCTTCACAAAAAAGTAAAAGGTATATATAAGTTTGTGATTCCGTTTGTATTTTCCACTGTTTTCAGTTCCGTCCTTATAAAGTATACATATTCAGAATCAGTATTGATAGAAAAGTCGATTGAGCGATTTCCGTCTGTCCGCCGTTGAAATATCGTCTCGTAGAATACCATTAGACTTAGAAACTTTTTCTTACACCATATCTATTACTCCATCGATTTATGGGTTGGCTATTGAAATTCAGTAAAATCAGCTGAGATATATCCAAAATTCTAAAAAAAGCCATTTGTAATAAAATTTCTTGATTATTTGGCATGTCAATTAAAAGGCAAAAGAAATTTCCTGATATCGGTCCATATATGCATATATATATAGATATAGTCTTAACCGAATTTTACATCAAAATGTCGCTTTAAAGAACTTAAACAAGTATTTTTGTTTAAAAACAATTCTGGTAATAAAAGGTTACTAAAATACAAAAAATGAATATTTTTGATATCGGTCCTTATATACCCCAGATAAAGCCTAAACCGATTTTTCCATGAATAACATTTTTTTTTTGCTTAAAAGGAGTTATGGTAATAATACTTATGTATTGCAGAAAATTAAAATTTCTGATATCGGTCCATATAGAACCGAAATATAGCCAAAACTGCTATTTCCATAAAATAATTTATTTTTGTTCTGGTATATACACCTAAACCGATTTTTCGATGAAACAATTTTTTTTTGCTTAAGAGCAGTTCTGTTAATAAAAGGAGAAAATGAAAATTTCCGATATCGGTCCATATTTCTATATCCCTAGTTCCAGTATAATGCACTGCATATGTACGGGTCATCCACTGAGTACTGATCCAAGATAAAAAAAAATAAATATTTATACACCCAAGATATGCGGCCATGTCACAGTATTCACTTCCGTTCGGAAATGGAATTGAATCGGTTTTTTAATTCTTCAAAAAGCGAAAATTTAAAACTCTTTCGGAATGGAATCAATTCTATAAGATAATACTAGTTTCACACTTGCAACTAAAAATAATTTCATTCCAAAAAGTTTTTTAGTTTTTCGTTTTTTTTTTTTTTTTTTTGAAGAAGTAAAAAATGAATTAAATTCCTTTTCCGAACGGAATTAAGCTCTATGACATGGCTGATAGTCTTAACCGATTTCCTGGTGAAAAAAAAATTTTTTTTGCCAAAAAGCAGCTCTGGTTAGATAAAAAGGTTACTAAAATACAGAAGAAGAAAAATTGCGATATCGGTCCATATACACCCGAGATATAATCTAAACCGATTTTTCCATGAAAAAAAAACATTTTTTTTTTTCTTTAAAAGCAACTCTGGTATGAATAGGAGGTTACAAAAATACAGAATATGAAAATTTTCTCTTTCGGTCCATATACCCGGGATATATTGACAAAATCGATTTTTCCATGAAACAATTTTTTTTTTTTTTGCTTATAAGCAGTTCTGGTTATAAAAGGAAGTTACTTCAACAAAAATATATCGGTTTGATATCAGTCTCTATATACGCGAGTATAACCTAAACCGATCTTTCCATGAAAGATTACCTTTTTGTCATGGCGATTACAAGGAAAAAAAATTTCCCCGATATCGGTTCATACATATCCGAGCATATTTAGTTCAAAATTATAACATATACTATATATTTTTTTCTGACTATTGTGAAGGGTAGTTTAGATTCGGCCCAGCCGAATATACTACACCCTTACTTGTTTTTATTATCATTATAATCTAGTTTGTTTCTATATGAAATTATTATTATTAGTAAACAAAATATGTAGATGTACTTACATACATATGTATATATACACACATAAAAACCCAGAAATAATATAATATTAAAAAAGCCAACAAAAAACTCTAAAAAAGATTATAATGAAAGTCGCTTGATTATATTTACTTTTGAAGTTGCATATTTGCTAAACTTATTGTAATAGGTAAAATTTTTTTTCAAAAAGTTCTCAAATATATGAACTTTATAATTTTTTTCCAATAAGTATAAAAAAGATTTCAGAAATATAAATCCAGAAGTAGATTTCCTTGCTTTTTATATTCCTCTGTACACACAAACTTTAAAAATCCTTATTAAAAAATACTAAAGAGAAAATTCAACTACTTTCTATATCGTGCTCTTAACTATGTTACTTTCAATACATACTCAAAATACAAATACAACTCTGGTGTGATGAGTATCCTAAAATTGGGGCTTGTTCAGAAATGCATCACTGCGCTGCATCTGATGCGCATCTGTGATTAGCTTGCGATACTGATGCAAAACAGCTGATTCTGATGCGCACCAGATGTAGTGCAGTAAATGATTGTGAACGATTTGTTTACAATTACCACCGCGGGAATATTAAAAATGGAAAAATTATTAATAAATTTTTTTGTTAACTTGGATGAATATAAAAATGATTCGAAATTATACAATCAGCATTCATTTTTCTAACACCTTTCCCCAGAGAACAGATTTTTTCTTCTTGCCTGCGGAAAATTCTTCCCCCATGTCCAAGCGCTTTCTCTATGCTAAATAAAATTAAAAACACAACAAATAACAAATTAAAGAAAATAATAAAATATTCATGACTTACTCTTCCACTGCATCAGTCATTTTTATGATGCTTGTTTGACGTTTTTCTGCGCATCATCTGCTTAACAGTTGCATTTTAGAACGCAAGACATTTGCAGTGTTGCAAACTTTCTAGAATGTACTGCGCATCAGATGCAGCGCAGTGATGCATTTCCGAACAACCCCTATGTTACCGCCACAGTAGTGGCGGTAAATATAAGAACACAGAAAACAGTATTATCTTCGCTTTTATAGTTGCTTTAAAACCTATATTAGTAAATGTCAAGATTATTTGTTTATTTTATGATAATTCCACGCGGGTTTTCTTGGCCGAAGTTTGGACAATATAAAAGAAAAAGCAGCCATATTTTTGCTGGCAAATATAGAGATGAACTAAAATGGTGACTACGCCAAAAAAGAATTTTAACACACATAAAAAGTAGTTTTATAAATAAAATGTTGTATTTTGAATTTGAATAAAGATAATTAATTTACTATTTAAATCGTGTGTTTACAATCTGAAGTGAACGCCAACAGCCGGAGCTATTCTGCTAACACCTTATTTAGAATATGAAGTTAACTATCTCGCGTTCTCTCTCACTCTCTCTCAAATACAGCATTATCCTTTTAGTACTGAAGTTTCAGTGTTTTAAAATATTTTAAAATATCACAACAAACACACTTTGATTTCCTCAAATTTTGAATTACATTATAGTTAGGATGTAGTTATTTGCAGACGACTACCAATTTGCTGGCTGGTTACTCACATATATACAAACACATGCACTTGAAATATTGACAAGGGAATCACACAAAGTAAGATTTAGGTAGAGATAATCATGATTACTTACTTTAACATTGTATAATCATGTATTTCTTTGTATAAACATAAAATTTTTGATAACACAATGTGCACTTGCAATAAATATGATAAGATATTTAATAGATAAAAGTTGCGTCGCAGTGAACAAATACAATTAAGGCAGACAAACAGCAAAACTACGTGGCACAATTCATGATAACTAAACTGGCTATCATACGTGATTTCTCTTGTCATGTTTTATTCCTTTTTTACTTTTTATAGCTTGGATTTTTTTGCTTGCATTTAATTACAATTTTTATTGAGTTCGGAACACAGTGTATTCAAATTCTAAAAAAATATATTAAATGGTAAATAACTTTCGATATTCATAGAAACTACCCTAATCATCAGTAGACTTTGGAAATTTTTGACAGATATTCTCAAACATTCAACTTTATATCCCAACAATCTAAATAAATTGTTGAGAATTTAAAAAGAAAAATGCTCTAATAATACCTGTCAAAACACAACGTAATGTATCAAATTTTAGGCCTTATTTCATTTACAAAAACAATCACCCTTATTGTGTTTGGCGTTTTTATGGCGAAAGACGGGCGTTTTTGAAAAATGGTACCGTGATTGGCGAAAAACGCCAGTGGATGCGACAAATTTCAAATCTATTACAAAAACGCTATTAAAATGTTACCGTGCTTGGCGTATTTGTCTTTCAAAAGGGAGCAAATTTGTGGTCAACGTATTTGCTCACGACAGATAATTAAAATCTGATAAAATAAAAAAATATTAAAAATAAAAGTATGAAATCTACTTTCTCCATTTTTACATATGATTGCCGTCATTTTTACTCATTTGAAATGAGTATTTATTTATTTATATATGTATGTATATTAAAAAAAATTAATAGTACATCGGCGGGGCACACCGTTTGCGAAAATTTAAATTATATTGGTCCACCATCCCGTTCCGTGGAGTTATAATACGATCTTTTCTAACATATTTTTTGTTAGAAATCAAAAATATTTTCACTTGCTGCTGTCTCAGCTGCTTTTTATAGAATTAGTTTAATGTTTGCTTTTCCACTTCATATTCAGAGGATGAGTAAAATGCAACACAACATTTTTACAAAATTCATTTGCACAAATTAAATGAACAATGTAAAAAAAAAAATATATATATATATATATATATATATACATATATTACTATTTTTATTCTCTTTGTTATTTATAAAAATTTGTTTGGCACTTCTTTAACAGGATGCTTCATAATCATTTAAATTAGCATAATCTTTTACATTATGATTCATTTACAAAATTTTGCTTGTCGAAAATTTTAGACGGTAACATAAGAATGTAAGTGCGACAGCTACTACGAGAGCTGTCGTTTTACGACTACGCCAAACACAATAAGGGTGAATATATGTATAAATATTTATACCTTCAAAACACACCTGTTTTCGGCTCACATATTTATTTAACAAAATGTTTATCGCAAGATGTGTCTTTGAATTAACACGCCGTGGTCTCCAAAATGCTTACGGCCTTATTTATAAAAATTTTTTCATGTTTATTAAGCCCTTATTACACAAATTTTGTATAGAAATCAGTGCAATAACAGCTTAATAAACATGAAAAAAGTTTTATAAATAAGGCAGTTAATAAATAAACTTACCTTAAATTAATAATTCGCGAGGTAGTCCATGACATGAAAGCAATTAATCCGTTTTACATGGAGTTTTGTAAAATTAGTCGTTGTAAAATTTAAAACTTTCAAAGTTAAGTCGCAAGAGCAAGTTCACATGACATGTATGAGTTTACATACATACATATAAAATATTACAGACAAAATATTATTTATTTATTAAATACTTGTACAAATCGATTAATCATACAAAAACACTGAAAATTTCTTTGTTTTATTTCATTCACTTTGCACTTTATTTCTAAAAGTTCTTTTATTGATAATTTCACAATACCTTTTTCGAATCGAATGGTTTTTAAAAGTCGATAAATGGTTCGTCAAGGAAATAAGAAATTTTTGTAGAGGGCAAACAGACCCATTTTTTTAGTATCAATTAACTTTCATTATTTTATTAATATTTTTTTCCATCCGTTTATTTACTCAGCACTAATATTAATATTCGAATTATGTTTGTTAATATTACTCGTATAGGTATGTAGGTATTTCAAAAGAAACCAAAAAGCGGTTCCGGTTTTTTGACTTCGTTTTTGGTATCTAAATACTTATTTATGTATATGTATGTGTATTTAAAATTTACTTTAATTTTGTTTTTTATCAAACCAAACAAAGCCTGGCGATACCAAAATGTTTAAAACATATCACACAAAAGCCACCAAGTTTACCATTTTGGTAAAGCACAAGACGCGGTGCATTGCCTCAAACGAATAGTAAACAGAAAACTTCGAAAGAATAGGTATAAGTTTGTACTTACATACATATGCATACACATATACAAAAGTAACAATTGTTATTAGGTACATATATACATACATATACATACATATGTATTTCTTTTACCCAAAATAATTTCAGTTACACGTTTTAACACCTGCTTTTATTTTTAAGTTCGAAAAAGCTAAATTCTTTAAAGATTTAATCGAATTGCTATTGTTTTTAATACCAATTTCTTTTTTGCATATTTATGTTAGACACTCTTTTATGAATGCTCGCATAATTTTTTATTTTGTTTTATTAATATTTTTCCTCTCTTCAACTCACTAATCATCACGCGCATGCACTTCTTTGAAAATGTATTTCATTACCCGACCGATAACAAACTCAAACTAAAAACGAAAACAAACAATTCAATGAACATGTTTAAACTGGTTACTAAATCCAAACAACACACACACACACACAAATAAACAGTGCTGTCGGTATTGGGCACAATATTTTGGTTTAGGGGAACTTTCTAGTTGACATGAAATTTGGAGAAGTGTTGCAGTTGTTGTATTAATTCATTAGTCAAATTGGGCAAACATTTCGATTACTGTAAAGCAGGGGTGCCCAAAAGTTCTATATGGAAGAGCAAATATCAATACGTTTAAGGAAAAACTTCTTTTATTTTATATTTTTGTTGTAGAAAGCAAAACATATTTAGTGTATGGTCACACACAGCAACTTTAGTTGGGCAATTCTTGACTTTATAGAAGCTTTCGGTGAGGGGAATAAGAAGGGAAAAAGAATTGCCGGCACTCAGCAATTCCTTACTTTTCTCTCATGTGTGTATGTGTATGTGCATATACAATGTAAATTGCATAAAGCAAAAGGTAGAGAATTGCTCAAGAATTGCCGAAAAAATTTGTTGTGTGTGGACAAGAAAGCAATTCCAAAAGAAAATTGCTAAAAAGTTCGGCAATTAAAATCGTTCTGTCTGACCACAGACTTACAAAAAAGAAAAATACAGCAAAACATGCGAAAGTGTTGTTGCTTTGCTTTTGTGTGTGTGCGGTGAAGAACGACGGAAAAATATATAAGCCAAAGTTGTTTGTGTATTTTTCATTGCTAATGCTGAGCGCAGTATTTGTGTATTAAAGAGCACAGCCCTATAGCTAAGCACATTTACAAAAAGAATTGAGTATCAAGCGCATAGCGCTGGGCATACTTGTACAACTTTCCTTCCGCCGTTTTGCTGTAGAAGTAAGTGGTAGTCGAAATAAATAGACCCTAGATGTCGTACAGTAAGTTTAGGTATTTGTAAACGTAACACCATCGATTTGTGCCTGCATCATAAAGTTATGCCCAATTAAACATGACAGCTTGCTAGTCAAATTCTCGTCATTTGCAGTAGGTTTTAATTTTCGAATAAGAATGAGGTCGCTATTAGTGAAAGAACGTGCCGAACGCTGCAAGAACGGAGATTTTGAAGAGAAGGTTTTCGAATACGCAAAATTGGAAGCATTACTTGATTAAGACCCGTGTCAGATGCAATAACAGTTGGCTGGATCATTTCAAGTGCTGCAACAAGCATTTCAAAACGTTATAAGGTCACGGGAATGATTCGGAAACAAAAAAATTTGGTGCCGTACGAGTTGAAGCCAAGAAATGTTGAATGGCGTTTATTTGCTTTTGAACAGCTGCATCGTATTGCAACTGGGGACGAAAAATGGGTTCATTATGATAATTCCCATCGCGCAGAAAAACATGGAGATATCCCGGCCATGCTTCCACGTCGACTCAAGGTCATACTCAATATTAAGTGGCATCAGCTCGGCGAAGTGTATTATGAGTTTTTAAAACTGGCTGAAACAATCAGCGGCGATCGTTATCGAACGGCTGCATTACAACGAGAGACATGATAAAGTGTTTTTACAGCATACGTACTTCGAAACATTGAAATGGGAAGTCCTACCCCACCCGCCGTTCTCCAGACGTTGATCTCTCATACTGTCATTTGTTTCGATCAATGGAACGCGGCCTGGCTGACCACCACTTTCGGTGTTATGAAAAAGTAAAAAATTAGATCGATTTGTGGATTCAAAAGGTGACTAGTTTTTTCAACCCGGGGTTCGTACGCTGCCCGAAAGATGGGAGAAAGTAGTGGCTAGCAATGGACAATACTTTGAATCATTAATGTATAACTAGTTTTTTACAATAAAGCCTAAAATTTCGGAAAAAAACGGCAGAAGAAAAGTTGTACACCTATTTATAAATCAAAAAGCGTATGTGTAACAGAGATCTGTATGATTAAGAATCAAAAGCTTCTGATAACTCTATCTAGTGTTATGGAACATTTTTAAAGGAAACTTAACTGCCTTATGTTATAATTTCTTAAAAAATCTTAAATTTATTTCAAAACTGTTTAAAGATATATTCATACGTATATGCTATATATTACGGACTGTTTATTAACTTAAGACTCATCGCTTCAACATACTTTTCTGAGTTATTTGATTGGTATACATAACAATCAGACAACAGTAAGAATTTTTTGTTGCTTTTTGTAAAAAGTATTTGAATAGTGAGTGCGAGGTTAGTGAGAGTAAGTCATTAGAGAATTAACACTTTGAAATTTAACAACTCGTCTTGACCTGTTCCAAGTTAAAGCAGTTTAATCTGCATCGAATTGTTCAAAGCCTAGCACCGTTTTAATAATATATAGCATTATATAATAATATAGTTTTAATAAGTACATCTCATAATCGAACAAACAATCCACATACAGAGGTTTCACTGTATTTGTGGAAGAAAAAGTAACCAAAACAAAAAAAAAAACAAAAAAATATTCACATCCCCACATTGAAGAAAAATATTACCAATTTTGGTTAAAACTACCAAAAGTGGCAGCTCTGTCACCAATACTACTGCCGGCTGCAGTATTTGTTGTCGTGAAGTCTGCTGTGACCTATGTGTTTGATGCTTAATACACATCAACTCTCATAAAGTGTGTCAAAAATTGAGGTATCATTTTAATATAAATAAAAAATAGTTTTTCTCAGATATGAAAAATATTTTTATTTCAGTTTATTACAATTAGGTTTTAGTTAAAAACTATTGTCAAAGATTGACATCTGTTTAATAATGTTGATTTTAAGTCTTATTGCAGTATTTTTTCGCTATAAAAAAGTTCGAAAAGTTGACAAAATAATTTTCTATTGCGCATCACCCCACGCGGGACTACAGTTTCTTGCGATTTGTTGCTTCTTCATTTTCTTTTGCCCACTGTCTACATCTGATTTGATGTAGACAACATATTGGTCATGCGCAAACCGTAATCTTATTATTATACCCTTCACAAAAATATAAAGGGCATATATAAGTCTGTGAATCCGTTTGGGGTTTCCACAATTTTCTTTTCCGACCCTATAAAGTATATACATATGTACTCATATGTATATTCTGAATCAGTATTGGTAGAAAAGTCGATTAAGCGATCTCCGTCTGTCTGCCGTTTAAAAATACCATTTTGGAGAAAACCGTTAGACCTAGAAACTTTTGTCTTTTTATCTTTCTATTACTCAATCGATTTATGGGGTTTTTATTGAAATTCTGCAAAATCAGTTCACGTATAGCTGAGATATATCCAAAATTCCGAAAAAAACTACTTTTTTGCAATTTTTGGAATACTTAAAAAAAATATTTCTTTTGCTTCAACCGTAATATAATTATTTGGCATGGCGGTTACATGACAAAAAAAATTCAATATCGATATCGAACCATATGTATCCGAGATATAGCCTAAATACAGTCTACTCGCGAAAACGTGAACTAATTTTGACCGGGGGTGCTCACGTTTTTGATTTTGTTCACGTTTTAGATTGGATTTTTTTACATGAATATACGTTGAAAATCATTATGCAGAACAGTTTAATAGATTATTCAATAAATTTACTATTATAGTAAATTTACTATTGTAGTTAATTTACTATTAGTACAATTAGGGTAGAAACTTTGTTCCAACTTGACATTGAATTAAATCTACATGAAATAAAATACATACAAATACTAAAATACATAACCGTAAATACGTTTTTCAAAATTTTTATTGAAAAAAAAAAAAACAAAATAATTCAGTCTCTTGCGTATGATGAAAGGAACTTAAAAAATATCTCATTCAAAAAACGATTTAATAAGTCGTAAAATTATGTGTAGAAAAACTGGGCAAATATTTGTAAACTAAGCCAAAAACCAGGTCATTTTTTGTTGACGGTGTTTTTGATTAGGTATCTGCAACGCCGCTTTTTCTTTCAGGTTTCGCAACACTGTAATTTCACTTTGACTCCTTCCCCACTAGGCTGCGAACAAATTATAATACAGCTATTCCCAAAACTAATAAAAATAGTTCAGATAAACTAGCGATAATTTATTATCAAATTTGGAGATGATAGTAGTTTTTGCTTGGTTCGCAACAAGATTCAAAATGAACCAAGTAGGTTTGCTCTCAAAGTTTTGTATGGCGAACCATGTTGGTTCAATCAAGATTGGGCCGCGAACCACGAATGAGAGAGCGAACCTCGAAAACAAGCCTTCGTGTGAACATGCTATAAACCTTTTTTTTATAAAAAACGAAAATAAATCAAGATCTCAAGCTGAAATTTTAGGAAAAAAAAAATATAAACAAGATCAAATAATACGAATATTTTATTTATCCTGAATGTTAAGAATTTTTGTTTGCACAAAATTTTTGAAAATACAAGTACATATTTAAATATAATTTGTATGTATGTATTACACGTGTATTTTTTGCTTTCAAGGTGTTAAAGCATTATAGACGAATGGTAGAATTTTATTAAAACTAACAACTCCAACTGGATAATCACCATACTGGCAGTAAACACCTAAAGTTATAATGCCACAGATTTCACCATTCATTACGGCTGGAGCGCCCATTTCGATTTGGCAAGCACTTATTCCTGGTTCGCCAATGCAAAACATATTTTGGTTTATTTCTACGCTCGTGCCATACTTGGACTGACAGTCTGCCTGGTCAACAACTCTAACTGTTAGAGTTTGCAGTTGTTCTGAAGGTGATGAAGAGTTTTTACTGTATAAGTACCAACCAAATAATTGTACTTCATCTCCTGGACTAATGGTTGTTACGTCACATTTACTTGAAGGTCTAATAACGGGTCCTGTATATCGTGATTCCAAGTGCAAAACTGCAACAGAATGATATATTGAATTCTCATCGTATTCTGGATAAGATACAAAGGCGTAAACGTTTCTTTCAACTCCGGCACCATATAGTTCTGAAGTACCAGCCACAACAGTTAAACGATGTGGTTCCAACCCTGCCACACAGCTTGACGCAGTGATAACGCGGACATCTGTGACAAGAGATCCATCGCAAGCAAATTTTCCATCAAGTAAGATTTTTACTAAAAATGGTACATCTTCTATCCTTGCATCTGTCCTGCGTTCAGTAAATGATTCGTTCTCGGAAAAAACTACCGCCACTTGCAGAAGTAGCCAGCTTATAAATATTTTTAAAATGTTGCGGAGCTGAGTCATTATGGATTTGGCTGCAGAAAGAATCTATCTTTAACTATTAAAAAAAGTCAAGTGCAACTGATGGAACTGCTAGTAAATTTAGCAGCTTTTATACCGAAAACAATTAAAAAACCTTGAGAAAAACGAATAATTTAAGTGCTTATTTTCTTTTATTTGAGTTTCATAAATAATTTCTTTATTTACTTAATATTTTAAATGTTTTTATGTAGTGGAAACAATTATATATATTTAGGTATATTTATCTCAAAAATTATGAAATATTTAGGATGTCACTTCTAACACTGATTACTACCGGCACGTGTAAAAATTTATACATACATATGTATATATTTCGTGTCTGTGAAAGACTGCAATGAGAAATGAACCTAAAGTGCTGTCCACGCCTGACATGAGAACTCTAACAGGAACAGCAAAATACTGTTACTGCCAGGTGTAGACTGCAAATGTTACTGTTTTCTTGACGTCTTGACACGGCTGTTAAGACGTCTGTTTTAAAAGCTCTGTCTTAACAGAAAATTACATTTTAATATGAAAGTAAAAATTGTTTTAAATTAAAAGAAATTATCAAAGAAAAGTTAAAATTTGTATTTTAGATTACAAATTTTGCAATAAAAATACATTTTTTTCGACAAACTATAAAGAAGGGCATATCAAGTGATGTGTTTTTGTGGACGGAGTTAAAATAATGGAAAATCAAGACATATGTACGTGTACTCTACCATGTAACAATTGGGTCATTAAAGGTTTGTTTTAACAGCTTTTCATGTCTAATATAGACGGGCAGTAAAAATAAACAAATTTTTATTAATTTATAACTTTGACATTAATCGACTTACTTAATAGAGCTCAGTTAATGCGTTTACATAGCGTGTAAGGCATATAAACAAGCATGTTCTGAGAAGCGCAAATCGCTTAACAGCCTGTTCGGCGATATCGAATGAAAATGTATGCGAAAGAAAGCTAGTCACTCACATTCGAATCAATTTGTTTTCGTCTATGTCACTATTATTCGTTCGCATGTACTTATGTATTTTAATTGCATTTTGACACATCGTTCGCATAAAATAAAGTTGGAGAAAACCCAAATCAATTTTCTTTCGCCTAGAATGCGAATGAACTTATCTTTTCGACATCGGCGAACTGGCTGTGAATTTAGCGATTTTAAAACGCCGAATAGGTGTTCTGACAAACCTATAAGGCAAGAAGTGTGGTTTTACGATTTGAAATAGGTGTTCTACTAAACGCATATCGCTTAAATATGTGACTTCAACTTGCATTTGTATACTTTTTTCTTTTCTTGGACCAGTACTCAGGGGATGACCCCTACATATGCAGTGCATTGTGCCAGAACTAGGAAAATAGGTTGTGAGGAGGGGGAAAGAGGGAGTAGTGTTTAATACTGAAGTGAATTGATGGAATTTGCCTAAGCCAGTGTTGCCAAGCGTAGGGATTTTTCCCTTTTTGTAGAGATTTAACCCCCCGGGGAACAGGTTTTGCCTTGGCGTATTCCTAACTTGGGCAGTCTATTTTTCGGGTATAGGGGGAAAGGGGTCCCTCGTTTGTTGTAGCAAATAAAACTCTAGATTGTTTGTTTGTTAATTGAATCTTCTATGGAAATAAGTTTAAATCTTGTCAGACTGTCGTCTGACACCCATTTGAGCAGATAAGCTCCTTGTGGAAAGTCTAGGATTGGATTGTATGGCAACAGTTACAGCAGCGATAGTTTCCTGCAACCGAACTGAGGGACCTCGATGATAAGGCCTTCTTGCGATTGTGCCACCCTCGGCAAAACTCTTCACGAGCCTCATTATAGTACATCTGCTAGGAGTGCCGCCAAACGTGCGCCTACATTCGCTCTGGACGGAAACAACGGACTCTAAAGCGTGAAAGCGGTGCAAAGATAAAATAAGGTACAAAATAAATGGAACAGGTTAGTTACACAGAAAATAAGTTATTGCGTTTATATTTTTGGTAGCAGCTTTCATCAGCCACCCCGTATTTTAGATTTGTGTATTTAATTTTTTATGTTTTTGTTAGAAATCCCAATATTAATATTATTTTAAAACATAATTTTTAACAAAATTGAAAAACAAGGGAACAAATAAAACTAATACGGTGGCACAGGTTTATGGAAAATTTCACATTTCTTATACTTGTCAGAAGGTGAATGTCAAAAAAATTGGGAGAATGTATCTACTTTAGAAATTTTTTACCATAAGTGTTATAACGGGTGTCCACTGGGATAGTATACTACTAGCAGTAATTCCATTGTAATCTTAACTATATGCGATGTGGCACCGTCTTGTTGATACCACATGTTAATTAAGACCAAAATTGTGACGATAAAAAGTTTTCAATCATATCACAATATCGCTAACAGTTACTATTACGTCGTTTTCATTTTCAAAGAAGTAAAGTCCAATGGTTCCTTCTGACCAAAATGCATACCTGACTGTCACTTTCAATAGATGCAAAGATGACTGATGAATAATTTGAGGGGTTTTCATTGCCCAGAATCGACTATTCAGTTTATTCACATATCCATTCAAATGAAATTATTATGAATTTTTCGTGAATATTGATGATTGATTTTGATAAAATGCTTTAACGATTAAACCACATTGGTTTATCTAATATTTTTCCATAATAAATTTGGCACGTGCCTATTTGACGACTGCCAAATACACATGAACTGTCAAGATGTTTACCAAAATGGCGGCAAAACAACGTAATATACCTTCTCGTCGGACACCTGGTAGCTTTTTCCCAAAGAAGAGAAATATAAAATGTTCAGTTAATACAGTTCATTTAACTGTAGTAAAAATTTACAAATAATTTCGATTTTTGCGTTGAAAAATTTAAGTTAAAACGGAAAACAAAAACCAATATTAAAATAACAGCTCCTGAGACCGCCGAAAGTTTCGATTGTGGAAAGAACACTTGTTAATAATTTTCTCACTGTTTTTACAGGAATTTCTCCTAGTTTCAAATTAAATTTTATTTATTTTGAATAAGTGTGTCCGAGTTTAATTTTTCTTAATAATATTACCTCACACTACAAAAAATACTTCCCACAGCGGTTTATTTATTGATAAAAACTTAATAGCTTATCGACAAAAGTAAATAATTGCAAGATAAATATGATGAATTGTAATTTTTTTTTTTCATTTTAAGTGAGGTAAAGATAAGCAAAATTCCTGAATTTATACAATTTTAATATTAGGCAATAAAGTTGCTAAAAATATATTTAAAATACTTATACAAGACTGCTAGCAAATTTACAGCATTATTTTATGTATTACCGATACAGAGTATTCCTCTCAATATCTCTGATTTAATAGTTATTAAATTGGAAAGTGCAGTGATATATTACATACGAAATTTTTTATTGCTCTTTTGTGTCCAATTCCTTTTGGAATGGGTCTTTTGTTATGTATTTATCCAACATTTTATCGGCATCATCCTCCACAGCCGATAATTTACCAAATCCTTCCTCGTCCACAAAACATATTTCATGACCATCCGGATCGGCTAATATTATAACACGTACTGTCTCTTTGCCTGGCGTGTCTAATTCAATAAGTGGTGTTAATATTTTGGCGTCAGCTTGTGTGATAATATCACTAATGTATGGTTGTTGTTCCTTTGGTACAGCAAAGGCAATACGACCGTAAGCCTTGGCACGATTCAAAACCTCACCACTTTGCTTAAGACACAAGGACGCCTGATCATTGCCATATTGAAGCAATATTGATTCATTTTCTTCGAGCACCAGGCTCATACGCAATAAATCGTGCCAATATTTTTTCGACTTTTCCAAATTAGAAACAAAAAGACCAACATTTACAACAGGGTCTTTGTCTTTTGGTTCAGTTTCTGGTATTATATAGAATTTATAGCCATCAGGTGAAAGTAATAACTTTTTATTCTCCACATCTGTCATGGGATAATTGTTGGCTAATGCGCGATCAATAGTTTCTTGAGATTTAAGAACGACACCCGCAAAGTCATTTCCTGAAAAATGTTTGAGAGTATTAAGTTGAAAATTTCATGGTTTTTGCTGAAAATGCGTATAATTTAAATGAGATGGATTGGAATTAGAAATTTAAATAAAATTACATGTGCATTTATATTAAAGCAGGCATGTTGCCTCTCATTGGGAAATGCTCTCCAGAATGCATATTTTTAAAAGTATATAACTTATTATCCCTTCTAATAGAAAAAATTTAAAACATCTGTTTTTCTGTGATCATAAAAATATACAAACCACTACACATATCCCTCTGCTCTCAGATCTAATTTAATCTTAAAATTTAATCTTAAAATTTATTTCTTTTAGATTAAATAAATTATTAATGATAATAATAATATAACGGTGCCAATATCGAAGAGTAGCTTATGCCGAATATTGTAGTTTCGATATATTCCCAGTTTCTTCGAGAACTTTTATGCCATACATCGCTAGATTACCTTTTTAGTAACAAATTCAGAAGATGCTTAAGGCAAATGTATTAAAAAATAGGCCAGTTTAAAGGATTTTACAGCTTTTCTGATTAAGCGTTTTTGCAATACTGAAAATTGTATTTTATAGCAACCTAAGTAACTTAAGCGCTTCTGTTGAAGTAATAACTTAAGTCGACTTAAGCTACTTTCCATAGGACCAAAGATATAAAAAAGAAAACGCAAATAACTTTCTAACTTTTTAACTTTTTCTATTTCTTTTTGCGACAAATAATTTTCATAGAAAACATTACTTTCCGCTTATTAATTTTTATACATAACTTTGTATTTTATATATAAATTTGTATATATAACTTTCCATTTTTTACTTTCAACGATTGGAACCTTGACTCAACAATAAATTTAGCAGTTAAAAACATCTAATAAAAACTTAAAAAGAAATCAATCTAATATGCATATGTACAACTTTTTGCAGAAAAAAGAAATGACAAAGGAAAACAAATTATATATTTTGCATATCTTACCCATTTCATAGCTGGTGACTCCGTAGTTATAAGTCAATTCAAAAACAAAATGTGAAGATTCAGGACCATAACCGACCATAGTTTTACTCCAGCGATTATCGTAAGGTCTATAAAAATAACATATACATACAATGTAGTAATATTGTTAAGAACATAATTGATATCAGATTCCTACCCATTACACTGAGCTTCACATCCCTCTTTAAATTCCTCGTGACGCAATACCTAAAAAATATGTAAATTTATTGTGAAATTTTAGAAAATAGACATATATGTACATGATGTGATAAAAAAAATAATCGTTATTTTCAAATTTTGTGAGTTACGTATGTTTGATTTTAGCATTTTTTTCATGTCTGTTATATATGTTGGAAATATCAGCCATTTCGGATTGTCAGATTGTTTTTGACAGATAAAAGGTTAGTCGTGTTTTGGTGTACTCTTAGGTTTTTGACTAAATGTTGAACGAAACTCAATTGTAATATCAAAACTCGCATTGTTCATTGCCAGACTCTTACTGCCTGGCTCACGATGTCGTTTCGTAAACGTTCGTCATAATTACTAAGTTCAGAAAACCTATTGTGATACCTTTTATAAGATTTATCTTTCCCTGATCGTGTATCCTTTGCCCTGGGCACTTATTTTTAATGTAAAACGTTAGCGAACGTTAACGAAACGACATCGTGAGTCAGGCAGTTAATACGGTTACAACCTCCTCCCGAGAACTTTTTTTTTTGGGAACTGTTGAACTCTTTTATTTTCTTAGTGGCAGGATTTTTCCGACGGTTCTATCGTCTTTGCCAGATATATTTAAAGTGTGTAGCAGTAGCAGGAGCACGTAAAATATGCAGTAACTGCGTGAGTGAAATACGAGTGTTTATTCTGTTCCGGTTTTTACTGCGCATCTGTATCACCTGAGTATGCTCATAATAAAAGTATAGCAAATGTATGAGGGCAGTTTGATATTGAAGCTACCTAGCGTTAGATGTCAGCAGTGATCTTCTATTAATCACCGAATGGGGTCGCAAAAACAGGGTCGACTTCAACGCTCGTAAGACCCAGTGCTGTTTATTAATGCACAAACAAACGAGCGCTAAAGCTGCTTCATCTGTACTCATAGATGGTATAAATATTGAGGAATCGGGTGCTCTTGATGTTTTTGGAATGAAAGTACAGTGTGATGTTCGCTGGAATGATCATATTTTTCATGTCTCTAAAGAAGCATTCAAATGCTTCGGTTTTTTAACACGGTGTAAGATGTACTTTTATAATCTAGATTTGTTACGGGTTTTTACGCAACATTATTTTATACGGAATTATTATGCTTCTCAAGCTCGAAAATCTTGTTTTTTGAGTTATGGCTAAGTAGCTGCAAATGTGCAATTGTGGGAGAAAAAAGTCCGGCAGTTTGAGTTAATCACATACATATTTACAATACATATATATGTACATACATACTTACTTAACCTCATACTTTCTGTACAAGTATTTGAAATCAATACGTTTCAAGATAAGGAAATTGAGATATGTGTTTACATACAAACGTACGCACATACTTATAAAACTTCAATTATAGTTTTATCTTAAAACAACACTGAGTTTATTTTTAAATTTTCTTACCTTCATTCCTAAAATATTTCGGAAGAAAAAGGAATTTTTGGAACGATTTCCAATTTTGAAAACATAATGCAAAGCACGTCCGGTAATCTGAGACATTTTTAAGGCGCACTTGTATTTCACAATGTTTTCACTGCACAATTATATTTATTCTGCCTGACAAATTTTTTTAAAAGTAATTAAATACGAAACACCTTCATACACCTGGAGATATAAGAAAATTAAAATAAGTTTTCACATACAAACGAAAAACAACAAGTCGTATAAGAAACAAAACAACAAAAGTTAAACCGGTTGTTGTGTAAACAGCTGAGGAGAATACCAGAAAACAAAAAAAAAAAACTCTCATAGCGCTCAGTTTTTATATATGTAATTGTGCAAGTTATAGCGAATATGAAAACCTTTAAAGGGTACTGGTTGTACATTTATACTGTATACGTATCTTATTTTTTTAATTAATCTTTCTTTAATTAAAAAAAAAAGCTTCCGCAACGAGGAAACAAAAATTTCGTGGTGTTACTATAAAACGAAACGAGTGACAAAACGCATTGGACAAGTAAAATTTTGTATAAAAAAAGTAACGATTTTTGAGAAATTCCCATACCATACCATCATTACCATATGGTAATGATGTTCATAGCGAATTTCACCAACAACAATTACCTGACTTCCCTACAAAACTTGCCTGCTTTACCTTAATGTCATATTTAACAAAATCAGCAAACCTAATAAAAAGTTATGAGCTTTAGTATATGTACATAAATAGCAGATTTTTCAACCTATGACTAACCTAAGTTAGTGAGTGTTTACCAGTCTGTCGAAATCCAAAAGTCCCAAACAGCCAAAAATAAATGCTAAAATTATAATTGTATATTAATCGTTATTTTATTTTATATAACTTTGTACCTGAATTATTTTTCATGATTCTTGTTGAATTAATTGTGCTATGGCGATAGATAGAGGCTGTAGACATTCAATTGTTTTTGGCAACTAGTAAATAAATGAAACAATTTTTGTGTTGACTTCATGTGACGACGATGTCGCCTTATAGAATATGGGGTGCAACAAGGAAAAAGATGAGCTTGCCGTATCAATTTTGATGAAACCAATTATGATTGTTGGTGTGCCCAAATGAAGAATATTCTGGTTCATTCTGAGTTGTGGAATGTTGTCAATGGCAAATACGTGAAGGTGGATAGTGATACCAAATGGAATACAGTTGGCATGGGTATATCTGAATACCGCAATTCGTTCACGGAAATTGTGGAGAAACTTGCTGAGGTTAAGATTGAAATAAAAAATGAGATAGTAGTAATAATTTTGTTGTTCAGTATGCCAAAATCATTTGAAAACTTTGTAATTGCCATGGAAACTAAAGACATCAAGATGCTGAGGGTGAAACTATTAGAAGCAGACGAACGAAGAGACGAAGAAAGCAAAATACCCGAACATTTAGCATTTTATGCTCATGGCAACAAACGTAATTTCAACAGCAGCCAACAAACAACGTAAAAGCAAAAAAATTAACTTTTTAAAATTTTTGTTTTAGCATTATTAATTATTGATATTGACATACAAACGAAAAACAACAAGTCAAGAAGAAACAAAACAACAAAAGTTAAACCGGGTGTTTGCTGAAGAAAATATCAGAAAACAGAAAAAACTCATAGCGTTCAGCTTTTATATATATAACTACATTAATTAATAGCGAATATGAAAACCTATAAAAATATTGGATTTTCAAGAAGTAAACCATTTTTTTTGTTTCTGTTTTATTCTTAGCTTTTTTTTATTAGCTTTTTTAGTGTTTTAACATACATAAAAGAAAAAGAGGAATTTAAAATCATTTTTTTTTTTGCAAAAACAAAAATTTCGTGGTTTACCAAAAAACGAAACGAGTAAAACAGCGGAACGAACGAGTAAAATTTGTATGAAAAAAAGTAATGAACAAGCTCCAGAGAAAAATGCTAAATTAAAATTAAAAATGCCAAAGTGGCCACGCTGTACATCACATCAAAAAGGCTATATTGGCGTGACTACACTATTATTATTAATATAAGCGAGGACAACTAAATAGCAACTTTTCAATTAGAATAAATTATTCGAAGACACACACCAGTGAATGAAAATTTTAAGCAAACAAATGCACGTTACAGCTTTTATCGGAATGTCCTGCACATAGCTGCCAGATTTTACGATAAATCGTCGTATGCCGACTTGACGATTTTGGTGTATGAAACACATGGCAACTTTAAAAGTTTTGAAATTTTCGGAGTGTGGCCTCTAGTATGAATCTGATACTTTTGGCCTCTAGTATGAATCTGATACTTTTATTAACACAATGGTATCTTTACAATATTGAATATTTAATCAAATTTGTTATTCAGCAACATTATTTAATTATATTCGCTGTCAACTGAAATCAGCTGTTAGTTTTTTTGACTATTCGCCGTAAAAATTATATTGCAGGAGCATACAGTCAAACTCGTGTAATAGCAATTCTATCAATCACAGTGTAAATTTCATTTCTGTTTTCCTAAACGAACAATGAAAATTAGTTGGCTAGCGTGAGTATCTTTTAAAGAATTTATTGAAATATACGAAAATTTGCCAGAATTGCAATAAATAAAAGATATAGTTCACCATAACCAATATTTAATGCAAACGTTCATCCATAATATACGAACTTTACTTTTCAGTGTCTACTCTTATTCTAATATTTGACAAACTTAGCTTGATCGATTAATAGCAAAATATTATCCAATAGCGGCAAATTTTATAAACGGGAATGTTTCTTTTTTTTCGAGAATATGTATTTTAGTATATGGTATATGATATGATATGTTTGTAAAATGATATGTATGTAAAAATTTTGAACACTTGAATACATTTTTTCCTACATTAAAACAAAAAGTCGTTTGGTGCCACCAAAATTTGAAAAACGCACCGAAAATTTAAAAAAGGTGCACAGATAATTGGAAATTAGTTATTAATTTTACACTAAACAACAGAACAATATGATAATTAAATAAAAATAACATAGCATGAAATAAAACTATTACGTTTTTCTATGCCGTTAATAAATTTAATATTTTTCTTTAAGAATTTTTCTATTCTTTCACTAACAAACAGCTTTCCGCCGGTTTATGGAACACTTTTCATAATATTTTTAATTTAAGTGAAGCTGTCACACTTTCATCGTTATTAAATAAGAACAATTATATAAGACTGATAAACTGAAATACAACTTATATTTAAATGAAAATTAACTAATTTTGTATTTAAATACGCAGTCAAAAAATCAGACTAAATATGTATGTAATGTTAAAAAAAAAAGAAAAAAAATTATCCTACCTTAACACACAAGAATAATTTTTAATCGCTTTGATTTCGCGAATTTGTTTCATCCATCACACACGCGACTAATCCATCTGACATAACATGTATATGTACTCCTATAATACAGCTGTATTATTCATTCATATGATTGTATTTGACATGTGTTTGGCTTGGCTTTGTGATGCTAATCCGGGTTTAAAGCTGGTTGAAAAATTAAGCCAGCAAACTTTTGTTCCCCTTTACCTCCTTTACTCACATTTTATGTAAGAACTATTACCCTCGTGTATAAAAGTTCTTAGTTAGTTTGAAAATGAAAAGAATTATATGCATAAGTTTTTAATTGTTTAAAAAGTTTAAAAAAGTCTATCGTGTTTCTTAAAAACGTTTCATTATTTAATCAAATACATACAAAAATATTTGTGTAACATGTTTGAAACTTTATTTTTTATTAAAATTTCATTCGCTGCATTTAACTAAAACATGCCCACGAACATTTTGCCAAATTTTCATTAACAGTAGACATATGTATGTTCGTCCTGCCATCATATGCAGTTAAACTCTTATCTATAGTTTTTTTTTTCAGCAAAAAGTTATTTCAAACAAAAAACTTGATTGAATATAAAAACCAAAACCCAGTAAAACAATAAGGGATAAAAAAATGAGAAGAAGAAGAAGAAAAAACAGCCAGTAAAGAAAAGCAACTGATAACTGCGCCTAAAACGTGATTGCAATCCGTAAACTTTCAATCTGCAGTGTGTACCAAACACTTTTTTTAACTTTCTTTTTAACCATCTACAGTGACTGATAAATTTATTTGTAATATAAATAATTAAATGGTTTTTAAATTCAATAGCAATCGGTATTGATGCCTCGAATTTAATTTTTTTGGTATGTCATAGAGGAACTTTTTTTCCTCATACCAAAAGCTATAAAAAATAGACACAATCTCCACAAATTTTGATTATTCCAAATAGACCTACCTGTTACATATATTGTATCGTTTTACGTTACTTTACATATGGCAACATTATCCTCTGTAACTGATAACCAGTATTTAGTATTTTTAAGATCACTATAGTATCTATTTATATTTCATCATCATTTCATATCATTAATAAATGTGCTTTCTTAAAACATACACTGACTTTTATAATACTACCCTAGTTTTGTTATTCATTGATAAAACAGAACTTAGTTTGCAACAATCTGTAATTATTTAATATACAAATAAAAGGTATATATGCAAATATTGCTATGCATTTTCATTACATCTAACCCACTGTGCAGCCGTTGAACTGTTAAAGTCGCTAAATTGGTCTGAAACCACCTAAAGTGTATTACTAATGGCGGCAAAAAAATAATAACATTTGTTTTGAAAAGAACTTTACTGAGAGGCAGTAAAGCTTTCTCTCTTACGCTCTATCAAAATTGGATTTTCTAATTGCAAAGCATTGACGCCTCGCCATTTGCGTTGGTCTCATACATTTTGTATGCACATGACAGATAAATTACGCTTGACGCGCTAATTTAGGTCGCACTATGAAATCTGCATTGCGACTAGATTTGACGAAATCTAGTAGATTTTTATAAGTACTCTATTATACAATTGTGATTTTGTTGACAGCAGTTCTTAAAAATACTATGCTGCGATAAAAAAAAAAACTGTACTTTTAGATGATGAGATCATTGTGTTATACGAGTAGTTATTACTGCCATATCCTTTGCAAAAATAATTTTTTCGAAGTGAAACCTTGCAAGAAATGCCCTATTATATACCTCCAGGAAGTTAACTATATTTGAGCCAAATCTGATAATATATTTTTCGTCAAATTATGAAAATTATCGATATTCTAATTGAAAAAATAATGCTTCATATATACGTATTGTCTAGCTTTTTTCTTGTCTTTGGCAGGAATCTGATCTACCTCGAGGCTATTACTCGAGTACTCTATGAACTAGCCCATTGAGGCACTCATGAATGAAGTATCTTATAGAGAGACAAAATCGAAATCAAGCCAAAAGAAATTAAGTAACTGCGCACAATACATACACTTTGTTTTCGGAACAATTTGCATGACATCGTAGCTAGCTTGTAGTTCATATAAATATTTTCAAAACTATAGTGTTTGCTATAACGACACAGTTACATTTTTGTCTATATTACTCGTATAATGTATAATGAGTGTTAAATCTAACAGAAATTTTATTGATTAAAATATTGAATATATTGCATAAAAATCTTCTAGACATATAACTCATTGGTATTCCATAAACTTTATGTTTGCGCCGTATGGTGGGTTTTTGCGCTCATGCGTTAAGTTAGTCAAATTGCTACGTACAAATAGGTTATCTGGCATCACCATAATGAATTCGCCGAAACACGTGTCGTTCATGCTTGCACTTTCATACTTTTTACATAAATATCTTGTGAACGACAAGCGTTAAGGAGCAAAAGTTATAATGCGTTAAAAAACTAATTATATCCGGAACTTGTCCAGAATAATAATTATACATTATAACTGACAAACGGAAAGCTCAAGCCACATCGGCTATACTTTGATTTGTTCTGTCCAACAATTGAGCGGGATACAGTGAGTATATCCAGCATAGGCAGCTCATTTGTACTGAACCCCCATCCTGAGGAGCCCCAAATACTTCACATAATACTAATTATCTAATATGTATGTATATACTAATACATAATTGTATGTTTACTTAATATATATCTAACATAAGTATTCTATAAACATTTTTTTACAACAAATCTGTTGTTCACTGTTGGCTAAAATACATGTGTGTGTGCACACTTTGCTCAACAGCAACAAAAACTGCCTTGCTATTGTACCATTAGGGAGTGTTGAACAGCAATTGCGATAAAAAACAACGATACTTTAAAGTTTAACGCTGAAGTTTGCCGATAGAGTGAATATTGAAAACCTTGAGTTGTTGCAAACAATTTTAGTCTGTTTTCTTTTAGTTTCGTCAAACATTTAAGCCACAAACAACGTTTAACAAAATTCGTATATGTACATGTGTACATGGTGGCCGGCGGTTTATACATTCTTGGGTTAAAAAAAAGAGGACAGATGTCGCCAAAATAAACACTTCCCTGCTAAAGATGCGACCTCAAAAATGAATGAAGACGGTGGTAGCATACAAATGCTTTCATAAAAACGATAGCTGTTACATACATAACTACTTATGTAATAAACTTGGCTCATAGGCAGGTGCTTATGTAAATCAATGACACATCGTGACTGTACTCGTATAGCTAAAATTGTTAAACCTTTAGCGCAATAATTTTGCAATCTCAATACTGCTTACTTGCCATCTTGAAAGAAAAAAAGTGACAATTAAGGTACCTTCAAATGGCAGTACAAAGTGTTGAGAGGACATAAAGTATTAGGAACAAAAGTGTATTGTGAGGATTTTTCTGTTAAAATAAGAGTTAGATATTAAAGTACAGGTTGGTGCAGAACTAACTTTATAGTTTGAATTGGACTTTGATTTTGAAAATAAAATCCAACAATGTTTGATCGCCACTCTGAGGACGAAGGCAATCTTTCTACCGCCGCTGTACCTCATCCGACTTCCTGGAATATCAGTTTCTGTTTCATCCCGAGTAATTTACCCTGCCAAACGTTTACTAAGTTTTTGTGAATAAGGCTGTTTAAAATATAATTTTAAATAACTTTAATAATGATTAAAAAATAATTTATCATAATATACATAAAATGTTAGCAGCTTGAGATCTTGTTTTTTATATAAAAAATTAAAAATTGTTTTTTTTCTTTTTACCTTTTATTTTTCAATATTTCGCCAACAATTTGTCTGCATCTTCAGAAAAATTAAAATTGTTATATATATTAAATAAACAAAGATAAAAAAATATTAAGATAAAATAATTTATTGTTTTAAGAAATTTTATTTTATTCTATGAAAATAAATATTTCTAAAGCTCTAAACACTTAGACGACAGCAGACTTCACAACTTCACGACTACAAATGAAGTTAGCTTCAAAAGTCTCATCAGCAACATAATTATTTTAAAGACAGCAGCAGCACTATGTGTATTCAAACAATGCAAATTTCAGAGGTGCCACATATATAGTTTACATATATGTATATGCGGCACATATATATGTGACGTAAAAATATCACGTAAAACTGTAAAAACTAATCAATTTGTTTGTTTATTTTATTTATGTGAAGTTTATTTCTATTAAATATTTCAAAAAAATTTTAGTTGTTATTGCTGCCAATTTATATTTATAGTGGCAGCACTGCATATACTTTTTGTTGGCAGCAGCAGCAAATGCTGTTGTGAAGTCGTGCTGCTGTGATGTCGTTAAAATAATCGTGTGCATTTAAACACATGTATTTTATTTTTGACAGATTGCTGCTTGCTGTCTGCTGTCGTCTATGTGTTTAAAGCTTAAGGCTTAAATGATAATACTATGCACTTCCAAAGAAAATATTTGCTTAAAATTACATTTAAATATCAGCACTGTGGCTTAGCCCTTAAATTTTTTTAGCACTATTTTGGTACCAATTTAGTTCCAAAATTCTTTTGGATCTGGTCACACTGATATGGATAGATTGAATTTTCTTTTCAGCGTCAAAGTCGCCCGTACAAGTGGTTAGAAATAAGATTATAAAATTCCTAGCTGATATTGAGAAGTTGATATATAAGCTAATTTGTAAAAAGAAGTACAAATCTAATAATATTGAGAAAATATAAATTGAATTTTCAGAACAATGTACTTATATTTAAAATACAAACATTTATTCCTAAATTCGCAGCCTATTTTCCAAACGTTTTATTATTAGATCACTGCTTGTTATCATCGCTGCTTTTTTTTTTATTGAAAAGTTTCATAAATGATGAGAGGCAAGATTAATATGTCATCGCTGTTGAACTTGCATTGAATGTCAAAAGAGTTAAGTTCGTTTTTTTACCATTGCTCTACTATTCCACAATTGCAACACAACTTATTTTTCGTTTTGTTGGCCCTCAATGAATGTCAGTTGGAAAAAAATGAAGTCAATCATTTTGTTATAAATTCAACTCAATAAATGTTATACTTGTTAGCAATTTATAATGAGTTTAATACACAAATGGCCAAAATGCAATTTTCTCCTTTTTTGGCTTCCTTTTTGTCTGTTTTGGAAAACTCTAATTTTTTTTTATTTTTTGTAACAAAATGTTCGTATATAAATATTTTGCTTTATTTAATTCATTTGAATATTACTATATTTTCTTTTTGTGGCTCGTATGAATGTTTCAGCATTAAATGATATTTTGTTGTAGTTGTTTTCTGTTTGTTCTTAGAATTTTAGATCAGTAGTTTTAAAGAATTCTTTCGCTAAATTGAAGAAATACTTTAAAAATGCTTAAAAATTACAATATTTTTATTATTTCTATTTTATGTTCATTTAGTTATAACTTTAATAAAAATAGTGAAATCTACTATGTAGACTTATATGCAGATTTTATTTCGCGTTTGTAGCATTTGTGTTTTGGATTATTTGCTATTTATTAATTTCACTTGTATGTTTGTTTGTTTGTGTATTCGCAGAACTCGAAACTCATGTAGGTATATAAAACTGTATATACAGTGCTGCTGCTATAGAGCGAAAATTTGAGCTGCCCTATTGCTGCCGTGGAAGTCGGGGGATTTTGGGGATTCACGAAGCTGATTTGGGAATTCCCAAAAACTGATTATTCATATTCGGTGCACGCTATTGCCGTAGAACATGCATCTGACCTACAACCGGTAATTGGTCTTAGTGCGAGAATTGAAGTTGCCGTATTGCTTCTGAGAAAGAGGGGGGAACTTGACTTTGGAAATACCAAAAAACCGATTTGAAACCGGTGTTTCATATTCGGTGCGCATTTTGACCGTGAAACATGTATCTGAACTAATAATGTTGCGTCCGGGGAAGTGGAGGGATTCTGGAAATTCACGAAGCAGATTTTAAGAATTACCAAAAAAAAAAAAAAATCGGAACCGCTTTCGAATATGTACATGAACTATAAACGGTCATTCGATTTAGTGCGAAAATTGAAGTTGCCGTATTGTTTCTAGGGAAGTGGGGGATTTTGTCAATTCCTGAGGCCCTAAAAAACTCGGAATGCGTTATACGGACAATTATTGGGTTACATAGATAACTAGATTGATATCGAAGTGTGTTCTTTAGTTTTTTTTAAACTATATTTATTTGCGTCAATTATTAACTAATTAGTTATTCTATGTTGACAATTAACATATTATGTTGGTATTTAGTTATAGATTTTAATCACTTTAATGATATTTCAAAGCAATGCATTCGTTTTCTACATTGCTTTTGCACCACTGTGTGCAAAATTTGTGCTTATTGTGATTTTAAGCCACTTTTTTTTATAGAACTTCTCATCACTTTTGTTGGGAACTTATAATGCTACTACAGTGTCCAATTTTCCAAATAACAAGTACAAATAAAAACACATTCATTCATACTTGTTTTCCCGCAACGAAATTGAATGCAAGTAACCCAGTAAACACAATGTTTGCTTGTTTACAAGTACTGAAGTTGATTTTTATTAAATTTGAGTATTTGGTAAAGAATAAATAATTAATCTATTATTAATTTTAAAATAACGAACTGTGCACAAAATAAAGCATAAACTGCAAGAATATAATATATGAAAGACCCACAACGTTACCCATATATTAACTGGTAGAATGGGGATGAGAAAGAAGACGTTTATAATATCCGTTGATAAATGATGTTCAGTTGTCTAACTTGAGCACTCTGTCTTCTGAGGAATGGAAGGGCAGGCTTGCGCACAATCAAAAGCATGACTTTGCATTGGCACGAACTCTCGAAAGCTTCGCAAAAACATAATTCACAGAACAGAGTTAAGAACATCACCAATGAAATATTGTTTGCATCATAGACGCAGTGTGTAACCAAGATGCTGAAAATGAATTTTGTTTAAGACCGATATCAGCTGGTATTGTATTAAAGAGACAATTATGTTGTATATTGTGTACTAACTTTTGAATGCAAATTTAAGTTCTAGTTTGCAATAAAATAAAATTTGCTTTCAGTACCAAGTGTAATGATATATATGATGTTACGGATCTTCAACGAATTTCTTGTACAAGTAAGAAAGAAAGCACAAAGCGCGGAAAGTATAAATAAGTAAAAGGTTGCCTACTTTTGATATCTTTATAATGGGTGATTTTACAAGAACTATCGGAAATTAAAAAAAAAAACACATAAAATTCAGAAAAATGCATGAAATATTTATTTGGATCGATAGTTGGGTCGATATAATTTAATGTTTGAAGATTATTTCATGCAAATGTTGGCCGCGGCTGCGCCTCAAATGATCCATCCGCTTAGTCCAATTTTGGCATACTCTTTCCAACATTTCGGCCGGTATCTCACGAATAATGTTGGGAATGTTGGCTTCCAGTGCGTCAATCGAAGCGGGCTTGTCGCTATAGACATTAGCCTTAACATAGCCCCACAAAAAATAGTCTAGAGGCGTTAAATCGCACGATCTGGGCGGCCAATTGACTGTTCCCAAGCGTGAAATAAACTGTTCACATCACTCCAAATACGGCAGTTTTGCTTGTTCACGTATCCATTCAACCAGAAATGAGCCTCGTCGCTGAACACAATTCTTCGATAAAAAAGTGGATCTTCATCTAACTTTTCAAGAGTCCATTCACCAAAAATTTGGCGTTGTGGTAGGTCGTTTGGCTTCAATTCTCGCACCAGCTGTATCTTATAAGGCTTCACACCCAAATCCTTCCGCAAAATTTTCCACGTAGTGGAGTAACAGAGGCCCAATTGCTGCGAACGGCGCCGAATCGATAATTCACGGTCATCACCAACACTGGCCGATACGGCTGCGATATTTTCTTCAGTTCGCACTCTACGTAAGCGTGTTGGTGGTTTAATGTCCAACAATGTAAATTTGGTGCGAAATTTTTTTACAATAGCCCGAATAGAAGCCTCAGTAGGTCGATTAAACTGACCATAAAATGGAAGAAGCGCGCGATGAACTTTCTTAACAGAGCACGCATTTTGGTAATAAAATTCAATAATTTGCAAGCGTTGTTCGTTTGTAAGACGATTAAATTATAGACCAAACTGAAGATGTTTGACAGTGACACAAGATACAAAACGTGCGTGAGCTGTCAAAACTAGTGTTGCCAAAAAGATAATAGCAAAAAAATCACTCGTTAATTTCTTTACAAATTTTAATTCATATCAGTTCCATTGTGGAACTGATATGATGTTGTTTGCTTACTGGTTATGAATTTTTTGTTCAATTCCTTTTGTAGATACACAACCAAACGCACACTCTCGTATATATTGCGATCAATTATTTTTTGAGAATATTGGTTTGGCCAATAAATTTATATAAATTTATACGTATATTTATACATATTTTTTCTTTCTTTTTATAAATAAACATCAGTAATATTGTTGATTGACCCAAATTGTGTTGCCATCATGTTGCTGCACAAAAGATTGGTTTAAAAGCTTTAAAGAGAAAAGAAAATAAAATTTGTAATTATTTTATTAAAGATTTAAAAATCAGAAAATTTTTGGATAAAACTTAAAAATAATATTAAATACTTTTTGTAGCAGAAAGTAATTCATTATACTGATTAAATAAATTCAAATAGAAAAAGGTAAGAAATAATAAATAGTTACTTTAGCATTTAAATCTAGACTAGTTATTAATTAGGAAATTCAACAAAAAAAGTGGACCAAATAGTGTTGATTTAGCCTTTTCTAAAAATGCAGCACAATAGTAGCTATTAGAAGTGAATATTGAGAAAATTTATGGATTATATATATTAGTCCAAATTTTTTTTGAAAACTTATTATTACAGTACTCCCAAATTTGTTTGGAAAACTTATTAGTACATTACTCAAAAACAAGAAAAACCCCTTTTGGCTGCCCTTTAAATAAAAGTATGTTGACTATGTAGACTTTGTTACGACAGGATGAAATCTCTTTTCAGGTTTTCTCTATCACTTTGTCGTGTGCACCCTGTGTGTCGGCAAAGCAGTTTTGGGGGCTGCTACAATATTCTAGAAAAAACGCACACTCTCTTTATATTTTTGGTATACAACTTGTATCCAAAGTTTCATTTTTTCCTACAATCTTGTATCAGCCCACCCAATAAAACTGCTTTGCCGACACACAAAGTGCACACGACAAATCTAACCAATCTTTAGTCCATCTATGGACCTAGAATGGAAAGGAAAAATTTGCTATCAAAACTAGCTAATAAGATTTTTTTTTTTTTGGAAATTTTGGGTGTTTTAACATTTTCCTGTGAGCTTCTTTGGTTTGCCTCTGTTACACTGAATTCGCCGTAAGATCGTTTTTTTTTTTTTTTTTTTTTTTTTTTAATGTTTATTTAACAAGTATTTAGAATATAATAGTAAACTCCAAATAAACAAAAAGTGTAATTATTAATTTGTATATATACAAAGTCCCATTTTAACGAGCTCTCATGTACAAGATATAATTTATAATACAGTTAATTTTTTCTTATTTAATAATACATAATTATAATAATATATTTTTAGTAAGTTACTTGTAAGCAAAAAGAATGCAAAAATCTTACTTCTGTATATGCCGTAAGATCGTTTTGTTGATCTAGCATCTCCGTTTTTCACTCAACATACAAAAAAAAAAAAAAATTCTTTGTATTTTTGGCATACAACTTGTATCCAATGTTGCATACATTTTTTCCTACAATCTTATATCAGCCAACCAAAAAACCTGCTTTGCCGACACATAGAGTGCACACAAAAACTTCGGGATTTTTCCTTTTACGGACCTGGTTAATTTTACCCCAAAAATTAGTCTAATACTCTAATGTACTTCGACATAAATCTAGAACCGCTTCACAAAAAAATTATTGTAGTTGATTACATTTTGCTGTTTCAGAAAGTAAAAAGAACGCCATAGAAATAACAAAACATATTCATTTAAAATTTTAATAAAGTTTTGATTAAATACTGAAAATAATAATGAATATTCCCCATTTTCAATCTGTGTTATTGTTGCTATGTTCTGTGCACTTGCAACACAAAGTGACAATAAGTAAATGTCACCAACAATTTAACTATGTAACACTTTTTATAATATTGCTGTATAAAAATAAAAAAAAGGACTTTAAAATATAAATAGAAATTTAATTTGTAATATAATAATACAATGGGGGCGAAAAGGTGTTGCAAGTTGGTGTGACCAATATAGATGATTGTTATATGTATAAGTGGTTGGACGCAAGCCATCAGCATAAAGGCAGCACATCGTCAATAAAAAAAAATTCTTTCACTGGACACAAACCCACTTGAAACATGTTATTGAAAGTTGTTCTGTAAATAAAAGTTATTTTAAACAACAAAAAAATCAAATATTTTTATTTAAATTTTATTTTTAGAGGAAAATTTTAAATAAAAACATTCATTGTTAGAATATCAATGAGCAAATAAAAACAGAAAGTTAAATTTAGTTTATAACAAATTTTTGTTTCCGTTGGCTTATTGCGGTCGGTTGAATGAGTATTTTGTTTTTTATTTGTTATTAAACACAAATACTAACAGATACATACATGCTTACTTACATACGTTTCCAAGTTAGATTTTTTGTTTGTTTCAAAAATAAAAACAACAGCGTTGGACAAATATTCAGTAGAGACAGCCACATAGACAAACAAAAAAATGGTTAGAGCGCGATAAACAGACCAAGTTTTTAATTACTTTTATAAGCCTTACAAACAGTGATTACACACAGCGTTGCTGTGACTAAAAACTAAAACAAATCCAAATTTAAGCACAAAAAATATGCAGAAATTAGAAAAACTTTTAGCATTTTATTCATCAAAACACCATTTCTAGAGTGATAGTTTTCATAGTTCTTAATAGAAAAACAAGAACAATCCTAATTATTATTTTTTTCTCAATCTTTTACTTCAAGATTAATTTTTGGCAATTAACATTATTAATTACGTTTCAAGTTATCAACATTCCTTCAGGTTTAGTTTCTTCGAAAAACACATCAAATGTTTTTGGTAACAGTTTCTGAAAACTGTAATGCTGGATCACAAGTTGCATAAATTTTTCTTTATTAATTACATTTTATGTGAAAAGGCTTTCAAATTAGTTTTTCTATCTTTATATTACGCAGGAAAATTTATACGGGGATGTCAAATAAAAATAATATTTTAGTGTCATAAATTCAAAGTTATTAATTTTATTTTCGAAATTTACTTAATATTAATATGAACTACTTGTTTCGCTCTCTGAACCACGACTGCAAAACTGGTGTGAACTACACAAACTGAGCAATTCACACATTTTTGTGGAATTTATAGTGACGTGACTCAGAATGTGAAGTTAAAGATAAAAGAGTTTTTTTTTGGAATATAGTGTAAAAAAATTTTTTGCAATTGGAAGACAACGAAAAGCACTCACCTTTTTGCGACAATATGATATAAACTCCATCAATGTGATTTTAGCAGCGTTCTTTAGATGTCTGTACAGGTAGTCAGGAAATCTCTATTGGCCAAAGTTAAATGTGACATTTCTAAAGTCGTATTTAGTTGAATTTATATCATAATATTGTCAACTGCTGGTGGCAGATTGTGAAAATTGATTTGCTTTAACACCCGCCTTATCTGATGATGGACCAACTCCACGGGATGACCTATTCACGACTCACCCGCGTTCCCATGTGGTTTTTAAGGTTCACATAGGTCGCAATTTGTGTCAGAAGTTTGTAGCTAAATGGATAAACCCCTAGTTGAAGAGCTCAGCCTTCTAATCTATCCTGTAAATGTAATTTTAATGTGGTGAATACATTTTAGTGCGGTGAGTATAATTTAAGTACGGAGAATTGACTAAATTAATAATAATTTCAGTATCTGGTACCTGATAACGATATCTGGTACTTGATTCCAATAACTGGCACTTGATTTTTTTTATCAGGTACCAGATATTAGAATTAGGTATCAGGTACCAGATACTGAAATTATATTCACCCCACCAAATTTAGTCAAGGCAACATCGCCCTATACTGAAATTATCTGCCTGGCTCACGATGTCGTTTTGCAAACATTCGTCATAATTTTTAATGCTAAAAAACCAATTCCGATGCCATTTATAAGCTTTATTACCCCTGATCTTGTAGCATTTGCCTTCTGAACTTCCGATATATTCGTTAGTTGACTATAATTCACTTATTTTTAATACAAAACGTTAGGGAATATTAACGAAACGACATCGTGAGCCAGGCAGCATATTCTAAACATTGAAATTATATTCACGACACTAAAATTAGTCAAGATAATAACTTTTCAAGCTTTAAATATATTCAGCACACTACAATTATATTCACCACGCGAAAATTATACTCACCACGTGAAAACTAGTAAAGACAACAATTCCTCATATCAAACTAGTTGACTCAACAACCCCATCGTAACATTTTCTAGCTTCCAATCACATATTCACTACACGAAAATTATATTTACCACTCTATAGTTAGTCAAGACAACTATAGAGTGGTTGCTGGGGGCGCTAGGACATGATCTACATTTTGTATGGAAAATGGTGATCCAGTCGGCATAAACACATACATACAAGTATTTTTCCCGTGTTACTCAGAAGCGTATAATTTAATTGAATAATTTACTCTTGAAAGAGAGTTGCTTGCAGTTCAAAATTACAATATGAATACCGACATTGGCAATTTTATCATAGTGTACTCACCTGCGAATTGCACTGCAGCTCTTCAGCTTCTAGAGAAAACGCAATTAACTTAACAAAACTTTCAATCTTGATCCTAGTTGCTTTCACCTTTATTTAATTTAATATTTGCACTAAATAAAGAAAAAAAAAAAAAAGACCTTGAGCTGAACAAATTTATTGCAAATATTCACAAAAATGTATTACAAAAAATATATTTTAACTCGTTTGGTTCGTATAAGGGGTCCAGATTTGGAATATAAGCTGAAAGCTTTTATTATTCGTAAGGAGGTTAATATTTTGGCTAGGTTTCTTCTAATTCCATGACAAATTGTTGGAATGTTCTTATCTCTAATTGTAAATATACGATAGAAGCTAGCTTTTTATTAAAATATGGGATTTTGTCAAGCATAATAAAAATGGTCCATAATTGCAACGTTACAGCAATTCAGACACGCCAGTTTTCTTCGGATTGATTATCGAGCTCACACTGTATTACGTACTAAGATGTGTCGTGAGATGTCCTGTCTGTTAACTTATAGATTGGTGAAATTAGTAGGTGCGTTAAAAACTATTAAGGCTTCTAACCATCAAATATGAGTGACAAACTTGTATGGAATTTTATTACTGTGCAACAGTGTACAAATACAAACTGGAACTTTTAATTTCATGAAATACATTTAAATAAAGAAATAAATTTTTAAATCAAAATTTGCGCTACTCTGTACATACTCGTACACCAAAACTAGAAAATCGTTAAAACTCACAAATATAAAAACTTTGTAAACGACAAGTAGACAAAATAACGATGACGCGTCATTTAGTCTAGATAAAAATGAAAATTGTTTAAAGATATTTTTTCCCCCAATTTAAACAAAACCTCAAAAACAAAACGTTATTGTGTGTGAGTGCTTGACTCGCAGTAAGTAGACAGGACTTTTCCATTGTTTAAAATGTACGAAACTTAAAAATCACCCACAATTTTAAAAATAGAAAACTGCGGTCAATGCACTTGCAAAAAATAAAATCTATTTAAAGCAAAAAAATGAGGGTAAAAAAGAATGAAGGGAATGAAGTTTATAAAAAAAATCAACAGCAACGGAAACACTCTTAATGGCCGTTTGTCCTTCGCTGATTATTCGTTGATTATTGCACTTAAAGTAATTGCTAATCTTTGTAAAGACTTTTAACGTTGGTTTTGTTTCATTAAGCCATCAATATGTCTCCTTTAAAAATATCTTACAAAGAAGTAGTTTTACGTGACATAATCAATTCTTATTTTTTAACATTTGTAAAATTTTTTAGACAAGTAGAATTTAAAGCACTGTTTTTAGTAAAATGACGGCTGAAAGTGAAAATATTTGTTTTATATTTTTTGTATTAAAAAAAAGTTATATCATAGAGATCAAAGATCTGAAATAATAATTCAAAGTTAATGAAAATTTAGAATGTTTTTTGTGAAGATCTTATAAAGTTATATAAACATATTTAGTTTAGTTTTTTTCTGTTTTATTTAGACAAATTTTTTTGTGTTCTCTGAAAGCCAGAACTGATGTAGAAACTTTTCCTATCCTATATCTGATTGCAAATGGAATACAACTCCCATGTCTGGGCCGGTACCTTAAAGTGTATTTTGAGGTTACTCAACCGTGTACAAGAAAGAGTGAAGAAGCTTATTGGTGATAGCAGGGTATCAAACTCTTCTGACTCTCTGAAGCATCGCAGAAGTATGGGATGCGTTTCCCTGTTTTACTACTGCCAAAATGGACTTTTCTCTAATGAGATTACGGATATTTTTCAAATACAAATATTTTTACGAAACACGTGTTCATTGTCCACGTTACACGTGCCCATTGTCCAAGAATTCGATTTTCAGCCGTACGGTTCGGAATTGTTTCCTGTCACATATAATGTTTAAAGATTTTAGTCAAACATCAACAAATACTACCCCTTCATTCTTCTTCCTCCCAATCTATTTTTATAGCTCCAATACGGTGCACTGTATACGCACGAGATACAAGGTCGGATTGCTATTGAAGCTATCTAAATAGAAAAACAAACATTTTTTTTTCCAAAAACCCTTTGTTTCTCAAAATAGTCTGCTGTTAGTTCAATACATTTAGTAAGATGTTCTAGTCTTTCAATACCATCTGAATAGTACCAGTTTGGAAGCCCCTCAAAATACGCGTTAGTTTCGGTAATCACTTCTCCGTTTGCTATGAATCTTATCCCAGTGATTCATTTTTTCAAGGTAGATGATCAACTAATACGAAGTGTATTTCACGTAAATTTTAGCGTCGTATCTAGTGTGTGAAGCGATGCGTTGTCTTGAAGAAAGAGCACTTTTTTCTTCTTTAAATGTGATCGTTTTTTTTTTGCTTACAGCAACGCACGATAATACTTTCCTGTGATTGTAGCTCTAAACACTTAAACGACAGCAGACTTCATAACTACACGAGTACAAATGAAGTTAGCGTCAAATGCTGCCGTCTCATCAGCAACATAATTATTTTAAAGACAGCAGCAGCACTATGTGTATTTAAACAATGCAAAATTCAGAGGTGCCACATAAATATTTTACACGAATATAATTAAAATTAATGACTGAAAACGTAATAATATGACGTAAAACTGTAAAAACCCTTCAATTTATTTGTTTATTTTATTTATGTGATGTTTATTTCTATTAAATACTTCAAACTAATTTTAGTTCTTATTGCTGTCAATTTGTATTTATAATTAGTGGCAGCACTGCATTTACTTTTTGCTGCCTACGAAAATAGAAATTAGTCTAAGTTGGCAGCAGCAGCAAATGCTGTTGTGAAGTCGTGCAGTTGTGATGTCGTTAAAATAATCGTGTGCATTTAAACACATGTATTTTATTTTTGAAAGATTGCTGCTTGCTGTCTGCTGCCGTCTATGTGTTTAAAGCTTGTTGATCCTTTTTCAAGATAATCCATGTGCAATATTCCGTCTGCATTCATAAATATAGTGGCCATAACCTTGCCAGCATATTTCACTGTTGTCGACTTTTTCAGAGCACTTCCACCGGCATCCACACATTGTTTTGTTTGATTTTTGGTTTAAGGTGTGTAGTGATGGACCCTAGAGCTGCAAAACAATTGATAGTATCGATAGTTTTATTTTTAGCTAACTATCGATTGTTTTCGTTCGATGGTGATACTATCGACAATTTTTGAAACCGGTTACATATAGCCAACATAACGTTTCTGGCCATTTATTCAGGCAGGTTCTTAGCCGCCTTCAAATTTTTATAGTTATAGCGTAATTTACAAATGAAAATATATTATATAAATCATATTATATATTAAAGGAAAGTGTATTATATCATTTATTACTTTTATCTCAAATAAAAAAAAGAGTTTTTATATAAAAAATTATAGTTAAACATGGCAACTTATATCTGGCAGCTGCGGCTAAATGTCGGCTGCAACTTAAAAAACTTTGTTCTCTTTGCATACAAGTGACGCTGCAGCTCAAAATATTTGGCAGAAATAAAAAGAAAAGTATCTAGAACTTACATCTTTTACTATAGAATAAAAATACGTAAAGATTTTATATATACCTATAATTAACTTCCACTTGAGTTACAGATTCATAGCCAAAAGTAGCGCTTAACGATAGTATCGATAGTTTTTCTTGAAACTATCGATGGGGACGACTATCGATAGATTTGCAGCTCTTATGGACCCACCTTTTATCAACACTTAATAATCCATGACAAAAATCAACAGGATTACGCTTTATCATGTCCAAACACCGCTGTAAATTGGTCTGTCGTATTCCTTTTCGTTCGACACTGAGCAAATGCGGCACCCATCTAGCCAATAGCTTTGTCATATGCAAATATTCATGCAAAATGTTGAACTTACGTTCATACTATAATACGTTTGTCATTTCAACAATCTCACGTAATTTTACAAGAAACATAATTCTGAAAAAACACATGCGCTTCCTTTCTTATGCAAACAAAAGAACAACAAAATTTTAACAACTTTTCGTAGTTCCTAACAACAAAACACATGTGATGTTTTTTGATGTTGCATGTGTTGTAATTCTGCCACTACCTAGTAAAGGTGACTTCAGTCTGTTCAAAAAAAAAAAAAAAAAAGAAAGAGAAACAGAGTTTTCATCAATTCATTATAAATATGATCATATCGGAAATTATAGGCAAACTATATTTTTGTCTGTGCACCAGCATCGTAAACTAATCACGGAGGCAGTTCAGTGATGCATTTTCAAATAGACATTATAGCAAAAATTATTGTTGTTTGAAAATTTTCAATGTTTAATCTATAAAATATCGACACACCAAATCACAAGATCATTATTAGCGTTAAATTATTAATAAAATGAAATTTCTTTTCCAGTAATTGGAGTGTATTCTCCCTGTGTGTACTCGTATGTGCATTTGGACGAAACAATTGTATAAAAGGAATACTATCGTGTATTAAAACCTAAAATTGTCATTCTTATTTCACAAACTCTTGCACAATTTCAAAATGGAGTAAGAGAAAAGAATATTATCATTCATTTAGCATCGTTCACTTCTATGATTTTATTTCCCCTCTTTTGGCTCCTGTCATCATCATTGATGTCTTTAGAGGACTATTATTATAAAATTCAGTTTGAAGGATTTTCATAAACAGAATTTCTCAAATACAACCGAAAGCAAGAAAAACCCGTTTATTTGCTGAAAATTCTTCATATACTCGTACGTATGTACAGCCGTATTCTGTAAATTGAGTAGTAAAATTCCGAAATATATTCACTTGTTTTTATTATTCGTATCGTATTGGCGACAGACACACAATCTCAATGTAGACTCCAGCAGCAATTTAATAAAAACGCTAGTTTTATTTTTTCGTTTTATTTTTGAAGTGAATTGCATGAAAAGTTGCATGCTGCATTTTTATTATATAAGATTCAGTCCAGACTGTTTTATTTACATTTCATATTGGTTCTTTGGTATTAAAGTTTGCTCGAATAAAAGATTGAAGTTGAATAAATTGTAAACCAGAAACATATATTAAATAAATATACATATAAATAAAAAACTGTTGAACAATATAAGCGAACATGCTTAAATATTATCTTTTATATATTATTTTATTGTATTCTTCTCAGTTGAAGCATATGCCAATGAAGCAGGATTGTATGTGTTTGTGCTTTAAAAAACTGAAAAAAGTTAAATATGAAATTTGTTTTAAACACTCCCTCATGTTCATACTTTTATATGAAAGATTTCTACATACGAGTATATCAAAATCGACACAAAAAATGGGCTTATTTATATTCAACATTTTATATCCGAAGCAGTTTAGTTTAACATTTTTTAGACTAGATTTTACCTGCTTTTTTCCAGGTGTTTTCAGCAGTCTGTTTAGACGCAAAGTCAAAACTAAAACAAAAAGTTTTTGTTATTAAAACATGATTGCATATGTGTAAGTTTTGGTGTTGTAAGGCTTATGTTATTTCACATTTAGTGTAGTACTATTTAAGTTTAATATATTATGCTATAAAAGGTTTTTTGTTTTACAATTCTTCGCAGAGACGCCAAACTTTTGTAGAAAGTGGGCTGAATTGGAATTGCAACTCGAGTGGTAATCCCATTTTTTCCCTATAATTGCTCTTACAATATTGCATCAATAAAGCGCACCATACACGTTTCAACTCAGTTGGCAACTGAGTCGGTTGTTGTCCAAATCAAAGCGTGTATGGCTTTGTCAGTTGATTAGTTTGACAGCTGTCGAGTTGGTTGAACAAAAATTAAAATGATTTGATTTTTTCAAGTTGACTAGCAAGTCTTTCAATTCGATTGTGTTGTGTGTGTTCAAGCCTCTTGATCAGGTCTTAAAATTTATATTTGCAGTGTTTTTGCAAAGAGAACGTTATATATTTTTAAAATTGTCTATAATTTCATTGAATTTAATTGTTGAATGAAAATCTTTCAATTCAGTTTATGACGTGTATGGGCAATAATCAATTCAGTTGAAAGACTCAATTCACAATTGAATTGAAACGTGTATGGGCCACTTAATACACAATTTGCAACCGTATGGTACTACAGAGTCAGATTATGATCTGATTTTGATGAGCTAACTGCACGAGCTAAATTATTCACAATTCACCAGCACCACCATGTGGCTTGCTTGGCTCACACAAGTCACAACTCTTCGCTATAAGTTTGTAGCCGTAAGACTTCGAGCTTTTTAATCCCTCCTGTATGTAAATAGTTTCCCAACAGTCAGCAGAAGAGAAGGCCCAATGAGTTGGTAGGACAAAGCCCATTTAGAGCATCAGCCCTTAATCAATTCACCTGTCTAACCCTGATTCCTGGTTGCTTAGAATACAGATATGTATTGCAAGACAATAGCATCTCTGGAAGTTATTAGCCCCCTAAATCCGACATGCACCAAAGTTATCAGGGAAAATAATTCCCTTTCCTACGATTTTAGGTTTAAATCACAGCCTGAATGTTTTAGCCAAAGCAGACAACCCAACCAACCATGATCGGCACTGAGAGAGCCGCAAGGAAGAATCTCCCGAGGGCCTTAATGACCTCATTCTGCAATTCTAACCCAAGCTACGGGTGTCGGAAGTCCAACACAATATAGGTCATGCGGCTTCTTAGAGTTTTGTTTGCTACAACAAACCAGGGACTCCTTCCCCTCTTTGCCCCAGAAAATAGGATGCCCTGGTGTGGTAAACTGGTTCCTCGGGGGAAGTGAGTCAATACAGAATCAGAAGATGTTTAGCGTGGGTTCCTATCTCGACAGCCTAACCCCACTGTGATTCTCCCACAAGGTGAAAAAAAACGTTCATCCGGACGTTTCCAGGCATAATAATGCATGATCTTGCATGACAAATTGTCATGCGTGGGTACCATAATTTATCACAAGCTGAATGGCGCATGCTCTCTTCCACGGTGGGTGGCGGAGCCTTCCTAAAACTCCTACCGATCTCATGGTGACGGCACTCAGTTGCAATGCAACTCCACACCGAGTCTGAATTTGTGTATTAGGCCACAACCATCACGCTGACCCCGAAGGACCTCACCATAGTGAGAACAACGTTCCCGGGGCTCTCGTGGTACCAGAAAATAATAGCCTATAGTAAGACTACCGCAGCCCTAAAACTTACTGCTACAGTTTTAAGTCCCAAACGGTTTGAGGAACTGCTAGCCGACATATACAACTACATTACATAAACAACTACAGCACCATAAACACACACACAATGAAAGTGGGTAAACTGGAACCCATTTCTGGAACCAGCACCACATAAATAATCAAATCAGAAACAAACAACAGCAGCGCTGGAACTCAGGAATACATATATACAGAAAAAGAACAACACACGCAGCATTACCAAAAATAATAAAAACTGGATAAAAAACACAGCAATCCTGGAAATCAGAAACACATTTACACAGCAAAAATAGATAAACTGGGACTCATATCAGGAACACAGCAACATAATACAGCTTCACAGTAAAGTAAGGAGGCAGCAAGATTAACATGCAGAGCAGCAACATCATCAACTTAAAGCAAAGACAAAACAGCACATCCAACGAATTATACAAGTACAGTACCCGTAAGCAACACCCAGACAAAAGCTGTAGAGTCTTCGGTTGCAAAAAAGCTTCAATGGAGGGTTACCTCCGCTATGTAATCATAAGCTTCTCTCATTAAAAAGCCCGCGTGTAAAAATGCCCAATATACTAAAAGTCCGATCGTTCTCTACTCGAACACCCTACCACAAACCCAAATTCCCACGTCTTGATAAATTCCTAAGTCCGCTGCCCTCCTAATCTAAGTATAATCTGGACACCCTACTGTCACCGATAAGTTTCTTCGCTCTCTCTTCTACATGGTCGAGAAATCCCAAAATGGACGTTGAGGAGCCAGCTCAAACATGAGAACTGTATTATACTCGCGGTCGGACATAGGAGGTATAAATAGTAAGGAGATCGGATGAAGTGAAGTATATTTACACCATAGCAAAAAAAAAAAAAAAAAAAAACAGCGAGATGAAGCAGGACTTGCGGTCGTGTATTCATGCATTAAAAAACATCAACGACTTTGGTTTTACGACCCCATTCATAGATTAATAGAAGATCGCTACTTAAGGGCACTTCAGACTATCACTCTTTGTATTAAGACTTGTCAAAAAATCAAATAATACGTGCAAGTGTGATAGTGTGAATGTAAAGCGTTATGAAAATGGGAAATAATACGGTAAAAGATTTGACATCCCATAATACTTCACCATTTTTAGAAATTTGTTTAAACAAAAAGATTTTTCATTGGATCAGGGTTGCATTTGTTGCAAAAGCAAATAATAAAAATATTAAAACCAGACGTTAAGTAAATTGGATGCTTATTTTCAAATCATATTTCTTCTTTTACTTTAGGTGTGATGGTGTGAAAACAAAATGTAATGGTACGTTAGATTTTCTGACAGTCGCAACAAATATCTTTAGATTTTTGTCCCACAAAATCCAATCAAAATCTTAAGACGTGTATGATAGTCTGAAACGCCCTTTAGTGAGTTGTTCATATTTTGCCTTTTGCCAACGATTTCGGCTAGGCTGGGCTTATAACTGAGTGTGTATGAAAAGCAAGTGCTGCTTGCATAAACATAGTACGGATTAAGAATAGATTTTCTCTTCAGTGGCACATTGACTAATCGAATAGTGGTACATTGACCAATCGAATAGATAGAATGCACTCCTAATGCGACAATGCTTCAATGATTCGATAAGATAAGCTTCTCTGCTCTTACCGCTGAAACTCTTCGTCCTCTGCTGTATGCGTTGACTTAAAAGTTCCACTACATTTTCTGCAAATATCAGTTGGGGTAATCTATATTTTTCCCCGTTTCCATAAACCGTCAAACCAAATGAAATGATGAATGTTTTTAATTCAACGAACACTATACTTGATGAATGTTTTTAATTCAATGAACATTGTACTGTAATTTCACACCCCATTATTATATCTAATGATATAACAGTAAATCCCCGCTATCAAATTAAATATTTTTCTGTGCTTGTATTCAATATTTCATACGGATTCATAGCTGACATACCATATGTAGGTTTATGTAAAATTATTTTACAATTTATTTCTTTACCTGAATTAAGTTCATCTTGATTCATCCAAAAATTCCATTTGCGCTAAAAACTCTTACTTTTATTGAGTTTTTGTTTCAATAATCTACTGACCCAAAAGTTTGAAGAGCTTTAATTTCTTTTGCCAAGTCAATATATTTTTCCATTCTCACGTAAAAATGCAGTGACTCGTCACTTTTCTTTTAATTGGAACTCTGGAAAATGTTCGTTTACAACAAGAGAAAAAGTTTTATATTTTTTTTCGACATAAACAATTAAAAGTTTTGTTTTCATGTGTTTTTTTTTTGTTGGGTATTTGACCATCAAATTGTTAGAACGTTAAAATAAATTCCAGGTATACATATACACATATTTACATACATGCACATACATATCAAATGCAAACTTATATGCTTATACACTTGTATATACTGTGGATACGATTTTAAAACAGATGTTGGAATGAACTTCAACTTTAATAATTTTAGCTATAAAAAATGTAAGATTGTATACAAAAGAACGAAGTAGAATTTAATATTTAATGTTTTATATATAAATGGCAATAACCTAAAAGCGTTTCGTATACCTATATTACATTTCTTTTATTGTATTACACTTTACATGTTTTTTGTTATTTGCCCAGGATGATGAGATTTTTCATATTCGAATCGGTACTTAACACTGCCTTTCATCGATGGGCAAGTGTAGAATAAAATGTAGTGAAGAGTTTTTAATATCTTTGCTAGATATTGTGATTGATTTGGATCGTTCTTAGTCTGTCAAATATCCGCCCAGAGAAAGTGTACTATAGCCATGTTCACTTCGGTATATAAAATGCAGTGACAACGAGTCATTGCAACATTAGTGCAGTCTTCCTAAGAAGCAGATTAAGACTGGTTTGAAATCAAAAAGTTTTCTCAAACGACAAACGTTGAACACTCAATTAAAATCACACTAAAAAAAATTCTATTGCCAATAAAAAGGAAAAAGTATTTATAAAAAATAAAAAATTGGTTTATTCTCCACCAATTGAGTTTTTTATTCGCTATTTTAGCTTCTAACATTGATACCAATAAAAAATTATAAATAGCTTGTTTTCTATGTTTCCCAGCTATCTATATGTTGACATTTCATAGGAGCTACCCTAATCATCAGTAGACTTTGGAAACTCAAACATTCAACTTTATATCCCAACAAAGTCTACTGATGATTAGGGTAGCTCCTATGAAATGTCAACATATAGATAGCTGGGAAACATAGAAAACAAGCTATTTATAATTATTTATTCTCAACTTATTTCTTTTCTTTTTTTTTAAGCGTTTTTTATTTATTGAATCTTCAAAATGAACTAACAATAAATATTCTTCTCAATGGAGTGTGGCCGCCAAAATTAAGTATGTTGCGTGTAAGAAGATTTGGATGAAGTTCCAACTTCTGATATACCTTGTCGCCTACTTTGAAAATTCGTCACCTCTTTTGGCCTAACTGTTCATGGTATTGTAGCAGTGCTTGTTCGGCCGCGTTTAAATTCAGCAGTTCAATATTTTAGCATATAACCTTATGCAGCAGACTCACCGTAACGTTTATTAAGCACTGCACGAAATTCACTTTTTCCGATTTTTAAGAAACACAAAATTTGCTTACTACAAACGACTACAACAGATAAACAAATGATGAATTTGGATGACATTTTAACAGCTGACGTTTGACAGACCGAAATTTAAAGAAAAGCTACGTCGCTTAGATTCCTTATATATTAGCGGCCTTAGGTCTTGAAGCAGTGTTCTTCCACACCGGCGCTTCCATTGGCACGCCTCTTCAGCTTTCTTTACCAGGTTGGTGAGTTCCCATCATCCTGGAAGGTTGCTAATGTAACACCAATTCCCAAAAAGGCAAATAGCCCCGAAAATTACCGACCAATTGCAATCGAATTGCTGGGCGCTTTCCAGAGCAATTTAAAGTATGGTTAACTACTACTTTGTGAGGTATCTGAAGTCGTATAAATTACGGTGTGATCGCCAATACGGATTTCGTAAGGGTTGCTCTACTGGCGATCTTATGGCATATCTCTCAGAGAAATGGTGCCACTCAATCCACCATTTCGGTGAAAGTAAAGTTGTGGCTCTAGATATCACCAAAGCATTTGACAGAGTGTGGCATGCTGCATTACAAGCAAAACTTATTGCTTTTAGTGTTGGTCATCACCACTTTTCTTGGTTTATATCGAGCTTTCTCGATATAACCGAGTGTTTCCTGTCTGTTATAGCGTTGGAAAGTTCAAGTCAAATATTCATAAATACTACTCCCTCTTTCCTCCTCCTCAAAATCTATTTTCCTAGTTCTGGTACAAAGCACTGCATATGTAGGTGTCATACCCTGAGTACTGGTCCAAGATAAAACATAAATAATCAAAATCCTTATGCTAAGTAACTAGCTGCTAAGTTTTTTGTACGTAAATTCCCATAAGGGAAAAATAGCAGCTAGTTAGTTAGCACAAGCTTTTTTATTTATTATACATAAAGCCATAGGTGTACAACTTTGCTTCCGTCATTTTACAATAGATGGCTGTAGTAGTAAGTTTTAATCGAAATAAATAGATCGTAGGTGTTATAAAATCATCGAAATAATAATCGATTTGTGTCTACATCGTAAAGTTATCCTCGATTAAACATGCCGGCATACGAGCCAAATTCTCGTTTTAATATTCTGATCCTCGATTAAACATGCCGGCATACGAGCCAAATTCTCGTTTTAATATTCTGCTTTGATATGGAGACACTTGTGAATGGAGCTCATCGTATGATTTCAATTAACTATCATGATGCCTCTTTTAGTGAAAAAATATACCAAAAGTGGCTTTAAGAACGATGGTTTTGATCAGCATGACGGGGGAAGAGAGAGAGAGAGAGAGAGAGAGAGAGAGAGAGGTGTGGAATTAGGTGCATTACTTGATCAAGACTTGTGTCAAACGCAATCAGAGTTGGCAGGATTATTGGCAGCGACGCAACAAGAAATTTTAAAATTCCTGGAAGCCATGCGAGTTGAAGCCGCGAGATGTTGAACGGTATTTGTTTGCTTGTGAACAGCTGCTTGCAGGGCAAAGACAGAAAGGATTTCTGCATCGAATTGTGTCTGAGGGCGAAAAATGGGTCCATAAAGATAATCTAAAGCGAAGAAAATCATGGAAATAACCCGGCCATGCTTCCACATTGACGGCCAAACGAAACATTCATGGCTCCAAGGTCATGCTCAGTATTTGGTGAGCCAGCTCAGCGTAGTGTATTATGAGTTGTTAAAACTGACTAAAACAATCACAGGCGATCGTTATCGAACGCAAGTAATGCGTTTGAGCTGAGCATTTAAAGACAAACGTCTGCAATACAACATGAACAAGTTATTTTACAGCATGCTTATGCTCTAAAATATGTTGCGTAAGTGGTCAAGATATATTTGGAAATATCAAAATGGGAAATCCTACCTCACCAGCCATATTCTGCTGACGTTGTTCGCTCGGACTATTACTTGTTTCGATCAATGTCACATGCCCTGACTGATCAGCCCTTTTGGTCCTATGAAGAAGTAAAAAATTGGATTGATTCATGGATCGCTTTAAAAGATGCCCAGTTTTCTTAACGCGAGATTCGTACGCTGCCCGGAAAATGGGGAGAAACTATCATAAATCTATAATCAGTTTTTTACAATAAAGCCTCGAATTTTGGAAGAAACGTCGGAAGCAAAGTTGTACACCTATGTATTATATTGGTAAGTGTAGAAATGCCATCTTAAATCCATATGATTATGAATAGGGCTGTTGTGCTATAGTTGTTTGTGTGTATAATTCCCAATTGATCGATATGTTTTAACAAGGCAGTAAGAAATTGGATTCGTTGGTGATATGCATATTTACATATTGGGAATAATTAAACCAAGCTTGTTTATTCGACTAGATTAATTTTAGGTGGCGCTTTATGGTATTTGATAAAACGTTGATCAACTACTTTACACCAAAGTACTTCCAATGACACATCACTTGATAGAGTGTGGCAAAAATCGGCATATGTGTGTATGTGTATATATACAATTACAAAATCTCCAAATTTATTTTTACTGGAAAACAAAAATTTAACAAATTTAACATCAAAAATTAAATATAAAATATTTAACGTTGTAATAGAAATAGTTAAATTAACAACTAAAACCGCCAATATATGTAAGTGTGTGTGTGTGTGTGTTATGGTCTAAGTTTCTTTTTTTAATTTTAATTTATCGAAGAGTTTTAATGGAATTTTGATGTTTAACATTTAACCTCATTTTATTTTAGCTTTCCGCTGTAATGTATGTACATATTTGCTGTGCTTTTAGTTGTCTGCATGTAGTTGCAATTAGTTTTTGAAGGTAAATGGAATGAAAGTTAAACAATAACTACAAAAAACTGTTAGCATCAGGTTTTGCATCCAACAACTATCGCTTGCATTACTGCCTTTATTTATTAAGGTCAATTAGTAATACTAATTTTAACGAAATCAGTGAAAAAAATAAATATTTTAATGTCACATGAAAGGTTCTATCGTTACTAATTATAATGAAGATAAAAATAAAATAAATTTTTTATGAATGTCATTGGTCATTGGATATGAGAATATTTTTATAGATTTGAAGCAGGGATGAGAAATGCAACTTGTATAATTCTATCGAAAACATAAAAAGACTTTTTGAATGCAGTTGTATTAAGTTTAAGTCCTTTTTATACAATGTTGCATAATTAAAAATTAATAATAATAAATTATACCAATAAAAATTATAAATAGCTTGTTTTCTATGTTTCCCAGCTATCTATATGTCGACATTTCATAGGAACTACCCTAATCATCAGTAGACTTTGGAAATTTTTGAAAGATATTCTCAAACATTCAACTTCATATCCCAGCAATATAAATAAATTGCTGAAAATTTAAAGGAAAAATGCTCTAATAATATCTGTCAAAACACAAAAAACAAGCCTTTTCATTTATTCACCTCTCTAACATTTCTTTACACCTTTCAAACAAAGAAATGTTAGAGAGGTGAATAAATGAAAAGGCTTGTTTTTTGTGTTTTGACAGATATTATTAGAGTATTTTTCCTTTAAATTTTCAGCAATTTATTTATATTGCTGGGATATGAAGTTGAATGTTTGAGAATATCTTTCAAAAATTTCCAAAGTCTACTGATGATTAGGGTAGTTCCTATGAAATGTCGACATATAGATAGCTGGGAAACATAGAAAACAAGCTATTTATAATTTTTATTGGTATAAATGGTAGAAGCTAAAAATAGCGAATAAAAAACTTAATTGTTTGAATAATAAATTATAATATAAAAGTAAAATCTTATAGAATTAGAGCATTGGATTCTCTCCCACAGGCAACGAATTTTTAGCAAAGAGCGGCAGGATAATTATGACAAATAAGTGAGGCGTTTTGTATGTAATACACTTTAATAATATTTTTGGGCTTACTTTTGACAACATTCCCTTTGATTATGCTTTTAAAACAGTAAATAAAAAGTTAAAAATAAGCTTTTAAAAGATATCCAAGTAAGAAGTAATTTTAAGAATAAGCTTAAAACAATAGTGAAATCTAGTGTTATTGTAAAAAAAAGTGTTGGGCGCTCCACATACGAAAAATATGCCACTGAGCGACCCACGCTTGTTCCACAGTTATACTAGTATTTTTCGTTTCAAGCTTTGTTTTTACTTTTTAGTTGGATATACGACCGTAATTTTAGTTTTTAATACGTTGTCGGGGAAGTGGAGGAATTCTGGGAATTCACAAAACCGATTTTAGGAACTACAAAAAAAAAAAAAAAAAATAAAAAATCCGAGCCACTTCGCTAACAGCTTTGGAATATGCATATGAACTATAAACGGTCATTCGCTTTAGTGCGAAAAGTTAAGTTGCCGTATTGCTTCTGCGAAAGTGGTGGGACTTTGACGTGTCATGAAGCTGATTGCACTTGTCATTACTCTTAAAAAGCTTACTCGACCACAGCGATAACGTGGGTGACAAATCTGCACAATCGCTATTTGGAACGATGCCGCACTCACCGTTTTTTTACTCTTGGAAATAATCGTATTTAAAGACATAAATTTGCCACCAGACAACCTATAGTTTAGAAAAATAAAAACCATACAACGTTGTTCAAAGTCGAGTAAGTTAAGATCTTCTACAATACATACATACATACATAGTACTGAATTCGCCTTTCCGCTTGCATTCACCTGCATAAATTCGCCTTGCCCCTGCTCTAAACATAGTATAGGAAAGAAACATTTGTAGTCTAAGAGTGACTCACAATTATCATTGTGCATTATAATTGGATAACTCATCGTAACAGTGCTGTCCGGCAAGTTAACATCTTTAGTAAGAAAGCTCAGCAAGATGAAAGCAGACTTTAAATTATGCTCAGAGAAAACAATTTAGTTATTCTCCGTTAATGATTTGACAGAACTTTTTTCCAGTGTCGTCTATTCCTGGCTGTTATAAGCTATTATTCTACATAGCTTCATACTATTTATATGTCAAATAAAGCACTGAGCATAAACAAGACACCTTGCCAACTGCTGCTATACAGTCCAAAATGGTATGATACTTTCAGTTTAATAAAGGGTGGTTAGATTTGAAGGATCGATGTTGATTTTGAATAAATTGTTTAGAAAATATTGTCATTTTTTTATTATGGAAATATTGGTATGATTTAGTTATATACGGAATAAAATATCGGCCAGCTTATAAACCGCACCACACAGTTAGTCTATATCTCTCTATGGCTCGAACTGGTGTAGTCTGAAATTGAGGAATATGTAAAGAAATGCAGAAAAAAACTTGAGGCTAAAGTGTAGTTCACATTCAACCTCGGCTCTTAAAATTTAACCACTTGATAATTAAGGAACCTATTTCGTTTTACTACTATTGTGATGTTTCATACCACTTCTGGTAAAACATTGTTAAAACTACAATTCGCTCCTTTATTGCAACATAGTAATATCTCAAAAAATGAGCTTTTCGAGTTAACAATGCCGAATTGTTAGCAGTACTATCATTTATATTGTGCCAACAATTTATTCAAATTGCTTTAAAACTGTTTCCTTTAGGAGATATTTTCTAAAAATTGTTTCTAAGACTTGTATGGAAACTAAAAATTTGAAATGTGTTTTTCTCGAAACAAGCTTTTTTGCGTTATGACTATGTTGCAATAAAGGAGCGAATTATATCTAAACAAAAGGAACAAATCTTATAAAAATTTCACTCGAGTGTCATATATTCAGTTCGAACTTGACTGAAAAAAAACAACAATATATATTATTGTAATTGGAGTCTGGGCTAAGTAAAAAGTCTTCCAATTATAATAGCAAGTCGAAAATTTTGGCAAAATTTCTATCTATGATGTAAAATTTAAAAAAAATTTACAGCAATCTTATATACCTCTTGGATTTTCAAGTCATGAACATGATTTTGTGAGTAAGTAAAAATAATTCACGTTCTTAAAACGTGTTACAATTCCAATAAATCTTCATTTTTTACAAATACAAAGTAAACGTAGCAAAACAATTTTAAAGAATTTTAAATATACTTTATCACTTTGCGTTATTATGCGCAACTGTTAATCTCTCGTTCATTGTAAACCTCATGCATGTCAATAATCACCAACATACAAAGTAGTCGCAATGATGTTGCTTGTTGTTGTTTGGTGTCCTTATTATAAAATTTTTCACTAGCAAGACTCCTTCTTAATACAATATCTTTGTATGTCAGTGTTTGAGTGGAAAATATATTATAAAATAAATGTGCAAACGTGAAAATCTGTGATAACACTTGTAAACAAGTTCACATTGCTCCAGCGCTACTTGCAAAGATTTGTTATAAATTCCAGAAAGCACCTTCACTTTTTGTTTTAGCTCTTTTCAAAAGTTACAAGTAAATATGTTTTTGCTTTCTTTGCAAATGTGTTGTTGCTGCTGTTGTACTTTCAACATTTTGTCTAATGTGTGCACATTTGGAGCATAATCCTAATGCATTAAGCTTTCGCTCATAGAGTTATTTGCTGCAAAGACAAAATTTGGACTGATTTCCGTTTTATAATACAATTTTTATTTTTCTTTATTTTTATAAAAAAAAAAAAAACGGAAATATTTTTAGTGGTTATGTATTTAAAAATAAAATGAATAAAAAATGTGTTCAATCATCTTGTTTTTGGGTATATTTTCAGTACAAAAAGATAAAACGACATTTCGCTGAATCAGTAAACTTGGTTGGTTGTTTTATTAATGTTTCGAAATATCGAAACATTAATAAAACGAATAATTTTGTAACAAGTGACCTCAAGCTCAAGTAAACAACAATTATATTAAAAAAAGGTCGAACAACTAGGATCAAGATACGAATTTTTATTTAGTATAAAAACAAAATATGGGTTACAATTTTTTGCTATTATCTTTTTGGCAACACTAGTTTTGACAGCTCACGCACGTTTTGTATCTTGTGTCACTGTCAAACATCTTCAGTTTGGTCTATAATTTAATCATGAATCGTCTTACAAACGAACAACGCTTGCAAATTATTGAATTTTATTACCAAAATGCGTGCTCTGTTAAGAAAGTTCATCACGCGCTTCTTCCATTTTATGGTCAGTTTAATCGACCTACTGAGGCTTCTATTCGGGCTATTGTAAAAAAATTTCGCACCAAATTTACATTGTTGGATATTAAGCCACCAACACGCTTACGTAGAGTGCGAACTGAAGAAAATATCGCAGCCGTATCGGCCAGTGTTATCGATTCGGCGCCGTTCGCAGCAATTGGCCCTCAGTTACTCCACTACGTGGAAAATTTTGCGGAAGGATTTGGGTGTGAAGCCTTATAAGATACAGCTGGTGCAAGAATTGAAGCCAAACGACCTACCACAACGCCAAATTTTTGGTGAATGGGCTCTTGAAAAGTTAGATGAAGATCCACTTTTTTATCGAAGAATTGTGTTCAGCGACGACGCTCATTTCTGGTTGAATGGATACGTGAACAAGCAAAACTGCCGTATTTGGAGTGAAGAGCAGCCAGAAGCATTGCAAGAGCTACGAATGCATCCACAAAAAACAACCGTTTGGTGCGGATTATGGGCTGGCGGCATCATTGGGCCGTATTTCTTCAAAGATGATGCGAATCACAACGTTACTGTGAATGGTGAGCGCTACCGTGCGATGATAACAAACTTTTTTTTTGCCCAAAATGGAAGAGCTTGACTTGCATGACATGTGGTTTCAACAAGACGGTGCCACATGCCACACAGCACGCGAAACAATGGACCAATTGAGAGGCGAGTTCGGTGAACAGTTTATTTCACACTTGGGACCAGTCAATTGGCCGTCCAGATCGTGCGATTTAATGCCTTTAGACTATTTTTTGTGGGGCTATGTGAAGGCTAATGTCTATAGCGACAGGCCCGCTTCGATTGACGCACTGGAAGCCAATATTGCCAACATTATTCGTGAGATACCGGCCGAAATGTTGGAAAGAGTATGCCAAAATTGGACTAAGCGGATGGACCATTTGAGGCGCAGCCGCGGCCAATATTTGCATGAAATAATCTTCAAACATTAAATTATATCGACCCAACTATCGATCCAAATAAATATTTCATGCAGTTTTCTGAATTTTATGTGTTTTTTTTTTAAATTTCCGATAGTTCTTATAAAATCACCCATTATAATGGATTATAGCCAAATTATATCTTTAGGCAAGTTTGGCCCAATGGGCTTATTGTCTTAATTGAATAAATAAATAAAATAAAAAAATAAAAAAATAAATAAACAATTTTTTATGCTTAGTATTAAGATTTGAATACTTAGTGTTAGTTCATATTTTGAAGATTCAATAAATAAATGAATAGGGAAAATATTTTTATTTATTTCCAGCTCTAAAATTTTCTAGATACATTTTTTTATACAGAGACTTTGTTTAATATTTTGAAAACGTGAAAAAAGTATACAAACTGGTTCTAAATATGAATTTTTCCGAAGAAATTGTTATCTGCTAAAAAAGGATTCATTCAAAATAGTACAATATAATAAATCTAAGAATATGGCAGACACTCAACTGTTTTCTTATTTTTGGGTGTTGTTGCTTTGAACCACCACAGTATTTCTTAAGCTCACTTTATCTAGAAGAAAAAATGATGAATGTGCATATTTGTTGACACCGCAAATATACACATGCAAGCATAGTTTTTCAACAAAAGAAAATTTAACCAACTGTATGATAATAAAAGAGATAAAAGAAACTAAGCAACAGCTATAGAGATCAAAAAAAGACATTTGTTTCAGCGCCAGTACAATCATTGACATAAGTGTTGTAATCATCTGTTTATGGTTCGCAGAATTTTTCAGCACTAAAACTGTTCGTTAGTTGACTTGTTTAATGATTATTATTTCTGTTTGTTAAAAAGGTTTCATATTTCGTTATATCATCAGTTTGCTAGTAGACTGCATGGTGTTACGCTCATATCTTTTTATACTCTTTCTATAATTCGAATTTGTAAATAAATGAAAATGTCTTCTAGCCCAGCAAAAAGGACTGTACTTTATAAAAACTCACCCTGTTTACTTACACATATGATTTGCACATGATTTAAAAACAAGGCATGTAAAAAAATATTGTTCTGTAGCGTGGTCACGACATGAATGCACTCTTTTGGCCATAACATGAATGCATCCTATTTCATGAAACCAACCCACTTGGGTCCTTTTGGTCCCGTTGTGTTGCCTGAGGGAGAAGTGTAGCCTATGAGACTTACACTTCCCCCAACGGTTGAGATCCAAGCAAACCCGAAAACCGGATAAAGGAATCCAGTCCGTTCACTCGGCACTCCGATATATCTACCAGCCCGTGCAGCATCGGTCCGCCTAGATACAGCGCTCTCATGGAAAAGAAAGCCGGACACCGACAGAGGAAGTGCTCAACATTTTCCTTCTCGTAATTATCCCCGCAACTTCTACAGAAATCATTAAATGAAAGATTTAACCTCCTAGCATGCGTCTCTATGAGGCAATGTCCTGTCAGAACTGCCACCAAGGTACGCAATCTTTGACGGAGAAAAGCCTTTAGGACCGCAGTTCTTCTACGATTATACGCAGGCCATGTTAGCATTGCTACTCGGCAGGTGACCTCACCAGACCATCTGTCCTGTGCAGTCCCTACAAGTTGACGCTGCACTTGGTTCTTAAGCAGGACTCCCGCTATCGTATAAGGCATATATAAGAAATAACTAAAAGAATATCAAGTTGCATTTTAAATTTATATGGATAACCCTTGTCACTTGACACCTTTTGTTGTCACTGACCGTGTTCGCGACAGTGCGCCTATTAAGTACTATTGCTGGAAAATGCACTTGAGTTGCGAGTAATATGGCTTTATATACATAAGTATGTATGCATGTGTGCCGCACTGCTATAATTAAATCTAAATATGTCCTTGAATAGTACCGCACATGTACATATGTATGCACATATTATAAATAACCAAATTATGCATTTGAAACATATCGCCCATATACGTATGTACATATGTGCGTCTGAACAGATTACTCTTAGCCATGGCAACCAAATTGGTTTCCCAAACATTGACTTTAACATTAGATAAGAAGTCGTCTAGGACGACTGTAAGTAGACGTAATTTTAGTTTTAAGAACAATACATATCCACTGATTCGAGCAAACTGGCGATGCTCATCAGAACCATATTCTAAAATAAAAGTAAATTTTTACATAGTTCTTGCACAGAACTAGGCTCTCATGTGTTGTAGAAAATAAAAGTCTAGGATGACGCATGACTTATGTTGTGTTGAATTTCCAAAACCCTTACCAAAGGTTTAAATTGGCAAAACGGGGATCAGCAAGACCTCCGGGAGGTTCTGCTTTGTAGACCACCTCGCTGCTGATCGTGGATGGGGCGCCTGCCTTGGCTGAAACGTGTTGGCTGGGGTCTTAAACTAAAATCACAGGAAAGGGAATTAGTTTTGGACCATGCCGGTTTTAGCGGGCTAATAATCCTCGAGCTGCTGTTGTCTTGCAAGAGATACCTGTAAGAAACCAGGGATAATGATTGGACGGGTGAGTTGGTTAAGGGCTCATGCTCATAAACGACTTCGGCCTATCAACTCATTAAGCGTGCTTCTTGCAAGCCACATGGTTTTCGTGCGATTGAATCGTGATTAATTTACCCCGTGGAGTTGGTTCCGCATCAGATTCGGCTGACAAGACGGATGCTGATGTAAATCAATTTCACAATCTTCCTCTGCAATAGGGGTCGTTTTAGTTTTTCGTGTTGTTATTGTTAGAGTTAAACCTCCACGAACACTACTCCCTCTTTCCTCCTCATCATAACCTATTTTCCTAGTTCCAGTACAATGCGCTGCATACGTAGGGGACATTCCCTGAGTACTGGTTCCCTTTTTATATAAATTTTTGTCGAAATCTAAATAAACAATACAAACATTTATTTGATATTTCAAGACCAGTCCCTGAAAAATTTAGTTTATGGTTTCCTTTATTTTCTTGACTTTAAAGTAATCAGCTTGCATGCTTTGCGGCTGGTATTTCTATTTTATCGTCATGGTCTTTTGATATTTTGTAATTTTATGACATTTTAACATTAAGAGAAGAAAAACATAAAACAATAAAAACTTCAACTGAGCCTACTTAAGCAGAAAATTGCAATTAAATTTATGCTCTATGGTCTCCTTTGAAACTTTGTCATTTTATTTGGTTGCCGCAGTATTACTTCACACTTACCACAAAAAAAAAAAAAAACAAAAAGCGAAAACCATAAAAAACAACATATTGAATAAAACATGAAGGAGCAAAAATCCACAGACACCATGATGAGTATAACTTTGCTGATGACGACGATATTTACTTTGACTTCTTTTTAACAATGATATCAGTTTTGAATGAATGGTCGCCTGATTGAGTCGAATGAATGGATGTGTAGCAGGCACTTTTAGACTTTTCTCCAGTGTCAAAGCTCCATTGCGTTCCGCACTGGTTTTTTTTCTCTTATGTAAGTGTTTATTGACACTGAATGTTTGCTTTCTTTTTGTTGTTGTCGTTAAAATTGCCACATCAATTCATTAGGGAAACGTTAATGGTGTATAACTTGATAGAAGTCAAAATGTGCTGAGTATAAAATATTATCACATTTTGCAGTATTAATAATTGACCGCAATATTTGAAATGTCATTTTAAAACGTATTAAAGAAAAGAAACAAAACAACGAAACTTGTAAATCCGGGTCGGCAGGGAGTAAAACATAAAGTCGTTTTACTCAGCAAAATGTGCAACTTGTTTGATGAATGTGGCAGCCACGTGTTTATTGTTTACTTATTACTCATAAAGCGAAGTGAGAATAAAAGCCAACCACACTACTGGGGAAGAGACACCTTGTTTGCTGTAAAGGATCTATATAGTATTAAAAATCTTTCACAAATGACGGTAAACGTAAAAAAATGCTGCCATTCGTGTCATATAAATTTACTAAACAAATAATGCATGAACAATTTACATACATACTCGTACATATAAATGTGATGGTAATGCTGAACAAGTTTCCCAATTGGAAAAGCAACATGCAAAACTAGAGCACATAAAGCCTTTGAAAGTAACACCTTTTAGATTTTTTTTTTTTCATAAAAAAAAAATCAGTGTGGAAAAAATATATTGCTGCCTGCAGAAAAATTATATCACAACAGAGACAATGAGTTAGCAATGAGGTAGTAACTATGGTTATGGTGGACCAACAGTGTGCTCATGTTAGCACTTTCACCTCTAGATTTAGTACTTATTTTGTTGATTTAGCGGCAAAATTTTTGATTTAGTACCTAGCACTTCGTTTTAGCATTTTCCAATTCTTCATTTAGCAATGTTTTAAAAGATATCTGTTACCAAATTGTTTTTAAATGATAACACTTTGATGCCTTAAATTCATGCTTAGAAGATTTCTTTGTACCAATGCCGTATTTTAATTATAATTAATTAATATAATGAATTTACAATTTAAATACAAATAAATAAATCTAAGAAAGAAATTATAAATCATGAAACGTAGTTAAAATATGAATATATGGCGCAATTTTATTGCACAATTGATTTACCAATTACGACAACGTTTGCCAAAAATTTTCTAAGCTGAAAAACTACAAATTTTTCTTATATAGGAAATATTTTAAATATGGGAGAAATGCTAGACTATATGGTAGAGAATACACTAACTTTGGAACACCAATGGCAAAGTACGTATGTGTATATGATATTGAATTTAAAGCCTGAATTAATATTTTTGTTGTGTTTTTAAAACTATTATCTTTTTGGCAACACTAGTTTTGACAGCTCACGCACGTTTTGTATCTTGTGTGACTGTCAAACATCTTCAGTTTGGTCTATAATTTAATCATGAATCGTCTTACAAACGAACAACGCTTGCAAATTATTGAATTTTATTACCAAAATGCGTGCTCTGTTAAGAAAGTTCATCGCGCGCTTCTTCCATTTTATGGTCAGTTTAATCGACCTACTGAGGCTTCTATTCGGGCTATTGTAAAAAAATTTCGCACCAAATTTACATTGTTGGACATTAAACCACCAACACGCTTACGTAGAGTGCGAACTGAAGAAAATATCGCAGCCGCATCGGCCAGTGTTGGTGATGACCGTGAATTATCGATTCGGCGCCGTTCGCAGCAATTGGGCCTCTGTTACTCCACTACGTGGAAAATTTTGCGGAAGGATTTGGGTGTGAAGCCTTATAAGATACAGCTGGTGCAAGAATTGAAGCCAAACGACCTACCACAACGCCAAATTTTTGGTGAATGGGCTCTTGAAAAGTTAGATGAAGATCCACTTTTTTATCGAAGAATTGTATTCAGCGACGAGGCTCATTTCTGGTTGAATGGATACGTGAACAAGCAAAACTGCCGTATTTGGAGTGAAGAGCAGCCAGAAGCATTGCAAGAGCTACCAATGCATCCACAAAAAACAACCGTTTGGTGCGGATTATGGGCTGGCGGCATCATTGGGCCGTATTTCTTCAAAGATGATGCGAATCACAACGTTATTGTGATGTGGTGAGCGCTACCGTGCGATGATAACAAACTTTATTTTTGCTCAAAATGGAAGAGCTTGACTTGCATGACATGTGGTTTCAACAAGACGGTGCCACATGCCACACAGCACGCGAAACAATGGACCAATTGAGAGGCGAGTTCGGTGAACAGTTTATTTCACGCTTGGGACCAGTCAATTGGCCGCCCAGATCGTGCGATTTAATGCCTCTAGACTATTTTTTGTGGGGCTATGTTAAGGCTAATGTCTATAGCGACAAGCGCGCTTCGATTGACGCACTGGAAGCCAACATTGCCAACATTATTCGTGAGATACCGGCCGAAATGTTGGAAAGAGTATGCCAAAATTGGACTAAGCGGATGGACCATTTGAGGCGCAGCCGCGGCCAACATTTGCATGAAATAATCTTCAAACATTAAATTATATCGACCCAACATCGATCCAAATAAATATTTCATAAATTTTTCTGAATTTTATGTGTTTTTTTTTTTTAATTTGCGGTAGTTCTTATAAAATTAACCATTAGTTAAGGCGTATTCATAAAAAACCCGTATCAGCATTTTAACAACTTTTTAGTTAAAACAAAAATTTTCAGCAAAAAAACTGATTTTATAAAAACGTATTCATAAACAGCACTTTAGCTAAAAATTATTTTATTGAAATTTTTTACGCTATCATATACAAATCTCAGAATCATGCAGACCAATAAGTTTACTGATGATTAGGGAGTGGGTTCCTAATCATCAGTTTGGTTTTCGGGCTAAACATAGCACCATAGAACAAACGCACAGACTAGTCAACGTCATGAGACAGACTTTCTAAGACAAAAAGTATTGATCGGCTCTATTCATTCTATCCCAAGCTTTTGATAAAGTTTGTCAGGACGGTTTGATGCACAAAATAAAGTTAAACAGGCCTGCAAACACTCACAAGCTTCTGGTAAGGTAGTTATGCGGCCGGAAGTTCATTATCAGAGCAGGCGATTTTATAAGCCCCTTACAGGCAATCGAAGCCGGAGTGGCATACTAGGACCCACTTTATATTTGATATACGTCTCTGAAAAACCAACGAAATCCGGAATCCACACTTCAACTTTTGCAGATGACACAGCATTCTGCAGCATACATTGAAAACCAGCAAGAAGCTTCCCGAAAATTGCAGGAGTATATTTCAATATTAGAGAAAAGGTTAAAACTTTAGAAAATAAAAGTCAATGAGCAAAAGTGTACTTACGTTACATTCACACTGCGTAAGCAAACATGTTCGGCTATCCAAATTAACAATTCACCTCTTTCGCAGCAAAATGAAGTCAAGTACCTTAGTATTCATCTCGACCGTAGGTTAACGTGGTAGTCTCACATTGCTGCGAAAGTTACTCAGTTAAGGTTAAAAGCAGCGCAACTAAATTGGCTTCTGGACAGAAATTCGACATTGAAGTTGGATTACAAACTTTTGTTATACAACGCAATTCTAAAGCCTATATGGTGCTATGGAATTCAATCATGGAGCACCGCCTCTAACATTGAAAAAATTCAAAGACGACAAAATCAAATTCTTCGAACGATTACTGCAGCTCCATGGTACGTAAGGAACTCACAAATCCACAAGGATCTATAAGTTCTGCTGGTAAAAGCCAAGTTTTCTAAGTACGCAACAGAATATATTAGTAAACTGGAACTTCACCCAAATCCTGTTGCACGCAACATACTTAATTTTGACGGCTACACGCGGTTGAGAACAAGAGCTAGCCTTGCCACCATCAGAACATTAAAGAAGTGATTTTACCAATATAATTCGCGCAGATAAAACTTTTAGTCTAGTATTGGCTGCACTTAGTTAATTTTTGTTATTATTTAGTATTGAAGGTACGTAAAAAACCTACGAATTCATAGGGATCTGTGTGTTGCACTGGTACACGACGAATTCTTAAAGTACGCGATAATTAAATTTAGCGGCCACCCTCGGTTGAAAAGAAGAATTACCCTTACCACCATCAGAACGTTAAATATGTGATTTTACCAGTATTGTCCGTACAAAATAAAACTTTGTTTATCTAGCATTGGCAGGACTTAAATAACTTTCTGTGTAGTATTAAGATTTGAATACTTTCAATCCTGTTTTCAAGATTCAATAAATAACTGAATGAAGAAAAAAAAAAATGTGTGGATCGGTACCTTAAAGTCTATTTTGGGGTTACTCGACCGAGAGCAAGAGATAGTGAATAACTTTAAAATTTGCAGAGATAGCAAATTGACATGCTTCCAAATTAAAGTATCTTTGATAAACAAACGCTGTAGAGAAATTACAGAAATGGAATTGGTTCCAAAAAAAAAACAGTGTGTGTTTTTATTTCTTATACTAATGAAATAATCTTTAAATCAACTTTAAAAAAGCAATAGTTAAAGCAAATGCAAGGGCTTAACTAGTACGCAAGTAAAACGGGGTCATGTGTGTTTCTATGTATATAATACAAAACTGAAAAACGCTAAAATATTTTCATACCTTTTTTAAATATAGGCGTACAGTTTTATTTAGTTTAGTTAAACATTATTCCTAACTTTTCATTAGTCACCTTCAATTGGTGGAATACAAGTAATGTACTAAACATGGAATTCGTGTTAAACAGCGTTGACAAAAAAAAAAAAAAAAAAAATAAGTTATATGAATCCTGTCTTATTAGTATTTTCAAGATCTTAAAACAACTTTAATTTTAAATTTAATTTGACAGTTAAGTTTATTCAAAAACAACATATTACCACATTTAGTTTTACCTTTTCACCTTAATCTTCATGACATAAAAACACACCACTGACAATAACCAAAACAACAACACCAACAGCCAACAACTAACAAACAAAAAACCTTTTGGCCCACATTTTCAATTATTTGGGATTTTTGACATCAAGAGAGAACTAAATGAAATCACAGCGGTTGGTTTGTAATGCATTTGTTTTGTAAAACACAACAACAACAACGCCAACAATAATAACTACAACATCAACTGCAACAACAAGGAAAATAATTTCACTGCAACTGTCATGTTCTACAAACCCACTAAACTAATGAAAAAATTGAAAAGCAAAAAAAAAAAAAAAAGAAAAAACAAATTATATTCAAACAAACAAAAATTAAATAAATATACGAGTGCAGAAACATAAACACTCATACACACAAGCACACTAACACATACATTAAGTGTTTAAGGAGAAAACGAAAAAGTCAAGAGAACAAACAAAAAAAAAAGACGCAGAAAACACTACCACTACAATTTCAAGCAACATAATCACAAAGTAATAAAAAACAAAACGACAACAACAAAATCACAAATGTAAAAAAGGAACTCTCTAATACAACAATGAATGACGTTTGTACTTTTTTGAACATTTCAACAAAAAAAAAAAAAAAAAACAACAACAACAACACCATAAAGGAAGACCCCAAAATGTATGCAGCGCAAAAAAAAAAACAAAATGAGAAAACAACTACGTACCTGGATGAAACAGAATTACTTTTTTCTTCTAGGACTAAAGACAACAAAACACAAAAAAAAAGAAAGATAATGATGATATACAGCCTACTGAACTGACCTCAACGCCTCGACCTAAAGGTAGTGAGTGCTGTCGTTGTTTGTTGAACGGAGAATGTAGTCAAGCAAAAAGTCGTTTTCATATGATGCATAATGACAATGGACAGTGGAATGCAGCTCGAATTTTTATTTTTCTTTTAAAACTAAATAAAAATTTATTTTAATTTAAACAAAAGCTTATGAGTAGCTCTACAACTCTACAAAAATTTAAGGATTGGTTTATAAGGTTAAAATTTTTAAAATAGATTTAGTACACAGCCAGTTGCTTCTTTTAACCGATTAAGACTAAAAATAATTGGCGGCTAATGAAATGAATTTTTGTCATTATGTGTAAAACATATCGTACACAGGAATGTGATATATGTTTGGTTTCAAAGGCAATTCTAGAATTTGATTTACCAATAAAATGAAACAATTATGGTTAAGTTATTTGTATAATTTTGCAAAGTAAGGTGACAGTTAGAATAATGTATTCAGGAAATAATAAGCTAACATCAATTTTTTTTTCTCATTCAATTATTTATTGAATCTTCACAAAGTGAACTAACAATAAGTATTCAAATCTTAATACTGAATACATAAAATTAATTAAGTCCATTCAATGCTAGACAAAAATGTTTTATTTTGCACGGTCAATATCGGTAAAATCACCTATTTAGCGTTCTGATGGTAGCAAGGGTGTCCCTCCTTCTCAACCGAGAGTGGCCTTCGAAATTAAGTATATTGCGTGCAAGACGATTTGGATGAAGTTCCAATTTACTGATACACCTTGTCGCGTATTTTGAAAATTCGTCTTTTACAAGAGGAACACAGAGATCCTTATGAATTCGTGAGTTTTTTACGTACCATGGAGCTGCAGTAATTGTTCGAAGAATTTTGTTTTGTCGCCTTTGAATGTTTTCGATGTTTGAAGTGGAGGCGGTGCCCCATAGTTGATTTCCATAGCACCATATAGGCTTTAGAATTGCGTTGTATAATAAAAGTTTGCAATCCAGCTTCAATGTCGAATTTCTGCCCATAAGCCAATTCAGTTGCGCTGCTTTTAACTTTAACTGAGTAACTTTCGCATCTATGTGAGACTTCCACGTTAACCTACGGTCGAGATGAATACCAAGGTACTTGACTTCATTTTGCTGCGGAATAGGTGAATTGTTAATTTGGATAGCTGAACATGTTTGTTTACGTAGTATGAATGTAACGTGAGTACACTTTTGTTCATTAACTTTAATATTCCAACGTTTTAACCATATCTCTAATATTGATATATACTCCTGCAATTTTCGCGAAGCTTCTTGCTGGTTTTCATGTATGCTGTAGAATGCTGTGTCATCCGCAAAAGTTGAAGTGTGGATTCCGGATCTCGTTGGCATGTCTGAGGCGTAAATCAAATATAAAGTAGGTCCTAGAATGCTACCTTGAGGAACTCCTGCCTCAACTGGCTGTAAGGGGCTTTTAAAATCGCCTTCTCTGATAACAAACTTCCGGCCGCATAAGTAGCTTTCCAGAAGCTTGTGAGTGTTTGCAGGCAAGTTTAACTTTATTTTGTGCATCAAGCCGTCGTGCCACACTTTATCAAAAGCTTGGGAAATGTCAATGAATAAAGCTGAACAATACTTTTTGTCTTGAAAAGTCTGTCTTATGACGTTGACTAGTCTGTGCGTTTCTTCTATGGTGCTAATATCAATTGATGGAAAGAAATATTCTCCAACTGATCAGTAATAAAACATGTCTGATAAAAGTTATATTTAAAAATTTAACTTTAATCAATTATTAAATAAAATGAAGTAAAAGTGCTAACAAATATACATACTTCGTTAATTTCTACAGCAGTAAGTGTTCATCAAATATTGCTAGTACAAATATATACATAATAATAAAGGAGTGTGGCCAAAATGGCTCCTTGAATTGGCACCGATTGTAGCAGAATCTACTCGTATATACGTTATGCCATTACTTATGTTGCTCGTTTAGTTATTCCTTTTTATTTAATATACAGGATGGCTGATGAAAGCTGCTACAAAAAAAAAGCAATAACTTATTTTCTGTGTAACTAACCTCTTCCATTTTTATTGTATCTTACATATTGATCTTTAAGTTTAACTAAAATGGAGAATTGGTTAAGTTAAGTTATTTTTACTTTGTTCATAATATTGATCATTATAACTATATGGAAAAATTCAAACAATTCTTTGCTTTTCGATACTTTCAAAAAGCAAATCGTAGCAACCAACGGTTGTTCATTTGTTTGAAAGGTGTAAAAAAATGTTAGAGACATGTATAAATAAAAAAGCTTGTTTTTTGTGTTTAGACAGGTATTATTAGAGCATTTTTCTTTTTAAATTCTCAACAATTTATTTAGATTTTTGGGATATAAAGTTGAATGTTTGAGAATATCTTTCAAAAATTTCTAAAGTCTACTGATGATTAGGGTAGTTCCTATGAAATGTCGACGTATAGATAGCTGGGAAACATAGAAGACAAGCTATTTATAATTTTTTATCGGTATATGGAAAAATTATATATTAATCATATATCGCCCTATGGGCTCGATTAAATATAAAATAAATAAATTGAAATTGAAAATTGATCAGCCACTCTGTATTATGGTTTACATAAGTGAACTGCTGATTCACAGCACAATTTGTATACTTTTGAAATGAATTTTACATTCTAAAGACCGTATTTCTACATACTCAACAATTTTGCAATCTCATTTCTCATTTTTATATACTCTTGTATCTTTCTTTATTTATTATTTGTATGCGTATATTTGTACAATATATCAAATACATTTGTTTTGATTATGGTATTAAGCTGAATAAAAACTTAAGTGAAGAAGTCTGGTTTGGACAAGCAAAAGGGTACAGTTGGTTTTCATTTATTGGTGCTAAGCATTATTGATCTATTGTGCTTCCGCTCTTACAAGTTTAGTACAGCTAACTTCATCAATGAGAGTGCTAGCAGACGCAAAGTACAACAGAGCTGAAACGCGACGTTGAGTAGATAACTAATTAACATAAAACTTTATAAGTTTTACTGATTTTATTATTTTTGTTATATTAATTTATTGGTAAACAATAAAATATACATGTTTCTTTGTTCAAAAAATCAGTTGGATATCAATAAAAACCATTTCGTTTCACAATAAGCGTAACAAACATTACTTTATTGAATTTTTCTTGAACTTTTTATAAAAATTTCAAAAAATCAGTTGGATATCAATAAAAACCATTTCGTTTCACAATAACCGTAACAAACATAACGTTATTGAATTTTTCTTGAACTTTTTATAAATAACTCCTATGTTTAGACCGGCCACTCAATTTCTATTTTCGGATTACTTAACAGAGTGCGTGAGAGTAATAGAGAGAGATAAAGCGAAGAAGTTTATTTGTGACAGAAGGGAATCCAACTTTATTCACTCACTTACTCTCATCCTCGCAGTGTGAGGTGTGTCGGTAACACCTACTAGGTTTTGAAAACGTTGATCTAAATATTAGCAGGATTAAATGTAATACTATATCATTTTAAAGCCAGTAATGACATTTTATCAAATATTATATTTGTATATTCTAATATTAAAGTAGTCTGTAAGGAATTTTCCATAGATTAAAGTAAATTAATGAAGAAAAAAGACAATGTATTTATATAGTTGCTAAATCATTCGGCCATCGTGCTCTTTGACTTATTTTTTCATCTATATTTGTTGCCGGTTGGTCACATATGAAATATTGTTACACCATAATTAATCTGCAAGTAGTCTGGAAAACTTACTTTCATTCATTCGTGTTCTGCAAACAGCTCATGAAACATAAAATGCATAAGCCAATAACACATCGCTTCGGATTTTGTTGAAAAGAAGCTAAATTATAAATATTTAGAAAGGAGGTTTACCTTAAAGCGGTGTTACTCGGTTTGTTTTATTAACTCCCGAAAAACTACATCCGACCGAAAATAGGATACAGCTCTCATATTTGAGCCGGTGCCTCAAAGTCTATTTTGGGGTTACTCGACCGTGTGCAGGAGAAGGGGAAGAAACTCATCGGTGACAGTTGGGTATCCAACGCTATTGACACACTGTTCTATCGTTATTAAAATGGATTTTGCCCGACGAGATTAGGAATCTTGTTCCCGAAACTAGCACATTTATACGTAGCACACGTGCATCGTCCAGAGCTCATCCATTTGTGGTCGATTGCCCAGAGAATCGTACTACGTATTACAGAGAGAATTCGTTTTCCAGCCGTACACTTCGCCTGTGAAATAAGTTGCCTGCAAACGTGTTTTATGTCTGTTATAATGTTGGAAAGTTCAAGCAAATATTCACAAACACTACTCCCTCTTTCCCCTTCCTCATAACCTATTTTCCTAGTTCCGGTACAATGCACTGCATACGTGGGGATCATTCCCTGAGTACTGGTCCAAAATATAAAAAAACTAATTGTCTTTCTACCAAAAATAAAATATCTCATCACATATTTTCGACTCAAGTTTTCAATTAATTGAAAACATGTAGTATTCTTATAGTAGAAATATTAAGCAGTTAATCTGGTTTTCTAAAGTTTACGAATTTCTTTTTTGAAGTCACAGTGCAGCCGCTTGTTACAATGTTAGCAATATGACGACAACAACGACAACACAAATGTGAAACATTTCATTATATATGACATCAAAAAACTGAACTCAACAATGTAATATAACATGATTGCAATAGAAATGAAAAGAGCGAAAGAAACAGTAGCAGCAACAACAGTTCTACAATAACACTAGGCCATACTTAAAACAAACGAACCAACCAAATAACAGAAAAAAGAATGACAATAACAAACAAAAAACCGACAAAAGAACAAAAAATGACTTCTTTACAAATGACTAAAATACCTGCTAAAAGCAATGTAATGAATGCTACTTACTTTGGCATGCAATTTTAGTAGCAAGAATAAAAAAAAAAAACAAACAAACTGCTAAAATTTAAAGAAAACATAAAAATCGCACACTCCCAGCTTAAATCCTTTATGTACACTTACCTGCAGAAGGATTAAAGCACATGAAAACTAAACGCACACACCACATACGAAAACAAACACGAACTCATGGATTTGTAATCACGAAGATGCGAGTGCAAACATAAGTCACACATTCATATGTGTTTATGTATGTGTGAAAGAATAATAATATTCATATATGAAAATCCAAAAAGTTTATCTTCTAATGATGACAAACTCAACTTGGTACGTTTTAAGTTTAGTTTCGGTGCATTTTGTCAAAACTAAATTCGCTTAAGCATTTCAAAACAAGTATGATAAAATGAATGATATTTGCAGTTCTGTGGAAAAAATTATGGCCAGATTATGAATACAGATTTACATCAGCATTTGCCTTGAGGGCCTTATCTGACGATGGATCAACTCCCTGGGAAGAATTATTCACGATTCACCAGCACCACCACTTTTTGTCATAAGTTTGTAGCCATATAGATAAAAACCTTGAAGAAGAGTATGAGCCTTCTAATTCCTCCCATATGCAGTTTTCCTGCAGTCAGTGAAAGACAAGGCTCTCCCTTTACCCGAAAACGAGAATATTCTGGTATGGAATACACCAAGGTAAAACCTTTTCCCTGCGAGGTGAGGGTGTCGGGTGGTAAAACATGGGCAAAAAAAGCATTAATTTTAGTTTAGGAAAGCACTCAAAGTACTATGGAATTAAGAGAAGTGTTGTTTTTGCTCCGCCGCTAGCTTCTCCTGAACTTTAAGTTCTTGACGATAAAAATCGTAGGATTAATTTTTGATAATCTCAAGTTGGAGGAAAAGAGGGTTTTAGTAAGTTTCAAGCAATAGCACAAAATACATATATTCTAACGTGAATCCATAGGTCGCTGGTTCAGGTCCGGCTCGAAGGACCATGATTGATGTTTAGCTAATCTCCAGCTAGCAACTCGAAAATGGTGAAGAGTATATAAAATAATTATAATTTGGGTTAAAAAAAAAAAAAAATTAAGAAAACCGTTATGGAGAATTGTTTATTAGAATTCAAGTAAAATTACCTTATGTGGTTTTAGCTGGTAGCACCGTGGCAAGTGGTGTAGAGCATACTAAAGAATTTAAAATTTAATGGCCTTATTCATAAAAAACACTGCATGTTTATTTCCTATAGATATTTGTCAAATAAGTGTTTAATAAACATATAATATTTTTTATGATTACGGGCGTAAGAATATAAATAAGTACAATAAATTTCATGAGTAAAATTTTGATAATTGAAAACTCTCCACTTTCGCAATATTACCAGCTTTACAGGATTATACAAATTCATATTTAATATTAACACAGAAATAATATTCTAAAATATTTTTACTGTAAAAATTTCGTGTTTTTCTATACATATACCAGTATTGAAACAATCAGAATATATGTGGTTTTAAAGTGATATATTTTATCACGAATATGCGTTTATTCAAATTTAATTCCAGCATTTCAAACGCCGTCTGTTTAGGTCTGAAGCTACGTACACACGGTTGTCAGATCTTATAATATTGCCAGTAAAATTGTCTGAAAATGTATTACAATCGTGTGAACTGCCAATTTTTAACTTACATTGTCAATCAATTGTACGACGACAATAACGTCAGGCATCTGACAATCGTGAGAACACTCTTCGTGGTATTGTAAGCTCAGTTTAAATTGTCAGATGTATAAAACTAACGCACCTGCCATTGTCATCATTGTCAGAAAAAAGTTTGATGGGCAACACTGCCAAACAGATTGTTGTTGATATACATAAGTAGCAATGCCTTACAACATGTCTGGCAATTGTTTTCATCTGACAACCGTGTGAACTGACAATTTTTGTTGTCAGATGAATTATTTGTCAGACCATAGTCTGACAATGAAACTGTAAGATTTTCTTACGATCGTCTGAACACACAATTTACTTCTGCAGGAAAATTTTTCATTGCCTCTACATTGTCAGCATGTTGCCAGATCTTACAATATTGTAACATCTGACAATCGTGTGTACACAGCTTTATTATTATTAATTGGTTCACGTTAAGGGTTCATGAAAACTACTGCCTCTTTTCTCCTCATAATCTATTTTCCTAGTTCCAGTACGATGGACTGCATATCCAAGATAAAAAATTACCTGTTTATAATTTTATTTTAATAAATAAAATACTAATTGTTGTTTAATTGCAATTACAAACAAGTCAAATTTTAACTTATAAAATTTTTTATATTTATTTAGGCTTTAATTCTTTTGTTGCTTCAAACAGTATTTTCCAAAAATTTCTCTTCATTTAAAAAATCATCAATACAATTTTTGTTCGTGCTGCAGTTCGTAATCGAATTTCTCACATTCTATTTTTCATGGGTACTATTTGAGATTGTATTTAGCCCATTTGCACACTAAAGTCTCAAGCACATAAATGATCACATAAAGTTTTATAAAGCACTGAAATAACAACATAAAGCACATAAGAAGTGGCTAAAAGTCAACAAACAATAACAACTTAAAAGAAGAAGAAAAAAAAGGAAAAATTCTCACCTTTGGCATTATGAATGAATGAACGAACGAGTGAGTAAAAAATGCCTGACAGAACAAATGTTGAGCTAGATGAATGAATGATGGCATAATTGTGGGTGCTAGTGTATGTTTGTTGCTTTGGAGAAGTGTGATTTAGAAAATCTTAGTTCACTTTAAATAACATATTAGTAGAATTGAAATTTCTTATTAAAGCATTAAAGCAGAACAGAAACTGTAATGTGTTAAGAATTAATATAGTTTTATCCAAAAAAAATAAATATTTTGCATAAGTCTAGCCAAAACTTCCATTAGAATCTTCTTGCACCGTGTGGCTCCAGTATTTATTTTCTTTTGTTAACTTTCTTTATACACAGAAAAAATTTTTGTCTTGTTCAATAACGAAATTCATTAAATAATTGTTTGAATGCGGACCTGTAAAAGAATTCGTGGATTCAAACAAAAGTTTAATAAAAGTAATTATTGATGGAAAACAACAATTTTTTCAAACAACAACAAAATACGATATCCAAGGTATTTTTTTTTTTTGATATTTGTGTATATACATACAAATTATTTTTTCAGACAAAAATTTTGTGATTTTTGAAAAAATTTTGTTGATTTGATTGAATTTTTTTTTTTTATTTTGTTTTTATTTTTTTTTATCTTGCATCAGTACTCTGCTGATTAAGACAACAATTTAGCTTGTAAACCAAATTTAACAAATTTACGGAACGCAAACAAAAGACAGCTGCACTTATATCACTGCCTATTAAAGCTTCCTTGCTGTGGATGGCCTTTACATATGCAGTGCATTGTACTGGAACTAGGAGGACAGGTTATGAGGAGGACGAAGCAGGAGGGAGTAATGTATTTATCAATAACAACATGGAAAGGCCAAAACAAACGTTATCACAGAATTCCAAATGTTGGAATTACATTAGCTAAAACCAATTCATGCACAGTGTACTTTCGACACTATTCAAAGTGACAAGAATTAGTCCAATACCTCCGACATTGCAAGCTAATAAGTTATAAGAAATAGCAAGAAACTAATAATGAATATATTAGAAAAATACGGGCGGCAACAGTGAGTAAAAAAAAAATATTAAATTAAAAAATTTAAGAAACAAAAAAAGAAATTCGTGTAATCAGGATGAAAGAGAAAACACTACTCACTCGCATTATAAAAAATACAAAGAGACGAAAGACCACAAGCGTAGAGATGATCAATTTCTGCACATCTTATAACAATAGTTTTTTGTCTAGTTTAAGAAAACATGAACATGAACTTACATGAAATGTTAAGTGTAAGATCAGAGAAGGTGATGTTAATTGCTCACATTTTCACAACTTTGTTTTGAATTAGCTTTTATGTTCATATACAAAACTTTTTTGTCAATTTTGTGCTTTTATTTATGTAATTTATATTGTATATGCATAAACACACACACACACACACACACACACACATGTCAAAAGAGTATAGAACCACTAAGAATTGCAGAATTCCGTCATTTATTTTTCTCTTCATATTCCTCTTTCCTTGCGCGCAATATTCTTAATTTTGGCGGTCACACTCGGCTTAGAAGAAGGGATACCGTTGCCACCATCAGATTGCTCAATAGGTGATTTTGCCGAAATAGCTCCCGCAAAATAAAACTTTTTGTCTAGCATTGGCCGGACTTAAGTATAAAGCACATTTTTTTTTTTAATTTTAAAGCATTTTTTAATTTTAAATTTAGTATTAAGATTTGAATTCTTATTGTTAGTTCATATTGAAGATTCAATAAATAAAAAACGCTACAAAAAAAAATATTCCTCTTTGCGAAAACTTCTATAAATTCTAGAAAATAATTTCTTATAATATTTTGATCTCACTTAAACGTGTGACACCTTGGTTTTTATTTCACATTTTGCAAAAGATTTTGTTACAAATTTGTGAATTAAGAACAGCTATGATGTGCGAAATAAGGAAACATTGAATTGTGTTGCTTTTTGCTGCAAACATTCATCAAAGAGCTATCCATTTCAAATATTTGAAGGCGACTCGCAAGAGATTTTCATTTGTTTGGAGTTTTTCCCTTAAAGTCATCTAACGTTTTTACATGATATTTTACTTGATGAAATCATAGAAGCTGTTGTGTCTCAAGAAACGGATAGCAAAATTGAGTCTATAATATTTTAAATGTTTTTATATTATAAATTTATATTTAGAGAGCTCTTAAGCAGCCCTCAATTTGTATTAATTGCATATTGAAATATTGTATTAATTTTCAATATAAATGAATTTGAACTTTGAGATACCAAGTACTTTTTATATGAACATATAATAAACAATAAAAAAGTTTATATTTTATTAAAAAAATAAAACTAAAAATAATTGAAATGTGATAACTCATTTGCAGATGAATATTTTTAATAGATAAAAACTTTATTTGTATCTGTACTAGAGAAGACGGGCCGTTAAAGGATGTACTCATTAAAGCTTTTTTCGGGCTCAGTGCTTTACTAATTTGCTTTCTGTATTTAAATTTTTCATTAATACTTATGTAAATCACAAGCAGTAAAATTAAAATTTTTCTTCTTAGTTTTAATAAATAAAAATGAATCCCCGTTTCAAATATTTATATGTTTTTTTATTTTTGTTTGATGCACTTTAATCATGTAAGCGTATGAGTAATATAGAAAGCATCAAACATATTATGTATTACTCACGCACACTCAATAGAAGTAGTGTGTCTGTGTGTAGTTTAGTATTTTGTAAGTAAAAAATAAGTAAGTACTTTTTGAGGAAATATGTCAGGCAGAAATGTTAAAGCGCAAAAAATATTTATTTTTTAAATCATAATGAATATTTCATTACTTTAAATATACAGAAGAGATTTCCGTTAAAATTTCATCGATATTACATGTGGAGTACTTTTCGAGTCTTTTACCTCTTTAAGAAAACCTTTCACGCTTTTTGAATTATATGTTGATTCTGTGAGTATATACAATTTAAATATAACTTAAAAATTTGTAATAAAAACATCTTTAAATAGGGCTGTCTTTGTACAAAAAGAAAGACTGCTTGCTATTTCTTAAATTTTTTTATTTTGCAATTATTAATTAGCTTTTTATTTCGAATTTTAAATACCCCCCTAAAATAAGTTATATATTTGTAAATAACTATCATTTAAATTCTTTGAGTTGAAACTTGTTTTTTATTTCAAACTCTTTTCTGTAAAAATTTTCATTTGCAAACTACTAGTACTCGTTAGTTACCCGCCACATATTGAAACAAACTAATAAGTAGTATAAAAGGTTGTCATGTAGCTTACGCAAAAATGAAAAAGGGAAAAGTTTTTGAGCTAAAAAGTGAAAAAGAGAAATAACTGTTACGATGACAATAATCAAAAGTTGTGTTGTGCACTCTTTTTTTTTTATTATATGTTGTTGATTGAACATCTGGCCCTCTCTCTGTCTCATAACTACAAGCCAGGGTATTCAAATTGAACTTCTTTGTAAACAAGTTTTTTTTAGTAATACAAAAATTTAAAAAATTAAAAATTAGGCAATATAAAATATTGTTCACTCTATTTTAAGTAAAATTTTAAATTGGAAGCAGAATTTTAATTTTCGTATAACAAGAATTTTAATTTTTGTTAAAAAGAAATAATTTCTTTATAATATTACCTTTCCCACTGGTATTAATGACATAAAAACCTGAAGCTGTGGCTGAAATTAGTATTTAATTTTTATACATTGTAAGGAATAACTCAGGGTATGAAGCCTATTGTATGCAGTTCATTTGACTGGAGCTAGAAAAGTAGATTATGAGAAAAAGGAGGAGGAAGGAGGTAGTAGTGTCTGTGGCGGCTTAATTTGACCTATCATTAACAAGACAGAAACGTTGTCACAGCATTTACATGTAGAAAGAAATATACTCGTATGGTTGATATGGGCCAGTCACTTCAAGCAAGGAAAAATGTCAACTTCCAGTAAACTTCTTTGCACAATTTTTTCGAATGAAAAAAAAAAGAAGAAAATATATATAATAAAATGTTGAGTAAATGATACTTTATTAATTTCTAATATTGACACCAGTCAAAAAATACACACAGTTTGTTCTTTATGTATGTATGCCGACATTTTAGGAGACCTGCGAAAGAAAATACTTGTTTTCTGTGTTTGGAAGGTATTATTAGAACATTTTTGTTTTTAAATTCTTAATATAAAATTTTTATTTATTTAATCTAAAATATTTATTTCTTTAATCTGAAATATTTATTTATTAAATATTTGAGATTATCTCTCAAGTCTACTTATGGTTTCCAAGTCTACTGATGATTAGAGTAGCTCCTATGAAATATCTACAAACAAACTTTTGTGTAAAAAAAAATTATATATATATATATTTAATAAATACAAACAAATAAGTTTTTTATTCGCTATTTAAGCTTCTAACATTTATACCAGTAAAAAATTATAAATAGCTTGTTTTCTATGTTTCCCAGCTATCTATATGTCGACATTTCATAGGTAAAGGAATGTTCGAGACGTTTATAAATAGAAAAGCTTGTTTTTTGTGTTTTGACGGATATTATTAGAGCATTTTTCTTTTTAAATTCTCAGCAATTTATTTGGATTGTTGGGATATAAAGTTGAATGTTTGAGAATATCTTTCAAAAATTTCCAAAGTCTACTGATGATTAGGGTAGTTCCTATGAAATGTCGACATATAGATAGCTGGGAAACATAGAAAACAAGCTATTTATAATTTTTTACTGGTATATTTAATAAATATTTATTGTAAATTATTATAAAGAAGGAAAAAAACCATTTATTTCCCAATATAGTCTCCTTTTAGGCATCGTCTTACTTAGTAAGACGATATTCCAATTTCGAGTATACCAACTGATTAATAGGATTTTTGGAAACCCTCCAAATACACCTTAGTTTCGGTAATCACTTCTTCGTTAGAGATGAGTCTTTTTCCTGCGGGCCATATTTTAAAGTTTGGAAACAGAAGTCACTAGAAGTTAAATCTGGACTATAAGGTGGGGATGATCAGCCAATTCGAAGTGTATTTCAGGTAATTTTTGCATCGTATCTAATGCTGTGTGAACCCGTGCGTTGTCCTGAAGGGATATCACTTTTTTCGTCTTTAAATGTAGTCATTTTTTTCTTGATTGTATCAACCAATTGATCCAATAATGCATGATAGTACTTTCCTGTCATAGTGGATACTTTTCCAAGATAATTGATGAGCACTATTCCGTGTGCATCCCATAATACAGTGTCCATAACCTTAACAGCCGAAAAATTCGGTATCTACGCCTTCTTCGGAGCACTTCCACCCATTGTTTCGATTGATTTTTGGTTTCAGGTTTATGGTGGTGGACTCATATTTTATTATTACTTGACGCCAAAAATTAGCAGGATTACACTTTATCACCGATGTGAAGTGGTCTCTCGAACTCGTTTTTCTTCGAAACTAAGCAAACGTGGCACCCATGTTGCCGTTTTTTCATATGCAAATGTTCATACAAAATGTTAAACACACGTTCATAAGATATGCTTACCATTTCAACAATATCTGATTACTTGACTCGGCGATCCTTCGCAATGATATCGAGGATTTTCTTGATATTTTCTTTAGTAACCAGATCTTTTGGCCCTTCTTGTTGATGGTAGTCTTACTTGTTGGGTTACGTTTAAATTCGGCAATCCAATATTTAACCATATAATCTGATGGAGTAGACTCACCATAGTGTAGTCGAGCTTTACTTATGTGAACCGGCGATTATCTATCAAATAATCGTGTGTAATCATTGCACGAAATTTACTTTTTTCCCTTTTTCGAGAAACACAAAATTGCTCACTTCAAACGACTATAACAAATAAACAATCGATGAATTTGGGTGAAATTTTAACAGCTGACGTTTGGCAGATTGCAATAAAAAAAAAGAGTCTTGTGCTGCCATCAATATCATTCCATCCTCGTATTCCCAAAATCAACTAAGACTTATGAAGCTCCTTGAGTGTTGAGCACTTCCTACGTAAGGGCATTGTATCTAGGCAGACCGATGCTACACGATTTGGCGGAGGTATTGGTATATGATGTAAATGGATTGGACTCCTTTATCCGATCCTCGGTTTGGTTCTAAACCAGTGATATGTAGATATCACACCCAGGCAACGCAACGGGACCAAATTAAGCCCAAGTGGGCTGGCTTTTCAGTGGCTGGCAGCCTGTAAAACCTAAACTAACGTATGACACCCCTTGTAGGGTATTTATATGAGTTCAATTGTTTTTTCTGGTATTGGAACACACCAAAATTATTATAAAAATTGAGGCCAAAATAAAGAAACAAGAAGGTCGCGTCATGGCATACACAAAAAAATAATTGGTAAAGGCACTAATACCACGATACGGAAAACGTTTGTTTTCTGCTGCTTTCGATTTTGCCATTGTGAGCAATGAATTAGTGAGTGACTGTAATGGAGGTGGTTGCCGTAGTAGTAGTAGTAGTGTTGTTGAAGTCTGTGTGTATAAAGCAATAATAAAAAAAACTATCGGGGGAAATGAAAATACCAAAATGACATGAGTAAACGAATGAATGAACAAATCAACTCAACAACTTTATCAAACAAACAATCAAACCCGTACAAGCAAACACACACTCCAACAAACTGCTAAAAATAAATCAACTCAACAAATGAATGTAGTAGTGAATGATATAAATGAACACAAACAAAAAGTGAAAAAAAAAACTGTAATCGAATCCAAATTTTATGTTTGGCAACAAACACAAGGTTATTTTATCAATAAAAAAATTAAACATTTTTTTTGTTATATTTTTTGTTAACTTTTTCTATAAATAGTAAAGTATTTTTTTTTTAATAAGCTCAGGAGTAAAATGTCGACTTGCTTTAAAGAAAAAAAAAAAAACGTGATTTGTTTATTTAAGTGGCAATTTAACACCAGCTTTTATTGTGTGCATGTAGAATATTGCTAATAGAAGAATAAAACGTAACATTTTATCTCAAAAGTTTAAAATCTCATTTGTGTTTCTCCCCAGCAAACAAAAATAACAGATTGAAATACATCAAGCCGTTGAATTATTCTCTCTCTGTTCATATCATATTGAATCACATATACATTTTTTAATTGTCAGCATTGCTTATACAGCGTTTGCTGTCTCAGAACAAGCGGTATTAATTTTTTAGTTATTAACATACATTTTTTTTGTAATTCTCCCTACCCAGAGATGTAATTGTGAATATTAATTTATAGAAATTTTGTTGAACTTTATAATTTTTAAATTATATTTTAGATTTTTATACGTTTGTACATCGGGTTTTAGTTCAAGTTTTTCCTTTCTTACATTTTTCTAAAGACGGGGTTTTTTACAATACAAATTTGTTGTGATCGATAAAACTTGATTGAGGAAGACAAGAAAAATAATAATCAAACCTTTAGCTGGGGGACAACTAGCTGTTTCGCAGTGGCTACACTACTCATCAGCACACATTTTCGGATTTCTTTGTGAAGAGTGAAGAGTTTATAATATATGTCTTAAATAGTTACTTGTATTTTTAAGATCCTTTTAAACTCTTCAATTCAGCAAAGTATTACATATTTTTACATAATTATCTTTTTGCATACATACACATTACAATCTTAAAAATTTTTATTTGTAATATCTACTTAAATAATTATCGAAAATAATTTATTTACTTATATAAATACTCGTATATTACTATTGTTTTAAATTATTTTGATATATCTCCTTAAAATTAATAAATTTAAAGGAAGTCAATGTAAATATAAATGTAAAAATTCCCGAGTTAAACTTCCTTTACACTTGACGAGAAACTTACCAGAATATTATAAAATGGGCTATAAACTTGAAGAAATGTAGGTTATTTATAAAGTAGAAAGTATTTTTATGAATATATAAGTATTAAGTAGTTGAACTTTGGTATGTATTATATGTTATAATTGTTTTCTGGCTAAAGTTCAAATCTAGCTTTCGCCAAGATTTTGGGGATTCACGAAGTTGATTTTGGGAATTCCATAAAAATTTTAAACCATTTCGTCTAAATGCGGAAATCCAAACCAAAAGGTTTTGAAACGGTTTTTAATATTCGGTTATGAGTATGGTTCATTGGTTTGAAAGGTGTAAAGAAATGTAGAGACGTCTATAAATGAAAAAGCTTGTTTTTTGTGTTTTGACATGTTTTATTAGAGCATTTTTCTTATTAAATTCTCAATAATTTATTTAAATTGTTGGGATATAAAGTTCAATGTTTGAGAATTTCTTTAAAAAATTTCCATAGTCTATTGATGATGAGGGTAGCTCCTATAAAATGTTTACATATAGACAATTGGGAAACATATAAAACTAGCTGTTTATAATATTTTGCTTGGTATCAAAGTTAGAAGCTAATATTGTTGATAAACTCAATTGTTCAACAAAAATGCAATAAATTAATATTTCCATCTCTGAGTACGGAGAATTATTAAAATACAAAAATATGTATGTTAATAATTTCTTTTAATCTCTTAACAAATAAATAAATAAATAAATAAATAAATAAATAAGTAAATAAATAAACAAGTAAATAAATAAATAAATAAATACATAAATAATAAATAAATAAATAAATAAGTAAATAAAAAAAATAAAATAAAATAAAATAAAACAAAATAAATAAAATAAAATAAAATAAAATAAAATAAAATAAAATAAAATAAAATAAAATAAAATAAAATAAAATAAAATAAAATAAAATAAAATAAAATAAAATAAAATAAAATAAAATAAAATAAAATAAAATAAAATAAAATAAAATAAAATAAAATAAAATAAAATAAAATAAAATAAAATAAAATAAAATAAAATAAAATAAAATAAAATAAAATAAAATAAAATAAAATAAAATAAAATAAAATAAAATAAAATAAAATAAAATAAAATAAAATAAAATAAAATAAAATAAAATAAAATAAAATAAAATAAAATAAAATAAAATAAAATAAAATAAAATAAAATAAAATAAAATAAAATAAAATAAAATAAAATAAAATAAAATAAAATAAAATAAAATAAAATAAAATAAAATAAAATAAAATAAAATAAAATAAAATAAAATAAAATAAAATAAAATAAAATAAAATAAAATAAAATAAAATAAAATAAAATAAAATAAAATAAAATAAAATAAAATAAAATAAAATAAAATAAAATAAAATAAAATAAAATAAAATAAAATAAAATAAAATAAAATAAAATAAAATAAAATAAAATAAAATAAAATAAAATAAAATAAAATAAAATAAAATAAAATAAAATAAAATAAAATAAAATAAAATAAAATAAAATAAAATAAAATAAAATAAAATAAAATAAAATAAAATAAAATAAAATAAAATAAAATAAAATAAAATAGAATAAAATAAAATAAAATAAAATAAAATAAAATAAAATAAAATAAAATAAAATAAAATAAAATAAAATAAGATAAAATAAAATAAAATGAACAATTTGAAAAATAATCGTTTGATTCGAATATTTTTTTCGAAGGGTTTACTGAAAATTAGTGTAGATGAATTAATCCCTTAAAAATAGTCGTAAAGCAGTGCTGGGCTGGGGAACAGCTCTCGCGTCATCGTAATTATTTTTTAAGTGCTGTCAGGCTTGTCGTTGTTGTTTGGCTTTCGAGACTTTTGCGTCGCACTCTCATTGGTTAACTGTCTACCTCAACTAACTGTATTAGTTTAAAGGTTTTTGAGACATTTCGTTGTTAACCACGCGGCAACTTCTTATGTGAAGGCATAGGTCCGAACAGTTAGTCACAGCGCCGCTGTTAATAGCATCGTGGGCATTGAGGTCTACGTTACTCCGCCCATGCTGTGCATCCTATACTCTATAGTTACAAATACAAATACAATAAGCCTTTAAAAAGTTTTTCCTGTTCACAATAAGAATATAAAATATAAGATACTCTAAGAAAATATAATAGAGATTATATAAACATGGTAAGTTTGCGTAAATATGTATATTTCATAACCAATTGCTGTAAAATACACATACACATACATTATATTTTTTACTAAATTTATTTTCTTTTGCTAATAATATTTATATAATTTTTAAGTTTCATTCTTCTTTTGTTAGAATATTCCATTACCTTTTTTTGTTCATCAGTCGGGTAAGTCAGCGACCGTTTGTTATTATACTTTGATTAATTGAAAATTTTTTGTTTGCACTAATGTTTGTTTGTCTATTATAGAAAAATAGTTAGAAAAACTAAACGAATATCAAAATTTATAGAGGAGAAAAACTTTGACAAAAATTTAGCTTGTCATATACAAAAGCTACAAAGCAATTGTAGAAACAAAAAAAAAAAAAAGAAAATGCTTCTAACAAAAGTACCGACATTTGGAGCTCTTTGCTGATGAGCGACACATGTGACAGTTTTTGTGCTTTGACGCTGTGATTTGTTGTTGTTTTCATTCAAGCAAAAACGACATGATTGTTTTTGAGCTTGCATGCATGTATGTATATAGAATGTATTGCAATTTGTATGTTTGTTTGTGCGATTGGGTAATTTTGTTTGTGATGCATGTCAAAAGTACAATGAACTGTAGAAGAAATTATGACTTACATGCAAACGTGTTTTAAATCATGTAAATCATTTTTATAAATTCTTCTTCAGCGACATGTGTTGCTCGATTGCAGAGTTTCTCGCAACAATTGAATTGCTTTTGATTGTTTTAATTCAAATAAAATTGAGTTTATCTTAAAGTGAAATGAGATGCATTTTAAGGGATGTTGTAGTTAAAGTTTCTATGTAGAGTTGTTTTCGCGAATCTAAATATTTTAATATTAAATTTTATATATATTTTTTAATTAGTAATCGGAAATAATTTTTTTTACAAAAAGCTTATCCACCTGTTGTTTTTTTTTCTCCAAAAAATTTATTTATTTCCACGTGCATGAATGCTTTAATTAAAAATATTATTTATTAATTTGTATTTAGTTTATGCAAATGGGTGCAAAATGGGTAAAGCATTTCCTCATGTTTTAATCGTTCCATACTTTTTCTTTGGCGCTACTTGAAGGCCAACAGGTCTCAGATACTTGCAGCTTTTAAGAAGGCTATTCGACAGAAATTGGAACAATTATCACCAAAATAATTGCGGATGTTGCAATAATACGGGAAGAAATGTCTATCAGCACTGTCGAAAACCATTTGGCTGGTATCATACATATTTTTCAATTAACGTAAAAAATTGTACTGGTTCAAATAAAGATTTCCATATTTCCATTCAAAATATTCTTTTATCTTAATGAAATGTTTATGAAATTGAATGATTAATTTAGCGCCACCTTGTACTTGGGCATCTTTTCCAATAATTCTTTAAGCTTTAGATGTTTTTACGGGTTTTTAATCTTTTATATTTCGTTTCCCTTTGAATTTTTTTGAAAAGTCTAAAAGTTCTTGAAATAGTTTTTAATTAACAAAACAAGTTGTATGTTTTTTTTTCGGGAGCTAACAACCCTTGCGATGATGTTATCTTGCAGACAATACCAGTACTGTAAGGAATCAGTGGTGATAGTTAAACGGGTGAGTTGGTTTAAGTGCTGATGCTCTTAATAAGCTTCGACGTACCAAGTCATTAAGCCTTGTCCTCCATTGATTGCTGAGAAACTGCACACGGGAGGGATTAGAAGGCCCAAACTCCTGAACAAGGGGTTGTCCATATGGCTTCAGTCGTATGCCTGCTAAGCCGCACAAGGCGCAGGTAAATCATGAATAATTTACTCAATGGAATTGGTCCATCATCAGATAAGGCCGTAAAGGCAGGTGCCGATGTAAATCTTTTTAACTCTCTATATCATTCAAGACCCCAGGTTTTGCTTTTTTTGTCTTGAACCAGTGCCCAGGAGATGGCCCCTACATATGCAGCGTATTGTACCAGAACTAGGAAAATATGTTATGAGGAGGGGGAAAGAGGGAGTAGGTTTTTTGAAAATTTGACTTGAACTTTTCGACGTCATAACAGACAGGAAACACGTCTGTGGGCAACTTATTCCATAGGCGAACGTACTGCTGAAAAACGAACCCTCTCTGTAATGCATTGTACGATTCGCTGGGCGATCGATCACAAATGAATCAGCCCTGGACGATGTACATGTGTTACGTAGAAATGTGCGAGTTTCGGAAACTAGATCCCTAATCTCGTCAGAACAAAATCTATTGTAATTACGATAGAACAGAGCAACGCACCCTAAACTGTGGCGATGCCCCAGTGAGTCAATAGAGTTGGATATCCTACTGTCACCGATAAGTTTCTTTGCTCTCTCCTGTACACAGTCGAGAAGCCCCAAAATAGACTTTGCAGCACCAGCCCAAACATGTAATACAACTCACATGTGGATGATATAAATAGAAAGGAGATCGGATGGAGTAAAATACATATCGCACCATTTCAAAAAGCCGATGCATTTGAATGCTTCTTTAGAGACATGATAAATGTGTTCATTGCAGCGAACATCGCAATGTATTTTTGTTCCAAGGACAACACGAGCATTCGACTTTTCAATATTTATACCATCTAAGAGTACAGGTGGAGCAGCGTCAGCGCTCGTGTGTTTGTGTGTTAATAAGCAACACTGGATCTTACGAGTGTTGATGGCGACCCTGTTTTTACGACCCCATTCGGAGCTTAATAAAAGATCACTATTCAAAGAGTCATTCATATTTTTCCGCTTGCAAGCAATCTCGGATAGCCTGGGCCTATAACTGAATTAGTATGAATGGCAAACGCCGCTGTCATCTGCGAAAGAGTGGATAAGTAGGAAGTTTGATATAGAAGGTCGTTGAAAAAATAAGATATAAGGTAGGAGAACGAACGGAGCCTTGCGGTACCCCTGAATTAATCTTTAACTGGTTTACGAGTATAACAACTCGTATAGTGCGGTCTCTGAGAAGACTCGCTTTAAATCGAGAGAACTCTTTACCGGCACCAAGAGGGGTAATTTTTGCCAGTAGTGCATCATGCCACACTCTGTCAAATGCTTTGAAAATATATAGAGCCACCACCTTACTTTCATCGAAATGATGGATTGACTGGTCCCATTAAAGTGTATAGTTTATGTTTAATAAAATGCGTTGTTTATTTATTTTTCGTTTAAGTTTTTTTTTTGTCTACAGTACAAACTTTTGGCAACATGAAATAATTCAATGCTTTTTGCCTTATGACACGCAGTATAGTGTTTGCCATTCTGTCATGCTTTGTGCTGACAATGCACTTTATTCAATAGATCTTTATGTAAATTTTTTCGACACAAACGCATTTATTTGGAGCACGAATATAGAAAATTCATAAATCTGATTGTTCTGCTTTTCAGTGCTGAAATTCACCTTGAATTATTGTTCTTTTTCCGCTGTTTTTCTATGCAGATGTATTCGTTTTAATACAAATTGAAATATTACTGCCAAAAAAGATATAATGAATTCGTATCAATATTGAATGACTCCCATTGTTTTATATTCATTTTAGATAATCAAAACTTAAATTTTAACGATTTTTTTTTCGTTTGGCTTATTGGCAGATGTTAAACTTGTGCTAAATTTAATAAAGTTTATATGCCTGGTTCGTTGGTTTTTTGGTCGATGAGCTTATAAGTAAATACCGGAGCCTTCTGCAAAGCCTTTTCAGAGCGTACACAGGAAAAAAGATCGTACATAATTTTTATTCTTGGTTTGAATAAGAAACGACTCAAAGATTTAAGTGCGAATAAACTGAAAATGGGATTGTTCAAGCAAACTAATCCTATGTTATCTTACAATAATAATAATAAAATTCTCGAGTCAAGAAAAAAGCTTGAACCAAGGGCAGAATTTTTAAACAACGGTTCCAAAACAAACACACGAGTATACACATTGTTACGAATATGTATTACTTCTAATGTACATGCACGTCCACAAAATTAAAATCATAATACACAAACAAATATACACGATATAAAGAACACAAAATTCTAACTACATAAACCAACAATAATTTTATTATTATTGTTGCATTCTTATTAGTTTGCAAGCATGTGTGTGAGCATATATATGTGTACACAGAGAAAAAGGTCGTACTAAATTTACTTGTTTTTTACTTGCCTTTAGTACGAGTCGTACTCATTAGATTAAAGTACGAATAACACACAAGTGTACTTAAGATAGATAAATTGAAAACACAATTGATTAAGAAAGCCAATCCTACAATTTCTTAAAATAAGTATAAAATTCTTGAATTAAGTGCAGAATTCCTGAACCGAGTAGAAAAACCAAAACAAAGGCACATACATGTGAATGAACTTGAGAGAGAGAGAGAGAGAGAGAGAGAGAGAGGAAAAAAATGCGGTTTTTGTTTTATTTATGAAATATTGTTTCAGCATTTTTCTGTTTGAATTCTCAATAGTTTATTTAAAATAATGCAATATATAGTTAAAAGCTTGAACATATTTTTTAAAGTTTTCCAAGTCTATTATTGATTAGGATATCGTCTAGAAATTTGGGCATATATACAGCTAGGAAACAAAAACAAGCTGTATATATATATTTTAATTGGTATAAATGTTAGTTGCTGGCTTATTGACGTACACCTTTCCTTTCAAATAACCCCAAAGAAAAAAGTCCAACGGTGTCAAATCACATGATCTTGGCGGCCAATTGACATCGCCATTACGTGAGATAACACGGCCATTGAATTTGTTGCGCAAAAGAGCAATTGTTTCGTTAGCTGTGTGGCAAGTGGCACATATCGTCTACATCCATATCTTCCAATTCGGGCCATAAAAAGTTCGTTATCATCTCACGATAGCGAACACCATTCACAGTAACTGCCTGACCGGCCTCATTTTGGAAAAAATACGGTCCGATGATGCCACCAGCACATAAACCGCACCAAACAGTCACTCTTTATGGGTGCATTGGTTTTTCGACAGTCACTCTTGGATTCTCATTCGCCCAAATGCGGCAATTCTGTTTATTGACGAATCCACTGAGGTGAAAATGTGCCTCATCACTGAAGATGATTTTCTTCGAAAATTGATCATCATTTTCATAATAAGTCTGGATAACTTTAACACGTTGCTGGATTGTGTATCTCTGCATGGTTCAAATTGAGTAAGTCTGAGATAGAGAAATGTCAAATAAAATTCGGAAAAAAACTTGGCGTTTAGGTGTGGTTCACATTCAACATCGGCCCTTGAAATTTAACCACCCGATAGTAGTATTATTAGATGATAAAGTAAATAATAATACACTCCGTTCGTTCATTTCGTTCACTAGGTCATACTGAACGAAAGTCGCGGTAGCAAAACTGAAATGTTCCGGTCATTCATTAATCAGCATAACTGACAAAGACACAAAGTTATGTGTTAAAAAAAATTATTGTTTGAAAATGTAAAAACAGTTTTAAAAATCGTTTACGAGTGAATTTTGATTAAGCTTGTTTTTTATAAAAACAGACACAAACTGTTGAAAACAAATTTTACAAAATGATTTTTGATAGATGTCACAATGTTACAATTATTAGAAAATTTTTATAAAATTTTGGATCTGATGCATCTCTGACCTGGCCCACACATGTGTCTGTAGAAAAACATATTTAAATTAAATACATTAAAATACGTACACCATAAATATATACATATATTCGTATACAAACCATTTTATTTTTAAATATCTATTTCTATGATGTTGCTTTTTTCGCCATAAATAATAATATATTTACATACAGGTACACTAATAAATTAAAAGAAAACTATGTTCATAAAAAAAGCAAATGTTAACGCTTTACTTAAACCAACAATAGTTAGTTTATTCTGTAAACTAACTATTGTTGCATTAACCATACGTATGCTTTAAATTAATAGTCTATTATTGTATATTACAAAATCTTTCGGTTGTATTAGAACATTTATTATTGTTGCATTCAACCATGTTTTAAAATCATAGGAATGTAACAATAGAAAAGCGAAAATTTCAACACTAATATGATCATAGTGGGTGTTCACGCCGTGAAGAGAATACTCTTCCCTGATGTAACAATGCCTCCTCATGATTCCTACTAACTCAACCAATGGTGAGTGGTTCAACAACAATCGTGTTTTTTCTGTTCGTTCGTCAACTGAGAGTGAAACAAAAGAGGAAATAATACATATGTATATACTCTTATGTAATTCGCCGCTAGTGGTAACAAAACAAATTGTGGCAGAGTACTCGTATGTACTAATGTTGTTGCAACAATATTCCAAATTGTCTTTTCTCTGCGTGTATTACCTGGCAAGCCACACAGGGGCGCTGGTGAAACGTTAATATTACACTCTGGGGTTTTCGTCCATAATCAGATTACACCATAAAGGCAGATGCTAATGTAAATCAATTTTACAGTTCCCGCATAAGTACAGTTCTGTTTTAGTTTTCTTCTAATTAAAGTTAAAGCATCCACATTTTCCTCTAAGAAAGTAAGACGAGAAACAATTGCAATAAGTTTTGGCAGCTTTTTATAATGTAAAGGCCCATTCAGCGAAAGCCTTTGAACTTATAACCTTAGTTGGTTTTGTGAAGCTGTTTGCTCTTGTGTTTAAGCACTTTCGCGATTTTATTGATAATTCTACATAGCACAGTTTGTGCCATGCAGCCACATTTGGGGTTTCGTAACATTTGAAGGCATGTTTTTCAGCATAATTTTCATAAAAAAAAAACCAACCTAAACAAAACAATGCAAATATTTTCCACAACACTATACAATGTCGCTAATATTTATGATTGATGATAATGCAGATTTCAAAAAGAACACAAAATTATAATAAAAGTTTTATTCTAGAATATTTTGTGTTTCATTGAAGCCTTGATCTGATTTTAATATAATTTTTTTTTTTGAGTATAACACAATGTTCGCTAAATAATATTGTTTTAAATTATTGTGTTTATCAAAACATGAATCTTTTGTCGCGCATTCAGAAATGTAAAATTTGGCTTTGAACTTAATTTGTGCATTATTTTCTTTTATTAGTATGCATTCGCTTGGTTACTGTGTGACAGTGGAAAAGTATTTATTACTTTTTCATTTCTTTATTAATTATCTTTACTTTCAGTTAGATCTACACACGCACAAAAAACAAATATGGTTGATGTGACAATATTTAGCAACGTCCTATTGTTGCATTATGTGGTTGAAGAACCACAAAATGTAGTTTCTGTTCGAAATGTTATTTACTGAAATATGTTGGTGCAAGAACTATTATTATATCATGTAACTATATATTTGGTAAGAGTTGTAGTAATTTTTGCCATGTTTGCGGTACTGATAGTAAGGCTGCGTTGAGTACGGGTACATTAGCGGGGGTCTATACGTAATCTAGATTGGTTCATGAATGCCGGATATCTCTTTCGACACATCCGAACTTGGAGTAATATAACTGTGCTAGAGCTGGCAAGTCTGTAGTTTGGTTACTATAAGGGGACATAGATCGGATGGTAGAGATACTGCTCAAAAGCTCCAATAAACACATACAACATCGACTTTAAGGACCTGCAAAAGACAAATGGTATTGTGAGGTTACCTGTAGAGAAACCAGACTAATATGTCCCAGTTATGATGATATTTCCTATCATGATATCTGACATAACATAACATAACATAACATAACATAGCATAACATAACATAACATAACATAACATAACATAACATAACATAACATAACATAACATAACATAACATAACATAACATAACATAACATAACATAACATAACATAACATAACATAACATAACATAACATAACATAACATAACATAACATAACATAACATAACATAACATAACATAACATAACATAACATAACATAACATAACATAACATAACATAACATAACATAACATAACATAACATAACATAACATAACATAACATAACATAACATAACATAAGATAACATAATATTACAAAATCAGTCGACTGTGGAAGCCAATCAACAATACCATTTCTTGACGTAACTTGTTGCGGAAAGAGGTCTCACAGTAATTCCATTGTAGCCCTGGGTGTATGTGATGCGTCACCGTTTTATTTATACCACAATCAAACTCAAAATATTCAGTTATGGCGTTAAAAAGTTTTCAATAATATCACGATATCATTGCCCATTAACAGGTACCGTTACGTCGTTTTTATTTTTAAAGAAGTAAGGATGGAAAGGAGGCTGATGAATAATTTCAGATTTACAATTGCCCAGAAGAGACCATTCGGTTTATTCACATATCCATTCAAGTGAAAATGTGTCTCGTTAGGATTTTTTCATTTAAATTGGGGTTTTCATGGGCAAGCTGTAACACCCTATTGCCATATGTTTAGTGGTGTAAATGGTCTTTGGAATGGTCCAAAGCTGTTCTCTGAAGAGCAGGCATCTGAGCAGATCATCGAATTGTTTTGAACATTTTTTGCAACAGCAGTAACGTTTTCAGCCAATCTTACCCTCTTTCATCATTGACATTTCACTTATAACTGCTTAAAAATTGTTTAATGTCATGAAAGTTATCTTCTTTAAGAACTGTTTATTACCAGTATTTTTTACTCAATTGTTCAATATATTTTATTCTTAAAACTTTAATATGTCTGTGTATAACTCTCTTTTTTGTATGTGAACTCTACAGAGCTTTATGCACACTCTACAATCTCTTTTATATTTTCTTCATTTTAATTTCTGACTAAAAGTTCTGCAAAGACCTTTTTTGTAAAGAAATTTAAGGTACATATATGTTCATGAGATAAAAGTTTCGAGTGGAATTCTTCCCAGCAAATAGTTGTTGGAACTGTTTGCGTTTAAAATACAAAAGAATACATTTAAACATTAAAGAAAAAAATCGACAATTTTATGTAAAAAAAAAAGAGAAAGAAAAAAAAAGAAAAAGAATTCAGGACAAAAATATAAATACCAGAATTGCAGCAGTAGCAGTAGTATAAACAACAACTTGAAAATAATACAAAAATCCCGGAAATTACGTAAGAATAGGAAGCAACTCTGCTGCAATGCCGTGTTCATTCACTTTGTTTACAAACAAATGAACCTGAGAAAACACACATTTAAATGTACTAACGATTTGCTTTTTTGGCCATGATGCTGTTTGTAGATGATAATGATGATAGAGTTATGTATGAAGCATGATGATTTTGCAGTTTTTACTACTACTACGAGTTCAGAGGCACCGTTGTTGCAACACAAGCAATAATTTAGTGTCGCAACGAAACTAAACAAACGAAAAATCCAATCAAAACAAAAAGAAAGAAACTTAGCAGCATCTACAAGACAACAGTGTGCACTAAAATCATACAACATGTAATAATGTTACCATCAGCATGCATCACAACAACAGCAACAAAAACAATTGCTGCAACTTAGCCAAATTAGTTTAATGCCAAAGCGATAAGGATATAAAAAAAAAAATAAAAGAGAGAATAAAACAACGATTTTGGGAATCATTTATGTGAGCATGTTGAAAGTAGATCTATTAAAGAGTTTTTGGAAAAGCTAAAATATAATTTGAAAAAATTATTAAAATTATAAAAATAAGTTTGCTCATAAGAAGCGTTCAGGCCATAAAAAACCCTGTCTACCTGAGAAGCATTTCATTTCGCAAAGGAATACTAAAACGTTTGTTTATAATTTTACATTCTTTGCAAAATTATTTTTATACTTTAAGGAGCATTTAACCCTGAATTAGTGTTAGTAGTTCTAAGTTGTATTTTAAAATTTTCCTTTTGAAATTTTATATTTTTCATTCTTTATATATTATGTTAAGATAGTTGATTCATTAGAGACGTGATGTGTAAATCACTTAAGTATATACATACTTATGTGCTTGAAAAAACATCGTTGATTGAATAACTTTGCTTTTGTAGCAATTACGAAGTACGAGTATGTGTAACTGAACAGAGTGATCAAAGAGAGTATATAATGGGTGATTTTATAAGAACTATCGGAAATTAAAAAAAAAAACACATAAAATTCAGAAAAATGCATGAAATATTTATTTGGATCGATAGTTGGGTATATATAATTTAATGTTTGAAGATTATTTCATGCAAATGTTGGCCGCGGCTGTGCCCCAAATGGTCCATCCGCTTAGTCCAATTTTGGCATACTCTTTCCAACATTTCGGCCGGTATCTTACGAATAATGTTGGCAATGTTGGCTTCCAGTGCGTCAATCGAAGCGGGCTTGTCGCTATAGACATTAGCCTTAACATAGCCTCACAAAAAATAGTCTAGAGACGTTAAATCGCACGATCTGGGCGGCCAATTGACTGGTCCCAAGCGTGAAATAAGCTGTTCACCGAACTCGCCTCTCAATTGGTCCATTGTTTCGCGTGCTGTGTGGCATGTGGCACCGTCTTGTTGAAACCACATGTCATGCAAGTCAAGCTCTTCCATTTTGGGCAAAAAAAAGTTTGTTATCATCGCACGGTAGCGCTCACCATTCACAGTAACATTGTGATTCGCATCATCTTTGAAGAAATACGGCCCAATGATGCCGCCAGCCCATAATCCGCACCAAACGGTTGTTTTTTGTGGATGCATTGGTAGCTCTTGCAATGTTTCTGGCTGCTCTTCACTCCAAATACGGCAGTTTTGCTTGTTCACGTATCCATTCAACCAGAAATGAGCCTCGTCGCTGAACACAATTCTTCGATAAAAAAGTGGATCTTCATCTAACTTTTCAAGAGCCCATTCACCAAAAATTTGGCGTTGTGGTAGGTCGTTTGGCTTCAATTCTTGCACCAGCTGTATCTTATAAGGCTTCACACCCAAATCCTTCCGCAAAATTTTCCACGTAGTGGAGTAACAGAGGCCCAATTGCTGCGAACGGCGCCGAATCGATAATTCACGGTCATCACCAACACTGGCCGATACGGCTGCGATATTTTCTTCAGTTCGCACTCTACGTAAGCGTGTTGGTGGTTTAATGTCCAACAATGTAAATTTGGTGCGACATTTTTTTACAATAGCCCGAATAGAAGCCTCAGTAGGTCGATTAAACTGACCATAAAATGGAAGAAGCGCGCGGTGAACTTTCTTAACAGAGCACGCATTTTGGTAATAAAATTCAATAATTTGCAAGCGTTGTTCGTTTGTAAGACGATTCATGATTAAATTATAGACCAAACTGAAGATGTTTGATAGTGACACAAGATACAAAATGTGCGTGAGCTGTCAAAACTAGTGTTGCCAAAAAGATAATAGCAAAAAATCACTCGGTATAATGTTTAAACTAAAAAAAAAACGAACATTATATTACTTCTCAAAGCAAAAAGTACAAGGTTATTGAAAGATACATGGAACTCTCTGTGGAAGAAATGGCAAATACTAGAGCAGCGATCAAGTTTTAAAAAACAGTGATGGTAGACACTGCAACTCAATATGAAACAATATGATGAATATATTGAATCGGCATGTGAATGATGAAAAATATTATACCAGAACCAAAATACATTTTACCCATACGTAGTATATTTGACAGCATATAATTGCGTTTATGTATAACCTATGTTCACGGTTATACTCGTAGGTTATCAAGCAAAATTTATTGTTTTTAAAGCATTTTTGACATATTGAAAAGTGAGTGAAAGCTTCTCCATCTGAATAGTTGTATATAAACTTAGATGTACCGCAAGTTGGTGTTCTTTCTCTCACAAATTTCCAATCATCTTTTGCTCTCACTAGTTTGTGGATGATTGCAGCATTTTTCATTCACACTCATTTGGCTATTCTAACGAATCCGAGTGCTAAACTGATTCTATTATAAACTATTATGAGACAATATTTGAGTGGGATCGTTTGAACAAGGTGAATTTTAATGCACGTTGGAATCACTGTCGTCCACTTTCGCATAGAATTTGCAGACGTTTTATATATAAAGTGTTAAAAGGTAAATTTTCAGGGCTGATATTGTTTTTGAGTATAATACAAATTATTTAGATTCGTATCTTGGTCCTAGTTTTTCCACCTTTTCAATGTATAATTGTTGTTTAAGTGAGCTTGAGGTCCCTTGTTGTAGGAAAAAGTATTAGTTTATTAATCGATTTTTGTGTGTCGTCTTTAGGAAAATTTTTTAGAAAAAAAAATATATCTGAAAAATTTTTCTAAAGAAGACATACAAAGGGGTGTCGAAGTATTGATTAATAAACTAATATTTTTTTCCTACAAGAAGTGACCTCAAGCTCATTTAAACACCAATTATACAAATTACTTAAGGGCTTTTCAGACCATCACACTTTGTATAAAGACTTGTCAAAAATTCAAATAATACGAGCAAGTGTGATAGTGTGAATATAAAGCGTTATGATAATGAGAAATAATACGATAAGAGATTTGACATCCCATAACACTTCACCATTTTTAGAAATTTGTTTAAACAATAAGATTTTTCATTGGATCAGGGTTGCATTTGTTGCAAAAGCAAATAATAAAAATATTAAAACCAGACGTTAAGTAAATTGGATGCTTATTTTCAAATCATATTTCTTCTTTTACTTTAGGTGTGATGGTGTGAAAACAAAATGTAATGGTACGTTAGATTTTCTGACAGTCGCAACAAATTTCTTTAGATTTTTGTCCCACAAAATCCAATCAAAATCTTAAGACTTGTATGATAGTCTGAAACGCCCCTTAGGAATTATTGTAATATATTTTTTTTATGATAATATTGGTATAGATGAATTATGTATGGAACAAGGCCGCGTACTCGGTGGTTCAAATTTTCGATGACGCTGAGACATAATTCTTTGCCGTTATTGTGCCGAATAATCTCATCCTTTAGCTCTTTAGTAATTGTTGGCTTATTGACGTACACCTTTTCTTTCAAATAACCCCAAAGAAAGAATTCCAGAGGTGTCAAACCACATGATCTTGGCGGTCCATTGACACCACCACCACCACCTGAGATAACACGCCCATTGAATTTGTGGCGTAAAAGAGTAATTGCTTCGTTAGCTGTATCGCAAGTGACACCGTCCTCTAAAAATCACGGTAGCTGCCTGACCGGCCTCATTTTGGAAAAAAGGGTATGTGAATTGATTTTTCGACCATCGTTCTTGGATTATCATCCGCCCAAATGTGGAAATTGAATCATCACTGAAGCTGATTTTCTCCGAAAATTTATCATTCTCTATTGCCATTTCTTGCCACCATTCTAACCATTGGCGACGCTTGAAATGAGAATGAGTTTTTGAGTCAATTGCACCCTGTAAGCGTGTAAATGCAGGTCTCTATGCACAATGTTCATCAACGATGAGCGTGAGGGGTGGAATTGTTGGGCACGACTGCGAGCTGAGGTGTACAAACCATCAGCCACGCAATCGCGAAAAGCAGCAATATTTTCTGCAGAACTTCTCGGTTTGCTCAAATTTAAGCAGGATTTTTTCGATTGAATGCACATTTGGACCGTTAAAAAATCATGAAGTGCACGATATGCATTTTGATTTGAACGCCCATTTACATAATAAGCCTGAAAAATTGTAACGAATTGCTCGATTGTTTATCTTTCTATGGTTCAAATTCATTTAGTATGGAAACGAGTAATGTTAAATAAAGTGCAGAAAAAACCGGGTTTAAAGATTATATTCCTTTATGACAATTCCCATATAGAAACCATTTGACGTTGGCTTAAGTGAACTGTCTCTGAAATTGTCAATGGGCCCTCGCATAAACATCATGCACCGGGGACAGAAAATATGCAAAAGACAAAAACAATTTCTAAAAGCACGGACAGAAAAATGAAAGGAAGTAAAAAAAAAACAACAACAACAACAAGAGAAACATAAAATTAGGGTGATATTTGGCAATAAACGCCAGGACTCATCATGTAACAATACAACAACTATTATAACTTTAATAAAAACAATAACAAACAAATAATAGCTACAAAAGATATAGTAAAGTTTGGCTGCTTGACAAGGAGGCAGCCAGGAAGTTACACCACTCTGAAGACAAACACACCAGCAGACAGACATGCAGACAGATAGACATAAAATGATACGGTCACAAAGACAGTTGTCATAAGAGGACATACACCGTATTTTTACGATTCAAAAGTTGAAACTACAATTAAAAGACGGCAGAGCAGCTGCGTGCCAAAGTGTTGAAGTATCGCTGCACAAGAGTTGGGAAAGACAACAATACTTATACGAGTATATTTGTGCTTGCAGCATGCACGTACCCATTTACTAGCTGACTGATTCATTCATATATTATGGATTATTGTTGTAGTAGTAGTTGTTGTTGTTGTAAAGTTGAAATGTTTGGGTTCCATTCGAAATAAAAACAAACAAATTGAAGAATATACACACAGACGCACACAAACACATGCCCGCATGTACAGCAAAAGGATAATGACACTTTAGCAGCCAAACAGTGGTAGTAGTTGTGCCAACATTGTATGCAGCAGTTGTAAATGTAATTGTGGTTGAAAAGCTTAAGAAAGGAAACGATTGTCTTGGTGTAGTGGTGTGGGTGTTAAACTTCCTGCAAAATTCATTGTGTGAATTGGCGATTATGTGTGTGTTTGGATATATGTGTTTGTTATTGAAACTTCAGGGAAGGCGTTAAGTTTGTTTACTTAATTTGTCTTAAGTGGCAAGCATTAACTATATTTCTCGGCTTCAGTGTCTGTCTGGGTGTTAATGCACACAGAATATTTGTTTATGGCTAGATTGTTTATTTAAATTACAAAAGAGATTTTTCACGGCTAATTCAGCTCTTGTACTTGAAATCATAAGCTGAGAAATAAAAACAAACACTTAAAAAACCCGTTTTTATTCATAACAAAAAGCTGTTTGTCACATATATGATTAGATTTTAGATTAGATTTTTGATACAATTGAATTAGTACAGCTATAAACTTGCTTAAGTCAAAAATTCACATTTACCGTGGAAACACATTTTTTCTTCTAATATTGTTCTTTGAACAATATTCTTTGAACAATATTAGAAATTATTTGAAGAATATTAGCACAAATAAATAATGCAGCATTCTTTGTATAATACATCAAGACATATAGGTTCAAGCTTTAACTGGCTGTCAACCAGTGATCACCAAAAATCATGTTTTTGCTTGATTAGCTCATACACTAAAATTTGTAATCAACAAAAATCAGGCAACAAAGTTCAACACTGAGTAAAATCAACTCGTCGTGCAAACATTCTAAATTTGTAATCAGCAAAAATCAAGCGGCGAAATTGTCGCTCATTGTGTTAACTGATTAAAAATCATCTGCGTATTTGTGCGGCTGAATACAAAATCATATTTGAACGAAATGAAAGGGTTTTCAAAGGTTGTTGGGCAAGTATGTTTTTTTTTGCAATCACTCAAAGTTGTTCTCTGCTGTCAACTAGCTGTTTCATAGCCACTACACTTCTCATCAGCGCCCAACAGGTACCGAGCTCGTGATCATGATAAATTTAATGTATTTGTATAATACAGAGGCTTAAATCACTCAGACACAAACGTCATGCATGAAGCATAATCCACAAAGTAATCATATAACACACATAATATTAAAAGTTCACTTGAAATAAGATAATTAATCAGAAATAAACTTTAATTATGTATTTATCAAAATAGTAGGTATATTGTCAAAAATGGTGTGGTTCAAAAAATATGTGATAGTAACTTTTATTGTAGACACTTTATTTCAGTTAACACTAATCTTCAAAAGACAGCTGTTAAAATTTCGAGATATTCTATTCATTAATTTGTTATTTGCAAAACAAGAAGGTGGGAGGAAGAGGGAAAGGAGGTGGGAATTCCCACCTTCTTTCCCTCTTCCTCACTCCTTCTATATCCCTTTAACCTTTTATTTTCTTTTTCCTTTACTAACTTTTTCAGGCAATCACAAAGGGAACGACCTACAGGACCCAAGTGAGCTGGAGTTTCCGGGTACTTGCTGGAAATCCAGCGGCCTGCTTACCTAACCTAAACTATTTGCAAAACAATGGATCAACAAAACAACAAGTTTGTGTTTTAATTTTACACTGCTTCTTGAAGCGAAAGAATACCGTTCAAACGAAGCAATGGCTTGAAAAATGTTATGGGGACTCCACTCCATCAGAAACAACAATAAAACGTTGGTTTGCTGACTTCAAACGTGGTCGTAGAGACACCGATGATGCAGAACGTAATGGACGTCCAAATGAGGCTGTAACACCAGAAAACATAAAAAAAATCCACAAAATCGTTTTGAGTGATTGGAAAGTGAAAATGAGTGAGTTAGCTGACATTGTAAAGATATCAAAAGAACTTATGGGCTTTATATTGCATCCGCACTTGACTACGAGAAAGCTCTGTTCAAAGTGGGTGTCACGTTTGCTCACTTCACGTATGTTACTTAAACGTAACATACCGAAATTTTTGCCTCGATATGTGACAACGGGTGAAACATGGATCGTCATCTGAGTGGACAGCAACTAGTGAACCTCGTCCAAAGCGACCAAAAGCACAACAATCGGCTGGAGAGGTTATGGCTTCGGTATTTTGGGATGTGCGCTGTGTAATATTCATCGACTATCTTGAGAAAGAATATACCATTAACAGTGAATATTATGTAGCGTACGAAACAAGTAGTTGTCCCCCAGCTAAAGATTTTATTATAATCTGTCTTGTCTTCTTTAATCAAAAGTTATTGATCACAATAAATTTGTATTGTAAAAACTCCTTTTTACGAAAAAAAACTTAAGAAGGGAAAAACTTGAGCTAAAATCCGATGTACAAACCAAAAACGCGCTGTTGGAGCGTTTGAAGGCCGAAATTGCAAAGAAACGACCGCATATGGCAAAGAACACCATTTTGTTTCATCAACTACATGAATTGAACTTCGAATTACTCCCACATCCACCACCATTCGTCAGATTTGGCTGTTCGCAGACCTGAAAAAAATGCTTGCCGGTAAGAAATTTCGCACGAATGATGAAGTTAGCGCTGAAACTGAGGCCTACTTTCAGGCAAAAGACAAATCGTTCTACAAAAGTGGTATTGAAATGTTGAGACCAGCGGTGGAATCAAGGTAATATCCATTTCCCGATGGAGATTACGTTGATGAATAAAGCTAATTTTGAAGCATTGGGCCTGGGACTTTTCAGCCCATGTGTTAAAAGGCTTGTTGAACGATTTAACGTAAGTACTTTGGGGGTCTCAAATGGTGTCATATCACGCATGGTATTCTAGGTTTTTTATGAAAGCATCAAAATCTTATTGTTTTGCTTCGAAAAACAAAATGTCACAAAGTAATAGGACTTTTTAAACTGTATTTTAAATATGTCACAACTGAAGTTTAAGCATCTCAGTTGACTCAAAATAAAAGTGGCGCACTAAATTTTGTTATCAGGCCGTTAATGTTTCTTTAATTTGAACAATTTTTGATTTCGTTTGGTTGTTATTTTTATTTAGTTATTCACATCAAATTATTTAATTTAATTAAATTATGTTAAATAAATGTTAATGTCTGATGATTCAAGCGTTGCTTAAAAATTCGAATTAACTTGCTCTTCTGTCACATCAAGTTAATTTAATACAATTTCATTTTAAGTACTATTTATTTGACAATGTTTAATTAAAAATTTGCGGCTTTTCTCTTGACATAAAACTTTTGGGCACCATAAAAAAGCCAGCTGCTTAATAAATAAGAACGTATTGTTATTATATTTTACCTTAAAACAGTATTTTCGGCTTACAGGGGAAAAAAACTTGAAAATGAATGTTAAAATATTGTGAATTATTTAAAGCTGGCGAATGCTTTGACCTTAAACAAGTTTAGCATCAGTACGGCGTTAAAAAATGAGCTATACCTACAAAAGGAAAAGCAGATCATAAAGAAAATGTACAGAAAAACAACAAAATATTAAAAAATATGTACACAAGTACATATTTCCAGGATTATGTTTTTATATTTCATTCTGATTATATTTGTCATTGTCATTCTTATTGTTTTATGTGCCATTCTCTCTGGTTGCTGCTTGTGCTGTTGTTGCTGTTGTCATTTCCGTTTTCCGGCTTTATGTGGTTTTTATTTCCTTTTTTGGATACCATGAAATATGAGCCTAATTAGTTTGTTATCTCCCATTCTCTGGTTCTAAATATTTTTTCTGTCCTTTCTGCTAGTTGGCCTTAACTCTGGTTGGCACCACGGACATTTTTTTTTCCTAACAAAGAAACAACTAGTCATAGGCAACAAACATTTGAAGTGTTGTTAGAATAATCGTTATAGACGGAAGTTTGTTTAGAGCTGTTTGTTGTTGTTATCCTTAATGGTCACCTAGCTGTGAACGTTGTGTTGGTGGACAAGATGATTGCACACGTTTATAAGTGTGGCTGTCAACGACTGGGTGGACTTCTTTGGTTTGAAATAAGTTCATGTTTTAGAATAAATTAAGTTTTGCTTGAAAATCTAATGACTTCTTGATTACAATAATTGAAGGTAATTTTTAATTTATATAAAACCATGAAAGCACTTTGTCCTCTGCAGGAATTTTAAATTGGTTTTTTTCTGGTTTTCATGCAAAAAAGGAGTAAAAACCAGAAAAATAAATATGTAGTAATGCAGGTTTTGGCTTTAGTAAATACATAGTACATTTTCACATGTGGGACTCTTCTTCCCTTCCCAATCAAATGTGAATGTTAGTCTACTTTAGAACAAATTTGTACACCTAAAATATTTGGCTATGTCTAATTTATGTCTTGAGTATTTTCCTGCAGAGTGGATGCTGTCTATGATTACTATGATACCCAAGCAAGGGAAGAATTCCACTAAGATAGAATCATATAGACCAATAAGTCTTGTATCAAAAATGTCAAAACTGTGCGAAAAATTGTTAATGGCGAAGTTGTTTCCAATATTGAATGCTGTGAGATGTATCATCCCCAGTCACTAATTCGGCCTTCGGGCTAAACATAGCACCATAGAACAAACACACCCAGTAGTAGATGTCATACAAAAAGTACTGTTCAGCTCTATTTAGGAAGTTTTAAGCTTTTGATAAAGTATTCTCATGTACATAATAAAGATAAAGTTGCCTGCGCCGGAAATTTGTCATCAGGGAAGGCGAGTTCATAAGCTCCAATCAGTCAATCGAAGCAGGGAACTCCCGAGGTAGCATTCTGGGACCTATTTTGTATTTGATTTATACCTCTGACATGCCAACAAGACCCGGAATCCACACTTGAACTCTTGCAGATGACAGCATTCTGCAGCGTTCATGTACTCCATAAATTAGCTTCACGAAATTTACAGGAATATCAGCCATGTCACAGAGCTTAATTCCGTTCAGAATCGGAATTGAATTATTTTTTTACTTCTTCAAAAAACGAAAATCGAAAATCTTTTTCGGAATGAAATCATTTCTAATTGCAAGAATGAAACTAGTATTGTCTTTTAGAATTGATTTCATTCCGAAAAAAGTTTTAGATTTTCGTTTTTTGATGAATAAAAAAACCGATTCAATTCCATTTCCGAATGAAAGTGAATTCTGTGGCATGGCCGTATATTTCAATATTTGAAATATGGCTTAAACTTTGGAAAATCAAAGTTAGTGCACGAAAATGTGATCATGTTACATTCACTCTGTGTAAACAAACACGTTAGCCCATCAAAATTACCAACTCACCTAGGAGGTTAAGTACCTTGGCATTCACCTCGACTGTAGGTTAACATGGAAGTCTGACATTGATGCGAAAGTCACTCAGTTAAAACTAAAAGCACGCAACATTCTTCATTTTAGCGACCGCACTTGAGAAGACGGGATACGTTTGTCATCATCAAAATGTTAAATAGGTGATTCTACCGATATAGTCCCACATAATAATACTTTTCGTCTAGTATTGGCCGAACTTAAGTAAAAAGCAAATTTTTTTTTATTTTTTACGTTTAGTATTAAGATTTGAATACTTAATGTTCGCTCATTTTGAAAATTGTATAAGTATAAAATTTTTACATATATAACACAGCGTTACAAAAAAAAAAAAATTTTCTGTCCCATGAACCAAATATATTTTTTCGGGAAAGGAAGAAAAAATAAAAATACACGTCGCTCCTTTATTGCAACATAGTCATATCCCAAAAAGGCTCATTTCGAGAAAAACGCATTTAAAATTTTTAGTTTTCATACAAGTCTTAGCAAATTTTTATTTAGAAAATATCTCCTAAAGGAAACAGTTTAAAAGCAATTTAAATACATTTTTGGCACAATATAAATGATAGTACTGCTAATAATTCTGCACTGTTAACTCGAAGAGCTCATTTTTTGAGATATGACTATGTTGCAGTAAAGGAGTGATTTTAATGTACACGTCAGATTTTTTTTTTTTTGTATAAAATATAAAGTTTGTAGTGTCCGTTTGTCTGCTTGGATAAATTTTGAACCCTTTTGCCGTGATCCAATCAAGCTGAAATTTTGCAGGCAGACTCGTGAACTCCTGAAAGTATTTGTATTACGTCAATTTTTTTTTTTAAATAGACTCTTAGTAATTCTTTTGGAAAAAAATTGTTTCTCCCTTTTTTCAGCATAACTTGAAGGGACTCCAAATTTGTAAACTAACGCGTTCCAGAAAAAAATTTGTTTTCCGACCCATCCATACTCCATATATTTGTAGTTTATCAATGCAGTGCCCGACTTAAAATAACTTTTGTTACGTTTGTGGCTTATTCGCACCAAGTAAAAATTTGAAAAATACTACGAAAATAGTGGTTAATTCGTTTCAGAAAATATTCAAGACTGCTTATGTTCCTTACCTGTGGTATACTCCGGAAGTCGTGTGTGACTATTGCTGTAGAAACATATGCAAGTTTACAATTTGGCTAGCACGTACGGAGCACTGCAATGAATTGTGCTATCAAACTAAAGGGTACCAATACGTTCTCCACAACAAAATTCGCTACGCTAATATAGAATCGGTTATTCCAGCGGTTCTGTACTCACCAGAAGAACGTATAGCGACGAATATTGTTGGTCTATTTGTCGCTATGGTGACACAAATACTTACAAACGCAAGAACAAAACGCCGAAGTTTCTTCAAAAGCTTCTAAAGAAGCACTGTCTCAGCAAAAATTCAGCTCGATTGGATCACGGAAAAAGGGTTAAAAACTTATCCAAAGTCTTTCACACAGACAGACAGACGAACACTGCGAGCATTATATTTTACAAAAAAAAAAAAAAAAATCTGTTGTGCATATTAAAATCTCCGATACACATGTGCATATTTTTTTTTTCTCCCCTTTTCGAAAAATTGTATTTGGTTCATAGGACAGAATGTGCATAATGCGGTGTAATAATTAAAATATTCAAGTCCGCGACTTTTTGTAAAAGTATGGAAATCAGTACGTTATAAAATTTAAAATTTGAAAATATTGTAGATAAAACAACAGCCGTTTTTGTTAAGTTCAAACAATTTTGACTAATTTATCATTTTCTGTGAGAATTTTTACTTATAGTAATTTTGCACGAAATTACCCCGAACAAAGCTAATATTTTAATTTATTTCATTTTTGTTGAACTTTATAATTTTTAAATTAAATTTTTGGTTTGTATATTTGTACAACGGGTTATAGTTCAAGTTTTTTCCTGTCTTAAGTTTTTTATTAAGAAGGATTTTTTACAATACAAATTTGCTGTGATCAATAATTTTTGATTGAAGAAGACAAGAAAAATAAGAATCAAATCTTTAGCTGGGGTAAAGCTAATATTTGATAAAGTTTTATTGCGAAAAAATTGTTAGAATAACTCATTTTAGAGATATTTGAAGCTTTCATATGTAATCTACTGCAGAATACTTTGTTACTTATGTTGTTGTTACAGAAAAGCTGTAATAGAAGCCAATATGAGATATATCACGTTTGAAGGAATTTACATCCTGTAACTTAAATCTGTCAACACTATTTTCACAATATCGTAAATTTCTAGGTTTTTAAATTTTATTTACATTTTTTACCTCCTTTTGTTGACGTTTGTGTTCTCTGTCCCGCCATTCCATAAAATAATTAAATAAAGAAGGCAATAAAAACATGTGTTATACACGCTTGTGTTCTACTATTTTCTCAGCCAAACCCACAATTGTATATTCACGCACACTGGCATAAAGTTTTTACAATAATTAAAAGAGAATGCAGCAAATGCATAAGAGAGAAGTTGTTGTGGTCATCTAAAACCTGCAAAATTTCCGGTTTAGTTAAATTCAGATGGAAAAAAAAGAAACAACAACCAACAACAATTATTTCAAGACTATAACAATGTAGAAAAAACCATTGACAAATATTATTTTACAGATAACAACAAATGTGAGAAATGTGTATGTGTGTGAGTGAGTGTGTAAAAGAGGCATCCTCATTTGAGCACACATGGGGATATTAAATATTGACCACCTACTCTCCCCTCAGCCTTTTGCAAAGACTCACACAAGTCCATAGATACGTTTTTCAGGATTTCACTGCTGCATAAGCTTTTGTGGTCATATGAAGTGGTTACGTTGCGGTCTATTAATTGCTCCTTTATTGCCAAATATGCAAACACAAACGCTTAAATTTTGTTTCATAATTTAAGTTTTACACAGAAGAAGTGTGCAATAAAACTGCAATAATGAAAGAATGCTGTTAATAGGTCGATATGCAAAGGAATTGATATTAAAGGGAGAGGTATACAGCAGTTATACTCGTGTGTAGTCGCAGCGTCAGGAAGGCAGTTAACACAAAATACATGTTAACCTATACGAACATACATAGACACATAAAATTACTTTTACATATTTCATGCAGCTGGTACTAAAGAAGTCTATACCATTATGCATGTTCTCTCTCTCTCTCTCTCTCTCTCGGCCCTATACTCGTATGTAGTGGTATATGTATGTGGTGCTGGCTTTTTTTTGCCTTTTAAAAAACAAATTTTTGTTTTTTGGCAATCAGATTATGGTTGAATGAACTTTAAATTTTCGATTCGAAATGTATAAAACAACCAAACCAAGTACACAAAAAAGTGGAAAGATAAAACGTAAAGCAAAAACGATTAATTTTATGATAATGCTTATGAAGTCACACAAATTAAAAAATGTAATTAAATGATAAGTATTTTTTATATTATACTTTTTAGATAAGTGGTGAATATGGACTTTTTCCTCCCTCAAGAAACTAGTGAAGCAAAAGTTAAAAAACAGATAAAATATATACCAAGAAGTTGGCGAGAAAGTCGAAGTATTTGAATTAATAAAAATTGGCAATAAAATTAGTAGTAAAATAAGGTGGAAATAATCAAAAGCAGCATTAATGGTTACGCCGTCATCTGGCTTGTAATCAGAACGATGTATAAACACCTTTAAGGAGAGGAGTTTTTAAAAACGTAATTATAATATATATAAAGGAAGCATTCAGTTGGCACGGAAAGATGCTAGCGAATTTGTAATCGTCGTGTTGTTATGGTGGTGTTTTTTAATCCGTTATTTATATTTCAATCAACATTTCAAGCAACAAGAAGTTGCTCATATGCCTACAAACATATAGTATAAAGTGCTACCTGTGTGAGCCTAGTCAGCCACATGGGGGCGTTGGTGAATCGTGAATAAATCACGCCGTGGAACTGGTCCATCATCAGATGAGGCCGCAAGGCAGGTGCTGATGTAAATCTTTTTCACAACTGCCACCATCACAGTGTCAAATACGTGACTAATAATACTTTATAGATCAATCGTTAGCAAACAATACATTCACTTCAATTTTCTCTCATTTTCGCGCTAAAAAATTTTTCCCCTAATTTAAACATAATATGATCACTATGAACTAACTAGTCTGGCAACAAAACTAAAGACTTTCAATAAATTATCAAAGAAATACGCAAAAAAATATTATTTCAAATTTAAATCTGCCCCATTGCTGCATTGAATATAATCAGCCTTCACATACTTGTAAAATTCACAAATCTACAGCATTAAAAAAAGGTTTTTCTATTTACATTGATAAATGTCAGACTAAGTGTTTCTCTACTTAAACCTCTACCCTTAAATATATCATGTTTGTCTTAAAAGACATTTGTTCCTTAGGGACTTAATGCTTAACCTCTATAAACTTTACCTTTTAAATCTTCGCAGATCTGCTATATTTTAACTTCCGCATGCTTTTTACTTAGCTTTTTTGTTTGAAAACTTTTTTATAAAACTCCTAAATCATGTAAAAAATTATGAATATGATTTATTGATATGTCAACAAAATGCGGTCATGCTTAAAATCCAGCATACATGCGTACATACATTCATTTTTATGTTTATTAATGTCAAAATGCAAATACTTATATGTTCCTACATATATATGGATTATACAGGGTGACCCAGAACTATCTTTATGGTTTGAATTGACTTTTGATTTTCAAAATAAAATGCTAGTTGTGTAGTATTCCATGTTAAATTTACTAACTATTCTTCAAAAAATTCTGAAGTAGAAATAAAAAAAAGATATAAAGGTAATTTTGGGTCACCCTGTATATATTTATATGGTTATCGCAATAAAATAAAGGCAAAATTAATCACAATGATGTTTTGAATAATTTTCTTCAATTTATTATAGGAAACGTTCCTTCAAAATTGAAACAAACACAAATGGAATAGTTAAGCCTTAAAACTTATTCAAATTGATGTCTGAGGAATATATTTAAATCAATGAGAAGAAAATAATATTTGTTTTAGGTGGTGCCATGCCTTCGACGGTTGAGTGTTCAAATTCTAGCAATCTGTATAAACTGCTGCACATACTGATAATATAAAGAACTTATAATAAGCTTAAAATTTTTACTTCCTGGCTTATCATATCCAAATTTTTTACAATTTTTAATGAAAAATAAACTATTGGCGCTCACTAACAGCAGTAATGCGATTAACAGCCAAGATGTAAACACTTGTGTAGAAATTCGGAGATTAATAATAACATTAATTTATTAAATTTTTACATCCCTGGGTAAGGAGAATTATTAAAATACAAAAATATGTATGTTAATAAATAATAAATAAATACCACTAGTTCTGAGATAGTATAAGCTATACAAACAATGTGGGCAATAAACGAAATGCATATGTAAATCAATATGAGATGAATATAGATAGAGAATAATTAAATGGCTCAATGGTTGAGTGGTTAAAACAGCAGATCATGATACGTCATGACGCGAGTTCAAATACCAGTGGGTTGCTGATGAGTAGTGTAGCGACAACAGCTAGTTGTCCCCCAGCTAAAGATTTGATTATTATTTTTATTGTCTTCTTCAATCAATAATTATTGATCACAGCAAATTTGTATTGTAAAAAATCCTTCTTAAGAAAAAACTTAAGAAAGCAAAAACTTGAACTAAAACCCGATGTACAAATGTACAAACCAAAAAATTTTTAATTTCAAAATTATAAAGTTCGACAAAAATTTAACAAATGAAAGATTTTTACAATAAATATTTGCTGTGATCAATAATTTTTGATTGAAGAAGACAACAAAAATAATAATCAAATTTTTCTGACAAACAAACAAACTTTACTGATCTAACGAAAGTTTCTTATACAGGAATTTTATTCACTAAATTAGGTTCTAATATGGATAGCAATAAAAAAAATATTAACAGCTTCTTTATGTTTCAGAGCTATGTACTCGTTTATGTATTTTGTGTTTGAGAATATCTTTCAAAAATTTCCAAAGTTTACTGATGATTAGCGTAGCTCCTATGAATTGTCGGAATTAATTATTAAGATGAATTAAGATTCTTATAATTTTTAGATTGGTATCGATATTAGAAGCTAATATAGTGTATAAAACTCAATTGTTGGAATTTTGGCTCTCTGCTTTTCGATGCTTTCAAAAAGCAAATCGTAGCACCAACGGTTGTTCATTTGTGTGAAAGGTGTAAAGAAATTTTTGAGACATGTATAAATGAAAAAGCTTGTTTTTGTGTTTTGGCAGGTATTATTAACACATTTTTTTTAAATTCTCACTAATTTATTTAGATTACTGGGATAAAAAATTGAATGTTTGAGAATATCTTTCAAAAATGTCCAAAGTCTAGTGACAGCTCCTATGAAATGTCGTCATATAGACAGCTGGGAAGCATTGAAAACAAGCTGTTTATAATTTCTTTTAAAGTTCCTTACAATACAATCTTGCATCAGTTTTCCTGGATTTTTGTAAAATTGTTATAAAAATGCTTTATGCAGATACTCGTAGTATACTTTCTGCGTATGGCAATTTACATACAATAAAATACATAGAAGGCTCTTAATAATATAATTAAAACTTATGCTGCATTTACACACGCAATTAGTGGCATGCAAATTTTGTATACGTATTATCAACGAAAATTACTTCGAAACAGTCGGGTCTCTTGCCACTCGCTTTTATGTTCACACTAGCGATGCCCACCCATGGTATTAACGTGGCAAACAAAAGCAAACACAATTTTATGCTCATTAGTTTAGTCGTCAATGAGACAGCGACGAATGAATATGCGCCTGGGTGTATGAATTTATTCCTTGTTTTTTCTCTGTATTTTGCGTATTTTTTACTTTTCGTGATATAAAATTTATTAAAAATGCTAAAAACATAAATTCATATATTTATTCTTTATTTTTATTTCAATTTTAATAAATTTATTTTAATTTTAAGTAAATTGTTGAATGTGAACCACACCTAAACGCCAAGTTTTTTCTCCGAATTTTATTTGACATTTCTCTATTTCAGACTTATTCAATTTGAACCATGGAGAGATACATAATCCAACAACGTGTTAAAGTTATCCAGACTTATTATGAAAATGATGATCAATTTTCGAAGAATATCATCTTCAGTGATGAGGCACATTTTCACCTCAGTGGATTCGTCAATAAACAGAATTGCCGCATTTGGGCGAACGAGAATCCAAGAGTGACTGTCGAAAAACCAATGCACTCACAAAAAGTGACTGTTTGGTGCGGTTTATGTGCTGGCGGCATCATCAGGCCGTATTTTGTCCAAAATGAGGCCGGTCAGGCAGTTACTGTGAATGGTGTTCGCTATCATGAGATGATAACGAACTTTTTATGGCCCGAATTGAAAGATATGGATGTAGACGATATGTGGTTTCAGCAGGACGGTGCCACTTGCCACACAGCTAACGAAACAATTGCTCTTTTGCGCAACAAATTCAATGGCCGTGTTATCTCACATAATGGCGATGTCAATTGGCCGCCAAGATCATGTGATTTGACACCGTTGGACTTTTTTCTTTGGGGTTATTTCAAAGAAAAGGTGTACGTCGATAAGCCAGCAACAATTCAACAGCTAAAGGATGAGATAATTCGGCACATTAACGGCATAGAACCTCCATTATGCCTCAGGGTCATCGAAAATTTGTACCATCGGATGGAGGTGTGCCGCCGTGGTCGTGGCGCCCATTTGGCTGATATTTTGTTTCATACATAATTGAATGATACCAATATATAATAATAAAATAAAATTACAATAATTTCCTAAATAGTTTGTGTTTTATTCAAAATCAACATCGGCCCTTGAAATTTAACCACCCTTTATAAGGTGCAATATAATATAAAAATTAAAAATTGCTTTACGATTAAAAATTGTTTCACAAATTAATATTAATTAATAACATGAAATTATATTTAAAATTAATCATATTGAACAAAAATTTGTTTTTAATTGTAGAACAATAAAGACACCAGACCTATTAAGTAATAAAATTTAATTTTCCGCAAAATTACTATGAACTTTGTAGCAATCTAGATATGAGCACACATACATATACATATAAAAAAAAAATAAAAATAAAATTCAACTGAACAAATCACAATTCCTAATGCAGACTGTGTAGTTGTGACCACTTGTATAAACAATTTCCAAAATGCTATTGAACTTTTAATGATGACTTGTGTGCCGTTGAACAGAATGTTGTGTAATTTAGTAAATTTTGCAAAATATTCGAGTGGAAATGATTAGATGGCATGCACATTCATGCAAATAGCAACAATTTTGTTTAAATAAATACTTTGGCATTCCAAAGTTGGCATAATAAGTCGACTGGCATGACCAAATGTTACGGCGTCTGTGTCAAAGGCGACCGTTTGTTGACTAAAATAACAAATAACTTGTTAAATATTCTCATATTTGGTTTGGCACTGATTGCGAAGGGTTTGTTGTGTGTGTGTGTGTGTGTGTGTTGTAGGAGAATTGGAAAATTCACATAATCAGTTTCAGTTGGGTAACAGGAGATGATATGGGAAACAGATAATAATTAATTAAAAGTAAATGTGAATAGCAACAATTTGAAATATACGTCGAACTATTGGTGGACTTTTGAGCACAAGTCATAAAAAGAACTATTTTACAGCTGTTATCTAAATATAAGAAAAGGTATGTATGTATGTGACTTCTTTTAGTAACTCACTTTAATCAAAAAAAATTTATTCTGCATGTCGATGGCCTAATATAAAAAAGGCATATTTCGATTTTTTGTTACCTTATAGGAGAAGAAAAAACCGAATAAAATTCAAAAGGAATTTCAACACATGAAAATGGAAATATTGCAAATTAATGGAAGTGTATAACAAACTCAGTGCTGGTTATTTTTTTTTGAGCTTGGAAGTTTTTTTTTTGTGAAATAAACTATCAAACACTGATAAAACACAATTTCGCTAGAAACAAGATATCTGCACAAATTTTTATATTAAACCATTGATATGCAAGTTTGTACAGAAGACAAGAAAACAATTTTTTAGTTCTCTACGAAACTAATTTTGAAGAAAACTAAGTTGTGTACCAATCAAAAAATATATACAGCTTGTTTTTTATTAATCTACATTTCATGCCAACCCTATTATTAGTAGACTTGAAAATCTTTGAAAAATATTTTCATACATTATACTGTACGAGTACACTCTATTGTCTTAAATGAAAAAATGGAATAGAAAGTAAAAGGTTTCCCAGCCTACAGATGAAATGTACATATATATAGACAGATGAAATGTACATATATATAGACAGCTAGGTAATACAAAAAGACGAGCTATATAATTTTTTGATGGGTATAAACATTTACAGCAATTAAAATATATAATAAACTCAGAGGTGTCCAACTTTGCTTCCACCGTTTTGCAATAGATAGCTGTAGCGATAAGAGACAGTCGAAATAAATAGATCGTAGATGTCTTACAATGAGTTTAGGTATTTGTAAATATAATACAATCGAAATAATGGTCAATTTGTGTCTGCACCCTAAACTTATTCCCGATTAAACATTTCTGCTTACGATCCAAGTTCTTGTCATTTTTAAGACGTTTTAATTTTTTGCTTTAATGTGAAGAAATCTACGGATTGATATAAGTGAAAGGACATACCGGGATTGGTTTCAATGCTTCAAAAACGTTGATTTTGACAACGAAGACTAGCATGGCAGTGGAAGAGAGACGGTTTTCGAGGATGCAGAACTGGAGGTATTACTTGATAAATCCTCGTGTCAAATGCAGCGAGAACCAGCAGTATAATTGGGAGTGATGCAGCAAGCGATTTCAAAATACTTGAAAGTCATGTGAATGGTTCAGAAATAAGGAAATTGGTTGCCGTACGACTTGAAGCTGGGAGATGTTGAACGGAGTTTGTTTGCTTTTGAACAGCTGCTTTCAAGGCATAGACGGAGACGTTTCTGCTTCGCATTGTGACTGTGAACAAATAACGGTTTCATTAAGCTATTTACACACGGATGTCAGATGTTACAATATTGTAAGATCTCGCAACATGCTGACAATGTAGTGACAATTAAACATTGTCCCGCAGAACTAAATTGTGTGTTCAGATGATCGTAAGAAAATCTTACAATTTCATTGTCAGACTATGGTCTGACAAATAATTCATCTGACAAAAAAAATGACCAGTTCACACGGTTGTCACATTGTTAGATGAAAAAAAATTGCCAGACATGTTGCAAGGCATTGCCACATATGTATGTATATCAACAGCCATCTGTTTGGCAGTGTTGCCCATCAAACTTTTTTCTGACAATGATGTCATTATCAGGTGCATTAATTTTATACATCTGACAACTAAAACTGATCTTACAATACCAGCCAATTATCTGGCAATGCCGATGAAGAGAGTTTTCACGATTGTCAGATGCCTGACAACATTGTCGTCTTACAATTGATTGACAATCGTTTTTCTGACAACGTTGTAAGTTAAAAATTGGCAGTTCACACGATTGTAATACATTTTCAGACAATTTTACAATATTGTAAGATATGACAACCGTGTGTACGTAGCTTTAGGATAATCACAAGCACAGAAAATCATAGGAATATCCTAGCCATGCTTCCATGTCAACGTCCAAGCCGAATATTCATGTGTATTAAAAGTTGTTAAAAATGAGCTTCAACGCTCCGAAATATGGGACAGTGTGAAAACACTCTCATGTAATTTCAAAAAAATGTTTGCCTAAATCAGAGTCACTTTATTTTAGTTCTTAAACGATATGAATTTCAAAAGGATGGAACTTCAGATCCTTTTTAAAATATCAGGAATAATCGTTCTTTGTAGTCTCAGTGGTGCTGCTCTTTTTCATATTGAAAGTCGCGGTTTTTCACGAAAACTGTTTTCAACCAGTTAAATGTTTTCGGCAGTCCTTGAAAATCAATTGGGCCCTAGCCATGGAACATTTATAAGCGAAGCAGTTGCGCGAGCCTCTGTACCCACGAGCGAATTAAATACCCTCTGTCCACATATCCGCTGAATTCGAACTTTGAACAAAATTGTCGTCGACCATTTACATAAGAATCATTACTCTTAAAGAATATTTCCACGGCGAACACATGGTGCTTACGTATTCATTGGGATATCGTGACTGATAAGTCTACGCGATCGATAATTTCAAAGACGCCAACCTCGGCCCCACCACCCGCACTGTGTATTCTTTCCAGAATTAACGTATTTAAATATATTAATTTGCCACCAGACATATACGGGGATATATACATAATTTTTTTAAATCAGAAAACATACAAAATTCCTTTTACTTAAGAAAAAAACTAAATCCTAAAGAAAAGTATGTGAAGTATGTACTTATGCATGTTTTACAATATCTTGGCAAATAGTATAATACAAATACACATCATCCAGTTCGTATACAAGTTAATATATGTACACACATTTGTATAGTACACATTACACAATTTTCCTTAATGCTTCTTGAATAAATTTGTTGATTTCCGTTTTGCAGTAACAATGATTTCCTGGCTCAACTTGATTTTCTGCAACCCTCTTTAAACGAGTACTCGTTTCTGTTTGATGCATGCCTTTGAAATTGCAGTTTTTTTTACGAGTATATGAACACATAGCAGTTTTGCTTTTTTATCACCATATTACTAAAGCTTGCGCAAGTTGTTTGCAATAGCTGTCTCTTTTTAATATTAATATTAAAAATGATACTTGTATATTAAAATTTTACCACATTCGTCATTTGCTGAACATTTTCCGTTTACTTTGAAATGTCTAAACATAAAGCATTACTAAGATTTGTCAGCAATCTACTAGGTTGACCTTAATAGTTATTGTTTGTGTGTCTACTTTTTATTTTGCAGTATTTCAAACTTGAATGCTTTAAAGTTTGTTGCATGTTAGAAAGTGTTCAAAATAAATAGTTGTATGATAGTGAAATAAACAGTGCAAGTTGAAAAAGATGATGATTTTATTAACCTTCAACGGGTTTTAATCCAATATTAAGGAATGATTTAAATTCTCTTTAATATTTTCTGTTACTAGTCGTGTCATAGAGTGCAATACATATCGGAAGAAATTTATATTTTACATTACAATTTGGCCACATATTTAGCAGATACTTTTTATGTGGCATATTAAAATCAGATTTGAGATAACAATTCTAGATGAATGTTGCCTTTAAAAAAAAATGTTGCCTTTAAAAAAAAAAACAAAATGCTTTTATCGTATTATTGTTTTTGCGACCCTTGTTAATCTGTTTGCTTCCCCTTACTCCCTCACGGCATAAGTATATCAAGAAACCGGACTAGCTCGTTTATTGGGAGTGACAGCAAGTCCTCTATTGCAATTCACTAATTTTTAACGATTTTAAAAGAGCATAACTTAACGCGAGCTATTGTGGTTTGCACTAACGCTTATGTGATTCACTAACTTATTCTTAACACCTCTGGTTGTATGCTAAAAAAATTTGAAATAATGTGGCAGCTTTGTTAAAAATAAAGAAAACCACAAGGAGGAAAGAGGGGGGAAAAAAAACAAACAAATTTGCAAATAATTCCATGTTTAGGGTAAGTGAAACTATTTATATGTTTATTATGTAAAATATTTTTTGATAAATAAGATAAGTTCTTCTCATGGGGAATACGCCGACCGATTGTTGGAGACTGATCTTCCGACAAGTCGTATGCCAAATACTGTGAAGTTATTCTAGTAGAAATTTTAACGACATTGTTGTTAAGATAAACACTACCAAAAAAAATAATTGGTGTTTTGTTAACGCTAATCAGTCAGGCTATAAAAACAGCTGATTTAAAACGAAGACAAATAGTGTTAAAAACTGTTATAGAATCGCAAAAACATCAACGCTAGTGTTAATTTCTCTAAACGAATTTTATTAGCGTTAAAACAGGTTAGTGAATTGCACTACTGCTCTCTCAACGTATGAGATGTAATCTGTATCTCCTATGTCCCAATACGTGATCAAGTGTTCCCTTGACGCCTCCTTCTTACTGCAGAATCTGCGAATATCTATATGAGAAATGTATTCTTAAGTTTTTCAGTATTCTTAAGTTTTTCCAGTAGAGTCCTAGATCACACTTTGCATCAAAGCTTAGAAATTTCTGGGAATTTTCAAGACCGCTTATCTCGTTCGAATGTTTCTCATCTTCCTTTTAAGGATACCCTAGTTGAATTTAAACGTTGAAGTGGCACCAATAAAAGCCTCCTCTGCTCTTTCTGCGGTGCAGACGTCTGCCAGCTCATTGCTGTAATGCCATTTACATTTTGGCACCCAGGCCAGAGTTATCTGGTTGTGGCTTATAAGTTCATTTAGCATGTTGTGATAGTATGTTATAGTATTAACCTGGACGTAAAAACAAAACTACTCAGGGCTTTGAAGACGAATTAACTATCAGAGAGTATTTTTCATCACTTGCTTATGTGCCCTATCGGGGAGTATATCCACTACTGCCCTTATTGCGTATAGCTCCGCTTGGATCACTTTTGTGAACCTTCCCATTTCCGCCTTGGGTACTTGTCGCATTCTTCCCTTATTAAGAAGCCGATCCTGAAATTTCTAGTAAAACAATGACCTGGATCTATGTGAGAAGACTCATCGTCTGAGATATATGAATTATATCTCTCATACCATTTAGGATTGCAAAGTGACCAGTAAGGTTACCTGACTTTAGTTTTTCGCTTTTGTAAATAAAGATTGCCTGAACGACAGCCTCTTTTCACAATTAGCGTCATTGGGTCAAAAAAGTTCCCATACCTGTCGTTGGGGAGGATCGCATTACCTCTGTACAGAGGCTTGTACCCCGCGAAGTCTTAATATGAGAGTAAACTGTTTGGTTTTTCCCCACCATAAGAGAGTTCCATATAGTATAGTAGGTTTTACCATTTGAGAATATAACTAGTATGTCAATCTACGCTTAGGCTCTAGGGCTTATCCAGTAGCTCTTTGGCAGTTCAGCAACTTTCTTATGAGAGATTCAAGTGTAGCTAAGGCCCTAAAACTTGTTAACTGTTTGGCAGTTCAGCAAATATTTTATCAGGGATGCAAGTGAGGTTAGCAGGATTGTTTTCTATCCAGGATAACACCCAACTATTTTACCTCTACCTTGGCAGCAACCTCAATACCGTTTATGCCTAAAGTAGGGATATACAGTTCCATTTTTTTTGGTAAATGGAAAAATGTTTGTCTTTCCAGCATTTATTGAAAGCTCTTGCCTTTTGCACCATTCTGACACACATCGTGTTGGGATAATCACACTTAATTGTCACGTAGATAACATCCGCTTACCCAATAGTTTTGTATCCATTCTGGTTAATAAGCCTGGTGAGGTCTTCAATAACTACTTACCATGATAGAGGAGATAGTATTCTACCATGAGGGCATTCTTTAAACGCGGTGACACAGAGGTCAAGAGAGACAAGTGAGGTTCTTGCCATTTTACCATTCCCGGATCAGTTCCTCTATTGGAGAATACTGTTTCCATAGCAAGAAAATTTGCGTTATTGAAGGCACCCTCTATGCCCATAAATGCACATGGGGTAATCTTCTTAGAGCTCAAGGTCTTTCAGATATCCATGACCAGTTTATGTATGGTCTTAATTGTTGACCTGCCCTTTTTGTAGGCAAATTATTGTCCGCGTAGTGGACTTAAGGCAACTACCTCTAACTTTAGGTAATTATCTAATATCTTTTTCATGGTTTTCAGTATGCAAGGAATATAGACTAATTGGCCTGTATGACTTGGGAGATTCTGAGGGCTTGTTTCTAGCTTTCAGTATGAATATAACCTTGACCTCTCTTCAGATCTTTGGAGCGTATCCCAATAGTAGACTTGATCTACAGATTTTAGCCATCGTTCGTATGTTACTCAGATCATATCTTACTCAGCATGAATACGAGTTTTAATACTTTTAATATTCTAGTAGACATATTCATAATTAAGCTCAATTTGAAATAAATTTAAATTCGAAAATTTTATAAAAAATTGTTTTAAAATGAGTTTGCCGCTATAATTTTACTAGACAATAATATAATTACATTAATGCTTATGCACACCTTTTTTTTAAATTATATTATATTTTTAAATTGCAAAATAAGATTACAATTTAGCATGACCAAACTAAAATATGGGAAAATGTCATCAGGACGAATATTCTGGTCATGCATTTCCTAACAATATCGATCTCAATTTGAAATGAAAAATAAAACGTTTAGCCATCTTGATTTGAAAAAGTTTATGTTCATTATCCACAACTTTTTGATTTTTATTTAACCCTGTAGATAAAGTTCTAGAAATGTGTGTGAATACTCATATGTGTAATTAGTTAAAGTTGGCTAAAGAGCAATGTGTCATAAAGTGGGGTTTGTATGCCTAAGAATAAGCTGTGTTTGCATTTAAGAGCAGCTAGAGCAGCATGTTATACGCAAGAAATATACCACAACCACATACATATACAGCACTATAAGTGTAAGACTTCTCTGATATGCGAATTTTCGACACACAAAGGATATGCACATACACTCATACCATATTTTGTGAATTTCAATAAACGTTGTATGTTGTTGTGTTGGCTGCTGTTCAGACTTTTCAATTTTCAGCAAACCCTTCGAACGCATCAAACATTTATTCTAGACATTTATGCTAATGAGTGTGTATGTCTTAACAGTCTGCAAGCCACAAATAGCAGTTGAAACTAAATATTGTTAAAATAATTTACAACATTGTTCTTCTAAATGTTTCATGGCGCTGAAAATATTTCGTTTCTAGTTTTTTGCACAAATTTTAGAATTTAAATTAAATTCGAACATAAAATCAGATTTTTTTGAGTTTTTGTGCATTTGTATATCAGGTTTTTGTTCAAGTTTTGCCTTTCTTAAGTTTTCTTAAGAAGGATTCTTACAATACAAATTTGCTGTGGTAAATAATTTTTGATTGAAGAAGCCAAGAAATATACTCAAACCTTTTAGCTGGGAGATAACTAGCTATTTCGTAGCCCCTACGCTACTCATCAACACCTATTCTCGTATTTGATGTACAAAAACCAAAAAACCTAATTTAAAAATTAAAAATTTCAGCAAAACATTAATAAATTAATTTATAGAATTTTTGTTGAACTTGATATTTATTAATTTTTTTAAATTAAATTTTTGGTTTGTACACAAATACTTCGGGTTTTTAGTTCAAGTTGTTCCTTTCTTAAGTTTTTTCTTAAAAAGGATTTTTTGCAATAAAAATATGCTGTGATCAATAACGAAAAAACTTAAGAAAGGAATAACTTGAACAAAAAACCCGAAGTACTTGTGTACAAACCAAAAATTTAATTAAAAAAAAAAATTTCAAATTTAACAAAAATTCTATAAATTAATATTTACATCTCTGGGTATGGAGAATTATTAAAATACAAAAATATGTGTGTTAATAACTAAAAGGAAATATCGCTAGATCTGAGACAGTAAACGCTGTACAAACAATGCGGGCAATTAACAAAATGCATATGTGATTCAATATGAGATGAATATAGATGGAGAATAATTAAATGGCTCGATGGCTGAGTGGTTAAGGCAGCAGTTCATGATACGTCACCGACCCGAGTTCAAATCCCAACGGGTGTTGATGAGCAGTACAGCGATTACGAAACAGCTAGTTGTCCCCCAGCTAACGATTTGATTATTGTTTTTCTTGTCTTCTTCAATCAAAAATTATTGATCACAGCAAATTTGTATTGTAAAAAATCCTCCTTAAGAAAAAACTTAAGAAAGAAAAACTTAAACTAAAAACTCGATGTACATTTCGCTCCTTTATTGCAGCATAGTAATATCTCAAAAACTGGGCTTTTCCAGTTAACAATGCAGAATTATTAACAGTACTATCATTGCCAAAAATTTATTCAAGTTGCTTTTAAACTGTTTCCTTTAGAAGATATATTCTAAAAAAATTTTCTAAGACTTGTATGGAAACTAAAAATTTTCAATATGTTTTTCTCGAAACAAGATTTTTTGCGTTATGACTATGTAACAATAAAGGAGCAATATGTACAAAACAAAAATTTTATTTAAAAAAAATCAATAAATTAATATTTAATATCTAAAAACGTTTAACTCTTCAGCCAACTATTTTATATCTTATTTCTTTTATTATTTGGCATTTTTATTTTATTTTCTTAAATAATAAAATGAAACTATGTACGAGTATATAAATATTGTTTTTGAAATCCCCACCCACTCTATTTTCGCTTGAGTGTAATTTCTCTAGAAACGGCTAATGACAATTTTAAGACGGATAATTAGTATTTTAACTTTTGATTAACTTCAGGTGGAAGAAAAGTTGATAATGGAATATAAAATAAAACACAAGAAAGTTCATTGCATTTTGCAGCGAAGTAAACAAAAAAGCAAAATAAATTTCCTTTGGTGGTGAAAAAATATACATAAAACTGTTTCAATTTGTTTGCATATATTTGTACTAAGGATCAGAGTCAGAATGTTTTGATTCAACGCTGGGACTACAGTGGCAAAAGCTCAAAAACTTTTTAATAATATATCGCTCCTTTATTGCAACATAGTCATATCGCAAAAAAAAGCTTTTCGAGTTCAGAATGCAGAAGTGTTAATAGAACTGCATTTTATATTGTGCCAAAATTTTATTCGAATTACTTTTAAACTGTTTACTTTAGGAAATATTTTCTAAAACTTTTCTCTAAGACTTGTATGGAAACTAAAAATTTGAAATGTGGTTTTCTCGAAATTATGTTGCAATAAAGGAGCGATATGATTGGGTAAAGCTTGCATCACTGATAGGAAACGAATAAAAATAATCTCTTAATATCATACGAGTAAGTTAAAAATATTTTAGCATCATGTTTAAGTAATAACGGAAAAGTTTGTAAACTTCAATAAATATTTCGCAATTCGCATTAGCAATAATAAAGAGAGAAACGTTTTTAAATAATTTATATATTAATAGTGAAATCGGAATACATTTCTTATAGTACCAAATGAATTGAAGCATTTTTTTTATATAAAATAGCATCAAAAAACAAATAAATAAAATAAATACCAACGACCAAATTTCTCATATAAATTTGACATATATTTTATCAGCATTAACTGCAAAAAAAAATACTTAAAAAATTTTATATATAAACCTAAAGAAGAAAACCAAAAGATGTTGCTGCTTTTTTTACGTTTCCTAACTGTCAGATATGTCTTCATGTAGAAATCATTGGAAAAATATATTTAAACATATAACTTTATATTCCATGGCTGACTCGATAACTGATTTGGTAGAGTAATCGACCACCAGTCTAGAGGTCGCAAGTTCGATTCCTGCCACAGACCCTGGGAGTAACTGCAGACAAGCAAAAAAGCTTCGCAGTTTTTGTGTTAAAAAAAAATATCTTAAAAAACTCAATGAAGACTACACTGAAAAAATTTTGTTCTGAAATTCTCTGATTTTGACATTACTCTCATGAATTTTTTCATTATTTTCATAGAAATAATGAAACAAATTTCATTAGATTATTTTAATGGAAACCTTCATAAAAGTAATGAAACATTTTAATAAGAAACATGACTTATTTTCATTAAAAGTATGAAAGACAAATCATATGATTAGTGAAATAATTTCTCTAGATCAAAGAATCAATTTCTTAAAGCACATGAAAATTGTACATTAAATTAATGAAAAAGTAACATTTATTTAATGAAATAACTTCTTTGTACTAATGTAATATATTCATTAAAAATATGAAACTCCTTCATAAGGTCAATGAAGTTATTTCATTTATCTAAAATGAAATAGTTACATTTGTTTAATGAAATAATATCATAACACATATTAATAACATATGTTCACAAATGTACGTAATAAGATCAATGGAATTATTTCATTTATTCATTGATACTTTATTTCATTACACAAACAATACTATTCCTTGCTTTTGTGAAATTGTACCTAATTATGATAAAAGAAAATGTTGAACAAGTATTAGTATACCAAACAAAACAGATTTTATTAATTCAAATGACTTCAATGCACTGGTATTTAAGTTTTTAAAACTATTATTATGCTGATTTGAGTACATGCACCTATGTACATACATACCCAAGTTCGGTAGCCAGAAATTTATTTGTCATTGATCTAATGAATTCTATTTCATTGGAATTATGAAACTCATAAAACTTACATTTTAATAAAAAAAACTTGACATTTTTTAAACTGTAGCTTAAGATTAATAAACGCCCATTAATATATCTTACCAAAATTCAAAGAATTTAATAAAAAATTAAATTTTGTTGTAGTCATAAATCCAATGATTTTTTTTAATGAAACTATGAAACTTAATGAAACCATTCTGATGGAATTATTTCATAATATATGTGAAGTTTCATGCATATTGTGAAAAGTTTTCATTGGATTAATGAAAAATATTTAATGAAACAGTTTCATTAAATATATGACGCATAATTCTTTCAGTGTAGCAAATATATTTTCATATTCGAACTATGAACTGATTCGGTTGCAAGCATGTTGCAGGATTATTCACAGATTTTGTAATTTATTTACGTTTTAAAATAGTATTAATGCTAAAATATTTCCTAAAATTATCGGTTATTATTGTTCTTAACAAAAGTACTAACAATTCTTAAAGCACATTTGTGTATATTTTCTGTATTATTTAAAAGAAATTTGTTCTGCACCACAGTGCCAGATAATAAGTATAATCGCATCCTTTAAAGCTGTTGTTATGAAAACGTCTATAACAAAATTAAGAATGTTCACGAACTCAAAAAAAAACATTACTTTCTCGTTATGGCACCAGTAAATAATTTCTCATCTCCGTCTTTTTGTTTTTATTGTTATTGTTTGCTGTAACTTCAATTAAAATAGAAGTTCATTTTCTATTTTCGAGTGAAGAAAGAGAAATTCAAGGTGTAGTTGTTCAGCATATATTTAAATTTGTTATTGTAAAAGGTTTTCAGAAACAATATATGTAGATATTTGCACGTAATATATATGTTATATATAATATATATATATATATATATATATATATATATATATATATATATATATATATATATATATATATATATATATATATATATATATATATATATATATATATATATAATAAACGTCCATAAATACTTTAATACGTATATACATACATAAGAACATACATACAATGGACTATTACATATCGATGAATTTGAGTACTCGCATAAACATCTCTGTTAAATATCACTCTCATTGTATTGTATCATAATCATTAATATTTAATATTGCTCCTTGTAATTTATGTTGTATAGAGAGAATGTAGCAAAACAGTTCAACTCTCATTCCAATATCTCTGTTATATATCAAATTTTGTCATAATTAATATGTATAGAACGTTACTCTTTCCAATTTGCATTATATTCTAGACGACTTATTATTTTCAAAACTTCAAGTAAGCTCCTGTTTGTAATAATTTTATTCATTAAATGGATGGCGATTAAAAAGGAAACTTTTATATTAAAAAAACCGGTTGTTTAATTTTCTTCAAGCTAACGTACTTTATGCACAATGTTCATCAACAACGAGCGCGACAGGTGCAATTGTGGAGCAAGATTACGAATTGAGTTGGGCGGCTCTTCAACCACGCTATCTCGAATAGTAGAAATATTTTCTGCAGAACGAGCTGTACGACCATGAACTGGTGTTTACACACCTCTTAAAGATTTCTCCGATTGTAAGCATATTTGGACGATTAAATTAACCGAAAAGATCACAAAGTGCGTGATATGTATTTTGATTTGAACGCCCGTTTTCATAATAAGCTCGAAAAACTTTAACGTGTTGCTTGATCGAGTATCTTTCCACGGTTCAAATTGAGTTGGTTTGAAATTGAGAGATGTGGTTTGAAATGCAGAGAAAGTTTAGGCTTAGGTGTGGCTCACATTCATCATCGGCACTTAAAATTTAACTCCTGGTGTAATAAAAACTATTTTCACAAAAACTTTTTTTATTTGAATCTAATAATTTTTATAGGTCCATATTCAAACAATGATTTAATTGATTTAAGCAATTTCGTCATTGAACTTTGAAAATGGAGGTTTCTTATTGGGTATTATATCTTGTTGTTGAAAGAATAGCTGCTTTCGTTCAAAAACTATAACTATAATTATAGGAAAATTTTGTTAAAATTCACAATTTAAACTATTTATTTACTAATTCAATGAATTTCGTTATTGAACATGCAGATAAAAATGTTATTTATTGTATACCGTTCTTTATTATATACAGTTCTTTATTGCATACCGTTCTTTATAGTACACCGTATAATTTTTTTGTAGGATGGGTTAGACTGAAACCCCGAGAAATTCTGTCATTTTGCTTTTAGAGTCTACATCTTTTATCTCGATGTGTTAATTTCCTTTAAAGCAATTGTTTGATTAACACGTTTTCATAAAAAAAAGTTATATTTCTACGTGTTATGGAAATATATTTATAAACAAACGCAACACGTATTTATTTTCTTAAAAAAAAAAAAATTAATTACAAAATTTTATATTTATGTACATATATAATATCTTTTAATTAATTTGTGTGCCATATATTTTGTTTAACATCAAGATTAAAGTCAAATTTGAAGACAAATATAAAAAGGCAAAGCAATAACAAGAAAGTTAAAGAAAAGAAAAAAATTCAATTACAAAGTTTTTATTACAAATATGTGACAATTTAAGCTCAACAATAACTTGTAACTGGGTTTTTGTGATTAAAACTTAAGTTTCATCTTTATTTGCTGTTAAAAGCAAATACGTTGACAGAACAACAAATAGACAAAAGCAGACAATTACACAAACAACAGTGTGTAATTGTATGTGTGCTCATGGCATAGACAACACCTCTGGAAAACAGACAAACACAATCTTCTGTGACAAGGATTAAATATTTTGTCGCTAAAGTTTTTGGAAACACAAACTAAAAAAGAGGAAGAGAACTTAAGTCAGTAAAAAAAAAAAATAAATAATTTGTTTTATTGTTGTATTGTATAATGTTTTGTATAATGTTTGTTGTTCGTTTTGTTTTAGTTTTTCTTGAAAGCAATTAGAAATTACATAATCCTCCTTTTTCATGGAGTCGAATATTCTTTTTCCTCCTTTTGTAATACAAGTGTTTTGGATTATTTGTAGACAAATTTGCAGACGCTAAAAAACACAAATGAAATTTCTTTTTGTATTAAGTTTCTCTAACTTTTCTCAGATATATTTTAATTTTAATAATTATGTAATATGTATATTAGGATGAGTTGGACAAAGCTTTGTTCAAAAGCAGCACAGGATGGCAGTTATGCCAGTCAAGAAGTATCATAAATATCCTTCTGTTTGTATTGTGTTTTATATTCAAGTCCTAAAATAGTCTTCTGATGACTACATGGCGAGTAACAAAATATTTAATATTTTAATTATTTTTTACAAAATTCCTCGTCTTTTAATCTAAGATCTACAGGTGCAGGTGAATGGAATGGCCCTTAGGATATCGCAGGAAATATTTATCAGTATTTTATTAATTTTATTATGATATTCTGGAGGCACCGTAGGAATTGCAGAATTTCTTATCTACTTATAATTGTAGCTTCTACCGCAAACGGTAAATATCATTTGATTTGTGATTAACTTTACTTCTTTATTTACTACTACTAACTGTTATACGATTACCGACTTCACTCACTGCAGCTAACAAAAACGTCCCCTTTGTATATATATATATATATATATATATATATATATATATATATATATATATATATATATATATATATATATATATATATATATATATATATATATATATATATATATATATATATATATATATATATATATATATATATATATATATATATATATATATATATATATATATATATATATATATATATATATATGTGTGTGTGTTTCATCGCCCTTTATATCGCATTTTAACCGGCTACTAGTGTTGTAGCTGTCGATGTTGACGTCGTTGTTGCTACCTCAAACATGGAATCTCCAGCTGACTGCCACTCTCAAGTTATTGCTGACTGTGTCCTCATTCCCCACTCCAATATTTTGCCTGGTCAACAATTCCAGTTTTTGGTTGTTATTACTATTTCACTTTAATAATACTGTTTCAGTCAATTTGATGTCACTTGACACCCTTTTATCAGCTTTAACATACTTGAGCCACAACCATTTAATATTCTAGTCACTTGACAACTTGTCACTGACAAATTGTAAAATTGATTTACATCAGTACCTGCCTTAACAACTTAGAGTGATGATGGACCTTATTGGTCATTCCCAGCATCGTCAATGATCAGCATGGTGGCAAGAAATGGTAACAATGGATGATAAATTTTCGAAGAAAATCATCTTCAGTGATGAGGTACATTTTCGTCTCATTGAATTTTACAATATGCAGAATTTTCGCATTTGGGTGAAAAATAATCCCAGAGTAATTGTCGAAAAACTAATGCACCCACAAAGAGTGACCCTTCGGTGCATTTAATGGGCTAGTGACATCAAAGGGCCGTCATTTTTCCAAAATAAGGCCGGTCAGACAGTTAGTAGGAATGGTGTTCGCTGTCGTGAGATGGTGACATCAAAGGGCCGTCATTTTTCCAAAATGAATCCGGTCAGACTGTTAGTACAAATGGTGTTCGCTGTCGTGAGATGTTAACAAACTTTTTATGGATGTGGACAATATGTGGTTACAACAGAATGATGCCACTTGCCGTGCAGCTAATTAAACAATGGCTCTTTTGTGAGACAAATTCAATGGCCATGTTATCTCACGTGGTGGCCGCCAGGATCATGTGATTTGCCACCCCGTTGAACTTCTTTGTTTTGGAAAGGTATATGTCGATAAGCCACACGTAGAAGAAGAAATATGGTTGATATAACAATATTCCAAGGGCAAAATTCTATGGTTGAATTATAAGGTTGAGCGCAATCGCATAATATGGTTTCAATCTGGAATTTATTTACAAAACTAAGTACAGACAAGAACCAAAATTATAGTATATAACCAAATGTGTGGTAAAAGTAATAGTAGTTGTATCATAGCTAAAAAAAATTAAAATTTTACTGTCATGTCCAACTATATAATATTATATGTTATTGAAAAATTGGTAATTCTATTGTTACGATTAATCGTAGTAGTGTTGAAAGTCACAATATTATGTTTACATATGTACACACGCAAATGGCCTCTATTTATTATTTAAACTAGAGTTTTTGGTTATATACATATAATTTATTTTTCAATCAATATTTTTACTAGTAAAATATAACATTACAATACTAATAAAATCTGCAAAATTGTGTTTGGGTATATCGATATGAGTCCGTAAATCTGCAAAAACACACACACATTCAAATACATTATATATATAATTGTAGATATAAACTCTTACACAAAACCTCTTGTTTTCGCATGTGTATTTCCCAAATGTTTTCACCAGAATATTTATATTAATCTTTTAAATATTCAAACAATTCAGTTTTTATTTGCTATTTAGCCTCTAACATTTATACCAATAAAAAATTAAAGAAATGTTAGAGACGTGTATAAATGAAAAAGCTTGTTTTTTGTGTTTTGATATTATTAGAGCATTTTTTTCTTTTTAAATTCTCAACAATTTATTTAGATTGTTGGGATATAAAGTTGAATGTTTGACAATATCTTTAAAAAATTTCCAAAGTCTACTGATGATTAGGGTAGTTCCTATGAAATGTCGACATATAGATAGCTGGGAAACATAGAAAACAAGCTATTTATAATCTTTTAAATATTATTAGAATTAAAAAGAAAACTCGCACACAAAAAAGTGATTTGTCCAAAATTACTGTAAATGCACATGTCAATAATTTTCACAAAAGCAACAATAGTTAAATTATTTAATGAACGCACATGTATTGCAGATACATACATTAACCATAAGAAAAATAGTCTACAAAATATATTGTTGTACTCAAATTATTTTTTAAAACATTATTATTTCATTCAACCATATGTTAAAATGATAGAATTGTAATAACAGATATATAAAAATTTCAATACTACTATGATTATAGTGAACTAAACTATATCAAAAACGATAATACACTGTTAGCGACAACAATTCAAATTATGGCAGAGTACATACTAACGTTACCACAACAATATTCTAAATTGGTTTTTCTTTGTGTGCAGCAGCAATTCACTGCCTAAAGGATGTAATAATTTGGATTATTGGACCGCCGGTATAGCGGTGGCCATTTGGCCAATATTTGGTTCCATACATAATTGAACCATACCAATATTATCATAATAAAAAGAAATGACAATAGTTCCTACTTAATTTATGTGTTATTTAAACTTAACATCGGCTCTTAAAATTAAACCTCCGCTTATTACACGATATTATTCTTCTCGCTGGAGTTCGAGAAGGCCAAGATTTTTAGTTTTATTATAATACCAATTGCTGTGATCAATAACTCTTAAGCAAAAAAGACAGAAACAAATAACTGAATACTAAAGCTGGGGGACAACTAGCCGTTTCATAGCCGCTACCATTATTCATCAGTTCGCACTAGAATGCGAACTTGGTATCATGTAAATGCGATGTGTTTTTAGTACAGCCGAGCTCTTTAGTTTACTTATTTTTATTTTGAAGCTTAAGATATCAAATAAAAACAAAGCATTTGTTAAACTTAAATCGATTTGCACTCGAATGAAATCTACTACATAAACTATACCATTAACTCAAGTTTCTCAAGCTAGATAAAATACTAAAGCAACTAAAAGTGCTAACTGCCAAAAATATGTATTTTTTTTATTTACTAATTCAGCCATTAAGATCTGTCTAAATAAATAAAAATCTAAGCACTCCTTGAATGGTGGAATACGGCAGGGATGCAGAGCAAAAAGAAATTATTTTACTCGTGACAGGAATAACATTTCGACGACATATTAACAAATAAAGTTGTTATCCGTTGGAACAGCTATACATGCTCAAATTTATACATAAATACTAACATATACTCAAACACATATGTGTGTGTATACAAAAAAAGCCACTAGCAAAAGCTATCAACATGAACATTCATCCATCTATGCACTCATGTGTGTGTTTGGACTCGAATGCATGATGCATGGAATTTCCATTTTCACAAAAATATTCATATTTTAAATATTCTTCAGACTTTTTTGCTCGCTGGTAACTTTTACAAGAGATGTAAGTCTATACTTTTTATGCAATCATGGGGACGGGATTTTAGCATACGACTTGTCTAATTCATGTTGAATAGCTTATGAAATTGGAGTGGTTAGATTTTTTACTGTATAAATTAATACTTTTCTAGGGGGAAGTTTGTGTCTGTGTTTATATAATCATTTTTCTTTTCTCTTTAGTTTGGCGGTTTTATATTTTCTAAACGACATTTTATTTTGTTTTTGTTTTTTTTTTTTTTTTGCAGAAAATAAATATATCTTACTAATTTAAATAGCTGGTAAAAGCAAAATATATTAAATTGCGCGCTATTGTTGTTTTTCACTTAACTTTGCAGGTCTTAGCCATAAGTTTTCTATTACCAAAGTCATCGCCGTCGTCATTGCTATCGTTATTCACATCATGGCAGTCGACGCATATTAGTAAGTATGGTATACATTTTTGAAACGTCGAGTCTTGTTGGGATTTGGGGAATTTGCTGTTGTGGGGTTTTATATGTTGTTGAAAGTTTTGGTTGTGTTTTGGTTACATCAACCGAAATATGCAAAACGCGGAAAGAATAGAAATATGAGTATGTGAGTGCATGTGTGTATATATGTAAGTATGTGTGCAAGTTGGTTCAGTGTTTATCTGGAAAGAGTAATAGTTAATTCTTGTACGTAAGCGCTTTGTGGATTTATATTTTAATGAAATAAAATAGGATTTTAAAATTGCATTTTGGCGCATTAAATAAACTAAATTTTGCAAAACATTCTTGTTTTCTCGCCAACCTTTATTTAAGGAATTTAAACTTAAGGTTTTATAATCTAATAAATAATAAGTCTGCGTGAAGACCAAATTACAGACGTTTTTTTTTTTTTTTTTTATATTGGACCAGTACTCAGGGGATAACCCCTACATATGCAGTGCATTGTACCAGAACTAGGAAAATAGGTTGTGAGGAGGGGGAAAGAGGGAGTATTGTTTGTGAACATTTGACTTGAACTTTCCAACGTTATAACAGACAGGAAACACGTCTGCAGGCAACTTATTCCACAGACGAAGTGTACGGCTGAAAAACGAATTCTCTCTGTAATGCGTGGTGCGATTCCCCGGGCAATCGACCACAAATGGATGAGCTCTAGACGATGAGTGCGTGCTACGTAAAAATGTGCGAGTTTCGGGAACAAGATCCCTAATCTCGTCAGAGCAAAATCCATTGTAGTAACGATAGAACAGAGCAACGCACCCCACACTGCGACGATGCTCCAGTGAGTCAATAGAGTTGGATACCCTACTGTCACCGATAAGCTTCTTCACCCTCTCCTGCACACGGTCGAGTAACCCCAAAAGAGACTTTGAGGCACCGGCCCAAACATGAGAGTTGTATTACATTTTCGGTAGGATGTAGGTGGTATAAATAGTAAGGAGGTCGGATGAAGTGAAGTACATCTTACACCGTTTCAAAAAACCAAGGCACTTGAATGCTTCTTTGGAGACATGAAAAATGTGTTCAGTCCAGCGAACATCACACTGTATCTTCATTCCAAGAACATCAAGAGCATCCGATTCCTCAATATTTATAACATCCATGAGTACAGATGAAGCAGCATTTGCGGTCGTTTGTTTGTGTGTTAATAGGCAACTGTGACCCTGTTTTTACGACCCCATTCGGAGATTAATAGAAGATCACTATTCAGTGAATCATTCATATTTAGCCTCTTGGCAGCGATCTCTGATAGGCTGGGCCTATAACTAAAAGAGTACGAGTGACAAATGCTGCTGTCATCCGCGAAAGAATGGATAGGGTTGGAAGTTTGATAGAGAAGGTCGTTGAGGAAAATAAGAAATAGAGTAGGGGAAAGAACGGAGCCTTGCGGTACCCCTGAATTAATCTTGAACATTGAACACATTCGAGACAGCAGGCTACACGAACACAAGACTACAAATGTAGCTTGTAGCCAACTACATAATTATATTGAAAGCGGCAGCTACATAATAAACAGCTGATATTGTTTTCTCTATCTGCTTACAATTATTAAAAAGCTTTTTGTGCATAAAAAATGGCTGAGGAATATTTAGAAAATTCTATAGTAGCTATTGCTAAAATAGTATTCGAATAGTATTCGTCGTAATAATATATATAAATATTAAAAAATTATGTATTTGCAAATCACAATCAAAATCCACAATTACAATTAAAACTTCTGAAATATAATCAGCTGCTTTTTTGCATTTCAAGGGTGCCACTTATAATTTTTTTTAGTTGTTTGTAAAGCTATCATCTAGGTTGTGAAGAGTAAGAAAAAAGGAAGAAAATGCAATGAACTATTTAAAGACTAAAGTAATTTAAATATAACTCCATAATTTATAAACCAATACACGGAAATAATTTTTTGGCAAGAATTATTATTAAACATATTCAATTTAGAAATATACACTTTTATACATAAAAGAAGAGTTATTATTGTTTCAATAATCTTATAATAACAGAAAGAAATATATAAAACACTAACAAACATCTGTAATAATTTGCAATGCATGTAAGAACATGAATTTTTGTTTCGGTTTACGGAAAATGCAAATAAAGCGCAGTGCGGTACTCTATACGAAATTTCAGTTTATAAAAATCAGTTTTTATACACGGAAAACTATCATGTTGATTTTTGCAGGTATGAAAATTTGTTTATGTGTATTTTAGTTATTTAATAACTAAATTTGAAGTTATTCTCTTATATCGAAATGGTTCATTGTTTTCTGGCTAATAAAGTTCAAATCTGGCTTTCGCCAGGCAGGATTTTTATTTTCCAATTATAACAATAATTGCCGCGATCCACTACAATATGTAATAATACCAGACAATATAAAATTGATTGCTTTTACTCTTGGGCCACATTTCCTTTTTATAAGCACACAGAACTAAAATCATCCAACATTTTAAATAACAATACTTTTTGCCAATTCTTTTTACCAAAAACAGCGCATACGAGTATGTGATGAATAAAAAAATTTTTAGATTTAAATAAGTAAGACTTTTTGCTATATAATATACTCGTATAAAGAAACAATATCTAAAAACACAAAGATCGTCTGAAACTTGTCTTAAAAATGGGTGGGATCAGCTTTTAAAACGGTTAACTTAAAAAGTGCTTAACAGAACATTTATAAAAATAAATAGAATTTTTGTATTAATACAGTTCTGTTGTATTTGTCTTAAAAGTTATTTATAAAGCTGTTAACCTTTTTTATGAATACAATTTGTAAATTTCTTTTCAAAGCACTAATTTATTTGTATTCGCTTGATACATTGACATCACTAAAAAAGTTTTGTAGCCAACAAAAATAGAAATTAGTTTAATTAGTCTGCAACGACAAAGCCAGCATGGACAATAACCTGCAGTCGTGTTGCCTTGCTGTTTTCAAAATAATCATTCTCATAAGAACACGTGTATTTTAATTTTGAGCTTTTGTAGTCGGTAGCCTGCTGTCTCGAATGTGTTTAATGCTTTAGAATAAAGGTGTGAAATTTTTGGTGGCTGGAACTACACACGGCTTGTAATCTGTTTATAAATGGAAACAAGTTAAACACTAAATAGAAAACATTAATTAAAAATATATATTGTAATTCAACAAGATTGTTTGTTGCTATCATGAGAAAAATACAAAAAGAAAAATACAAAGGCCTGTGCGAATAAAAAATATTTGAACTGAGTAAAATGCTTTATGTAGATCTTTTCCGATTTTTCTCCTAATGGTTATATCCAATCTTCAAACCCTGTTTCGGTGTGCCGCGGGTTTCTGGGACGCCCTGTACTCGTATAAATGCATAAAATTACTAAGAAATAGCACTTTATTGCAAAACTATATTTCATTTCAATAGCTGATAAAATATCTAAGTTTAAAACTTCATGATCGGCTTGAAATACCATCAAAACGAAAGTTTTTTCAAGTTCACACAGGACTTAATTTTTTTTTTGGCAGTGCTATATTTCGCTTCTATTGCTTTATATAACTATTCAAACAATTGAGTTTTATTCACTAATATTGATACCAATAAAAAAATTTTTAAAAAGGTTGTTTTTTATGTTTTCCAGCTGTCTATATGTCGACCATCTTACAGATGGCTTGGCAGACATGAAAAAATACATGAGGAATTACATATAAAAAAAAAACCAGACGTAAAAACATGTCGTCTGCGGGTGCCTTAAAAGAACATACAAAATATAATAAAAACTGTTAGGGCTTGAAAAATCGCTACAAAGTAGTCTTGGCGATGTCCACTTCTTTTTTGGATCGTTTACTGAAGACGCCTAAAAGGCAGTGATATTTTCGTCACGTCGGCTATTTTGTTATACCACTGGCACGGCAGCATTACACATTGGATATGTAGACATAAATTTTTGCACTAAACTTGCAATAGCTTGCCTACGAGCGCGAGAACAACCAGCAAAAATTTTAGTTTATGCTCTTAAAGTTGCGATCACCGAACCCGAATTTCGTTAGTGCATTTTTAAGAGTTGCATACGTTGTTTGTTTGCGTACTTTACCATTTTTTTTTTTAACTTTATTATTTTATTTATTGAATCTTCATAAAAAATGTAATGACAATAAGTATTCAAATCTTAATACTAAAAAAATTTGTGATTAAATTCCTGCCAGGGCTGGACAAAAATTTATTTCTATGCGAATATTATTTCAGAATTCAGTCATCTGTTTAGAGCTCTAATGATGAAAATTTTGAGTTTATTAAAAAAAAAAAAAACGAAAGTAACGAAAAATGCGAAAAAGATTTACATAACCACCTGCCTTATGGCCTTATCTGATGATTACCACAATTTACCAGCACCCCTGTGTAGCTGACTAGGCTCATACAGGTAGCAATTTTTGCCATATGTTTGTAGCCATATGAGCAACTTATTGTTGAGGAGATCGGGCCTTCTTATCTCTCCTATATGCAATTTCCCAGCAATCAATGGAAGACAAGGCTAAATGAGTGGGTAGGCCGAAGCCCACTTAGAACATCAGCCCTTAAACCAACCATCACCGCTGGTTTCTTACAATACAGGTATTTGTTGTAAATTTTGTTAGTCTGAGCAGTGTCGAAGGTATATACCCTGGGCCCTGATCAGTTTTAACTAATTTAATTCCAACATTTTATAAGCTGTAATAGAGTTTGTTTGGGTCTTTCGTGTTGTTATTGTTGAAGCTAAACGTCCACAAACCCTACTCCCTCTTTTCTCCTCCTTATAACCTATTTGCATAGTTCCAGTACAATGCACTGCATATGTAGGGTAATCCCCTGAGTACTGGTCCAAGATAAACAAAAAACCTCGGGGGGTTGTTTGCCCCGAAAAAAGCCACATACCAAACAATTGTCAAGGATACTTCACCCCCCTTCTGCGTTTTAGGTTTCAACCACAGCCTGAACGTTTCAGCCAAGGTAGGCACCCTAACCATGATCAGCTCGGGTTGAAATGCAACCAGAACCACCCTGGGGCCATGCTGATCACCGTTAGTTTAAACCCTTGGTTAGGGTTTCGGAAGCCAAAACAACATAAGTCATGCGGCTTCCTAGAGTTTTATTTGCTACAACAAACGGGAGACCCCTTCCCCTCTTTACCCGAAAAACAAAGTGCCCCGGTTAGGAATACGCCAAGGCAAAAACTGTTCCCCTGGGGGAAAAACGAAAGTTACAGTTAGATTATCAATGCGTTCACAAATTAATTTAAAGTTGTTAAGCACGTAGTGGAAAACCCTTTAAAAATATTACTGCTCTTTGTATTTCTGATCAACTCGTTAAATATCAGTAATCAGGGGGCTAATTCTGTTATTCGCCTACGAGCGAGTTTTTACTCGAATGTGCGAGTTTTTACACTTTTGGGACTATCTCATTCGATATCGAGTAAAAGGTTTCGAAATTTCTAATGATGGCATTCGATAGCGAGTAACCATTCGAATGCAACCGTGCAACTTTTTACTCGTAAACAAAAGTATTATCGAAAACCAGCCAAACAGAAAAACACAAAAGAAATGTAAAATTTTGAATAGCAATAATAGTTAAGTTAAATTGAGAATTTTTGGTTCTTAAGGCTTTTTTTTTTAATTCATGACTTATATATACAGGTATATGTTAAAGATGAGTATTTGCCAAGGAAACAAATACTTATATTTGAAGTCACATTTTTTGATATTCAAGAATATATTTTTGTTTTTTTTTTTTAGAAATGCATATATACATACATATGCTTATACATACATAGTTAAATAGTTGTTTTTTACATACATATTTATTGAATTGTTATTTCTATTTACTTACTTTTTAATGTACAAACACGCATATATGACTGGGGCCAAATCACCGCATACGATATCGAGCAAAATTATCGACATTTTTCATTTTGGGATCACGGCATACGATATCGAATAAACTGTATTGCCATAATATAAAAAAGTTAAAGGATTTATTTTTTGTATTCCTATTTTTAGGGAACGTATGGTCTTCAATCTATTGCATTTTGTTTAAATTACCGATTATGCATCGGTTGCCATAATTTAGATGTATCGTAATGTTATTCGATACGATAGTTATTTCGATATCGTATGCGGCGATTAGACCCCTGATTTAAATGAATTGTTATTGTGAACGTATGTGTGTTTATTTAGTTTTTAAGTGTTATAAAACACATTTTGTCAGTATTTTGTAACACTGAAGTGATAACTCGATTCGTTACGTAACGAGTCACATCATTCGAAATTTACACTATATCGAAATAATTTTCTACTCGATAGTAATTTCGATCACGAATGACAGAATTAGCCCCCAGTTCGCTTAAAGCTAAGTTGGCTCATTTGCGTTTTTTAAGCAAAATATTTTACTGAAATAATTTTATATTCATTTAATTTGAACTTAAGAGATGTTTTAAATAAATTCAAATCAGTAAATGTAAAACTTTTTTGAGTGTAAAAGGACGGAATACACAGTTTCAGTTACTGGCCAACATATGGATTGTTTAATAACAACTTTTGCATATCTGTAACACACACAATGTTATTAATATTTGTTGATTTAAAAACGTGCTTTTCATTATTCCATTATAATTTTTCTTTTGCTCTTTCAACTTTATTTTTCTATTCTTAGTAGCATTTACAATACCATTTGTGCATGTTTCAGGTGCTTTCTTAGGTATTCTTAACTCAATGAAAGAACAACTTTGAACGTTTAAGGTAACAGCTGTTTAATTTTTTTTTATTTCAGTTTGCAACACTTAAAAAAACTTACCTAGTTTTTTTTCTTTCAAATAAAAAAATGAAATAACCAAAAACTCTTCCAATTTCAATTTAAGCATGAAATATAAAGGTTTTCCATTTTCGTTATGATTTTTTTTTTCCTTTTTACGTATTTGGTTTCTGGAAAATCTCTTAAAAAAGTGTGTCGTCGTTTTTTTTTCGTTTGCCCACAAAAGCAACAAAAAAAGAAAAAAATGCTGTTCAATATTCAAAAGCTCTGTTCACCGTTTTTCATTTTTGCTAGTTGTTTTTGTTTTTGTATGTGAATATCTATGATATTCATTTATATATTTATGTATGTATGTATGTGTATTTGTGGAAAAAAGTTTGAATGTTTTTGTAAATATAAGGGGATTCAAAAGGGATTTTTTTTTTATGGAAAGTTCATGATACCAATACTTTACTCCATAAAAGTGCATCATTTAAAGAGTTTATGTTTTGCTGCCTTTTGGTTGTTGTTCACGTTTTTATTGCTATATTTCAATGATAGATTAAAACACATTTTTATGGAGCTTAAAAGGATTATTGCAAAGATAAATCTGGTTTGAGTTTTTTTCTCACTTTTTATTTCTAACAAAATCAAAAAATGAAAAAAAAAAATATTATGAAAGTTAAAATATTAAATAATAAAGTTTAAATTTACAGCAATTTATATTCGACAGGCATTTGTGTTTTGTTTTGTGTTTAAGTAATCTTTGTCAAACAATTTTAAACTGGTGGCAAATTTTTGTGGTTTCGTTAGAATTCAAAGAATTTAAGAATGTTTGCAGAAATATACAGCCATGTCACAGTATTCAATTCTAATGGAAACGGCAGCAGACAAAGAATAATTCAATGGCTCGGTGGCTGAGTAGTTAAGGCAGCCGTTCATGATGCATTATGATCCGAATTCAAATACGATAATGGTTGTAGCGACTGCAAGACCACTAGTTGTCCCCCAGCTTAAGGTTTCATTATTTTTCTTGTCTTCTTTAATCAAAAATTATTGATCACAGCAAATTTGTATTGTAAAAAATCCTTTATAAGAATAACTTAAGAAAAGAAAACTTGTACACATTAATCTTTAATTTATATAATTAAATCTTTTTAGTCCCTCAGAAAACGATAAACTAAAACGTATATCAAAATTAGATTAGCTTTAAAGTTAAAAAGTTATTGAGTTTTTTATTCATTATATTAGCTTCTAACATTGATACCAATAAAAAATTATAAACAGCTTGTTTTCTATGTCACCCAGCTGTCTATATGTCGGCACTTCATAGGCGCTATCCCTATCATCAGCAGACTTTGGAAATTTTTGAAAGATATTCTCAAACATTCAACTTTATATCCCAACAATCTAAATAAATTGCTGAGAATTTAAAAAGAAAAATGCTCTAATAATATCCGTCAAAACACAAAAAACAAGCTTTTTCATGTATACACGTCTCCAACAAATCGTAGCAACCAACGGGTTGTTCATTCTGATATCGATAATAATTAAAAAATGTATAAACAGCATAGGAACTACCCTAATTGTCAGGTGACTTTGGAAATGTTTAAAAGATATTCTCAAACATTCAACTTTATATCCCATTCCCATTTCAACTTTTCGAAGTACATCTTGACCACTTTTGCAATATAAGGTCGATCATAGTCAAGCTGTAAAGTGACTCGATCATATCTCTCGTTGTATTGCAGCCGTTTGTCTCACTATCGTGAGATGATAATGTATCTGCCTGACCAACCTCATTTCGGAAAAAATGCGGCCCAATGATGCCGCCAGTCTATAAACCGCACCAAGCTGTCACTCTTTAAAGATGCGTTGGTTTTTCGCCAACAACTTATCATTCACCTAAATGCAGTAATTCTGCTTATTGACGAATCCACTGAGGTCAAAATGTGCCTAATCACTGAAAATTGTTTTCTACGAAATTGATCTTCCATTGTTGCCATTTCTTGCCACCATTCTGGCCTTGTTGGCGTGTATAATGTTCATCAACGACGAGCGTGAGAGGTGCAATTGTTGGCAGTTGTTGAGGTGGCTCTTCAGCCACTCTATCGCGAATAGAAGCAATATTTTCTACAGAACGAGTTGTACGAGCATGTCTGGTATTTTCACATCTCATACAGACCCAGTTTGCTCAGATTTTTGCTCTCGATTGTACGCACATTTGGACTATTTTAAATAGTTTGAATACTTTGGGAGTATTTACTTTTTGTTTTCGATGTAGCTGACCCAATTGACCATACCCGAGATAATCAGAAAAGCGGATTTGTTTTTTCTTCAATCCACTTTATTAATCCAATGATTTTTATACAAAATTAAAATTGAATTTTTAATCCACTTAGCAATCGTTGCTACGATGCAGCGACACCAATTCGCCTTGTTTATTAAACTATATATTTTTTATTTTATTTTTAATTAGAATTAGGGATACCATGTTCACGACATGTATTTGTACAATTTTAGTTTGGACGTAGTTGAAGCTAATATTAGCTTCCCAAACCAATGGTAACTAACCATATATAGCATTTTCAAATGGACACTTAAACTCATGTTTCGCTCTCCTATTCATGATTCACACCAGAGATCTGCAACCGGTGCCTTTTATAATGATCTAAGTACAGCCGGCTTAAATCGAGATACGGTGTGACTGGCAACTGCATATTGTTTGCACAAGTATGTTTTCTACTTGTTATAGCTTGCGTCTGTTAACTAGAGTACATAACATATCCAATCAAGCTTGTTTGCGGTGGCTGCTTGATTTGGTATCTAAATAATTTTTTCCACATTCGGCAATCGAACTCGTACTTCTTTTTAACAATGAAAATAATATATAAGTTACATCGTGTTTCAGTTGAAGTTTTTCCTTTCTTAAGTTTTTTCTTAAGAAGGATTTTTTACAATACAAATTTGCTGTGGTCAATAATTTTTGATTGAAGAATACAAGAAAAATAATAATCAAACCTTTAGCTGGGGGACAACTAATATATAAAAAATAAAACTTGTATTTATTGTGTTTTGTATTTAAGAATTTGCAGTCACACATTTACTTTACCCATGAGAGTGTGTATGTTCAGTTTTATGTATTTGCCCAGTCACACTCGGTAAACTTATTCGTACTAAGTGCGAAGTTGCCAGAAAGTTTTTAAAACCTCATGTTTTGGCGATCGTGTTTTGAAGAAACTAAATGCACATATTTTATTTGAACATATTTAGTACAAAACCGGTAAAAATAATAATTTTTACTTTAAAAAAAATTAGATTATTTTTTATAAAGCACATTTTTATCAAATTTATTTTATGTTTCTTTACTTATAATGATTTTTATTTCTTGATTTTAACCCATAACCACAATAAATGTACCAAATCTGGAAAAAATTTTGTTTGAATTGCATTTTTGTTTCAAATTTTTGAGCAAAAACAATCTTAAAATCGTTATTCAGTATGCTACTTTCAAAATCGTTAACATGGTTGTAAATTATTAAAACTGGCAGCTGCGATTTCAGTTAAAGTTAAATAAAGGAGGCTTATGTACACAACAAAATAATTTGTCGAGAGTGTTGGTTTTACAAGTTGATTTTGCGGCGACATCATGTATGTATTCTTTTACTTTAAAAAAAATACACAATATACTAAAGTGATTGTTTACATGTACCAAGATTTCACAAACGAACGTAAGGTATAAATACCACCGCATCAATTTTGAAGAGTGTTTAAACTACTCGGATGTGATAATGATTGAATAAACAATCGGTGTACTTATGGTTGCGGTGCACCGGTGCAGATCTCTGATTCACATTCTAAGGCCCAGTTTTTGAGTTCGTATTTAAATGTTATTTAGCTTTAAGTTCTATTTAAATACGATAATCAGTTTTTCACTACAAATTTGGACTAAACTTAAATGCCCAAACTTCTTCATTTAAGTTTTATTTAAGTTTTTCTCATAGTATTCTCATATATGGTTTTTGTGTGCTTGCATTTGCATTAGTGCAAAAAAGGTAAACAAAACACACATACGAGCTATTGCCTGCAAAAGATATTCGAAAATAAGTTGATAATTTTGCACTAAGCAACAGCACAGTATAATAATTTATTAAAAATAACTTAGCATAAAATAAAATTGTTAAGTTTTTCTATGCCGTTAATAAATTTAATATTTTTCTTTAAGAATTTTTCTATTCTTCCACTTACAAACAGCTGTTCTATGAAATACTTTCCATAATATTTGGAATTAAAGTAGAGCTGTCACACTTTCATCGCATTTAAATAAGAACAATAATTTAATAGTGATAAACTGAACTAGCATTTAAATACAACTTAAATTTAAATGAAAATTAACTAATTTTGTATTTAAATACGCAGTCAAAAACTGGGCGGCCTAAACGTAATTGAATCAACTTATGTCACCATCTTGTTTCAGTTTGAAACTACTAGCCAAATACGAATATTTTCCGTGTTCTCTTATCTTAATAATAAATTGTCACTGGTTTATCTGAACTATACCTCAGAAAAATGTAGACAAGGTAAAAATAAATAATTAATGTGTTGTAATATCAAAAGAAAAACATTGAACGATAAAAAGAAGATATTTACATATAAATTTAAATAAAAATTTAAAAAAGTAATGAAAATGAAAAAATCGCGTTAAACATTTGTTCTACAAATATTTATAAACATTAAAGAGAAACCACGTTTCGCAAACGTGAGTCAGAGAGCGAAACGGCTGTTTTTTATATTACTATCGGAACATGCTACTAGGAAATTTTTCTTAACATTTGTTAATTAACTAGCTTTGCTAACACCCAATTTTCACGATGATTTTTTCAAACATCGTAAAGTCATGTCTTTCATATATGTGAGCAAATTTAATGGAAATGAAAGAGGGGTAAACAAAAAGACACGAACTAATTCCTTTTTGTTATCATTTGTAATATTGCTATTATTTTTCATTTACCTTCGTTCGACAAGATGACTACATCGATACTAACAAAAGGATAAAAAGAGACAAACGATATTATTTTGCAACTACAATTGAAAAAAAGACATGTTTTAAAAAATCATGGTGAAAATGTAACATGATTTTGGTAGCAGCTTTAAAATAAAATAAAAAAAAAAAAAAAACTTTAAAAATCATCGTTTTTTTTCATAAGACTATTCATATTTAATCTGTTTGGCTTGTCTGATGAGAACAGTTGTTTAACAAATCTTTGATGTGTTTTTTTTAATTAAATAAATATAATTTGCCTTATCGAAAGCTGCCATAAATATATTATTATGATTATTAAAAGGTTTTCATTTTCATCTTTTAACTACAACTTGTCTAATATTAATAAAATTATTTTTTATTATACAATTTTAAGGAAGATTATCCAAAATTCAAAACAACTTTCAAGTAATCCCAAAACAAGTATAAGCTCATAACAACTGTTACGCACTTTTTTTTATTCTACAAATTTTTTTTCCTTGTCGTATAAAAATTTTATTCTATTTTCTTAAAACAGCAGTATTTAAACATTTAACATGCCACAAAATGGTGCAACATCATGCCTATGAACTTCGCGTTAACTTCGGTATAAAATATATTTTATTGCTGTTTTCCACACAAAAACAGCATAAATTTTTTTTTTTAAAAACCAACCGTTTTAAAAACACTTGAAGCTGTTAGCAAATAAACAATAAAAACAACAAAATGGGGAAATAAAATGTTGAATTAAAAACACCTTTATAACTTTCAACTTCCTTCCATATCTCTTCGTCAAAAATGCTAAAATTTATATGCACAAACAAATAAAAATATATATTGTCTTAAAAGCTATATGAGAGTGTGTGTGTGTGTGTGTGCTGAAGTATTTTAGAAATATGATTGATGATAAAAACGTAACATAAAGTCCAGGAGTGTATATCTTGGTACAGTGCCGCAGCAGGACGAGTTTCTCGATATTATATTTTTCAGTTTGTCTTTATACATATTCGTACTGGTGTTTTCGTAAGCGCTTGCAAAAAACGCTTAAAAATATCGCAAATGATGAAGAGAAAAGAAATTTAACATAATTTTTCTTTTCTCAGATTTTTCTTTGCTATCGTTTGTCTCAAATGGCAGACGGCTCTTACAAACACCTGCAGCACTGAAGTAAAATATTTTTTGGAGGTATTGCATCACTTGTTATTTTCCACTATCAATAGAAACAAAATTTGTCAGGTGTTTGAAAGAAAATATTCAAGCATGTTTTGAGAAACGCAAATCGCTTAAATTTAGCGTTTTCGATTTGAAAACGCCAAATAGGTGTTCTGAGAAGCGAATAACGCAAGAAATATGGTTTTGCGATTTGAAATCGCCAAAAAGGTGTTCTGGAAAACCCAAATCGCTTAAAATTTGCGACTTCAACTCGCATATATATATCGAACTGATTGAATTTGCAAACGGAAATAAAATTATTCACAATTAAAATTTAATATGTTTTCTTTTTATTTCAATAAAAACTTGAAAGGATTTTACACATTTTCATTCTAAATTGAAAATGTTTCTATTTGCTGTGAAATTTTTTTTTCGTTTTATATTACTACCACATACATATATATGTATGTAGAACACATGTTGTATTTTTTCGGAAAAACTTCTAAACGCCAGTAAAACGCGCATTCCTCATAACACCTAAAAATCAATTTAGCGTTTTTCAAAACGCATTGCGGTTTCAGAACGCGCGTTCTCGGAACATGGCTGATTATATTGTTTTCTTGATATCACTAATCTCTTTCTGATTTACATATATAAAACAACTTATGCCCATATTAATTTGTTGAGCTTTATAACTTTTAAATTATATTTTGGGGTTTTGTACATTTGTACCACGGGTGTTAGTTCAAGTTTTTCCGTCGTTAAGTTTCTTAAGAAGAATTTTTACAATACAAATTTGCTGTGATCAAGAATTTTTGATTAATGAAGCCCAGAAAAAATAATCAAACCTTTTTTTTGCTGGCGGACAGTTGTGAAAAAGATTTACATCAGCACCTGCCTTGCGGCCTTATTTGATGATGGACCAGTTCCACGCAGTGAATTATTCACGATTCACCAGCGGCCTCGTGTGGCTTGCTAGGCTCACATAGGTAGCAATTTATGTCATATGATTGCGGTCATATCAGCAACTTCTTGTTGAGGAGTTCGGGCCTTCTAATCCCACCTATCTGCAATTTCTCAGCAATCAATGGAAGACAAGGCTTAATGAGTTGGCAGGCCGAAGCCCACTAAGAGCTTCAGCCCTTAAACCAACTCACCCGTCACCCATCACCACTGGTTTCTTGCAATACTACCTGTTGTATAGGCAACAGATCCTCGGGACGTTGTTAGTCCCCGAAAAAAGCCACACACCAAACAATTATCAAGGATACTAACACTCCCTTCCTGCGTTTTAGGTTTCAACCACAGCCAAGGTAGGCACCTCAGCTATGATCAGCCCGGGTCGAATCGCAAGCAGAACTACCCGGGGGCCATGCTGATCCCCTTTCTGCCAATTTATACCCTTGGTAAGGGTTTCGGAAGCCAACACAACATAAGTCATGCGGCTTCCTAGAGTTTTGTTTACCGCAACAAACGAAGGACCCCTTCGCCCTTTTCCCGAAAAACAGAGTGCCCAAGTTAGGAATACGCCAAGGCAAAACGTGTTCCCCGGGGGGAATACTGGCGGGCGGACAACTAGACAACTTTGTAGTCACTACACTACTAAACTCGGCTCATGACGCATCATGAACGTTCCCTTTAATCATTCAGTTACCAAGCCATTGATATATTTCTATCTATATTCATCTCATATTGAATCATATGTATTCTTTGGTAATAGGCCGCATTGTTTGTGCAAATAAACACCTCACTACCTCGCTTACTTTGTGTGCAGGTGGTAGGCGTTCACTCTACAAATGTATACTAGGTTCGTATATGAGATGGTGTGCATTACTGACTTACAAGTCTGAATCGGATCATCGCTTCTGCAAGCCAAACTTTGGCCGCTGGGAATACGATGAAGAAATTCTTTCTGTCTTTGCCTTGTCAGCAGCTATTCACAAGCAAATAAACACCGTTAAACATCTATTGGCTTCAACTCACCTTGTTTTTGTATCATTCCCTTGACTTTTAGAAATGGCTTGTTGTATCACTCAAAATGATCCTGACGGAGAACCCTGCTTTCTAACGTCTTCAGCAAAAATTATGACAGGCAACACAACGGGACCTGACTGGACCCAAGTGGGCTGGCATTGTTTTGCAAATCTGCTGGTAAAATAATATTAGCTCCTACAGATTTATATAGACCAAGACCAAAGGATTCGGAGCCTATCGATAGAAAAACAGACTTACCCATGTCTGTTTTGTACATTGACTATAGCTGTCCTTGCGCAAGGTGTACAGCTAAGAAAACGCGCATCCATGAGTGCCTCAAGGGTCTTCTAGCCACTGGTTGTTCAATTATCACATTGTTTCTTAATGAGACCTGCTATAGACTTCATGGCCGGCATGATTTTGCTAAGCCTACTAGTCTCATAGGCCCCTTCTATACCACTCCAGAAAGTCCTCCAAGACTTTTACATTGTGTTTGTTTCTAGATGTATCACTCATTATAGATTTATAAACTGCACATTAGATTTAGTCTTTAAACAACTGGCTTTAAACTAACGTTTAAATTGAATTGATTTTTTCATTTTTTAATCACATTAAGTTTTCGCTTCCAATGTAATTGTGTATTTAATACGCTGAACTTCTGAAATATGTTTTTACATATCTAAAATAAGTAATGAACTCCTTGAGTTCTCTGATCGAATAGTATGCCTTCTTGCGTGGTTGGCTGTTCCGCACGAAAAATCCTGCAAAAGTTCAAATAACATGTTTTTTTCATGACCATTGTACGGATGCTTATGATGCCAGAAAAACTTCTGCACTTCTAATTTTTTCCCCCTAAAAAAAAAAAAACATATAAAATTTTATTGAATATTTTTATTGTTGCCGTTTCCCCAAATAAGAAAATAAATGTAAAATAAAATAGCAATGAGGAAAAAATGAAAAGTTAGGCGATTGTTATATTTAATCAAAGGCAAAAAAACAACAAAATTTTTATTTGATGTTAAGTAATGGTGAGGCAATATGAGGTAATGGGTTTGGAAGGTGGAAAGGTAATGGGGAACAGAACGTACAGGGCTTTTGATTGGCAGTGAATCACTGCAGGTGTAATTAAAGTTTAAGGTCAAATTTTTTTGTTTTTCAAGTCTCTTTTTTAATTTTTTCTCACTTTTCTAATATTCTAAGCAATTTCCATTATATATATTTTTTTTTGCAACTTAAATGACTTTTTCATTGTTAGGCAAAGAAGAAATAAAAATCAGGGCTCGACATAAAACAGCACACTGAATTCTTACGACTTGTACTTGAATTTAGTTCTGTTGTATGGACGCCATTAAGAATATTTAAAAGAATTTCATGCCTCGTAAATGCTGCTAAATATTGTTTAAAATTGTATATTGCAATTTTCGCTTTATAAAGTTATTTTTCCTGCATTTTATGCATTCTGCATTTATTACAAATACTCAACAGTTCCTTGAACTTGTCGAGTTTAAAAAAAAAATGAACCAACTTTTGACGCGCTGCCTGCGAAATCGTTAATGGTTAAACAAACTTTTTTAAAATTAACAAACACTCATTGGTGAGGAATGAAATGAAATAATGTTATGGAAAATTATTACAACTTTTAACAACAAACAGAGAACAAAAGCTTGTAGTTATATTACGAACATAGCGTTGTTTTGAAAATGCTCTTTTTGTAATTTGGCCATGTTTGTTGGGTTGTTTTTTGTATTAAGTGAACTTTAAACTTTCGCTGTTGTAAGGAGAGGTTAATTATTTGTTTAATTAGCATTTGTACATACAAGCATAAAATTACCACTTGTAAATTTTCGTTTATAAAATTAAATAATATTTGTTTTTTATGCATCAAAACTTGCATGAAGGATATATGAAGTTAGCCGTTAATGTTGATGTCAGAGCGCTTACTGGAAGCGAAGTGAAGACAGAAGCGATAAAGGTTTATGCCAAAGCAACGCTAGAAGATGCCAAAGTGAACATTTTGCTGATCCAAACTATTTAGTTTGCTGTTATTAATTTTTAATTGTTATGAATGGCTTGGATTATTTGGATTTTTTAATTTTGCTGCAATATTTTTCCAAGAACCATTGCAATTCTGTTGGTATTGTGTTCTAAAGTAAAGCACGGGTAAAGCCTTTTGCTGTTAACTTTTTGATAGTGATTTTAATATTCGAAAATATTCTTATTATATAAAGACCGTCCATTTGGTTTTCTTAGGAACATTTTAAAAAACCCTCTTTTTTCTTTTAACAGCTTCGCACAATGAGTAATTTTTCTGACACCCAAAAATATTAAATTCGACTATAAAATGCCCCCCAGGCAACAGGTTTTGCCTTAGCGTATTTCAAAAAAGGGCATTTTGTTTTTCGGCTAAAGAGTTGCTCACTTGTTGTAACAGTAGTAAAAAAGATTTACATCAGCACCTGCCTTTATGGCATTATCTGATGATGGTACAAGTTCCAAGGAGTGAATTATTCAGGATTCACCAGCGCCCCCGTGTGGTTGACTAGGCTCACACAGGTAGCAGTTTTTACCATATGTTTGTAGCCATATAAGCAACTTCTTGTTGAGGAGTTTGGGCCTTCTTATCTCTCCTATATGCAATTTCCCAGCAGGCCTAATAAGTTGGTTGGCTGAAGTCCACTAGCAGCAGCAGCCCTTAAAGCAACTCACCCATCAACCCTCACCACAGTACAGGTATCTGTTGTAAGGGCAACAGACCCTCGGGAGGTTGTTAGTTCCCGAAAAAAGCCACACACCAAACAATTATCAAGGATTAATTTGTTAAATTTTTGTTGAACTTTATAATTTTGAAATTAAAATTTTTTTCGGTTTATACTCCTTTATTGGAACATAGTCATAACGTAAAAAAGCTCGTTTCGAGAAAAACGCATTTAAAATTTTTAGTTTCCATACAAGTCTTAGCAAAATTTTTGAGGAAATATCTCCTAAAGGAAACAGTTTAGGAGCAATTTGAATAAATTTTTGGCACAATATAAATGATAGTACTGTTAACAATTCTGCATTATTAACTCGAAAAGCTCATTTTTTGAGATATGACTATGTTGCAATAAAGGAGCGATATGTACATCGGGTTCTAGTTCAAGTTTTCCTCTTCTTAAGTTTTTTTTTTCTTCAGAAGGATTTTTTACAATACAAATTTGCTGTGATCAATAATTATTGATTGAAGAAGACAAGAAAAATAATAATCAAATCTTTAGCTGGGGGACAACTAGCTGTTTCGTAGTCGCTACACTACTCACCAGCACGCACTGGCATTTGAACTCGGATCATGACGTATCATGATATGCTGCTTTAACCACTAAGCCACCGAGCATTTAATTATTTTCTATATATATTCATCTCATATTGAATCAAATATGCATTTTTGTTAATTGCCCGCATTGTTTGTACAGTGTATGCTGTCTCAGAACTAGCTTAGTGGTCAAAGCAGCATATCATGATACGTCATGATCCGATTTCAAATTCCAGTGGGTGCTGATGAGTAGTGTAGCGACTACGAAACAGCTAGTTGTCCCCCAGCTAAAGATTTGCTTATTATTTTTCTTGTCTTCTTCAATCAATAATTATTGATCACAGCAAATTTGTATTGTAAAAAATCCTTCTTAAGAAAAAACTTAAGAAATGAAAAACTTGAACTAGAACCCGATGTACATATGTACAAACCGAAAAAATTTTTAATTATCAAGGATACTAACTGCCCCTTCCTGCTTTTTAGGTTTAAACCACAGCCAGATCGTTCCAGCCAAGGTCAGCCTGCGTTGAGCTGCAAGCGGAACCACCCAGGGACATTGCTATCTCCTATTCTGCCTTTGGTAAGTGTTTCGGAAGCAAACACAACATAAGTCATGCGGCTTCCTAGAGTTTTATTTGCTCCTCCCCCTCTTTAGCCGAAGAATAGAATGTTCTGTAGTGCGATTCTGTAACTTATATAACGATAATCGAATCATTAAAATAATTATAATGATATTTTATCGTATTTGTTGTTCTGTAACATTTTCTTAACGATATTCGTAGTTGATCAAAATCAGCTGTTAATTTTACTGCCGATTGTCGATTTCTTAAAGACAAAAATTTTCTTGCTGTTTATTCAATCGTTAAAGTGTATTTTTTTTTTAAATTGTGCATCCATGAAATAAAGTGCTTACAATCAGATTTTTAAGACATAAAAATATTTATTATATATTAAATACATAAATAAATACATAAAATATTTATTAAATACATTTTCAAAAACAAAAATTTCAGTATAATTTTTTAACCGGTAAAGAGTATTTTGTGTTGAAATAGCTATTGAACGTTGGTCATTCGGACTTGCAATCGATGAAACAAGTTTGAACGCTTCAAAGGATAATCATTGTGTTTATCGGGAGTTGGACAATTCCTTTGAGTTGACAATTAATAAATTTAAAAAGTTATATTGATTATCACCAGTCTTAGTTTTGGTCATTCTGAACATATAGAAATTAGTACATATAGACAAATAAATGAAACATATGGACACATATTTTATTTTGCTTACCTTATTACAAATTAAATAATATTTATTGTCACTTGAAAACTAAAATCACAACAAATAAAAATCAATATGTATACACATTGTTATGGGAAGTTATTGGTTTTTCTTTCCTTCTTTGTGGTTTTCGCTTTTTTTGGTAGAGATGCCACGTAATGTTTATGTGAATGACCAGAAAAATACTGCTGTTTACCATCGTTAGAATTAAGTTACAGAATCACTCAATCGTTAGTGCAAGCGATGAAATTTGATGACAAAAGTTGCGATTATCGAATCGTTAAAAGTTAGAGAATCGCACTACTGGTGTGGAATACGCCAAGGCAAAACCTATTCCCTGGGGGGAAACTTTTGGTTTAGCAAATAAAGCTCTAGGAAGCCGCATGACTTATGTTGTGCTATTGGTAAGCGAGAATGGTAAGTACTTGCCGCCAATAATATTGCCACGTTTAAATGCCGAACTGGAAGTAGTAAAGAGTACTGTTTCAACATTTTAACACATTAATTTGCAGCAGAAGTTTTTACTGTGCTGATTTAAGTCACGTTTTCAAATCCAAAAAACAATTTTTTCAAATTAAGCTAAATCTAATTAATTCGAGTAATGCGATTTTTTGCTTCTTTTTTTTTTATTTTCAGTCAAGGTCAACCCATTAAGCATGTATGTGTAGATGTAATTATATAGCTTATATTATTGTTCATATTATAGATTTACTAACATAATTAAATCTATGCTGTTTTGTTGAAACGAATGATGATGAATTGAAAATTCTAAGATGGTTTTTCAACAGTAGCCCCATTGCCAGAAAAGTCAATTTATACTGCAACTTAATTTCACTCACAATTTATTTTGTTTAGCATATTTGAAATTACATAATACATAATAATAATATTCGTTTTATAAAACTAATTTTTAAAACATAAATTTTATCTTTAGTATGCTCAGTGCCCATAAATATTTACTGTTGTGTATAAATCTTTGAATTTAAATTAGATTTTATTTTAGATAGATGTTAGATATTCAATCCATTCATGTTCTTTCATTAGTTTTCAATGTGTTTACGACAAAGAAAAAAAGTTTGTGGCAAAATAGAACTACTCGTATCAATATAAAAATTTGGTCATCAGCCTTTGTTTTGCGGCATAGAAATACCGCATCCGAAAACCACTAAAAATTGGTAAAAATATGACAAACAAATTGTTCGCTCGTAACACCACACTATATAAATATCTGTGTATAAAGGAAAACATATCAAGCCATACATGTACGTACATTTCCCGAGGTAAAAAGAACTAAATTTAAGCCATTCAACCATGTTGGTAGCCAAATAAATGCATCAACATCTATATTGCTACATGGGCTTAGATGCAGATATATTTGTATGTTTGCAGGAATTTGTTGTTTTTTTTTTTGTTTTTGTATACGAGTTTATGTAAATTAAGCCACTCTAACGAGTTGAAGTAAAATAAAATCAAATAAAAATATACTATAAAGAAAAACTGCTAAAAAAATTCTATAGAGTTTAATCAACTTAGAATTGGAGATAAGCCAATGCTGCTATCTACAAATTAAGGCAAAAGTAGCAGAAAAATAAAAAAAGAATAATGAATAATAAAAAAAGAAAAAGAAAATTGTCTACAGGTTTTTTTATTATTTATTTCTTAAAAGTGAATATACATACATATATAATTTATTGCAAAAGGTAACATTTGAAAATATAACTGCATATCAGATATGTATGTACTCGTAAATATGTTTCGAGAAGCAAAATCCGTATGCTTTTATTTGCCATTTTTATTATCGATTTAGTTTGCATCAACTAAAGAGGTTAATGAGACGATGTTAAGAAAAAAAAACGTTTTTTTTTAATGTTGATGCCAATCAATGTTGATACCAATCAAGTACATATGTATGTATGTAGCTGGCAGAAAAACAAGCTGACCGGCACACGCAGGTTGGCGCGCCGCCGCCGAGATACTCTCAGCCGCCACCGATTTCAACGGCTTGCATCAGCTGAAAAATAGCCGCTGACATCATCGACTTGAAAGAGAGCCGCCGCTTTTGTTTATTAGATTAACATGGCTAATTAATTTTTATTGGCCTCTGCCACAGTTGATTACACATTGTAGGTGTAGACTTCAAGGCTTAAATTTTTTTTATTGAATACTTTTTTAATCATGTATGAAATTGCTGTTATATTTTACGATTGCGGTTTTTTATTAAGTGCAGTGCAGTGCTACAAAAGTTTAATTAAAAAATTTTAAACAAGAGCTTAATACAAAATAGAAAAAAAAAAAATTTAAATAAAAGTACTAGCAGTTATTTTAAAGTGTTTCAAATTGAAGAGTCTTCAGATCCAGAAAATGAATCTGGTCATGAAAAACCTGGAAGTTTTTTTGACGATTTGTTTATTGAAAATAAAAAGATTCTAGCCAAGTACAAGTTTTGCAAAATATGTTTTGTCCAAAGCAGTATTCTGAAAAGGTAAATTAATTCAGTGAATATAGTAAATTGCAATCATATATGCACGTGTGATACGTACATGTGCATATCGCTCCTTTATTTGCAATATAGTCGTAACGAAAAAAAGTTTGTTTGGAGAAAAACACATTACAAATTCTTAGTTTCCATACAAGTCCTAGAAACTTTTAAACAGCTTAAAAGTAATTTAAATAAATTTTTGACACAATATAAAAGGTAGTACTGTTAATAATGCTGCTTTGTTAACTCGATAAGCTCATTTTTTGAGATATGACCATGTTGCAATAAAGGAGTGCTATGTATGTTATCCGCTATTTAGTTTAGCAAAAATAAAAACATTTTTATGTATCAAATAAGAGATTGAGTACATCAAAACTATAAAAGAAAAGACAGTCGAGCTACATTTGAAAAATATATGGAATTAAAAAGTATACCTGGCCAATATAATAGGGATATATGAACTTTTTTTATGCCCTGTTTTTAAACCCCAGTATTTTAGTATTCGGTGCAAGCTACTTTCATTTCAATTACTTTAGCAGAGATTATTAAGGAAATCCATTAGCTGGCTTTCTGCACCTTTTACCGCATTACGCCCCAATTTATGTCGGAAAATATAAAAACTATAATTGGGATGTATAATTTTTGATTGTTCAATCAAATTTTCGATTGTATATAATATATAATAAGCCGCCGATATAAGTTATGCGCCGCCGCCGCTGAGCTAAAATTAAGGCTACGCCGCCACGGAAATTTCTGTCTCCGCTTGTTCCTCTGGTAGCTTGTTTTTTTGATTGATATAAATATTAGTAGCTAATAAGGTGAATAATAACAAAATCAATTGTTTGGTTGTGCTGATTTATACGGAAATTTAGAGCCACCCTTTTAAAATGCTCTTTTAAAGCTGCTACCAAAATCATCATCCATGTTCCAAAAAACGCGCGATCGGAAAAAGCAAAGCGTTCTCAAAAACGCTTAGTTGACTTTTATGTGTTCTGATGAACGCGCGCTTAACTGGTATTTCGGAGTCGTTGACTGAAAAACACAACATGTGTTTTATATACGTACATACATATAGTGCCGATGTTGATTTTGAATAAAACCCAAATTATTTAGGAATTCATGTAATTTCTTTTTATTATGGCAATACTGGTATGGTAAAATTATGTTTGGAACAAAATATCGGCCTGGGCGGTACGCCTTCATCAGATGGTTCAAATTTTCGATGAGGCTGAGGCTCTATGCTGTTAATGCGCTGAATTATCTCATTCTTTATCTCCTGCTGGCTTATCGACCTACACCTTTTCGTTCAAATAACCCCAAAGAAAGAAGTCCAACGGTGTCAAATCATATGACATACGTGACATAACACTGCCATTGTACTTATCGCGCAAATGAGCCAATGTTTCGTAAGTGGCACCACCCTGTTGAAAGTACATATCAAGTCCACTTGTATATTCCAATTCGAGCTATTATCTCGCGATAGCTTCCTCTCGTAACTGCCTGACCATCCTCATTGTGGAAAAAATTCGGGCCGTTGACGCCCCCTTTCAATAAACCGCACGAAAAAGTCACTCTTTCTAGGTGCATTGGTTTTTTGACAATCACTTTGCATTATCTATCATTCACTCAAATGTAGCAATCCTATTTATTGACGAATCCAACTGAGGTGTTGAGTTGAGTTCACGAGCTCTTTTGAGAGAGTGCTCTTTTTAGTTCAGCTCTTTTTACTGTAATATATCTTTATTTTAGTTCAATAGTTCAGTGCTACGTAATAATTTTTTCAATGAACGGGTGAAACAAGCTTTCATGATAAAGAAATAGAAAAGCAAAATAAACAAAAATGTACTCTCAGGGAAAACAGGCACATTATTGAAACGACGACTGCAACTTCAAAAGCTGTCATTTAATATTATTTTTTGTTAGGTAAAAAAAAACTTTTTCTTTTATTTTTTTTGCGCTAAAGCTATTGAAGCCTTGATTTTGTTTACAAAATGTATGCAATATACTAAATGATGAAACTGAACTAGGGCTCAAAGAATTGCAAGTAAATGATGAAACAGAACTAGAGCTTGATGACGTTTTCCATACAATTCAACAGAAAATTACGCCAGAGAAAGCGTTTGTAAAATAAAATCAAATTTATTTTGGCAGCAATTTTTCTTATGCTCCCACTTTGAAGCAGAAAGGCGTCATCTACAAGTCATTTTTTTGTTCAATTGTTTGTAAAAGCGATATTTATAACAATTATTTAAGTAAATTTTTGTGACGCTGTATATTTAAGTGAAACGAAGTAGAGTCCCTAAAAAAATTTGATTCAGGGAAAATTCGAGTTAGGACCTTTCTACATGAGATTAACGATATTATTGAAAAGTTTTTATAAAGAATTCGGCAAGAATAATATTTGCCTGTTTAACAAAAACATGTGTTCTTTAATTTTTTCGAAAGTCTGATCTGCCCACTGATTATTTAAATGGCCGCAGTATATTAACTGTGCAAGGGTAGCATAGTCATTAGTCTTTTAATTGAAGGCTGGAATGAATGGAATAATAAAAATATCATATCATATTAATCATAAAAAAGATAAAACATAAATATTGATTCTCACCCTTTCGAAAACAAATACAAAATAATGGATATCAGCAAATAACTTTCTTTATACTTAAAATAGTAAAACTTAAAATAACAAACAACAAAGATATATTTATTTTTATATTCGCTTAAAGAACCAGAAAATTTATAATAATTGTTTATGTTTTACTCGAGGCAAAATGTATTAAAGTTTCAATATTAACTTCTAGTATGAGTTTATTTTTCCTAAAGCGAACTAAACAACAAACAGATTCACGAAATCCTCTAACAAGTCCCAAATGTATAGGTTAATAAGTCAATACAAACAGTTTGATTGTAATTTTGCATTAAACACTGGATGTGTTTTTTTCTCACTATTTTAACTTTGAGCAAAATGTTTAATTATATGCACTATGAACTGTTAATGTTACATGTAAAATGAGTCTACACAAAATTGCGAACTCAACTTACTACCAGCAATGCGAAAAGTCAACAACTATAGGGTGTTTTTTTAAGCTAGATAGAACTTTAAATTGTAAAAAGTAACACAAAAAATTAAATTTTGATGAAACATTTTTTTTATTTGTTTCAGTATACTCTGACAAATCATCATGAATAGACTCACGCTTGAACAAAATCAGTCGTCGATTCGCGCAACTTATAGACGACTTCGTCATTTGTATGGCGTACATAATCGTCCATCTGAACAAGCCATTCGTCGAACTGTGGATAGATTTCGTACCACATACTCTCTAGAGGATGCAATAACACCAGCACGTCGAAGGAATGTGCGTACTGAAGAGAATATCGCCGCTGTAAACGAAAGTGTGGAAGAAGATCCAAATTTATCGATTCGTCGTCGGTCGCATGAATTGGGGCTCTGCCCGTCCACTACGTGGAAAATTTTGCGCAAAGATCTCGGCCTACACCCGTATAAGATCCAGCTGGTGCAGGAATTGAAGCCACGAGACCATTGTATGCGTCGTTCTTTCACCGATTGGGCTCTAGAGCAGTTGGCAACTGACCCGTTGTTTTATCGCAAAATTGTGTTCAGCGATGAGGCGCATTTTTGGCTTAACGGGTTTGTTAATAAGCAAAATTGCCGCATATGGAGTGAGACCAATTCACAAGAGACCCTACAGACTCCATTACATCCAGAAAAATGCACTGTTTGGTACGGTTTTCATGCTGGTGGCATCATCGGACCTTATTTCTTCAAAAATGAGGCCGGAGCTCGCGTTACGGTCAATGGAGATCGTTACCGCACCATGATCAATGATTTTTTGTTTGAAAATATGGATGACATTGATCCGGAGGAGATGTGGTTTCAACAGGATGGCGCTACGTGCCATACGGCGAACGCAACCATCGACTTACTGAAATCAAAATTTGGCGATAAGTTGATTTCGAGAAATGGACCTGTCAATTGGCCTCCAAGGTCGTGCGATTTGACACCTCTCGATTATTTCTTGTGGGGCTACGTGAAGTCACTGGTTTATGCTGATAAACCAGCAACAATTGACGCCTTGGAGGCCAGCATTGTTCGTGTTGTTCGTGACATACGGCCAGCAGTGCTCGAAAAAGTGGCCCAAAATTGGACGTCCAGAATGCGCTTCATCAAGAACAGCCGCGGTGCCCATATGCCCGAAATCATTTTCAAATGTTAATGTCACGTATTGGTCTTTCGAATAAAAAAAAATTTTGATTACAATTTAATTTTTTGTGTTATTTTTTACAATTTCAAGTTCTATCGGGCTTAAAAAAACACCCTATATTTCAATTTAAATGTGAAAACAAAAGTGGTTTCAGAAACTATGCCTCTTCTCGTGAGAGTTTTTAAAACCGAGACTGAGCCTGTAAAACGTTGCAAGAAACCGATGAAAAAAAATTGAAAATAATACACAAATCGCATATTTGTTGCCAATTAGTTTCACGCACAAAACGAAAAAAAATGTAATTTACACACAGAGACGTCTACACAATAAGCAAAAATACATGGTATATAAGTACACAAATATACATATGTATATGCATGCATGCACTTGCATGCGATTTTGCACCAGAGTGCTTAAATTAAAAAAAAAAAAAAAAAAAAAAAAAAAAATCACTCCGTTGATGTGTTTGGTTTATAAAACATCAAATAAAACCTATTTACATATTATTTCACACATACATTCATACTTTACAGATAAATGCCATTAAATGTGAACATAACCTCATTTAAAACGTTAGTTGCACAGAGCAGCAAAAAAAAATGAAAATGAAAATAACAAGGGGAATATTTTTGGGAAATTTTTATACATGCTTTCGTTTGTCTGTTTATGTGTGTGTGTGTGTGGTTATCCCAGAGGTTTTAAATTGTAGAAATTTATCCTGCTAAACACTTTTCTACGGAGGCTAGACAGCGCCTTCAAATAGTAATTTAAAGTAATATTGAATAATATAATTAAAAAAAAAAAATAGTAATTAGAATAAACACTTTGCGGTTTTAATAAGATAAGATGCAATACCAACTGATTCTACTCGTATATGTTTTCAAATTTATAATTATAATTGGTTCACATTCTGTTTTTTTTTTTTCAACAGAACATTTCAACATCCAGGGGGTTTACTCTCTATTGCGATGCGAAAGGAAAATTGAAGAATTGGTACCCTGTATTGCGTTTTCGTATTTTCTTTTTGCATTTAAGTTTCCCTTTCGCACATACTATTTTATCACTCTTCGCTATTGTTTATTTTGTGATACCAGTGTTACTTCATTTTTAAACTATTTCGCGAAAAAGTTTGCGCAAACAGCACAGAATAACAAATTATACTCTTTTCGCATCTACCTTTCGCATCGAACTTAGTTTCGCATCGCAATGGAGAGTAACCCCCAGGATGAATACTAGACAGTCAAGAGACCTGAACATAGTGCGGTGTCGCCTTGAGGTTACTAAGCAGCGTATTAAATTTAGCGGTCCCAGTGAATATAACATGCTAACAGAAGGTTTAAAAAATATTGCGGTGTTATCAATAATTGAAAATAAATTAAAAGATTATTTGCTTGAAAATGTAAGTTTACTTCTTGCAAATGAGAGTTAATCAATTCCTTTTTTGTGTTCAGTTTCGGAGTAATTTTTGTGCAATTTTTTATGATAGATTCGTCCAATCCCAATAATTTTGATACCAGTGGAATGAGGAAGCGTTATACTAACGAAATACGTAAATTTTTCGAAAAAAATTTTTTTTCGAATTTTTTGGTACATTGAAATTTCGTTGATAAATTCAACTTCTGGGGCAAAAATTTTTTTTCGAATATGTTTCTACATCGATACTTTCTGTGATAGATTCGTCCAATCCCAATAATTTTGATACCAATGGAATGAGGAAGCGTTATACTAACGAAATACGTAAATTTTTGGGAAAAATTTTTTTTTCGAATTTTTTGGTACATCGAAATTTCGTTGATAAATTCAACTTCTGGGGCAAAAATTTTTTTTCGAATATGTTTCTACATCGATACTTTCTATGATAGCTTCGTCCAATCCGAATAATTTTGATACCAATGGAATGAGGAAGCGTTATACTAACGAAATACGTCAATTTTTGGGAAAACATTTTTTTTCGAATTTTTTGGTACATCGAAATTTCGTTGATAAATTCAACTTCTGGGGCAAAAATTTTTTTTCGAATATGTTTCTACATCGATACTTTCTATGATAGATTCGTCCAATCCCAATAATTTTAATACCAATGGAATGAGGAAGCGTTATATTAACGAAATAGGTCATTGTAAACATGTATTGAATTTTTTTTACGAAATTGTACCTAGTTGCCTTTAAGCCTCTATAAAGCCATTTGGCATAATAATATTATTGTTAGTACAATAATATGAAAATAAATACGGTTATAAAAAAATAATAATTTAAAATAAAAAATAAAAAAATTAAACGAATTGTAATATTTCCAAACATAATTTCTAAACTCTTACGCAAGACAGGTTTAACAGGTAGTAGCAGAATTACAATAAATACAACACCAAAAATCTTAAGATGTATTTTGTTGGTAGAAATTACGTAAAGTTGACACAATTTTGTTTGCAAAAGCAAGGAAGTCTATCCGGCATGTTCCAAAAAAGTAGTAGAATGAAAATAAAAAATGATTTGAAAAGTTAACTTTTCATTTTTACTGTTCTGAAAAAGTAGTGGTTTGGGTGTTTCATTCTTTTGTTCGAACTGAACTTCGAAAATAAAACTTGGATAAATGTTCAAATAACTAGTACTGACACGAACCACGTATTCAGTTTTATTAGTTTTCTTATATAAAACAGGAGGCTTATTCTGAATTGCGATGCGAAAATCATTGCGATGCGCAAATGAATTGCGATGCGAAAGATATTTGGTATTCTGTAAGTCTTTCGCATTCGCATTTGCAATTAATTTCAAAATGTGGCAATACTCTTCCAAAGTAAATAAATAAACGTCAAATTTATTTCTTATTCGATAAGTTTTACAAATAAAAATTGTTTGTTCATAACAAATAAAAAAAGTTTAGTTAAAAAAAATTTGTGTTATTTTCAAAAATGGACTGGTTTGATGACGAAGATGGAAATGAGCAAAATGAAAGAATAGACAGAAGATTGCTTAGAAGCAAATCCGACATTCTAAGTTTGAGTGAAAAAAGATAATTTATTTTAAAACTGACAATAACTGTTTAATGGTCTGCAAAATATTTATTTTTCAGCTTCATAAAAACTTTAGATTGAATAAAGATGGATTTATGTATGTGTTAAATAACATTAGCTTGGAGTGCATGGCAGCGAATTCAAGTGCGATTCCGCCCACTATCAAATTAGCAGCTGCTTTAAAATTTCTGGGTCAAGGCTACCGACACCATCCTTCAGCATCTCTTATTGCTTGCATTTAGTTCTTCGGGTAATGTATCCCACAAAGCACTTGCTGTCTGTCGAGCATTTGGTGTTTTCAAGTGGCCTTTCGCCAAATGACTATGTTTTTTCCATGAAATTGTTGCGTTTTAGTAGTCTTCTTGTTAGTTTCCCTTAGTGAAATATTATTAAAAGCAAATAATCTATTAGCTACCGCAACTAATCATTATTTCATTTAATAACTTATTGTCATTTCAACAAATAAACTAGATGAATGTACAAACAGTAATATAATATTTACATTTTCGTGCTTTGCTAATGTTGTTTTACTATCGAATGAATTTTGCGAGTTTGACATTTATATCGGCAATTAAGAATGCCGAATTGCCACCTTTTCGCATTTTAAATGTGAATAAAATAGTATTATGCGAATATCGCAATAAAGAATAGCAACTCTTCGCATATATGCATTTTCGAGTAGCATTACCATTCGCATCGCAATTTTTTTTTTGGGATATGCCTTTTGCCCAAAAAACGACGTGTAAAATATTTAATCTAATATTTGTTATTTTATAAGACAACAACAATGATCATAATTTTTTAAGTGCCATTTTATGCAAAAATTTGATATAGCCGTTGGGTGCAAACCCAAGACACGAAAATGATGACGATGATTCGGATAAATTAGTGATTCCGTAACCGCTGTAATTAGAGATGATATCGCCAATCGACTTTAATTAATAAAATAACAATTACTAGTTTTTTATATAATATCTTCCTTATTTTGCCTATAAATATATGCAACAATTGTGTCTCAAATAAACAGTTCGTCATCTAATACCATGTTTCCACTACAAAGGAAAACGCTTGTTTTGAGGAAAACATCCCGAAGTGTTTCCACTGATAAATGAAGTGTTTTTAATTTCGAATTTTCAAAGTCAGTTTGACGTTAGGTTATTTTCAATTTATTTGTAGTTTTTGTAAAATTTAAAATGCCAGTTCATTAAAACTGGTTCCTATTTCAATGTAATGTACCATACAGACGAGGAAACGTTAAAGGAAACATGAGAATGTTTCTTTTAATGTTCCCTCGACTGAACCGATGTTTCTAGTTGAAAATCATGTTTCCTTTTTGGTATCCAAAATATCAATATTTTTTGATATATTGCATGTTTCCAAAATAATGTTCCCTGGTACTGTTTTTGTTCCTTTAGTTCAGTGAGAGCAGTCGTCGCGTTCACTATTTTTAAGTAGCTTAGCAAAGAAAATGATTAGAATAGTTGTTGTAAAGAAGTTGTATCGTAGCTAAGATTGTCGTAACTTTTAAAAAAAACTTTTAATTTTTATTACTTACGTTATACCTTACCTTAATTTTTCTTACTTTAACATAATTTTTTCTTAAGTATAAATAAAACTTTTATTTTTTATAAACATCATTGGATTAATATAGTGGACTGAAGAAAAACCAAATCAGCTATTCTCTTTATCGCGGGTATAGTCAGTTGCGGGTCCTACAACGAAAGCAAAAAGTAAATACTCCAAAAGTATTCAATGTCTATTCTAAATATTTTATCTGCAGTATTTCTGAGACATTCTTCAATGGTTACTTTTTCGAAGTTAATTGTTCTATTGTAACGAAGTTTCTCGTCGCTACATGCATGTTATGAATTATTTACTTTACATTTTGAATGAATTATTTTATTTACCTTTTGAATGAATTATACTACTTTTATATTCTTATTATTATCTTTATATTTTTATGATTATTATTTTTATACTTTATACATTAAGCAGCACGCTCTTATGATCTTATATACTTTTTCATCTCAATTATTGTAAGAGCAAATGGTTAAGAGAAACGAAACAAGAGAAGTGTAATGTGTTTAAATGCGCTCTCTCACTTACACTACTACACATCATTGATCAACTAGTGTGTGTAGTACTACATGCTGGCGTGACTAGCACTACACCGACAGTTGGCTTTGGTTCGTCTTTAGAGTTGAGTTTATGAGCTCTTTTGAGAGAGTGCTCTTTTTAGTTCAGCTCTTTTTACTGAAATATGTCTTTCTTTTAGTTCAATAGTTCAGTGCTCCGTAAATAATATTTTCAATGAACGGCTCTGTTCTGGTTTCATGATAAAGAAAAGCAAAACAAAATTGCTGTAAACAAATGAAAAGTACAATTATTATAAGGATTAATAAAAGGTGAGATTAGAAATGCTCAGGTGTGATGAAAAATAGTTTTATTGAAAAGAAAAGAAAAAAAAAAACGACATATTTGTGCTGATGTCTCGATGTTTTTATATTGAATTATGGTCGCATATCATCATATCATTTATTTTTATAATACAAAAAACCAAAGTAAAATTGTGTTGCCTAATATTCTGAATAGTTGTATATAACATAGATATGTACTTTCTACGTCAAATTCTGGCAGCACTGTTTGACTAGTTCCGTATACATATCTACCAGAAAGAAAGAAACATAAACGAAAAAGAAAACTTGAAGACAAAAGAAAGAAACATGAACTACGGAACTAAAAGAGCTCGCAGAAATGATCGGCTCACTTAGCTCCCTGAAGTGAATAGTTCAGTGACAGTAGTTCGTTCGCGAACTACCCAACTCTATTCGTCTTGGTGGTCGGACACATGGCCAACTCAGTGTAGTGGTAGAGGGTTCTACTGGTTTTTATAGCCATAGTTCCCAGACCAATTACTAAGTAGTAGTGGTAGAGGGTGGCTACTGGTTATTACAGCCATAGCACCCAGACCAAGTTGTAGTAGTGCAGGGGGAACCTACAGGTTTTTATAGCCTTAGGTCCCAGGCTTAACATTTACTAAAACACTAACGATTCATTAGCCAACCAGCAAGCCATACACTCGTCGCACGGGTAATCCACGACACTGGTGTTCCGGTCATTTTCTTTAAAATTTCGCGCGGACTGGTTCATTTTCTTAACCATTTCTTTATTCTGAATTTGTTGAATTTATTTAATTTTAATCAAATAAATTGGGAAACAAAATATTTCAACGTGTTTTTTTTTCTACGTGTGTCCAAACCCGGCGAGCTACTCCAGCATTTGTTCCTGATACTATAGCAATAAGACATCAAGTTAAATAAATCCCTTTCATAAGAGAAAAGGATTCTGGCGTAACTGTTGAGTTCCTTGAGCTTAGTATTACACTGAGTTAAAAGCATGTGTTGTCGCTGAAGATTAGTTTTATTGTGAACTCTCCACACACTTCAATAATCTTAAGCCCTACATGGCTGAAGATATCAAACACTGACACAAAGAAATATCAAATTAAGTTGGGCAAAAGCTTGAAACTAAGAAGTGGCTCAAAGCTAACATCATGCTTTATACCTGCTCTGTAAACAGTGCTACTCTTTTTAAAAAATTTAATTACTTTACATGTCTGGTTTTGTGTCAACGGTGTTCATTCTTTTTGTTGCTAAGGCATCGCTTTGCTAAAGAGAATATAAATAGTAATTGATTTAGGTTTTTGGTTTTTTTTTTAACATTATGACTTTTTCATTAAACACAACATAAAAAATAAATACAGTGTTTTCTTACATTTGATATTAAAAGTTCAGCATATGCACTTTTGCAAACTCTGTAGAGAACGAAATTTAGATCGCGCCAAAAACTAAACAGAATCAAATCGTAATTATTAATTAGCAGCATGTTTTGTGGTGAAGAGCAATAAAATCGATACTCTTAAAATAGTGTTTAGTGACACAAATTAATGCTGTTTCCAAGTTTTTATTTACGGCAAAAATATGTTATCGTTCATATATTTCAAAATATAAACAATGAAATAATTTTTTTCCACGATATTTTTCAACTCGTGATATATAAGTTTGAACAGTTTTCAATCAGTCATAATCATAATTGTAAAGTTTAACTAACGATGTGAAAATGAATTTCTTCAAACGTCAAATGGAAATGTTCATTAAGGTTGAATTTGTAGTGATATTTAAATGCAATTGAAGTTAAAAACTTTGTGAGAACAGAGCTATGAAAAGAGATTTTAAAAAGACAAATATAAACACATAAACAATTGATAAAACGGTTTTCTAGAATTAGAGAGGGGAGTTTAAAAAATTTACTTTTTAAGCAAAAATTTTTGGGATTGAAAACTTCTACATTCACTTTTTGTTTATTAGGTAAAACAAGCAACTAATTATACAATTTTATTATATTTCAGCTTAGGAATGGAGAGAGTTTATGTATGTGTTACAGGAAAGTTTCATGTTTCCAATTAAAATGAAAAAGTGTTTGAAATGAGTTTTAACCCAAAAATTCCATATAAAATTTTACTAAAATTCATCTCAATTTCATCTAGATTATTTACGAGTATAAGTTTAGTTTCTTATGAAATGGTTTTAGAAAAGCAAAAGGAATTCAAAATTAAATTTTTATGTTCCTCCAAAAGTAATATCTCCTTAATTGCTAAATAATTTTATTCATTTCATAATAAAATTTTTTTTATTTAAATAAACAATATAAATGGATAAAAGGAGGAAAACATTATCTGAAAAACTAGTTTAGTTGTGCTTCCACAGAAAATAGTTTTTATCATATTTATAATTTGGACTTCTTGGTGTTAGTTAATAAATAGATTAGAATTTGAAAATCCTAGGGTGAAGCTATGAACACACGCTTGTCAGATGTTATAATATTGTAAGATCTGGCAAAAAGTACTAAGAAGATCTGTCAAAATGCTGACAATGTAGTGACAATGAAAAATTGTCCAGCGGAAGTAAATTGTGTGTTCAGACGATCGAAAAAAAAATCATACAATTTCATTGTCAGACTATGGTCTGACAAATAATTCATCTGACAAAAAAATTGTCAGTTCATACGGTTATCAGATTGTTAGATAGAAAAAATTGCCAGACATGTTTTAAGGCATTGCCACTTATGTATATCAACAACCATCTGTTTGGCAGTGTTGCCCATCAAACTTTTTTCTGACAATGATGCCATTATTAGGTGCATTAATTTTATACATCTGGCAATTAAAACTGAGCTGATAATACCAGTCAATGCCGACAAAAACTGTTCTCACGATTATCAGATGCCTGACAACATTGTCGTCTTACAATTGATTGACAATAGCTTTTCTGACAACGTTGTGAATTAAAAATTGGCAGTTCACATATTTGTAATACATTTTCAGGCAATTTTACTGGCAATATTGTAAGATCTGACAACCGTGTGTACGTAGCTTGAGTTTTACTGTACTTGTAAAGGAAGGTTATGTTTTAAGGGTCGATGTAGAATATGAGCCACACCTAAACGTCAAGTTATTTTCTGCATTCTATTTGACACTTATCAATTTCAGATTTATTCATTTTTAAGAATGTAAAGAAACACAATTTCCTACCGCGTTAAAGTTATTCAGGCTATTTATGAAATTGGGCGTTAAAATCAAAATGCATATCGTGCACTTAGTGATTTTTTCGATCAAATTAATCGTCCAAATGTGCGTACAGTCAGAAAAATCTTGCAAAAATTTGAGCAAAACGGGTCTGTTGGAGACCCGGTTATTTTTATTATAGCTTACTTAAAAGTAATCGTAGATAGTATTTTTAAGGAGCTATACTATCGATCTATATAATTTACTTCAATTCTCAAATTGCTAAAGACATATTCACACGGAGACTTTTGTGTATTTGTGATTTGCTGTCTTTTTAACACTTATATTAGCTTCACTTGTATGTTTGTTTTTATGTTTTTAAAACTTTGCAGCCCCTTTTATATATAGAGTGTACTTTTGTAAACTTTGATATTCTGCTATAGATAAGAGTATTGGTGATTTAAAGCGAAAATTAAACTTAACGTTCATTTGTGACCTAGTTATACGCTTAATTGGCCTTTTTTGTAGTCTTTTACAGGTTTTTTAATTTTACCGGTTTGTTTTTGTAAATTTTTACCGATTTTTGTCTTTTTATGCTGGTACGCTTTTTGTTCGACACAGTAGCACTTTTCAATGTTTTCTGCTGGTATGCTGTTGCAACTACTGACGTATGAGTGATTATTTTTGGAGAGATATTAGAATATTGCTACTCATACGCGCTTTCATAGCACATAAAAGTAAAAAGTATAAAATATATATCATTAAAAAAACATGCGTCGATAATGAACTAAGAGTAAGACATTAGTTTAAAATAAGATTAAACCATCTATAGAACGCCCGGCATGTTTTGCACAATAATACTAACATGATTCGTTCACTATTGTTAAGAAAGGTTATCGAAACGTGTTTTTTTGTGGTTTCTTTATTTTTTATTTTTCACTTCAAACACGATTGCAATAGCATCCGTACAAAATTATTTCTTATTTCGTTTGAAAACAATTAGTCTAACATGAAAAATCTATTGTTTTCGCTTACTTTTGTATAAAAATACTGCATTCTTGATTCTATTTGCTTTGACTTTTAGTTAATTCAAAATTTGCAATAAATTCCTTCAGCTAAAGGTCTTTTTTGTTTTTTTTTATGTTTAATTTATTATTCAATATATCGTCTTCCTTTGGAAGATCTTCAGGAAAAAAAATGTTACTGAAGAATTCTTCCAAAGTAAGACGAAATATTAAAAAATAAAACAAAAGGAACTTGAGCTGAAGGAATTTATTGCAAATATTTAATAAAAATATTGCTAAATAGTATTAGTGATAGATTTTTCGACCTTTACAATTGTAAAATAAAAATATCGGAAATTTTTCGAGCTTGGGTAGTTTCCTCCGGGCTAATATCAAATAAAACGCAACAATATATAAGCATAACAATTTTTAATGATCACAATAAAAAATAAAGATTGCAAGTAAACAAAAAATTTCAATACATACACAACTCCCCAAAACATCTCTTTATATACAAAATAGGGATTCTTTTAAACTGCATGTTATTACTGTACTAAGTTTAATTCAATTGTCAAAGTTTTTCAATTCTCTTATCAACTAACTGTCTATATATTTGAGAGAGGTTGTCAGTGTCTGTTTTATAATTGATTCTCTTTTCAATTGGAAGTTTTATTATTTTTAGCATCTCCATCATGTAACGGCGTTTATAATTATTCTCAATGTTAAAATTTTGCTTTTTTCAAAGTCTGGTGTGTGATATAATTTCGCACAATGGGAATTCCTTCCTGTTTCGATTGACAAAGTGGGGCTTATAAAATTACCTTCTCTGATAACAAATTTGTGCCCTTATAAGTAACTTGCCTATAGCTTGTGAGTGTTTGCAGGCAAGTTCAACGTTCTTTTGTGCATGAAACTAAGTACGAGTATTAAAACCCGTTTTTGTAAAGAAGCTATTCGTTTTGCGAAAGCAGAGTTTGTTAAATACCCAAATTCAAAAGTTTTGCAGCAAGTGTCAGCTTTGGCATCTTAACATGCCCTTGAAAATGATCTTCGCTCCAAATGCGGAAGTTTTGTTTACTGACGCATCTCTACAAACAATTTGAGTAATTTTTTGGCAAAAAAAAATCGTTAATAAAAATCGAAACTTAGAGCAACTTTCTTTGGGACTATTTGCACAATTTGGAAGTGTTGTTCAGTTGTCAGTATTTTAGTTTTGAATATTAATAATTTAACAGCTTGAAAATGGCCGCCAGTTTAAAAAGTGTTGCCTGCTTTAAATTTTATTTGACAATCGCAATTCAGAGAAATAAGTGTTTCCTATTAACACTTGATCATCATGCCATTAATCTGCCGAATTATCTCATCCTTTAGCTGTTGAATTGTTGCTGGCTTATCGACGTACACCTTTTCTTTCAAATAAACCCAAAGAAAAAGTCCAACGGTGTCAAATCACATGATCTTGGCGGCCAATTGACATTGCCATTACGTGTGATAACAGGGCCATTGAATTTGTTGCGCAAAAGAGCAATTGTTTCGTTAGCTGTGTGGCAAGTGGCACCGTTCTGCTGAAACCACATATCGTCTACATCCATATCTTCCAATTCGGGCCATAAAAAGTTCGTTATCATCTCACGATAGCGAACACCATTCACAGTAACTGCCTGACCGGCCTCATTTTGGAAAAAATACGGCCCGATGATGCCGCCAGCACATAAACCGCACCAAACAGTCACTCTTTGTGGGTGCATTGGTTTTTCGACAGTCACTCTTGGATTCTCATTCGCCCAAATGCGGCAATTCTGTTTATTGACGAATCCACTAAGGTGAAAATGTGCCTCATCACTGAAGATGATTTTCTTCGAAAATTTATCATCATTTTCATAATAAGTCTGGATAACTTTAACACGTTGTTGGATTGTGTATCTCTCCATGGTTTAAATTGAATAAGTCTGAAATAGAGAAATGTCAAATAAAATTTGGAAAAAAAACTTGGCGTTTAGGTGTGGTTCACATTCAACATCGGCCCTTGAAATTTAACCACCCGATAGAAAAGACAGTCAGAGCAGATAGCAGAATTGTTTACTTTATAAGTTAAAATTTACTTAAAAAATATATTAAAAATATTATTAAAAAAATAAATTAAAAAAACACATAAGTATGTCTACCAATAAAAATTTACAGACTTGAAAATTTATAATGATGTTTATCTTTTATTATTTATTATTAATGATTTCCACAGAAGGTGTTTTCTTAGTTTTTTGCTCTTTAAGAAATTGCAATTGAATTCTTAGACATGCATTAGATTTCCACATGGATGCATTATTTTCATGTTAAACATGCTAATGGCTTAATGTTAAAACTGAGTATTGCTATTAGTTTGTTTTTGTGTTGTTTGTTTTGAGCAAAAAATTCAGTGTGAACAAGAATGCAGTGTCAAAAAACAATTGAAAAATTTTTTGCAGTAAATCCTGCATAGTATGGACAAGGACTGTGAAAAAAGATTTATATCAGCACCTGCTTTTGCGGCCTAGTCTGATGGCGGACCAATTCCACAAGTGAATTATTGACGATTCACCAGAACCCCCGTGTGGTTGACACACAGGTAGCAATTCTTGCCACATGTTTACGGCCATATGAGCAACTTCTTGTTAATTTTTTTATGTGTTATTGGATATTGACAACGCAACTAAACTTTGCTTGCTATCAATAATTCCGCTATTAATTTAAATTACATTTTCATAAGTACAAAAATTATATTTTTATGAAATCAAGTTACACGTTTCTTACGTTAAGGAATAGATTTTACAGGGCTTTTAAAAAAGAAAAAAAAAACATATTTTTCATCGTCCTGCCATTAAGTTAAAACCATTCTTACGTTAAAGACCAAGTACAGCTGTCAATAGGTGACTGCACATGAATTCAAGAGAAACGATTTTAGACGTGCAATAGGAAATAAAATTTCATTTTATATTTTTTTATTCAAAACCTCGATAGACATGTACGAGTATTTGGTAAATAATTAGGAAAGAGAAACAATTTTTTATTAGCGAGTAGAATATGTGAAACTCTGATGCGAGTAAAATAAATCGTTTTAAGAGTCACATGTCTACTGCATCTGTCATTCTAATAGACGTATTGAAAATAAATTTTTTAGTTAAAATGAACATGTTCTTTATAGGGAAACTATAAAACCAATTGTCATAATCACTTTATTATTTATATATTTAAAAGCAATATTACAGAAAAAACTACAAGTTTTTTTTTTTATTTTCCAGTAGCCATTGTCGTGTAAATTCTTATACAGTAATATCTTGTTTTGAGTCAATAGTTTTATTTTTTTTAGCTTTTATTTATTTATGGAATCTTCACAAGGTAAACTAATAATAATTATGCAAAAAGTTAACTAAGTCCAGCCAATATTGGACAAAAAGTTTTATTTTGCTCGAACTATGAGTATATTGGTAAAAATCCCTTCTGCTCAACCGAGTGTGCCCGCTAAATTTACGTGAAAGAAGATTTAGAACTTCACCAATTTACTAATGCTGTGTAAATCAGTGCATTGTTTTGAAAAAGGAGCAGTTTTTTCTTCTTTAAATTTGGTTCTTTTTTCTTTATTGCATCAATCACTTGTTCCAATAATGCACGATAATACTCAAGATCAGCAGGCCATAACCTTTACGGCCATATTTCAGGAAGAGAATGTCAAGTTTTGAGAACATTGTTGCTGAAAGCTGATCATATAATACGACACTAGACTTCTGATTCACAAATATTAAGACAATCAAGCTGCAGGATGTATTACTGTAATGTGTGGGTGTGTGAGTGTTTGCCCGAAAAATATCCAGAAATTATTTTATTGGCGAAATTAAGGGATTATCAACTAATAAATTATTGTTGTAGTCGCGAGTAATAATGATTTTATTATATTGTACGGATACGTTCTGTATATGTATGGTTATAAAATAACTAAAATTTATGCTACTATGTGCTCTGTATACACTGCCCATCAACAGTTTCTTGTTATCTAAGCTCGAAGTTTCAAAACAAATATATTCAATTTCACTATCAACGGCAGTTTTTGTTGTTACCTTTCAGGGTATACCATCTCTTTTTTTTTATATTGGACCAGTACTCAGGGGATGACCCCTACATATGCAGTGCATTGTACCAGAACTAGGAAAATAGGTTGTGAGGAGGGGGAAAGCGGGAGTAGTGTTTGTGAACATTTGACTTGAATTTTCCAACGTTATAACAGACAGGAAACACTTCTGCAGGCAACTTGTTGCACAGACGAAGCGTGCGGCTGAAAAACGAATTCTCCCTGTAATGCGTAGTACGATTCCCCGGGCAATCAACCACAAATGGATGAGCTTTAGACGATGAACGCGTGCTACGTAAAAATGTACGAGTTTCGGGAACAAGATCCCTAATCTCGTCACAGCAAAATCCATTGTAGTAACGATAGAACAGAGTAACGCACCCCACACTGCGTCGATGCTCCAGTGAATCAATAGAGTTGGATACCTTACTGTCACTGATGAGCTTCTTCGCCCTCTCCTGCACACGGTCCAGTAACCCCAAAATAGACTTCGAGGCACCGGCCCAAATATGAGAGTTGTATTACATTTTCGATCGGATGTAGGTGGTATAAATAGTAAGGAGAAGTACATCTTACACCGTTTCAAAAAACCGAGACACTTGAATGCTTCTTTAGAGACATGAAAAATGTGTTCAGTCCAGCGGACATCACACTGTATCTTCATTCCAAGAACATCAAGAGCATCCGATTCCTCAATATTTATACCATCCATGAGTACAGATGAAGCATCACTATTCAGTGAATCATTCATATTTAGCCTCTTGGCAGTGATCTCTGATTGGCTGGGCCTATGACCAAAAGAGTACGAGTGACAAATGCTGCTGTCATCTGCGAAAGAGTGGATAGGGTTGGAAGTTTGATAGAGAAGGTCGTTGAGGAAAATAAGAAATAGAGTAGGAGAAAGAACGGAGCCTTGCGGTACCCCTGAATTAATCTTGAACTCGTTTGATGAGACCCCATCTATAACAACTCGTACAGCGCGGTCTCTGAGAAAGCTCGATATAAACCGAGAGAAATCTCGGACGTAAATAGCCACAACTCTGCCTCTAGCTGCAGTTTCTGTGCCGTGAACAAGATTTTTCCTATCAGAACAGAAAAGTTTAAAGCCTAATAGTTGGTAAAGTGAATCTGGAACGTATAATGGACACTAAATTTTAAAAACACATATTATATCAATACCAGCTGAAACAAACAGGTATTCGAATTAATCGCGTTTGTTTAGCTAAACTTTTTGCATTTAGATGAATGATGTTTAGACCAGTCCCAACCCTGGAGAGAACTCTAACCATGCGATATAGACTGTCTTTGGAACTATTGCTACTAGTACTGAGAATACATGGTTTGATAAAAAGAAATAAAAGTTATTTTAAAATTTTTTGAGTTACGTATGTTCGGTTTTCGCATTTTTTTCTGTTATGTTGATGCACATGTCTTTTATATATGTTGGTAATATCAGCCATTTGGGCTTGTCAATTTGTTTTCGACAAAAAAAAAAGGTTAGTCGTGTTTTAGTGTGCTCATTGATTTCTTTTGACTAAATTTACAAAATTTTGGGCAAAAACAACGTCGCATGGACATGGCTCAGGAGCTGTTGAATAGCGTCAACAACAATCCAGGTTGCCCCAAAAACGCGTCCAGAAGAGCCAACACAATTTTATATTTATTTGTTTAAACTTTTTTCAATCTTTTCTAATTATTTCAATTGTGTAAATTTGTATATTCTAGCTAATAAGACTGCCGACTTGCCCCAATAATGCCTTTAAGGTACTGGAGCTGTTACTAAATGAACATATTGTACTTGAAGTTATTAATAAATATTTATATATAAAAAAAAAAGATCAGGAATAAAAATGTATATTTCAAGAAGTGATGTATTTGTCATTTCAACAGGTGGTGGTTGAATTTTCAAAATTAGGAAACAATATCATCGGTACATACAATATTATCATTCGGCAGGATTTTGATATAAACGATGCCCTGCAAGGTAAAAACGGGTTTTTTCGTATACGATTTGTAGTGGAAAGAGTTTGAAAATTAGTTTTTGTTCAATTTTCGTTGATGTCAAATCTACTATCCGACATAAAAACAAGCAACCTGAGCATAAAAACGCATTCTTTATTAGTTTTCCTGAAGTTTGCAAGCGTTTCCAGAAAAAATATTTAGAATAATTATCCCTTTGTTATAATTCACCAATATTTTTTTGATTTTAACGTAAAAAAATCAAAAAGAAAAATTTAAAAATTTTTTTCTTATAGTTAAGATAAGGAAGATTTTTCGACAAAAGTATCTGGCGCCACTATATAACCCTCCTTTTTTAGCACAGTTCGCCGCTTCTCCCAAAAACATATATAAAGGAGTTTGGCACAAAACAAAAGATATACAACAAAATAATAAAATCTTAACTTTCTGTACAAATGTTAAAACAACAAACTTCGGTGCAGTTATTCATTGAGCAAAAGATTTGCTTTATTTATCAGTGTGCTGTTTAAATTTTTTACTCTCGCGTTTATTTTTGTTTCTTAATTCATTTGCAATTTCATAAAACAAAAGTCTATGCAAAGGAAAGATTTGCCATATTTTATATGGAATCGCATAAAATGGCCATCAGCACTTGGGTATTGAAGGAACGCAGGCAAATAGTTCGTTAAATGCGCCAAAAGTAAAATGGAACGAAGAAAGAGAAACAGAACTTTACTGGGTTTAACTTAAGTTGACAATACTAACGTTGCAAGGCACACACATACATGCACACGCACACACAGCCATCAACTTCTCTATCAATATCAGCATCAAAATTTACCTACATACATTCATACCACTGTTCGATGTGTCGAAATGTAGCGAGTATTATCGTTAAGCTGAAAATGACATCACAGGATGCCAGCAAAATTGAAAAAAAAAGAAAAACATTTGGTTGTAGATATCATGATAGGCTTTTAAAATTTACGACTGTTTTAATTTCGGCAAACACAATTTAAGAGACATGAAACTTTTAACTTTTTAGCCCGTAAATTTCATTTTGGTGACATTTCGTTTCTTTGCAATTCTTTATTTATTTTTGCACGTTAGTTATTTCCCTCAAACATCTAAATTCATTTATTTTCCATTTAAAACTTTATTTTATTTTGGCTTATGCATTGGGAAAATAGAAACTGCTTGTCTCCAGCATTTCATTTCAAAAGACACAAACGCCTAAAGTCTATTGAACTGCTGCTATTACGCTTCATTTGTTTTGAGTATCCAACAAATTGCCAATAACATACTACTTACAGCATCAAAATGAGAACTTATGTATGTGTGTGTGTGCATGCATGTAAACAGTGACAAATGTAAATCTATTTTACAATGACGCTAACTCATGAGCACACTTGTAAACCCATGAAAATTTCAAGTCATATGCATATTCATACATACATACGAGTATATAGTCAGCTCTCTATAATTTGAATTTCAAGAGAGCGTACAAGAGCTCAAATAATTAAGAGTTCAAATTAATAGAAATTTAAATTATCAAGAGCGTGTAGCCAAAAATTCAAATTAACAACAGTTTAACTAAAATTGTGGATTTTTTATTTTGACCAGAGAACAACTTTGAGCGATTACAAAAAAAAAACATACTTGCTCAACAACATGAAAAACATTACATTTCGTTTTGAGTATAAAAAAAGTCAAGAAATATGAATCAAGAAAACTTACACATTAACGGTTACAGTTTTAGTATGTAGTGAAAGCACCATGTAGTGAAAGCATACATATGTAGTGAAAGCACTTATCAAGTGTTTTTCAAACAAAAAAGTTTAAATTATAAAAAGTTGTATATTAAACGAGTTTCATATTATCAAGAGTGAACTGTGTTTGTTCATCAAAGTGATATCTTTCTATGTTGTTACAATGAAATTTATTTTTCGGACTCTAATTCAGACGTCATGTGTGAAATCAATGAAAAATATTGCAAATGGCAGCCTGAGTATACGAACGAATATTTTCTTCAATGAATCAGTGAAAAACGTTTGCTTAGCTATAAAAAATTTATTGTGTTTATGTATAACTTCTGTTTCGTTTTAAGGATTTTTAAAGAAATATCATCAAGACATTATGTATAATATAATACATTTAAAATTGTTGATTTCTATTTTGAGTATACAATATGAAACATAAAGCCCAAGCAGCACAATTAAGAAGGTTTTCAAATAATTTAATTTAAAGTCAGATTTGCTGATATCTTCTTATACAACAGTCCAGAGTAAGTAGAACATTAACGGCCTTATGTATAATTAAAAACCTTGTGCTAACTAACTAGCTGCTATCTTTCCCTTTACACTTCTCGCAAAATTTTAATACAGAAACAGGTTTACTCACAAGCTTCCAATGAATTACGTCAAAAAAGCTATTTTGACAGATATTTCTCGCTTCTCAAAGATACAGAAATATTTGTGTGAGAAACTCCATTTTTTGTTTCAATTCGCATAGTTTCTCTGTCAATTCCTTTGTTTCTCGTGAGAAATTTCCCTATGCGAGTAATACAGAAACGAGGCACTGGAGTCTAATCACCACATACGATATCGAATTAACTATCATATCGAATAATATTGCGATACATCTAGATTATGGCAAACGACGCATATCGGATCGTAATTTAAATAAAATGTAATAGATTGAACCCCATATGTTTCCTAAAAGTACGAATAGAAAAAAAATTCTTGATACCAAAATGAAAAATTTCAATAATTTTGCTCGATATCGTATGCGGTGATTTGTCCCCTGTTTTGAACAATTATACTAATGTTGCTGTAATCGTATTTCAAACCGCCTTTTCTTTGCATGTACTAATAATTTTCATAAGAATTTTAATTTTTTTAAGAGTTAAAGTTTTTTTTTTTAATTTCTCTAAAATCTTTCAAAATGCATTAATAGTGAATACCTGGTGAGTTTGTTAGTGAAGTACAAACCCCTTAATAATCTGTGATTCCAAAAAAGCTACATCATTGTTTTAACTAATTTTGTGAAACTAGTTTTCTGATGCTATAAACATGCCACCAAAACCATCGCTATTACTTACACTTTGGTGGCAAAAAAACACTCAATTTGATAATTAGTCTTTATTACGTAGCCTCGTTTTCAGCGTTCAAATAGGCAATATCGTCTACATAGATATGTTTTGTGGCATTTATTAATTCTTTTCGTCTGGTAAAAGGATTATGTTTTCCCTTAATCTACTGCTTCAGTGAGTTTTAGTGGTTGATGGGGTGGTGGTGTATCCAGCATTCTTCTGGTGTGATTTAAACAGGCAATTATAAGATTTATTATGGATTTTCCTTTTTTGCAAGTAAAATAAATTGCCTGGCTGATAGCCTATCAATGCGTTAATTGATTGTTTTGCTTCGTCATCATTATCAGAAAATGAGTACAAGTACAAAATGCTTGTGTTCATATGATATGCTCGTTTACATACGTGTCTGCTGCAGACTTTAAAAATAAATGTACGGGGCGCGTACGAACGACGAAAGCAGACAAGTGTATAAGTAGACTAAACATTGCTTACAGTGGAAATATATATAATTTTGTGATAATTATTTTTCAAAACATTGCCAGTCATATTTATAAAAAAATTATTCATGTTTATTCAGCTCTTAATCGACAAATGTTGTATATAAAATTGTGCAATAAGTGCTTACTAAATACGAGGGCGGTTTGATATTGAAGCTTCCTAAGTAAGGAGAAAACATTTTTTTATTTGCAAAAACCATTTATTACTTAACATAGTCTCCTTTTAGGTCAATATAATTAGTAAGACGATATTCCAACTTTTTTATACCATGTAAATAATGTGATTTTGAGAACCTCTCAAAATACGCGTGGGTGTCAGTAATCACTTATTCGTTTGGAATTAATATTTTTCCTGTGAGCCATTTTTTCAAGCTTGGAATCAGGTAAAAGTCGCTAGGAACTAAATATGGATTAAAAGGTGGGTGGTTAACCAATTGGAAGTATATATCACGTAATTTCAGCATCGTATCTAATGTTGACTTAAAAAAATATGACTTTTTTTTTATTTAAATGTAGTCGTTTTCTCTTGATTGAACCAATCAATTGATCCAATAATGCACCATAATACTTTCTTGTAGATACTTTTTCAAGCTAATTCATGAGCAATATTCCGTGTGCATCCCATAATGCGGTGGCCATAACCTTACCAGTCGATTTCACTACCTTCGCCTCCTTCGGAACACTTCCTCCCACTGTTTCTATTGATTATTGGTTTCAAGTGCTTACAACAGTTATTAACAGTAACGATTAATAACACGTTTCAACAACAGTTATTAATCGTGGACCAAAATCAACAGTATAACGCTGTATCATGTCCAAACACTGCTGTGGTCTGTCGAACTCGTTTTTGTTTGAAAACAAACGCGGCAGCCATCTTCCAAATAGCTTTTTCATATGTTTTCAAATGTTCATGCAAAATGTTGACTTGCCGGCAGGATACCAAAAATTGAATCTTTCTTTCAGTTAGCGGTGTGTATAAAATGCAGTTATCTTTATATACACGTATGTTTAAATTACAGGAATTGGAAATTCCTAGCATGTTTTCAAAGTAGTGCATATGTAACAAGTCGTGATACAAGACCAGTGGCTGTGTTCTGTAACTCTCACCACGAGAAACTTTTCGACTGAAACATGTGAAATGAAACAAAGTTGAAACAAACAGCTGCTTTTCTAACTAAACTGTAGCTATAACTTTTTTGGTGAGTAATAGCTGTCACGTAAGGAATTTACTCGCCATTTTACAGAAAAACTGTGTCTGTAAAACTTTATCGCAAAAATTTCCCGCATTCAACTGTCATTATTTCTCGCAAATAAAAAGGCTGTGAGATAGTTTTTCAAATAACAATAATCATCACTAAATGAATAATAATGCTGAAAAATAAGTATTTTGCTATTAAACTAAGTTTAATATACATATATATTTACACAGTTTAGAATGATTTTTTTTTAAACTTTTCAATTAATTTGTATACCCTTGACATAACAAGTTTTAAGGAAATACTTATATAAGTTTGTAATTTCTACTATTTTAATTTCCGACCCAAAAAAGTATATTGTAATACTTTGTTTTTTTTTCAGAATTCACAAATTGCAATTGTTTTTAAATTTTACAAAATTTTGCACATAAGTATGTATGTATGTATGTATTTGTAAATAAAATGTAAACGTTAGAGCCATACCACACATGTTCTAGCTGTTATAATATGACGCCGTCGAACAAAATTTCTTAATTTTTGGTCGGCGGCGGTACTAATAGTGGCTGGCGCTTTCATATTTAAATTTGAATGTCGGCATTGTTTTATATTTTCAGACATTTCTAACGTAACGACGTAATCACGTTGAATAGTTTTCGACATGAGTTACAGACGCAGTTTTTTCTCACTTATCGAGAAACGATGGAATAATTTGTTTCACAAGTTTTCGACGCGAGAACTTCTCGCCAAAGTTACAGAACACAGCCGCAGGGCTCACCTTGAGTTTTCGATGTATAAGTTTTGCTGCTCTAAATGAACTTAATAACTGCCATCCCTAAACAAGAGCGGCAAGCGGAACGTTTTTTTCCGCTGAGCTTTAACGCTGAAACACCATCCCTAAAAAAGCGGCAACGTTATGTCAAAACGATAAAAGCAGGGTTATCAAACAAATAAATAAAACAACCCTGATTATCTTAACAGCTGGACGGACGGCATTATTGCTTGTGACTTTTTTATTATATTAAAATAAAATAATTAAAGTTTTAAAAATGAGTTATTTAGATAAGTTGAAAATAATTTCTACCTCTATTTTCCAATAAGAAATACAAATATTTTTTATTTGCTTATTTATTTTCCTTGCTTATATTTTTTCTTCACTCTTTTGTTTACAATTATTTTCTTTTGCAATTTACTTCACTGTGAAACGCATTGTCAAAATTGGATTTTCCAATTGCAAAGCGTTGCCGTTGCGTTGCCGCGGCGTTGTTTCAGTATGCTCCATACAAAATGTACGGACATGAGAACTTTTGACAGCTAAAAAACGCTTGCCGCTCTTGTTTAGGGATGGCTGTAAGTTAGCTATATCATTACGGAATAGTTTCTCTCTCTCTCTCTCTCTCTCTCTCTCTCTCTCTTTGTTTAAAAGTGAACTTAAACGGATTTTGCCAAATAATTTGGCAACACTTCTAGTTTAATAACTGCTTTTTTGCTTTATGTGTTTGTAAAGATAAAAAAATTATATAATTATAAATCTTTTCATAATTATATTTTGATGATGCTAAAGTTATAAGTATACATATATATTGAAGTTCTTAAAATAAAAAAATAAAAAACAAAGTATTATTAGATAAAAATTACGAAAATAAGAAATTAGAAATGTGATGCGAAAGGAATTTATTGCACTAACTAAATTACTAATATACTTTCAATGAGAACTTCATTTTTCATATATCGTTTTTTTTTTTCTTGGTATTTCTTGTCAGCCACTATTTTCAAAACTTGTTCATTTGTGCTTGTGTAATGAGTGTGCAGCCTATTGGAAGAGTTTATGTTTAGGTCAAACAAACAGAATGCTGGACTGCAGACAAGTTTTTCATTTCTTTAATTTTGTGTAAATTACTCTTAATAGTTTTAAGACCACTGTTTTATGACTTTACACTTGTACATTTAGTATTGGATTTTGGCTCCACTGATGATGCTTGATTTCCTGTTTAGTGTTTATTTGTTCTTTTTGAGGTATTATTTTTTTTGCTTCAAACGAAGAGTCTGGCTGCATGTACATACGTATGTGAACAATAATACGAACGACAAGAAAGAGACATCATATACATATGTATGAAACATGGGTAAAGAAAAAAATGGTAGCATCTTACTCGTATATGTTGCATCGTTACAAAGAGCGTACCTTAGACATAAAAGACTTAAGCTAAAAAAAAAGCAAAAAAGATAGCTGCAAAAACTGCAGCTAAAGTTTAAGTAGAGAAACAATATTGGAACATCATACATCAGCCACATGAGGTATTAACAAGTAAGCACGCACAAGCATGTTCAAACAAAATGCAACTTTAGTACGTGCAATAGCGCATAAAACAAATGCAGTATATTTATGTGTATTTCTTCAACACAATAACCATACTAACATACATGCATTAACAATAAAACATCAAATACATTGTAAGAAACACATAAAAATTTAAAGCCAAAATTCTCCAGTGTATAGAAAGAGGCGAGAATAATAAAAGGCATTTTTTTCGGACCATAAAAACTGAACAATCAATCGAACAACTACATAATATAGTACTTTTCCACAAAGCGCTATTAATATAAATGCAGTATTTTTGAATAAAATTACGCGTTAGATACACAAAAATTGTTAACGATTACTTTAAAGTAAATACTCTTAAATAAGGGTGATTTTTTTGTGCTTAGCGCTATGTAACATACAATTGATAAGAAGGTTCTTAATAGCAAGTTCAGCGAATATTATATATAATTTATTAAACAATATTATCCTGCTGTACATACTTACCAAAACATTATAAATAGCCTGTTTTTTATGTTTCAAAGCTGCCTATATGTCGACACTTGATAGGAGCTACCCTAAGCATCAGTAGACTTAGAAATATTTGAAATATATCCTTAAACATTCAGTTTTATATTCCAATATTCTAAATATATTATTGAGAATTTAAATAGAAAAATTTCTTAATAATAACTGTCAAAACACAAACAAGCTTTTTCTTTTGCACACGTCTCTTCCACTCACCTTACAAACAAAAACACCTTTCAAAAAAAAGGAACACCGGTTATTGCTACGACTTTTTACACTCTTCACAAAAATGAAAAGGGTAGATATAAGTTTATGATTTCGTTTGCAATTTCCACAATTTTCATATTCGACCCTATACAGTTTATAAATTCTGAATCACTATTGATAGAAAAATAAATTAAGCGATGTCCGTCTGTCCGCCGTTGAAATACCGTTTCTGAAAAAAATATTAGGCCTAGACTCTTATTTCTTTAACCATTTTATTACTCAATTGATTCACTGGTTTGCTATTGAAATACTTTGCAGAAACTGTTTAATGTGGCATTACTTGCTGATGTACTAGCCATCTGCTTCTTCTTATGAAAGAAGCTAACGCAGTCGATTTGACCCAGGCCAGATATGACAGGATGTTGAAGCTCGCCTAAGTATCTTAGACGATGATGCTCCAATGCCGGGCATGTACGAGGAGATGAAAGACCGTCTCCTCCTCCTTCTCGTCTTGGCAAATTCTACAGAAGTCGTTATATAGTAGGCCTAGTCTCCTGGCATGGTTCCCAAACGGGCACTGTCAAGTGATGACAGCTATAGTCACTCTAAGGAGAGATCTTAATATGAATCTTTTGCCTGCGAGCCAATTTTTTTGAGTTTGGAAACAGGAAAAGACACTAGGTGCTAAATCTGGACTATAAGGTAAATGATAAACCATTTCGAAGTGTATTTCCGTAATATTAATATCGTATCTAATTCTGTATGAACTGGTGCGTTATCTTGAAGAAAGAAGGCTTGATTGCATTAATCAATAAAAAATGCACGATAATACTTTCCTGTGATTGTAGATCTCTTTTCAAGATACAGCAACCATAACCTTGCCAGCAGATTTCACTGTCTTTGCCTTCTTTGGAGCAATTCCACCAGCTTCCTGAGATTGTTGGTAGACCCACGTTTTATCAAAAGTTATTCATCAACGCCAGAATCAACGGGTTTACGCTTTATCATGTCGGAAGACCGCTGAGAAGTGGCCTGTCGAGCTCATTCTTGTGAGACAGCAAACGCGGCACCCATCTTACCGATAGCTTTTTCATATGCAAATATTCATGCTCGGCGATCATTCATAGCGATATCGATGATGTTCTTGATATGTTCTTCAGAAACCATCTCTTTTGGTCCTCATGTTGATGGTTTTGTTACAGTTCTTGGTTGGCCATGCAATCTGACGGAGAAGACTCACCGTAATGCATATCGAGCTTTTCTTTTGTTTAATCATTGCACGAAATACATTTTTTTCTATTTTTCAAGAAACACAAAAGTTGCTTAATTCAAACGACTACAATAAATACTCGTAAACTAATCAATGAATTTGGGTGAAATTTTAAGAACTGACGTTTGACAAATCGCAATTAAAAAAAAAAAGAAAAAAAATGTTGTGTTTGTGCTGGCATCTAGCGCTACGCAGCTTCAATTTCAATCTGCCCTCGTATATCCGAGCATATTTAATTCAAATTTGTAATATATACTATATATTTATATGACTTTTGTAAAGGGTATTTTAGATCCAGCCCAGCCGAATATACTACACTCTTACTTGTCTGTTTTTTACGCGAATACTTTTGACCAACTGTGCTTTATGATCTGCTGTAAACATGACATAAGAATGAAACATTTGTAGTTAAAGTGTGACTCACAATTAACATTGTGCATTATAATTGGATCACTCTTCGTAACAGTGCTATACGGCAAGTTCACGTCTTCAGCAAGAAAGCTCAGCAAGATGAAAGCAAACTTGAAAATAATGCTCAGTGGAAAACAATTTAGTTATTCTCCGTTAATGATTTGACAGAACTTTTTTCCAGTGTCGTCTATTCCTGGCTATTACAAGCTATTATTCTACATAGCTTCATAATATTTATATGTCAAATAAAGCACTAAGCATAAACAAGGTATGATTACTATATGTTACATATTTTCTATTGCAGTCACAGGTTTACTCACATAAGGTCCAATTATAATAAAGTTGCTTTTACTTTTCAAAAAATCCTGTTATAGTATATTCATTTATCTGCTTCATCATAACTTAAAGTAAGGTTTTAATAATCTTTTTTTTTTTTTTTGTGGTACTTTGGTACTTTTAATTACAAAAAGTTGTATAAGTGTACTTCTGCCATCTCCAACCAAAACTTGTTTCATTTTCCATCCTTTTAGCCATTTATTCTTTTTCATGAGTGTTTTGCAAAGAAAACGATAAAACAAAGGGTTTGTTTAAGCTTCAATTTGCGTTATTTGCGTGATTACATGTGTCTATGGATTTTCATCTTTGGATTTTTCTAATAGCAAAAGAAATATCCCAATGGTACTGGAAGAGTGCTGCAAGCATCAGTATGCACATATTTATATGTATGAGTATAAACATATGTATGTATATCCTGAGTATGTGTTGATTTATAAATTTTTGTAAAAGGTAAAACATCAATCTTTTTTAGCATTTTTAAAGAAATTTTTGTTGGTTTTTCTACTAAATGTTTACTTAACACCAGATTGGTGGCTTTGAAGAAAAGGATCTAAACATTACTATTCTTGAGCGGTTTTTGTTTTGGCAGGTTTACTTTAATGTTCAGTCAAATGTTTTCCGCAAAAATGTCGAGGGTTTTCTACATTTCGGAATCAGCATTGATAGCAAATTCAATTAAACGATGTCCGTCTGTCCGTCTTAAAAACTTTTTCTTTCACCATTCTATTAGTCTATCGATTCATGAGTTGCTATTAAAATTCAGTAAAATCACTTTATATATAGCTAAGCTTTATACAAAATTCCGAACAAAGCCATTTTTTCCAATTTTGTATGAAAATTTTTGGAACAAAATGGTTTGTATTGCTTCAGACTGAACACAAGTATTTGGCATGGCGATTAAGACGCAAAAAAATGTCCGACATCGGACCATATGTACCTGAGCTATAGCCTAAACCGATTTTTTAACGAAAATGTCGCGTAAGCCAACTTGCATAGTTTTTTTTTTTTTGCTTAAAAGCAGTTCTGGTAATAAAAGCAGTTTACTAAAACACAGAAAATGATGATTTGCGATATCGGTCCATATACGAGTGTATCTCGAGTACACTCGTATATGGACCGACGGATCATGTATTCCAATAATTCCTGCAGGGTGTTCGCACAAGTTCTAAGATTAACATTTTTGTTGCTCGTAATAATTAAAAACAAAAACATAAAATGTTTTGTTTACTTATAAGTAAATGGAAACATCGCATCCACATCACAAGTAAACGACTAGCAAAAAAGTTTTATATGAAAAGCATCCAATTTTGTGTCTGATTTCAATACAAATATTAAAGAAAAGAAAAAAAAATTAATTTGTTTTTACGAATTTTTATTACTTTTCCGTAATTTTAGACAAAAATTTTTTGGAAAAATTGTACCACAAACTAGCGATTACAAAATAGTGGTGATGGTGATCGCACTTAAGAAATAATTACGATGACGCCAGATCTGTTCTCCAGCACAGAGCTGCTATACGAAAAATGATCTCTTCAACTATTGGCTTATAAATTTGTATGTGTGATAATATTGGTAAGAATATAAGAATGCAGATTAGCAAAGCAAATTTTTCATCTTTTCGGTATGACTGAAATGAAATTTCACTTTTATATGTCAACAAAGAAGAAATTTTTAATAAATATGAAGACATTTTTCTACAGAAACTTCGTGAAGGTACATTTTTATGCCATGGACAGGTCGAATTTATCACCTTCTTTACAGTTCATGTTTTCCCCTAATTGCCACTACGTCATATACGAGTATTATTGCTTAGGTTTTTATTAAAATATTAATGTATATTTCTAAATCGGTTTCTTGCAGTCAACCTCATGCCAGAGTGGAATACTGTATAAGCTTGTATAGCAAGAACGCTCTAAGCCAGTGATCACCATGCAATGCCCTCAAGGCTAATCGCGCCTATGTATTTACATACTGTGTGCTCTCTTTGTGGGCACTACTGCTCTAAACAATGTTTTTTCTTTTATTTCCTATTGCAGATTTGTTAAGCTGAAGCCAAAATAGAAAAACGCTTCAACATTTGCCGCGTTATATAATGCCACGTATGCAGCCTTGAGTAGCTGTTTAATGTTGCACGTTTACTTTTTACTGGCTTAACTGAATTTCTTTCAATTTCATTCCCACATTTTTATACTATTGCTGTTGTTTTTAGTTTTTGCTTAATTTTTTAAAGGCATTTTTATTTTTATTTATGGTTTGTTGCAATTGCCATTGTTGTTTTGTTCCTCTTACAACTCCACAATAACAAAGGAAGTGCTTTTAAGTATTCCTTTTTTTCATTTCCAGCAGCTTTCGTTGGTTTTTATAAGGTATGAAAAAAACAAACGTACAAAACAAAGCGAAAATCGAAGTACAAGTACACTAAAAACGTCTCTAGTTCATGTCATTTTTAAAAATCTTTTTGTGTTTCTTGTTTTACTTAGGATTCAGCAATGAAATGTTGTTGTGGCAACTGCCATAATATAAGAAATTCGCTTCAAATATGCCACGAGAAGTGCTTTTTAAAGTTCGAATTAACAAAATTTCTCTGGACTTAATTCACTGAAGTGTATCGCATTGAAAACTTAACTCACGTTACTCCAGAAGTCATTCTGGAAGATTATTAGAACGTGGCGAAACACAAAAGCAAAACTTCATGAATAAGCTATTGTTAGACCGAGTAGTATAATGCTGGTGGCTTGTGAAAATTTCCTCGAATTAAATTTGTTTAAAGCCAGCGTAGTTCTAGAGACGTTGTGGTTTAATTTAAAACTTGGACAATTGAAAAACTTCTCATTTCCATCTTTAGATGCTTTAATTCAACACTTTTATTTTAATATATGCATATGTAAGTAACTAGTAAACCCAGCAATCCTTATTTTGCCGTATTTTCTCAGTTCAATAAGAGAAATACACAGAAATAATTATAATAAAAATAAAATTAACAAAACTTTTATCCAAAACGAATATCAAGAAAATAATGATTCTTGCTAAAAAGAAAAAAAAAATTGTTTTTGATCAATAATTATTTTTGTATTTAATTATTTGATCTTGTTTAAGTAATTATTTCTTTTTTTTTGCAGCTAAAAATCGTTTTAATTTTATATAAAAAATCATTTTCAATATTTCAATAACAATTTGTTATCATCTTTAGTAAAATTAATATGTTATAACAATACTTAGCTGAAAAAATAAGAAATAATCAATAATTATTTTTATTAAATTTTTGTTTGTATCCACGAATTCCTTTAGAGGATCATAGTAAAACAAATTGTTAATTAATTTAGCGAATTTTGTTATTGAACATCAAAAATAAGAATTTTCTGTGTAACATTTTAAGTGTATAGGGATGTAAATGGAAGAGAAATGAAACGTGGGAAAACACTAAATATATCCGAGCATACATTACTTAAGTTAATAATATATTATTTAAGTTAATATATAATAACAGTAAGAGTTAAAGCTCAAAAAGTTCAAACAAATATTTCTCCGAACTATAGGACTTGACTTGGAATATTTTGTATTTGGTATACATATTAGTAGCTAATGTAGTTGTAATAAAGTAATAGTAATAAGAATAATTTATTATTGTTATTGGATGGGATGTGGCACTCATCGGCCACTTGCACAGCGACCAGTGTTGATCTATTGTGCGTCCCCTTGTCCTATTACGCGTTAATTATGTCAAGAAAACGGACAAGCTCCGTGATTGGGAATGATATTAAGTCACTTTCACTTAAAATACGTGTTTGTTGCAGCCTATATCTCGTGTGTACTAATGCTTCACAGTGGTTGATCAAGTGTACCACCTTTGTGAACCATCCCGCAACCATCTTGGATTCATGCCCCATTCCTCCGTTGTTGGAAAGATGATCCTAAAGTTCCTGGTAAATAAGTCAGTCGGGTGTATCTGGTCACTGGTTTGAGATATATAGATTACGTCTCTGATAACCCTTAGGGTTGCTATATGATCAATAACGTTACCTATCTTTAGTTTTTCTTTTTTAAAATGGTATGATTGGACTGACCGCCTCTTTTTGAACAGCCACGTTAATCCGTGTTAAGTTCAAAAGAGCTGCCATGCCTGCTGTTGGGGTGATTTTCATCGCCCCTGTGGTATATAGCCATGCAAGCCTCTGAACTCTGTGAAGTCTTCATATAACTGTTACCTGTTTCGTTTTTCCCCACCGTACTACAGCTCCAGTGGGTCCTACCATTTGAGTATATAAAGAGTATTGCATCTTAGGACTTAGGCCCCAAGATAGAAGAATAAGAATAATAGTAATAAGAATTAACTCAATTGTTTGATTGTTCTGTTTGTTAATACTTGTTCTGTTTGTACTTGATTGAATAGCAAGACAAATGTTATGTCAAATAAATCCAAGTCGACTGATAATGATAGGAGTTATTTACTTATGCCAAATTTAAATATTGATGCACACCGAATTTCTACCAATGTATGGCCGAGATATGGCTCTAGAAGGTCATTCTTGAAAACAACTGATTGGTCGAACAATCTACTCGTGACTGGCTCTTTATTTATTATCTCTTACATTCTATGTTTCTATGCTAATGGTTGTTCATTAAAGTAGTCGTAGTTGTACTTAAAGGCAGTGCATGAGAGTTGCCATTACATGGCCTAAACAGATTTTCTAATGAAAATGTCGCTTAAGCCATATTAAACATTTTTTTTCTGCTTAAAAGCAGCGCTGGTAATAAAAAGGTTTACTTAAATACAGAAAATGAAAATTTCTGATATCGGTCCCTATATACGCGAGATATAGCCCAAACCGATTTTTCCATGAAACAATTGTTTTGCTTAAAAGCAGTTCTGGTAATATAGGGAGGGTACTTAAATACAGAAAATTAAAATTTTCGATATCGGTCCATATATAGCCCAGATATAGCCTAAACCGATTTTTCCAAGAAACATTTTTTTTTATTTGAAAGCAGTTCTGGTAACATAAGGAGGTTACTAAAATACATAAAAGGCAAATTTCCAATATCGGTCCATATATACCCGAGATATAACCTACACCGATTTTCCATGCAAATTTCTATGAAAGATTACCTTTTTGGCATGGCAATTACAAGGCAGAAAAGTTGTTTCCCAATATCAGTCCATATCTAGTTCAAATTTATAATATCACTCCATATCTAGTTCAAATTTATAATATATACTACATATGCATGTAACCATTCTGAAGGGTATTTTAGTATTTTATCAGCCCAGTCGGATATACTACACCCTTACTTGTTTTTTGAACTTTTATTATATAGATTTTTTAATTAATAATTATTTATTAGCGAAATAGAATTGTAATTCGGGCACCTTGCAAATAACTTTTTCGATAATTCCGTAGTGGACAATTTTTTTCCTCGTGCCAAAAACTATCGGAAAATCGATGGCACAATATTGACAAATTTTGGTCCTTTCAAATCGAGCTATCCTTATGTATATATACATTCATTTGTAAAAGTTTTCATAGAAATTAAAATATTTTTCAATAAGCATTTTTATTAAAAAAGCAATAGCTTTCTGTTGTGGAAAAAATTTTTTATTTTAAATACATTTAAAATATACGCAATATTTTATAATAAAAAATCGATAGGAATTCATGTCAATGTTATTGGATAAGCAAATAATTTTATTAAATAAGAACATATTTAAATGAAAACCTACAAAAATGTCAAATAGTCAATGTCTAAGAATTTTTATATTTCAAACAATATATTATTGATGAATATGCAAAAAGAAATATAAAAGATAAAAGACATTCATCATTCAACCTCAGCAGATGTGTAAAAATTTGTACACATTTTTTTAACATGCAGACACAACACAATGTTTGGATGACATTTAGACCTTAAAATTGAAATGAAAACACACACACACACATCTGCACAACAAAGAGCTTACAAGTCAATACAAAATGAACATAACAAGTATGCATGTGTGTACCAATAATTTAAATATAGCTATATGTTTAAATTCAAACTAGGAGACTGTAAAAACAGAACGCAGATGATAAATTTGCTAAAAGGGAATGATACAAAGAACCTGAAATAAAAATTTTTGCTGAATTAGTTTTTCTAACAGAAGTTTGATTTGATCTAAGAAGTAGTAAAGGGGAATTATTGGCTCACTGCGATTAGTTTCGATTTTATTTAAGTAAAGTTTTATTTAAAGTAAAGTAACTTAATAATACATGCAAAATTGTTGGCTATATAGAGAAATTGTTGGCTATATAGAGGTCCACCTAGTTGGAGTTTTATATGATTTTTGTTGGGAGTATTCCATTTGATACATCTGTTTGTTTCACTAACTAATAGATTTGCATAAACCACCCTAGAAAAATAAATTTCATGTTAATATTATAAATATTTGCTACACTAAAAAAATGTGCGCTCATTTGGATGATGGCGTGTTATCAGAATTGTATGTTCAATATTACGTTAATATCAAATCCCAATGAAAAGAGTCATGAGAGATTTAGATTGTCAATAATTTATTTAAAATATTAGGATATATGCTTAAAAATACCTTTCCTAGGTTTCCAAGTCCACTGATGCTTCGAGTATCTCCTATTAAATGTCGACATATATACAACTAGGAAATTATAATTTCAAAAGTTCAAGAAAATGCATCGTATCAATATACATTTGAAGTCACTGAAAGTATACTTCAGTATGCAGAAGCTTGAAGTGCAAGTATGACGTGAACACATAACTGGACGACAATATTTCACTAGACATCATATTGATGAACTTAGTGATCATATTATAAATGTGAAAGTAACTTGGCCTGTCTGTTACCTTTTCACGCCTAAGCCGCTGAACCAATTTTGATGAAATGCGGTAGGCAGGTAGCTTGAAGTCTGAGAATCATTATAGAATAATTTTTGCTCAAGGCGGTCAATGACCGTTCCAAATTTTTTTTTTTTTAATATTTCCGCAATTTTTGAACCGATTTTCTTTTTTGAGAGGGTTTCTAAAGAGTCCATTAAAAAAACTTTTTTTTGGAATTTAAGTCTATCTGATGACAATATACCATGGTGTTAGATGGTATATGTCATACTAATAAGCCACTATATTAATGAGACGTTTCATCAAATGGAATCCAAATTTTATTTGGTCTGATATTATTAGCAGGCTATTTTAATAAATATGTTATGTCTTTCTTCTATTTGACAGATATATTTTTTATTTCCACATATAGGGAATAATGGATAGCTTTTGTACGATTATGTGTATTGTCGCAATTTTTTTAATTAAGAAGAATGGTAAACATAAAAGTATAATTTTTCCGAATTCGATATTGATGCATTTTGATACAATATATAATATAGATGTAGATTATATTTACTACCTTTAGTTAATATTCTATGCAGATATGTATCTTTATGGAAATTACTGGCATAAACGCCTTTATTAAGCTCAATATTTATACAAAAATTTAATTAAGTTATTGAACAATAATTAGAAAATTGTTATAATATTGAGCAAAGTTATCTCATTTTATGTAAAGCAACTTTGGAGTCAGCCTCAGCTAATAGTAAACTTTTTGCTACTTTTGTACATTTAGAAACTCGAGTTTTAGTGGCCAAAATTTAGTAAGCTAAACTTTGTGTGTACTCGAACGAACAACAAATCAATATTGTTTAATAATTGAATATTGTCTTAATAAAAATTACATGTCTGAACTCGCTATGAAGTTATGATATTCTTAGTTTACATTAGAATGTACACTTAATCCCTTAAAAGAAATTACTTATATAAAAAATCACTTCATTTGTGCGTGCATATGTAGGCTATATACATTTTTAATCATGTGAATTCTTTATATCACATTTTTTATTTTAACTTAATGCTATTCTATAAAAAACTGTAGCTGAATGGTTTTACAATAAAAGTCAGAGAAAATGTTGTAAAATAATTTATTTGTGAATTTAGTAGGGGGAAAAGTAGACATGTTTTTTGACGGTAGGGATGTTACAATAACATCTGCTGGCAACACTCTTTCGATATTAGAGTGTCATTGCATGTGATTAATGTTTGTCAGTAAGACATTCCACTAATGGATTCATTGCCATAGTCGCCATTAATGGCAATTAGAGCAACTGATGAAAATTATTAACATCACTACAATAAAAGTGCCATGGAGTCGATAATGAAGACACTTTTCATCAATATGATGTTAAAATACATCACAATTATGTCGGATTTTCTGTAGGTGTAAGCATCTCACGTTTTTTTTTGTGGGATTTTTCTTCTTTCCAAAATCTTCCCTGAAGCGATCTAAGATATATGCAAAATTAACCATTGCACGTTAAAACTCACTTGCGGAAACTACGCACTAAGTTGTTTAATAAAAGTTTTATTTGAAAGGAATTTGTAATCCATAGCATTCAGCAATGTGCTTTACCAGAGTAATTTTATGAGACGTGAATGTGAACCGTATTTTTGCTTGTGATCTGTAACAATTAAATTAAAATAATTTTTAAAGAAATCAACTCAACAAAATAATAGTGAATTAACATTCTTTTTTATCAATTACATGTTAGCATTCGAATTTTCAAGTCTATAAATTTGAGTTATGAATTGCAATCAACTTTTAAATTTGATTTAAATATAAACAAATGAATACAACTCAAAAGATGAAAATTAAAAAAAAGAGATACTAAATAAAATTAAAAACCAAGAAACATATGTTTTTACCACAACAGCATACATCTTTAATGATTCTGTAATTGTTTTTATTGCTTTGTTATGCAGACAAGTGCACAGTGGATCACATTACATTTTATAATCAGTGGTATAAATAAAAAACAGGGTGGACCATAACTCTTTTAATATTAGAAATGGTCAACAGAAAACAAATAGCCATATGTTTACAAAACTGTTGATTTATTACGAAAGAAAATTATATAGTGTTTAGTTTTTGAAAATTAAATCACTCTGGCTCTGATGTAATCTAGATCGGATATTTTCCTTGACCGCTCTATAAGTAGCGGTGGAAATGTTTTGCATTTCCTAGCGTATATTTTCCTTTAGTTCGATCATGATCATCGAGTTGTTACTGAAAATTTTGCTTTTTAGATATTCTCAAAAAAAAAAAAGTTCATTGGAGATAAATCAGTGCTACGGAGTGGCCAGTTAATGTTACTTCTTTTCTATATGATTTTCTGTCCATAAGTTTTACGAACTGCAGTTAAAAAGTCATTTGACGTATGGCATGTTACCCCATTGTTACATTTAGAACCAACTGCTTTATTTAATTTAATGAAGTTACATCCAACCTTCATGATACTTTCCCAGCGGCGAACACTGCCTACCACATTACTTCTCTTCGATGATGTGTGCCACACTTTGTAATCAATGAATGGTAACTTACAAAGTGTATGGCAGTAGAATATGGAGTTCCCAAAAATGAATTACGTTCATTATTTGTATTACATTTATATGAACGTATTTTATTTATTCGATGTAATTCAAACGTTAGCCGTCTTTGTCAGAGCACGTTGCAAAAATTTAATCAAAAAATCAGTGCTAAAGGTAAGAAAACCTTATAAAAAAGGTACAAGAAAGATAAAACATTTAGTGAAAAAGAAAAGAATGCAGTGAAACACAAAAAACATAACAAATTTATTTAATGAAATATTCCCAAAAAAACTGAATTGCGCAGTACGTACGAGATGCCTACTGCCAGCTTGCAATGTATGCGAGATTGTATCCGAGCTGCCTACTTCCGACTTACAAAGTATGCGAGATTGTATTCGAGCTGCCTACTGATAGCTTACAATGTATGTTAGGAAGTAATGAGCTTTTGTTGGATGAACACCACACTAGCTCGCTTACTTTGTGTGCAGGTGGTAGGCGTTCACTCTACAAATGCGGCAATGTGTATGAAAAAGTATACTAGGATCGTATATGAGATGGTGTGCATTACTGACTTACAAGTGTGCATCGGATCATCGCTTACGTAAGCGAAACTTTGGCCGCTGGGTAGTTACATAACACCCATGTTGTTGTAAAATGCGATTTAGAGATGACCGAGACATATTTAAAATCGCAGTGTTTTTACGAGTAGATGGGTTGAGCGGTTGTCCAACAAATGTTCGTACTCGCTCTACGTTTTCCGATTGCTTTAATGTTTTAGCATCGTTGTTTTGATAATGGTTTCAATCGTTGGAGAATGATTCCTATGGCGTATATTAAAATAATCACAAAATTTGCCTTAAGCTCCGACCCCAGAATAGTTGTACCGATAATATTCTCGTACGCAAAATACGTGTTGTGCTCCGCTAAAAGACGCCATTACACTAAATGCCTAAAGACTCTCCCGCTCAACTGTTAGGAGACTGACAAACCACCCCACATATTGCGACAAATTTGCTGGCATATACTAGTGTACTTTTAAATTAAACTAGAGAAGTATGAAGATCAAATTTTAATCGAATAGTGCAAACACCACCAAATATAATTGAACCTTTACATTTATTGGCATATATAAGAGAAGATGGAATAATACTTGCGCATAAATCAAATAACACAACAAATAAGCTTTTCACAAAATTAAAAACAGTTAAAGATAAAAATGAACATATCAATGTAGTTTATGAAATTAAATGCAAAGGGAAACCCGAAAAAAGCTGCAATAGGAACAACTAAAAAAAATCTTAATGTAAGAGTGACCGAACATGAAGCTACAAAAAACTACAGCTTTAGCGCAACATTGCATTGAAAGCCCTCACTCAGCTGATCTGGAAAATATCAAAATATTACAAAGGGGAAAAAAGAAAACAGAAGATATACGTTGGAAAGCGTAAATATTTAAGAGGAAATTGACATAACAATGAATTATAAAATAGACAAAGACAACACGAAAGCAATCTATAGTACCATTTTGTTTTAAACAGTAGAAAGTTTAGTCTGTGATATTAAGTTATAAAAACATATTGTAATTTTCATTTGATTTTTAATTTACAATTATATTTACATTTATTGTTTAAAAATAAATTTTAAATAACAATGTAGATGTAACGAACAATATATAATGTAAGTAGTTGTATTTTGATATTGTTAAAAAAACGGGGAAGAGGAAAAATTTATAGAATTATATGTATGTGCTAATTAAAGCTTTTATTTTATGTTATGTTACCAGATTAATAAAAAACTTCCTGACGATGTTGGAAAAATCCCAACGAAACGTCGGAGGAAAAATATTTTAAAAAACTTGCTTTTTTTATTTCTATTTAAATTCAATAACATCCTGTGTAAATCATTTGTTATTTTTTTCTCTTTTTCAAATTGAAAGTTTTTGTTAATAATTTTAAAAATTTTAAAATATTTAATTGTAATACTAAACTTATTCATTATAAATTGTTAATATTTAAGATATAAGGCAAAGCCATTTCTGTGCAATATTTGTTCCCTTAAGTGTAAAAAATTTTAAAATTTACTATTAAAATTAAATTAAAATTAATTAAATTCAATTGAATTTAATGAATTTAAAATATAATTAATTAAAAAAAGTCCTGATCTTAGAAGCCAGAGTAGCATTAAAAAAATCTACAAAAAAGTCCACAAAAATTAAAAAAGGTCGAATAGAAACTACAAAATAAACACTGGTTATTGGCATATAATTGTTCACAGCACAACATCACTACTAGAGGGGAAAAACTCAAATTTTTTTTTCTAAATTAAAAAAAAAAAAAAAAATTATAAAATTTTAGGATCGTATGATAAAAAAAAATGTCCTGACGAATAATCCGACATCTGACAAGTTCGGCTAGTAGAACTGCTGTACTACAAGATGGTAGAAGTCTTCGTCTTTGCACAATATTACACAATATTTGTTATTGCACAATATTACAAAAATAATTAAAGTTTGGTGAAACACATTTTCATTTTGATGGCTTTGTTAATCGCCAAAATTGCCACTTTTGGGGTTCTAAGAACCCAAATGTGATTGTCAAAAAACAATTGCATCTACACTCTGTTACTATTTGGTGTCGATTTTGAACTGGAGACCTACCCTGAACCATGCCTTTTTCAAAATAAGACTGGTCCAGCCTCATATATATGATCTCGTGACCACACGCAGAGAAAAAGCAATTTCGAATATTGTTGTGGCAACGTTAGTATTTACTCTGTCATAACTTGAATTATTGCCGGTAGCAGTGTGTTATCATTTTATATATAGATTAATCCACTCTAAACATAGTAATGTTAAAAATTCTACATTTCTACTGTTATATTTTTATCATTTTAAAATATGGTTGAATGCAATAATAAGGTTTTAAAAACTAGTATGAATACAACAATAGCTTTTGTAGTGTACACTAATAGACTATTATTTTTAAACATGCGTATGGTTATTGTTTGTGTAGGCAACACAAGTATGTTTAGAAAATATACTAACTATTGTTGTTTTTCTGAAAATGTATGACAAATGTATTTATTAATAATTTTAAAACAGACAGTTTTTTGTGTGCATGTTTTCTTATGGTTTTGAATATATACTTTTGCAGATTTATTGGCCAGAACAAAAATGCAGCAATATTTTTAAAACTACAAGATCTTGCAAATTCTATTATTTTTTTGTATTTGATTTGTGAAAATAATGTTTAAAAATATATATTGAATTTCAAAATATTGTTTAAAAAATATATTGAATAAATTACAAAAATGTGGTTTTAATTATGGAAATAACTTATGTGTGTTTGTATTTATATATATTTTATCATATAATTTTGTTAATTTTTTGTAGAGTTCACAATTTTTTCACAACATGGGTAGGATTGCTAATATTATGTGGTTGGGCATGCCAGTAAAATTTAAATTTTTACAATAACAGCATTAGTCATGATACAATTTTGGTAACTTTTACCAAGTACATGGTTACGTGGTATATTATGTGGTTGTCTTCGATTATATTCAAAATAGTATTTTGCCCTTAGAATATTGTCATATCAACCATATATTTTTTTCTGCTTGCACATGCCCTGCCTCCCCTGAAACACTTAAAATACTGCATGAGAGATTTTCAGGTCGTGTACTTTCTAGTTTCAGTAATAAGTTTGTCCGCCCTAGATCGTTAGACCATCATTCCATGAGTGATTATTGAAAAACCGATGCATCGTTTATAGGCTAGCAGCGGCCTATCAGCACCCATTTTCGGATTTAAAGGAGGAAAAAAAAAACTTAAGAAAGGAAAAACTTGAACTCAAACCCGATGTACAAATGTACAAAAACGAAAAATCTAATTTAGAAATGATTAAATTCAACAAAAATTCAATGAATTATTATTCGAATTACTTGCTTGTAACATATTGGCGCAATCGCTTCATATTTTCAACGAAATGGTGCCAATTTTGATTAGAGTCTTACTACTGTGCCTTTTGATAAAAAACAAAATCACCAACAACTCTTAAAACACATTAGCATATGCCAAATTATTTGTGTTTAAATGTTTGTTCATACAATGTACATATTGCAGATATAAATCAACGATAATCAAATTATTTACACTTGAATGGTGTTTATTGATAAATTATGCCACAAATAATATTTTGATAGCATCAATTATGGTTTTATTGTGTTCCAAAGAAAAATCTCACACACACACACACACATACAAAACATGTGCAAATACATAAAGCATATATAAAAAAAAGGTAACAAAGCAAAAAAGGAAAGAAATATAACATACTCGTACACATGTTTTGTTTGAACATCAAAATTATGACAGAACACAACGGTGTTGATATTTTATGTGTGTGTGTGTGTGTGTGTGTGTGTGTGTGTATGTGTGTATCAATGAATGTACTCGTAAATGTATTGTGTGCTATTTAATGACAACGCTTACATATGAAACTGTTTAGCATTAATCTTATCCATCTTCAAACAATGTATGTACATATTATTTCATTATTGGTTTCGTGAACATACACGTCTAAAAGAAAGTTGAGAATTCACTACATATGTTGTGGATCGGGAAACGGAAATATGTAACAATAACAGGAGATAAACAAACAAGTTCAACATACTTGAATGATGATACCAGTTAATGTTTATGATTGTGTGATATGTGTGCGCATTAGGGTGGCTCGATTTAGCAATCTAGATAATGCCATTAAGTTTTCGTTCCCTTATGCCGCAAGGAAAAAATATTTCACTACACATCTGTTATATATGTTGGCAATATCAGCCATTTCGGATTGTCAGTTCGTTTTTGACAGATAAAAACGTTAGTCGTGTTGGGTGGGCTCTTCGATTTTTTACTAAATTTACAAAATTTTGAGCATGGACATCGCTCAAAAGCTCTTAAACATCGTCAACGACGATCCAGATTTTTTAAAAAGGTCATAACTGGTGACGAATCATGGGTATATGGCTATCACATTGAAACCAAAGCCCAATCATCCCAATGGAAGCGACCAGAAGAGCCAAGACTAAAAGAGCACGCCAGGTTCGGTTAAATGTGAAGACTTGCTCAAAGTTTTCTTTGACTGCAATGGCGTGGTGCATAATGTATTGTTTTCACAAGGTCGTACGGTCCTTGAAGTTATGCGCCGTTTGCGCGAAACAATTCGTCAGAGTCGTTCAGAATTGTGAAAAAAACAATTATGGATTTTGCATCATGATAACGCACCAACTCACACGTCAATGCTTAAGCGTGAGTTTTTGGTTAAAAACAACACCATTGTCATGCTTCAACCACCGTATTCACCGGACTTGGTCCCCGCTGACTTTTTTTCCCCCAAAACTGAAGATAAGGATGAAAGGTAAGTATTTGGTTACGATTGAGGAGATAAAAGAAAAGTCGCTGTTGACGATACCAAAAGCGCGTTTCAGAAGTCTTTCGACGATTGGAAAAAAACGCTAGCATAAGTGTATTATATCTGAGGGGGACTACTTTGAAGGCGATAAGATAGTTATTGATGAATAAATAAGTACTTAAGAAAACTGCAAATAACGGCGATTTTTTTAACAGACCTCGTATATTGACAAATTTTGTACTTTTTAAATCGACCCACCCTGGTGTGCATACATGTTATATTTACCACCTTCTGGGCCAATATGTCAACTGTTTGTTGTTACCGGTTGTGCCGCTATTGCCGATGATATGAATGATGATGATGCTTTTAGATGATTTTGCATGTCTGGATTTGATTTATTTCTTTACATGAAGAGCGACTTAAATTACAATATATTAGAAATTTTTGTAGCTTTCAGCAAAGTCTACAAAATAACTCATCTAAGTGGCCGGCAAACTGATTGAGATTTTTTACATTAGGAAACAAAAAATCTTTGTATACATTGTAGTTTTTGACTCCAAAGACTAGTGAAAAAAGTTCTTGTTAGATTTTCATATGGATTTGCTAGTTTCAAATTTGTATTTGGTTTGTTTTCAAAAAGTTTTGGCCGTAAAGCTTGACATAAGACTGAGTCGAGCAGCGAACTCTCGTCTGTATACATATATCGTTATTAAAAACTAACAATTTGTATGTGTATATGAAAATACACAGAGCGCAATCTAAATTAGGGAGTTATGCGTAATCTAACTGCTAAAAATCCTTATGTACCCACAAAATGTATGAGACCAAACCAAATAGCGTAACGTCAACGTTTAGCAATTGGAAAATACATTTTTGACAAAGCGTAAGAGAGAAATATTTACTGTCTCTCAATAATGTTAGCTTCAAAACAAATGTTACTCAGTTTGTGCGGCCATTAGTAATCACACTTTAGGAGCTTTCAGACTAAATTAATGACTTTATCACTTTTTATTATTCTTATACAGTTAGCTTTATTAAACAAGGTTAGTGAACAATACGAGTACTGTTCATGTTAGAGCTGCAAAAATATCGATAGTCGTCCCCATCGATATATTCGATAGTTTCAAGAAAAACTATCGATGCTATCGTTAAGCGCTATTTTTGGCTATGAGTCTTCAACTTAAGTGGAAGTTATAGGTATAGTTATAGGTATATATAAAATTTTTACGTATTTTATTCTATGATAAAAAATATAATTTTTAAATACTTTTGTTTTTATTTTTGCTAAACACTTTGAGCTGCAGAGTCACCTGTATACAAAGAGAAGAAAGCTTTTTAAGTTGCAGTCGACATTTAGCCGCAGCCGCCAGATATAAGTTGCCATGTTTAACTAAAATTTTTTATACAAAAAAACTGTTTTTTATTTGAGATAAAAGTAATAAAAGATGTAATATACTTTACTTTGATATATAATATGATTTATATAATATATTTTCATTTGTAAATTACGCTATAACTATAAAATTTAAAGGCGGCTAAGAGCCTGCCTGAATAAATGGCAAGAAATGTTATGCCGGCTACATGTAAACGGCTTCGTATATACGTTCAAAAATTGCCGAACGAAAAAAAATCGATAGCTAGCTAAAAATAAAACTATCGATACTATCGATTGTTTTACAGTTCTAGTTCATGGCATAATGCTAAAGCTCTTATATAAGATACTTACTACAGCATAGAATCAAAGCCTAATGTTAGGAACACAACTGCGACGAACGATGAATTTCGCCAAATATTCGCTGCATAAACTAGTCGTGTGTAACACATTATCAACGAACTTTTGCGTAGATAACAGTGGTCGACTCCCTTAGTGCAAATTGCAATGCATAATTTAAAAAAATTGCATATGCAATGCTTAACATGTCTTAAATACAACCTTGCATTACCGAGAAATTTGTTGCATTTTATCGGCATTTAGGAACGTCGCTGTGCAACTCATATATAAAACAAATATCAAACACATATTATACAATTGAATAAATTTGTTTCGACAAATGGAGGTAACACAAAATTATTTGTCCATGTTGTTGATTTGCTAAATAAACTTTTTAAATAGGGGAAAAAGAAGAGACAACGTTTATTAAGAACAACAAAAATCCCGAGAAGAAAATGATCAAAAATAAAAATGTTTGCATAAAAAGCAAAAATGATGCGCAATTCTGACAGCTAATATTTATTAAAATGAGTTGCCAAACGATTAGGAATATTGGACGTTGCCAGAATGTTTACGTGTGCACTTACTAACTGTATGCATTGTAAATATGCAGCTTACATTTAGAAAGTCGGCCAATGTTTATATTCCATGTAAGGAAAAAATCAATAAAACAAATATAGATACTAAGGGGGGCATATTGAAAGTAAATCTACATAAATCCTTCCGAAAGAGGGATTTCTGAGCAAACTATTTGAGGTACTTTTTAAATTTCATCTGACCATATTGAAGCCGGAAGGTAGCCCCTTTTTAAACAATAAAGATTTTTAGTAAATGGTCATAAAAAGTTTCTAGCACTATTTGAATCATAAAAAAAATTGACTTGCAAAACAGCTGATGCCAGGTGGAATTTTGTTTTGCTTTTACACTCGAATTTGCAGTTCGAAGTTTGACAAGCACACTGTGAAATACACAGTGAATAAAAGCGGCTTAAATTATACTACTTTTTATTTCAATAACTATTTTAGTTTTAAATTTTGATTATTATTTTTCTTGTCTTCTTCAATCAATAATTATTGGTCACAGCAAATTTGTATTGTAAAAAAATCCTTCTTAAGAAAAAAATTAAGAAAGGAAAAACTTGAACTAAAAACCTGTTGTACATATGTACAAACCAAACAATTTTTAATTTAAAAAATTATAAAAAGTTCAATAAAAATTTAGCAAATTAATATTTTAGTTTTATTTTATAGTATTTGATATGTATATAGACTGAGTATCCCAGTGAGAAGATTGATTGTAGCCATCATGAGAAACATTAGCAAAAAATCTTAAAGAAATACAAAGGCTAGTGCGAATAAAAAACACTTGAACTGACTAAAGTGGTTTTATCTAACTTTTTCATTAATCAATCATGTCCCCTTGTTTCGTCTTGATGTTGGCTTCTGGGCAACTCTATATAAACAAGTAAATAATTGTGATAATTGATAATTACAACAGATTTTGCCCGTGCTTTTATCAATGTTTATTTGTTAAAATTAAATTTTTTTTAATATGGTCACACTATCCTGAAACTTTTTTTTAATTGTAACAGCTGATATTTTTTGTTTGGCGAATTGCTATCTACGAGCGCGATTCGCCGCTTACTTTGCTACATTTAGGTATTAATGATCTGCGTGTATTTCTTATAAGTTAAAAAATAACTGTATACACTATCTACTAATATTCATTAAATTTCTTGAACCCACCTCGTAACATTTGTCGCCTTTGCAACTTATTTGATTACTTGTTTGACGATGGTTGTTTGTTTTCTGCTAATCAAATACCAACATGCCAATTGACTGCTAGGAGTTCTCAGGATATTTGAGATGTTTAAGTTTTATTAACACAAGATTGATTGATTCAGAGACGTGGTCGTAAAATTATAAGACAATCACCCTTATTCCATTTATCGTCGTCGTCATCGTCATCAATTTAATATCAATCTCAAATTTTATCGACATCGTCATCAATTCAATACAAAATTAGTATGCCATAAGAGCAGTGTAACGATGTCGATGGTTAATCGATTTTTAAAGCACATCTCCAACAATTTAGACAGCTGGTTTTTTATTTTCAGTTTTTATAAAAATATTCACAAATATATAAAAAATAAAATAAAATAAATAACTAAAATGTTTTTTGTTCCTCATTCTAACCCGAGTGATGTGGAAAAGAAAAGACTATTGGTGTTACAAAGACGATTTATAAGACAAAAATCAAATATATTTCAATTACCCGATGAAAAGTAAGTAATAAATTAAGTGTTCTTTCTATTTGCTATGAGTTAATTTCTTTGAAAGGTTCGAAAGCTTTTTTCGCCTAAATAAGGATGCATTCAACTATGTGCTGGAGACTATAACACCACATTTAAAATCTCGAGTCAGGTCAACACATATTTCCAATACCATTAAATTGGCTGCAACGTTGAGGTTTTTAGCGCAAGGATCCTACCAGCTTAGTGTCGCTAATGATTTTAACTTAGGATTATCTCAGCCAGTGGTGTCTAAGATAATTTCTGAGATTGTGGATGTTTTAGAAAGGAAAATTTGTCCACTGTGGATAAAATTTGCTATGACAGACGAAGAAAAAGCTGAAGCAAAATTGCATTTCTTCCAGAAATCTGATTTTCCTGGTGTCATTGGGTGTGTGGATGGTACCCACATAAAAATATTGGCTCCAAATAAAGAAAATCAGCATATGTACTTAAATCGCAAGGGGTATTTCAGCTTAAATGCAATGATTGTAAGTTCTTTTTTTTTTTTTTTTTTTGTTATTTACATATGTATGTATGTATTTCTTATCAACTCAGATTTGTGATCACAAAATGCGAGTACGCTTCTTAGATGCCCGATTTGGTGGTTCTTCTCATGACTCTCTAATATGGAATGTCAGTCATGCTAAACGCATTTTAAATGAAAAATACAATGCGGGAGATCGTAATTCGTGGTTATTAGGTAAGAGTTCAATTTATATTAAAAATAATCAATTATTTAAATATCCTACTTAGGTGATGCAGGCTATCCACTTCAGCCTTTTTTAATGACGCCATATCGGTCCACAGCTTCAGGCAGTGCGGAAGCTATTTATAATACGAAACATGCTAAAGCACGAAATATAGTGGAACGAACTATTGGAGTTCTTAAAAACCGTTTTCGTTGCCTTCTTGGCGCTCGTCAGCTGCATTATGCCCCGGCAAAGGCAGTAAAAATTGTTAATGTTTGCGCTGCACTGAACAATATATGTATTCAATATGGTTTAGATGTTGCAGATGAAGAAGATAGTATACAAATTTATGAAGAAGTGTATGACGACGCTGAAAGTATACAAAGTTCTGAGGCAGCTCATATAAGAGATGAAATAAAACGAAGTTTTCTTTAATTTCAATTCAGTCTTTTAATTCATTTTCTTTCAAACATAAAAATCTTATACTAAAAAACGTAAGCAACAAAACAAAAAATTCATAAAGCTTTTGATATAAAGGCACATTGTAGAGCTTATTGTATACATGTGAACATCAAATAGTTGAAAGGACTACATGGAACTTATCTAGCTTTTGTTCAGTCCCTCCAACTCCTTTTCCTTGATTAATAATTTAATTTTTTTAATTTTCATTCACTGCTCTTTGAAGTCAGTGGGAAGATTGCCTTTTTGGAAACCCTTGGCAAGTGGTGGATTTTTTTCCATCTCCTCCACTAATTTATTGAACTGCACACTGTTTGTTATTTTTTTTCCTTTTTCCATTTTTTTAAATTAAAATTGTGCTATTTCAAAAAAAAAAAACAAAAACACAAGCTGCTTCGACATAAGCCAGACCGACGATAAAATCAGAGCCAATTTAAATCGATGCCGTCGTTAACGTTGCGTACGGCATACCAAAAATATATCGACGCTTATCGATAACACTTGATATTGATAATGGGCATACCGATTTGCAACAAACGATAAAAACGACATCGTTTCATATTGATGACGATGTACGGAATAAGGGTGAATAATAAAATAAAATTGATTGAAACAATAGACTTGTTAGACAAATTTATTATACTTTGATTTATTCAATATTTAAAATTAAAAACCGAGAAATGTATAGAAAGGATGAAGCAAATAACATTTTTTAATTCCGTCTTTAAATAAATGAATATATTAGTAAGAGAAACAATTAGAAAACTTATTTTTTTTATAAAAAAGGAGAAAAGCATTTATTGTTAAATAATAATGGTTATAAAGTAGTAATCGTATTATAGTTAATGTAATAGGACAGAATAATTTGTATCTTTTCGTTTTACTACTAAGCTTTCGTACAATCAGTTTTGGCGTAAAAATTTGTTTTATTCGTTTAATGAGCCTTTCACATTTTTTTTCACTGCAACCCAAATCTGTCAACACTACTCGTATTTCCAAAATATTGATTTTATAACTAATTTGGACATTTTTGTTATGTGATGACACAGAACTAGCGCTTCACGGCAATTTTACATAAAATATGCCAGAGACAACGGTCGTAAAAAAAGGGTGGTTAAATTTTAAGGGCCATTGTTGATTTTGGATACAACACAAATTATTTAAAACGTATTGTCATTTTCTTTACTATGTTATATTGGTATAGTTCAATTACGTGTGGAATAAAATATCGTCAAAGTAGCCGCCGCAACCTCGGCGGCGCACTTCCATCTGATGGTCCATATTTTTTATGACACCAAGTTATGATATTGGGATGATATTTTGTATATAAAAAAAGATGTCTGATATGGAAAATTTAATCAAAGAAGTACAAAAACATGATTTAATAATAAAGCCTAGTAATGAGCTTGAATGTGTGAAAAATTTTCACCAACATTACTTACGAGTATTTAGTACGAAAAATTGAGATGAGCAGCGTTGCCAGAACAAAGATTTGACCTTAATTTTGAAGATTTTGCAAGATTTGAAGTTTTTTTTTTTTACAATAAAGTTTTTTTAGAACCAGTATTGTAAAAGCTATAAACAGAAAACAAAGCTACATATGCACATGATACTAGTTTTGGAACAAGATTTCAATGAATATTTCATATTTTTGCAGCTAAAGATCATTTTATGTTATATAAAAAATTTAACAGTATTTATTTTAAATATTTTGATAACAATTTGTTATCATCGTCAGGAAAATTATTATGTTAACATATTAAATATTTAAATATAATTAAATATCAAATATGATTTCAATGAATATTTTTTTAAATCTTTTTTTTTTTATCTTATAGTGTTTGAGTAACTATCTTTTAGTAGCAATTTGGTGTCAAAAAAGTCAGACGTAAAACACTAAGATTTTTTTCTAAGATTAATTTTTTATTTTTTTGTTGAAAAATAAAATTTTTTTTATAAAACTTTCTGGCATCACTGGCTATTTGTTCTTTTATTAATTTTTCTTTTTTAATTTTAAGTATGCATGAATGTATCAGTGATCACCAAAAATCATGTTTCTGCTTGACTAACTCATACATTAAAATTTGTAATCAACAAAAATCAAGTTCAACGCCGAAAAAAAATCAACTCGTCCTGTAAACATTCTGAATTTTTAAAGATAATCAATAAGCAATATTCCGTGTGCATCCCAAAATGCAGAGGCGATAACCTTGCCAACCGATTTCACTGCCTTCGCTTTCTTCGGAGCACTTGCATTAGCTTTTCCAACCATTATTTCGAATGATTTTTTTCGCCCAGGTGTGTAGTGGTGGACCCACGTTTCATCAATAGCTATTAATCGACGCCAAAAATCAACAGGATTGCGTTTTATCAAGTCCAAACACCGCTGTGAAGTGGTTTGGCGAACATTCTTTTGTTCGACTTTGAGCAAACGCGGCACCAATCTTGGCGATAGCTTTTTCATATGCAAATTTTCATGCAAAATGTTGAACAACCGTTCGTATGAATATTTGACATTTCATAAATCTCACGTAACTTGACTCGGCAGTTTGATAGGGATTAAACCGACTCAAGTTTGTCCTGTCTGTGGTGCAACGCCAATGAACTTTCTTAATATAACTGATTACTCATGTGAACGATTTCGTGCAAAAGAAAAATTTATTTTTTTGCATCTAACTGGTCAGCAATGGATTAACTTTTTTTTTTAAATTCGTCCAAAAATACCTTCTTTAGATTTTCTCTTTTAGATATGGCTTCAAAAATTCAATATTTTAAAAGTTATTAATTTCGCTCGAAAAAAGTTGATATTTTAAACTTTTTTGTATAGTGACAGCATTTTGTTGCATGTGTCTTTAATTATTTTAAAAATAAAATGCTTTCAAATTCTGGATCGCTGTATACATTGTTTTATTGTTTTGATTTTTTCAGATATTCTGCGAAAAAATCCATTTATTCGTAATAAATTTGCAGGATTTTTTTCTTTTTTTTTTTTTTTTGTAAACAAGCATTTTTGTTCATGTGTCTGGCTTTTTACTAGAAAATATGTTGAAAAACTGAAGCGCAGTTTTTATATTGTCAGCAAGTAATGCTGACATCGTAAGACAAAAGGTTTGTTTGAGTCATGCAGATAAATCGAATATAAACCAGAGACAATTTACTTTTTCAATTTTTATTTTAGAATATATAATTTTTAAACAAACAGAAGCATGACAAAGAATACTTTAAAGCCATCTTAGTCAGTAGTTTCAATTAAAAGTTGAATATTTATTGTTTGAAACATGTTTCCTAAATCGACTATCTAATTTTAAGGACGAATCGTTGCTGCATATTTTATTGCTTGAAATGGAAATGGAAAAAAATAGAAAGGAGAATGATTTCGGTCCTGCAAAAAACATGAAACAACAACAGACGCAAAACAAACTTTCACAAAATACCGGCTTACAAAAACATTCATACATTTAGGCAGAAACTTAAAAAAAAAAGAAAAGAAAAAACGGATCCTGAGCATAAACATAGAATATTTTTTCCTCGATTTACTATTTTCTCTAAAAGCTGCGTAACTATTCAAGTGCACAATATGATGCTGGAATACAGGCACAGGCACAGACATGCACACACATGTCCTTGCGGCAAACAATGAGCGTACAACTTTTCTTGCATACAGCAAACAAATATTTAAATTGCCGGATAAAAATAAAATGCAGATGATAAAAAAATTCAAATATTTGACTAAAACGAAGAAAAAAGAAAACTGGAAACAAGTTTTTCATTTTTTTGCCTGTTGTTATTAGGAATTGCTGTGTGCTTGTAATGGCGGTAACAACATTAACCGGAGACGCCACAACATGTTGCAGATAAATTCAAATTCACATAAAGTTTTTTGTTTGTCTCGTTTGCTAGTTATTGTTGTTGCTGTTTCTTTATGTAGATGTACGATTGTAATTTGATAAATTGTTTTTTCATTGCTGACGACAAAGAACGACAGACAGACAGACAGACATTTTGTTAGACAATAAGCAGGCTGAATGCAAGAAAATAAAAATACAATTTTATGTTTTGAAAATAAAATGGCTTTATGGATACTGCAACAATGCAGATTAATTTGGATGTCAGACAGACCAATGTCTTCAAATTAAAGTATATCGGAATAATTATAATTTATCCTTACATTTTAGACCTTTTTTTGTTCAGAAATATGTAACTACACATAATATGTTATTGAACAAAATAATATAATATATAAAATATATTGTATATTATATTATTGTATGTATCGTAGAACATACTATATAATACTCCATTATATGGATTAAAATATAGAACATATCCTCCGAAAACCTAGAAAATTTTTGCACAGTGGCTTAACGCAGAAAATTATTTTTAGAAAATTAAAAAAAAAAAACCATTACAACGCAATTCTAAAGCCTATATGGTGCTATGGAATTCAACTATGGGGCACCACCTCCGCTTTAAACGTTGAAAAAATTCAAAGGCGACAAAACAAAATTCTTCGAACAATTACCGCAGCTCCATGGTACGTAAAAAACTCACGAATTCATAAGGATCTCTGTGTTCCTCTTGTAAAAGACGAATTTTCAAAGTACGCAACAAGGTATATCAGTAAATTGGAACTTCATTCAAATCGTCTTGCACGCAATATACTTAATTTTGAAGGCCACTCTCGGTTGAGAAGGAGGGATACCCTTGCCACCATCAGAACGTTAAATAGGTGATTTTACCGATATTGACCGTGCAAAATAAAACATTTTTGTCTATCATTATCTGGACTTAATTAATTTTATGTATTTAGTATTAAGATTTGAATACTTATTGTTAGTTCACTTTGTGAAGATTCAATAAATGAATGAATGAAAAAAAAGGAAAACCACTACCAAACGGGCCTTAAAAGATGTGGAAAAAATCAAATTTAAATACAAAAACTTTTAAAGAAAATCGAAGAGTACAGGCAGTGAAAAAAATTTATTTGAAATACTAAATCCCGAAAAACGCATCCAAGCCCACTGTGCACAATTTTGTTCTATTTTTTATTACATAGTAAAAAAAAAAAATTAAAAACAGTGCAAACAAACTATTCTGTTTCTAGCAATACTGAAAAAGTTATGAGTATTTATTCGGACACGGTTTTCTCACAATTCGGTTTTTTAAACCCCGATATCTCTGAAACCATAAGCCAAAAAAAAAAAAATCTGAAAAATTTCTAAAATGTGGTGTTCAAAAGGAACATCAATAAAATAAAAAATAAATCAAATCAAATAAATTGATTCTCCGAATTTTCCGATTTGACTCGGATTGTCCAAATATAAACTGTGACGGTATTCACAGGATAGTCATAATATATCATTATGAAAAAATGTTATTACGAATTGTTGTCGGTTGTTATAAATTTACATGCACATCCACACAAACAACATAAAACCAAAAACATGATACATAAATAAACAAGTATACATCATATCAAGAATGCAAAATTCTAAGTAAACCAGCCAGCAATAATATTTTTTGTTGTTGTGTTCTTACTCGTATTGTTTTGCAATCATGTGCGTGTGTGAATTTAGAGTTATCAACAACTAGAAGGCTCACGAACAATGTAGAAGGAAATAAAAAAGTTAAGGTGACAGTTTAATAAAACATATGACAAGACAGTCATATGTCAGAAAAATAAGCAAGTTAAGTGTATTAAAGAATCCGCTAAAGTGTTTTAAAGGCAAAATACGTAAAAATATGGTTGTTGTGAGCATAATTTAGTGTGCTATTTTAAATTTGAGTTAGCTGAGATGTTTGTAGTTTAGTTATGACAAATTATGAATATAGTTTAACTTTTTGGTTTTTTTTTTGAGTTTTTTGTATGAAACATATTAACAAGATGTTTATGCTGTTATTAAATATTACTAAATTATGCGTGACTCAAGACTTTGCAAAGTAAACCTTCCGTGTGTGAAAGCTTTGTATCTTTCATAATAAGTATACAATTTTCTTGTCTGTATTATTGGGGTAAACGTTTATCCCAACTTTAAAATGAAAAAGTTTATTCCAACTTTAAATGAAAAAATACAATTTAAACAAAATACAATTAAAACAAAAGTTGATGGAATATATGACCGTCTTCGTTCGTGCTCAATTACTGACTGCTCGCTTCATCGTTCACGTTCTCATATGTTCTCTTACAGTATGAATATTGTTACCGCATTGTAAATTTTCCATAAAATTGAAGGCATTTACGTTAAGATTTTTTAAACAGCAGAGTTATGCTAGGAACACAACTGCGACGAACGACGAACTTCGCCCATCGCGACGAATTCGCCGGCAAATATTCGTTGTGTAAATTCGTCGTGTGAAGCACAATATCGACGAACATTCACCGCTTTTACACACGAAAAGTTTACTTTGTAAAGTCTTGAGTTTGGTGGTGGCAAAGGAAAGGAGAGCAGCTCTCTTACACTCTTTACTTTCTCTTGTCACCACGAAACTCAAGACTTTGCAAAGCAAACTTTCCGTGTGTGAATGCCGTGATTGTTTACATTCCGTGCAAAGAACAAAAATGAATATAAATAATAAGGTGGCCATATTAAAAGTAAACCTATACATATCCCGTCCGAAGGAGGGATATGTATAGGTAGGTACTTTATATATTGAGAACATCTTCATACATATTTTACTACATGGATTAATATAAACTATAAAAAGTATTATGTCATGAAAAATACTTTTTTTATGTAAGAAACCTGATCACCTGATAGTGCTTTGTTCGTCGTTCGCTGACGTAACAATTAGAAATGAAATGAGTATGACGAATTTCGACCAACACCATTATTGTGCGCATTTTCATATACACCAAGGTATTTTATTTTTGGCGACGAATATTCGCGACCAAATATTCGTGGTTCGTCGCAGTTGTGTTCCTAGCATTATAAACTACAGGCTTGTTTATTTTTTGCTCATAGAAAATTTAGACATAGTGTTAGTAAGTATGTGACAAAGACCTATAATGAAAATATAGTAGTATTAACAACTCCTTTATACATTTTTACTGATAAGATTGCCAAACTAACTAATCGTAATTTCTTTTCAATTTTATTTAAACTACAGTCAAAATTCTAAGAAACTGCTAAAATTTTAATAACCATTTTTTTTTTAGTTTTGTCACTGAAACTAGTTTTCTTTTTATTTTTTGCAAAGTGATAAAATCAAGTACGAGTAATGTTGTTATTTTGAATACACAAGTACCATTTTCCATTTCCAGCAGTGCCTTAAACGTAGTATAACTCAGTTGCAATTGCTCACGTACACAGCAGGCAAGTGGTAGCAGACGTTTTTCGTTTGAGGTATACGAGTATATATGCTGTAAGTACTTTTGTGACCCTTACGTAACATGCAAATTAAGCATGGGGAATTTTAGTTCGTTCTTTGCAAACAACTGGTTATTTTGACTACCGTTTCGACTATTAAAAGCCCAGCTGATACTGCACCAAAAGCTGTACAGCATCTCTTAACAACAAAGTGTCTTAGTACACTTTGCTGCAAATATTCAAACTTCGACACAGGCAACAACTAAAGGCACAACATTGTGTTAAAATGTGGACAAATTTTTCTCGTTACTAACAAATGTTTGGCATTTGGCAGCTGTGCAGTGCTAAATGGGAAAAAGTCTCTTCCGGTTCAACTTGCCACTTGGGATGAATGTCAATTAAAAAATTGAAATGGATTTATTTGCTGAGGGCCGCCTTAATTTTAAAGTTTTAATTTTGAAAATGTTTTAAAAAGGTTGCTATACTATTTTGGGCGAAGAAAAAATTCAGTTTTTATGAATATCCCCATATAATTCCAAAAACTTTTTTTTTTCTAAATATAATCTAAGCGATCTATATATTATTGAGCTAGCTGGCTAAAATATTTCCCAGGAGATTTTAATAATCGCAGTTAAATTTGCTTATTATTAAATTCAATTTAATTTTAGGTTTTAATTTAAAACCAATAAAAGCCTTAAAATGTATTATTAATGTACCCAATTCTGCTTTGGATAAAGCAGAATTGTTTAACTCAAATTTTGAGTTTAGCACCCAAGAAAAGCAATTTTTTGTTCAAAGTCCTTAAAAATATTTATGTCCCGATGATGCGACTAAGTGTATCTTGTACACGTAGAATAAAAAATAACGCAACTCCCAAAATCGCCATAAAGAAATGTGTGTAATCTGGCAGCACCATTTAAACACCGTAAAAAATAATTAGAGTTACATTATAAAAGTTTGATTGTCAAAAAACGTTCTACCGCCCTCGCCATTTTGTAAAGACTTAATCACGAGGCGGTTCAGAACTTCTTAAATATAACCAAAAGAAGTAAATTTCCAGAAATTTCCCTACCAAAAAGTATAGTATTGTTTTCTTGAATTTTCTATATATTATTAATATGTATAACTATTTTTTTTTTATTTGCTTACAAGGAATTTTAATAAAAATACACTGCATAATAAATCAAGTCTTTTATTACGCTATGTTTCCCAGCTATCTATATGTCGACATTTCATAGGAACTACCCGAATCATCAGTAGACTTTGGAAATTTTTGAAAGATATTCGCAAACATTCAACTTTATATTCCAACAATCTAAATAAATTGTTGAGAATTTAAAAAGAAAATGCTCTAATAATATCTGTCAAAACACAAAAAACAAGCTATTCCATTTATACACGTCATTTCTTTACACCTTTCAAACAAATGAACAACCGTTGGTTGCTACGATTTGCTTTTTGAAAGTATCGAAAAGCAGAGAACAAAAGTTCAAACAATTGAGTTTTTTATTCGCTATTCTAGCTTCTAACATTATACCAATAAAAAAAAAATTATAAATAGCTTGTTTTCTATGTTTCCCAGCTATCTATATGTCGACATTTCATAGGAACTACCCTAATCATCAGTAGACTTTGGAAATTTTTCTTTTTTAGTTCTCAACAATTTATTTAGATTGTTGGGATATAAAGTTGAATGTTTGAGAATATCTTTCAAAAATTTCCAGTCTTCTGATGATTAGGGTAGTTCCTATGAAATGTCGACATATAGATAGCTGGGAAACATAGAAAACAAGCTATTCATATTTTATTTTCATTGTTATAAATGTTAGAAGCTAGAATAGCGGATAAAAAACTCATTTGTATGTATACATACGTTTAGCAAACAATAGTTAGTTGCTGATACATAAATTAACCATATGTAGGTTAAAAACCATTCTATTATTGTACATAACAAAAGCTATTGTTGAGTTCGAATTACTTTATTAAACATTATTATTGCATTCAATCATAGTTTAAAATCATAGAAATGTGGAAACCGATATATTCATAGAGGATTAAACTATATTAAAAATATTAGCATACTGCTAGTAGCAACAATACAAATGTTGCGACAGCAATATTCCAAACTGCTTTTTCTTTGGGTGTAGCCGCCTCTGACCAATTTTAAACTTAGCCACCAATTGCTTGAATAAGGCCTAGACCTCTGAATAAAAAAAATCAGCCAATTTCGTTCTGTATCAAGTTGTTTCGTTTGTTGTCAGCAGTAGTAGTCAGTGGACTAGTTTACAAGCACAAAAACATTTTTTTTTTAAACCAAAACTACGGAAAAGTAAGCGCCTACACATTACAAGCATACATACTCGCACATATACGAGTACATGTACAATATACTGGAAATATCACTAGAAGCTCTATGCAGACCAGAGCATGTCGGCTGTGTTACAAACGATGCATATTAATACATTTGCAATTGGCGTGGACGAGAAGAAGGCATCGAAACGGCAAAAACAACTGGCAGACAAAACAAAACAGCACAACAGAAGTAACAGCAAATACAATACAAAAAAAAAAAAAAAATTAAATGAATTCCGCAAACTGAAACTGCAATGTAATCATATTTTATGCTACACTGCTGCAGCAGTCACAGAATTTTATAAATGTGCAGCAACAACAACAATAACAACAACAGTAACATCAACATAAACGTTTACAAAATTGTGCTTTCAGAAATATCATACACAAGGAACACTAACACAACAACAAGACAAGTATATAACCAGAAAGAACATTTACAAATGTATTCCTTGTTTTAGGTTTTTTACGGGACTTTTCTTTTTTTTCCATTTTTGAGATTTTAATAAAATCTTTTTGTGTAGGCGTGGTCAAACACAAAAATTGTAATACTCTGGTTTAAAACTTGAATGCATAATAGTCAGTTTACGTTGTTACGGCCACCAACATACATACATACATGCACAACACAAACAACAAAAAAGAACATTTTTATTCGCATACAAATAGATTTTTTGTTACACAAACTCACATGTCTTACTAAACATTCAGACGGCTGAACAAACCGATACACAGCTATACATACTCGTAAATGAAAGTACTTGCGGCGAACATAACAATAACAATTATTAGAGTCATATTTTTTATTTCAATTTTGAAAAATTTTCTGACTTTGCTTGCATTTGTTGCAGTGTTTGCTTTTCCACTACGTAAGATTATTTTGCCAAGTGCTTTTCAAAGCGGTCTTTTAAAAGGGAAATTTTAAGAACATCTAGGTTGTACGAAGATTACTTTGACTTTGAAAATTTTAGCAAAGTAGGCTTAAGTTAATATGGAATTATTTTTGAAACCAACTACCAGAATAAGTAAAAAGGAGATATAAGCAGCATTTGTCTTCCCTCCTCTGTACAAAACACTATCGTCCATGTTTTTTTATATGTTCTTTTTAGTGTAATTCATTACCTGGCAGCATGGGGGTTGTTGGACTTATTTTTGTGCGCAGTGTCGTAGGTACGAGGGCGAATTGATATTGAAGCTACCTAGCTCTAGATGGCAGCATAAAAATTTTTTCTTTGGTCTTATTGTTTCACAGCAATTATTGTTATAATTAAAAATAATCCCTCTTCTGGACTGAAGTTGGACTCGAACTCACAACTAGTTATTTAATATCGCACATATGTAAAGGGTGGTTAAATTTCAAGGGCCGATGTTGATTTTGAATAAAACACAAACTATTTAGGAAATTATTGTAATTTTATTTTATTATGATATATTGGTATTACTCAATTATGTATGAAACAAAATATCGGCCAAATGGGCACCGCGACCACGGCGGCACACCTCCATCCGATTGTCCAAATTTTCGATGACCCTGAGGCATAATGGAGGTTCTATGCCGTTAATGTGTCGAATTATCTCATCCTTTAGCTGTTGAATTGTTGCTGGCTTATCGACGTACACCTTTTCTTTCAAATAACCCCAAAGAAAAAAGTCCAACGGTGTCAAATCACATGATCTTGGCGGCCAATTGACATCGCCATTACGTGAGATAACACGGCCATTGAATTTGTTGCGCAAAAGAGCAGTTGTTTCGTTAGCTGTGTGGCAAGTGGCACCGTCCTGCTGAAACCACATATCGTCTACATCCATATCTTCCAATTCGGGCCATAAAAAGTTCGTTATCATCTCACGATAGCGAACACCATTCACAGTAACTGCCTGACCGGCCTCATTTTGGAAAAAATACGGCCCGATGATGCCGCCAGCACATAAACCGCACCAAACAGTCACTCTTTGTGGGTGCATTGGTTTTTCGACAGTCACTCTTGGATTCTCATTCGCCCAAATGCGGCAATTCTGTTTATTGACGAATCCACTGAGGTGAAAATGTGCCTCATCACTGAAGATGAATTTCCTCGATTGTGTATCTCTCCATGGTTCAAATTGAATAAGTCTGAAATAGAGAAATGTTAAATAAAATTTGGAAAGAAACTTGGCGTTTAGGTGTGGTTCACATCCAACATCGGCCCTTGAAATTTAACTACCCGATGTATAACTAAAAGGGTTCACTGATTAATGATTTACATACAAATACGTCTCACAGTTGGAAGAATTATTAGTAAATAACAATTTAAAAACTGGTTGTTCAGTGACAAAAAATCCTGTACAAGCAACTGGGGTTACAACAATTGCATATATGTGATCAATATGTAGCAAAACATTGACGTCAGAATAATCAAAGAGCTCGGTGGCTGAATTGGTTAAGCGGCCGTATTAAAAATACATCATGTTCACATGATCCCGAGTTCGAATCCCAGTGGGTGCTGATGAGTAGTGTAGCGATTACGAAACAGCTAGTTATCCCCCAGCTAATGGTATTCGATTATTTTTCTGTTCTTCTTTGGTCTTATTGTTTCACAGCAATTATTGTTATAATAAAAAATAATCCTTCATCTTGACTGAAGTTGCACTCGAACTCACAACTAGTTAGTTAATATCGCACATATGTATATAAATTAACTGGTTAATGATTTACATAAAAATTTTTTTTTCAAATTGTGATTTGTCAAACGTCAGCTGTTAAAACTGCACCAATTTGGGTGCATCGATGTAGTCGTCTGAAGTAAGCACTTATGGCGTTTTTTGCAAAATTGAAACATGTGAATTTAGTGCAGTGGTTAAACACTATAATTTGCAAGGGAAAACGGCAAAAGACAAAAAAAAAATCGCGGCTGAACAAGCACTGCAACAATACCATCAACACACAGAATTTTTTTTTTTCGTGTTCAATAATGAAATTCGTTGAATCAACTAATAAATTGTTTGAATGCGGACCTGTAAAGGAATTCGTGGATTTAAACAAAAGTTTAGTAAAAATAATTATTGATCAAAAACAACTATTTTTTTTAAACAACAACAAAATACGATATCCAAGGTTACTTTTCTAATATATAGGTATATGCATACAAATTATATTTTTAGACAAAAATTTTGTTGATTTTATTTTACTATAATTTTTTCTGTGCACGAAGACCAAAAGAGGAGGGTAATTAAGAAAATATCAAGAAAATCCACGATATCGTTATGAATGATCGATCGCCGGGTCAAATTACGTGAGATATTGTTAAGAATTTTTGTCTCATCTAACCCAGTGTGCAGCTGTTGATTTGCTTGTTATAAATGTACGGCAGACTCACACAAACAAGATAAAACTAAAAACATAATACACAAACAAACATGCATGGTTCAACGTACGGAAAGTTCCAAATAAATCAACTACAAATGATCAAATCCCAGTGGGTGCTGATGAGTACTGTAGCGACTACGAAACAGCTAGTGGCCTCCCAGCTAAAGATTTGATTATTATTTTTCTTGTCCTCTTCAATCAAAAATTATTGATCACAGCAAATTTGTATTGTGAAAAATCCTTCTTAAGAAAAAACTTAAGAAAGGAAAAAACTTGAACTATAACCCGTTGTACAAATGTACAAAAAAAAAATTTAACTACAAATGATATTGTTGTTATTTATGGCATTCTTAGTATTTCGATTTATTATTGTTTGTTGTTGTGACTTGCTTATTGTTCGCAAGTATGTGTATGAATGTGTATATACGTAGGAATCATATTTGTACATTTGAGTCTAGAATTATGAATAGCTAGAATGATCTTGATGATTGTAGAAAATGATAATGAAGTATAAATAGCAGTCAGGTTGGCGCCAGTTTATTTCTAAGCTGTGTGCAAAACAAGTCAAAGTAAGCAAGTCTAGTGTTTTGCTATCAAGTGTAAATAAAACTGTGAATTATTTAAGTACTGTATAATGAAGTAGTGTGTGAGTGACTATTTCATTTGGAATTGAAGAATCCACAAAAGCGTGTTCAGAGGCAAAAATGCTACAATATCATATGAACGTGTGTTAAATATTTTACATGAAGATTTGCAAATGAAAAGGCTATCGGAAAGCTGGATGCCGAGTTCGACAGACCATTTCACAGTGGTGTTTGTACATGATAAAGCGTAATCGTGTTTACTGTTATTGAAACGTGGGACCACCGCTACACACCTGAAAGCAAAAGTCAATAGAATTAGAGTTACAAAGCGGGTTAGATAAGGTCAATAAGCTTGCTGTCAGCTTTGTGTAGGCTTGCTTGATACTTTGCAATAGATTCTTTTTTATTACATCTTACTTATTTTCTTCTTCTTTTTATTCGTTTTCTTGATAACTAATCCCAATGAAAAAAAAAATAAAATTTTCGATTTTCCATCAAGCATCTTCGGTGTCATACATTCTAACAAATTTTCACACATATTATTAACATGCTCGTTAAGCATTTTGATACATTCTCTTCTATAATTATGTATGTATGTAAATTTTGTTCCCTTATTTTTTTTTTTTTATCTTGGACCAGTACTCAGGGGATGACCCCTACATATGCAGTGCATTGTACTGGAACTAGGAAAATAGGTTATGATGAGGTAGGAAAGTGGGAGTAGTGTTCCCTTATTGTTTAAGTTGTTTTTGTCATTTCAATTTACTTTTGAATTTATAAAGTTTGTAAATATAATTTTCTAAAACAAATTCTCCTTGAAGTAGACACACAAGGCAGTGTCGAAATATCGAAAAATAAATAAAAATAGTTTTTGTTTTATAAAAAGTTATCTCAAGCTCAATCAACAAGCAGTAATTACGTTAAAGCAAAATCAAATGCAGGTTTAAGCGTAACAAAAATTAAATTTTCTGTCTTTAAAAATCCCAAAGCTAAAGGGTAAGTGCGTTCCAAGCTGGCAGAGTTGATGTTACAGGCTTTCAATACATACGAGTATTTGAATGCGCACGTACAAATTTCAACGAATGAGCTAAATAGTAAAAAATCTTACTTGTACCCAACTTTAATATTTTTTGCAGTTGCTATTGCTTTGAAAGGTCTGTTTTCATTATTTACTTATTCTGATAGAATTTTTTTTTTTTTTCTTTTGGCAGCCCTTAGCAACACCATGCACCAAATTTTGTTGTGCAACAGTATTTATTCCGTTGATGCTTTATTGTTGTGAGGTGCTGTGATTGCAGATTTTAAATACAACAAAGAGAAAAATGAACAATAAATACTAAATAAAATTACAGTCAGACAATCAAAGACACAGGCAGACAGACAGTTATAAAGATAGACTTCATTACATTTACATGCACCCAAACACAAACATTTATAAGATTGTTCAAATGCTTACTGATACATTCGTTTACTTACGAATACGTGCACATGTTTTTATGATAAAAATGCATGAACACAATTCATTCATTTATGCATGAATTCGTAGACACCCACTATGTTGGTGTTTTTTTTTATTATTTATGAAGTCAGTTGAGTCGACTGGGTTTACAAGTCTGTGATTTTTAACGAGGGATGTGTGCAAAATTTGCATTACCTAATTTATTAGTTTGTATTACTAGATAAGAAGTTTTTTTTATTAATTTATTGAATTTTTGTTGAACTTTTTAATTTTTATATAATATTTTTGAACAATTAAGTTTTTATTCGCCATTTAAGCTTCTAACATTTATACCAGTAAAAAATTATAAATAGCTTTTTCTTTATGTTTCCCAGCTATCTATATGTCGACATTTCATAGGAACTACCCTAATCATCATAGTTCCTATGAAATGTCGACATATAGATAGCTGGGAAACATAGGAAACAAGCTATTTATAATTTTTTACTGGTATAAATGTTAGAAGCTTAAATGGCGAATAAAAACTTAATTGTTTGAATTTTTGTTCTCTGCTTTTCGATACTTTCAAAAAGCTAATCGTAGCAACCAACGGTTGTTCATTTGTTTGAAAGGTGTAAAGAAATGTTAGAGACGTTTATAAATATAAAAGCTTGTTTTTTGTGTTTTGACGGATATCGTTAGAGCATTTTACTTTTTAAATTCTCAGCAATTTATTTGGATTATTGGGATATAAAGTTGAATGTTTGAGAATATCTTTCAAAAAATTTCCAAAGTCTACTGATGATTAGGGTAGTTCCTATGAAATGTCGACATATAGATAGCTGGGAAACATAGGAAACAAGCTATTTATAATTTTTTATTATATTTTTGGTTTTTTTTTTACATTTTTACATGGGGTTTTAGCTCAAGTTTTTCTTTTTCTTAAGTTTTCTAAAAAGGAACTTTTTCTATAATACAAATTTGATGTGATCAATCAAAGACAATAAAAATAATAATCAAACCTTTAGCTGTGGCACAACTCACTGTTTCGTAGCCGCTAGCGTTTTGTGCTAGTTTTATGGGTTTATTTTACTTACCATTTGAATTACTACTCAGAATAAAACTTCACACGCTGCAACGTGCCTAAAAAAAATGGCTCCCAGAGCCCATATGCCTTATATCAAGGAACCTGTGGCCGCATATTAACTCTAAGAAAACGTGGGAGCTATTAAAACTACACAGATCTCAGCTAAGAGTGACTGTAGCATGACCCGTTTGAGAACCATACCAGGAGACTGGGCCTACCCTATAACGACTTCTGCAGAAGTTGCCAAGAAGAGGAAGAGGAGAAGACGATCTTGCATCTCCTCGGTACATGTCCGGCATTGGAGCATCGTCGTCTAAGATACCTATGCAAATGGAGCTTCAGCAAGCTATCATGCCTGGCATCGCTCAAACCGACCGCGCTAGCCTCTTTCATAAGAGGCAGTGGATGGCTAAACTGCAAATGTAATCAGAAAATTTGCAAATTGGAAAAAAGTTTTTGTTTAAAAATTAGTTAAACGCAAAATGGAAGGTTGCCCAAACTAAAAATATTGTTATGAAGTTGTAATTAGACCATGCAATTGTTATTGCATGGTCTAATTACATATGTACTATAAAAATCTATTGAAAATTTTACATTGCCTTTAATTTTACAGCTGTTGCCTATAATGCAAATTTTTTGTTTATATGATGTTAAGAGTTTTAAGCGTCTAAAATCACTAAAATAAACTTTAATCTAAAACATAAGCAGCACTAGTATTGCAAGATGTTGTCTTAAGAGTTTCAGCAGTAAAATTTACAAATTTAGAGAGAAATTTGCCTGTTACTCTCGTTAGTTCGAACTAATCCGAGATCTCGTGGAACACACCTATTGGTAAGGATATTTTGCTGAAAATTTTTGGATTCTAAAATTTATTTAGTTTATTTATGTTACTCTTTGACTAATGACGATCAATTTGTATATTCTTACAAATTCCTTTAGGGCCATTATTACAACATAATGATAAAGTTCTTGGTAGTTAACCTTAACATTAGTTAGCATGAACGAAAAAGCCACCACTAAATTTTTCCCATTTCTACAACGGAAGTTAAAAAATTTTCAGCACACAGTATGACAGCTTCAAATGTTTAAAGTTAACTTTGAAAATTTACCATGAGGATAAACCTACTGTTAAGTTATCAGTAACTTTTGAGGTTAATGTTAACTTGTAAAAACAAAAAAAAAGAAAAAACAAAAAAATTCTCTGTAGAATAAAAGCCTAATGTTAACTATTCATCAGTTGTAATAATGGGCCTTAGAAGCACTTATATTTCTTATCAGACCAATTATTTTCCACTTTAATTCAAAACATTAAAACAATTTTTTAGTTTATATATTAAAGACTTTTACTTCTAAAACCGAACCTAAACTTTCCGAAAGTGCCTCTTCTTATTTTGCTAGCCATGTTTTAATTTGTAACCAACCAGTATTCTAGTATTTGGTTAGTTCGCAGTACTTTTATTTATTTGTTTACTTACCAAATATTTTTCTGCTTTTATTATTTCTTTTTTTCTGTCAAATTATTTTTGTGGCTAAAAAATAGTAGATTTTAAATTTATTTAGATATGCTGGAATATTTTATTATTATTATTTTCCACTTGTTGTTTTTACATTTATTTATTTACTTTTATTTTATACACAAGACCATCAACAACTGCTGAACAATTAAGCAAAATAGCTGAAGTGTTAAAATTTTCAAGTGCATTTTAGCTTAAAACGAGATTTTTACTAAACACCACAAAACTAATTTCGTTTTAAAATTATGAAATCATGTCTGCATTAAATTTCATTATATTTTTAGAGTATCTAACAATATGTTGATTGGATTTTTAAATATCTTTTAGCTAAAAACTTTTTTGTTTATGATGTATTGTTTTTGTCGCGTTCGTGTTTTGCTACACGCAAAGAAAAGGCAGTTTAAAATATGGTTACAATATATATAAAAATATGGTTCTATTAAAATAAAGATATTTGCAGTAATGTGGTTATATATGTGACAAAAATATAGTTTCTTAGTATAACAATATGGTTGAGTATGACACTAATATGGTAACTTTAAGTAATACCATAACAATATTTAGCCAAAATATAGCATAGAAATTTTTAAGGATTGAACTCGAGCTAGACGAATGATACCAACCCATCATCATATAATATTAGAAATATTAAAATAAAGTTCGACTATTTAACATTAATACACACATATATGTCTCACAACACAGAGACTGTCAACATACATACATACGTACGTTGATAAATAATAAAAAATAACTGGTTATTCAGTGACAGCAAAGTGCAGTACAAACAACTGCGATTACATCAAATTGCATATGTGATCAATATGAGACAAATATAGATGAAAAAAATAAATAAGAGCTCAGTGGCTGAGTTGGTTAAGCAGCCGTATTAAAAATACATCATGTTTACGTGGTACTGAGTTCGGATCCTAGTGGGTGCTGATGAGCAGTGTAGCGACTGTGAAACAGCTAGTTGTCCCCCAGCTTTAGTGTATTCAATTATTTTTTCCTGTCTTCTTTGATCGAGAGTTATTGATCGCGGCAATTATTGTTATAATTACACTATGGAACATTTTTGGGATTATTGTCTGGGGGGTGAGAAATTACAAGTCAGCGTGATGGTACTAGGTCAGTATAGTAAAACCCTCAAAGGGTTTGGCGTTCGTATGTATCAGTTTTGTTTATGACATTTTAAATTTTTTCCTTATCTTGATGTTTTTTTATAATTTTTTATTTTTATTTTAACAATTAAGTTTTTAATCGCTATTTACTGGTATAAATGTTAGAAGCTTAATCGCTATTTACTGGTATAAATGTTAGAAGCTTAAATAGCGATTAAAAACTTAATTGTTTGAATTTTTGTTCTCTGCTTTTCGATACTTTCAAAAAGCAAATCGTAGCAACCAACGGTTGTTCATTTGTTTGAAACGTGTAAAGAAATGTTAGAGACGTTTATAAATAGAAAAGCTTGTTTTTTGTGTTTTGACGGATATTATTAGAGCATTTTTCTTTTTAAATTCTCAGCAATTTATTTGGATGGTTGGGATATAAAGTTGAATGTTTGAGAATATCTTTCAAAAACTTCCAAAGTCTACTGATGATTAGGGTAGTTCCTATGAAATGTTGACATATAGATAGCTGGGACACATAGAAAACAAGCTATTTATTATTTTTATTTTATTTATTTATTTTTATTTATTGGCTCATTGGACACTGATGGCTCATATGGGGGATCATCACGTGCATGATATGTCGGAGCAGTCGTAGAAGAGAAAATATCTGGGCTAGAAGCTTTTGGCACAGGAATGTGGTCCGAATGAGGCAATGGTGTTCCGGCAACACCAACGTAATTATACGATTTTCTTATCCTTTTTGCGGCTGCTTTCAATGGATTGTGACCTTCGCCAGGATTAGTCCAAGTCATTGGGATACCGAATGGCATACTTTCACGTCTTCTATTTTTCCAATCCATTAGACGGTTGTAGCAGCTTTTACACACTATATTTGGTACCCAATTTTCGTTCACTATAACATTTTGGTTGAAGTACATCTCGTATGTGTGAACAAAATCAGTACTGAAATTTCCCCTTTTTTATGTGTTGAGACATATTGACCACAGCAGTAGCAAAAGCTATTTATATCTGGCTTGCACAGTTCCATATTCTGTTCTCTTTTGTTCACTTTTAAAAAAACTGTAGAAAAATCACATAAGGTCGTGTCAGGTAAAACTTTTTTCTCCACAAATTTATTTTTACCGGCAAAACTGTTGATTATAAAGAAAAACGTTATATGAACGGATGAAAGAAATTGAAAATCTTAATTTTTCTAAATTTGTTTCATCAAAATCCGACAAGTGGCTCTCGAGTTATGTTAAACTACGTTTTTGCCAAAATGTTGCAACTAAGCGAAAAAACATCAAGATAAGGAAACAATTTAAAATGTCATAAAAAAAACTGACTAAACCCTTTGAGGGTTTTACTATACTGACCTAGTACCATCACCCTGACTTGGAATTTCTCACCCCCCACATTGGCTGTTGTACTGTGCTATAAATAAAAATATTTCTTGGCTTTAGCCAGGATTGAACTCGAGCTAGACGAATGATACCAGCCCATCAACATATAATATTAGAAATATTTTTAACATATTTTTACAATACTATGTAGAGTGGTACGATAAACAATATAGTGTTATCAGATACAATCATATGATTCAACAGTAGTATGTTATCCCTAAAATATTGTCATATCAATCACATATTTTTTTCTACGTGTTTTTAGTTTTAGTATGATAACTAGTTCGTGCTTAATAGATTGATGTGATGCATTATTGATGAGAAAACAAATGCGGTTTTACAGGTCCAAAGCAAATTGACTGACAATTTTAAATTAGTTGAATCATTTTGATGCTAAAAAATTTATGTTTATTCACTTGCTTTGTTGATTTTATTTGTTTAAAAATAAATTATTTTTTGAAATAAATAAATTTAGTTTCTACTGCAAATTAAATTAAGTTTAATTAAAAATAAATTAAATAGTTAAATTAAGGGTTAGTTTTATGTAATAAAATTTTGTTGACTTTCTCTGCTCTTTCCGACAAATTGCATTCTTGCTGTATTTTACTGTTTGCTTAAAAGTCCTTTTGACTACACAAACATTTATATTAAATTCTTAATATATCACATTTGTTCTTAAATAAAACTTGAACAAAAAAAAATCTTTAAATTTTACTTGTTTTGTTTATGCGAAGCATCTGCAGGAAGGAAATACGAAAAATAAAACTCAAAAATAATTTTTTTTTTTTTTCAATTTTAGAGAATGTATTGTTGATGTGATGTTTCGTTATTATTGTTCGTTTTCTTAATGTTAAGTACATGCAAGTGTGCAAATGTGTGAGTGCTCATATATTAATTTACATGTTCATATGATTGTGTGGGAAAATGTGCTCACTAAAACACACTTGTCGCTGCCTCTTGCAATAACGCATCACAAGAACACCATGTGTCGTTGATTGTGAAAGTATTTGCGTAGAAATTGTGATTGTGATATTCGAATAAAGTGGATTATAATGCCACTGGTATATGTTAATGCCGCATGCCTGATGTAGAAAGCAAAAAAAAAAAATAAAAAGTTATTTATTTACACACAAACACATACGCGCGCACACACACATAGCAAAACAAACACAAGCACATAATATTTGCGCACGCAAAAATCATATAATACACACTTTATGAAAATGCATAAATGCTCACTTGCCATGCAACATAACTCATGATGCAGAGCATAAAGGCATAAAAAACACACATGTCGTTACGAAAGAAAATTGAAAAGTTTTTCAACTATAACAAGACACATGCAGGAACTGTATGAGAAAGAACAGGATTAATAACGCGGTGGTCAGGCATATCATTACTGATGGAAGTGCAGTACGTTGGAAAGCTATAGATCAATCCTTTTATAAAAAAAAAACTCCGAGATCCGGATCTGTTCATACCTGTGCCGGAGGAGTAATCAAGTGCCCTGTTAGGAATTTGTTAAGTTACTAGAAATATAAAGACTCATATTACTGTATATTTTAAGTTTTTTATTTTTTGGTATATTTCGAAGATAAAAGATATTGCTCAGCTCTATTCATTGACGTTTCCAAAGATTTTGACAAAGTGTGGCACGAAGGCTTAACTCATGAAATAAAATTAAACCTGCCTGCAAACACGCACAAGCTGTAAGAGAGCTACTTATATGACCGGAAATTTGTCGTTAAGGAAGGTGATTTCAAAAGCTCGGCTCAGCCAATCGAAGCTGGAGTTCCCCAGGGTAGCATATTGGGTCCAACTTTATATTTGATTTATGCTTCAGACATGCCAACCAGCTGCAAAATTCACACTTCAACTTTTGCAGATGATACATTCATGGATACATCAGTGTCCATGAAGACTATGAATTAGCATCACAAAATTTGCAAGAACATATTCTTATATTGGAGAAATGGCTGAAACTTTGGAAAATCAAAGTAAATGAACATAAATGTACCTATGTTACATTCACACTACCTAGAAAAACCTGTTCGGCTATTAAAATCAACAACCGTATTGTTCCGCAACATAGTGAAATCAACTACCTTGGTATTCATCTCGACCGCAGGCTCACGTGGAAGAGTCACATTGACGCTAAAGTCACTCAGATGAAATTAAAAGCGGTGCAACTAAATTCGCTCATCGGCAGAAATTCTATCTTGATGTTAGATTGCAAACTTTTGTTGTATAACGCAATCCTAATATGGAGCTATGGAATTCAATTGTGGGGTACTGGCTCTGCATTCAACACTAAGAAAATTCAAAAGCGCCAGAATAAAATTCTTCGTACAATTACTGCAGCTCCATAGTAAGTAAAAAACTCTGGAATTCACAAAGATCTAGGTGTACCCTTAGTGAAAGATGAATTTTCAAAACACGTGATAAGGTACATTAACAGACTTGAGTCTCACCCGAATTCTCTCGCATGTAGCTTCCTTAACTTCGGCAGCCACACTCGACTGAGAAGGATGGATACCTTTGCAACCATCAGAGCGTTGGAAAGGTAATTTACCAATAAAATACACGCAAGAAGCAACTTTTCATCTAGCATTGGCTGCTTAATTAATTCTTTTTTTTTATATTCATTAATAAATTTTTAGTTTTAAGACTTGCATACTTATTGTTAGTTGTTTTAGAAGATACAATAAATAATTGAATTATTAAAAAAAAAAAAAAAATCTCAGCCAAATCTACAACTTTCGGGATTTCGAATCAAATCTAGTTGATCTTGACGACATTTCCATACAAAATAAAATCTAGATTGCGACTAGGTTTTATCGAAAGCTGTGGCTATGTTCTGTAACTTTGGCGAGAAGTTCTCGCGTCGAAAACTTGTGAATCAAATTATTCCATCGTTTCTCGAAAACTGAGAAAAAAATGCGTCTGTAACTCATATTGAAAACTTTCCAAAGCGCTTAAGTCGTTACTTTAGAAATGACAGAAAATATAAAACGATGCCGACATGCAATTTTAAAAATTGAGAGCGCCAACCACAATTAGTACCGCCGGCGACAAAAAATTATTAAAGTTAAGAAATTTTGTTCGACGGCGTCATATTATAACTGCCGGCTATTCTAGAAAATATATGGTTTGGCTCAAAACATTTTGTTTACAAAAACATACTTGTGAACAAAATTTTGTAAAATTAAAAATAAAGTGAATTGCAAATTGTGAATAGTGAAAAAAATCACTATTATACTTTGTTGTGTTATATATACCCGTAAAATTTTTTGTGTAAAGGGAATACAAATTAATTAAAAAGGAAAAAAAAATAAACAATCGTTATTAACTATAAAAATATATACTTATATTAAACTTACTGCCTGGTTCACGATATTGTTTCGTTAACGCTCGCTAGTGTTTAATACGAAGAATAAGTGACTTATATTCAACTATTATCCAACTAACGCATATATCGGAGGTAAACAATGAAAATGATATAAGATCAGGGAAAAATAAAGCTTAAAAAGGCATCGGAATAGTTTTTTAACCTTAAAAAATATAACGAACGTTTACGAAACGACATCGTGAGCCAGGCACTTAATTTAACAGCAAAATACTTATTTTTACAGTATTATTATCCATTTTATGATGATTATTATTTTTTTGAAATACTATCTCACAGCCTTTTTATTTACCAGAAATAATGACAGTTGAAAGCGGGAAATTTTTTCGCAAAATTTTTACAAACTCAGTTTTTCTGTAAAGTGGCAAATAGTTTCCTTGCGTGACAGGTATTACTCACCAAAAAAGTTATAGCTACAGTTTAGTGAGAAAATCAGCTGCTGGTTTCAACTTATGAGAATTTTGTTTCATTCCACATGTTTCAGTCGAAAAGTTTTTCGTGGCGAGAGTTACAGAACACAGCCACTGGTAAATTTTTGTAAGTACTCTATTACACAACTTTGTTTTCAATAATACTCTAAAATACTGCGATGAAATAAAAAAAAAATACTTTAACATGATGAATTCGTTGCGATGTTGTCAAACGTTTTGCAAAAAAAAAAAAAATGAAAATGAAATCTCATGAGATGTCAAAAAAACGAAAGTGCAAACGGTTAAAATTTTGTTGAATATTTTCATTCAAATTCACAAAATTTTGTGTAGATGTAAATGCGTAGGGATTGCATGTAAAAACATAGCACAGTACTTGACAGATGATTAATACATGAGAATTGTTACAGGCAAAAGTCATTAAACTATAGGAATTTCAGAATTGTTTTATTGTACTGTTTTTGCAATAGAGGGCTGAAGCTTTAAGTGGACTTGAGGTCGGGCTTTGTTGCACCACGCACAGCCGCCTTAAACCACTCAGCCTTCGGGCTATTGAATGATTATTTTGTGTTATTCATGTCATATTAAACCACGTATGTATTTGTTAATTACCCGCATTGTTATTTCTTCATGATCTGAACAACCATGATGTGCAAGAGCTGTGTGTTTCAACTAGATGGGCATATCACATGGCTCGTACTAAAATTGATTTATTGAGAGCAATATTTAGTATCCACTACGTTTCTCTATTCCGACCGAATTGACCTCCACAATCGTTCGATTTTACTTCGCTAGACTATTTGGACGTATGAATTCACTACTCTATGCCGATAAGTCCCAAACGATTGACTACACAGAGGACACCATTTGCCGCGTTGTTGCCGATATACATGGTCTGATAAAAAATAACCGTTATTTAAAATTTTTTGAAAAAGTATTTATTTATTCATCAATAACTATTTTGTCCCCTTAAAGGTAATCCACCTCATGCCAGCGGTTGTTCCAATCCTCGAAACACTTCTGAAACGCGTTTTCTGGTATCGCACACAGCTCCTGTCCACAAATGTAAGAAAAAGTCCCGTAGATTAAACAAGTGGTAGAGAAAGTCCTGAAATGCACCAGCCAACCATTATACATGTATATCGGAAGATTATCTTCCGAATAAAGTGAATTTCATGCCAAAAATATTGATCACAGCAAATTTGTATTGTAAACTGGAGCTAAAACCCGTTGTACAAATGTACAAAAACCAGAAACAGACTTTCATCTTAATTTATCATTAGTGTTCTTTCAATTTCTGAATTCTATACCACCATAAAAATACCCTTTGTATATGCACCTGGAATTATATCTGGATCTTCTCTTATTAAGTTGGAAAATAAGTTATTTTTATACAATCCACAAAATAAGAAAAATATTTATATTAACAGATTAATCATGTTAACGTAATAACAAGGATACAAAACAAGCGAGGAGAATGAATACAATATTTAACTTGCAAGTATTTTATACCTACATATGTATATTAGCAAAGTGTGAGCCAATGCTGTCACTTTTGCCAAAGACACTTTTAATCCTGCATTAACAGGACCCAGCTTCAGATCTTTACAATTTCATGTTGAAGTAAGCAAGTCAAACCATCAGCTTAAGCTGTGTTCATTATACTTCATGTCGTTTTAGTATATAAATTAATATATTATGCATTTTATTACAAAACTCTTTTCAAATAACCTACGAGTCGTAGATGTTTGTTTACATACGCTTTTATGGATGTTTATGTGTGTTTATGCTGATAACTGGTGTAGTTTGAAAATCAAGCATGTGTTTGTAGCTGTGTTTGTAGCTGTGTTTGCAGCTGTATTTTCAAAAGTAGATGTTATTGTCATGTGTCAGGATGTTACTGTGTCAGTAGAGTGTATTTAAACAAATTATTTATGTAAATAACTAAAGACATGCTAAAATATGAAATACTTCAATGCAAAGAAAGAGAAAATCTAAAAGCGAAATTAATGTTTTTCTTTTTTTTTCTTTGAATAAAAATGAACTTAACAGCTTTTAGTTGAAATAATATTTTAATGTAACAATTGTGTGTTGCAGAAGAATAGCAAAAAATATATACATACATATATGGGTCATTCTACGTTAAGAGGTGATCTGATATCAGAAATGACGGCGTGGTAAAAATATTTAAAATAAAAAATGTTTCTATATAAACGCATTAAAGCAGGTGGTTTAACTACATATTTAATAATGGCCAGTCGAATAATCTACTTTTGCCGGTATTTTAAGTGACCAGCTGAGTTGAGTAACAACACATGAAGGCCAGGACGGAACACCCTACTTTACAGAGAAGAAATAAATTAAAAACAAAACTTATTTTCCGAAGAATCAACTTTAATTACTCAATAGTGGGTGATAGTTTAAAAGAAAAAAAATATATATACAAAAAAAAAATAGAAAAAAATTTTCATACAGTCTTGTTTTATCTAACTTAAAACAAGCAAAAATACCTAGTATCTGTTTACATAAAGGAAGTCGAAAAAATTTAATTATTTAATTGCACATATGTTGCAATATTAGGTGACAAAAACATATGGATACTAAATCTACCCTACGTAATAAAGGAACACTTACACCTTGCATACACTGACTTTAAAATTTCACAAAATCAGAACGAGTACTTGGATTTTAGCAAGAAGTTGGTTAGCACAATTTTTTTACAACTTTTGAATGTCAGAACATTATTATAGCGGAGAAAGAAAGAACAATTATTGTATAATGCTACATATGTTTGCAAGTACTATGAAACTTAAACAAAATTCATATTAAATAAGGCTTACATACATTTTTAAAGCGTTAAAACATGTTCCACGTGGTTATGTGCTGGTTTAACGTAAACTAATATGCGTGAAATGCTAAGAAAAAAAAAACAATATCTCATTTCCTTATCTACCCTGGACGCAAAGTCTCTACCCTGGCATCTGATAAAGCAATGGAAATACGGCAGGGTAGAGATGTTTTCATTACAAAAGCTAGCGCAATCAGAAAAATATGTATTTTGAACGGAAGAAGCAACTAACACAGCAAATTATACTGAAATTAAAATAAATATATATTACAAACAAACTTAAACCACAAATAACAGGCGAATAAAGTTCACAAGTGGAGATACATCAATGACTGACACATGGGAGCAAATGGCTCGCGCAATTTTTGTTGTTAAATTCACTTCGAAGCAGATACTCTACTATTTAAATTTGTAGCGTCAACGTATTTTAGCACCACTTTTAAACGGTAGAAAAATGTGCAGGGGAGGAGACTTAAAATAAGAAGGACAAAAACGTTCATTGATATTTATGCTATTTTATGTAATTAATAACGATTAACGGCCGTATTCATAAAAAAGTTAAACAGCTATTCAAATCACTTTTAGGGAAAATTGGATAAAACTGTATTCATAAACGAATTTTACGTTAAAATGTTCTTTTTAGCAGTTTTTTAAGTCAACCATTTTTAAAACTGGTTGCACCCAATTTTAAGACAATTTTAAGGTGACGTTTGTGTTTTTTTTGTTATTGTTTGTTTACATTTTATATATTAGGAAAAATAGTACGTACATATACAAGTATCCATCTAAAAATAAAGCAAAAATTTTTTTTAAACCAAGAGACAAATTTATTGCAAATATTCAACCTAAAAATATTTTTATAAATCATGGATAAGCTGCTTTTCTTAAAAAGAATTGGTAAAAAGCATAAAATAATTTTAGTTCTATGTTTAATGGAAAAAATGGGCATATGACACACCAAACCAAAGATTAAATACTGGAAGAAAGTACAAGTTCTAGTGATATCTTTCCCTCAGTTCAATTGTTTACCGCAACGTATGATGAAAAAAATCAGGAATAATCTTTAGCAATTTTTGTTGACAAATATAAGAACGTTGTGAATAAAAATTTAGGTTCGCCGGTAAAAGTGTCGTACCATATTAAAGATGAATCCAAATATCAGTAATCAAGCTGCATGCAGTGTCACGAATATGAAATGTGAAAACGATATATGAAAAGTAATGAAATTTCATCAAATACGAAAAACAATAAAAAAATTGCAACCACCACAACAATACCTCGACCCAGAACAACAAAAAGTCCAACTACTACAAACACTACTACGACAACAATGCCTCGGACGGTAAAAATATTAAAGTCGTGGCGAAAGCTGGCATACGCATTCAAGCAGCTCCACAGAGCAGAAAGTTATACCAATCATTGATAATCCACCACTCTCAACAGCAGCCACGGTTTCTACCAGCACGCTAAAATTTTCGTCGTTTTTTCATCCTTCTTTGTACCACCATAACAGCCGCTTCAAACTCAATGAACAATGCGCCAACACATGGTTTTGAGAAACCGACATCAGAAAATGTTCATGGAACCAATTAGTGCATTTTAGATTGCTGCTGTGTTAATAAGCTTTACACATTACTAAGACTTTGTTTATGCTCGTTATTTATTTTGTTGTATGCGCTATTAAAATAAAGCTTTTCCGACTCATTATTTTTTGGTCTTCAATGATTTATTGGAGTTAATATTTATTGGACTTAATATTTATTTATTGATTTTAATATTGATTTTTAGAAAGAAATTAATACAAAATATTTGTTTACATGACTTCTATGTGAATTAATACCATGAGCGAGATTTCAATTGTATATGAAGGCGTTGCCAGTCACAAATAGAGAATTTCAATAAAATGCTTTTTAGCTAAAATGCTGTTTATGAATATGTTCTTAAAATATCAGTTCTTTTTTGCTGAAAATGTCATTTTAACTAAAAAGTTTATAAAATGCTGATTAGTGTTTTTTTATGATACGGCTGTAAATGTTTAATGAATTATTAATGTGTTAAATTTCAAAAATTTTGTTACAGAATAATAGAGAGACAGGCCAGGGTAGATACTTTTTTCTAGATAAACAGAAAGTTATGACTTAACTAAGTTAATTTAGGTATTGCAATTTATTATTAAAAAAGTATATTTTATTAATTATTAAACACGTTTGATTTAAGATTTTATATATGATTTTTTAATTTAGCCGTTGATAGTACCTTTTAATATAGAAACACCCATATACATATATGTGTGTACATATATAATGAATTTATAATTGCAACTTTTAGTTACCAAAGAGCTTTTATAAATGGCAATAAACATAATATGCAACCAAATAATAGTTTTTAAAGACAGCAAGAACATTGAAACCAGTACTATTGTGTACTATTTCACTATTTGAGGTTAAAGGCAAAGCTGAAAATAAAGTTGAAATTTGTATCAAAATTCATTCGTAACAATTGTTAACACAACAGCAGCTGTTTATTGTTTTTCTCTTCTTTAAAAGCTTTTAATTTGTTTTCTTTTCTGTGTCCCACTATTTGATTACGTATCTTTAATAAATTTTAAGGGCCGAGGCTGAATGTGAACCGTACCTACAAAAAAACTAGTTTTTTTTTTTTCATTTCATTAGAAATTTCTCAATCTCAGACCAATTCAATTTGAACCATGGGAAGAATGATGGCATAAAATGGCATTAGTAGATGACCAATTTTCGAAGTAATCATCTAAGCAATGAGGCATATTTTCACCTCAGTGGAGTCGTCAATAAGCCGTTATGCCGCATTTGAAAGAATGATAATCCAATAACAATTGTCGAAAAACCAATACACCCACAAAGATGTTGCGGTTTATCATGAGATGATAACACACTTGCTGGAAGATAAGCGTATAAACTCTCAATGCCTTTCTTCTTTTCTTCAGAAATATTTAACTTTGTGGTACTAAGTTCTTTTTCAAAAATATTTTTCGAAATAGATAAAACTCCTTTTTCAAGCTTTTTTATTTATACACGTCTCTACATATTTTTTCTATGTCTTTTTTCATCGTTGTCCGTGTTTTCTTCATATGTTCTATATTAATTTCTTTTCAATGCATTTCATTACCTTGTAGTGTGGAAGGTGTTGGACTACATTTTGTTAGTCTGAGCGGAAAATTTTACAAGCTGCAATAGAGTTTGTTTTAGTCTATCGCGTTGTTATTATTAAAGTTAAACCTCCACGAACACTATTCCCTCTTTCCTCCTCATTATAACCTATTTTCCTAGTTCCAGTACAATGCGCTGTATATGTAAGGGTTATCCCCTGAGTACCGGTCCAAGATAAAAAAAATAACTTTGAATTTTATAGATATAGATATGCAAAAGTGGGTTTATGCATTTATGTTTATTAAAATTTATTTATAAAAGACAAACTTTTTGTGTATTTCCAGCTTTTTTTTTTTATCTTGGAGCAATACTCAGGGGATGACTATAAAATATGCAGGGCATTGCACTGGAACTAGGAAAATTGGTTATGTGGAGGGGACAAGAGGGACTTGCCTTTGTGGACAATTATTGACTTGAACACTTGAAATAAAATAAGTATTATCGAAGAAATTAGATTGATTATAGTTTTAGTATGAATATTTTTTAAATATTTAAATTTGCTAATAAGATATTTACGAACAGATATCTAGCTCTGCTTCTGAGCATATGTCATCAGAAAATCCAAATTGTAAAATATTTCCCTTTACAAAAAAAAAACAAAAAGAAAATAAAATAAAATAAAACAAAGTAAACTCCAAGCTACTCCTTTGTGTTGTTAACAATACTATATGTCCCTCGTTTATTGGCTCCTGGAATGCCATCTTTGCACAGTTTGTCGAAATTTTTAGGTCACAGCTAATTGCTTGCCCTTTTCTGTTTTTAATGTATTTTTGTTTTTATTTGCTTTTGCTCTTTTGCATATGAGAATGTTGTTTCTGTTATTACTTTTGTTGTTCGTTCAAGATTTTTATAAGACAGTGGCAGAACCACAATTTGTGAATATAAGCAAAAAAGTTTTGTAAATGTCTCATTAATGGCAACAGTTTTTTGTCCCACACATACAACTTCAAAGTCTATCAAAAGTTTAAATTGTTTAAGAATTCTCTACACGACTACAGAAAATATATTGTACAGTAGGTTGGTTTTGTGCATTTTTTGACGTGTTCTAGTTCATGACAGCTGTGATTATGGAGTATATCCGAGTTTAATAAAAACCAGTTTTATTTTTTGAACTTTTTTTTAACAAAACAAAAAGAGCGACCGTTCGTGATGCCGAGTTCAAATCCGAAAATGGGTGCTGATGAGTGGTGTAGCAGCTACGAAGTAGCTAGTTCTCTCCCAGCTAAAAAGGTTTAATTATTTTTTCTAATCTTCTTCGATCAAAAATGATTGATCATAGTAAATTTGTTTTGTAAAAAAAATCCTTCCTAGGAAACTGAAGAAAAGAAAAAATTTAACTACAACCCGTATAAAAATGTACAAAGAGCAAAAAAGTGTTATTTAAAAATTATCAGCCAGTTTACCAATCTCGACAGCGTGCTTGCGTTCGCAATCTAAGCGAAAGAAAATTGATTTGGGTTCGTCTAACTTTTTTCTATGCTAACGATGTGTCAAAACTCAATCAAAATACATAAGAATGTGCGAACGAATAGTAGTGAGATAGACAAACCCAAATTGATTCGAATGTGAGTGACTGGCTTTCTTTCGCATTGATTTTCATTCGAAATTGGTAAACTGGCTGTATAAGTTTTAACAAAAAATCAATAAATTAATATTAAAAAAAAAAGTTCTATTTTAAGTTTCAGGTCAGAAGTTATATATGTACATATTTTTTTTATTCTCATTTGACAAAAAAAAAAAAAAAAAAAAAAGGAATGTTTATTAGAGAAAAAATTAGTCGGAATAGTTATTTTCGAGTGTTGTTCTTAGTAATACGTTTGCCATTTTTATATATCAGTTATAATCATAAAGGGTGAATCAGTGTACGATATAAGCATATATCATTTAAAAACATAATACATACATATATCATTTATAACCATAATACTTTATCTACATATTTTTTTTCTCATTTGACAAAACAAAGGAATAAAAAATTATAAATAGCTTGCTTTCTATGTTTCTCAGCTATCTATATGTCGACATTTCATAGGAACTACCCTAATCATCAGTAGACTTTGGAAATTTTTGAAAGATATTCTCAAATATTTAACTTTATATCCCAACAACCTAAATAAATTGTTAAGAATTTAAAAGAAAAATGCTTTAATAATACCTGCCAATCGTTGGTTGCTACGATTTGTTTTTTGAAAGTATAATTTTTTTTGAAAGGTGTAAAGAAATGTTAAAGACGTGTATAAATGAAAAAGCTTGTTTTTTGTGTTTTGACAGGTATTATTAGAGCATTTTTCTTTTAAATTCTCAAATATTTATTTAGGTTGTTGAGATATAAAGTTGAATGTTTGAGAATATCTTTCAAAAATTTCCAAAGTCTACTGATGGTTAGGATAGTTCCTATGAAATGTCGACATATAGATAGCTGGGAAACATAGCAAGTAAGCTATTTATAATTTTTTATTGTTATCAATCTTAGAAGCTAAAATAGCGAATAAAAAACTCAGTTGTTTGAAAAAAAAGAAATTTTATTAGAGAAAAAATTAGTCGAGCCATTTTCGAGTGTTGTTCTTAGTAACACGTTTGCCATTTTGATATATCATTTATAATCATAAAGGGTGAATCAGTGCACAATATTTGCCTTTGTATTCGCTAGAATTTCTTATACTGTGGGGTTCGGTAAAACAAATGCATGAGCGAAAATACTAGGCGAGTAGGATGGAGGTATGTGACCTTACATCGGGGTGAAAAGCAGAAAATCCACAGAATGCTTCATAACTGCCTCTGAGTCGCTCTTTGAGGGGTAAAATGGAAGACCGACTCCCACTAGTATTTCTGACTCTGTATTTTTTGTGTACATATCTAGCCCTTAACTACCCTCCTTAACCTTCCTATACCCGCACTTTGGTCAATGAGACCGACATAAAGATTTTACGTAAATATTGTTTTCCCCAAAAACTATACAATGTTCAACTTTCTGTTAGCTTCCGATTTTTTTACAAGCTTCATTATAGTGTTCACTTAGCGTTTGTACTACACAAGCGTGTTGGTGTATTTCATAACAAATAGTCTGTTAGATCGACGCAGGTATATGTGTAACGTTGTTGAAGGTTCTTTTTTACATGCAGTGTGATATGCTGGGATTTTTAAAACTAAGTTAGTCTTTGATTTATGTATTGTGCAAGAAGTGATTTTAAGTTGGTACAGTGATGTTAACTTTTATTTTTAAAGTACTGCACGAACTTAAAAAAATTACTGGGGTTTGAGTAAAATTACCTTACAGATAGTATTGATCTACGAGTAGTTCAGGTTTTCTCAATAATAATTTATTACGTAGTACAAAAAAGCTGTTTTTATACTTTGAGATAATTCATAGTAATCTTTCCTCCAGGCTAAAAGTACATTTACATGATAATATTAATACTTGGATCTGTCAAAAAATTGTGCAGAATGAAGCAATTTTTGCCAGGTAAATGTAAAAAGTATTTAGTGAGAGAGAAATCCGACGGCAAAATTCTAGGAGTGGTCGGTAAATGTTTAATTTCTATAGCATGTCATTTTCAGTATCAGCTAAAGCAAGTGGTTACTTAAACAGATGTATTCGGTTAATCACTACTGGTTTTTATTGGTGATTCTTGCTAAATTGCAGTAAGACTGTGTTTTTGGAAGTATTAAAAATGAAAAAAAAAAAAAAAAAAAAAAAAAAAAAAAAAAAATATATATATATATATATATATATATATATATATATATATATATATATATATATATATATATATATATATATATATATATATATATATATATATATATATATATATATATATATATATATATATATATATATATATATATATATATATATATATATATATATATATATATATATATATATATATATATATATAGGGTGTTTTTTTAAGCCCGATAGAACTTGAAATTGTAAAAAATAACACAAAAAATTAAATTGTAATCAAAATTTTTTTTTATTCGAAAGATCAATACGTGACATTAACATTTGAAAATGATTTCGGGCATATGGGCACCGCGGCTGTTCTTGACGAAGCGCATTCTGGACGTCCAATTTTGGGCCACTTTTTCGAGCACTGCTGGCCGTATGTCACGAACAACACGAACAATGCTGGCCTCCAAGGCGTCAATTGTTGCTGGTCTATCAGCATAAACCAGTGACTTCACGTAGCCCCACAGGAAATAATCGAGAGGTGTCAAATCGCTCGACCTTGGAGGCCAATTGACAGGTCCATTTCTCGAAATCAACTTATCGCCAAATTTTGATTCCAGTAAGTCGATGGTTGCGTTCGCCGTATGGCACGTAGCGCCATCCTGTTGAAACCACATCTCCTCCGGATCAATGTCATCCATATTTTCAAACAAAAAATCATTGATCATGGTGCGGTAACGATCTCCATTGACCGTAACGCGAGCTCCGGCCTCATTTTTGAAGAAATAAGGTCCGATGATGCCACCAGCATGAAAACCGCACCAAACAGTGCATTTTTCTGGATGTAATGGAGTCTGTAGGGTCTCTTGTGGATTGGTCTCACTCCATATGCGGCAATTTTGCTTATTAACAAACCCGTTAAGCCAAAAATGCGCCTCATCGCTAAACACAATTTTGCGATACAACAACGGGAAATCGACGACTGATTTTCAAAGTAAATTTGGATAATTTCGTAGCGTTGTTCAAGCGTGAGTCTATTCATGATGATTTGTCAGAGTATACTGAAACAAATAAAAAAAATGTTTCATCAAAATTTAATTTTTTGTGTTACTTTTTACAATTTAAAGTTCTATCTAGCTTAAAAAAACACCTATATATATATATATATATATATATATATATATATATATATATATATATATATATATATATATATATATATATATATATATATATATATATATATATATATATATATATATATATATATATATATATATATATAAGAAAAAAAAAATATTTTTGTTTTAAGTTTGATGGTTTATTTGTTAACCTTCGTTAATAAAATAAATGAATTAAAATTTACTGCGTGGTTTTATTTTTTTATTATATCATCGAGATTAAATAATAATCCTTTATTGTTAGTACCTCATCTAGCTCAAACTTTCGGTCTGAGCGCGGGTATATGTGTTACAAAAATTATACTGCGAGTACAGCAGGGTTAATTAAGGGCACTCCTAATAATATTATTTTTTTAAATTTTCATGTCAATTGCCGTAACTAGGGCTTTTAAAATGTCGTATGTATGATCGACTTCCAAAATATTTGCGAACCCAGTTTTTTTTTAGACCATACCTTCTATCTTCAATCAAAACTGTTAACGTAAATCTTTACATGTCATGATGAATCACCCAGTTAAGATATATATTAAAATGAACTGGTATCTTTACTAACACAATGACACGCTTTCTCCTAAGGTTACATACACGGATTTGTCAGAATGTGTTTATTATAAATTAAAGTTTGTCCAACTTTGTGTTTGTGGCTTTTAACCGCAAACTTTTTTAATGCCATGCAACAAAGTATTTTTATGCACAAGTATTTGTAACTTTGCAAGAATATGTTGGCGAGTGAGTGAGTATGTTGAAGAATATTTAGAACTTTAACTACCCTTATATAACCCTTGGCATACAATGCTCATATATCTGAAAGTACCGACACATAAACTTTCTTTTTTTTCGTTTTTTTGCCTCGAACACAGCTTCAGACACATATGTTCTGCGCTGTCATAGAAGCAAGCAGATAAGCAGCATTGTTTAGTTTTAACATTTATGTGTTGACATTAACGCGAGTTTATGCGTGTCAAGTATTCTTAATTTACTAAAATTATAAGTTTGTGTTAGTTCATGACTCTAAGTATGCATTTGTGTGCGTATGTTAAACTAAAGGCAAACAAACATTCGTTTGCATGTATATTTGTCTACGTTTCGGTCTTGTGCTGTTCCCATATGTTAAACATTTTTTTTGTCAACTGTGTTGAGTTGCGGTTTTTAAGGAATTTCGTCTTATTTTTTGTGTTATTAATTACAATAATTTAATTGGTATTTACAAAAAGTTTTAATGCTGCCTTCACGTTCGTATAAGCTTTTAAATTTTGTAATTAAGAAATAACAATTAAGGATTATTGTTATTGAGGTGATGCGACAATACAAAATTAAAGCTTATTAGTGACGATTAAAAATAACAGTTGTGTGTCAGCTTTTAAGTTTGTGGTATAAATAAATTAAACAAGAGAAGAAATGAAAATTTTAACGCCACTTATGATTAACAAATTAAACATTACAAGAAATTGAATATATCTAACACAAACAGCTTAACATACAACTCTATACGAAGAATGCCAATAATATAAAATAAAATCTTAAACGCGATTCTAAAGCTTATTATTAATTTGTAAAGCTATGTACACACGGTTGTCAGATGTTACAATATTGTAAGATCTGGCAACATGCTGACAACGTAGTGACAATGAAAAATTGTCCCGCAGAAGTAAATTCTGTGTTCAGACGATCGTAAGAAAATCTTACAATTTAATTGTCAGATTATGGTCTAAAAAATAATTCATCTGGCAACAAAAATTGTCAGTTCACACGGTTGTCAGATTGTTAGATTGAAAAAAAATTGCTAGACATTTTGTAAGGCATTGCCACTTATGTATATCAACAATCATCTGCTTGGCAGTGTTGTCCATAAAACTTTTTCTGGCATTAATTTTATACATATGAAAATTAAAACTGAGCTTACAATACTAGCCAATTATCTGGCAATGCCGACGAAGAGTGTTCTCACGCTGTCAGATGCCTGACAACATTGTCGTCTTACAATTGCTTGACAATGGTTTCTCTGACAACGTTGTAAGTTAAAAATTGGCAGTACACACGATTGTAATACATTTTCAGACAATTTTAGTGGCAATATTATAAGATCTGACAACCGTGTGTACGTAGCTTTAATATTAAAAGTATGAGTCATCTGACAGCACAATCACATGTGCTATGTTTGCTGACTTTTTTTTATAATTATGTGTTCAGAAAAAAATATGACACGTGAACAATAGCTAATTATATTTCATCGATATACCGAGTAGTACTTTAATTGAAATTTTTTAAATTTACACCGAATATAGTGTGTGAGCAATGAAAATGAAATCTTGAGACTTTTTTTCATCTGCTGAAATCAATACCCGTGAAAGTCAACTAGTCCATTGTCCCTGCTTTTAACTGTGAAAAGACAAGCAAATATAGCACTCCGTTACGCCAACCAAAGCCAGTTGCTTTCAACACAATTATGCAAATTGACAATCACAGATGTAACAGACGGATAGCCAGCACCCAGTAACAAATATGCATGTCCTCAGCGTTTTTCAAAAGGTGCAAAATAAAATGAAATAGAAAAATACAAAATATATACTAAATACATATTTAATTCAAAAAAAGGAATTGGAAAATATACAGAAAGCTTGAATTTATACAACATTTAATGTAATTTGCCTGGCAAACAGTTTTATTGACTTTGCATCAAGTGCAAATTGACCAAAAGTCAAATTAATGAAAGGAAAACAAATATATAAAAAGTCTGAGAAAAAAATTTATATTTATTTGTATCGTATAACAGAACAGACATTAATGACGTGGAATTAACATACCTGGTTGCTATGCTGGCGATGTGGCTTGGACGACTTTGGGCTGACACTTGCAGTATTCAGTTACCTCAATACATAGGAGTGAAATCCTATGGAAATGACTTTCAGGCTAATGCTGCAGGTGCCCCCGTCCTACTAAAACCTGGCAAGTCTTTAGGTACGTTCGTTGTATCGTCGTCATTAAGTTGGTGGTACAGGCGCAGTTGAGATGACTCCTGCCCTACACCTGACCCTGACACTTCACACAGTTTTCCATAAGGAGCTGTGTCAAAAATTTACATGTTGGAGTTTGGCATACTTTTTTCTGAAAAATATGTGTTTTGCAACTCTTTTAACTCAAATTGTTTTTTTCAGACCAGTTCGCAGGGGATGACCCCTAAGTATGCAGTGTATTGTACCGGAACTAGAAAAAGAAGCTATGAGAAGGAGGATGACCTCTACATATGCAATGCATTGTACCAGAACTAGAAAAATAGGCTTTGAGGAGGCGAAAGGAGGGAGTAATTTGCAGTAGCGATAAAACAGAGCAACACACCGCGCACCACGGCCATGCTCCTGTGAGCCGATAAAGATGCATATAGAGTACTCTCGTGTTACCGATAAGCTTCTTCGCTCTCTCTCGCGCTCGGTCGAGTACGCCAAAAATACACCTTAAAGCACCGGCTCAAACGTAATAGTTGTATTCCATTTTCTGTCGGATATAGGTGGTATAAATAGTGAGGAAATGGGTTGGGGTAAATTATATCTAACAGCGTTTCAAAAATTTCAGACACTTGAATGCTTTTTTAGAGTTATGGAAACTGGTGAGGGTCCAGCGAACACACACTGAATTTTCATTCTAAGGAAATTAAGAGCATGTAAGTCCCCAATATTTATACCATTTATCAGTATCCGCATTTATAAACAACAGTGAATCTTACAAGCGTGGAAGACAACCCTGTGTTACTGTACCCTTTGCTTAGGCTGCGTCTATAACTAAATGAGTACGAAGCAGTGCTTCTGTCCTGTATAAAAGGGTGGATAGGAGTAGAAGTTTGATATATAAGGTTATTAAGCAAAACGAGAAATAGAGTAGGAGAAAGAATCGAGCCTTACAGTAACCCTGAAGTAATATTGAAATCATTTGATGAGACTTCATCTACACAACTTGTATTGAGCGATGTCTGAGATACCTCGATCTGAACCCACAAAAATCATCACCGACGACAATAGTGGACTCTATTATGTAGTGTACTCTATTATACAGTAATTTAATTTAAACTAGCGTTTTAAGCGCCAATTAAAAATAAATTGCTTTTATTATTTTTAAAACCATTCGAGCAGTAAATCGAATACTATAAGCAATAGTACTCCTTTCTTTCTGTAAATTTTACAAAAAAAAAAAAAAAAAAATGTTTTCGTGTCCAATAACGAAATTTGTTTAATAAATTGTTTGAATTCTGACCTGTAACGAAATTTTTGCAGGCCAGAAAAGTTTTGTAAAAACAGCTATTAAACGAAACGTGTACGAGTACATGTATGTATTATAACTGCCGAAAGTAATACATAAAGCAACATTAGGGGTGTTCGATATATGTACAGATAACTGCTTTTGTTGAGGCAGCGAATATATTTACTAAACAAAACTATTGTTTAAGGGGTTTATAGATAAATGTTAGAGAAAGTAAAAAAGTATGAAAAGGAATATATTTGAGTTTGGTGTATAAAAAGTAATATTAAAACCATTTGCTTTTTAAATTATCATTGTTTTATTTCACATAATTGCTGAATACATCAAAATATATTTAAAATGTTTCCAACAAATCAGAAAAATGCAAACAGATGTTTTTTGTATTTCCTAGCTATCTATATGCTGACATATCATGGGAGCTACCTTAATTATTAGTAGTCTTGGAAAACTTTGAAATATAGTTCCGAACATTTGAAAATATTTTTCAAAGGTTTTCAAGTCTACTGATTTTTAGAATTGCTCCTAGAAAATGTCGACATATAGGCAGCCAGAAAAAATAAAAATAAAAAATAAACAGTATACAGATTAATACAAACAGCTGTTTTGTGTATTTCATATGTTGGAAACTATTTTTCAAAGTTTTCGAAGTCTACTAATGATTAAGTTAGCTCCTATGAAATGGCGACATATAGACAGATAGGAAATATAAAAAACATCTGTTTGTATTTTTCTGATTTGTTAGACCCATTTTAAATATATTTTGATTTATTCAGCAATTATGTGAAATAAACAATGATAGTTTAAAAAGCAAATGGTTTTAATGGCAGCTAGAAAACATAAAAAGCTAAAAGTGTAAATTTTTTTCGTTTAAATAAATAAAATCAACGTTTTTTTTTTTTTGTACTATAATTTTTCCTGGTTATTTGTTATAAAAAATAAAATAAAACTTTTGAACTAATGAATGATACGTCTAGAAAATAGGTGGTATACTTAAGTTTTTTAGAGCTATAGCTCATCAGTGGGCCATAAGCACCACATATTGTTCATTGTGCACCGGAATAGGCAGCAAGCTGTGTAGATGTTTTTTTTTTCTTTTTTTACCCTTGTCCGTGTTTTCTCTATATATGTATGTTCATTATTAATTTATTTTCAATGCATTTTATTACCTTGTAGTGTGGAAGATGTTGGACTAAAATTTGCCAATCTGAGCAGTGTCGAAGGTATATCAGTTTTAACTTATTTAATTCCAACATTTTATATGCTGGAATAGAGTTTCCTTAAGTTTTCGTGGTGTTATTGTTGAAGTTAATCCTCCACAAACACTACTCCCTTTTTCCTCCTCATCATAACCGATTTTCCTAGTTCCAGCAAAGTGCGCTGCATATGTAGGGGTCATCCCCTGAGTACTGGTCCAAGATAAACAAAAAGAACAATAATTTGTTAAATTTTGGTTGAACTTTATTATTTTTAAATTAAAAATTTTTTGGTTTGTACATATCTATGTACATCGGGTTTTAGTTCAACTTTTTCCTTTCTTAAGTTTTTTCTTAAGAAGGATATTTTTAGAATACAAAAATTTATTGTAATTTGTGAGAGTCTACTGTATCAGTTTCTTAAAACGAGTGCTCGCTTAAATGTTACGGTTGCATTTATTTTAAAACTACCAATGCCATCCGTTTTATAATTGTTTTCCCACTAGTTTAGTATTTTGCGCCTTTATTTAAATGAATGTTAAATTCTGCGGTGATCAGAGGCAAATTGAAGTTTTGTGGTCATGATTGTAGTCATTAATACTGAAAAAAGAAAAACCCGCTTGATTGAGTTTCCTGTGGCAGTGTTAATGACGACGTATACCTAACCACTTCGTTTTCTGTCATCTGAGCTCCTTTTTATTGGGCAAATAAATGTTATATTGACACAAAAACAAAAACGCACCAATACCTTCACACACACACAAGTTGTATATCATATTGAAACGGAATTGAAAAAAGGAGGCAAACAAGCATTAAACCTGTCTAAGGTTATTCAAACTACAATAGACTCAGAATAAATGTATATATGTACTACATTTATTTTGTTTAGCTATTTTTCATTTAACATTATCTTAAGCACCAAAATGGGGGTTGGAAATTTTAAAGGTCCTCACCGATAAAATCTTAATGCTTAATAAATGAAAATCCAGCTTATAATGTTAAAATTATATAAAATAAAGTTATTATATCTACATCTAAAGTAATTACCAGAAAATTGGTAGACAAATGCAAATCGCAATATTTGTTATTATTATTAATTTTTATAAGCAATAAAAAACGAAAAGCTATATAGTTATATTTGATATACAGTGGTGGCCACATAATTAAAACATTGTTGATAGTAAATTAATTTATTGTTTTATGATTGTGTTGTTGGTTATCTAGACACCAGTCATAGTATTTGCCATCTGATGCCCGCTGGAAAAACTTGGATTCATCACTTCATAAAATATTTTCCCAGAAACTTAGTGATGTCTTAATGTTTTTTCTGACAAAATCCAAAGTGAATTAAATTTTATTTTTTTTTGGAGATGATAGTTTTTCCTGTGCGATGCATCCACATAAGCCACACTCATTAAACTACCGTCGAAGAATTCTAGATGATATATTCATGAAGACAGGAATCAGAAGATGTTTACGTGGGTTCCTGCCTTGACGGCCCAACCCCACGGTGATTCTCTCACAAGGCGAAAAAAACGTTCACCCGGACGTCCCCATGCATGACAAATTGTCATGCATGGGTACCATTTTCGATCACATGCTGAGTGGCGCATGCTCTGCCCCATGGTGCAGGGCGGAGCCTTCCTAAAACTCCTTCCGATCTCAGAGTCACGGCACCCGGTTGCAGTGCAACTCCACACCGAGTCCGAGCACTCTCCCCGCATTTGGGTATTAAACCACAACCTCCACGTTGCCCCCGAGGGTCCTCAACCATAGCCGGGCGAGAACAATGTTCCCGGGGCTCCCGGCTCCCTTGGTACCAAAAAATAATAGCCTCTGGTCAGACTGTCGCAGCCCTAAAAAGGGCTGCCACAGTTTTAAACCACAAACGGTTCGAGGAACTGCTAGCCCCCATACAACAACACTTATCACACCCATTAGCACCATAAACACAAATAAAAACAGGGGAAAAAAAAATATCAGCAAAACAGGAACTCAGGAAAACACGCACAGCAAAAACCCAGCATCATAAAAACAATAAAATCAGGAACAAAAAACAGGAACACTGGATCTCAGGAAAATAAATATACAGCAAAGAACACATAAGGCAGGGAGGCAACAAAATACTCATGGAGAGCAGCAACATCATCATCTCAAAGCGGTGGTGCAGCGGCAAAAGTGCATAGCCAACGAACAATCCAGCAGCCGTAAGCAACAGGCAGACAAAGGCTTTAGGAGACTTTGATTGCAAAAAGGCTACAACGGAGGGTTGCCTCCGCTATGTAGTCCTAACCTTCTCCTATTAAAATCTACGCGTGCAAAAACGCCCAACCTACTAAAAGTCCGATCGTCCTCTAAGACCCTACTACAATCCCAAATTCCTCCGTCTTGATAAATTCCCAAGTCCGCTACACTCCTGATGAAGACAGGAAAAAGTAATTGAATACACTAAGCTGGGGGACAACTAGCTGTTTCGCAGTCGCTACACTGCTCATCAGCATTAGGAGTCGAACTCAGCCACCGACCTCTTATTTGTTTTTTTATCTATATTTGCCTCATGGTACCCAGTCCGAATCCTAGTGGGAGCTGAGGAGCAGTGTAGCGACTGCGAAACAGCCAGTTGTCCTCTAGCTTTTAGTGTATTCAATTATTTTTTTCTATCTTCTTTGATCAAGAGTTATTGATCACAACAATTATTGTTATAATTAAAAATAATTCATGGCGAGAACCAGGTTTGAACTTTTCATATAATACTAGCGAGAAACAAAAATCGTTTACCTTATTTTAACAATTTCAATAAGTAAGCTTCTAAATGAAAAGATTAGTGCATTCAAAACGTCATGAAGTTGTATTCGATACGTACTCGATTACGTGTACCGTAATTCACCACTTAGCCTTATGAGTGACAGGAAAACTCTTTGCACACTCTTCTTGCGCTAGTAAAATAACTTAAGTGTTATTTTTTTGATGAGCTGAAAAACTTGATTTGAATATGAAATTTCTATCATGAAAAAAAACTAAATGCATTTAGTAAACCCACAGGTTTCAGTTCGCCTGCTTTGCTTTTCTGCTTCTCTTATTACAAATAATTTTCAGCTGGTTGCAAATCTTTTAACCTAATTATGAAATAATCAACAAACTTAAAATTGTTTAATAAACCATTGAAAATATAATATTAGAAGTTACGATAATACAACTCAATAAGAAGAACCACTAAGCATTATTTAGCTGTTGAAACTACAATCTTTTATATTTAGGTGCTGAACAATTAAACAATATCTCTCCGCAGCATTATTGCATTGAATATTTTTAGCAAAAACTAACTTTCTGTTTATTTCAGCAGCTTCTCACTTACTTTAATCCATATTATATAACTAAGAAAACATTTTCTCTCTTACAACTTCTCATTTTAAGTCCAGCATTGAATAAATTTCCGCCATTATCACTTCTTTAACGTCTCAGAAAAATGCTGTAATTGCAGGTTTCAGCACTTTTACTGGAATATTTTGATTAAATTAAAAGTTCTCCGTTGTGTTTTGCTATTCTTTCCATCCCTTTTTTAATACGAAAAAAAAAAACTGTAAATTTACTCCTTCTTGTTGGCCACAATATCCCGTCCTTACAAGTCCTTCATCATTTGTCATTGATGTTAGTCAGTAAAGTGGTTGTAATTTAAAAGTGTTCAAGTTTTTTCCCTTCTGTTTTAATTTGTGTGTATGTGTTTAAGAATATGTACTTTGTTTGGTTGCTGGTGATTTCGTATACAGTAGAATAAAGTGTTTAAGCTGCCTGTCGTCTAAACATCATTAACTTGAGCTGATTTAATTTTATCCTTTTATCACTTTCATTATTAATACAATACTTTCGCTTGGTCTGTTTTTAATCAACTTCATCTGGTGTGTCGGCTTCCTGGTGATTGAGGTTGTTTTAATGCTGCTACAATTCCATTTCATTATCATTTTTTTTTTTGCTTTGAATTACGGGTATTTTGTTGGTTTTAGTAATTTTTCCATTTTTATTTTTATTGTGACTTCAGATTGTGTTTGTTCTGTGTTACACTCGACTTATTAACTTTGCTTTATTGAAAATCTGTTTTCATTTGGTTTTTCTACGATTTAAAAGAAAAAATGAATAATAAAGTGTGAAGAATTAAATTTTAAAGGTTTTAACCCCATTCTTACTGACATTTGCCTTCGAGATACAATTTGGTGCTTACATAATAAAGAAAATATTCGACAAGTAGCAAGAAAACTTTTATCTTTAAATTGTATTAAAATACATATCTGCAGGAACCCGAGGGCTCGCAATTTACAAGGACTCGAATTTTAACACTAATCGTTTCACATACAGTATCATTAATTTTGCGGCCATACTCAGTAGAGAAGGAGAGATGCCCTTGATACCATTAGAGTTTTAGAAACGACATTCTACCGGCATAGTACTAGCAAAAGTGTAGCATCATGGTTAATCTGTTTTCGCAATACTTTCTATTGCATTGCATTGGCTAGACAAAAAATAATGTGTGGCATCATGGTTAAACTTTTTTACAATTCTTTTTGTTACATAGCATTGGCTAGGCAAAAAGTAGTGTGCAGCAGCATGGTTAAACTGGCTGTGGAATACTTTCTGTCACACCCATGCATAGGCTATACAAAAAGATACGTGTATGCTACACGCCTTTGTCAGAAATTTTAAAATATTGCACACCTTCCATTCCATTTTTCCTATTTACACATTAAGAGCAAACACATAAAATATTTGTAACCTAATCTAACCTAGGGTTTTTTCTATAAAAAATGCTTTGGCTTGGTTTAGGACTGTTTGGAAATCGATATAATTCTTCTCGATGGCTGATTTGGTAGAGTACTCGACCAAAAGTCTCAAGGTTGCAGGTTCGATTGCTGTTAACTCAATTGTTACTGCAGACAGGCAAAACGCTTTGTTATATCTCGAAGTTTTTGTGTTTGTATAAAAAAAAAATATATATAAAAAGTTATATCCCCCTAAAACTTTAAGGCAAAATGTATGTAGCATTAGTTTACCAGAATAAACAAACAGCGCTATTATGAAAAAAAATTGAGTTACGTCCTTCCTATAAGCCATAATTTTAAAGAAATAGTAAAATATTGAAATGAAACAAGTAAGAGTGTAGTAAATTTGGCTGGGCCGAAGCTAAAATATCTTTCATTATAGTCACTTAAATATATAGCATATATCACAAGTTTAAACTAAATATGCTCAGATACACATATAGGGAAATTTTCATAAAGAATCGGTATCATCAAATTTTCATGAAAAATCAGTATCATTTTCTGTATTTAAGTTACCTCCTTTTATTTGCAGAATCGCTTTTAAGTAAAAAAAATATTTCATGAAAAATTTGGTTTAGCCTACTACCACAACTACTTTTAAGTAAAAAATTTTTTTCATGGAAACATCGGATTTGGCACATATATCTCGAGTATATATGGACCGATATCAAAAATTTTCATTTACTATATATAAGTAACCTCCCTATATTACCGGAACAGCTTTTAAGCAAAACAAGTAAGAGTGTAGTATAGTCACCGAATATAAAATACCCTTCAGAGTAGTCACGTAAATATATACGGCCGTATTCATAAAAAATATTTTATGTTTATTAAACACTTATTTGACAAATATCCCATAGAAATTTGTCAAATAACAGTTTAATAAACATACAATATTTTTTATGAATAAGGCCTATAGTATATATTACAAATTTAAACTAAATATGCTCAGATATATATGGACCGATGTCGAAAATTCTACATTTCTGCATTTTTGTAAACTTCCTTTATTATCACAACTGCTTTTAAGCGTAAAAAGCTGCTTAAGCAAATTCACATGAAAATATCGGTCTCGGGTGTATATGGACCGATATCGGAAAGTTTGATTTCCTGTATTTATATAACCTTCTTTTATTATTTAAAAATTTTTTCATGAAAAAATGGTTTTAGATTATCTATATATCGGATATAGATGGACCGATATCGGAAATTTTCATTTTCGGTATTTTGGTAACCTCCTTTTATAACAGGAACTGCTTTTAAGAAAGAAAAATTTTTTCATGACAAAATCGGTTCAGACTATATCTCGGGTATATATGGACCGATATCGAAATTTTTTATTTTCTGTGATTAAGTAACCTTCTTTTATACCCAGTACTGCTTTTAACCAGCAAACATTTTTTCATGGAAAAAGTGGTTCAGACTATATCTCGGGTATACATATACGATCCGATATCCGAAAAGTTTTTTCTGTATTTGAAAACTTCATTATATTACCAGAACTATTTTTAAGCAAAAACTCGCTTACCTGACATTTTCTTAAAAATTCGGTTTAGGCTATATTTTGGGTGTATATGGGCCGATATCAAAAACTTTAATTTTCTGTATTTTAATAACCTTCTTATAAGCAAAAAAATTTTTTAAGTTCGCTTACGCCACATATTCAGGGAAAAATCGGTTTCGGTTATATTTCGGGTATATGTGGACCGATATCGGGGAAAAACTTATTTGCAATTTAATCGCCCTGCCAAATAATTGTGTCAAGTTGAAAGCGGAACAAACATTTTTTTTTCTAAAATTTTCATATTATATTGTAAAAAAATGGCTTTTTCGGAATTTTGGATATATCTCAACTATATGTGAACTGATATTAGTGAATTTCAATAGCAAACAGATGAATAATGTTGTAATAAAATGGTGAAAAAAAAGTTTTTAAGCGTAATGGGTTTCTCAGAAACGGTGTTTCAAGGGCGGACAGACGGACATCGCTTAATCGACTTTTCTGTCAATACTGGTTCAGACTATGTACGAGTATACTTTATACTGGGTCGGAAATGAAAGTTGTAGAAATTACAAATGGAATCACAAACTTTTTTCCTTTGTTAAGTGCATAAAAAAGAAAAGATATATCCATATATGAGTCTTAAAAACGCATTGCAGAATATTTTGTAATATCTTATGTCGGCGCAATTAGGGTTAAGTGGGTAAAGCGTAGTAAGTGAAAGCATTTAATTATAAAACATTCTATTTTAGGTATTATGACATTATAACATAAAATGGTATTTATTTTTAGTTTTACCTATAACTCCGATATACGCAAACAACTTGAGTAACTTCCATACAAAAAAAAATTAAGTGTTCATTCAATGTCGTGCAAGTCTAAAGTGTGTCATTTGGTGAGTCTATTCTTGATGCAAGTAATTTTAGCAAGTAGTATAGGCACTACTAGCTCTCTCCTGTTTCCCGTAATCTATTTCTTTAGTTATGGTACATTGGCTTGCATGAGTAGGTGCTGTTCTCTAAGGGTTGGTCTTCAGAATAAAAATGGCTTACATCGAAAATATATATTGTTGCATTCTTCGTTTTTTCTCACTCCATAAGGAAGCAAACCTAATTCTCATATATGTATGTGTATATATGTATGTATGTGTATATAAATTGTTTTATAATTTTGTAATTATTTTAATCGGATAAGCATTTTATTGTTATGTGTGGATAATGTAAATATTTATAAATAGTAACATCTCGAATGCTATTAAAATGGAGATTGAGGTTTCCATTGATACACATCCCTTTGAGTTTGTATTCTTTGGGGCAAATGATTATATTCGCATGAGAATAAAAGTATTAAAAATCTTAATTTATTATTTCCTTTCGAACATGAAGCGAAAATTCTTAAATAAAAAGAACATGAAAATCTGTGCAGACAAAAGAAAAATCGGCAGATTAATTTGCTTGCATGATAAGATTTCCGTTTTCATTAAATATATATTTTTTTCTTTATTTGTATCATTATTGCCGTCAGTAATACTGTCCCTTGTGTAAAAGTCAATGTACACACACATTCACACGCGATAAAAAAAGGCAACAGAGAAAAGACAGCGATAATAAATAACAGCATAAATAAAAAGTAATAAGAAAATATTATACTTAAATTACTATGAAAGTATTTACAACATAACTTAACACGTCACGGCAACAAATTTAAAGGTTGCATGAAAATTCAATAACTGAATACTTAGCAATGGCTAATGTGGTTGACACACTCGCAAACACGCACACACACACACACTCGTACACTCGCTGACATTCACATACACTCATGCATTCACATCTTCATGCTGAGCTGCAAACATGTACATAAAAACTTATTTATTCACATGCATTTATTATGCTCAATTTGTAATTTTCATCAATTTTTGTTTTACATTTTTTTGTTTATGAAATGCCAAACTCTTCCCTTCCCTTGTTCCTTTCCCGGTTTGTTTTATATGCTACCATCCAGCGTAAGCAATTTTAATACATGAACTACATACATACTCACACATACATACATTCGGCAAACAGCGGGATAAAAATTTCGTAAAAATAAAAATATTGAACAAATTTTCAATTGCTTGCCAGCGGGGTCGTCTTTTGGCAATCAGGCTAAAGAAGGATGAATATAAAAAATATAGTTTGGTTATTTTTGTTTTTTTTTTTTTTGTTCTTAGTAAATTTTTTTTTAATTGAATTTTTAAATGAAACAAATCACTTTCAAGAAGCATAATATTCGTTAAAACAAAGGAAGCAGAAAATTGAGTCTAAAATATTATTTCTCAGAAATTTGGATAGGCGTGGCATACAGTAAGGAAGCGGTTGTGATATATCCAAACCATCACACATAATGGGTTTTTATGTTTTTTGGACATATTTGATTTGTAACGAGATAAAGTCGTCAATGCTTCCTTCGAAGCAAATATAAGACCCTTCTTTGAGGTAGAGAGGTGTAACGAGATAAAGTCGTCGATTACGTTTATGTGTAAAAACGCCACAGCTCAGATTTACCGCTTAGTTTATTTTTATTATATAACGAGTGATTTTTTTGCTATTATCTTTTTGGCAACACTAGTTTTGACAGCTCACGCACGTTTTGTATCTTATGTCACTGTCAGACATTTTCAGTTTGGTCTATAATTTAATCATGAATCGTCTTACAAACGAACAACGCTTGCAAATTATTGAATTTTATTACCAAAATGCGTGCTCTGTTAAGAAAGTTCATCGCGCGCTTCTTCCGTTTTATGGTCAGTGTAATCGACCTACTGAGGCTTCTATTCGGGCTATTGTAAAAAAATTTCGCACCAAATTTACATTGTTGGACATTAAACCACCAACACGCTTACGTAGAGTGCGAACTGAAGAAAATATCGCAGCCGCATCGGCCAGTGTTGGTGATGACCGTAAATTATCGATTCGGCACCGTTCGCAGCAATTGGGCCTCTGTTACTCCACTACGTGGAAAATTTTGCGGAAGGATTTGGGTGTGAAGCCTTATAAGATACAGCTGGTGCAAGAATTGAAGCCAAACGACCTACCACAACGCCAAATTTTTGGTCAATGGGCTCTTGAAAAGTTAGATGAAGATACACTTTTTTATCGAAGAATTGTGTTCAGCGACGAGGCTCATTTCTGGTTGAATGGATACGTGAACAAGCAAAACTGCCGTATTTGGAGTGAAGAGCAGCCAGAAGCATTGCAAGAGCTACCAATGCATCCACAAAAAACAACCGCTTGGTGCGGATTATGGGCTGGCGGCACCATTGGGCCGTATTTCTTCAAAGATGATGCGAATCACAACGTTACTGTGAATGGTGAGCGCTACCGTGCGATGATAACAAACTTTATTTTTGCCCAAAATGGAAGAGCTTGACTTGCATGACATGTGGTTTCAACAAGACGGTGCCACATGCCACACAGCACGCGAAACAATGGACCAATTGAGAGGCGAGTTCGGTGAACAGTTTATTTCACGCTTGGGACCAGTCAATTGGCCGCCCAGATCGTGCGATTTAACGCCTCTAGACTATTTTTTGTGGGGCCCGCTTCGATTGACGCACTGGAAGCCAACATTGCCAACATTATTCGTGAGATACCGGCCGCAATGTTGAAAGAGTATGCCAAAATTGGACTAAGCGGATGGACCATTTGAGGCGCAGCCGCGGCCAACATTTGATAAAATAATCTTGAAACATTAAATTATATCGACCCAACTATCGATCCAAATAAATATTTCATGCATTTTTCTGAATTTTATGTGTTTTTTTTTTATTTTCCGATAGTTCTTATAAAATCACCCATTACTTGTATAAGATTAGCTTTAAGTATATTGTAACAGTTGTAATCAAGAGATGACCGAATAAACTCAAGCTTAACAGAAAATTTTTGGTCTTCTATTGATTATAGTTAATAGATTTTCAGTACTCGGTATCACCAATAGCTATAGATCAAAATAAAATATATAAAAATTCCTTTAATGTTGTTCTTGGGCAAATTTTTACTATCAGCCATGAAACCGAGAAACGCGCATTCTCAAACCGCAAAGAGTTCTGAAAAACGCTTAATTGATTTTTAGGTGTTCTGAGGAACGCGCGTTTTAATGGCGTTTAGCAGTTTTTACCGAAAAAATACAACATGTGTTTTACATATGTACGTATATATGAAAAAAAATTTGACAACAAATAGGCAACATTTTTTAATTTAGTTTTTTAATTGAAAATGTGTACAATTTTTTAAAATTTTTACTGAAATAAAAAGAAAACATATTAATTTTTAATTGTGAATAATTTTATGGCCCTTTGCAAGTTCAGTTTTAGCAAATTCAACCAGCTCACTGCAACATACGCATGCGAGTTGAAGTCGCCAATTTTAGGTGATATGCGTTTTCCAGAACACCTATTTGGCGATTTCAAATCGCAAAACCATACTTCTTGCGTTATACGTTTCTCAGAACACCTATTTGGCGTTTTTAAATCGAAAACGCTAAATTTAAGCGATTTGCGTTTCTCAGAACATGTCTGTTTGATTTACAAAGCCATGTCGGTTTTTTTGCACTGAAAATTTTTGCAAAGGAAAAAAGTCATATTTTATGTTTTTCATTTTTTTTCTTCTCAGTTCTTTTTGTCGCATTTGTTCCCCCCGGCGAGCAGCTTTAGTCTTACAGCCTGTTCGGCGATATCGAATGAAAATGTATGCGAACGTAAGCTCACATTCGAATCAATTTTAATTTGTCTATGTCATTATTATTCGTTCGCATGTACTTAATTGAATTTTGACACATCGTTCGCATAGAATAAAGTTAGAAAAAACGGCTAACCAGAGCACAATGCTAACTGAGGCTTAGAGGTATAGGAGCTCCTCCTCCTTTGCTGTAGCAAACAAAATTTTAGGTAACCTTATGTTTTAGGTTGCATTGGACTACAATATAAATATAATAGCATTGAAATTATTTGTATTAAGATAGAATACGATGTTTTGTCAAAATGGCGTTAAATAGATTTAAAGTTTTTTTTTTTTTAAATTTAATAATATATTGTTTTTTCTTGCGTAATATCTCCAAAGTTATACGTCATGCGAAAATGCCGATTAGCCCAAAAAATGCGATTTAAAAATATATCCAAGTGGCAAAAAGTCTGGAGAATTTCCATAAGTCCACTTATGTTCTTTTGTCAAAAATCCACATATATAAAGGGTGGTTAAATTTTAAGAGCCAATGTTGATTTTTAACAAATTGTTATTTGTTTTTATGTTATTTTGATAATATTGGTTTACATGAACCAAAGTGTCCAACTGATGATCCCAAAATTTGATGACGCTGAGGCATAATTGAGGTTCTATGCCGCTAACGTGCCAAATTATCTCATCCTTTAACACTTGAACTGTTGCTGGCTTATCTACATACACTTTTTTCTTACAAATAAATCCAAAGGAAGAAGTCCAACGGTGTCAAACCACATGATCTTGATCCATTGAATTTGTCACGCAAAAGAGGAATTGTTTCGTTAGTTGTGTGACAAGTGGCACCATCCTGTTGAAACTACATATTGTCCACATTCATGTCTTCCACTTCGGGCCATTAAATGTTCGTTATCATCTCACGATAGCGATTCGCAGTAACCGGCCTTGTTTTGGAAAAAATACAGCCCGATGATGACGCAAGCGACATTGGGTTTTCGACAATTAAGGCCGTGTCAGATAAAACTACCAAGGGTTAACTGCCAGAACGGGCATCAGCAAAGACAGGGGGAAGTTCTGCTTGCAACCGCCTTAGCGCTGATCATAATATGACTGAAACGTGGCTGTGTGGGCAAGTTAGACCATTTGCAATAAACGACAAGTTTTTTGTGAATTTGTTATTGTTGAACCATTTTTTAATCAACAAGTGAAGTTCTCTGATATACATAAAAGTAATTGCCACATGTATGTGGCTGGCAAGCTACATACAGGATGGTGATGAGTTCTTAACAAGTTCATTGTGAATTTCGCATGATAAGATCTTTTTGGCAGATACTGATGTAAATCACACAAGCAAAAGTTGTAAATTATAAAATTTTTCATATTCTTTTCTTTTTTTTATGAAAACATATAATTGCATAAAACATTAAAGCAAAGATATCAATTTAAACATTTCATTTGATCAAGCATATATTTATACTCCTAAAACCACAAGAGCCAAAAAATGTTTTTTAATTTTTCGTTTAAAAGCTGTTTGTGCAAATATTGGTTGGACATTTCGCACTAAATACTGAGCACTAATAAAACAACATATTAAAAATTGCATCAAATTGATGAATTTTATAATGAACTTCATGCGCACATATATCGACACACGAGTGTGTCGAAATGTGTGCGCATGGTTGTGTTTTTGTTAGTTGTGTAAATTTAATAGAGATACCAGGAAAAGTTGATAATGCATCTTAGCATTTTGTATTATACTCGTATATTACACGTTTTTATACACTTTCATTAATTAACATATACATAAACACATACATGCATACTCATAAACAGAGAAATGTATTGGTATATAAAAACATGTGTTGCAAACTTTATTAAATTTATCTACATACACACTATCATAAAACATGTGCGGAAAAATTTTACACACATACTACTAACGTATTATCACTTTGCTTTTTTATTCCCAACAATCACTAAGGTTTAATTTCAAATTGTTGGTGATTTGAAATCAAATCGTTTCTCAAATGAAAAACGTTTGATAGTGATTTCCAATTAAATTGAAAAACAAAGTATTTTTAACAAAAAGGTAAAATTATTTTCAAGTTAAGAAATTCATTTATTTTCAGCATGCTTTCAAATATGGATTGCAATGTGAAACACAAACGAATTTTTTTGCTTATTTTTTTGCTTTACAAATTCATATTTCGTTTGTTTTATATATGTCTTTTATGCTAGGAACATAACTGCGACGAATTTCGCCCATCGCGAGGAATTCACCGGCAAATATATGTTGTATAAACTTGTCGTGTGAAGCACAATATCAACGAACTTTTGTGTAGAATAACATTGTTTACATTCCGTGCAAAGAAAAAATTAATATAAATACTAATACCATATTAAAAGTAAACCTATATAAATTCCACCCCGGAAGAGGGATTTTTGTACAAATTATCTGAGGTACTTTTTATTTTGAGAACATCTTCATAAATTTTTTACTACATGGATTAATATTGTTTTAATAAGTATAGATTGTTAAGAATTTTTGTCACATCTAACCCAGTGTGCAACACATTCACACAAACAAGATAAAGCTAATAACATAGTAACAAATACACAAAGAGACAAATATACATAATTTAAAGTACGTAAAATTCCAAGTAAGTCTACAAATGATATTGTTGTTATTTTTGCATTCTTGGTATTTCGACTTATTAGTGTTTGTTGTTGTCACTTGCTTATTGCTCGCAAGCATGTGTGTGAATGTGTATGGGTAGGAAATACATTTGTACATTTGATTCTAGAATTATGAAAGTTCATGTCGATTCTAGAATATGATAAACAGGTATATACTGCAGGCAGGTTGATGGAAATCAGTCAGTTTGTTTTTAAACTTTGTGCAAGACAGCCACAATTCAAAGTAACTAAGTCTAGTATTTTGATATACAGTGGTATCAAGTGTAAATAAAGTTTTAATTAATTAAGTACTGTATAACGAACAAGTAAGTGTGTCATTATTTCATTTGCAATTGAAGAATCCGCAAGAGCGATTTTAGAGGCAAAAATGTAACAATATAAAATGTATTAAGCTTTAAACACATAGACGACAGCAGACATCAAGCAGCAATCTGTAAAAAAAAAAAATACATGTGTTTAAATGCTCACGATTATTTTAACGACACCACAGCAGCACGACTTCACAGCAGCATTTGCTGCTGCTGTCAACTTAGATTAATTTCTACTTTTGTAAGCAGCAAAAAGTAAATGCAGTGCTGCCACTATAAATACAAATCGACAGCAATAAGAACTGAAATTTGTTTGGAATATTTAATAGAAATAAACATTATATAAATAAAATAAAAAAATAAATTGATGAGTCTTTACAACTTTACGTGATATTATTATGTTTTCAGTCAGTAATTTTAATTTTATTGATGTAAAATATATATGTGGCACCTCTAAAATTTGCATTGTTTAAATATACATAGTGCTGCTGCTGTCTTTAAAATAATTATGTTGCTGATGAGACGTCAGTATTTGAAGCTAACTTCATTTGTAGCCGTGAAGCTGTGAAGTCTGCTGTCGTCTAAGTGTTTAGAGCTTTAGATTGGGAAAAATATCCGACACTGTTTCGTTCATCGTTTGCTGACGAAAAAATTATAAATAAATCTATTTAACATATGTTCGGCATTAACTAATTAGTTGTGAGTTCGAGTCCAACTTCAGGATTATTTTTTAATTATAACAATAATTGCTGTGAATCAATAACACCAAAGAAAACAGAAAAATAATTGAATACCATATAGCTGGGAGACAACTAGCTGTTTCGTAGTCGCTACACTACTCATCAGCACCCACTGGGACTCGAACTCGGGATCATGTGAACATGATGTATTTTTAGTACGGCCGCTTAACCAAACTCAGGCACCGAGCTCTTCAGTTATTACGTTAATGTTTGTCACATATTGATCACATATATGCAATTGTTATAACCCCAGTTGTTTGTACAGGATTTTCTGTCACTGAACAACCAATTTTGTTTAATTTGTTGAAATTTCCAAACGCACCATTATTTCAACAAAAACGCACCGAATGCGTAATGATGAATAGTCGAACTTACTCAATATTTCTAATATTTTATGATGGTATTATTCGTCTGGCGTTCGCCAAGAATTATTTTTATTTTTAATTATAACATTTATTGCCGCGATTAGTAACTCTTGATCAAAAAAGACAGGAAAAAATAACTGGGTGACGACTAGCTGTTTTGTATTATATTGATTATATATACACAGAAAAAAATAGATGAGATTTTTTTCAATCAAGTTATGTTATTAATAAAAAACCATCAATTTAATAAAATTTGCATTGACTTAATTAAATTATTATTAATAATGAATTTTTGGAAATATCTCTTAATAAAATGCAATTAATAAAAAGTTTTCCGAATTACTGACTGTTATTCAATAATTAAATTTAAAAGGTTGTCATATAACAGTGAAGAGTTGTTGTTTCCTTAACAATTTTTTTTATTAAGTATATTTTACATATTAACAACAATTTTTTTCAACTCAATAATTTTTGCTTTTAAGTGAAAAAGCTATTTCTACTTTACAATTTGAATTATCAATCCGGCAAAAAATCTTTTTCACAGGAAATTTGATAAAAATAGTGCAATTTTTTTTTATCAATATGGCATCTATTTATTTCTGTGTAACTAAGATCTTGATTGCAATTAAGTAGATACGAGTATGTACCTCAAGCGATGTTACCAACTGGTCTCAAAAATGTCTTTAGGACGCTGAGACGCTAAACAACTTTGTAAAAAAAATATATATATCAAATGATAAAGTCATTGATGTAATCAAAGGTTTGATTTCATGTTTGTTGGGTTATTCCATAATGTCTCGCTGAACTTTATCAGCAACAACATAAACAACGAAAACTACGCAAAATTTACCAAAATTTCCGTGATTTTCTTTTCAGTCTTTTATCGCATACTCGTATGTGTATGATTACATGCATTAACACCAACTAGTTAAGTTAGTATGGTATATAGTCTTATTTAAAATGGTAAGAGAAAAGTAAAAACATATTTGTTCACTCCTACGGTATAAAAGTAATTTATAATTTGTTCATTAAATGTGATTGCAATATGTTGTTTTTGTTTTGGCGTATATACAATATATGTGTGTGTGTTATATTGAACAGCTTTAGCATGCAGGTGAGTATCATATATTTGTTTCAGGAGTGCATTTTATACCTATAACAATCTATATCAGCAACATTGGTCTGCCTGAGCAGAATTAATCACTATTTAATGAACGAGACACGTGAGGACTATCTCCAAGCAACAAACATATGTATTGAACATTTTCATGATAAAATCGTTATATCCTCGATTTACTCACCACCACGATTTTCAGTAACAAAGAATCAGCGTTCACATTTTTCCAAATCACTTGGTCCTCGATTTTTAGCGGCTGGCGACTATAACTCTAAACACACTTTTTGGGGATCACGTTTAATTACCTCGAAAGGCCGTGTGCTTTTTGACACCGTTTCCAAAATAGGCTTAGATGTGGTTTCAAGCGGACACCTCACTTATTGGCCGTCAGACCGACGAAAGATCCCAGACGTTATAGATTTTGGAGTTGTGAAAAATTTTCCTTTAGAGTGGATGCAAGTGGAGCCTTCATTAGATTTGTCATCAGATCACTCACCCACTATAATCTCTGTTTCGTTCCCCCAAGAGATTGGCCGTCAATAGAGTTAATTGGCTAAAATACAAAAAATTTTTGAGTACACATTGTACTGAAAATATCGCCTTGAGAACGCTTGAGGATATTGATGTGTCAATTAACGATTTTTCTTAAAACCTCAAACTGGCCGTACACCATGTTACCACATGAAATGAGAACAATAGAACTTATTCGTCTGAAATTGAGCAACTACTGTCAGAAAAAAGAAGAGTCAGAAGAGAGTGGCAACTTCGCAGGTCTCCCCAGCTTAAGACTAGGCTTCGGGAATGCATAACTCAGCCAAGAAATCTGCTTGAAGTCCACAGAATGGCTTCCCTTAAAACATATCTGGAAAGCCTTGATGGTACTTCTCAATCTGATTACTCCAGGTTGCCACTTTTCAATGTTTGATTAGAAATTGTGAGTAAAGATTCAGCAAATAAAAGTTAACACCCATTTAAAGCCAGTTCAACTTAAAGTATACTTTTTTTGAACAAGAACTGCATGTGAAGAAAGGACCAGGTGCAAAAGATATCAAGCTTATCTTTGCAGTGGGAAAGTCCCATTGAAATAACAATAGATCATATAAAATAGCGAAAGTGTGAAAGATCATATGTATGTTTTAATTACATGTTCACCACTGTATATAAAAAAGGTGAAAAGAGATAAAAAAAAACAAACACGAGTACACAGCGTGCCGCCTCTTCCGGTGCAATATTTTTCATACGAAATTAATAATGAACATGTATAGAAAATGCGGACATCAGTAACAAAAAACGTGCGCACAGAATTGAAGCAGAGGTTCAATTCGTCGCATAGTTGTCGGCGGCGGCGGCTGGGCAAAAAGAAGGTCAGCGGCGGCTAAAAGCCGGCTGTCAGCCACACGAATCGAACCTTTGAATGGAAGACACAACACTACGCCCCTTTTTTTCATCTCTATTATAACCTGTTTTCCTAGTTCCAGTACAATGCATACGTAGCGGTTATCCCCTGAGTACTGGTCCAAGATAAGAAAAAAAAAAACACAGTCAATATACAAACTAGCAGTACTTCTGTTCTGAACAAGGCACTTTTAGTATAAAACAAGAAATTTTAATGAAAAATGGTAACAAATATGATGCGTATCGATACATCATGACCCGAGTCAAAATCCGATGTAGCTGAAGTGTAGTGTAGTACAGTGTAGTTCTTTTAATTCACATTGGTTTTCTATCAATTCCCTTATTTTATGTGGTAAATTTCTTGCCATACAATCAATATACTTGGAAACCTTTGAGAGAGATTTGCATACATTTAACTATATATATCCCAATATTTTAAAGAAATTGTTGAGAATTTAAAAAGAAAACATATTTTAATGATATATTATTATATACGAGTAATATATTATTAGGGTATATCTTTGAAAACACAGAAACTAAATTTTTCTTTTTCTGTTTGTATAATAATTTTAGCAGTAAAGCAATATTAAACAACAAAATATTTGTTTACTAACTTTCACTCGACATTACAATTATTTCCCGTCTCTGATTGTTAAACAGATAACAGCCAATATTTTGAAAAATAGGCAACAAATTACCCCAGAACATGTAAAAATACATATACATACACACCTGTTTCGCAGAGAATGTGCATATGCCTATCGCATATACTAGTATAAGCAATTCGGTGTATGTTAGCTTATGTTTCTACTTTCAAACCAAATAAATATTTTGCAAAGTTTTCTTTTAAACTCCAACACATATAATTTCATGGCAATTTTTAATTTGGATTTTTTATGCTAACTGCAATATTGCGCACTTTTTCATTTAAAAAATATTTTTGGTTTATTCTGCCTGGTGTTGTAAGCCAGCGTATATTAGACTATTAAACATATTTAGCGAACACGTGTATGTTTGTGTACTTCAGAAAACCAATACTAATGATATATTCAGGTGTACATACATATAAGCGAAGTTCCGTGAGATCGTGAGGCTGTGTGGGGGGTATGTATGCGTACGCATGTCATCACAGAAAAAGCAATAATTCCAAATTTACGCTTCAAAATTTTTAACAGAAGCGTTAAAGAGAATGAGAGATGGAGAGAGAGGGAGAGAGAGATAGAATCGGATTATATGAATAACAAAATCAAATTTGCTTAAAATGATTTGTATTAAACACATTAAAGCCAGCAGACTACCGACTTCATATGATATATACAAAACAAATTTAGTACCAGTCAGACTAGAATTAAATATAATATCAAAACAATTGAAAAGCAAAATAATTGTTTTGCGGCGAAAGGAGACAAAAGAAAAACTCGATAAACACTACGGTGATTTTGCTCCGTTATTTTACATGGTAAAATATTGGACTGCAGGATTTAAATGCGGCCGAACTAGCACTGCAGCAATACCATCAACAGTAAGGCCAAAATACGTGGTTACTGAAGAAAATATCAAAAAAATCCTCAATATCATGATCAATATCATTATGAAATATCATTTTTTTTTTTTATTTTTTATTATAAATAGCTTGTTTTCTATGTTTCCCAGCTATCTATGTTTCGACATTTCATAGGAACTACCCTAATCATCAGTAGACTTTGGAAATTTTTGAAAGATATTCTCAAACATTCAACTTTATATCCCAACAATCCAAATAAATTGCTGAGAATTTAAAAAGAAAAATGCTCTAATAATATCCGTCAAAACACAAAAAACAAGCTTTTCTTAGGGTAGTTCCTATGAAATGTCGACATATAGATAGCTGAGAAACATAGAAAACAAGCTATTTATAGTTTTTATTGGTATAAATGGTAGAAGATAAAATAGCGAATAAAAACTTATTTGTTTTTATTTTTTTTTATTTATTTATTATTTATATTTATACTATTTACATATATACAATGTCTCTTCATCGAGCTCTCTAGTATTATTAATATGATCGTAGTTGTTTTTAACAACGTGTGAATTACTCTTTGTACATTTGCATGAAAATAATTACAGAATATATATAATATATCTGTTCAGAAAAAAAAAATTATCTTCCATTTTTGCTCTTGCTGCTAGAATTTTGCACAGCAATGACAAATTTTACTATTTTATATCATACATATGTTAATGCTTTATAGTAAATTAACATTATTGAAATAAAAGTTTTTGTGTGTCGCAAAATTGCGTCGATCAATCGTTAAATGTTATTTCAGCCATGAACATACGAGTATGTTCATGTGTGACCGCGTCACACGCATACAAAATATTTCAATATTTATCAATAGGAAATGCACGTAAGTCACAGCTTTGTCCATTCATTAATACAGTGGTTAAGAACCGATGCAAAAAACTTTTGCGAAAGGTGTAGCCTCCAGAAAACTGCTGCATTAAAAAACACTAGTTTACATCGTACTTACACCCAAAGGTTTGAGGATTTTAAGTACACTATTGCATATTATTTTAAAACATTTGTGCAGTTCATAGAACGAAGGTGAGCAACTCGTTTTTTTATTTGCATGCTTAGCAAGCTATTAAAATAATATATTTTTATTACACAAGTTTAAAAGAATAATTTTATACCAGTAAAAAATTATAAATAGCTTGTTTTCTATGTTTCCCAGCTATCTATATGTCGACATTTCATAGGAACTACCCTAATCATCAGTAGACTTTGGAAATTTTTGAAAGATATTCTCAAACATTCAACTTTATATATTATTAGAGCATTTTTCTTTTAAATTCTTAACAATTTATTTATGTTGTTGGGATATAAAGTTGAATGTTTGAGAATATCTTTCAAAAATTTCCAAAGTCTACTGATGATTAGGGTAGTTCCTATGAAATGTCGACATATAGATAGCTGGGAAACATAGAAAACAAGCTATTTATAATTTTTTATTGGTATAAATGTTAGAAGCTTAAATAGCGAATAAAAAACTTAATTGTTTGAATAATTTTATACCTTAAAAAATACGAATCACAAATTATAAATAGCTTGTTTTTTGTTTCCTAGCTGTTCTATATGTCGACATTTCATAGGAGCTATCCTAATCATCAGTATACTTGGAAACTTTTGAAAGATATTGTCAAACATTCAACTTTATATCCCTGTAATATAAATAAATTATTGAGAATTTAAAAAGAAATATGCTTTAACTCACAATGCCACTTCGCATCATAGTGTGGTATGCAGTTTTTTCTTGGTTCTTTGTCGGGCTTTACTATTTCGAAGAAAACGGTCTTACTGTTACGGTCAATGGAGACTGTTACTTACAGATGTTGAGAGAGTTTTTCTTTCCGGAATTACGTCTAAAGAGAATCCGTTTCAACTCTGTTTGGTTTCAACAACATGAGGCAATCTGTCACATAGCCACGCCTATTATGGAAGAATTGAGGCAAAAATTTCCCAATAAGCTGATTTCAAGAAACCCCACATTTCATTGGCCTCCCAGGTCTCTTGATCCCACTGCACCTGGTTTTGTTTTGTGGGGTTATTGCTAACAAGAAGTTTACAAAAGAAACCCATTAAATTTGGATGATTTAAAGCAATCCATTGAACGGTAATTGAGACAATTTCAGCTGCAATACTTCAGGTAGTAATGAACAACTTTTTGATAAGATGTCGCACATGAGTCACCGAGGGTGGAGGCCATTTGAATTCAATTATTTTTAAAACTTATTGAATTACTACTAATATTATATGATGGGTTTTTATCATTCGTCTAGCTCAAGTTCAATACTGGCTAAAGCCAATAATTGCCGGGATCAATAACTCTTGATCAAAGAAGACCGCAAAAAATAATTGAATAAACTAAAGCTGGGGGACAACTAGCTGTTTCACAGTCGCTACACTGCTCATCAGGACCACTAGGATTAAATTACTTTAATAAAAATGTATTATTTTTCAAATGAATTACTAGAAAATAAACTACATGAACTTTACAAAAAGTTACTTGAGCTTCTTGATGCAGCAAAATTGATCAGCCACACTTTAAAAGACTGTATAAATTAAAATCGGTTCATATATCCAAAATTCCGAAAAAAGCCATTATTTTTTGCAATTTTGTATGAAAATTTTTGAAAAAAAATTTCTTGTTTTGGTTCAAACTTCACGCACTTATTAAGATTGGCAATTACAAGGCAAACAAATTTTTTTCTCGATATCGGTCTATATATATCCAAGATATAGCCTAAACTAATGAAAATGTCGCGTAAGCGAATTTAAAAATTTTTTTTTTGCTTAAAATTAGTTCTGGTAATAAAAAGAGGTTATATAAAAATGGAAAATGAAAATTAAATTTCCGATATCGGTCCACATATACCCGAGATATAGCCTGAACCGATATTTCCACGAAAAAAAATCTTTTTTTCCTTAAAATCATTTCCGGGAATAAAAGGAACTTACTAAAATAAAAAAAAAATACAAATTTATGATATCGGTCCATATATCCCCAATATATACCAAAACCGATTTTTTAAGAATATGTCGTGTAAGCGAACTAGAACAACTTTTTTGCTTAAAAGCTGTTCTGGTTATAAAAAGAGGTTACAAAAATACAGAACATGATAGTTTCCGATATCGGTCCATATATTCATGTACCTGATATATAGCCTAATGCGATTGTTTCATGAAAATGTGGCGTAAGCGAGCTTAAGATTTTTTTAAAGATTTTTTTTAGTAATAAAAAAGGTTACTAAAAAAGCAAAAAATAAAATTTCCGATATCGGTCCATATATACCGGAGATATAGCCAAAACCGTTTTTTCATGAATATATCACGTAAGCGAACTTAAAAAATTTTTTGTGCTTAAAAGCTGTTCTGGTATTAAAAGAAGTTTACTAAAATACAGAAAATAGGAAATTCACATATCGGTTTATATATTCATCTACCTGAGATATAGCCTAAACCGATTTTTCCATAAAATTTTTTTTTTACTTAAAAGGAGTTCTGATTATAAAAGGAGGTTACTGAAAAACAGAAAATGAAAATTTCCGATATCGGTCCATATATACCTGAGATATAGCCTTAAGCGATTTTTTCATGAAAATGTCGCGTAAGTGAACTTATATAACTTTTTGTTTAAAAGAAGTTCTGATAATATAAGGAGGTTATCAAACAGAGAAAATTAATAGTTCCGATATCGGTCGTATATATAGTCTAAAACGATTTTTCAGTGAACATGTTTTTTGCCTGAAATCAGTTCAGATTTTAAAACGAGGCAATTAAAATACAGATAATGAAAATTTCGCATTTCGGTCCATATATATCCGAGATAAAGAATAAACCGATTTTTCCATGAACATTTTTTTTTTTTTGCTTAAAAGCAGTTCTCGTTATAAAATAAGACTACTAAAATGCAGAAAATGGATAAGGGTTCATATTTAACCGAGATATAGCCTAAACCGATTTTTCCATGAAAAATTTCCTTTTTGGATTGGAAAAATATTTTTTATCTGATGTCGGTCCATATATTTAGTTAAAATTTGTAATATATACTATACGTGACTATCGTGAATGGCATTTTGTAGTTGGCCCAGCAGCATGTCCTACACTCTTACTTGTTTTATCACAAATTTTTTTATTGTTTATTGTTGTTTCTAAAATTTTTATGAAAGTTAGTAACTTTTTTTTAATGAATTCCATAATATTTTTTAGACCATTCGCTCGTCTGTGTTCTATACACAGCACAATTGCTTCTAATGAAAAATCTAAGAAGACATGGAATTAAAAAAGAACTGTACTTGATTTTCACCCACTGTTATATACATCTAAAAGCGTTCACCCAGTTGCCTACATTTTTCAACGTGTATGTCTTTATGTGTTAATTAATGATGATGTTGTTAATGTGTGAGTGAAAATGAATTTTCCGTTCCGTGTTTTTGCTGTATAGTTTGCAAAACATTTGCAGTACTATTATTTATTTTATTTTGCATGCAGACACATACGCGTGCAAGCATGCATTTGCATGCTTGTTTCATTTTCAGTATGCGGCCTGAGGGTTGCATTTCATTTTTCGTTGTTTTTTTTCTTATTTCGCTTTTTCTTTCAACTGTATGCAAATAATGGGAACGCATCATTATTTTTAAAGCTAAAAGTTAATTTGGTATTGTCACTTTTCCTTGTTGTCTTCTGATGATACATGTGAACTTTTATTTGCATAAACATACACAGAAGCACAGATGAGCTTGTATTGTTAAGAAACTTCATTTGCCAGCATTTAATAACCCGCTGCTCTGAAGGGAGTTAACTCTCGCTATTTTGCCCGGTGAAACAGAATTAAAACGGGCACATACTTAAACACTGTGTACAACTTGCAACATGTTTGCATATTGTCAACATATGCCACTATATATTTTTTCTTTCTGGAAAAATGTTATTGTTATCGTTGTAACATTTTTCTGTTTTGTTTAATATCTTTTGTTTTACGAAATTCCCTAAAAAAAATAAAACCGAAAAAAAAAAAAAAAGAAATCTTCTCCCGACTGAAAATGGGTCATGCTTAAATTGCATTGTTTTATGCTTCTGGTGACATGTGCAACTCTGTTGTTGTCTTTGTTATTGTTCTGGGTTTTTGGCTTCTTTCAACATGCTAAATGCAGTATGCAACTTTTCCATTTTCTTACACCGTAGTGCTAGTTGCATTTTCTGTTTCAGGCAGCAGCAGTTTCCACTGTTTGATTTATGTTTGCATTTTTATTAACATTAGTATAATATCTTAGGACTTCAAATCCCAAATGAGATTTATTAGAACTTATTTTTAAAGATTTTTAATCAAAGACATCATCAGGGAGCACATTTGTTCACTGTTTCAATATTTGCTAATTTAAGGGAAAGTTTTTTGAAGCATAAAAATTGTGTTAAGACAACAAGTTTTTTTTCTTCTATTTTTTGTTAAAACATTTTCTCTAATGATTCGGCGTTTTTTATTGGAAGTACCACACAACAGCACTACATACTTGGTTTTCTCATTTAGTTAAAGAAATACATATCACAAACATATACTCGTATAAGTCCATATACGAGAGCTGATCAATAAATAACCGTTATTTTAAATTTTTTCAGAAAGTATTGCTTTATTCATCAATAACTATCTTATCCCCTTTAAAGTAATCCCTCTCAGATATAATACACTTATTCCAGAGTTTATAAATTCTCCTTAAACAATACATACAGCTGTGTCACCGAGCAGCCTATCGATATATAGGGTGTTTTTTTAAGCTAGATAGAACTTTAAATTGTAAAAAGTAACACAAAAAATTAAATTTTGATGAAACATTTTTTTTATTTGTTTCAGTATACTCTGACAAATCATCATGAATAGACTCACGCTTGAACAACGCTACGAAATTATCCAAATTTACTTTGAAAATCAGTCCCGTTGTTTTATCGCAAAATTGTGTTCAGCGATGAGGCGCAATTTTGGCTTAACGGGTTTGTTAATAAGCAAAATTGCCGCATATGGAGTGAGACCAATCCACAAGAGACCCTACAGACTCCATTACATCCAGAAAAATGCACTATTTGGTGCGGTTTTCATGTTGGTGGCATCATCGGACCTTATTTCTTCAAAAATGAGGCCGGAGCTCGCGTTACGGTCAATGGAGATCGTTACCGCACCATGATCAATGATTTTTTGTTTGAAAATATGGATGACATTGATCCGGAGGAGATGTGGTTTCAACAGGATGGCGCTACGTGCCATACGGCGAACGCAACCATCGACTTACTGAAATCAAAATTTGGCGATAAGTTGATTTCGAGAAATGGACCTGTCAATTGGCCTCCAAGGTCGTGCGATTTGACACCTCTCGATTATTTCCTGTGGGGCTACGTGAAGTCACTGGTTTATGCTGATAAACCAGCAACAATTGACGCCTTGGAGGCCAGCATTGTTCGTGTTGTTCGTGACATACGGCCAGCAGTGCTCGAAAAAGTGGCCCAAAATTGGACGTCCAGAATGCGCTTCGTCAAGAACAGCCGCGGTGCCCATATGCCCGAAATCATTTTCAAATGTTAATGTCACGTATTGATCTTTCGAATAAAAAAAAATTTTGATTACAATTTAATTTTTTGTGTTATTTTTTACAATTGCAAGTTCTATCGGGCTTAAAAAAACACCCTATATATAAAGATCGAATCTTATAATCACTTTCACGTGTGGCTTTAAGAAGCCACGTTAAATATGTTGTGTTGGACTTCTGAAACTGTTACCAAGAGTTAGTTGGCAGAACAGGGATCAGCAAAGTCCCAGGGACGTTTTGCTTGCACACTATCTCAACGTTCATCATGTTGATGCCGCAACATTCTGGGCTGTGGGTTAAACCTAAAATCGCAAATTTATTTTATTTTTGAATTAGTTTCCCTGATAACAATGGTGTATGCTGGTTTTTTGGGTACTGCTGTCTTGCAACAAATATAGGTAATGTAAGGAATTAGATGTGGTGGTTAGACGGGTGAGTTGGTAAAGGACTAAAACTCTTAATAGGTTCCGGCCTACCATCTCATTAATCTTCCATTGACTTTTGGGAAATTGCATACAGGAGGGGTTAGAAAGGACCCACCACTTCAGCAATATGGCTACAAACTTATGGCAAAAGGTTGTGACCTGTGTGAGCCTAGGAAGCCACATGGGGGCGCTGGTGAATCATGACTAACTCACCTCGTGGATTTGGCTCATCTCAGGTTCTGATAAAATCAAGTTTCTCAATCTTTTTTAGAAGTTCTACAGTTTACTAAGAAATTAAAACACCCAGTTGTGAAGATGATTTTTTCGAATATATATAAGTTATGGCTTTTTGATTTGTTCGCAAAGTTGGTAGAAAAGAAAGAGGGGTGCACAAAGAGACACGAACCCTGTTTTTCTTGTATTTTTTCTGATTTCTTTTTATTATCATTTGTGAATTTTATTTACATTCCTCCAGCAAAGTGTCTTCATCGATGCTAACAAAAGAATAAAAAGAAACCAATTATAAATATATACTTATTAACAGCCTATTCGGCGATATCGAATGAAAATGTATGCGAAAGAAAGCTATTCACTCACATTCCAGTCACTTTGGGTTTGTTTAGGTACTTCTGTATTTTAAGCGCATTTTGACACATCGTTCGCCTAGAATAAAGTTAGAAAAAACCCAAATCAATTTTCTTTCGTCTAAAATGTGAATGAACTTATCCTTTCGACATCGGCGAACTGGCTGTAAATTTTTTTTCTTCAATCAAAAATTATTGATGAAATTATCGAAATTTTTACGTAGCACAAGGGCATCATCCAGAGCTCATCCTTTTGTAGTCGATTGCGCGGAGAATCTACTACGCATTACAGGGAGAATTCGTTTTTCAGCCGTACGTTCCGTCTGTGGAACAACTTGCCTGCAGACGTGTTGCCTGTCTGTTATAACGTTGGAAAGTTCAAGTCAAATGTATTTCCCCCTCCTCACAACCTATTTTCCTAGCTCTGGTACTATGCACTGCATATGCAGTGCATAGTACCCCTGAGTACTGGTCCAAGATAAAAAAACCAAAATATATGCAAACAGACTTAAAGAACGACAAGTACCAAGTAAATCAACCACCAAAAATGTTATGGTTTTTGTTGCATTCTTGGTATTACGTGTCTTATTATTTATTGATGTAGCGTTCGTTGCATATATGAGAGCAAGAATTATATTTGGAATGATCAATAACTAGAGTGTTCGTGTTGTTTGTAGAAGGTAATAAATGAGTGTGAATAGTAGGCAGATCTGCGGCAGAGAGACAGTTTAATTTTAAGCTTTCTGCTAGACAGTTAGAGTTATTATTTCATTTGCGAATGAAGAATAGGCAAAAGTACTTTAAACAATATGTTTAGTTATTCCAATATGTGAAATATATTGCTGCCAATCCTATCACGTTATAGTACCATCTAACTATTAAATGTTTATAGTCAACCATACTTTTGTTGCCCGTAGCAGTAATAAGATTTACTGTAGCTAAAGCATGCTTGTTTCGGTTAATAATTACTTATAAGAAATCGAAAAAATAAGTATATAAGCACTCATAGCTGGTTTTTGGGTTTCTTAGCTGTCGCCATATACTAAGGGTCGCATTCATCAGCAGTGTAGTACAAGAGTAGCACGGCTTTCACACACGGAAAGCTTACTTTGCAAAGTCTTGAGCTTGGTGGTGGCAAGGGAAAATAAAGAGTGTAAGAGAGCCACTCTCTTTTTTTCCCTTGCCACCTTCTAACTCAAGACTTTGCAAAGTAAACTTTTCGTGTGTGAAAGCGGTGCAGGAAAATGCTCCAGAAGTATTGCCTTTTCAATTATGTACTTGTCTCTCGTAAGAGTGAAAAAATAATAATTTTCTCAAGCCTTCAATATTTAAGGGCGGTGGTAGGGAGTATATCTGCAAATATGTATATATTATGTTTTTTGCGTCTACTATTAATTTTAATAAGTGTTTACCAATTCTAAATGATCAGCGTAGAATTATTAAACAAAGAAAATTAGCGAATTTAATTACACTTTACAGAATTTATATTTTAAAGGAATAATAATAAAGCTTGCCATTTAAATGTTTATATATTTGTTACAAATTCATGTTAAATTTTTATTATTTGAATATTAAATATTATTAAAAGAAACAGAGATTATTTTAATATTTCAATAATAAATTCCTAACAGTGGTAATAATATATTTTTCCCATAAATTAGAAAAGTTTTTCGAATAAATTTCTTTTTTCTCCCAAACCCTAAACAATGTACATATTTTCATTACAATCTTTAAATACAGCAACTACACTAACAAAACATTTCGAATAGTTGGACTTTATTGTCATTTAGTTTTAGCCTTGAATATTTATAAGATGCTAAAATGGTGCTGGCAGTGTCAGACAATTTCTATGAGCAATAAATTTCATAGATTGTGACTGTTTGGTTTAAGTTTTTTATTTCTTATTGAGTGAGAAATAACCAAACATATTTATATGAATATAGTTATTTTATACTTTGTTTATCGTTTAAATGAGTGGAGAGGAAAGAAAAATTAATTGTATCAATAAAAATGAAATATTTGGAAAACCATAAATTGATGCTAAAGCGTAAATGAGCAAAGAAACATTAATATTTATTTATACGAATATATATTTTGACTAAAATCATTCTAGCGTATAGCACAATGGCAGCGGAAGTTTTAATACTATAGATTAGGTTAGGTAGGCAGGCTGCTGGATATCCCGGAATAGTCTAGGTTGTCCAGCTCAGTTGGGTCCTAAGTCACCCCCTTTGTGATTGCCTGAAAAGGGAGATAGTGGAGTGAAGAAAAGAAGTTATAGGAATATAGTGTGAGTGGGATAGATTGGCGGGGATGGAAAGGAAAAGCGTAACGTTACATGCTGCTTTAATAGGCATCCCCTGCTTCTTATTAAAGAGGCTAGCGAGGTTGGTTTGACCGAGGCCAGACATGATGGGCTGTTGAAGCTCCGCTCTCCTAAGTATCTTAGACGATGATTGCATTGCCGGGCATGTGCCGAGGAGATGAAGGATCGTGTCTTCCTCCTCGTCTTGACAACTTTTATAGAAGTCATTATGGGGTAGGCCTAGTCTCTTGGCAGGGTTCCCAATCAGGCAATGTCCAGTGATGACTGCTACAGTCACTCTTAGGTGAGATTTGGGCAGTTTTAATAGCACCCATGTTCTCTTAGAGTTAATATGCTGCCACTGGTTACTTGATATAAGGCAGGTAGGCTTTGTGAGCTACTTTTCTTGGGCACGTTCCAGCGTGTAGAGTTTTCTTCTTTTCCAACACGCTGATAAGGGTTGTCCGCAAAAGAGATCTATATCCTTATCCTCTAGGGCTGTCCCTTTTTTGGCGTCAGCCATGTTTTTGCCATTGGTGGACTCATGTCCACGTACCCATTTTAGGGTTATGTTAGAATGTCTCACGTCCTTTTTTAAAGATGTCCGGCATTCCTGGACTAGACTAGAACTAGTGTATATTCCAATCAGGGAGTTGATGGCGGCCTTGCTGTTCGTTACTTTCATGATACCCCTAACGAATATCTTGTAAAACGTCAGTTACCTGGCCGCTTTATTTACAGCTGATAGTTCAGCCTGTAGAACACCACATCCCTCTGATAGTCTAAAGGACATCTAGTGATATACTAGTATTAAATTCTTAAATTAATACTGTAATAATATATATTATTATGATAATCCGAACATGATTCTTTTTTATTGTAAACCTATCGTAGAGAAAATTATTTAGCAAAGCCTCAAAAGGTCTTGATAAAATCCTTATAATAATTTCTTATCTAAGTTTGAAAACAGTTGAGAGTTTAATTATTACACACCAACATATTACAAAGGTTTTGAATGTTTTATCCTTTTATGGTTTGATTGATTATTATTTCTTTCAACAAACTAACAATTTTTTACTTTTTAGTATTCTGTTTTTCTGGCCATTTCTTTATTCTTGTTTGGGTACCATTTTGCTGAAACAATAGAAGACAAATGAAAGTTTGAAAGTAAAATTGTTTTTAAACAAAACATTTTTAAAATAACATAAAAGAAATTATTTGAATGTCTTTCTTTTTCTCTTCTAGTTAGCCTTTCGTATCCTAAGAAGTTATTTGCTCAAAAAAAGAAAAAATCCTTCACATTATTTTCTGTACAATTTGTCTTTTATGTTCAAGCTTTTGTCGCATTTTTGTGTGTTTCTTCATCATCTTTGCTCCTCTTAGAAAGTTGTGTGAGACAAGAATAACATTGGAATGAATGTTTGAAAGGTTTGTTTTTTATTTATTTTTATTTTTTTTTTTTTATATTTGCTTGGCTGAACAAGATATATTAAAATGAGTTTGGGAAAGAATAACAATCTTTGAATTGCTTTCTTCATATTTAATATTATTGCTTACTTTGCCGCAAACAGCTGTGACCCAAAACAGTTCAAAACTGTGCCAGAATAGAAAACCTTAAACAAAATTCACATTATTCGTTGTTTTTTGGTTTCTTTAATTTGTTTGTTTTAAATTTGAGACTTTTAATTTGTTCAAAGTTTGTGGAGAAATTTTCCTTAAATATCAAGGATTTTTTGGGTTTTATACGAAAATTGCTTTTTCAGTTTAAATTTTTATACAAGTTAAAAATAAAATGGGAGAATAAGAGAATACAACTTTAAATTAAAACTGTTAAAACGAAATTGATAAGTACATTTTATAATGCTATCAGCACGAACAGTATTAAACGCGAACCTATTAACAAACAGTTCGTCGAGTTCGAAAGGATAATTTCATTCGCAGTCTAGTCGAAAGAAAATTGATATGGGGTTTTTCCAACTTTATTCTATACGAAAATTCAATTAAAATTCATAAGTATGTAATGCGTGATTTTATAAGAACTATCGGAAACTTAAAAAAAAAAACACATAAAATTCAGAAAAATGCATGAAATATTTATTTGGATCGATAGTTGGGTCGATTTAATTTTATTTAATTTAATTTAATGTTTGAAGATTATTTCATGCAAATGTTGGCCGCGGCTGCGCCTCAAATGGTCCATCCGCTTAGTCCAATTTTGGCATACTCTTTCCAACATTTCGGCCGGTATCTCACGAATAATGTTGGCAATGTTGGCTTCCAGTGCGTCAATCGAAGCGGGCTTGTCGCTATAGACATTAGCCTTAACATAGCCCCACAAAAAATAGTCTAGAGGCGTTAAATCGCACGATCTGGGCGGCCAATTGACTGGTCCCAAGCGTGAAATAAACTGTTCACCGAACTCGCCTCTCAATTGGTCCATTGTTTCGCGTGCTGTGTGGCATGTGGCACCGTCTTGTTGAAACCACATGTCATGCAAGTCAAGCTCTTCCATTTTGGGCAAAAAAAAGTTTGTTATCATCGCACGGTAGCGCTCACCATTCACAGTAACGTTGTGATTCGCATCATCTTTGAAGAAATACGGCCCAATGATGCCGCCAGCCCATAATCCGCACCAAACGGTTGTTTTTTGTGGATGCATTGGTAGCTCTTGCAATGGTTTTGGCTGCTCTTCACTCCAAATACGGCAGTTTTGCTTGTTCACGTATCCATTCAACCAGAAATGAGTCTCGTCGCTGAACACAATTCTTCGATAAAAAAGTGGATCTGCATCTAACTTTTCAAGAGCCCATTCACCAAAAATTTGGCGTTGTGGTAGGTCGTTTGGCTTCAATTCTTGCATCAGCTGTATCTTATAAGGCTTCACACCCAAATCCTTCCGCAAAATTTTCCACGTATTGGAGTAAAAGAGGCCCAATTGCTGCGAACGGCGCCGAATCGATAATTCACGGTCATCACCAACACTGGCCGATACGGCTGCGATATTTTCTTCAGTTCGCACTCTACGTAAGCGTGTTGGTGGTTTAATGTCCAACAATGTAAATTTGGTGCGAAATTTTTTTACAATATCCCGAATAGAAGCCTCAGTAGGTCGATTAAACTGACCATAAAATGGAAGAAGCGCGCGATGAACTTTCTTAACAGAGCACGCATTTTGGTAATAAAATTCAATAATTTGCAAGCGTTGTTCGTTTGTAAGACGATTCATGATTAAATTATAGACCAAACTGAAGATGTTTGACAGTGACACAAGATACAAAACGTGCGTGAGCTGTCGAAATTAGTGTTGCCAAAAATATAATAGCAAAAATCAAAATGGAGGCGCATGACTTGCAACTTGTCACCCATAATAGCAAACTGCTGTTCTAGACCAAGGACCACATACCCTTAACAGTTCGTATTCCTATAGGCGGTGACTAAGAGAGTGGTGAGCTATTTAGGGGTAAAACTGAACTTGAGACTAACACACTCAGCCCAGATAAAATACTCAGCTAATTTCATTCAATATTTATTAAAAAACATATAATCTAGTTACTTTTGCCACACCTGGTATTAGGAAATGAAAAGTAGTTTTTTTGGGGAAAGGCCGCCACCATTTTTTGCTTCCTTTTCGTTTTCACAACTTGTCAGTGGCATTTTTATTGGCTTAAACAGGAGTAAAATATTGCTTAAATAATTCAAAGCAATAAAACATTTTTTATAATTGCAAATGAGGTCATCAACATTGCCTACATATATACAATGCAAAATATACTAAAAGAAAAATACTAAACAAAAAAATATTTTATATAGATACGTATGTAGTTTTTTTTTTTTTTTTTTTTTCTTTTTTTTTTTTTTTTTTTTTTTTTGATTTTCAAACAAAGTAGTCTTTTATTGCCATTATCTTAATTGTATGTTTAATTTTGTTTAAGGTTTTTCTTTGTCGTCTAAACAAAATGTAATCACATATGTGACCCATTTTTTTTTTAATCACATCCAAAACTTTAAACAACTTTTTAGCTGAACGTGCTACAAAATACAACAAAGTATTTTTTTTTTCGTTGTTTTGTTTCCTAAAAGCAACAAAATATCCAATTAAACGTAGTCTCTGATTAACACCAAAGATACAAATATAAACAGAGTTGCAAAAGAAATTTAAAGAAAACACGTATTTGGTTTTTTTTTCTACTGGTCAGTTTATGTTGGCTTTTAAAAACGTGCAGAGTTTTATTTTTGTTTCCAGCAAAAGTAAACAATAAACGGAGTAATGGCTACTTGACCAAAATTACACGAATAAAGGATTTTAACTGTGTTAACTTGCAGCATGAGCCATTGAATAGTTGTAATGTTGACCTCTTTAACTTGTTACTGTTTTATAAATTAAACTTTTCTTTTTGTCCAGATTTTTACCAAACAAAACAACTTTAAATTAATCTGCTAAAAAGTGTTGGGGGTAGAACAATTACACTGGTCGGAGCAGTTTTTAATGCATAAAGGGAAACTAGGCCCTAATATTACATCTAGCCGAAGATGTTTGAAGGTGTAGCATGATCATGGGTTAATTTGTACAAACATACTTTTTAGACACTTCCCACAAATGTAAAGGCTATATATATAAATTGTGATATCGTTTGCCATTTCTACAATTTTAATTTCCAACCCTATAAAGTATACATAGAATCAGCGTTGATAGAAAAATCGATTAAGCGATGTCCGCCGTTCTGAGGAAACCATTAAAAAAACCTTTTTTTTTTACCATTCTATTACATTGATTCATAGGTTTGCTACTAAAATTCAGTAAAATCTGTTCACATATAGCTGAGATATGTATATCCAAAATTCCGTAAAAATCCATTTCTTTCTGCAATTTTGTATGAACATTGTTTTATTTTATTTTATTTTTTTTTATCTTGGAACAGTACTCAGGTGATGACCCTTTCATATGCAGTGCATTGTACTTGAACTAGAAAAATTGGTTGTAAGAGGGGGGGAGGGGGGGGGGGACTGGGGAAGCGGGAGAAGTGTTTGTGAACATTTGACTTGAATTTTCCAACGTTATAACAGACAGGAAACACGTCTGCAGGCAACTTATTCTACAGACGAAGCGTACGGCTGAAAAACGAATTCTCTCTGTAATGCGTAGTACGATTCCCCGAGTTTCGGGAACAAGATCCCTAATCTCGTAAGAGCCAAATCCATTGTAGTAACGATAGAACAGAGTAACGCATCTCACAATGCGTCGATGCTCCAGTGAGTCAATTGAGTTGGATGCCCTGCTGTCACCGATAAGCTTCTTCGCCCTCTCCTGCACACGATCGAGTAACCCCAAAACAGACTTTGAGGTACCGGCCCAAAACTTGATAGTTGTATTCCATTTGCGGTCGGATGTAGGTGGTATAAATAGTAAAGAGATCGGATGGAGTAAAAAGTATATCGGTTAAAAATTTTTTGGTTTGTACATCGGGTTTTAGTTCAAGTTTTTCCTTTCTTAAGTTTTTTCTTAAAATACAAAAATATGTAAATATGTTAATAAATAAAAAATAAATACCGCTAGTTCTGAGACAGCATACGCTGTACAAGCAATGCGGGCAATTAACAAAAATCCATACGTGATTCAATATGAGATGAATATAGATAGAGAATAATTAAATGCTCGGTGGCTGAGTGGTTCAAGCAGCAGATCATGATACGTCATGACCCGAGTTCGAGTCCCAGTGTTGTCCCCCAGCTAAAGATTTGATTATTATTTTTCTTGTCTTCTTCAATCAATAATTATTGATCACAGCAAATTTGTATTTTAAAAAATGCTTCTTAAGGAGAAACTTAAGAAAGGAAAAACTTAAGCTTAAGCACGATGTACATATGTACAAACCAAAAAATTTTAAAACATTTTGTTTTACTTATAGAAGTTATGTGTATGTTTATATGTAAGTGTGTTTATTATGTAATCATACTCGTATAATATTGTGATGTTCAACAGCACTACGATTGATGTTGTCAATAGAATTTAAAACTTTTCAATAATATGTTATAGGTGGGGATGATAATATTATATGGTTGGATATAACATTTAAATATTAATTTTTACTTCTTTTTTTGAACTTGACTTTACTTTTAACTTCTGCGATATATTAGTGAGGTTTTTCAATTTTTCTTTACACACTAATTATAACTAATACGTATAAATGCACACTTGTATATATTTTGTAAAAATGTAAATATTTAATTCTTAAAAGAAAATGTATTATCGTATAGGGTGTTTTTTTAAGCTAGATAGAACTTTAAATTGTAAAAAGTAACACAAAAAATTAAATTTTGATGAAACATTTTTTTTATTTGTTTCAGTATACTCTGACAAATCATCGTGAATAGACTCACGCTTGGACAACGCTACGAAATTATCCAAATTTACTTTGAAAATCAGTCGTCGATTAGCGCAACTTATAGACGCAAAATTGTGTTCAGCGATGAGGCGCATTTTTGGCTTAACGGGTTTGTTAATAAGCAAAATTGCCGCATATGGAGTGAGACCAATCCACAAGAGACCCTACAGACTCCATTACATCCAGAAAAATGCACTGTTTGGTGCGGTTTTCATGCTGGTGGCATCATCGGACCTTATTTCTTCAAAAATGAGGCCGGAGCTCGCGTTACGGTCAATGGAGATCGTTACCGCACCATGATCAATGATTTTTTGTTTGAAAATATGGATGACACTGATCCGGAGGAGATGTGGTTTCAACAGGATGGCGCTACGTGCCATACGGCGAACGCAACCATCGACTTACTGAAATCAAAATTTGGCGATAAGTTGATTTCGAGAAATGGACCTGTCAATTGGCCTCCAAGGTCGTGCGATTTGACACCTCTCGATTATTTCCTGTGGGGCTACGTGAAGTCACTGGTTTATGCTGATAAACCAGCAACAATTGACGCCTTGGAGGCCAGCATTGTTCGTGTTGTTCGTGACATACGGCCAGCAGTGCTCGAAAAAGTGGACCAAAATTGGACGTCCAGAATGCGCTTCGTCAAGAACAGCCGCGGTGCCCATATGCCCGAAATCATTTTCAAATGTTAATGTCACGTATTGATCTTTCGAATAAAAAAAAATTTTTGATTACAATTTAATTTTTTGTGTTATTTTTTACAATTTCAAGTTCTATCGGGCTTAAAAAAACACCCTATATATAAGTAATATGACCGAGTGCTCGACTATGAGACTGTGTATAACTAAGAAAAACCTATAATTCTATTGTACTATTTGTTTATTTATAGTGTAAGCATATGAAGCTTTCATTAAATAAACGTTCTTAAAAAAAATTTAATTTTAAAAAAATTATTTTTACCATAACAGCATCCGTTATGAAAGAAGTATTACAAGTTTTACCACATACGTGGTTATATGCTAGAATATTGGTTCTTGGCTGCACTTAATTTTGTAAAAATAATTTAGATTATAACCATATTATGTGGTTGCGTTGAACCATATACTTCAACAATACTATTTGGCCATTAAAATATTGTCATGTCAACCATATTTTTACTCCTGCTATAATATTGGTTCTTGGCAGCACTTAATATTGTAAACAAACTTCATATTATGTGATTCTGTTCAATCATATAGTTCAACAATAATATTTTGCCATTAATATATTGTCATATCAACCGTATTTTTTCTTCTTCGTATACCGTAACATATATTAGTAATATCCTAAAATCCAACATAGTTGTGTATAAGAACTATAGACTCTAGCTTTTAGACTACTGAACAAGCACAGCTCCTTAGTGACAGAGGCAACTTCTTAAATGTAACTTTGTTTTGCACGAACATTTTTCCTTCACAAAAAAGGAAGTTTCCTTGTTTAATTTTTGCTGTCTTTAAGTTGTTGTTAGTTGTTTGCCAAATACCAGAAGTTTTGTTCTTGTTCTTGCTCGTTTTGTATCAACAATAGTTTGTTTGCACTTACAGCTGCAGGTATCAACTGCTTTAGTTTAACTTGATTTTAAAACAAGTGAACAAATTTTACACAAAGGAAAAAATTCATGTGTTCTTTTCTTGAATATTGTTGGTCTCTTTCTTACCACTTCTATTAAATAAGTAAAAACTTTTATGGTCAGAATAAATTCTGGGAAAACACACAAAAACAACAAGCCAAACAGTTTTGATGTGCGGTCAAGATAAGCATCACACGAACAATGTTTATGTCATTTAAAATGTTTTAAAAATGTATATCTGGCTTTTTAAATTAGTTTGTGCTCGTGTATATATTAATAAATTCAAGTGTGAGTATGTGTGTGTGTGTGTGAGTGCTTACCATTTGTATGTTTGTATTGTGGAAAGTTCATTATGTTGGTATTCTGTTAATGCTGCTTTTTGCTTTTGTTGTCTGCCGTTTCTGGTATGTACTCGTATACATACATATGTATGCTGATGCATTCGCTTGTACGCGTGTACCTGAACTTTTTGCCTCACGGGCACCATTATACATCAAAATAAAATTAAATTAAAGTTTTTCTCCTACAAAGTTTTTGTGCAGATTTTATTTTTTTGAAACAAAGTAAGTATGTAGGTATATTATTAAGGCTTGAGCAAGACATATTTTTTTTTTGGTTTGTTTAAGCCATATGGAGTTATTGAAAAAATTTTAACATTCTGAAAGCTGCTTTAAATTACTGGATGTGATGCAAAGGGTGGTTATAAAATTAAAGACAGGTAAACATTTTCAGATTTTTATCAAGTTGCTAAAGCCTTTAATTATTACTCGTAGAAAAAGCTGTGAATTCTTTTATATTCATGTTTGCAGAGAGATGTTCGTTTTTATTGTTTTAAGTTTTTTAAATAAAAAATATATCACGTATTAGGGATTCGCGTGAAAACATTCAGAAGAGTTTGAAGCTGTGCGCCGTTCCATTCTCGTAACAGAATTGTCAAAATATGTATGAGCATTAATCCCTTAAACCCAACATATAAATTAACGATATCATTGCAAAGAATAATTTTGTATTTAAAGAAAAAGCTGTTTCCAGCAAAAATAGCAAATACATGGCAAGGTTAAAAAAAAATATGGTTATGCTTGTAAATATCTGAGAAGGATAGCACAATAAGGCTTAAAGCACTTTTTTTGTTTATTGGCAGTTAAAAATCATGCAGAGCTGGAACACCATATTTTCAACTCTAAACATGGTGTGATAAAAAAAAACCGTTATTTGCATATATCGCGTTTTACGTAGGTTTGATTTTCGCATTTTTGTTTGTTTGTTCTTGTTTTCTGTACACGTGTCTGTTATATATGTATGTTGCCAATATCAGCTATTTTGGATGGTCAGTTTGTTTTTGCCAGATAAAAAGGCTAGTCGTGTTTTGTTGTGCTCTTCAATTTTTTTACTAAATTCGTATCACTGTCAGAGAGATGATGTTGCCATATCGTTTGATTCATGCCAAGCAATTTTTACAAATTTTTTAGACATAAATCGTGCGGAATGGCAAAATTTTCAGCAAAAACAACGTGGCATGGACATCGCTCAGCAGCTGTTAAACATCGTCAACAATGATCCAGATTTCTTCAAAAAGGTCATAACTGGTGACAAATCATGGGTGTGTGGCTATGACATTGAAACCAAAGCCCACTCATCCCAATGGAAGCGTCCACAAAAGCCAAGGCCGAAAAAAACACGTCAAGTTCGGTCGCATGTGAAGGTTTTGCCCACAATTTTCTTCGACTGCAATGGTGTGATGCATCATGAATCACTACCTTGTAGTTATGAATCGTTTGCGCGAAACTATTCGCTAGAAACGCTCAGAGTTGTGGAAAACCCAATTATATTACACCACGATAGCGCACCAGCTGCCGTATCGATGCTTTGGCGTTAGGTTTTGGGCAAAAACAAAACCATTATCATGCCTCAACCACCGTATTCACCGGACTTGTCCCCCGCTAACATGCCAAAACTGAAGACACCGATGAAAGGAAAGCGTTTTGCTAGGTTTAAGGAGGTAAAACAAAAATCGAAGCAGGAGTTGTTGGCAATACCAAAAAGCTCGTTTCAGAAGTTTTATTTTTAAGATTTTAATTATTTATTGAATCTTCGCGATGTGAACTAACAATACGAATTCAAATCTTAAAACTAAATACAAAAAACAAATAAATTAGAAATGTTTCGAGGTTTGGAAAAAGCGCTGGCATAAGTGTATTTTCTCAGAGGAATATAAAAAATAAAATAAAAAAATTCCCTGTTTGGTTCACGCTAGTGTTAGACTTTGTTGATATTCTGTTTGTTTAAATATGGGGTTACTCTATATTGCAACGCGAAAGAAGAATTGATACCCTGCGTGATCGAAGAATTGGTTACCTGTAAGGCGAATTAATTTTACCACGTGAAACTGAAGAAAACAGATATTCTACTTTTTTTCTATTTGTAAAATATTAAGCTCCCCCCGGGGAACAGGTTTTGTTAATCTGAGCAGTGACGAAGACACTGGGCACTGATCAGTTTTAACTAATTTAATTCCAACATTTTAAATGCTGTAATAGAGTTTCTTTTAGTCTGTCGTGTTGTTATTGTTAAAGTTAAACCTCCACAAACACTACTCGCTCTTTCCTCCTCATCATAACCTATTTTACTAGTTCCAGTACAAAGCACTGCATATCTAGGGGTTCATCCCCTGAGCACTGGTTCAAGATAAAAAAAATGGTAGGAAACAGTGCAAAGAACTAAACGTATTATTAAAATTTCTTTCATATTATAAGCAACCGGCTTACGAAAAACTCTGCATTCGTGATATTTTAATCTTGAACTCATAACTTAATGTTTAAGTGTCTTTTAGCGCCTGACTCTGAAAATTTTCAGCAAAGTCTTTGATGCATTCATGCTTCGGCGTTAACATCCTTTTTAGTGCTTCCATTGTTGTTTATCGTTTAAATGGCCACAGACCCTTTTACTTTGTATGTAGTATACATCTGTCTAAGTTTCATTGTTTGTCCTCGATTTATTGCACATAGTTTTGTTGGCTTAACCCTTTTAAAAAGCCTTCATTCACACATATACATTTTATTTCATTTTCCCGCATTTACTTACAAGAAAAATTATTTGTACAAATTGTTTTGTTTGGGTGATCTTGGCGTTTGTATATTTATATATTTGGAAAATTTTACTTTTGTTTGTTTATATCTTCTTTATATTCCCTTTTTTTTAGTCGATATTTATGGCGCTGAGAATGTTGCTTGGGCTTTCATTTGTTCCCAATTCTGGGTCTACATTTTTGCATTATTTCGTTAGTAGTAGTAGTAGTAGTATTTTCATTGTTAACAATAACATTTTCTTTTCACACTTCATAACATTATTTTAATATTTTTCTCCTTCCCTTTTTATTTTCAATAAATTTGTGTTGCCAGCATATGTATTAGTCCCAGTATGTATTGCAAATGTAGTTTATTTCGCAAAATCTTGTTTGAGAAAATTGTGCTGTGTAGTTAATTTCTTTTGTTTCATTTATTACCAACTATTGTTGCTATCTTGTGATAAAAGTTGTTTATGACAAAATTTTCGCTAAAGTTATTTTCAGAAATGATAATAATAAAAAAAACTGCAAACATCCACAATTTATTCTTGTTGTTTGTAGTAAAAAAACATGTAGTTGAGTAAAAAAACATGTTTATTAACTATTCACTAAATATTTACTTATTTGTGTAAATAATTATTTTTGATGTCAGAGCGAAAAGGAAAATTGTAATGATTTGGTAAAAAAAACTATATGCTTTTGCTCGTAAAGCATTACGGGCTATTTTTTTTAGCAAATTAATAATCTATTGTTAGAAGTATAGATCATAAGTGAAGAATAATATTTTATATTAGTAAACATATCCAGCGAAAACTTCTATTGTAAAGTAATGTGAATAAAAAATTATAAATAGATTGTTTTCTATGTTTCCCAGCTATCTATATGTCGACATTTCATAGGAACTATCCTAATCGTCAGTAGACTTTGGAAATTTTTGAAAGACATTCGCAAACATTCAACTTTATATCCCAACAATCCAAAAAAAAGCTTGTTTTTTGTGTTTTGACGGATATTATTAGAGCATTTTTCTTTTTAAATTTTCAGTAATTTATTTGAATTTGTGGGATATAAAGTTAAATGTTTGAGAATATCTTTCAAAAATTTCCAAAGTCTACTGATGATTAGGGTAGTTCCTATGAAATGTCGACATATAACGAGTGATTTTTTTGCTATTATCTTTTTGGCAACACTAGTTTTGACAGCTCACGCACGTTTTGTATCTTGTGTCACTGTCAAACATCTTCAGTTTGGTCTATAATTTAATCATGAATCGTCTTACAAACGAACAACGCTTGCAAATTATTGAATTTTATTACCAAAATGCGTTCTCTGTTAAGAAACTTCATCGCGCGCTTCTTCCATTTTATGGTCAGTTTAATTGACCTACTGAGGCTTCTATTCGGGCTATTGTAAAAAAATTTCGCACCAAATTTACATTAAACCACCAACACGCTTACGTAGAGTGCGAACTGAAGAAAATATCGCAGCCGTATCGGCCAGTGTTGGTGATGACCGTGAATTATCGATTCGGCGCCGTTCGCAGCAATTGGGCCTCTGTTACTCCACTACGTGGAAAATTTTGCGGAAGGATTTGGGTGTGAAGCCTTATAAGATACAGCTGGTGCAAGAATTGAAGCCAAACGACCTACCACAACGCCAAATTTTTGGTGAATGGGCTCTTGAAAAGTTAGATGACGATCCACTTTTTTATCGAAGTATTGTGTTCAGCGACGAGGCTCATTTCTGGTTGAATGGATACGTGAACAAGCAAAACTGCCGTATTTGGAGTGAAGAGCAGCCAAAACCATTGCAAGAGCTACCAATGCATCCACAAAAAACAACCGTTTGGTGCAGATTATGGGCTGGCGGCATCATTGGGCCGTATTTCTTCAAAGATGACGCGAATCACAACGTTACTGTGAATGGTGAGCGCTACCGTGCGATGATAACAAACTTTTTTTTGCCCAAAATGGAAGAGCTTGACTTGCATGACCTGTGGTTTCAACAAGACGGTGCCACATGCCATACAGCACGCGAAACAATAGACCAATTGAGAGGCGAGTTCGGTGAACAGTTTATTTCACGCTTGGGACCAGTCAATTGGCTATTTTTTTGTGGGGCTATGTTAAGGCTAATGTATATAGCGGCAAGCCCGCTTCGATTGACGCACTGGAAGCCAACATTGCCAACATTTTTCGTGAGATACCGGCCGAAATGTTGGAAAGAGTATGCCAAAATTGGACTAAGCGGATGGACCATTTGAGGCGCAGCCGCGGCCAACATTTGCATGAAATAATCTTCAAACATTAAATTATATCGACCCAACTATCGATCCAAATAAATATTTCATGCATTTTTCTGAATTTTATGTGTTTTTTTTTTTTTTAATTTCCGATAGTTCTTATAAAATCACCCATTATAAAAAAGGCACGACTCTTCATCTAAATATAACTATAGCATCTATTCAATTTTATCCCAATATTATTTGATCTTCTTTTATGTTAAATTATTTATATTTTTGCAGCTTAAGATCTTGTGTTGTTGTTTTGTAAAAAAGTAACGGATTTTTAATTTTTATTTCGATATTTCGCTAACAGTTTGTTAGCATCATCAGAAAAATTAAAATATTGATGACATTTTAATTTCCCTGATCATGTTAACAAACTGTTAGCGAAATATCGAAATAAAAATAAAAAATCCGTTATTTTTTTTATAAAAAAACAGCACAAGATCGATCTTAAGCTGCAAAAATTTAAATAATTTAATATAGCAACTATATTTTAATTATTTATCACCGTATGTCAGTATGTTAATAGTCTGTGTGCAGTGAAATATATATGAATATTTGATAAATAGTTGAACTTATTGAATATTTCCAAGATCATATGATGGTACTTGCAGGGCTGGGCAGTATTTGAAATACATATCTGAACTACAAATACATATTTTGTATCTGTATTACAAAAACACGAACTGAAAGTTTTTTGTATTTTGTATTTCAAATACATGTGGCTCAAAAATACATTTTTGCAATATACATTTATTTTTTATAATAAATTGAAAATAAGGTTATTTCACTCAAAAGCTAAAACCACTCGAAACTATGACCATTAAAATGTTTATAATTTTGCAACACTGCAATTCAGCTTTCAATTGTTTTGTCCGGAGAAAATGCATTTTACACTAATCAGGTGATAGCAATAAGAATTTCCCTATATTTGCATTTATACTCGTATACAGGGAAATAATTGTTATTATTGAAAACTTTTGCGAAAACCATATTAGATCGACTGGAGTATAATAATTTGAGTCATTTCAGTTGTGTTTTAACAAAATTAATGGAGAGCTTGCAAAGGTGATATAATGAGTTTTCCATGCTGCCACTGAAGCAAATAGAATCATATATGGCGTCATGTTTCAACCGTAGTTTCAACAACTTTTTGTGGCAAATGGTGGCGTATACTTATTAGAATCATATTCATGAACAGCGTGACCATTTTGGTATTTTTACAGCTATGTATAGAATTTTTTATTCTGGTTTAGTTGCAAATTTTTCATTTAGCAGTTTTTGCATTTCTTGACTATATATTTAACATTTTTCAGCATTATTTAGTCTAAACCTCATATGTTCCTCAAAATATGTTACAGTAGAGGCCATTGGGGGAAAAATCTTTCATGTATAATATTTACTGAAATATTTGTTTTTTCGTTTAATTCAACTTTTTTTTATCATATGTATAATATGTTTTTAATTTTAAGTCTCTAATAAAATAATAAATTTTATAATAAAAACACCTTAAATCATCCATTGAATTCAACCGGATGTTAATATCATAAACAAAAATTTTGCTTGATATAGTAAAAATACAAAATAACTAAAAAAATATAAATATATAAATAACTAATTTTCCTTGCTGCACTTGTTGCATACAAAATCAAAATATGTAATTTTGTGTTGCTCGCTAATAAATTTTTGGCAGGTAGAGCATGACGAATAAGTGTCTACCTGTCATTTTTAGGGCAAATCTCACATCGGAAACCCAAACGCAGTTCTATTTTTTCCCCTATTTGATGATGTCGAAGGCTCACTGCTAGAGTGATGTATAATATTCATCAATATGCTGAATTTCCGTTCCTAGTTCATGAAGAAAGGCAAGAGACGTGTGCAAAAGAAAAAGCTCGTTCTTTGTATTTTGGCAGGTATTATTAAAACATTTTTCTTTTTCCTAGTCTAGAGTAGCTCCTATGAAATTTCGACATATAGACAGCTGTTTGCAGTTTTATAATTCAATTAAAATTTTAGCATTATTTTTTCCATTTTCGGAACTAGTTTTTCAACCATATTTTAAACTCGATTTAGCTGTAGAATAATTTTCGATATGTCCACACCATGATACAAAAAACAAGGTAACTGCTTCGCTACAACAATACAACAAGAAAAAAACAACAGGTATTTTGTTTGTGTAAAAAGGCGAATTCACACTTAAGCTGTCAAAAGTAAACAACATGTACAAAAATTTAAATGGCGCCGAAAAAGGTAAACAAAACTTGACAGAGGAAGTGCCGCCATATTAATCGAATTCGCCTGAATTCGCCGATGCATCCACCTAATAATGAATTCGCCTTGTGTGCACACTAACCATGAAGTTCAAATTTCTACTATGCAATACAATAAAATTGTTCGAATTCTTAAATTCTTGTTTCGTATCATTTTCATTAATATGCAGTTGCCATAGACTGATTCTTTTGCTTTCAGTGTATTAGCAAAACAAAAATTTATAGTAATACCAAGAAAAAAAAATATGTTTTAAGTGGGGGGTTGGAAAACAGCAAAAACTTTATATGCAAATATGCAAGGATTTTTCGGAATAATATTTTTTTATGCATTTTCTCACCATGTACCAGATTTGAAATGCATAAAAGTTGTCTATTTGTTGGCCTTTTTTTAATGTGAACTGATTCAGCTGAACTGTCAGCTCGTTAAAGCTTGTAGTTGTCTTTTAACTGTCTATTGGACATTTAAACACAAAAATACTCTTAAAATTTGAACTAAACTCGATTTATTTATTTTAAATTTATGCATTTCGTTCATACATAGTCTGTAGTTTTATTATCGAATGTTATTTTTTGTGAAAAAAAATAGTTTTGAAACTTTTACTATCATTTAACTAACGCAGTACTTGCGGTTTTTGCCGTTTTTAAATTTCAAAGCATTTTGTTTTTGTGAGTTTTATGATGTCACTAAATTCACTTAGTGCCTAAGCTTTAACACAATAATAACAATGCAATAATAATATTTAATTCTTTTTTTTTCCTTAATGGTATTTTAGTGTGAGCATCAGAGAACTTCACTTGTTGATTAAAATATCATTCATAACCTATTTTCCTAGTTCCAGTACAATGCGCTGCATATGTGGGGGTCATCCCCCGAGTACTGGTCCCAGATAAAAAAAAGGCACAAAAAACTTGTCTTTTAATTACAAATGATCAAACTTGCCCACACACTTTCCTTTGTCGTTCATTTTAAAGCAACCGAACATATTACTCTTTGTTGGTTCTAATGGTTTGCTTATCAGCTGACTCATGAAAATAATCTTCTTTTAAGTGGAATTGAATGAAATAATCAAACTTGCTCGAACTTTTATATACGTAGCCCATTTTAAGGTAATCGAACCACATACAGGTGGAACACTTTTTTTATTTTTGTCATAGGTCTAGTCAAACTTGTCAACTCGTAAGCTTGTCTTTTCCACTCAACACTCAAAATTTTGATAGACATTGACGTACAAAAAGCAAAAGACTTTAGTATATACAATTATTTTTCCTGTCTTTTTTGATCAAGAGTTATTGATCGCGGCAATTAATGTTATAATTGAAAATAAAAATATTTGTTGGCTAAAGCCAGGTTTGAACTTGAGCCAGACGAATGACGATTAGAAATATTAAAACTATTTATCATTAATACATTTTGCTGTATTGATATATCTCAGGTGAGTGACCACTTTCAGAAAATTTAGGGTAATTTTTATGAAAGCAAATTTTTCTGAAAGATATGTAGGTTTACCATATTTGATTATCTTGTAAAACTGTATCAATGAGCGTAAACTTGTGAAAGTTTGAAAATCCATACCCAATGTATTCATCACATTACCAGACACATTATCCCTGTAGCCCAGATTGAACATAAATCTTACAACCCGATTAAAACATGAACGTAATTTAGTTAAGTTCTGCTGTGACGTAACGTATTCCGTATAAAAACAGTGGTAGACACAAAGACAGTGCAACTCTTCTTTTCACATCAAGAGGCAGAAAAAACCCTACACAGTAAAGCCTTTTTAAGATAAAAGAAATACGCGATATAAGCCAATTAATATGATACATAAAGTCGAGTTTCGTATCCAAATGAATACCAAGTGTCTTGCAATAACTGACGAATTCAACCGCTTCATTCATAATTATTATGTTTGGCCGATTCAAAGTATTCGAAAAGTACATTGCTTTGGTTTTAGATGCATTCAGACTCATATAGTTAGATACACACCACTGCCTAACATATTCGAGCTCCTTATTCACAATAGTTTCCAAGTGATTAACACCCAGACCGGAATCGTGTACCAAAATTTGAATGTCATCAGCATATGTATAACACTTACTGGAATCTATTACTTGATACAGATCATTCATGTACATTACAAAAAAGAGTGGTCAAAGAATGGATCCCTGTGGCACACCTCTAAAAATTTGTAAAGTCAAAGACGATATCCCCTTATGTTCAACATATTTTCACATAATTAATTTACAGTAAAAAGTTCAAGACAAATATAATTATATATTTTTTCTTAGCAGGTTAAGTTTGTTTTAATAAATAAATAAAAAAATAAAGTAAACGCAATCATCCAAAATGTTTGATATGCCGTAACAAACATTTCTCACTTTCAATCTTTCGCGTAAAGAAAATTAAAAAAAAAAATTCTTTATTTGAAATTTTTTTTTGACACCTATTTTAGTAGATTTTTAGAATTTATATAATAAATTGCTGTAAACTAGTAAAACTTCAATATATTGGTCTTTAAGTTAATTACACCAGTCGAATTTGGCTTTAAGAGAGATATTAAAATAAAAAAATCATAGTAAATTTTTCTTTCTAAGCCGTCTGAGAAGTATAATTTTTATCTCTAACAATAAAAATTTTCAGAAACCAAAAAAAAAAAAAAAAAAAAAAAAAAACAATTAAAAAAAAAACTTAAATATGCATAAAAGTTTTTTAAGTGTCACATACACATAATGCTCTTTAGTTATTACTTAATACATTTAAGAAGGCTGCTTTTATTTTAAAGGAACCAACAAAATTATATTCCAGACACTTTTAAGTACAAAAAGTTTTAAAACATTTTCAAACTTTTAAGTAATTTTGAAATCCACACATACGCTATACACACATACGCACGCATATGAGTCTGCATACATATATATATGTAAGTAAATGAGTGTGTTTTTCACTGTGGGCTATTATGTTGGTCTTTTCTATTTTTGGTTTTTTTTTATTACTATTCTGTTCTTGATTTTTCAAAGGAATATCGTAACTGCCTGCCGACTGCTTTCAGCAACACAGTCCAACAAAGTTTAATAGTTTGTGAAATTTGTGTGACAAAGCATATTTGCTGGCTGGCTTATATTTCAAAAATTATTTTACAACAAAGGGACTTATTTAGTAGACTATTGTGTGAGGTACTTTAACAGTTATTAACTTAAAATAACTTAAAAAAAATTCTATGGAATGCAAAGAAATAAAAACAGCTTTTGTCAAAGCATAATTTGTTAATTTGTTGACATTAATACGTATGAGTTTAAACATTGTCCGTCACACATGTACAAAACACGATTTTGTGGCATTAAAAGTTTTTGACTTTTTTCATTTTTTTTTTTTTGGTCTGATATGTACTTTGTAGTATTTTTTTTAAGCAGAAGAAGTCAGTGAACTTTAAAAAGACCAACAGGAAGATTAAAAGTTTTATAAAATACAAAATAGAATATTATACTGAGTTATATACAAAATGTTAGTGACAGGCAGTCAGCCAGGCTCAGACAGACCAACACATTTAACGACATAACAACACACACTTATTCGTAAATTAAAATAAATATCCACTGACATATGTTACACGTATTGGTGAGAGCAGTCTTTTGAAATAGTAAATTCGTTACAAAAATATTGTAGACCTCCTGCGTTTGCTTACAACTATGCTCCAACTGGCAGAGTTTGAATAATATATTTATTAATCGGTGTATTTGAAACGTCATGTGCACTAAAAGATACACCGCATTGTTTGCCAAAATTATATATTTTACCAGCACTATTGAATAGGTGTAAACTAATGTGGTTTCAATATTATTATATACTTATATGTATATAATACTCGACAATTTTATTTAAATTCCTTTTTTTATTATAACAGATTCAACTTAGGAGAATTTCTACTATTGATTACAATACTGAGTTGAACTTAGTAAATTGACGCTGTTTGAGTTAAAGGTTGATTTTCGAATAATACCAGGCCAAATTTATAAAGTTTCGATCATGGTGCAATTATTGGGTGGTTGCTGTACTAAATACATCATATTTTGTTTGTGTAAAAATTCCGCATACTATCAAAAGCATGTTTACAAAACAGAGGAAAATGCAGAAAAAAATTGTATATAAAGAAAATTATTTGTGTATTATTATTTTCATAAATTGTTTATAATGCATTTTAAGCAATGAAGTTGTAGTGCCATCACCGTTACTACTAATGTATACAGCGCTGGCACTTACTCTCCGCTCTAGATATTTAAGAGTGCTTGAAATAAAGACAACACAGTTGATGATTGAATATTGAAGTAAACGGTTGTTTGTGGCTTTTTATTTAAACCTACACTGAAAAACTTTTTCTTGTCTTCTTCAATCAAAATTATTGATCACAGCAGATTTGTATTATAAAAAATCTTTCTTAGGAAAAAAAAAAAAAAAAAAACTTAAGAAAGAAAAAAACCTGAACTATAACCCGTTGTACAAATGTACAAACCAAAAATTTAATTTAAAAAATTATAAAAGTTCATCAAAAATTCAATACATTTATATCTGAAAAACTGTTGTTCAGAAATTTTCTGAATTTTGACATTACTTTTATGAATTTTTTCATTATTTTTCAATCATTGTAACTTTTCATAGAAATAATGAAACAAATTCCATTAAAGTATTTTAATGAAAACCTTCATAAAAGTAATGAAACATTTTAATAAGAAACATGACTTATTTTCATTATAAGTATGAAAGACATATCATATGATTAGTGAAATAATTTCTCTAGATCAAAGAATCAATTTCATAAAGCACATGAAAACTGTACATTAAATTAATGAAAAAGTAACATTTATTTAATGAAGTAACTTTTCTGTACTAATGTAATATATTCATTAAAAATATGAAACTCCTTCATAAGGTCAATGAAGTTATTTCATTTATCTAATTTTATTATTCATTGAGCACCTGAAAAATTTACATTAAATCAATGAAATAGTTACATTTGTTTAATGAAATAATATCATAACACACTTTAATAAAATATGTTCACAAATGTACGTAATAAGATCAGTGAACTATTTCATTTATTCATTGATACTTTATTTCATTACACAAACAATACTATTCCTTGCTTTTGTGAAATTGTAATTTTTTATCCTTTGGACTATGGCGCTTGATATAAAAGCAGTATCATCTGTGTACAGTGAAACTGACTGATCTTTAACTATTTCGAAGTCCGATGTATAAATTGAATATAGAACTGGTGATAACACCGAAAACTTTGTTATTGATTTGCTCGATCAAAACTACAATTTAGTTCTATTATTACCTTGCAAGGATATACATATATAGTCAGATATCGGGGAAAAATCTTTTTCTGCCTTGTAATCGCTATGCTTGTTTTTTGAAACCATTATAAATACGTTAGTTGTAGTTATAGCCCTCTAAAACTTTGATTTAAGATTTATCTGATATTTGTTTACCACAATAAACAAAAAACGTTATTTTGAAACAAATTGAGTTATGCCCTTTTTATATTCAGCCATTGAGGTATATAAACCTTAAGCTTTTAACAGTTAACTTTAATGTTGTAAAATGTTTTAGTTATTTTGTTAAACATTTGGTATTTGAAAAATGAATACATCCCTTGAATATCGCCAACAGAAGTTCGTTGTAATATTAGTGTGTGTGCAGTTTGTTTGCAGCAAAAAAAAAAAAAAAAAATGAACATAAAAACAGGAACAAAAAAAAAAAAAAGAAATTGGAAGATCAGTGAACCTTTATGAACGGCCACAAAAAATGTTTGCTTTATGTTCACATTTTTAAAATATTTTATTATTTTGTTAGGAATTTTACAGCTGTGAATAAATAAAATAGTTTATTATATTCGTATACAATAACTTAATTAAAATGATAAACATCATTACGAACATCATTGTCGTCGAAGTTGTTGTCGTCGTCGTCATCATTGACAGCGACATCGGCATGAACATGGCCAACAACTGCATAATTTATTTTGCGAAATAAATTATATTGAGTATGTTTTAAATTTATCAACGTAAATGTGACTGTGTTATAAAAAATTAAATTTTATATTGTTATAAATATTTAAACATACGAACATTTTAACATAATTGTAATTATACTCGTATGTACGTACGCTCATGTGCTATCATGTGCGTGTATTATATTCGTATCGATTTTTTTGTTTTTTACACAATTCCATCATTTTTGAAACATGAAATACAAAAAGGAAAATAAGCGATATAAATTACACAAACAATTGAGTTGATTAAAAGTCTGACCACCGAAAATTTATCTGTGTGTATTGTATGAATCAAATATGTTCTTTATGTTTAACATCCTTTTTTATTTGTTTTATAATAAAAGTTTTTTTGTTTCTTTAATGGCAATTATTGCAATGATTACACTATTTATATCTGCTGATAATGAAATTAATATAACTTTTGTTTTGTTTGAAATAGCCACGTACTTATTTTCACTTGAGCTTCTGCTGACATGTTTATAAAACAGGAGCCACTCATGTGCCTGATTAAACCTTAACTCGGTTTAAAATATTTTTGATTGAATGTTTACTTGATGCTATAGGTCCACCCGATTTTTTTTCTGATATCATCGTGTATTATACTAATGTATATCTAATCCTTTCTAGGCGCATGTGCTAGCCGATTTCTGTGTGATAATATCACACAGCTTCTTGCAACCTTTTCGAGTAAACAAGGCATAAAAAAAACTTACATCAATGTTAAGTCCATCATTTGGATGATCTGATAGTATAGATAGTAGGTGTCAGATATTTATGAATTCGTGGAAGAACTTTTACTATGATTCATTTCCCATGAAAATCTCAACATTTGAGACCATTGTGCATACCAGTACTGCTTGCAAAATCTTCACTAGTGCTACCATAAGACGATGAAGCCTGCTCAAGCTGTACGTTTTGAAGTACTCGGAAGTTAATATATACTTATTATCACCTACGAGGGCAGATCAAACCCCTAATTTAAAATTTTTCCAAAATTTTTTTATTTATTCATCAATAACTATCTTGTCCAATGAAAGCAATCCCCGTCAGATATAGTACACTTATGCCAGCGTTTTTTCAATCCTAGAAATACTTCTTCAACGTGCTTTATGGTATTGACAACAGCACCAGTTTCAAGTTTTCTTTTAACTCCTGAATCGTACCGGTGAATATGGTAGTTGAGGCATGATAACGGTTCTGTTTTTGGCCAAAAGCTCACGCACAAGCATCGTTGTGTGAGCTTGTGCGTAATCATGGTGCAAAATCCATGATTGTTTTTGTCCATAATTCTGTGCGTTTGCAACAAATGGCTTCGCGCAAATGGTGCATAACTTCAAAGTAAAATTCCTTGTGGCCAGAATTCGTGATGCATCACGTCATTGCAGTTGAAGAAAACCGTCAGTACATCTTTTATTTTTAACCGAACTTGACGTGCTTTTCTCGATCTGGCCTCTTTTGAACGCTTCCATTGGGATGATTGGGCTTTGGGTTCAATGTCATAGCCATACACCCATGATTTGTCACCAGTTACGACGTTTTTGAGGAAATGTAGATCGCCGTTGACGATGTTCAACAGCTCTTGATCGATGTCCGTGCGATGTTGTTTTTGCTCAAAATTTAGTAAAAATCGAAAAGCATGACTAACCTTTTTATCTGTCAAAAACAAACTGAAAACCCGAAAGGACTGATATTGCCAACATATATAACAGACATATGTACCAGCATAACAGAAAAAAAAAATCGAAAATCGAACTTACGTAAGTCACGAAAGCTGATAATAAATGTTATTTTTGGATCAGGCTACACAGAAAAAAATTTGTTTCGTGTTCAATAAGGAAATTCTTTAAATCAATTAATAAATTGTTTGAATGCGGACCTGTAAAGGAATTCGTGGATTCAAAGAAAATTTTAGTAAAATTAATAATTGATCGAAAACAACAACAAAATACGATATCTAATGGCGTTTTCTTTTCTCGATAAAGTTTAACACTTTCAATATTGTTTTGCCAAAAAAGTACAGAAGTATACAGTTTTCTCATTTTTTTTTTTAAGATATTTGTAGTTATTACGACATCTGCTTTTCATCTCAATAAAACTTCAATTTTAAAACTGGAATTTTAAGAAAAAAAGTGCAGCATAAATGCAAAACTTTTTCAGAAAAGAAAATGGCATAAGTTTTTTTTTTTTGGTATTTATGTCAAAAATTTTGTTGATTTTATTTTTACTATCATTTTTTCTGTGTATGTATATCACCTCATGAACGTGACCACATGCAGAATGCTTATGAAACTACTTTAAAATAATATGATTTACACTAACGAACTATTTGACAAAAAGTACGTACTTTCCAAAAACGAATTGTATCTACTATGGAATTCTCTGATTTAGTTAATCAATTGTTTGAATATGGAGTTGCAAAGGAGTAGATTCAAACAACAATTTAGTAGAAATAGTTGGCAAAATAAAGCAGCTATTTCTTCTGAAAATAAATAACATTAAGTTCAGGATTATTCTTTGGTAAAAAATATAGCTGAACAAGTTTTGCTTTGGCAAAACTTATTCAGCGGGTAAACAGTCCTTGGTTTATTGTAGCAAATAAAATTCTAGGAAGCCGTGCAACTTTTGTTGTGTTGGCTTTTAAAAACCTTACCAAGGGTATAAATTTGCAGAAAGGCGATCAGCATTGGCCCTGGCTCGTTCTGCTTGTAGTTCAAACCGGGCTGATGATGGTTGTTTAAACCTAAAACGCAAAAAGGGGGAGTTAGTATCCCTTATGGTGTGTGGCTTTTTTCGGTTACTAACTACTTCCCGAGAGTCTGCCTTTACAACACATACCTTTACTGTAAGAAGCCAGTATTGATGGTTAACGGGTTAGTTGGTTTAAAGGTTGATACTCTTAATTAACATTGATTGCTGGAAAATTGCATACAGGAGGGATTAGAATATAACTCCGAACTTCTCAACAAGAAGTTGCTCATATGGCTACAAATAAATAGCAAAAATTGCTACTTGTGTGAGCCTAGAAATATACACGGGGGCGCTGTTTTATCGTGAATAATTCACTCCGTGGAATCGGTTCATCATCAGATAAGATCGTAAAGGCTGGTGTAAATCTTTTCCACTACTGTATGCAAATTTCTTCTGTTTTCAACTCTGCCTTAAAATTAATTCATAATCTGCACTATTCTTCGGGTGTATGAACTGGTGGATCAATATTTTATTACTTTCCTGTAATATTGGCTCAAACCTGATCGGCTCTTATAAGAAATAATTGTTCAATTTGTTAATTTTAAGATAATAACAAACTTCATTTTCTCTACTTCTTATTTTTCCGTACATTTCGCTTTCAAAACCTTTACAGCAACTACAAACTTCTATTTGCTAAAACTACTTTAAATTAGTAATTTTGGTTGCCAGATTTAGTTGCCATCTATAACACCTTCTTAGCCACTGGCAGGCAATGCAAATAAATTTCGGTTGCTATCGATAATCGACCTATAATTGTGTTAAAAAAATAAATTCTTTATATACTCGTATTATTTTGACTTATACTAATCATAAGCATACTCTCTTCAATCGTTACTACAATGGATTTTGCTTTGACGAGATTAAGGATCTTGTGCATCATCCAGAGCACATCCATTTGTGGTCGATTGCTCGGGGAGTAGTACTACGCATTACAGAGAGAGTTCGTTTTTCAGCCGTACGCTTCGCCTGTGGAATATGTTGTCAGCAGACGTATTTCCTGTCTGTTATAACGTTGGAAAGTTCAAGTCAAATGTTCACAAACACTACTCCCTTTTTCCCCTCCTCACAACCTATTTTCCTAGTTCTGGGACAATGTCTGTTATAACGTTGGAAAGTTCAAGTCAAATGTTCACAAACACTACTTCTTCTTTCCCCCTTCTCACAACCTATTTTCCTAGTTCTGGTACAATGCGCGGCATATGTAGGGGTCATCCCCTTAGTACTAGTCCAAGATAAAAATAAAAAAAACAGTGACTCGGCTTGCATATTTGGTACTTATGGCATGGCAAATATTTTCATTGGGACTTTTAAAGCTTAAGTATTCTAAAAAAAAAGTTTTTAAATATAAAATATTTTATTTTTATTCAGAATGTTAAGAGTTTTCTCAAGCTAAATAATAAAATGCCAATAAAGGCTTAAAGATATTTATTTTTCTTTATTTTTTGTAAACAAAATATATTTGTCCTGCTCAATTCTGATACTGCCCATTACTTTTTTTATTACAAGTGCCCTGACCTCCAAAAAAGTTTTCAACTTTAATTTTCCTAAAAGTGATAATAAGCTTTTGGGAATTAAACTTCAAAAATAGTTTGGAAACTTCATTAGATCACATGATAGGAGGATTTTTATTAAAAAATAAAATTTATTTCGTCTATTTGTGTAAAAGTATGCAGGATAAAATATAAAATACTTAAATTCAAATAGTTGACATTGAACCTGTGCCATTAATTATCAGCTTATACAACAAAGTTTTATTAAAGCCTTAAGGTTAAAATATGCAACATTGAACAAAACTTCTGCCTTTTCTTCAATAATAGATACTTACTAGCTGCACAAAGACTTTAAATGGAAAAGATAAAAGCTTTAAGCAGCCGAAATAGAAAGAGTAACTTGAAAATTAAACAAATATAATTTATAAATTTTTTAACATTCTCTTCTACCATTAAAAGTCGTACGTTGAGAATTCCCTGTACCAAAAAAAAAAAGGAAGGAAAAAAATCCACTACTACATTTTACTTACTAATAAATTCTATATGAAATGACTGCTTTTTGGTTAAATTTCTAAAAGCATATGTACATACGTGTGTGTGTGTGTGTATAGCTTTAGTGTATGAGCAGGCAAATATTTGTACTCTGCTTATGCTGCTGTGTTATTGGTAGTTGTGAATTTTTGTGCATTGAAAAACGTAACGTGCTGTGTATGAATATAGACAGAAAGCAGGAAACTTCGTAGCAAATGTTCAAACCATTAATTATTTCTGTCGCACGCCCATTGCAATAAACTAAAATATTATTATTTTTTTATTTTTATTTTTATTTCATTCTTTCTCGTACTTGTGCAGGCACTTTTTTTTTTGGAAATTGTCAATATGTAAGTATGTGTATATATGTAAGTACCCCGCAGGAGATGGATCGAGTATTCGAGTATAACTAGTACTATACTAGTACACTATTTACCAGTATTTACTAGTTCACAACATGCTCAAATTAACATTGAGTGTGCTAGGAAAATCACTAGTACTGTAAGTTCTAGATTGTACAGTAGTTGGTTCTACCTGTACACTATTAGTACTATTGGTTCTAGATACTTACTGTTTTGGTACTTTCGAACTAGTTTTATAACAGTTTTTTTTTATAGAAAACAGTTATAAGTAATTTAAAAAATTAGTTTTTTCAATGATTTTATTAAGAAATATAACTAACTAGCTTAAACTAATGAATATTAATACATTATTAAAATATAAAATAATATTAGGGAAACATTTCTAATCGAACAAAAAGCACTTTTTTTTGAAGCCTTGAAGATAAAAAAACTTAAATATTAAAGCTTACTTACTTACTTTTTTTTCTGAGCTAACTTGTTCAGTGAGCTGTGGCACTAAGATGTTGTCATCGTTCACTGTTTTTTTCATATTCTTCACACGGTTGGTTTTAAAAATTCTTTTTTTTTTTGAAGCTACAAAGCTTTTTGCAAAACTACTTCAGGCTTATCAGCAAAAAAAGCTATGACATATGCAAAAAAATGAATAATAATAAAACTAGCATTTACCCGCGACCTTGTTTGCGAAGAATAGTGGCATGTTTCATAGTGAGGTGTAAACTAAATTATAAAATTTTTATAACCAAAATATGACTATATATGAGGTCTGATCAAAAAATAATCGTTATTTTCAAATTTCGTGAGTTACATTTGTTTGATTTTAGCATTTTTGTCTGTTATGTTGGAACGGATGTCTGTTATATATGTTGCCAATATCAGCCATTTTGGATTATCAGTTTGTTTTTGACATACAATAAGGTTAGTCGTGTTTTGGTGCGTCCTTCGATTTTTTACTATTCGAAAAAATGGATCAAAGAAATTGTATTAAGCTTTGTGTAAAAAATGAAATTAAATGTGCAAGAACATTTGATATACTGACTATGGCGTTTACCAAGTTTATGGGAACAGAACACAAGTTTGATTGTGGTTTACCGGTTTAAGGATGGCCGAGAAGATGTCAATGCCGATGCTGGTCCTGGTCGCCCTAGCACATCAACAACCGATGAAAATATTGAAGCAGTGAACAAAAATATTTTGGATAATCGTGGAATCACTATCAGAGAGGTTGCTAATGATACTAGCATATCGTCAGCTCATGCCAATAAATGTTTTAGGCATTAAACGTGCGACAGCGAAGATTGTTTCAAAATTACACAATTTTGAGCAAAAACGACGTCGCATGGACATCGCTCCAGAGCTGTAGAACATCGTCGTTTTGCTTACAGTTTTCTTGCGTGAGTTTTAGCCAAAAACTAAACCGTTATCATGACTCAACTACTGTAATCACCGGACTTGGTACAAGCTGACTTTTTCCTCCTCCCAAAGTTAAGCGTTTTGCTGCGATTGAGGAGATAAGGTGTTGTCGATACCAAAAGCCGCATTGAAGAAGTTTTTCGTGGATTTAAAAAAAATGCTGTTAAAAGTGTATTATATCTGAGGGGGGTTACTTTGAAGGGGACAAGATAGTTATTGATGACTAAATAATTTATTTTTTTTGAAAAAACTAATAATAAGGGGTTTTTATCAGCCTTTGTATATGTTGACTATTGTTTCTTCTGCACCAGAACCCTTTGAAAAGCCAAACTGCCTTTCAATTAATATTCTGTTCGTATTAATGATAAATAGTCGAACCTATTTCTAATATATGATGGTATCGTTCCACGCTAAAGGCCGGGGCACATAGAATCCGTCGTACGTTATACTTTGCCTTTTTCAACTGACAGCTAAGTTGAAATACATGTAGGCTTATGAGCTTTGTCACATTCGGTACTTCTCCGTCAACGCAAAGTATTAAAGTTGAGCAACTTTCAACTTTTAACGTACGTTGAGAGCTTTGACAACTATGTGGTAATATTTTTTGTATATTTTAATATAATTTTTCGTTCAAAAATTAAATAAATTGAAAAAAAATTGTGTTAGATTTTGTGTGCTGTGTCTGAAATATAAATTCAAAGATTTTAATCAAGCTAAAGTAAAATGCAGTTGGTTTTATATCCGTTATCAAAGTGCTGATTGTGCCAACTTCATACTTTGTACACGTGATGTCAGTTGATAAAAGAGACGGACAAAGTACGACGGATTGTATGTGCCCCGGCCTTAAGAATATCACCTACAACTGAAGTATGTTTACCCAGAATACTATTTATAAACCTCCAGGTCTTTTCTACGTCACCAGCCGATATTGAAATATTTGTTCTATAATAATGTTCAATAAATTTCTATTACTGGTATTAATGGTTTTACTGATGCATTTCAGACATTCCGCAACAAATTTGTCATCTGTTTCCTTTCTTCTAGCATTTAACAGTTTTTGTTTTACTTAGTTTAACAGGGTCTTTATAACTTATGGTGCAATTTTCGAAGATATATTAACTGTTTTGTTTCTATTTTCTATTGAAATATTTTTTAAAATTATACATTTTTTAATTACCTTTTAAGAATTAATTTTTTGATATACTTACATATACTTATGTATTATTCTAAGAATTTAAATATTTTAAATTTATTGTATCACTTTTTTAGCACCCATAAAATGTTGATGACACAGTTTACTTAGATGTACGAAAAAATAACTGACATACGCTTTTTGTTACTTTTTGATATTTTGTTTTTTTTTATTTAAAGAGTATTGCTGCATTTTTTTTTAAGAAATAAGGAAATACAAATGTCAGTTCTCATACATCTACAAATAAACTACTTAGTATCTTGCTATAAAAGCTCTGAAACTTATTGAACTAGTGCTTGTTTTTCTAGTAATTTCACTGTTAGCTTTCACACAACTAACACTTAACCTTCTGCAGGGTATATAAAGTTGTATGGTTGAATGTGTCTATGTGTAGGTGTGTATGTGTGTGAAGATTTAAATAAGTTTTCAGTACATGTGACAGTTTTTATTAATATGGAAAAGTATACTTTTTCCTATTTTTACAAAAATATTATTATTTTTATTGCATCTCTTTAATGAGAACTCTTGTAAAAAGTCGCTATATAGTATATAAAAATTAAATTAAGAAAATGAGAAAATTTTTTTTCTCGTTAATTATATATAAAGAAGATCCATTTTATTTAAAAAATTCCCGAACTAATATCTAGCAGGTGGCAATGTTTAAATATACTTATGTGAACTATTTACTTAAGTCTTAAGTAAATACTATTCAAAATTAGGGTAACTACTAATTTTGAGTCCTTAAATTGGTCCAAAAATGTTGTCGTAAAGAATAATATAGTTTTCCCGGCTGATAAACCAACAGCTATAGCACATTATCACATAAATAGGAGTAATATTATCATCTTTACTTTATTTCAGGCAGAAAAGCAAAGGTTGCAAACTTGGCAGCAGAAAACTCTGAGCTAAGCCACGCTTGGTGACCGGGTAAGAACTGATTCCGAATTGGGGATGGTGTATTTAAATAATTTGAGAAACGTTTTCGTTACCAATAATACAGCGAATGATACAGCTGAATTGCCATCATATGCTATTAAGTCGCCTCTGTCTTTGAGACTTATATACATATCAAAACGTCGAACACATTATTAAGAACTCAAACTCCAGGAAAGCTCTAGGTGTTGATAAATTCACTGGCAAAATGCTTAAGCGGTTACCTCGCATAGCTGGAAGAATTCTTCTTTTTATTTTGAACGCTATTTTATACCTTGAGTATTGTCCTGCAGAGTGTAAGGTGTCTATGATTATTATGATAAACTAGCCGGGGAAGGATCCTTTGGGTAGGCTGTAAATTTACAATAGAATCATATAGATCAATAAGTCTACTTATTGATCTATATGATCAATAAGTAGACAATTCCAACAATTCAAAATTGTTGGAAAAGTTAGTAATGGTGAAGTTTACTCCAATATTGAATGATGTGGGATGTGTCCCTAATCATCAATTTGGCTTTCGGATGAAACAAAGCACCATAGGACAAACACACAGACTAGTAAATGTCATACGAAAGACTGTTGAGGACAAAACGTATTGTTCAGGTCTATTAGTTAAAATTTTCCAAGCATTTGAAGCAGTTGCTTGCCTGCAAACACTCAAAAGCTTCTGGAAAGTGGCCGGAAATTTACTATCAGAGAAGGCGATTTTATCAGCCCAACTCAACTAATTGAGGCAGCATACTGAGACCTACTATGTTTGATTTACGCTCACTTTAATATTTGCAGGTGACACGGCGTTCTTGAGCGTTCATATTAGATTCAAAAAATTTTCTGCAATATATTTCAATATTAGAGAAATGGATAAGATTTTGGAAAAAGAAAGCCAATGAACAAAACTGTACTCATTTTACATTCACTCAGCGCAAGCAAACATGTTTGCCTATCAAAATTTACAATCTACCACAGCACAATGAAGTCAAGTACCTTGGTGTTCACCTCTGCGAACATCAATGCAGCGCAACTAAATTGACATATGGACAGAAGCTTGTTTGTGTAATATGTTTTTAGTTTTATCTTGTTTGTATGAATGTGGTGTAAATTTATAATAAGCAGATCAATAGCTGCACACTGGGTTAGATGTGACAAAAATTCTTAACAATATGGTTACATTAGGAGAATATACTTTGGTTCCACTAATTTCAGTTGAGGAATTAAGACTTTTGGTAAATAAACACAAAAGTAGCAGAGTTAGGTGAAATAAAGGGGGTTATTCAAAAAATTTTATTGGATTTTTGTATGCATTTTTGACAACTTTATTATAAAATAAATTTTGTAGTTAGTTCTGTTGGCCAACGTACACTGAGTTTAAAACAAGAAAAATATCCAAAGCTAGCTAGGAGTTATCGATATACTAGTATGCCGAATGGCTTTGACAACATTTTCCAAAATATAAACCTAAAAAGCTCAGTAAATATGCTGGAGAAGATCATATTTTAAGTAAAGATCAGTTTGATTTCAGGATATGTCATTCAGATTAAATGAATTTCGAACCTGATCATCAATAACAGGAATCATCGTTGAAGTGCCGGCATCAATTTCACATCAGATATCAAATCGCAAAGACTTCACTGCAATGATAATACTAAAAATTACGCTATGCTCATGATTTCCCGATAGATGACATAGTTTAACCTATGTATTTGAAATTCATCTAAGATTGTATGAGTATTGTTTCGTGACGTCATTTGACCAATATGCGAAGAAGATTGCAGTTTTGTGTGAGGTTCTACAATTCATGAGTACACAGCCTTTCATACAGATAATACAGGGATTACTACTTGAGGGCAAGTTTCTAATGGCATAGAGAAGAGTATGAAGAAGGGATTCAGTTAATTTTGTCATTGAATATGAAACAAGAAAATTGTTTTCTTTTCAAAAAAACTTCAAACAACTGGTATTACCTGTATATCTGTACAATAGATTTTAAGGTTTTTTTTAATTTAATTATATGTTGGCCAACTGAACGATAAAACTAAAATTTCTTAATACTGCCCACTGGCATAAAATCATAACTCTAATCATTCGCACTTTACAGAAGCTTTCTCTAATAATTTTCACCATTAACACATTACATCTACAAACAAAATTTGTACACAATTAAATTTGGAATTGCCAACAGACATTCAAACACACATGCACAAGCGTTCATCCACTGACAACACAAGTTTTGTTGTTTTCGTGTTTGAATTTTGTTGGTTATATTACATGAAGTCCATTAGACCAACACATGTTTATAAAACTGTATGTGTTTTTATTTGATTGTACGTTCATTAACAGATGTTTAATGTTTGGCCAATTGGCACTTATGGTTTAAATTGTGCAAATGGCCATCTAATAAAAATTCAACTAACACCCCATTAAAATCTTTGAAAGCGTTCACATTAACAAAAATATATGTATTTGTTTTTTGAAATATGTGGAGTGCTTTTAGTTGATGGAGTAGTTTATTCTCTATACACATATATACATGTACATATTTTTAATGGATCTAAGCTTATCAATATCTAATGAAATTTATATTAATGAAACATTTGTAGAAAAAGTGATTTTATTGACTCATTGCTGTGATTTAAAGTCTAGATTTTCATAATGTTTTTAAGTACAAGCGGAAAACAGCTATAACAAAACGTAAGCTGAAAAGAAAATCAATCCATCTGTACCAAGATCAACCCCAATCAGTGTCAATAATACGGTAAGTACTAATAACGATGCGCATGATTCAAGAACGCACTAAATATATTTAATCTGGAATCCGGACTTGAAATAAACCAAAAATGGGATTGATATGAGAACGGCGCGCTTGATTCAAGAACGCACTAAAACATATTTAATCCGGAATCCGGACTTGAAATAAAACAAAAATGGGATTGATATGGGAAAATGTAAGACCGAACCAATCTTAAAATGCTATTGATTCAATAATTTTAAAATTGATTCAACTAAAAGCAATTTAAATTAAATTTTTGGCTTGTACATATGTACATCGGGTTTTAGTTCAAGTTTTTCCTTTCTTAAGTTTTTTCTTAAGAAGGAATTTTTACAATACAAATATGCTGTGATCAATGATTTTTGATTGACAAAAAAAAAATAATAATTAAATCTTTAGCAATTTAGTCTGTTAGTATAAAATATACGAGGGCTGATCAAAAAATAACCGTATTTCAAAATTTTTTTTAGACCAATTTATTCTCAAACGCGCTTTTTGGTATCGCCAACATCTCCTGTTTCGACTTTTCTTTTATCTCCTCAATCGTAGCAAAACAATTTCATTTCATCGGTGTCTTCAGTTTTGTCCGATGAATACGCTGGTTGTGGCATGATAACGGTTTTTTTTTGCTCAAAAACTCACGCCCACGCATTGATGTGTGAGCGGGTGCATTATCATGGTGCAAAATCCAAGATTGTTTTTTCCACAATTCTGTGCGTCTCTGACGAATTGCTTCGCGCAAACGGTGCATAACTTGAGGGTAATATCCTTTATTGACCGTACGACTTTGCGGCAAGAGTTTATGATGCACCACGCCATTACAGTCGAAGAGAACAGTGGGCAAAACCTTCACATTTGACTGAATTTGACGTGCTTTTTTCGGTCATGTCATAGCCATGTCATCTATGATAAGTCACCAGTTATGAGGATATCTGAACAATCTTAAATTGCTGACATTGCCAACATATATAACAGACACGTGTTTCAATATAACAGAAAAAAAATTGCGAAAATCGAACATACGTAACCAATGAAATTTGAAAATATCGGTAATTTTTGATCACACCATGTATTTGTGGCATTCTAATTCATAGCAATCATTTTATTCTATTTTTATATCGAAAATTCTACAAATTTATTCACAAATGTTTTTAAAATTATAAATTTCAACTTATTATAAGTTTAGAGGAGGGTAGCGGCTGCAATAAATTTTTTTTTTAGAAATTATTAATCGTTAATAACAACTAAATAGTGCTATTATGTGTTTAATAATAATATTTTTTCGATTATAAATTAGACTGTTAAAATTTAATTTGTTGGTCTTGTATAGTAAAATATAAGACTTGTTCTTATTATTATAAGACTTATAATTATAAGACTTGTAATTATAAGACTTGATCTTGTTGTGTACGGAGACAATAAATAAATGAAATGAAATGAAACGAAACGAAACGAAACGAAACGAAACGAAATGAAATGAAATGAAATGAAATGAAATGAAATTAAATTAAATTAAATGAAATGAAATGAAATGAAATGAAATGAAACGAAACGAAATGAAATGAAATGAAATGAAATTAAATTAAATTAAATAAAATGAAATGAAATGAAATGAAAGAAACAAAGAAACGCATTTAGTTGCGTTTCTGAACTCAGTTGACCCAGTGAAATGAAATGAAATGAAATAAAATGAAATGAAATGAAATGAAAGAAACAAAGAAACGCATTTAGTTTCGTTTCTGAACTCAGTTGACCCAGTGGCATAGTTGAATATTGAAAAATAAATCACTTATTCGGCAAAAAAACAACTGTTTATTTGAATAATTACGAATTTATCACACAAGCCTCGTAAAACTTCTAAATACTTCAAATACAATAAAAGGTTTTTAAAAAATATTTTTATTATTTTTCAATATGCAAATAAATTTAATAATAATAGAGATGGCATTAGTATTATTGGAAACCATCAATTTACTGTTTTTGATTTCTTAAAAAATTTCGCCCACCATAATAAATCAAAAAAAAATTTGAGCTGGAAAAAATTAATATAATGGGATATTAAAATAGAAATTTCAATTATCTAATGTGTTAAACATTTATTATTTTCAAGGCTCACAGATGTTTTAATTGGTTGTGCAAATCATCAGAATTATTAAAAAATTAATAAAATATTTGTTTATTATTGAAAAATCAACTAAAAATATTTTATATATAAACGTAATTGAACAGAAACAATATTGAGGGCAATTTTACCAATTAACAAAATCTTCCTATACACAGAAAAATTCAAAACCACATAAGTTTTAAATCGTTCACTAATGATTTAGATTCATTCGATTTCGAATTAAAATGCTTTTATAATAAACTAATTTTAACGCCAGACTTTGTCTGTAGTCTGTTTTCAGTAGCCTGCTTTGGCGTGAAACCAAAGCTAAATAACATATAACATACATTTCAATAAATTAAAGTTAAAAAATTGTAAAATCTTTTATAAAGAACAAAACACAAGATCTCAAGCTGAAAAATTATATATATTTACGGCCGTATTCATAAAAAATATTGTATGTTTATTAAACAGCTATTTGACAAATTTCCCATAGAAATTTGTCAAATAACAGTTTAATAAACATAAAATATTTTTTATGAATAAGGCCATTAATAAACAAACATATACAAATATTAAGGTAAAATGAATTTTGGAAATTTTGTTTGCTTCTTGATAATACATCCATACTGCTTGAATTAATAATATTTTCTTAAGAACACACATCGAATAGAAATCCGCCTTCTTAATTTAAAATTTATTTAATTTTTTTCTTAATTAATTTAATTTATATAATATTTCAAAATTTTAGTTATGTTGCGAATATCGGCGAAGTTTAAAGTGTTCTTTAATTTAATTTTAATTTGATACAGCATGATTAATGTATAAATAGAACTACGAGGGCGGATTGATATTGAAGATATCTAAGTACGAAAAAAAAATTTCTAATTCAAAAACCATTTATTGCTCAGCAGGCTATCTTTTAGCCTGACTTTTTTATACCATCGGAATAATATGATTTTGGGAACCCCTCAAATTACGCGTTACTTTTGCTAGGTTTCTTCGTTGGTGATGAATATTCTTCCTGCAGGCCATTTTTTCAAGTTTGGAGATACGTCGGATCTAATGCTGTGTGAACCGGTGAGTTGTCTTAAAGAAAAAGCAATTTTTCTTCTTTAAATGTGGTGGTTGTTTCTGGATTGCATGAGTCAATTGCTCCAATAATGCAATGATAATATTTTTCTGTGATTGTGGATCAATGAGCAAAATTCCTTGTACATCTCAAAATATAGTGGCTGGCCGTAAACTTGCCAGCCGATTTAACTGTCTTCACGTTCTTCGGAGCACTTCCACCAGCTTCCACCCTTTGTTTCGATTGACTTTTGGTTTCAGCTGTGTAGTGGTGGAGCCACGTTTCATCAACAGTTATTAATGTCGATGCCAAAAACCAACAGGATTACGCTTTATTATCACCAAACATCACTGTGAAGTGGTCTGTCGAAATCGCTTTTGTTCGACACTGAACAAACGCGGCACCCATCTTGACGATAGCTTTTTCATATGCAAATGTTCATGCAAAATGTCAAACACACGTTCATATGATTTGTTTATCATTTCAACAATCATAACGATATCGAGGATTTTCTTGATATTTTCTTCAGTTACCAGCTCTTTTTTTTGCCTTTCTGTTTATGGTATTGTTGCAGTGCTTATTCGCCCACGTTTAAATTCAGCTATTCAAGATTTGTCTATGTATTCTGACAAAGCAGACTCATTGAGCTTTTCTTGAGTTCCTTTCGTCGCTTTCCCTTTCAAATAATAGTATTTCATCCCTGCACGAAATTTATTTTTTTCCATTTTTCAAGAAACACAAAAATTGCGCACTTCGAACGACTACAACAAATAAACTTATTGATAAATTTGGGTGAAATTTTACCAACTGAGGTTCGACAGTTCGTAATTAAAAAAATATATATATATTTGTGTTTGTGCTGCCATCTAGCGCTAGGTAGCTCTAATATTACCTATATCCTAACAGATTTTTGGGATATAAAGTTGAATGTTTGCGAATATTATCCAAAAATTTCAAAAGTCTGTTGACGTTTAGGGTAGCTCCTATGAAATGTTGACGTATAGACGGCTGAAAATCATAAAGAACAGTTGGGGGATTCAAACGGTGTCATATCACGCATAATGTCATAATATTTTATATTCTGCTTCGAACAAGAAAGTCAGAAAGTACTCGTAATAAGACTTTTTAAATAGAGTTTGCTGTAACTAAACCGTAAATATCTCAGCTGACTCAAATTTAAAATAATTTATGTCAGAATGCTCACAGTATTCATATATTTTCATACTAATATTTTTAGACTTATGACTTAATGACGACAACCCTTTGAATACCATAAGTATTTTTATAAATTTATTAAAAATTTTAAATGGTCGATATAATGCTGCATGAAAAAGTATTTAATAATACAATTATAGTGACAATATGTATTAAAAAAATTGCAGCAAAATATAGCTACATTAAAATGAAATATTTTGGCTGAATGCAAAGCTATAAATGAACCAGAAAATAATACTTAGTTTTGTGGAAAAAATTGGTTAAAATTCAGTTTTCTCAAAGGTAAAACAAAATTTTTATGGCCAGAAAAAGTTAAACGTGCGTAAAAAGTTTTAAAACTTTTAAGTTTGAAAATTATTCATTTCTGCTGCTTTTTTAATTTTTTTTTTCTTTTGTGGCTCTTACGCTGCTTTTAAATTGCAATTTGCCGAGAAAGCAAAAACTTTAAAGTACAAAATAAAGGTTTATTAACCCTTGTAAATTTTGCTCTTTCTTTGTTTTTTTTTCTTCTGTCATCTACACATAATTTTTGTTGTTTTAGTTTTCGTAGTTTCTTTCAGGGTTTATTTGTTTAGGTGGTTGTTGTTGTTGTTGTTGCTGTTATTCTTTTTTATGTTCACATATTTTAAGAGATTATCACACTTTTTTTTCTTTGCCTCCCGGTCCTGAAAATTGGAATGAGGTAACATTTTGAGATATAAGATGAGGTGCATTTACAATGAATAAAAAGAGTTTCGAAAAGTCTGCAATCTGTCTTTCAAAGTTGGTCTCTATCATCCAAATGATGCGGAAATTTTTAATAAACAAAACTTTTCCCTACAACAATATTTAAAATTGCGCCTGCGCCTTATTTGTACAAGTAAAGCGGTTCACTTGTGTTTCACCAAGCAAAAGTTCAAATACAACAACTGAAAGAATAATGCAAAAGCAAATAGTGACCGGTAACTTCAAAATGCACACTTTTCTCATTGACGTATTTGTAGGTTTATATATGTATGTGTGCACACAGCAAAGAGGGAAAAAATATTTCCCTTTTCAATTCGCTTGTTTCGGGTCAATTTCATCTGTTCTCATGTAGATATATTAAATCTGTAAATCATTTATTTGCTCAACAATCTGGTAGAGTGGCCATATATTTCAATGACAAAATAAGTATTATAATGAACACAAGTGTATTTGATGTACAAAAATCAATTTAATCATAAATGAAAATAAAATTAAGTTCAAGAATTTATGACTATATACTATTTTTATACTTAAAAACAAGTGGGTTTTCCACCATAATTAGCCTGTGGAAAACCCACTTTTTTTTTGAAAATAAAATTAAATTAAATTTATATTTTGTTCTGAAGGGTTTGCCAAAATTTGGCTTTTTACAATAGCCGCTACTTCAACTAATGCGGAAAAAATTACAGTATTAGTTTTGATAAACTGTGTTTTAAAATGTGCTCATTTTGAGTTATATTGGGGTATCAAAAGAGCTTATATACTCGTACAGCATGCTGCACAAAAATATTTGGAAAAAAAACTATCTAACTATTTAACATACAGTGTTCAACTTTCCTGTAAACATCATAGTCAGTGTTGCCAGACTTTACCCTAATTTTGAAGATTTTACAAGCAAATTAAGATTTTAAGATTTTTTTTTCGTAAAAATTAAGATTTTTGGAGCTTAGTATTCTAGTAAATGTGTGAACTGTAAACTGACCCCTCGTTTTCCTACATATCCATCCTTTATTGCAACATAGTCATATCTCAAAAAAGCTCGTTTCGAGAAAAACGCATTTAAAAGTTTTAGTTTCCATACAAGTCTTAGCAAATTTTTTGAGAAAATATCTCCTAAAGAAAACAGTTGAAAAACAATTTGAATAAATTTTTGGCACAATATAAAAGGTAGTACTGTTAACAATTCTGCATTGTTAACTCGAAAAGCTCATTTTTTGAGATATGACTATGTTGCAATAAATGAGCAATATGTATATAAAGGGTAGTTAAATTTTAAATTATTTAGAAATTATTCTCATTTCTTTTCGTTATGATAATATTGGTATGATTCAATTATGCATAGAGCAAAATAGCGGCCAAATCTTCAAACCGACTTTGCCGGCACACCTCCATCCGATGGTCCTAACTTTTCCAAGACGCTGAGGCATAGTTACCAAATTACCTCATCCTTTAGCTGTTAAATTATTGCTGGCCTATCGACGTACACCTCTTGTTTCAAATATACCTGAAGAAAAAAGGCAAGTTGCGCCAAATCACATGCTCTTGGTGGCCAATTGACATCATCACTACGTGAGATAACACGGCCATAGAATTTTTTGCGGAAAAGAACCATTGTTTCGTTAGCTGTGTGGCAAGTGGCACCGTCCTGTTGAAACCACATATCGTCCACATCTTTATCTGTCAATTCGGACCACAAAACGTTAGTTATTATCTGACGATAGTGGACACCATTCACAGTAACTGCTTGACCGGGCTCATTTTGGAAAAAATGCATTCAGCCTTGTGTTTGCATTAGGTTTTCGAAAACTACTCTTGGATTATCATTCACCCAAATGCGGCAATTCTTTTCATACACGAATCTACTGAGGTGAAAAAATGCCTCATTACTGAAGATGATTTGTGTGAAAATTTATCATCCACTGTTAACATTTCTTGCTTTAGGTCTTGAGGTAATTGCACCTTGTACGCATGCAAGTGCAAGTTTTTATGCATAACGTTCATCAACGACGAGCGTGAGAGTTGCAATTGTTGGGCACGACGACGATTTGAGGTGGACTGCTCTTGAGCCACACTATCGCGAGTAGCGGCAGATCCGGTATGCAAAATTTTTGCATTATATTTCCGATCATTCGCGCATTTGGATTATTAAATTGACCGATAAAATCGCAAAGTACACGACTTGTATTTTGATTTGAACGCCAACTTTCTTAATAACCGTGAATAGCTTAAGCGCGTTGCTCGGCCGAAACTTTTACATTATTCAAATTGAGTTAGTCTGAAGTTCAGAAATGTTAAACAAAATGCCAAAAAAAACTTGATGTTTAGGTGTGCTGTATAGTACTAATTAAGATACTACTAATTTGAGAAAGATATTTGGTTAAATTGAATTTTTGTTTTTAGTTTGTTTTTATCTTGTTTTTTATTAAAATTTTTATCCTTTTGTTATAATGAACAAGTACAATTTTTATGACTAACGTAAGAGATCACAAGCAAAACATTTAAAGATTTGTTTTTCTAAAATTAAAATATTTTCTTGCATGTGAGGATTTTTCGACAAAAAATTCTGGTACGACTGATCATATCATAATAAATAATTTTTTCCCTTTATCTTAATTTTATTTATTATTATCATTTTTTTTTTATAAAAGTAAAAAAATAAAATTGATATATTCAGTCCGATTACAAATGAAACCTCCTTGGGAGTTTTTTCTCTTTTTTCCAATTATGAGCAAAAAGTGAGTTGATGTTTTATGTTATTTTCTTCTCTCCATTTATAAAAAATACTTAAAGGTGATCAACTCTTCAATTCCTAGTGTGTAGTTAACGAAAATAGAATTTTATTTTGAATTCAGAAAAGCACTTTACTTGAAAAATAAATTCCGAGAGGAATAAATTCCTTGAGAAATAAATTCCGTGAGAATATTCATAATTGAGCTGATTGTGTTTCTGGGAAAAACATCTTTTGTAGCATTGTTAAAGTTTTGTTTTCGAAGTGGAACGAAATTAAATCAAATCAATTTAGTGAAAAAAATTTCTCGTTAAAAATTTTTGCTGTTTTTTTGAAAAGTAACGAAATTAAGTCAAATTAATTTAGTTAAAACATTTTCTCGATACAAATTTTTAAAGTTAAAAAACAAAAATTAACAGCCTTATGTCTAATAAAAATCCCTATGCTAACTAACTAGCTGCTAAGTTTTTTTTTGTGTAAATTCCTATAAGGGAATTTACGCCGTAAGTTTTCAAAGTCAAACTAAATTATCTGGTGCTAAAAACATCTTCGTTATTTGCAGTTAAAAACGCTCTTATCTTATTCAGGATAAATTTAGGTATGATAACTAAGCTTCAGAAACTTATTATAAGACCAATTAAAAATAGAACTTATATTTTCTGAATAATAACTTTTCTCAATTCTTTAGTTTATATTCATATTCATTACGTGATATTATGTACTTAACCCATTGATAACTAAACTTAAAGTTGTAGTTTCAAATCTAAATGAAGTTTACTTCTCTAAGTCTGGTAGCCCGCTATGTTAATTACAAAGCATGGAAGTCCCGTGGCAAGATAAAAATAATATGTATTTTAAAGATTTATTTATCTTTCAAATATACAGTGCGAATTGCGATATATTAAAACTACGTTCTTTTCATTTTATTGTTTTGAAAATCATTCCGCATTTTTAAAGCTTTTTTCAAACAGGAAGCTATATTGCTTAACCAAAAAGCCCAAAGAGAATATATATATTTTTCGTTTTTCTCTATATGTTTAAAACATACCAGTCAAATATTAATAAAAACGATAAGAGTACTAAATTTAACGACAATGAAGTTAGAACTCTACATTATAATTACATGTGTATATATGTATGTATATGTTTTTCTCTCTTCTTACCTGTTCTATTTATTACTATACTCGTTGATGAAACTCTGCTCTCTTGCAAACTTGCTCTCAGAACTTTATGACTGCATTGTATGCCCTGAAAATCCAGACCTACATCAACATTTTTGAACACACAACATAAAAATTATGCCAAGCTGAAAATTGAGCAGAATAGCAGGATTATAACAAAAAGTTAACACACATACCTAAACACAAACGTTAAAGCCCGTAAAAGTTCCAGGCGCATCTTTTTCAAAATTGTGTCAAATACTAAAAAAAAAAAAAAAACAACACCAACAATAACTTCAGTTTTATAAACACATATGCGCTCATACACACATGAGAAAACATAGAAAGAAAAACTTCAAAAAATGAAGTATACGTAGATATCATAAGCTCATATACATACAAATTTAATGGCGAAAAATAATTATTAATGTACTTTTTTAAGTAATTTCATATTTGTTTAATGTATTTCAATTGATTATTTGTCAGCCTGTACAGAAAAACATTAGCTTGCGTATATCATGTACTTAACGTCATCATGATTGCATCATAGTGTAACCTTAAATTTCTTATAACGTGAGTACATTGGAAAAAAACGTCACAGTATAAAAGCAGAATACGGCAAATTAACATCATCGTCACTGGTGGCAGTCATTGCAAGCAATTTTTAATGTTTAATAGATAGCTTAGTTTGCAAAAGACAAAATGTGTTTTTTAACACAACGACAAAAAATTAGCTTTAGCAGCAGAAAGTTCTTAATCGTAACCTTACACTCCAACTCTCAATAAAATATATTAGAATCAAACCAGGCTAAATTATCAGAATCTATGCTGGATTTTCGAGTTATGTCTATGCAGACATAAAAAAAATTGAGCAAAATTTAGCCAAATGTCATAATATTTACCTAAAACTCAAACTCTTTCCTCCAACATATTAAACTCGCTTTTGAACTTTTTTCGGATGCAAGTACTCGTACTTTTTCTATGACAAAATCTAAATACATATAAAAGTTCTGCTAAAATTTCATTGTTATTTTACTTTTTTAACTGTTCTATTGCATACAATTGTGCACAACTCCATACACACCATTTTTTTTTTATTTCTTTGTAATCAACGTAACAAATTCATTTTTGCACGTACATACACACAAGCTTATACACGTAAATGCAAATGCTTGTGTATGCGTATGTAAAAGATTTTATTTTGTTATCATTTTTGAACATTTATATATTATACATTTTTATCGTCATAGTTTATGGTGTGAATGCCTTCTGCACAAATTTCGCAGATGTATGAAAGAAAAACATGGAAGAAAACACGTTGCACTATTGCCAATTTTTGCAGATTAACACACATATACATGCATACGTTCCTGTGCATACGTATAAAAATTACACACTTAGTCAAACACTTTGACAGAAAACTAATAGTTACCGGAAAAATATATTATGCAAGAGACGATAATTTTTCTGTGCATTTGTGCCTCTGTGTTTATGTGAGAAAATAGGAAATAAGTATTTCATTAAACTGCTCCCGTTAAAATCAAAGAGTGCAAACGAGAGTGTTGACTTAAAAAAAGAACTTAGTTGGAGAGAGCTGTTATAGTGCTCAAATAATTATATATACGAGTGTGTGAATGTGTTAATCTCCCACTGTGTTCATGCTAAATGAGGCAACCGGTACGTATGAGTAATACGAGAGTAGCTTCATATTACGTATTTTTTCATATTTTGCTTAACATAGAATGAATGTTTATGTCACTACTGTTAACAGACATCTATTAATAAATAAACGTTAAATCATTGTGAAATAAAACCCATTAATTACTACTGACAACCGATTAAGTTTCTGCGATAGAATAACCCTTTAATTTCATATTATTTTTTTGTTTTAACAAAGAACTAGTAACACATCATATGACTATATTATCTAAATATCTACAATACGGATTATCATCCATGGTAGTCGAAGACAAAATTATTTTAAAATTCAAAGAAGTTTTTACAAGAAAAAAAAAAAAGAAACAAAATTTACGGCCCCAAACTTTAGGCTCTTTTAGAATATCATATTCGAAAAACGATTAAAAACAGACAACAATATGCGACACTGATGATTCTGTATGCGTACTTTAAAACTTTAGAATTAACATATTAATAATTTTGCTTGGAAACTATGGCTTGGAAATGTTACTATTTTTATTTTCGACGTACTTTATAATAATATTATAAAAATTGAAAAAACCTGGTATGAAGGTAACTCTCATATCAAATATTATTTTGTGATTAATATTGGAACGCATGCGTTAGGGAAGCAAAATTTAGTATAAGATGTACTTAATCCAGAAAATATGTGTTTCTATTCCCGTACATGTTCGGATGGCTATTGATCTTCCATTTCTCCTTCCGTTCTACGATAATTGACGAACAAAAATGCATCATTCTAATATTAAAACTATAGTTCTGATACGAAAAATTTCCAGTTACTAGAGCCATTTATTTATTTTTGGCAACACATATTTCTAAAGTCTTTTTATCTTAAGACCATGCTAATAATTTCCGTAAACTGTTTTCACTGAAAAACAAGAGAAGTAGTCCGCATTAAAAAATAATGTTTTAATAGAATAGTCACTGTTAACAAACAGACTTCTCTCTCAATTTGTTTTTTATCTACTGCAGCCGAGTAAATTGCACTTTCATGCTTAGTTTTCAATTCCAACATTAGAGAGACCTGCAGCAAAATAACTAAACAACTAAGCGGAAAGAAAAAGCTTTTCAAGCATGCCTTAACATTAGCACTGCAAATTTATAGCACACTTTCGTGTTGTACACTGTAATGGAACAAACAGAGCCATAGACCAATTCTCATGAACAAATTTTTAAGAAAATCTCCTCTCCTGATGTTCTAAATACATATGCGTTTGTACTGGTGAGAGCAAAAAACAGAATTCTACCCAGAATTGTTATTGCTAGTATTTGGTTTATGTGTATTTGCGTGTATATGTGCTGTGATTCCGGCAGAAGAAAAAACCCAACAGCACAAGCACTTGGTGTCAGCATTGTCGGTATATCGTACAGCATTCGTGTGCGGCGTTTCACTGCTAGTTGTCGTCGTATAGAATACAGCTCCGTGGTATAAATTTTGTAGAAAAAAAGAAGGCATGAAAAATACATGCTTTTCATTTTTCATGTACATTTTTTGTATTTTTTTGGTTCATTCATTTTGCGAAAAGTGAGGCAACAAAAGAAAATTGAAATACAAAAGAAAAGGCAAAGTGAAGAAGAATATCTCACAAATACTTGTGCATATATATTAAAATAAAAGTATAGCGCTTTGAGTGTGCGATAATGTTAGGAGTTTTAGTGTAAGTGAGTATTTTCCATAACGGTAAAATCTGAATTTGTGTGTGTATGTGTGTAAGTTGTTGATGATAATAAGTTTGTGTGACGGCGTTTGAACTGGAAAAATAGAGGCAAGAAAAAAAATTTTTTTTTTTTTTTAAGGAAAAAGAATTAGAAAAATGTTAATACCAACACATGCACGTGAACGAAGAAAATAATGATGACTGCGAACACGTTATTGGCACTGATGATAATGATAAATTATAATATAATGACGATGATGATGTTGGTAATGATGACAAATACGACTGCGACGAGTACAACAACGAAGAAGACAAGTAAGGAATAGAGTTCGATGTGCAGCAGTGGAACAGTTTACTTTTGTTTTTCCGCGTGTTCGCACACGCGTTTCTATTACGGAAAGGCGTACGTTAATAAACAGCTTAGAAAAAATAAGAAAAGTATCAATTTTATTTAGCCAGAAAATATAAACGGCAGTGCTTTTAGTTTTCATTATGAATTTTTGAACAGTTGTTCAACAAAAGTGTAAGATTTGCTACTTAATAGCAAAATAATGTTGGAATTAGAAAAGTGCAACTTAAATGATTATTTAATTTTCTTTTTTTTTGGAAACTAAAAATTATACAACACTTGAAAACTACTACTCCACTTTAATAAATGTTGGCAGAAAAACTGTTAAACACAAAACTCAATATAAAACGAAATAAATTTTAATCTTTTTTTTTATTTTTTTTTGTTAACTTTACAAGCAACCAACCGACCGACCTCTTTATTGCACTGGCAATTGCTTCTTTTTTGTTTTTGTTGTTTTATTGTTGTTTTGTTGTACTTTAAATGTTGTATGGTTGTTGCTGTCGATTTTAGCATTGTCGTTCTTAGTACGTTCTATATTTGTTTCGTGAAGTTGTTGTAGTTTTCATTTTATTTTTATTACTTTTTTGTTTTTAGTTGCAATGCCAATGCAATATCCATTTAAAACTACTGTTTGCCTGCTGCATACAAACAATAGCAACAACAGCAACAACAAATTTTAATACCATTAAAAACACACAAAAAAAAAACGAAAAAAAAAAATAACAAAAAACAAAAGAAAAAGTTGGTGGTTGCTTAACGCGAGGATGGTCTTTCTATTTTCAACTGCTGTCGTTGTTGTTCCATATCAATGAATTGAATTGAATGAATTTTCACAAGTGTTTAAGTGTGAGCTCGAAAGCAGAGTATCCGGAGTAAAAATATCAATGTATGTGTATTTGAATACAAATGCAATAGAAATAAATTTTCGAGCTTAAACAAAAAGAAAGCAACACCAACAAAAGTGTCTAAGAATAAATGAGAAAATGCTAATGGTTGGCGAAAGCAGTGTTTAAATGTGGAGTACAAGTTGTTGTTTTTCACTACATTCAAGAATAAAGTTTAATTATGTTTTAAACACAATTTCAGTGCTGCATGTATTAAATTAAAATTGCACAACAAAGAAAAAACCCAGAAAAATAATACAAGCAAAAATAAACGGAAGTTATAAAATCATATTTCATGTCATAATGCAAATAAGCGAAACAAAGAAAATACACAAATGAAAAATATCATGGCATAAGAAGAGTAAATACTAAAATTCAGTTAAAAAGTATTAAAAATTTATTATTCACTAAAAAAAAGAAAGCTGTAATAATAATCAGAAAGTTTATGTTTCAAAAATGGCCAAAATGTTTCAAAAATCTCAAAGAGTTCGTATAAAATATAAAATCAAGTTTATTGAAACTTTGAAGCACCACTTTCATCTTCACACAGAATACGAGTATAACAACAGAAGAGAGTGCCTGAATTGCTGAAAACTTGGAAACAAGCAACGAATGGTGTGTATCTTTTTTGCAATATTCCTGCTTTAAAAATATACTAAAACTTTAAATTTAAAACAGTTCTCCGTATGTGCCACAAATATGTCCCAATTTATTTCTTTTCTTTAAGCTGAAATATCTGCAAAAATTTATTGTATTAAATAGGCCACTGGGAGAAACTGTATGTCAAATTTGTCACTTAACGAGCACAGAATTGGGCAGAGAGGAGTTATAGAGGAAAAATAAATTCAGTTTTTGTTAAGTTCAATTTTCTTGCACCAAATGTAAAAATTTTAAAAAGGGTTTGTACATGTTTACATTTAGTTTATGAGGAAAATTTTGTTAAATTCCTGTAGGGAATATAATGGAATTTTTTTAATGTCAACCTCTCGAATTGATAAAGAGACAAGTGAATAAAAATGAGTTCAAAATGAATGGGGCTTACTAGTAAGTTACTAGTCAATATGGTTGCATTCTTATCTTACTAGCAGAAAGCATATACGGCCATGTCATAAAATTCACTTCCGTTCGGAAATGGAATTGAATCGGTTTTTTAAGTCTTCAAAAAACGAAACAATGAAACTAGTATTATCTATAGGATAATACTAGTTTCATTCTTGCAATTAGAAATAACTTCATTCCGAAAATTTTTTTAGTTTTTCGTTTCTTGCAGAAGTAGAAAATAATTCAATTCCGTTTCCGAACGGAATTAAGCTCTGTGACACGGCTTTTTGGCAGCATCTGGGGTAACTCAGGAAAGTCAACTTGAACCACTACTTTTTACTAATGATTTACTAAATTAGTTAAATTTTTGCAGCTTAAGATTTTATGTTGTTTTTTTTTATAAAAAAGTAACGTTTTTTTAATTATTATTTTTTATTTTTTATTTATGAATATGTATTAAATGTTCTTAAAAAGATTACTGAGAATTCAAGATGTAATATTAAAAATTCTATGCAGTTTAAAGAGGGCAAGGCATAAATACTAATCAAATATTAATTTCTTTTTCCAAGTCAGCCGGCTTATTTGGCAATGAGCATGATATACTTGATACTTGTGTTCACCAAATGATTTATCTATTAATCCTTCCAAGTCAAAATGTATTTTATAAATTTATTGAATTTTTGATGAACTTTTTTTATAATTTTTTAAATTAAATTTTTGGTTTGTACATTTGTACAACGGGTTATAGTTCAGGTTTTTTCTTTCTTAAGTTTTTTTCTTAAAAAAGATTTTTTACAATACAAATCTGCTGTGATCAATAATTTTGATTGAAGAAGACAAGAAAAATAATAATCAAATCTTTAGCTGGGGGACAACTAGCTGTTTCGTAGTATTTTGCTTTCGAAGTCTAATAGAGAATTTGAGGTACCTGAACTTAAAATAGAAGGAAACGAAATTTGCTATGTCAATTCAGCATCCAGATTGGGTGCCGTCTTTAATAATAGTTTAACATAGTCAAATCACATTAAGGTTCTTGTAGGTAGAGTCTACAGTATGCTCTGTAATTTGTGGACTGTCATAGATTCAACTCCATTCACCATACGAATGCAACTTGCAAAAACTTATTTCATTCCCGCACTATTATATGGGTGTGATATTTTTGCGAACTGTGACATACGAGATCAACAAAAATTTAAGGTCACTTACAACAATACAAGATATATATTCCTAAAAGGGTGTCGTGATCAGATTTCACTATTTTCGTATAGGATATTTCAAGTGAAGTTTGAAAATGTCCTAAATATTAAATGCCTAACATTCCTGCACAAAAAAAAAATAATGTCAAAACAACCAATATATCTGTTAAGTAGAATCAGATTTGCTAGATCTAACCGAGATAGAAAAATGATTCAACTTGGGCATAATACCCTTTTGTCGCAACGTGAATTTTTTGTATATACCACAAGTCTCAGAAATTCGTTGCCAAACAATATACAAAACATAGGCAATGCACATGCATTTAAAAAGGAGATGTTTCAATTTTTTTTTTTTTTTTTGTAATTTAATATGAGATGAACGTTTTCTCTGAGACAAACCTTGTCAAATAATTTATGTACTTTATTTATAATTTATTTACTTATTATTATTATTTTTTTTTTATGTATAATGAGTTCTTGATCCTATTTGCTTTGACCTTTAAATTCAAATTTTGTATTGAATTTACACACAAGAAAACAAAAACAATTTTTCCTGAAGAAGTCTTCCAAAGGAAGACGAAATATTGAAAAATACATTTAACATTTAAAAAAAAAAAAAAAAAAAAAACAAAAAGGACCTTGAGCTGAACGCATTATTTTCAAATATTTTATGTATAATGTTTACTTTTATTCATTTCTAGTTTTATATGTTATTAGTTTGATTTATTCACTAGCACTTTCATTTATATATAACTTGTTACATAATAATTAAATAAATAAATAAATAAATAAATAAATAAATACATAAATAAATAAATAAATAAATAAATAAATAAATAAGTAAATAAAAAAATAAAAAAAATAAATAAATAAGATGAGTAAATATCCCAACATACAAGAATAGAAAAAAGATTAATTTTAAGCGTTTTAAAAATTTGCATAGAAAATAACAGGTATTTTCAGCATAATGGAAATATATATAGACAATTAAATGCACTCCCAATGGGATCTCTAGCATTCCCAATTATTGTGGACATTAAAAGGAAAAGTTATTGGACAGCTCTGTAGATAAGTTGAGCATAAAACCGAGATTAATGACTTAATTGTAAATGATTTGTTTAGCATTATTTCTGACTTATGCTAGGAACACAACTGCGACGAACGACGAATTTCGCCCATCGTGACGAATTCGCCGGCAAATATTCGTTGTATAAATTCGTCGTGTGAATCACAAAAAATGAATATAAATACTAAGGTGGCCATATTAAGAGTAAACCTATATAAATCCCATCCGAAAGAGGGATTTTTAAACAAATTATCTCAGTTACTTTATATTTTGAGAACATCTTCATAAATTTTTTACTACATGGATTAATATAAATATAAAAAGTATGATTTCGTGAAAGTTTTTTTTTTATATAAGAAAGCTGGCCACCTGAAAATGGTTTTTTTTGTCGTTCGCTGACGAAACAATTAGAAATGAATCTATTTCAACCTTCGCTGAGTATGACGAATTTCGACCAACGCCACGGTTGTGTCCATTTTCATATACACCAATGTGTTTTATTGTTGGCGACGAATATTCGCGACCAAATATTCGTCGTTCGTCGCAGTTGTGTACCTAGCATTAGCTATTGATGACGTGTTTTCAATTTTTATAACGATTTCTATACATTTTTAATCTCTTTCTCTTCCCGATGCTGCCATGATTTTTGAATAATTGGCGATTTTCACAACATTAGTGCAAATAAAATATATGATTTTGATGTTTATAAATTTGTGTCGTGATATATAAAAGTTTTAAAAATATATTTACGGAAGAAGAAAAAATGGACAATAACTCAAGAATTATCGAAGAAGTTAGGAAGTATGACTAATTTTATACTTTGCAATCGTGAAGCTATAGTAACATACCCAACACTGTTGCAATAGGTCCATCCGTGTTTAATATTAAAATAAATTCGTAAATATAATTAGTGGTTTTTATGAACGCTCAAAAACGCTGTGTCATCTGCAAAGGTTGAAGTGTGGATTCCGGATGTCGTTGGCATGTCAGAGGCGTAAATCAAGTATAAAGTAGGCCCCAGTTTGCTGCCTTGGGGAACACCTGTCTCGATTGGCTGAGTTGGGCTTATAAAATCGCCTTCTCTGATAACAAATTTCCGCCCATATAAGTAGCTTTCCAGATGCTTGTGAGTATTTACAGGTACGTTTAACTTTATTTTGTGCATCAACCCGTCGTGCCACACTTTATCGAAAGCTTGAGAAATGTCAATGAACAGAGCTGAGCAATACTTCTTCTCCTCAAAGGTCTGTCTTATGACATTGACTAGTCTGTGCGTTTGTTCTATGGTGCTATGTTTAGGCCGAAAACCAAATTGATGATCAGGGATACATCCCACATTGTTCAATATTGAACTCAACTTCGCCATTAACAATTTTTCAAACAGTTTTGAAATTGTTGGTAGTAGACTTATTGGTCTATATGATTCTAGTTTAATAAATAATAACGGTATTCAAAGGGTTGTCATAAAGTCATAAATCTTAAAATATTAGTATGAAAAAATATAAATACTGTGAACATTGTGACATAAATTATTCTAAATTTGAGTCAGCTGAGGATGCTTACATTTTAGTTACGGCAAACTCCGTTTAAAAAGTCTTCTTACGACTATTTCCTGACTTTTTTGTGCGAAGCACAATATAAAATATTATGACATTTTGCGTGATATGACACCGTTTGAATCCCTCAAATATTTAGTGTATTAATGAAATTGAGAAAAATGAATACGATTTCTTATACTACAAATATTTTTATTATTCGAATAATGTGTTTAGTTGTATTCGTTCCATTGCAAGTGCATCACTAACATATTTCTTATCTATGTTACCCTTTCAAAATGAATATTTTAAATTCATTTAAAATATAAAGCGCTAATTTATTTATCTAACAATCATAATACATTGTTGTTCATAGCATTTTACATAAAAGTGAGAATTTCAAGACAAATCAAAATCAAGAAATCAAATGTCATTTTAACGTACAGTTAAAGTCGCCCATTTCAACTTTAAACGTATTTTAAGCTAATAAGTGTTTTTGGATATATTGTGAGGAAATTTTTCTTAACAAGCTTTGTTAAGTTTGTTTGCATACGGCCGTAAAAATTTATGTCGCAGCCGTGTTAAAAATATTTCAGTAGTCGATTACATGACGACAATTGACGGTTACAGCATTTGCTATCGTGAAGTTGGAAAGTCTGCTGTGGTCTATGTGTTTAATACCTAAATCTGGCCGTTAGTCGTTTAATCAGTAGGGGTCTTATTTATAAAAAATTTTTCCTGTTTATTGAGGTCTTATTAGACAAATTTTGTACAGAAATCTGTGTAATAACAGCTCAAAAACATGAAATATTTTTTACAAATAAGGCAGTAAATGTTTAAAAAAAAAATTATATATTGCAAATAAAAATTTACAATTATTATTTGACAATATTTTCAACAATATATATTTATTTAGTTCTTTTAATTTATCTCTGTTTTGCTTTCTGTGAAACGGATTGGTTTTTATTTCCATTTAGCCTTTCGTTTGTCTTGATTTCGTTTATTTATTGATTTCACATGTCTGTTCAGAGAATTAATTAAATGTTCAGCCATTTTTAATGATTTACTTTAAATTGAGGTCGATTGGAAATCATAAAAGTGAGAGAACTTGACCAAGAATAAGGCCATAGTAAACAAATTGCAAAATGTTTACGAAAATATATTTTGCAGGAAAACAATTCATTTTATTTAATTATTTATTTTTGTTTTTATTATATAATACAATAAAACGTTTAAAGGACTACCTGCAAAACATAACAGTTTTCTTTTTTCCATAACATACGAGCCATTACATCCGAAGCAAATCCTGTTTAGTTTTGCGATTTGAAATCGCCAAATACGAGACTTCAAGTAGAATGTGTTTATTGCAAAGCTCTCACTGAATTCGCTGAAATTAAGCTACAAAAAAAAAAAAAAAAAATATTATAAATAGCTTGTTTTCTATGTTTCCCAGCTATCTATATGTCGACATTTCATAGGAACTACCCTAATCATCAGTAGACTTTGGAAATTTTTGAAAGATATTCTCAAACATTTCCTATGAAATGTCGACATATAGATAGCTGGGAAACATAGAAAACAAGCTATTTATAATTTTTTTTTTTACTGGTATAAATGTTACAAGCTTAAATAGCGAATAAAAAACTTAATTGTTTAAAAAAAAATAAATAAATAAATAAATTTAAGCATAGTTAAAATTTTGTATTTTTTTTATTATTTCAATAATTACACTCCCTATGAAGGAGCTTGTCAACCCATAATGGGCCAAGGGGACGCACAATAGATCAATATTGGTCGCAGGTCGCCACTAATAATAATAATAATAATAATAATAATAATAATAATAATAATAATAATAATAATAATAATAATAATAATAATAATAATAATAATAATAATAATAATAATAATAATAATAATAATAATAATAATAATAATAATAATAATAATAATAATAATAATAATAATAATAATAATTTCAATAAAAAAACTAAAAGAAATTTACACAGTTTTAATTAAAAATATTAAATTAAAAAATTACTTTTTTTAACTACAATTTATTTTCGCTTTATATAACTATCATATACATAAGTATATACAGATGTAAATCACTTGTGGTAGATTTCCATAACAACTCCAAAACACTAGTTTCTCAAAACACCAGGAAATGAATTCAGCGTTTTATGCGACATTTAGCGGTTTCGTGCGCTTTTTGCAGCCTGACTGATATAGTCGCTTTGGATATATTATTAAAGAGATATATTCTTATATAAGCGATAAACGCAAATACTTCAGAAAAAAATATTGTCTTTTATTTATATTATTTACTATGTTTTTGTAACCAAAAATTGTGAAAAAAGTTACCAAATAATTATAAACAGCTTGTTTTCTACATTTCCCAGTTATCTATATGTCGATATTTCATAGGAGCCTACCCTAATCATCAATAGATTTTGGAAAGTTTTGAAAGATATTCTAATAGTGAAAGGCCAATGTTAGCGGCTTGCGGCAACGAGTGGCAACCACCTGTTCTATTTGCCGCTTGAGTTTATTTGTTGTAGGCAAATGAACGCGGCTAATTAAAGAAAAATTTTTGCTTCGGAGATTAAATAAAAGAACATTTTGATTTTTTTAAAGCCAAAAGAAATAAACAAATTCAATTGTTGAAATTTCATAACCGAAAATTTATTTCCGTCTTCTATTTTTTCTTTTAATTTTTGGTTTGACAAATTGAAGCGGTAAAACGAAAAAATAAACTGAATTCAATATTGCCGCTCGGCCGCCTTTAATGACATTGTCAAATTAAAATTAATTCAATATGTTGAATTTGATGTACGAATATTTTTACAAAAAATATAATTTTTTGTAAATGGGTCAAATTGTTGGCGTATGCCGCTTACATCCTTTCACTATAAAACGTTCAACTTTACACTGAAACAGTTTTGTTCAGAAATTCTCTGAATTTTGACATTACTTTTATGAATTTTTTCATTATTTTTCAACCATTGTAACTTTTCATAGAAATAATGAAACAAATTTCATTAGATTATTTTAATGAAAACCTTCATAAAAGTAATGAAACATTTTAATAAGAAACATGATTTATTTTCATTATAAATATGAAAGACAAATCATATGATTAGTGAAATAATTTCTCTAGATCAAAGAATCAATTTCATAAAGCACATGAAAACTGTACATTAAATTAATGAAAAAGTAACATTTATTTAATGAAATAACTTCTTTGTACTAATGTAATATGTTCATTAAAAATATGAAACTCCTTCATAAGGTCAATGAAGTTATTTCATTCATCTAATTTTATTATTCATTGAGCACCCGATAAATTTACATTAAATCAATGAAATAGTTACATTTGTTTAACTAAATAATATCATAACACACATTAATAATATATGTTCACAAATGTTTGTAATAAGATCAATGGAATTATTTCATTTATTCATTGATAATTTATTTCATTACACAAACAATACTATTCCTTGCTTTTGTGAAATTGTACTTAATTATGATAAAAGAAAATGTTGAACACATATTCACCAAATAAAACAGATTTTATTAATTCAAATGACTTCAGTACACTGGTATTTAAATTTTTTAAATTATTATTATGCTGATTTGAGCACATGCACATATGTACATACATACCCAAGTTCGGTAGCCAGAAATTTATTTGCCATTGATCTAATGAATTCTATTTCATTGGAATTATGAAACTTATAAAACTTACATTTTAATAAAAAAAACTTGACATTTTAAAAAATTTTTTTTTTAAATTCTTTGCATTTTGGTAAGAAATATATATATATATATATATATATATATATATATATATATAAATATATATATATATATATATATATATATATATATATATATATATATATATATATATATATATATATATATATATATATATATATATATATATATATATATATATATATATATATATATATATATATATATATATATATATATATTTATGCATTCAGTTCCCTTTCTGGTCATTTTTTACGCGTTTAGACCCCTTTTGGGTCATTTGGGTTCTTTTAGGTCAGACCTGAAATGGTTTATATATCTTGGGATCCCTTTCAGGTCAGATCCCTTTCAGGTCATTTTTTCAGATTTTTTTGTTTTAATTGTTATATACTCCAGAACGTCAGTATATCAATAAAAATTCTTAATTTTTCGTATATATGCGTTATTAACCTATTATTTATTGATTTTAAGATAGCAAATTTTTATGAAGAGGTACCGTACGTTCTTATAAAATAAGCGAGTTTTAAAAGGTTTTGACGTTTTTTTTCTTGATATGACGGCGTTGAACAAATCTTGCGCATGGAGCTTTGGTGTATTATTTTTAACACTTGTGAAAACGGAGCATTTGATACTTCAAAAGTTTGTTCCATTAAAAACTGCTTTCTTGTTTATTGATAATTATAGATCACACACCATTTTCATCGAGAGTGCAATTGAATTAATTAAGTATGTACATATGTATGTATGTTTCATAAGTTGGTGTGCATTTTATTATGTTTTCATATTAATAACAATCTTGGAAGAAAAGTGCATCCAAAATTGCTTTTTACATAGACGTATTAAAAATGTCGAATACGTACAGATTTTATTCTTTCACAAGGAAAGTCAAAACTTCGAACATACGTACATACATACATAAGTATGGATATTATGTATATTTTTTGCCAGCATGTGGTATTTTTCATGTTCGCCGCATTTATTTTACAAGTTTTGATCATCCACATACAACCACTGCCGGCTGGTACAAATAGAAAAAAACTATTAAAAACGGTACTTGATAATCGGACTTCAGCTGCTGTTAGAAGTCCTTCGTTGGATTAGCTGCTCTGAATCAAATAGAAATGAATATCATAATTGATCCTTAAACGACGGACCTACACATGTAAAAAGTGAATTCTCTCAAGCAGAGCGAGTGTTTATAGCCTGTTATTAACATATTTATTCCTTTCTAGTTTCACAAAGAGTGGCAGTCGTAAAGCAGCTTTGGGCTAGGGAACAGCTCTCGCGTCATCGTAATTATTTCTTAAGTGCGGTCAGGCTTGTCGTTGTTGTTTGGCCTTCAAGAGTTTTGCGTTTCACTCTCTGCCTCAACTAACTGTATAAGTTTACAGTTTTTTTGAGGCACTTTGTTGCTAACCATGCGGTAACTTCCTATGCGAAGGCATATGGGTCGGTACAGCTAGTCACAGCGCCGCAAAAAACTACTGTTAACACCATCGTGGGCATAAGGTCTGTGTTTCTCCGCCCACGCTGTGCATCCTCTACTTTGCAAATCTATATGCAAATGTATAGTTAGAAACACAATACAAAGTGTGGGCCATAAATCGCCTGACATATCCCAAGTTTTTTAAATTGCATTTAGAATTTTATTAACATCGTTTGGATATTTTAAAAAGGACTTGTAAGGAGAGTAACATATTGAAATATTGTTCAAATGCAACTATACTTTTCTATTGTATTGAAATATTATAAGCATCAATAATAAATTTAATCTTTGTCTTATTCGGATTCTTCAAATGTTGGTGTTTTTTAAAAAGAAGTTATTTAAGAAGAATTAAATACGATTGAAAGCGTTCTGGCCTTAATTATAAACACAAAATTTATTGACAAATGCATTCGATCCAAAGGATAAAAAAACTTATTCATCAAATTGTTTTGCCAGAAACCCCAGAAGAAGTCAAAACCAAATAAAGAAACGATATAAAAAACTATTTTCATTTCATTTATTTACAAAAATATTCAATACAAAGCCTCAAGGGCCAATATAATTATATTACATTACAGCAGCATAGCCTGAGTTACTCAGGCTGAGTATACAAAAATGTTTAAAACAAAAAATAATAAATATATTAAATAACTAATAAAAATAAAAAAACTAAATCAAGAATACCAGTTCCCCAGCTGAAAAACTAAGAAAGAAAACATTAGCGCGGAATGAACACGTCCAAATCAGTGGGACAACCAAAGAGAGAATACTTGTCGAATAAGTTATGTGAATTTTATTAATCTTGGGAATTTCGACAAAATAATTTCGCTACAACTTTTTTTACATACATATATTTTTCTTTACATACGTACATTAAATTTAACAACCGATTTTGTGTCAGGCACGAAAAGTGATAAACATACCTTTTATTAATTTATTACTCGACATATGTATATAAATCAGTCTAGAATATATCTACTTTGTGAACTGAACGTAGTTGCCCTCGAAAAATATTGAATAATTATTCGAGCTTCCTATATTCCATAAACTTTTTTTGTCAAAACAACATGAAAAAAGCTGATAAAGTGAGCATATTCTTGTTGTACTGAGGAAAAATGGAAACAAAACTTTCGTATAAATACATACTTAAATACCAAATAACTACATATTTAGACGATAGTTTTTTAATCATATTCATATTTTATTTATTTTTAAAACTAACTTTTAAAAGCTCTGTAATTTTTACGTACGATGAGTGAAAAAATTTTGAAGAAAAGGAGTTGTAAAAAGATGCATGCACGTTGTTTTGGTTATTGACCAAAAATAGACCCTGAGTAAAAATCATGAACCAAATTGTTTGGAAAAGAAAGTAAGAGAGAGAGAAAAAACGCATAGTTTCTGTTTCCACGTTTCTTTTGTATTTCTTTTAACATTCAGTTTCTTCAAACAATTTCATTCATCGCACTTCTTTTTTGTACAAAAAATTTCTGAGAATTCGATATTAAAATCCTGGGTACTACAATACATATATAGACACATCGATATGTATCGTGATATAAATTGCAAAGTGGATTCATAATTTTTCCAACATTTTTTAAGTATAAAAACTTTAGTAAATAATAAAAAAGTAATTACAATTGTATTGAAAAACGAAACTACCCTAGAAACCAATTTTTTGGTTGTTCACAATTGGTTACCTTTTCACAAGTTGTTATATTTTACCGAAAGTTTTAATTTGATATGTGGCCTTTTTCCATTTTATATAACGATACATATGTATGTACATACATATAAATATATCTACATATGTACATATGATGGAAAGATATACACTTATGTAAATACATTCATAGGTATACATATATGTACATGATATGTCTTAATATACCCAGCTAGCAAACGTCGCCAGTCGACGATCCCAACTCTCTTCATGAGATTTCCAGTAAACTTGAAAATGGTAGCTGGGTATATATGTATGTACATATACATGCATATTTTGTGCAAATATAATTATTTCTCTGCACGTGTAAGTATGTATATTTATTTAAAATATTAATAAAGAACAATAAGCCTTTATTATGACGCCGCGCTCTTTATTTCAGGGTTTTAAGTAAAACATGTGTGCAGCAAGGCGCATACATGCCTATTTTCATATCGGCTTGCATTCCACTTTCAAAGATAATGGCTTTGCCACCTAAATATTAAAGAATAATAAGTTATACTCCGATAATATAATATATAAATACGTAACTTGCATATAGGTTCCTTTCTAAAACATGACAAGCACATTTTCATATATTTTGATCCAATAAGAACTGTACAATATACATACGTAATTGTATCTTCAATTTCTATGTTTTCCACGTTTTGCAATTTAGTTGATATTGCTGTGGCCAGATATGTTACGAGCATTATGTATTGTAATTGCAAAGAATTACTTTACAAATTATAAACATTCGAAGCTTCCATACTCTTGTGTGTTTAAAATTTTCCTCTTTTACAAAATTTTCTTGACTGCACTTGTTGAATTAGACAATGTTCGATGAAATAAAAATGCCGCCAGATTTATTTAAACGAATTCAAACAGAGTTACCAGCTTTCAAAATAATGTCAATTGTACTATATATAGGAAATCTCATTTAGAAATACACATAGTTCATATTGCTGGTATAAAAATGTTTATAAAATTGAAAAATATAAGACAAAATACTTTTCTTTTAAATAATTTTATTATACATGCTATGGTACTTTTATATATATATATATATATACATATAAAAATGGAATAAAAGTTTATCTATGTATGTACGTACTCACATAACTTTGGGTTTGACAAAATTCAGAATTTTAGGAAATATTCGTTAATTGTTAAAAATTGCAAATGCCGTTTTTTCCATATACAACATTAATCTACATAAGTATTATCTATATAAGCCGATAGCGATTATCAGAACACACAAATTGTTAAAAACTTACTTACGTCCGTTGCTTTTCACTTTTGTGAATCAATGCAAAATAATGTGTATGCGCCAAAAACGAAAATTTTCTTGTGTTCTTGTACATATGATTTCAAATCTGAATTGTGTATAACTAATTTTTACCGGAAAAGCTACAAGTATTTTCTTTCATAAATTTATATTAAAACAAAAACGAATTGTATAATTCCATTGCTTTAGTACCATTCACTGATAAAGCTACCTTGAAACAATTGAGCCGTTTCAAACTATTCTTTTGCACTTTGTCCGCTTTTATATTTAGACAAATGATGAGCACACATTTTTTGATTCTCTTTTGCTCTTGCCTGAACGTTTCACATTTGAGAAATTTATACACAGGCAGAAATTTATCGTTTCTCTCTTATTTCTATTTCATAGTTGCTTTATTTTAAGCCATGATGCAACTATTGGGTGGCAGCATTATAGTTGTTGTACTATATACATAATATTTTGTTTGAGAAGAGAGTGAAAAGAGGTACAGTACAAACTTGACCGTAATGTCAAGTTTAAAATTAAACGTCAAAAAATATTAAAATTTGAATGCAAAAAAACTTAAACTCGACTACACAAAGCAATCATGTATGAATTTAACTGCAGGTTCAAAAGGAAATTGAAGAAAAACTGATGTATGGAAACTGTATGGTATGAGAAGAATGAAATGAAACACCAACCGGGGTTGTCGTTTTTGGTAATTTTCAACCAATATTGATAACATTTTTCTTCGTATACGAATATATTTTTCACTTTGCTTCCTTTTTTCACAAAAGAAATAGAGATATAAATATTTTTTATGCTTAATCAAACCGCGTTTTTAAAATTGTTTACCACTGCTGCTTATCTACTCATCATACGTTAAGGGCGGGTCAATTTTCAATGCAGGTAGACGGCTATTGTGTTCAGGGAATTTGCTCACCATATGAAGTTCATAGGACATAAATTGTTTTATGAATTGTTATACCCTCTATTCTGTTTAATAATTTTTATTTTTTTATTTCTACAATGAAGGTAAATTGTTATACAATTCTAAACATTACTCGTATTACAATCAAACATTTTCTTGAATTTATTGAGATGACAAAATTTACACATACATTCACAATGTTTGAATAAAATCAAAAAATTTAGATATTCGTGCAAACATGCTTCAAATATTTGTACAAGCTAGCAAACACCCCCATAGACAAACAAAAATGTTTGTACGTACCTAAAATTTTCACATGTTTGGCAAGCAGTTTGTGTGTCCATTTTACCCATTATACATTCATACAACTGCAAGTTGCGAGCTCACTTGCAAGTGATTTCGGTTGCCAGTGTTTTTTTCACGTGCAAAAGCAACAAGTGTGTTGCCCATAGATTTTTAATTTTAATGAGTGTTTTACAAAAAAAAAAAAAAAAATCTTAAAATATTGATATTTTTAGTTATATGCAAAAAAATATAACTGATTTTTTTGTTTGGTATATAAATTTATTATCTATATTGTGAAAAATTTATATACGTAATATAATTTCTTTGTAATATTGCTATGCTAAAACTTTAACAGCACATACATTAAAAGCACATGTAGTACAAACGTACAACGTTTGCTTTCTACGACATTTTGAAAACTAAAATTGCCAATTGCAAGTGATTTCATTATTTTTTCGATGCATTAGTCGATAATACGTACATACAACTTGTGACAAGTTACCTGCATACGTAATCTCAATGTTAATATAGGAATATAAACTTTTATATTAATTGAAGTTTATTATAGCTTAGTAATAATTTTTTAATATGCATACATACTTATAAGGCTTACATTTGCTTTCCTGCTATTTATTATTTTTCAAAATACATACACACATACATAAACTGCAATATTCATTTGTGTGGTAATGCAAATTAAAATAAATTTAAATGTTTTCCTACGTGAAACAAAATATATTATTTGATTATATTTTTGCATATATGGCAACTTTTTGAAGAATTTTAGTTAAAGTAATTTTTTGTAGTGGCAACAGTGCATAAAAAAGAGACACTATCAAAGCAAATTAATAACGGGTGGAATTGAGAGCACAGCTGATTACTCTTTTAGTAGTTTCGTCATTGCCGGATATCAATGGAATAATTAAAGAAACTTGAAAAATAATTTAAAACATTTTTTTTTTAATTATGTATTCTAGCTTGTGAGCCAGATACGATCCAGAATTCTCCCCAATCGAGCTGGCCGTTTTCACCTTTCCAAGCTCTATGATATGAGACTTTAATTTTCAGGAAATAGTTTCGTTTTACGAAATAATCAAACGATTTTTTTTTCTTGCAAATATTCTTTTATTATATTTTTTGAATTCCTTTTTGTGTTTATATTTTTTCCCTGACATTTGCAAAAGATTTTTTTTGCAATGTTGAATTTATTTTTCCACTGCATTTACCTGGTATGAATTCGCCGTGGACACAAAAAAGTTCATTAATGTGCTAGAACACACGAAAACTATATTTAGTCCGATCTTTTCATCAAATAGGAGACTAATTTATCTGCCGTAATATGTATACACAGCAGTGTGTGTATTAATGGCTATGTTTCAAATTTTTGACATTATACGGGAAGTAAATATATTTGCAAATATATTAAAAAACAGTTTTCATATAATTTCCTAATTTCTTTTTGTTATTATTTGTAACTTTTTGCAGTAATATGCATATGTTTCATTATCGTTACTGCGTGTTTTAAAAGCTCTGTCTTACCAAAATAGGACGCTTCAATTTGACAGCTTGTTCTTTCTTTAATATTTTGATGCATGAAAAAGCTACAACAATAGTCTGCGAAGAAAAGTCTGAAAATTAAAATAAATTGCAAAGCAGAGCTAAATTATATATTTTAGCACGTACATTTTGCAATAAAAATCGAGGGTCTCACACTACCACAAAAACTGGCAATGCTTAACAGACGGAATAAAAATGATAACAAACGTTACTACACAACTTTAAAATTAAACTTTCAAATGTATATTTTGACATTATCTCTGAACATCTTTTTTTGCCTAATATAGCAACAAATGACAGTAAATATATTTTAGGAAAAAAACTCGTAAAACAAATTTACCTACAAGTAGAAAAGGCATGACTTAAATACGTTTAAAACAATCATCGTCAAAATTTAGTGTAGCAACTTCATGTTAAGTGTAGACGGCAAGTTAAGTCAGGTGTAGACCGCAAATTACCTTGTACCAATTATCCAAAAAATAACCCAAGCTTAAAAACTAACGGTATCATTCAGCTAAATTGTAGTTGTTCATTCTAGAAAGTGCGTCAAATGGTGTTGGTTGCATCAGCAATTTTCGTGTTCGTGGCTGTATAATATTGTTTAAAGCGTTTTATAAAGTGTACCGTGTAAAATTATATAAACTCAGTTAAAAAGGACTTCAAGTGGTGTTATAATTTGTATAATTATATAAAATTTATAATTTTTGCAAACATCGTAAGTATTTCTTAGGAATATTTGTCACGTTATAAAATTGTGAGTCGTAATTCTCTTCACTATGCAGATAACAATTCCATAGCAAAGTGAGGTTAAGTTTTCTTCTATCGGTGGGTTTCAAAAAAATACTGATCTGTAATAATTTTCGGGTTATAAAAGGTAAGTACTCCTTAGAAATGTTATTATATTATTTTCAAACTGTACTATATCATGTATATATTTATTTTAATTTTCAGATAGCGCAAGTAACTTGAAATTTTAATTTTCGAACCAGCAGTTAGTAAGAAGCTAAAACTAAAATTCCCTCCTAACCTAAAAAGTAAGTACATACATACTTTTAAAATTATGCGCAGCATCAGCTATGTCATAGAGTTCACTTTTGTTTAGGAACAGAATTCCAACCGCTTTTTTGTGCTAACAAACAACTTTTATATACATACATATGTGTGTATACACATACATATGTGATGCACATGCCTATGGCCTTTACTGCATTTTTAAGTAAATCCTGAACACCTTTTAAGTCAAAGTTTTTTGGCACAAAATAACTTTAAAAATATTTATTGACAACATTAGTCCCAAAGATTAAATAAAGGTGCATATTTTCATTAAATTGTAACAAAATGGTTTTGCCATAAAATCCAAAAGTTTGACTACATTGACTGCCTGATAAAGAAACGATATAAAAACCAAGTTTTCAAATAAGTTGTCATTTTTATTAGTCTCGGAAATTTATAAAATTATATCGTTACAACTTGATGTAATTTCTTTTACATATGTAGTGTGTATATACATAAAAATCCATATCGCTCATTTATTGCAACATAGTCATGTCTCAAAAAATGTGATTTTCAACGTAACAATTCAGAACTGTTAACAGTACCACCTTTTATGTTGTGCCAAAAATTTATTCAAATTACTTTCAATCTGTTTCCTTTAGGAGATATTTAAAAAAAAAAAAATTCTAAGACTAAAAATTTGAAATGTGTTTTCCTCGAAACGAGCTTTCTTGAGTTATGAATGCGTTGCAATAAAAGAGCGATATGTATTTTCTTACACAACATACGTATGTATGTGTATACATGTTAACAAATTTGAAATCTGTTTTTTTCCGAAACAAGCTTTTTTGAGTTTTTAAAAGAGCGATATGTATTTTCTTACACAACATACGTATGTATGTGTATACATGTTAACAAATTTCAGAGTTAGCCTTTGTTATTTATGTTATATTTTTTAACAAATGGTAGAAATTCTTTTTGTTTTGTTCAACGTTTATTGTCGTTCAAGATTCTTTTTTTATTTACTATTATGTAGTACCTACCCTACTTAAATATAGCGCTACAACAAGTAAGAAAAATTTCTACCAAATCCCATATTTTCCCATTTTTAACTAACTATTAGTTACTAGAAATATGCAAACAAAAAGAACATTTTGAAAAAAATCATAAACTGCTTTTGATAGTGCAGGTAAGCAACAAGAGGGAAAATATGAAGAGTGCACATTTTTAGTAAATATAACATAAATGAATATATCATAATACACATGCGTAAATATATAAGCATGGTATATACCTGCTCGTATGTGGATTTTGTTGAGATCATGGAGAATCACAAACGTACGAATATGTATGTACATATGTATGTAATTATATATTTTTATTACTATCTTTTTAATTCAAAACATACATTTGTATGTTTGTGAAGCATAAAAATAATATGTATTATAGACGTGCTTTGGTTTCTGTGATATTACTTGTTTTTCTCTTTTAGGAATTTTTACATATTGAAATATAAAAATAAGCAATACTCAAAGTGAATCGACAAATAGTAAGCGAAATCATTAATCGTTCTGAAAATACACATTTTAATACCGAAATTTGACTTTCCATCATGTGGAAAGAACGGTCTTAACCACAAAACATAATTGCAACTTTATAGGAGAAGAAAAACTCGTAATATATAAACTGTCAGCCGGTTTACAAATCTCGACAGAGTGCTTGTGTTCGTAATCAAAGCGAAAGAAAATTTATTTGGGTTTAACCAACTTTATGCTATGCAAACAATGTGTCAAATTTCAACTAGCTGGTTCGTTCGTTCGCACAAATACACTTATAACAAAAACAACGTTTAAAATTTTGTTATTGTTTTAAATGGAATTGTGCAAACGAAAGAACAGCTTCCTTATCCGTGAACTGCCACTAATATACATGAATACATACGTATGAATAATGGTGAGAGAGACAAACCACAACTGCTTCCAATGCAAGCCACTAACTTTCTTTACCAATTGATAAACTGGCTATGTATTCATCAACATGTCGTTTTTTGTACAATAAGCTATAAACCTTTTTTTTATTAAATAATTCCATTAAATATTTATGACGAGATGCATTTGTATGAAATCTATTAGAATCACTAAGAAACTCAAATTCGGGAAAAATGTGAGTTGGTGCCTTTCTACATGAGGGCAACGATATGTTAGTTTGCCTATTTAACTTGCTCCGACTTCGCCTTAGATTTTAGTTAACAAACCAATTGTTAATTTAGAAATAACTTTACTTTAGTTGAACAGCTGTTTCAATTAATGCAATAACTATTTATTATTATTTATTAAGATTTCTTTAAATTTGCCTTTTTAGTTTCGTCAAAAAACAAAATAAAGAATCAAATATGTTTTCACTGGTTGAATATAATAACGCTGACGAAATTGATGTGGTTCCTAGTAAAACGGTTATAAAAAAGGGTGACAAAAATTTATGTTCCGTAAAACATAGAGCAGGAAGATACGAAGCCAAACTTTTAGTTGCAAGTGGTAAGCTAATTCACTTTATATTTTCATATGTATATAAATGTATATTTTACTATACATACATGCTATGTGTTTCAGAGACTAATAGCCAGTTCGCCGATGTCGAAAGGATAAGTTCATTCGCATTCTAGGCGAAAGAAAATTGATTTGGGTTTTTTCTAACTTTATTCTATGCGAACGATGTGTCAGAATTCAATTAAAATACATAAGTTCATGCAAACGAGCAATAGTGACATAGACAAACCCAAACTGATTCTAATGTGAGTGACTAGATCTCTTTTGCATACCATTTCATTCGATATCGCTGAACAGGCTGAAAGCTTTTTACATGTTTCCCCTTGCAAAGTGTTTCCTTGTTAAAATATTAAACATTATCAAAGTGTATTATAATTGGGAAATAAAATAACACCTTTGTGGAATGCCAAAAATTATTGTATCTTATGGCGTTTTCTTTTCTAACAAAAATGTTACAATTATTGTGCCCTTTGCCCGTTTTTGTGTTCTTTTTTTAAAATAAATTTGAAAAAAAAAATTGTTGTGCAAATCAATTCCATTTACTGTGTGTGTTCGAGTCTCCTGACCAGCTGTCAAAATTTATATTTGTAGATTTTTTGAAAGGAGACCGTTAATAATTTCTAAAATTGTATTTAATTTCATTGAACCTGGTAGTTGAATAAAAATCTTCCAATTCAGTTTATGAAGTGTGTGGCCAAGAAACAATTCAATTGAAAGACTCAACAATTGAATTGAAACGTGTGTGAGCCGCTTTATCCGGTATAACAGCCTGCATACACATAGCATTTTTATTTCAAATTAATTTTAAAGTGTAAAGTACCGAGTACCTAGGTACTCATAATATCTACAATACTAAATATATAACAATACTAAATAAATAACAGCAGTCTGTAAAATTAAAGAAACAAAAACATTTCAGAGGTTAAAACTAGAAAAATATTAATATAATAAAAAATGGATCTAAGTGTCAATTTAATTGCTCCCCTAAAAGTTTTAAACACATTCATGCAAGTAAATTTGCCGGAACATCATTTGGCATTGAAGCAGCCAGATACTGTGTTGCTTAACTCATTTCCACTAGACGTCTTATTTTACCTCTGTTGGTCGTAAGTTACACAAAAATAAATTTAAATTAAGTTAAAAAAAATATATTTTTATTTTTAACTTAATTTAGGAATATTGTTTTGTAAACATAAACGCAAAACACCTGTTTGCATAATTATTGCAAGTAAAAATGTTACTTGCAAGTCTCCCAATTTTGTACGCGCTTTTGACGTTCTCTCGTTGCAAATTTTTTGGGTTAATGAACGCTTTCTAGTAACAATTGTTACAAATTTGTGAATATTTTTAAATAAAACACTTTCTTCAAATACACTTTTGTTTTTTGTTTATGTCAAAATAACATGATACTGTTTTAAGTGTTCTATAAGTGCTACTACATTTACGTTGCAGTTACAATTTCTGCGGTCGGCTAAATGAGCCTTAACCCGTCTTAGAAATCAGGTTAGCATTTAAAAATGTTGTCTAATCACATGTAATATTTTATTTTTAAGAAAAGACAACGCCATTAGATTCAATCCTGACTAACACTTTAACAATTGTCAGTAGTCAATTAAAACTACAAGGCACTTCTTATTTGTTTGTGAACCTCAATTTAGTTTTAAAGCTATGCCCTTTTGAATTTTAATTCTAAGTTTCCATATTATTTCAAAAATTGCTGTATTTCATAAATTATCAAAATAAAATATTGCTTAAATTCTTAATATGACAACTTTTTATAATATAATAGGGAAAAGAGATAGTACATAATGCACAATATAAGTATTAGTACATAATGCACAATATAAGTATATATGTATTGCTCTTTGTTTCGGAACAATTTCAGTTTGAAATGGTTTAAATTTATTTGTTTTGTTCCAAACCAATTGAACTATGTTGCCAGCTACTTTAATTTTTCAAGTAAAATTGAACTGAACTGCCTCATAATAATATATGTATAATAAAATGCAGTGTATAATGTTTTATATTGTTTATTATAAAAACTAAAAGTAAACAACGTACGTATACGTATTAATTAACATCATGTAATATACATATAAAAGTAAACAACTTTTAAATATTTTGTTATTGATTGTACTGAAGCTTATTTCAGTAATTAACAAGCTGCCATCTCGTAACATAGTTTTTTAATTTGGTAGCATTGTTCGAGAACAAATGTTCGAAGTGATTCAATCGTTTCAGAACAAATTCTCAAAAATCTAAAATTGGTATATATTGTTTCAAAACAATGGAACTATACAGATAATGGAATTATGTTAGAATGTTAAAAATACGTATTTTTGATGCGAAGTAAGCCGAGAGAAACGTGTAAATAGCTGAGTCTCCCATCATATGCATAAACGTACATATACAGTTTGTAAAAAAGTATTTTTAAATCTAAAGAAAACTCAAAACTTTCAGCGTAATTTTAATTTTTAAGTAAAACAATTAAATTTTATATTTTCTTTTTATTTATATAAAAATTAAAATTTAATAACAAACTAATAACCTAAAAGAAATAGTTCAGTTTGTATGCTGTAAAATAAATGTTTTCAAAATTGTTCTAAGTTTAAAAAATACTTTCAACAAGTAAGAGTGTAGTATATTCGGCTGGGCCGAATCTAAAATACCCTTCACGATAGTCACGAATATGTATAGTATATTAAAAATGTGACCTGAATATTCTCGGTTATATATGAATCTATATCGGAATTTTCTATTTTCTGTATTTTAGTAACCTTCTTTTATAACAAGAATTGCTTTTCAGCAAAAAAAAAAAAAAAAATTTTAATGAAAAAATCGGTTCAGGCTATATCTCGGGTATATATGGACCGATATCGAAAATTTTAATTTTCCATATTTATATAACCTTATTTCATTACCAGAACTGCTTTTGAGCACAACAAATTGTTTAGGTACGCTTACGCGACATTTTCATGAAAAACCCGATTTGGGCTATACTCGGGTACATATGGACCGATATCGGAAATTTTTATCTTCCATATTTATATAACCTCATCTTATTACCAGAACTGTTTTTCAGCAAAAAAAAAATTGTTGTTTAAGTTCGCTTACGCGACATTTTCATGAAAAACCCCGTTTGCGCTATATCTCGGGTATATATGGACCGATATCGGAAATTTTCATTTTCCATATTTATGAAACCTAATTTTATTACCAGAACTGCTTTTGAGCAAAAAAAAGTTATTTAGCTTCGCCTATGCGACATTTTCATTAAAAATCCGATTTGGGCTATATCTCGGGTATATATGGACCGATATCTGAAAAAAAAAATTTTTGCCTTTAAGTCACCATGCTTAATAAGTGTGTGAAGTTTGAAGCAAAACGAACAACTTTTGTTTTCAAAAATTTTCATACAAAACTGCAAAAAAAATGGCTTTTTTCGGAATTTTGAATATATCTCAGCTATACGTGGACCGATATTACTGAATTTCAATAGCAAACCCATGAATCGATGGGGTAAAGGAATGGTGAAAGAAAAAAGTTTCTAAGTCTAATGGTTTTCTCAGAAACGGTATTTCAACAGCGGACAGACGGAAATCGCTTAATCGACTTTTCCATTAATTCTGATTCAGAATATATATACTTTATAGGGTCGCAGAAAAAAACTGTAGAAATTACAAACGGAATCACAAACTTATATATACCCTTTACATTTTTGTGAAGGGTATAAAAAGGGGAAATTTATTTTGCTGCTAATAGTGTGCCTTTCTTTAGCTTCAACTACAGCTAACCACCTACCATTGATTGGATTAATTTGGTATATCATATTCTTTTGGTTTTTTTACCCCATGTTCGTTGATAAATGTTACTGACTGCATTTTGTTTTTTGGAATCCTTTTTTCTTTAAGTAGACCGACAAATTTTCTACTTTGTGCTGGAGTATTAATTAGTTTTGTGGAATTATATAATAACCAGGATCTACAAATATACGATTTATATTTTGGGTCATCGTGGTAGTACAGCATCACATTAGTCTTGTCACAGGAGGAAAATAAATAGGCTCAAAGCCAAATTTGCAACTTTTCTCAATGCGAGGAAAGAAGATTTTTTCTGGCAATTCATGAAAATTATTGATGGTTTTGTAGCATGTATGGAACGGTTTAATGAAAGATATGTGCTTACTCCACATTCGTTGCTGACGTGAAGTGCAATTCCTCTAGTACTAGAAAGTCTCATCAATAATTTTCAAAATTTGACTTTCAATTCGCTAAGCTATTTTCCTTGGTCTGCCTGGTGTGGTTTATGTTTAATTCCGATCACTTGTTGCGTAATGTAATAAATAAACACTACAAATTAATACCATGCTTCTGACAAACAGTCAAAAAATGTGCAAAAACTAACGGTTCTTTTTCTTTTTGCTATTTTGAAAACATTTTTTTGCAACATTCAAAGTAAATAAAATTATTTTATAGCATTTTTTTGTATACATATTTCAAATTTTCGGCGACTTGTCGGCAACATACCAGACAACAGTTACATATGAGAAAACTACAAAGTATGTGATTTTGTTGGTGTTGTTCTACATTTGAATTGAAATTCTTAAATATAATAAATAATATTTGAAATAATATTTGTTTTGAAAAGATTTTTTACAAACTATAATTATATGTATGTATATATGTATATTAAATTTCATTCAGATAGTGTATGTTTATATTTTTAATTTTCTAGATGATAAGAAATATTTATTTAAATTAAAAACCAAGCGCCGGCAAAGTTTTATGAAAGCAATGCCCGAAAAGTCAGAACCAATATTTAAACACCCAGCAATTTTAACCGAAGGTAAACAAAACTTACATTCAGAATCAATTTCTGAAAATACTTCACAAGTATGTGTACGAAACACTTTTCAACAAAATTTTGAAATATTTTTGAAGCCTGAATCAGTTTTCGAAAATGTTCAGAAAAAACGTTTAAACATCACACTATCTTCTTCTATAAGCAATGACACTGAACATGTTGAACAGAAAGTTTCATATGTGCCATCATATTCTTCTCCAAATACTTCAAAGTCAATATTAAAACCGGTTGCAATTTTAAATGAGCAAAATGCAAAATATATCAACTCAAAAGAAATTTTAACATCTCCGTCTGAGCATCAAAATATTCAGCTTACACAACCATCTCAACAAAATTTAGAACTTTCCTCTCTAGACTCTCATGGGGTAAATAGAGTTGAGTATTTAAAGTCACCTTGTATACAGGATATTACATCTGAAAGAATTCATCAGAATAGAACAGACATTAGCTGCTTAGACGAAATCACTACAGAAGAATTTTCAAACACCGATAAAAACTTAAACGTTGTACACAATAGCACCGAAAATAGCAACTTTTCACAATGTAATAATACTCTTGTCACAAACGAAAGCTTTTCAGAATATTTGCCAGATACGACTAATGATGAAATACTTCAAAATGATAGCTCTAACTTTGAAAATGCCTGTAATAATGTACTTGAAAAAAGCGTTGACATAATTACGTCTCCAGTAGATATTAGAAAGGTTGAAGTACCATACAGCAGCAAAACCAAAAAATATTTTTGTGTTTTCTGTAATACAATGCAAACCAAATTAGTACGACATTTTCTTCTTAAGCACAAGAAGGAAGAACAAGTAAAGAAATTTTCAAAACTGCCCAATAAACACAAAGACCGTTTACAAATTATTAGTCAACTTAGAAAAGAAGGATGTTTTTTGCATAACACAAACAAGTCGTTTAATACAGGCATTCTTATAGTTAGTCGACAACAACTTTCCAATGCGCAAAACGAAGCAGAAGATTACGTATGCTGTAAAAATTGCAAGGGTTTTTTTTCTAAAAGGACTTTAAGAAAGCATATGCGAAGATGTGGTCGGAACCTGAAAAATGAACGAACTAATTTTGCTTCCAGCAGGAAGCTTACCCAGTATATTCATGAAGAAGCAAACAAAATTCTTAGAACTTTGATTTTTCCCCCATTAAGAACCGAAGAAATTACTAATGTTATACGATATGACGAACTAATAATAAAATATGGGAACAAATTAGCTGAGAAATACACCCTTGTTCACCAACATGAGATGGTGCGATCGCAGTTGCGATTACTTGGACGTTTCAAAATAGCAATTAAAGAGCTGTGCCCAGAGATAGAAGAGCTTAAAGAAATTTATAAACCACAAATGTTTGATAATTGTGTTAAAGCCCTAAGAATTGTAGCAAAGTGGGATGAAACATTAATGTGGTTCCAAACTCCGTCTGTAGCTACATACTTAACTTCCTTAATCAAAAAGTGTGGAAATAAACAACGAACTGAATTTATTAAAATGCAGGATGAGGACGCTAAAAAGAATGTTGATGATTTTTTACTCTTGTGGGAGGAAGAAATACCCACACTAATAAATAAAAAAGCTTTTGAAGATCAGGCTAACCAAAAACGGGATAAAAAAATTATTCTTCCCTCAAGAGAAGACATAAAAAAATTATACAATTTTTTGAAGAATAGAATAATGGAACACATTGCAATATTAGAACAAGATTTCTGCCAGCAATCATGGACTGAGTTGATAAAACATACCCTGATTTTCATACAAATTTTTAATCGAAGAAGAGCCGGAGAAATTGAGAGACTAAAAGTTATTAATTATAACAACAGAGAATTGATTACAGATTGTATTGAAAAGGACTTACTACAAAATATATCTCATGAATCACTTGAGTTTGCAAAGCAGTATGCCAGATTAAATATCCGTGGAAAACTAGGCAGAACGGTCTGCGTTTTATTAAGCCCCCTTGCTGTATCCGCAATTGACACTATTCTGAAATATAGAGAAGTTGCAGGGATTTCTGAGAAAAATGAGTTTATATTTTGTAAGAATACAAAATCTAAACTTTCTAAAGAATATTTTAGAGCATGTCCGTTGCTCAAACAATTTGCAACAGACTGTGGCGCAGAGATACCGGAAAGTTTAAGAGGAACAACTCTTCGAAAACATATTGCCACTTATACGTCGCTTCTCAATATCGAAGATGCAGCAGTTGACAAGCTAGCGAATTTTATGGGCCACCATAAAGATATACATAAAAATGTTTATCGAATGTCCGTTCCGGCTGCTGAAATCACTTGCATTTCAAAACTTTTAACAAGCGCAATAGGCGACGATAATGATGATGAAATCTGCGAAAATGATGGTGAATCATCAAAACATTCTGATGATGAAATTTCGAATGCTGCCATTACTTCGACAGCATCTACAAGTTTTGATTCCAATGGGTCGAAAAGAAAGAAGAGAAGTAGTAAGTAGTCACATAACATCTTAACGTGCAATATCTTTGCATAAGGTGTCTAAAAACATCTTGTTCGTTGAAATTTAAAAAAACTAGTTAATCGTCCGAACGATTAGGACTTTTATTTTCATGCATTAACATTTTGACCAAAATGGTATTGTTAGTAAGAAAATAAATCTGAAAACAGTAATATAAACAATGCTCTAAAGCTTCTGCAAATAAATTGCACGATTCGATGTTGCAAATTCGTAACTTTCGGATTTTATATGAAATGCTTAACATATTGTTGTATATGATTTAATGGTAGACTTAGTCCATTTGTATCATGTGGGAAAAACCCAAGTTGTGCATAAAATCAAGTGGAACAAATCTGCCAGTTCCTACTATTAGACTATACTTCATTTTTCTTTTTCTTAACATAAGTAAAAAAAATATTGATTTTTGTGAATAATGAGACAAATCTATTTGTAGCATCGCCTTTTGGTAAAACCAAACGCTCACGCTGGGTTCAAGAAGAAATAGAATCAATACAAACTCATTTCGGATGCCTCAAAAACTTGGAGAAGCTTCCGTCGATTTCTGAGTGTTTAATTGCCATAAAACAAAACGATGCCCTAAAAAACCGTACACCACAACAAGTAAAAACTTGGATTGACAACCAAAGGCGGTATAAGTAAAAAGTACAAAAACATCTTGAATATTTAAAATCACAAAAACTATATTTTCTTATAATTCTATTCTTTTTTCAGAATAATTTTCTTTTTTTGTCTTCATCATTATAAAAAAAAAACTAATCAAGATCTTCAGCTGAAAAATGAGAACAAATAATTTTTGAATTAAGTTTTCTTTTTATGACGATTTATTAAAATCTTTATTGTTTAAAAGGGGTTACCTTCGGGCTTCAATATGGTCAGATGACCATATTGAAGCCCGAAGGTAACCCCTTTTAAACAATAAAAATAATTTTTGAATTTTTAAATTTATTGCGTATAAAAGACATTATTGCATATATGCAATATAATACGAGTATTTTAGACATATGCGTCTAAAATACTCGAAATCAGGAGGCTTATTCTGAATTGTTATGCGAAAGTCATAGCGATGTGCAAATGAATTGAGATGCGAAAGATATTTGGTATTCTGTAAGTATTTCGTATCCGCATTCGAAACTACTTTCAAAATGTGTATGTGTTTACTTTTCCAAAGTAAACACATAAACGTCAAATTTATTTCTTATTTCACAAGTTTTACAAGTTCCAAAATTGAAATTTGAGTAGAAAAAATAAATAGTTTAATTAAATTGAAATGTTGTTTAAGTTGTTTAAGCTTGAGGTCAGTTTTGTTTTTTATATAAAAAATGTTTTAATTATATTCGATATTTCGTCTTCGGAAGACTTCTGCAGGAAAAAATGTTTTTAGTTTGAAAAAAGCTGATCAAAAGCTGATAATACTTTCATATTCATGCTTTGCTAATGCTGTGTTGCTGCCGAATGAATTTTGCGAATATGACACTTGTTTTCGCAATTAAGAATGCCGACTTGCTACCTTTTCGCATTTTAAATGTGAATAAAAACGTACATCGCAATAGAGAATAGCAACTCCTCGCATATTCGAGTAGCATTACCATTCGCATCGCATTTCAGAATAAGCCCCCAGTTTTTCTTGGTTTCACAGCAAAGTAACTATAAAATATACGCAAGTGTCTGTAGTCATTTGGCCAATTGGTTTCACATCACGCGATTACTAAAATATTTATGCGGAAAAGATAAACAGAACATACTAGATTATATTTTTAAAAATGTATTCAGTCATGTAATGGAAACCGATTGTTTAAAAAATGCAATTTTCCACAGGTGGGATGACAAACGATTGCTTTTGAAAATGTGTGGACATTTGTTGATGATTATATTTTAAAAATCACGTATTGTATAAAGTAGAATTAATTAATAATGAAAAATATTTCTAAAAACTGATAAGAATTGATTTCTACCACACATCTGATTATAATTCCAAATAATTTAATCTAAATATGTATGTATTTTAATTAAAAATTACATATGTATTTTAATTAATGTCAATGATCAATCACCCTTGTATCTATAAATTATTCTGAAGTTATATTATATAATAGAAAAAGATGTTGTTCAAAAAAATACTTAATTGCTGGTTTGCCGATCTCAACCAAATTTATATGCTTACATATAATTTATACAATTACATATTATCTGTGTATTAAATGTATATTTACTTATATTTTTATTTTATGTATACTTTATGTATGTATTTTCGAATGAATTTTTGTAACCAAATGTGTATTTTAATAAATAAAATTTAAATATAAGTTTTGTGGACAAAATATGTTTTTAATTTGGTTCTCATACTTGGTTGTAATTTTCTCATCATTATGGATATACAGGCCTATTCTAAAACTAACGTGATTTCAGAGCACATGCCGTTTCAAAAGCACAAATGTGATTTGTACCTGTTATACAACTCACAATTTTTTGTGATTATTGAAGAGTATAAATCACTCTTTGAAAGCATAAAAAACAGCTGGTTTGGTTTACTGATATTTTTATTTCAGATGGAATTTTATGAGTCGCGGTATTATTTGCAAAATAAAGTTGGATCTAATAAATATAAAAGTAAAATGAAGCCATAAACCAAATCAGAAAAGAATACAACACTTCTTGCAACGAAATAAGTGTGCCTTATTTTTTCTTAATTTAGTGAATTTACTTCGAATAAAATAATCAGTAGAATATACATAAAGTTATTTATTAATGTAATAAATTATGAAATCCTTAATAAAGTAGCTGCAAAAATACGAATGTGATTTTACTTTGATTGGAAGTTAGCATACCGGTTTAAAATCTATAAGCTTTTGTCTGCGAACACTTTTTTGTAATTTAAAACCATTTTCACAAAAAGCAGAACAGCCCTGGTAAACACTTTTTTCTCTCTTTTGTAAACAGTAATACAAAAGTGTGTGCGCAAGGCAGTTTTACCAGGTTGTGTTATAATTAGAGTAAATACAAGTCCAAAACACATTATTTTGTTGGTAGGAAATGCTGGCAAAATCTGTGCTCTCTTGCAACAAAATCAAAGTGTTTTCCCAAAATGTAAAATATTTTGACAGTCTTACGGAGCGAAAAAAAACATCTATGCTCACACCACTACCTATCATAAAGAAAAGTAGTATTGTGCAATGGACGAGAGAAACTCATTTTGTATTTCTCTTTTGGTCTTCCCTAAACCCCTCACATTTGAGAAATTAATACACAGACCAGCATTGCGATTGTGTGTCTTTTCCGACCAAATTTAGCCGGACAGTATTCTTTTTATTTCCAACCTTGTTGATTGTGACCCTGATATCATTATTACACAGTGAAATTTGACGCGCTCAACGGAAATGAATCTCTCCGCAGACTTATTTTATTTTGATCTATTTTGGGACCAAATTAATTATGGAAAAGTTCTGGAATTGCTGAGTGTAAGTTTTCAACATTTTCTTTTTAATTAAAACAAAGATGAGTAGTAAAATAAATACAATTAACAATACAACGTTTTGTTGAATTTATGAGAAACACTGATGCAGGCATTGTTAGGTCAGCGAAAAGAATGAGTTGTGAGTAATTAACCAAATAATTACTTTCGTATATACTATGTACATACGTATATAAAAGAAAAAAAATTTTGAGGCAACGATTGGCGATTAATATTTATTATTTGTTTTCATAACATTAAATATTGTGAGTATGAAACTAATGGTCAATAATAATTGTATTTTACGCACGAGTATATAAGCGTTATTAACTGAATTTTTTGTATGCTGTGACATCCTTTGTTTTCGTTACATTTTTAATTTAAAAGCTTTATCGAATAAAAATTACACTTTATATGAGAAATACATATATGTTTTTCAATATTAAAAAAATTGGTATATTCTTTTAAAACGTAATTTTCTGGTAAGACTGATCGCCTTAACAGCGGTGTTACATAATGTCCACACGTGCTACAATATCTAACATGAGAACGTCAAAATCAATCGTAAAGAAAACTACGGCACGTTCGGTCTTAAAATTAGTGACACCGTTGTAATAAAATTATTTTTATTAGAAATCTCACCGCAAAAATTGTATAAGAGCAGTCAAAAACCCAAGTTATACATTTATAAAGATAAAATATATATTTACGCCTCAACGACATGTAATAAGTGATTTATTTTGCGCAAAATATCCACATAAGATTCTTGGACAAAATCCAAAAAAGATTCTATTGATTGCAAGTGTTGTTTTCTCGGCTGTTAATATATACATTATGAATTTTTATATAATTAACACTAAACTTATTGAGCAATATTGATATAAACATCAAGAAATTCGTTTTCTCATTCAGCCAACACTCTCGCTAAGATTATATTTGAGTTGATCGTAGTTGTAGACACGGTATTTAGGGTGGCGAAAACATAGTAACATCTACAGTATACACCTGACAGTAACACAAATTTATTTACTCTTAAGTCAAAACTAATCGATGTTAATTTGATGTAAATGGGTCAAAAAGGGAGGATTTGAGCTGAAATTATATTTCCAATACTCCTAAGTTAGATCATTTGAAGATATCAACGATTTTTAATACATTAAAAATTCCCACACTTTCATATGATCTTCAGAAAACTTTCAATAATTCTAAATTAATGAACTACAAACTACGATCAACATATGATTTGTAAAATATGATTGCATACTTCTAAAACTCCACAGAAATTAAATTTTTAAGCATTTTCATTCATGGAAATTACTTTAAGTGTATATACCGAGGTTCAACCAAGTAAACTTGTGACAAAAGACATTGCAACATAGCGATAGAACTTGCACTTTCTCTGATTGCTATCCCACAGAACTAAAAACCATTTGGCAATAATATGAAAGTTAAAATAATGACATAATTGTTATGATATTAATTTAACATAAAAGTGCAATAAAATTACTGGTGGTTACAATTCTATAAAATTCACAAAAATAGTGTGCATAATTCTAGTGATCTGCTTGATAAGCTTTGTAAATGTTAAATGGAATTGTTACCTTTAACTTTAAAATATAGTTCTGGCTGGTGAGGATAAAGCATTTTCGGAAGTCAAACTTTACTAGCAGATTGTAAAATTTTGCAACTGAGTACATTTTGCGTTTAATACATACGACTTTCATCATTCTATATAAACTCATTACAGATCTAATTGCTTCTATTACCAAGTAAACATACCTTTACCAGTAGAATATAAGCACACCAAAGATCAAATGTATACAAAAAGTACGTATACATATCATGCTAAATAAAAATAATATCGCAATTAAAAAAATAATATCGCAAACAAAAAATGTTCGCTTAAAAATGGTATGTGTGTGTGAACGCCCTACAATAATATAGAAAGCTATTGCTGCTGTGGCCACCGCTTCTTTTTAATAAAGTACGGCAGTCAAAAATGTTCCGCTTTTACCTGTTACCATGGGAATTGGGTAAAGTGGAAAAAATTGAAATGTCAGATGCAATTATATACGTATGTATGTATAATTGTACAGTTCTTATTGGATCAAAGTATATGAAAATGTACTTTTCATGTTTTAGAAAGGAACCTAAATGCAAGTTACATATTTATATATTATCTTATAGGAGTATAACTTATTATTCTTTAATATTTAGGTGGCAAAGCCCTTATCTTTGAAAGTGGAATGCAAGCCGATATGAAAATAGGCATGTATGCGCCTTGCTGCACACATGTTTTACTTAAAACCCTGAAACAAAGAGCGCGACGTCATAAAGGCTTATTGTACTTTATTAATATTTTAAATAAATATGCTTGCATGAACAAAAAAATAATTATATTTATACAAAATATGCATGTATATGTACATACATACATATATACCCAACTCTCATTTTCAATAGTTTACTGAAAATCTCATGGAGAGAGTTGTGATCGTCGACTAGCGACGTTTGCTAGCTGGGTATATTAAGACATGTCATGTACATACATGCATATGTATGTATTTCCATCATATATACGATACATTTGTATGTACATATATTTATATGTATGTATGTACATACATACATATGTATCGTTATATAAAATAGAAAAAGGTGGCATATCAAATTAAAACTTTCGGAAGAAAATAAAAACTTGTAAAAAAGGTAACCAATTGTGAACAACAAAAAATTGGTTTCCAGGGTAGTTTCGTTTATCAAGTAATCAGAAAATATGATCACAAAACCACAATTGTAATTACTTTTTTATTAAAGTTTTTATATTTTAAAAATGTTAGAAGCATTAAAATGACTAAAAATCTCAAATTGGGTTTTTGTCGCCATTAATCATTTCGGCAGTAATATATGTAAATATTTGGAAAGCAATAAAAAATTATAAATAGCTTGTTTTTTATGTATTTTCCCAGCTATCTATATGTCGACATTTCATAGAAGCTATCCTAACCATCAGTAGACTTTGGACATTTTTGAAAGATATTCTCAAACATTCAACTTTATATCTCAACAATCTAAATAAATTGTTGAGAGTTTAAAAAGAAAAATGCTCTAATAATACCTGTCAAAACACAAAAAACAAGCTTTTCATTTATACACGTCTCTAACATAGAGAACAAGCTAATTATAATTTTTTATTGGTATCAATGTTAGAAGCTAAAATAGCGAATAAAAAACTCAATTGTTTGTATTTTGAAAGTATTTATTTATTCTCTTGGAATTAACATTTTTGACATACTTATTTATTGATGAACTTAATAATTGTTGGCATATTATGTTTTGTGTCATATACATATGTATAAATCTATATGTATGTGTATAGATTATAGCAAAAGATATTTTTATATTAGCAAAGATATTTTAAAACAAATAAAAAAAATTCCTAAATGACAATGAAGTTATTTATTTTGATGTGACGGAAAATATTTTATTCATTTCAATTATGTTAAAGTAATAAATCATAGCTCCTAAAACATTAAGATACACTTTAATATAGTGGTTTTTAACTATTGATATGTACAAAAGTAGTTTTTTCTTGTTTACAAGAGGGAATAAAACAGTTTAATTTTGCTGACTTAACCATGGTGGCAGTGACATCTGAAGGAGCACTGCTAAGTTGACTTCACTGTATTTTGATGTTATTACGTTTGATTTAACAATATGTTAAATGTATAACATTTGTTTCCAACTGAAAACATTTTCGCCATTTCATTTTGGTTAACACTTTTTTATGGTTATGTCTATCTTAACCTGTTTTGTTGAACTGCTTACTGGAGACATTAGTCCTCATTCAGAGAAAACACACATGATACATGATATTAACATCAACACTTTATATGGACAATTCGAGTTAAAACATATTTCATGTGTAAATTTTTATTATTCGCCACAAAACTATTGATCCATTTCTACAAAAGCTTTTCCTTTAATAACACGCTTTTCACGTTTTCTGTTGCCACCATCACCGTCCGTCTGCTTCATCGAAAAATTCAGATCCATATTTTACATTCGCCACACAACCATTGAACCATTTCCACAAAAATTTTTCCTTTTATAATATGCTTTGAAAGTTGCTGTTCTGATTATCATTTACAACACTGTCCGTCTGAATTATCAAAAAATACTTTTCTTAGTATTATGTCTTTTATATATTTACTGGCGACGTACAAATATTTATTGTTTTTATGATTATAAACTTTTTTCCATAAGCATTTTTCATAATTGATAGAAAAAGTACAAAGCCAGTTAAAAAAATTTAAACGTTTACGCAAAGTATTTAAAGAAAATCGTTTAGTTTTCATTCCATCTGGCAATAAAAACTTCATTTTAGTTAAAAGTCAGTATCAGGTCGTGATCTGAAAGGGAACGCGGCGCATTAGGTGGTGACTGAACGGAACCCTAGCTAGGAATATCTGTTTTGTGTTCAAAATATTTAAAATAATAGCTCGAAATCGGGTTTTATATGCATATCTAGTCAAAATTTTTAATATTTCACGCCAAAAAATTCATTTTTTTTCTGACCTAAAAGGGACCCAAATGCATAAGTATATATATATATATATATATATATATATATATATATATATATATATATATATATATATATATATATATATATATATATATATATATATATATATATGTATATATGTATATATATATATATATATATATGTATATATATATATATATATATGTATATATATATATCTTACCAAAATTCAAAGAATTTAAAAAAAAATTTAATTGATTTTTTTTAATGAAACTATGAAACTTAATGAAACCATTCTGATGGAGCTATTTTATAATATATATCAAGTTTCATGCATATTGTGAAAAGTTTTCATTGGATTAATGAAAAATATTACATGAAACAGTTTCATTAAATATATGACGCATAATTCTTTCAGTGTATATCCCTATACTATTTACTGTTAAAAGCATAATTTTTGGATTATTTCATTGTTTTCCAGTTCCTAGTGAAATAAACTTGAAAGCAATTTCCATTATTTCTTATTATGTGCTGCATTACATGAAATTTTATCATCTCTTGTTATAAAAGAACACAACTTTTTATACAATTTTCATATAAAAAAAAAAAAAAAATTGTCAAACTATCTGAAGATCAGGAGACGAGCATCTCTCATTTGAATTATAACCAGAATAACTAAACTCTATTGGGGGATCAGTCCGAACAAATATTGTGACTTGTGGGTGAAAAGGAGTCCTCCTACCTTGAGGAAACTCAAGAACATTATCTAAGAAATGGCAAAGTAACCAATATTTTATAAGATTTTTCAACCCTTCAAAACAAATTATTCAAATTATTACGAGACTGAGGGATTAGACTAATGGCTGAAAAGGGCCCCCCTATGTAGAATCTTTATAATACTGTCTAAGACATGGCAAAGATATAATTTTTTTATACAATTTTTGCAACCTTGCAAAACAACTATTGGAAGATCAGGAGACGAATATCTCTTATTAAAATTATTATGAGAATTGTCAAACATGAGGGATTGGCGCGAAGAAATATAGTGACTTATGGGTGAAAGGGCCCCTCTTATCAAAAAGCCCCATAACATTGTCTAAGAAATGGCAAAGGAACCATTTTTATAAAATTTTTGCAACTTTGCAAAATAACTATCAGAAGATCAAATTATTGTGAGAATTGTCAAATACTATGAGGGATTGGCGCGAACAAATATATTGGCTTATGGGTGAAAAGGGCCCCCTTTCTATAATCTTTATAATATTGTGTAAGGCATGGCAAAGTAATAATTTTTTATAAAATTTTTGCAACCCTGCAAAACAACTATGGGAAGATCAGGAGACGAATATCTCTTATTAAAATTATTATCAGAATTGTCAAACACTATGAGGGATTGGCGCGAACAAATATAGTGACTTATGGGTGAAAGGACTCCTCCTATCTAAAAACTCCATAACAATGTCTAAGATATGGCAAAATAACCATTTTTTATAAAATTTTTGCAACCTTGCAAAATAACTATCGGAAGATCAAATTATTGTGAGAATTGTCATATACTATGAGGTATTGCTGTGAACAAATATAGTGACTTAAGGGTGAAAGGGCCCCTCCTACCTAGAAACTCCATAAGATTGTCTAAAAATACTAAAGTAGCCAAACAACTACCGGAAGATCATGAGACGAAGATCTCTTATTAAAATTATTACGAGATATAATAAACTCTATTGTTGTGCACAAATATCATGACTTGCGGCGTGAAAGAGACCCCTCCTGCTTTGAGAAAACTTCACAACACTATCTAAGAAATGGCAAAGTAATCAAGGATTTCTAGTTCTGTTTAAATAATGATGAAATTGAGTTAGATTTAATAAGTTTCATTAGTTTGCATGTTCTTTTATCGAGGTGGAAAAATGCGTACATAAATCTTCTTTTCGACAGCTTATTTGATATGCATATTTATTTAAGGAAACGCTAACAATAAATTATAAACAAAAAAAATAAGAACAATACAAATATTGTATTTTCAGCAAACAAAGAAATCTGCTCGTATTTGATTAGGGAGCAAATAAAAATGGGATATATTAAGGAAAATATTTTACATAACATTATTTTAAATTATGTTAAATTTAATATTAAGCAAATTATTTTCCCACTGACCTACTAAGAAAACAGTACATAAATTATTTGCTCAACTTTGCATATATACACACACACACACACACATACTGTTAGAAGTACATACATATCCAATATCTATGGCTACACATACTCACAAACATATCGAGCTGTTCATCTGCATAAACTGTTTTTGTGTAGTGTTTTCTTTTTCCCCTAAAAGTATACTATAAAACACTTTCTTATGATTATTTTTGCTTCAGTTGTTCATTTGGTTCAATGTGCCCGTGCTTAGCAAATATTTTCTTCTTCCTTTGCTCTTATTTTACATTTCTTTCTTTTTTTTTTTTATCTAGATTTTTGATTTTGTTTGTTCAAGGAACATAATACAATCAGCAAAACTGGAATTCAGAGACAAACAAAATGAGTAACTAAAGATAAGCAAATTAAAGTTTATTTATTTTACTTGCTCCTTTTTTGCTTTCTTGTTGTTTTTTCAGACAGTGTGTGATTTGTTTGTACGAGAAAGTGTTTGCTCAACACACACACAAACACATTAGCATGATGTTTATTTGCTTTTTGTTGACTAAAACAATTTATCAACTTTTTTTTTTTTTTTTTTTGTATTTCCTCATATATCCGTGCAAAATATAAAACAACAAATATCTGCCACTGCTGCACACAACCGAGCGAAAGACATCAGGCAATGCTAGTACAAAAACAGTGGCTTCTTTCCCCTTGTTCTTTGTGAGTATTTTATAATAGTATTAAATGTACACTGTCAAAAGTGGCGAGGTGGAGAGTGGAATGGAAATAAAAAAAAGCAATATCAGAAAAATATAACTGCAAAACCAAACTCTATAGAAAAAATTTATATTCATTTTGTTAATAAACACTTACAACTGACACCAGGCAGCCTTTTTTTACATTCTTCGTCGTATTTGTTTGCAAGTAGAAATGTGTGTGATGGCCCGAGCTCTTTTTTAAGTTGTTTCCTTTTTAATTTTTGCATTTTAGATTTCGTGCCTCTATATACAGCTGATGTAAGTAGGTCAAAGGACGTTGGGTTTTCTCTGCATTGAGACATCTTTTGTTAGGGTATGAATGTACATTTGTTTAAAGTACTGATGTTTAAAAATGTTTAAAGCTAAATTGTTGAAATTTCGTATATTTGAATTTTATTAGTAGGCATGTTCTGGCAAACGCAAATCGCTTAAATTTTGGGGTTTCGATCTGAAATCGGCAATTAGGTGTTCTGGTAAACGTGTATCGCTTAAAAAAGACGACTGTAACTCGCATATGTACTCGTATATTGAAGTGGACTGTTGAATATGGATTATAGTGAATTTTTTGTTCTTTTGGCTAGACAAAGCGTCAAAAACGGAACGACTGTCTGTACATATAATGTGTTTGCTATTTGATTCTTTGGCAAGTTTTACAGCTTTTAGGATTGCCATAGCTTCGGCTTCGAAAACCGTTGCTTCCAAAGGAATTGATTCGTTGACGTCTACAACAGCAAATCCAAGAGAGCTTGCTGTTTTAGATCCGTTTGTATAAAGAAAAGCTCAGTTTCTAGGATTGCCATAGCTTCGGCTTCGAAAACAGTTACTTCCAAAGGTATTGATACGTTGTCGTCTACAACAGCAAATCCAAGAGAGCTTGCTGTTCAGATACCCAGTTTTCATTTTTGAATTTTTCTGATAACTCTGGGAATAAGAGTCTGAAGATTACCGGTGGAGTTGAATTTTTGCCCATACCAGCATCCAATCAGGGCGGTTTTCTATTGGAACTACAATCTTATTGATATTAAATCTTTTTGTAAGTTTGAAGGTCTGGGAGATTGTGGAGGATGATTTAAGCTCAGTTTTGCTTTTTCTCAATGATGCTATGTGGCTGTGGAGTAATGATGATCTCCGGCAAAATATTTCATGTGTCATTTGAATTTTCATCTTATTGGCGTAAATAGGCAGGGGATCAAAACTACTCTCGGATTGCAAATTTTTAACTGTTGTGGTTCGAAAAGCTCTTAGAGCTGTTTTGATAGATGCGGTCAGGATATTTTCCACCTGTTGTAGAACTGATTTTGCTGCTTTACTATACATAACTAAACCATAATTGATTTTTGCCATAACTAAAGCTTTAACTAATCGAAGAATACTACCAGTATGCATATAACTTTTAGTAGACGATAGATATTTAAATATATATATTTTGGGCATTAGATTCTTTTTTAAATAATTACAATGGTTCCTAAAATTATATTTAGTGTCTATATGTAGACCTACTGCCTGGCTCACGATGTCGTTTCGTTACCGTTCGCTAATGTTTTATATTAAAAATAACTGACTTATAGTCAATTATTATTCAAATGACGGATACATCGGAGATAGACAAGGCAAAATATACAAGTTTAGGGAAAAATAAAGCTTATTAAAGGCGTCGAAATATGTTTGTTGACCTTAAAAATTATGACGAACGTTCACGAAACGGCATCGTGAGCCAGGCAGCTAGTCTCTTACAGCTATTTACATTATATTTTCAATTTTTATTTGTTTATCTCTGTTATCCTAAAGTAATTAATATATTTTTTTAATAAATATTGCGATTTAAGTGTGTGTATAAACAAATGAATTTATTCATGCATCTTATTAATTTATGCTAATTATAGCATGAAAATATTCCAAATAACTTGTTTTTATCTTGGATCAAGGGAGTATCCCTACATATGCAGTGCATTATACCAGAACTATGAAAATAGGTTGTGAGGAGGGGGGAAGAGGGAGTAGTGTTTGTGAAAATTTGACTTGAGCTTTCCAACGTTGTAATAGACAGGAAACACGTCTGCAGGCAACTTATTTTACAGACGAAGCGTACGGCTGAAAAACGAGTTTTCTCTGTAATGCGTAGTACCATTCCCCGAACAATCGATCACAACTGGATGAGCTCTGGACGATATACGTGTGCTATGCAAAAATATGTGAGTTTTGGGAACAAGATCCCTAATCTCGTTAGAGCAAAATCCATTGTAGTAACTATAGAACAGAGTAACGCACCCCATACTGCATCGATTCTCCAGTGAGTCAATAGAGTTGGATACCCTACTGTCACCGATAAGCTTTTGGGCCCTCTCCTGCGCACGGTCTAGTAACCCCAAAATAGACTTTGAGGCACCGACCAAACATATAGGTGGTATAGATAGTAAGGATATCGGATGGAGTGAAGTACATCTTACACCGTTCCAAAAAACCGAGACACTTGAATGCTTCCTTAGAGACATGAAAAATGTGTTCATTCTAGCGAAAATCACACTGTACTTTCATTCAAAGAACATCAAGAGCACCCGATTCCTCAACACTTATACCATCCATGAATACAGATTAGGCAGCATTAGCGGTCGTATGTTTGTGTTTTAATAAGCAATATTGGGTCTTATGAGCGTTGAAGGTGACTCTGTTTTTACCATCCCATTCGGAGATTAATAGAAGATCATTAATATTTTGTTTTTTGGCAACGATTTCGGGAAGGCGGGATCTTTAACTGAAAGAGTTTGAATTCCAAATGCTGCTGTCATCTGCAAAAGAGTGGATAGGGTTGGAAGTTTGATATAGAAGGTCGTTGAGGAAAATAAGAAATAGGGTAGGGGAAAGAATCCTCAATTAGTGGAAATTTTTAGCTTTATCATTAGCCAACCAAAAATGTAATAATGGAAATGAACTGTAAATCTAGTTGGAGAAATGACTTTGGTGGACCAGTGAAGTATGATGCTATTTCATTACCCGTTATGTTGTTTAGAATGAAATTTTTTATCAGGCTTATTACAAAATTTTCTATTCTAACTAATGAATTTTGTTCAATATATTAGCTTCTAATATTGATACAAATCAAAAAATTATAAACAGCTTGTTTTCTATAATTCCCAGTTGTCTATATGCTTTCCTGATCATCAGTAGACTTTGGAAATTTTTGTAAGATATTCTTAAACATACAACTTTATATCCCGACAGGTATTTTTAAAATATTATTTGTATTAAATTCTCAACAACTTCTTAAGATTTTTGCGATATAGAGTTGAATATTTGAGAATATCTTTGAAAAATTTCCAAAGTCTACTAATGATTAGGGTAGCTGCTATGAAATGTCGATATATAGACAGCTGGGAAACATAGAAAACCGGCGGTTTGTAATTTTTTTGGTATCAATGTCAGAAGCTTATATAGGGAATAAAACTCAATTGTTTGAATTAAGATTATAAAAAATAAGAAAGTAGTTATATGTAAAGTGTTCATGCCATTAATAAAGCTTTCATAACAGAAATAAAACTTTTCATAATACAACTTAAAGAATAGTGAACGAAACGGTTACATTCCCATAACGAAGCATTTTGCTTTCAATACGGTCGTAGTCCATAAAAATCAAACATTTTTCTTTCAATGTGATCGTAGTCTATAAAAATTAAACCAAGGAGGATACATAAAAGTCGGTATTTTGACAAAAGTTGGGTTTTTTAGAAATGTTTTTTAGCAATTTTGTCAAAACAGAGAAGACACAATTTCAAAGAAGATGTATGGCTTACAACTTGTGTGATACATTATGTAAAATTCTTAGACTCAAGCCATGAGCTGCCTTTCCCCAACCTGGTCTGTTTCTTTTCTCATTTAATATAACTACACGTTGACCTCTATTAACTGCTTGAAGCCTTCATTTGCCTTTCGTTAAATATATGCCATAACGCCAGTAATCCTTCTCACCAATACCTTTATTATTTTTTTATGAAAATATTTATGAATTTATTATAATCTTTTTCCATTAGTAGGTCAACAACATTTACACCACTCTATTGCACTACACCTGCAAATATATAGTTGTGTGTTTATGAAACTGCAGCAGAAATCAATCACAAGCAAAATTATTATTGACTTACAATTTAATCAAATTTTCAACGGACTTGACCGAGTTAAATATTTTTTCATAAACGGCAAAAGCAAATATGGGCTGGCCCAATTAAATTCACTTTCAATGAAAAAGAAAAATCGCAAGCCATTATTTGTTTTTTTCTTATAAAAGTTATTGCTCTAATAACTTGAATAAAATATTTAAATATTTATAATGGCAAGTTTGTGGCAAATAGGACAAAAAGTAAACCTACCTAACAAACTCATCATCACGTTTATGGTTGTTGTCTTTTGTTTCTAGAACAGCAACGTGCCAGAACATTCAGCCGAGGCAGAAAAACAAATGCAAAAATAAAGCAGTGAATAAAAACTGCAAAAGAGGTTTATAAAGTTGGCGAATTTTTTTTTATCGAACATAAAAAAAAACGTTATTGCTTTTTGCATTTTGCGGCTATTGTTGTTGTTTTTTTCTTTTTTTTTTCATTACTATATCGCACTTGATGCCAAATTTATTTAAAAGTGTGTATGGGTGTGTGTGTGTGTGTGTGTATGTGTATTTTTAAACAGGCAATTTTTGTAAATACTTTTTATACCAAAACACAATTGTTTTAATATATTAAGCAATATGTGGATTGCACTTGCTGTGTGAGTGCATCACACATACAAATGTATGCACATTCCTTGGTCTACTGTTACGCTGGTATTTGTGGAGAGCATGAATGGCAGGGCAGTTATAATAACATTACCCCATATATTCATACACACATACTTATATACACACATACACACTTATGCTTGTAATTGCCTCTATTAACACCAACACAAAAACACTTGTGTATATTTTATACAACCAGCAGCTACTCGATAGTGTGTCTATATTCAGAGAGTGCATGAAAAAAGTTGGAAAATATCTTTTACGTTATTGCCAAACTATTACAAGCAAACAAACCAAGCAGAGCCAAATAAAACATTCAACCCAACAGCCATCACAAAAATCTAACCAACTTATGCACTCCCTGACTTGCTCACTCGTTAACGATACATTCCGCCATATAGTCAAAGAGTCGTTTAAACTAGGACACCAGTTTTTCCTCCAAAACACATAAACACGTACAAACAAATATACAAAAGTTTATTTACTTATTTTTTGTTTAAATATACAGCAAGAAAAATAGTGACACTTTTGCTATTTACCGAAGTAAAATACAAAAGAAACTGTGACAGACAATTGATTTAGAAAAACATTAAAAGTATTAAATCGTTAAAATTAACCTTAAACCTGAATACTTTTGAGATGATGGAACACTACGAAATAAGAAAGGTTGTGTGGTCTTAAAATCATATGTATGAGGTGACTTACTTGGCGAAAACTAAAGACACGGCTTGGTCCTCGCAATATATAGGGTGTTTTTTTAAGCTAGATAGAACTTTAAATTGTAAAAAGTAACACAAAAAATTAAATTTTGATGAAACATTTTTTTATTTGTTTCAGTATACTCTGACAAATCATCATGAATAGACTCACGCTTGAACAACGCTACGAAATTATCCAAATTTACTTTGAAAATCAGTCGTCGATTCGCGCAACTTATAGACGCAAAATTGTGTTCAGCGATGAGGCGCATTTTTGGCTTAACGGGTTTGTTAATAAGCAAAATTGCCGCATATGGAGTGAGACCAATCCACAAGAGACCCTACAGACTCCATTACATCCAGAAAAATGCACTGTTTGGTGCGGTTTTCATGCTGGTGGCATCATCGGACCTTATTTCTTCAAAAATGAGGCCGGAGCTCGCGTTACGGTCAATGGAGATCGTTACCGCACCATGATCAATGATTTTTTGTTTGAAAATATGGATGACATTGATCCGGAGGAGATGTGGTTTCAACAGGATGGCGCTACGTGCCATACGGCGAACGCAACCATCGACTTACTGAAATCAAAATTTGGCGATAAGTTGATTTCGAGAAATGGACCTGTCAATTGGCCTCCAAGGTCGTGCGATTTGACACCTCTCGATTATTTCCTGTGGGGCTACGTGAAGTCACTGGTTTATGCTGATAAACCAGCAACAATTGACGCCTTGGAGGCCAGCATTGTTCGTGTTGTTCGTGACATACGGCCAGCAGTGCTCGAAAAAGTGGCCCAAAATTGGACGTCCAGAATGCGCTTCGTCAAGAACAGCCGCGGTGCCCATATGCCCGAAATCATTTTCAAATGTTAATGTCACGTATTGATCTTTCGAATAAAAAAAAATTTTGATTACAATTTAATTTTTTGTGTTATTTTTTACAATTTCAAGTTCTATCGGGCTTAAAAAAACACCCTTTATAATAAAAAGTGGAAAGAAATCTGCAAAAATTATACACACAAAAGTATTAAGACAGACACTGTCAGAAACTCAGTTCGTTTTTTTATTTTTATCTTGGATCAGTACTCAGTGAACGACCACTTTCTAAGCATAGTACTGCAAATAGAAAAAAGGATTGTAGAGGAAAAGAGAGGAAGTAGTGCTTGTGCACGTTTGGCTTGAACATATCACATTAATATGAAAACAACCTCCTAATGTTTGTTGGGTATTAAAAATAGGTTCTTCAAGAACAATATGTGCAAAGTAGATAACACATGATATGTTTTTAACATTGCACATGTCATTTTTCACAATGTAAAATGCCTGCATGTCGTCTATTGCCTCAAAAATATTGCATCTGTAAAAAACATGAGCAAAGTCGTCTGACAAAATTTCAAATAGAGTGTGTTCTATTCTGTTATTTTGAAACATCTGGCATTTAGCTTGCGAACAGCTTAGCTGCCGTTTTTGGGCGGTATAAGTACACTGAAAGAATTATGCGTCATATATTTAATGAAACTGTTTCATTAAATATTTTTCATTAATCAAATGAAAACTTTTCACAATATGCATGAAGCTTCATATATATTATGGGTGGAGTGCGTTACTCTGTTCTATCGTTACTACAATGGATTTTGCTCGGACGAGATTAGGGATCTTGTTCCCGAAACTCGCACATTTTTACGTAGCACGCGCTCATCGTCCAGAGCTCATCCATTTGTGGTGGAGAATTCGTTTTTCAGCCGAACGCTTCGTCTGTGGAATAATTTACCTGCAGACGTGTTTCTTGTCTTTTATAACGTTGGAAGGTTCAAGTCAAATGTTCACAAACACTACTCGCTCTTTCCCCCTCCTCAGAACCTATTTTCCTAGTTCTGGTACAATGCACTGCATATGTAGGGGTCATCCCCTGAGTACTGGTCCAAAAAAAAAAAAAAAGAAAAAAGAAATAGTTCCATCAGAATGGTTTCATTAAGTTTCATAGTTTCATTAAAAAAAAAATCATCGGATTTATGACTACAACAAAATTTAATTTTTTTTTAATTCTTTGAATTTTGGTAAGATATATTAATCTGTATTTATTAATCTTAAACTACAGTTTAAAAAATGTCAAGTGTTTTTATTAAAATGTAAGTTCTATGAGTTTCATAATTCCAATGAAATATAATTCATTAGATCAATGACAAATAAATTTCTGGCTACCGAACTTGGGTATGTATGTACATATGTGTTTGAACTCAAATCAGCATAATAATAGTTTAAAAAATTTAAATACCAGTGTATTGAAGTCATTTGAATTAATAAAATCCGTTTTATTTGATGAATCCTTGTTCAACATTTTCTTTTATCATAATTAAGTACAATTTCACAAAAGCAAGGAATAGTATTGTTTGTGTAATGAAATAAAGTATCAATGAATAAATGAAATAATCCCATTGATATTATTACGTACATTTGTGAACATATTTTATTAATGTGAGTTATGATATTATTTCATTAAACAAATGTAACTATTCCATTGATTTAATGTAAATTTTTCAGGTGCTGAATGAATTATAAAATTAGATAAATGAAATAACTTCATTGACCTTATGAAGGAGTTTCGTATTTTTAATGAACATATTACATTAGTACAAAGAAGTTATTTCATTAAATAAATGTTACTTTTTCATTAATTTAATGTACAGTTTTCATGTGCTTTATGAAATTGATTCTTTGATCTAGAGAAATTATTTCACTAATCATATGATTTGTCTTTCATATTTATAATGAAAATAAATCATGTTTCTTATTAAAATGTTTCATTACTTTTATGAAGGTTTTCATTAAAATAATCTAATGAAATTTGTTTCATTATTTCTATGAAAAGTTACAATGGTTGAAAAATAATAAAAAAATTCATAAAAGTAATGTCAAAATTCAGAGAATTTCAGAACAAAATTTTTTCAGTGTAGTCGGCTTGAGGAAATTTTAATACATTAATATTTTAATATGTTTTATATAATTATTTTTTATAATAATAAAAAGCATAGACAATGGCAGATTTAAATCTGTACATGTATGTTTGTGGACAATTTTTAAATCTGTTTAAGTCTGTAAAAATGAAAAATTTTTACAGACATGAGAAAATACATGAGGAATTACATATTAAAAAGCAGACGTACAAACATATCGTCTATTGGTGCCTTAATAAGTTATTAATTTTCTTAGGCTTATATATTTCAAATACGAATTCGGAATATCATTAACTTCAAGATTCTTCAATCAAATGCGTTAACACGATCTAGGCATCTATCGAAAACGTTGAATTAGTGCAATTGTATGTGATGAGGTACACATTAGGTTAGATTAGATTTAACAGGTTGCTAGTCAAGGAATATGCACTTCCTGCCACTTGAATAAGGAATCACATTTTTTTCTCACTTTAATTTAAGAATATATCTTAATTATATTCTTCAGAAAAAATTTTTGCACAATCAAATTTCAAATGTATCACCCCCGTGTGGCTGACTAGGCTCACACAGGTAGCAATTCTTGCCATATGATTGCGGTTATATGAGCAAATTCTTGTTGAGGAGTTCGGGCCTTCTAAATCCACCTGTATGGAATTTCATAGCAATTAATGGAAGACGAGGCTTAATGAGTTGGTAGGCCGGAGCCCACTAAGAGCATCAGCCCTTAAACCAACTCATCCGTCAACCATCACCACTGGCTCCTTACAGTACACGTATCTGTTGTATAGCTAACAGATCCTCGGGACGTTGTTAGTCCCCGAAAAACGCCACATACCAAACAATTATCAAGGATACACTCCCTTCCTGCGTTTTAGGTTTCAACAAAACAAAGTCAGAACGTTACAGCCAAAGTAGGCAGCTCAACCATGATCAGCCCAGGTCGAACCGCAAGCAGAACTACCCGTGGGCCTTGCTGATCTTCGTTCTGCCAATTTATACCCTTGGTAAGGGTTTCGGAAGCCAACACTACATAAGTCATGCGGCTTCCTAGAGTTTTGTTTGCCGCAATAAACGAGAGACCCCTTCCGCTCTTTTCCCCGAAAAACGGAGTACCCAAGATAGGAATACGCCAAGGCAAAACCTGTTCCTCAGGGGGGCGTTACACAAACAGTAAATATTTTAGAAATTTTTTATAAAATTGTGCTCATATGCACAAATATATTAATAACATGTCAACCAACAATGATAAGTATTGCCGTCACCGTTTTCCGTTGTATTATGTTTATTTTTCCCTCCCGCAACGGGAAATCGTACCGCACCGCAAACATTGTGTTTAGACTTTAAATATGTTAAATTAGAACTCACCAACTTTTTTTGTCCAATTATAGTTTAAAATCATACATTGGTTTATTTCTGAAACCTAGAAAATATTCCTGCTGAAGCAATAAAAATATGCAATTTTTAATGCTTTTCCTTCAGTGCAGAAGATTGCATTCTTTTCAATTCTGATCACAACTGTCGGGGTTTGTTGTTTAAATCTATATTTTATGTTGCTATTGTTATTATTTTTATTGCGTTATTTTACTTTATACTATCAACTCATACATAAACAAAAATATACAAATATACATGATTTTTTATGAAGATTCTCGCCTGCATTTATTTATTTTTTCTTTTTGCCGATTTTCATAAACAAGTGCTCATATAAACATACTACATCTTGTTGGTATGTTTACATATATACATGTATAAAAATTCGTATATATGCCGATATATCGCTCCTTTATTGCAACATAGTCATAATTAAAAAAAACGAGTAAAACGCATTTCAAATTTTTAGTTTCCATACCCTGAACCAAAAATTTACCTTAATACTGCAAAATGGGGTGTAAACTTGAAGAAATGTAGGTTATTTACAACCTACAAAATATTTTATTCAAATTTACTCGGAATTTCAACTATTGTAATTTACTTAACTAAAATAAAATAAAGAAAGTTCTTCATTTCTACAGGTATTTTTTCAATAATAATGAGTGATTTTATAAGAACTATCGGAAATTTAAAAAAAAACACATAAAATTCAGAAAAATGCATGAAATATATATTTGGATCGATAGTTGGGTCGATATAATTTAATGTTTGAAGATTATTTCATGCAAATGTTGGCCGCGGCTGCGCCTCAAATGGTCCATCCGCTTAGTCCAATTTTGGCATACTCTTTCCAACATTTCGGCCGGTATCTCACGAATAATGTTGGCAATGTTGGCTTCCAGTGCGTCAATCGAAGCGGGCTTGTCGCTATAGACATTAGACTTAACATAGCTCCACAAAAAATAGTCTAGAGGCGTTAAGTCGCACGATCTGGGCGGCCAATTGACTGGTCCCAAGCGTGAAATAAACTGTTCACCGAACTCGCCTCTCAATTGGTCCATTGTTTCGCGTGCTGTGTGGCATGTGGCACCGTCTTGTTGAAACCACATGTCATGCAAGTCAAGCTCTTCCATTTTGGGCAAAAAAAAGTTTGTTATCATCGCACGGTAGCGCTCACCATTCACAGTAACGTTGTGATTCGCATCATCTTTGAAGACATACGGCCCAATGATGCCGCCAGCCCATAAACCGCACCAAACGGTTGTTTTTTGTGGATGCATTGGTAGCTCTTGCAATGCTTCTGGCTGCTCTTCACTCCAAATACGGCAGTTTTGCTTGTTCACGTATCCATTCAACCAGAAATGAGCCTCGTCGCTGAACACAATTCTTCGATAAAAAAGTGGATCTTCATCTAACTTTTCAAGAGCCCATTCACCAAAAATTTGGCGTTGTGCTAGGTCGTTTGGCTTCAATTCTTGCACCAGCTGTATCTTATAAGGCTTCACACCCAAATCCTTCCGCAAAATTTTCCACGTAGTAGAGTAACAGAGGCCCAATTGCTGCGAACGGCGCCGAATCGATAATTCACGGTCATCACCAACACTGGCCGATACGGCTGCGATATTTTCTTCAGTTCGCACTCGACGTAAGCGTGTTGGTGGTTTAATGTCCAACAATGTAAATTTGGTGTGAAATTTTTTTACAATAGCCCGAATAGAAGCCTCAGTAGGTCGATTAAACTGACCATAAAATGGAAGAAGCGCGCGATGAACTTTCTTAACAGAGCACGCATTTTGGTAATAAAATTCAATAATTTGCAAGCGTTGTTCGTTTGTAAGACGATTCATGATTAAATTATAGACCAAACTGAAGATGTTTGACAGTGACACAAGATACAAAACGTGCGTGAGCTGTCAAAACTAATGCTGCCAAAAAGATAATAGCAAAAAATCACTTTAGTTCAGTGGAAAAATATTATTCAGGTTCAATAAAATAAATTAATTGAATATAGAAAAAATTTATTCAAATCTACAAGGAGAGTTTTGTTGACAAAATTTAGTCAAATAAACAAATGTTTTCTTCAAACTAACATTCTTTGAGGATGTAAATTTGAATATATATGTGTACTTTTGCCTTACTCTCAGTTACTACTGGTTTAACTAAATTTTTACTGATTCAACAAAATTCGGGCTACATTTTTAACAAATCTTTTTTGAAATGTACAAATTTATATTTTTAACCAAACCCATTGGAGTCGAATCGAATAATATTTGTTTATTTGAATAAATTTTGTTTCGATTCGAAAAATACTTTTTTGATTTGAATATTTATTTTTTGTTAAGGGTTTACTGAATTTTTTTTGTTAATAATACCGATGAAATTTGGTTCAGTGTACAAGTCTTAGAAATTTATTGTAGATAACGTCTGCAAACGGAAACATCTTAAAAGAAATTTGAATAAATTTTTTCGCATAATATAAAAGCTAGTACTGTTAACAATTCTGCATTGTTAACTGGAAAAATTAATTTTTTGAGATATGACTATGTTGCAATTAAGGAGCGATATGTACTTATATCTTGGGCTTTTATTTTGTTTTCTTTTTGCTTCATACTCGACGGCATTACACAGTATATGACAGAGTAACAATGAGCCAATTTGATAAAAACATTAATTCGTACATGAATTTATGCATGTAATAATATTTTTTTTTATTTTATTTTTTATATTGTTAGCACCACCACAAGCAAAACAACATTAAACAGTACATAAACACATACATGCAAGCATTTGCTAAAATTTTTATGTAAAAGTTTTATGTAATTTTTTTTTTTCGCTTGTTTGCTTATTTTTTATTTTAAGTAGTTATCATTATTTGGGTTATTACAGTCATTTTTATTGAATACTTGAAAGTGATTTCTCAGCCAGAGTATATGCCTCAGCATGTATGTATGTATGTTCATGTATTAGTATGTATGTATGTGTGCTTGAGCATATACATAACTATGTTTGCCTGTTTAGTTGGCTGTTCGAGTTATGGCAAAATTTTTTATGAATATTTTTAATAATCACTTGTGTATATAAATGGTTGGGCTTTATTGGTGTAATTATAAGATGAAATTATGTAGTCATAGACATTTAATGTGGCTTAATTTTATAACGATAGAGGGCTTAATCTGCTTAAATTTTGTCATATGGCTTTATTGATTAAAGTAGAAAATAATAGTTTTATTTAACGGAATTATACAAAAAATATAAAACAAATGAGTCTTTTTAAAACGAATTTTATGAGAAAGAAATAAATAAAGTTGTGTGCTGGAAAGCAGCAGAAAAATTCCCTTTATATGGGGTTTACCTCTAAGGACTTGACAATTTTCTTTAATATTTGCTGTGTGGCACTGTTCTGTTGAAACCACATGTCGTCCAAGTCCATGTTTTCCAATTGGAGCCAAAAATAATCGATTGTCACGACGTGGTAACGATCACCATTCACAGTAACGTGTCAATCGATATTTTCGACCAAAAAAATATGGTCCTATGATGCCACCGGCATGCAAACGGCACCAAACAATTTTTTTCTTATGTAAATGAGAGTGGTGACTCATGAAGCAAATGTGGATTTTCACTAGACCAATAATGCATATTTTGCTTACTGAAGAAGCGACTGAAGCAGAAAGAAGCTTCGTTACCTAATATAAATTTACGATGAAATTCATCATCTTGGAGCATCTTCTTTTTTTTTTAACTTGGACCAGTACTCAGGGGATGACCTCTACATATGCAATGCATTGTACCAGAACTTGGAAAATAGATTGTGAGGAGGGGGAAAGAGGGAGTAGTGTTTGTGAACATTTGACTTGAACCTTTCAACGTTATAACAGACAGGAAACACGTCTGCAGCATAATCTGTACCAATAAAGAAAATGACACAGACGAAACTATTTTATTTGTTTACGAATTAGATTCCCTAAATTAATGGCATCTATGAGTACAGCAAATTTGCTGCGAAAGCTTGTCGGTAGTCATAGTATTTTCATCTATCAAAAAGTGGGTTCATCTAACCCTTCATCCAATTTAATTTTTGTTTGATCTTAATTTAATTAGGGCTTAACCTCATTGGCATCATTTTAGCATTCTTTAAGTAGAGAAGGTTCAATTGTAGACAAGTCACAGCCGGCTAGTGCTTTAATTTCTCCAATATTTCTAAAACACGCACCCATAACCATAATCAGATATCCAAATTTCTTATAGTTGTTATAAATTTTTGTAACAGATCTGTCTTAGGGACATATTTCTTTTTATTTGTATTGCCAACTTACCAATAAAAAATGCGGCCCACAAAGGTATAAATCGGTGTAATACCGTATTCAGATATGTAATTTTAATTGTGTCAATTTACGTTAATTGGCAATATTATTTTCCTGTTCATACATACAATTAATTTACTCAATTAGCATTTGACATCGGAAAAAACAGACACATTTATTTCGGTTGTGAAAATTTTTATTTTCCTATATATAAAAATGAAAAAAAAACTCATCTTTTAAAAAAATTTGTTATTATAATATAAAAACATATTAATATTTGCAATACATGCTTTCAGTGCATATTCCTTTTTGGGTTTTTTTTATATTATTATTGTAATTTTCAATACTTCTTCAAGCAAATTTGTTTGTGTGTTATTAATTCAATAAGGAATTTAAATTGAATTAATAACACAGTGGTGGCTGAGTGCTTAAGGAAGTCGTTCGTGATGTGCCATGAACCGAGTTCAAATCCGAAAGTGGGTGCTGATGAATAGTGTAGCGACTACGAAACAGCTAAATGTTTGTCGCCCAGATAAAGGTTTGATTATTTTTCTTGTCTTCTTCAATCAAAATTTGTTTTGTAAAAAAATTATTCTTAAAAAAAATTAAGAAAGGAAAAACTTGAACTAAAACCCGATGTTCAAATCCAAAAAAACTAAAAATCTAATCTTAAAATTATAAAGTTCAACAAAATATCAATACATAAATATTTACAGTTCTTGAGTGAGCTAAAATGTTTTTAAATTAAAAAAAAAAATGTTAATTATGTGCTAAATATTTCTTTTAATTATTTAATAGGGACAAAATATGAGCATTACTTGAGTAGAACTTAAATATACTGGAAGATTACTCAGTTAAATACGAAAAGTGTGACTAACGATTATGCACTCTCGAAGATCCTGCGCATTATTGCTAATAAATAGCAATTAAAGTTTCAGCGAACTGTAACGCTGGCAGTTTAACATTTGCTTTAAAAATTTCTACATTTAAATTTGAAGGTTGTTTTGTATTCATTTTTCCTGCAACCGATGTAAATCTTTTATATTTCCCTTTGTATAGTAGCCTAGCATTTATTTATAATATTTTCTTTCAAATTTTTTTTTTCCAGATTTTTTGGAGCATAAAGAATTGCTGGAATTGAACGACTCAAATGTAAATGAAAACCCAACAAAGAATAAATCACAAAAATTTGAATAAAAAGAGGGAATTGCTAGTAAAGAAAACATTAAATTAAAACCAAAATATAAACTAACAAAGCAAAAGCATTCAACATTTGAAAGGGATTTGAAACCACAACAATAACATCATATAAACAAAAAGCATAAAAAAAGAAAAAATATTTAAGTAATGAAATTTACAGAAGAAAAAAAAATAAATAAATAAATAAAATGACTAACAATAGACTGAATTAGAGTCCAAATATTAATAGTAAAAATAGAAATAAACCGAATACTCTACAAAAATAAACAAACGGAAAAATTTAAGAGATCCCAATTGAAAATAGAATTTTTTAAATTATACACGCAATTAATTTAAACATATCATTAATTAATAATAAATTAAATAATTTCAACTTAAATTATAAAATTTTAAAATAAAATATAACATTGCATTTAAACTAAAAGCAATATAATAATATAAAATATTAAACAAAATATATTCCATTATTCGAATTTCTTGTATAAAATTTACAATAAAATTACAAAACCCAAAACTGCCCTTAAAAAAGTAAATATTACAACACACACACAAAAAAAAAAAAAGTAAATTCAATTAAAATATTTTTACTTTTTTGTAAACCAACATTGCCATATAATTATATAAAAAGAAAATCTGGGAAAAAATTCAAACACATACCTACATACTTACATAAATATAAAATATACAAAACAGACACAAACACAAACAAACATCAGCAATATTCAAATTGAGAATAACACCAACAACGAACAATTAATTGATACAAAAAATCATACTTCAATTGTTTTAAAATTTCTTCTTGTTAACCATAATTGAAAATAAATATTTAATCACTTAACAAAATAATTTCACAAAACAGAATCAATTGACAAACTTTGTGTCGTTAATTAAATATTTAAACACTCAGAAAAGTGCTAATTTTATACGGCAAAAATAAACAAGTCAATACACAATTGCAAGAAAAAAATAACAGAAAATAAAAAAAAAATACATTAAAGTATAAAACATAAACACCAAACATTTACATTCTAAGCAGAAACAAAAACAAAAATAAAAATATAAAAAAACGAATGAAATTCGGATATACAAACTCAATATTCATTTCATATACAGTTGCATAAAAAAAAAAAACACTAACAATATTTTTAACAATAACATAAAATTTATTCAGATACATTAAAAATTTATGAAAATTCGCAAGAGATGTGAAGAGCAAACAAACAAAACTCTTAAACAATAGAAAGTGTTTGAAATTCAATATAAAGAATAGCATTCCATCAAGAATAATTAAACATCGAAATTTTATTAAGGTAAGTGATTTTTAAATCAATTTTAGTGTTAATTATAAACACAAAAAAAAACTTCACATTTCCTAATATTTATATCCCTTACAGAGCTGACAAAGTTGTTTAATTTTTTATATACATAAGTATTAAAGCCCAGTTCAGACTATTAAGCTATGTACACATGGTTGTCAGATGTTACAATATTGTAAGATCTGGCAACATGCTGACAATGTAGTGACAATGAAAAATTGTCCCGCAGAAGTAAATTGTGTGCTCAGACGATCGCAAGAAAATCTTACAATTTCATTGTCAGACTATGGTCTGACAAATAATTCATCTGACAACAAAAATTGTCAGTTCACAGGGTTGTCAGATTGTTAGATGAAAAAAATTGCCTGACATGTTGTAAGGTATTGCTACTTATGTATAGGGTGTTTTTTTAAGCTAGATAGAACTTTAAATTGTAAAAAGTAACACAAAAAATTAAATTTTGATGAAACATTTTTTTTATTTGTTTCAGTATACTCTGACAAATCATCATGAATAGACTCACGCTTGAACAACGCTACGAAATTATCCAAATTTACTTTGAAAATCAGTCCCGTTGTTTTATCGCAAAATTGTGTTCAGCGATGAGGCGCATTTTTGGCTTAACGGGTTTGTTAATAAGCAAAATTGCCGCATATGGAGTGAGACCAACCCACAAGAGACCCTACAGACTCCATTACATCCAGAAAAATGCACTGTTTGGTGCGGTTTTCATGCTGGTGGCATCATCGGACCTTATTTCTTCAAAAATGAGGCCGGAGCTCGCGTTACGGTCAATGGAGATCGTTACCGCACCATGATCAATGATTTTTTGTTTGAAAATATGGATGACATTGATCCGGAGGAGATGTGGTTTCAACAGGATGGCGCTACGTGCCATACGGCGAACGCAACCATCGACTTACTGAAATCAAAATTTGGCGATAAGTTGATTTCGAGAAATGGACCTGTCAATTGGCCTCCAAGGTCGTGCGATTTGACACCTCTCGATTATTTCCTGTGGGGCTACGTGAAGTCACTGGTTTATGCTGATAAACCAGCAACAATTGACGCCTTGGAGGCCAGCATTGTTCGTGTTGTTCGTGACATACGGCCAGCAGTGCTCGAAAAAGTGGCCCAAAATTGGACGTCCAGAATGCGCTTCGTCAAGAACAGCCGCGGTGCCCATATGCCCGAAATCATTTTCAAATGTTAATGTCACGTATTGATCTTTCGAATAAAAAAAAATTTTGATTACAATTTAATTTTTTGTGTTATTTTTTACAATTTCAAGTTCTATCGGGCTTAAAAAAACACCCTATATATCAACAAACATCTGTTTGCCAGTGTTGCCCATCAAACTTTTTTCTGCATTAATTATACATCTGATAATTAAAACTGAGCTCACAATGCCAGCCAATTATCTGGTAATGCCGACGAAGAGTGTTCACACGATTGTCAGATGCCTGACAACATTGTCGTCTTACAATTGATTGACAATGGTTTTGCTGACAACGTTGTAAGTTAAAAATTGGCAGTTCACACGATTGTGATATATTTTCAGACAATTTTACTGGCAATATTGTAAGATCTGACAACCCTGTGTACGTAGCTTTATGCTTTGTATTAATACTTGTCAAAAATTCAAATAATACGTGCAAGTCTGAATATAATCCGTCATTCATACGAAAAATAATGTAAAACTATGCTTTTCAGACCACCTGTAAATAAATGCAATTATGATATTAAAAAGAATTGGAAGCAGTTTGAAATAAAATCTCTTTTGCATAATTATACACTCACTAGTAAAGATGTGGTAAAGTACTTAGGTGTTTATTTGGACAAGTTTTTGTATTTTAATCACCATGTTAAAGAAACGCTCTCAAAAGCGAGAAAAGCGTTCATGATTTACAGACAATTATTTTATTCAAAATATTTTAAACCGAAGGTAAAAATAATAATGTACCAATCCCTAATAAGACCTATTTTAACATACGCATGCCCAATTTGGTTTAATATATCACCTTCGAACATGAAAAAAAATAAAGAGATTTTGAAAGAAAATGCTTAAGAGCATGTACTTCATTATATAACGAGTGACTTTGTTGCTATTATCTTTTTGGCAACACTAGTTTTGACAGCTCACGCACGTTTTGTATCTTGTGTCACTGTCAAACATCTTCAGTTTGGTCTATAATTTAATCATGAATCGTCTTACAAACGAACAACGCTTGCAAATTATTGAATTTTATTACCAAAATGCGTGCTCTGTTAAGAAAGTTCATCGCGCGCTTCTTCCATTTTATGGTCAGTTTAATCGACCTACTGAGGCTTCTATTCGGGCTATTGTAAAAAAATTTCGCACCAAATTTACATTAAACCACCAACACGCTTACGTAGAGTGCGAACTGAAGAAAATATCGCAGCCGTATCGGCCAGTGTTGGTGATGACCGTGAATTATCGATTCGGCGCCGTTCGCAGCAATTGGGCTTCTGTTACTCCACTACGTGGAAAATTTTGCGGAAGGATTTGAGTGTGAAGCCTTATAAGATACAGCTGGTGCAAGAATTGAAGCCAAACGACCTACCACAACGCCAAATTTTTGGTGAATGGGCTCTTGAAAAGTTAGATGAAGATCCACTTTTTTATCGAAGAATTGTGTTCAGCGACGAGGCTCATTTCTGGTTGAATGGATACGTGAACAAGCAAAACTGCCGTATTTGGAGTGAAGAGCAGCCAGAAGCATTGCAAGAGCTACCAATGCATCCACAAAAAACAACCGTTTGCTGCGGATTATGGGCTGGCGGCATCATTGGGCCGTATTTCTTCAAAGATGATGCGAATCACAATGTTATTGTGAATGGTGAGCGCTACCGTGCGATGATAACAAACTTTTTTTTGCCCAAAATGGAAGAGCTTGACTTGCATGACATGTGGTTTCAACAAGACGGTGACACATGCCACACAGCACGCGAAACAATGAACCAATTGAGAGGCGAGTTCGGTGAACAGTTTATTTCACGCTTGGGACCAGTCAATTGGCCGCCCAGATCGTGCGATTTAACGCCTCTAGACTATTTTTTGTGGGGCTATGTTAAGGCTAATGTCTATAGCGACAAGCCCGCTTCGATTGGCGCACTGGAAGCCAACATTGCCAACATTATTCGTGAGATACCGGCCAAAATGTTGGAAAGAGTATGCCAAAATTGGACTAAGCGGATGGACCATTTGAGGCGCAGCTGCCGCCAACATTTGCATGAAATAATCTTCAAACATTAAATCATATCGACCCAACTATCGATCCAAATAAATATTTCATGCATTTTTCTGAATTTTATGTGTTTTTTTTTTTTTAATTTTCCGATACTTCTTATAAAATCACTCATTACTTAGTGTGTGTAAAATCCGAAGAAATGTTTGTGGTAGCCATTTATTCAAGCATAATTGAAAAAAAAAACTTGTTGTTAACAAAAATAAAACAAAATTATGAATAGAAAAAAAAAAACACAAAAATTAATCATACAAGACAAAGCATAAAAAAATAAATTTTTAGTATCTTTACTTTAAAAATTTAGTTTCATATTTCATTTGATGCTTGATGAGGCGACTAATGACCGTGAAACATTTTCCTATCCCACACCTAGAAATCGAAGATTTATTTTTATTGTTGGCATTAAAAAATTAGTGACAGAAATAGCATAAAAATAAATTTTCATGATAACGAAAATTAATTAAAGATCTTAGCTGTCCTATATAATGAAAATCCCTGAAGTTTGTCTATTTATTCTCTAGCTATTTATTACATTTTATTTATTACACTTAAAAGGAGGCTGGATTCCTATCAAATCCAATAAAATATGCCCGAAACTCTTTAACTTTTATTAGTCTCATAAATATGAATATCATAACAAACTACAATTATTCAACATTTGCAAACATTTTACGAACATTAATTTCAATCTTAATATCTTGAAGAGTTAAAAACCAAAAAAAAAGTTGCTTTTAATATGAAAATATTTCCATACTTTAATTCAATGTCTATTACTTTATAAAAACTACATTTAGCATTTTCACTCATGCGAAACAAACGATTTAAACAGGCAATGAAGCACTAAATAAGCCGAAATAGTTTTGCTTTCTTCTAAAAAAAGAAAATAAAATATTCAACAGAATATTATTCCCTTATGATACACAAAAACATAAAAAGACATGTTATGCAACGTCAAGCTGTAAACAAATATTTCAAAATGAAAAAAATTCTTCTAACACTATATTGTAAATGAAAAAATTTGTGAAATAAACTTGAGCGCCAGTCAACGATTCTGATCCGACTGACTGCCATTGATGCATCTTTAGAGACACACAAACACCCACTAATGCATGCACGGAAAACAGACGCAACCGATCCAAAATAAAACTAAAATACAATAATAAAATATGTAAGATTATGTAGATATCGCAACCATAATATAGAAAGGGCGTAACCTGTTTTTCAAATGTGAGTGTTTTTCTTATTAAACCAATGATTGATTGTTATAACTTAAAAAAAAAAAGTTTTCCAGAAGAAAGTTGCAATATGTTAGAGTTGAGTCACGTTATGTAAGTTCTACATAAATCAATATGTATCTATTCTATCTGAATTTTTATATATGAATACAAATTTTGTACATATGGCTGCATATGTGGGAGTACCCAGTTGGCCATGTAGTTAAGACATTTTAAAACACGGGTACAAGACAATAGAAAATTGTGCAAGACGTGCTGGCGAGAACTCGATAAAATTTTCGAACATTCAAGCCATTTAACCGTCAAGGGCAGGTCGATTTAGAAGAACCAAAAAATTTTCGATTTTGTGCCAATAATTTTACTATAGTTCTTTGTTTTAAGCATTTATTTATTTATTGAATTTTCAAAGTGAGCCAAAAATAAGTATTCAAATCTTAATATTCAGCATAAAAAATAAAAACAGATGTGCTTTTTACTTAAGTCCGGCCAATGCAAGATGAAAAGCATCATTTTACGAGAGCTCTAGCGGTAGAATCACCTATTTTATGTTCTAACGGTGATCCTTGCCCTCTTCACACTCTAGTACGGCCATTTACACACATAGCAAGAACATTCAAAGGGAACTTATGAAATCCAACCCTTTTTAGGATGTAAAGCAATCTGCAGATCAGGTTTTGGCACATATTTCAGAAAAATTAAATAGTATTGGTCAACCAGTGATATGCACCCGAAATATAACAAAGAGTGGGGGTGCATTTCAATGCAAAGTTGAAATAGAAAATGTACTAAAACATAAGAAATCTGCATATAACTGGAGGTCTTTCTTTAAAATTTCCACTACGTCATTCTTAAGAAAATGAAAATAAACCTCTAGGCTGAAAAATACACACACAAATACGTAGTTATTAAAAGTTATCACATATTGTCTAAAGAATTAGAAGCCTTGCATGGAGTTGAAGTAGAATTTCTTTTTACAAAATAGATTTTTTGTTTGCAAAAATATGGTCAAAATACCACTTTCAATGGCCGGCAATAGTTGCCATATATAATGCAAATTTTTTTGTTAGTTGGGCTGCCAACATGCAACACAACTTTAGTTCGGTTGCTTTAGAGAATCGAGCTATTATTAACGAAATTTGCATGCTTCGGAAATGATTTTATTTCGTTATGTCCAAAGCTACCAAAAAATCGGTGACACAGATATTATTGCTATTATAAATCGACATACCTTAATGTATACTCAGATATTATATACGTTAGTTTATTTTCTTAGAATATCTGTATTTTTTGCAAACATATTTAACATGAAAGATTCGCAGACTGAAGCTGTTTCACCCATTTCGTTGCCCACATAAACACAAATTTTTATACCTAGATTTGCAACTTTAATTTCGCCGTTTTTTTCGAACTTTATTACAAAAAGCTGGTTCTATATTTATAATTCAAAGTACTGTCCAGCGCTCGCCACTACTTTCTCCCATCTATTGGGCAGGGCATGAATACTGCGTTGAAAAAACTGGTCGTCTTTTGAAGCGAAACCTGAATCGATCTAACTTTTTATTCCTTTATAAGATCGGACGTACTGATCAGCCAGGCCGTGTGTCATTGATCGAAATAAGTGATAGTCTGAAGAAGCAACATCTGAGAAATACAACGAGTGGGATAAAATTTCCTCTTCCAATGTTTCCAAGTATATCTTGACCACTTTCGCAACATGAGTTCAAGCATTGTCATGCTGTAAAATCACTTTATCATGTCTCGTTGTATTGTGGCCATCTTTCTTTCAATCTTCGGCACAAACGCCTTAAATATATTCGATAATGGTTGCCTGTGATTGCGTCAGTCGGTTTTAACAACGCATAATACACTATGCCGAGCTAGTCCCATCAGGCATGAGCATGACCTTGGTACCGTGAGCCATGGCCGGGATAGTAACTTGATTTAATGCTTTTGGATTTACCGTAATGTAGCCACTTTTCGTCCACAGTCACAACGCGATACAGAAATCCCTACGGACTTCGCCTGGCAAGCAGCGGTTTACAAGAAAACAAACGCCGTTCAATATCTCTCGGCTTCAACTCATACTACATTCAATTTCCTTGTCTCTGTATGATTCCCATAACTTTCAGGCGCTTTGAAATGGGTTACTGCATCATTCACAATCATCCTGTTAATTCTTGTTGCATTTGACACGAGTCTTGATCTAGTAATGCCTCTAATTCTGCAGCTTCGAAAATCGCATCTCTTCCACCTCCATGTTGATCTTTGACGTCAAAATCACAGATCTTGAAGCGTTTAAATCACACTCGGCACCTTTTTTCATTAATAGTGGCCTCAGGATAGGTATTTGAGAGTATTCCATGAGCCTCGGCCGCAGGTTTCTTTATATTAAAACGGAAACTTAAAGTTTTCCACAAATAACGAGAATTTGACTCGTAAGCGAGTCAAATACTCTCTAGACGAGAATAACTTCAAGGAGCAGATATAAATTGACTAATATTTTGATGACGTTATGTTCACAAAATTTGCAGGAACATATTCTTATATTGGAGAAACGGCGGAAACTTTGGAAAAACAAAAATGCACCCATGTTATATTCACACTACGTAGAAAAACTTGTTCGGCTATTAAAATCAACAACCATATTGTTCCGCAGCACAGTGAAGTCAAATACCTTGGTACTCGTCTCGACCATAGTCTCACGTGGAAGTCTCACATTGACGCTAAAGTCACTCAGATGAAATTAAAAGCGGTGCAACTAAATTGGCTCATCGGCAGAAATTCTATCTTGAAGTTAGATTGCAAACTTTTGTTGTATAACGCAATACTAAAGCCTATATGGCGCTATGGAATTCAATTGTGGGAAACCGCCTCTGCATCCAACATTAAGAAAATTCAAAAGCGCCAAAACAAAACTTTCCGTGGAATTACTGCAGCTCCAGGGTATGTTAAAAACTCTCGAATTTGCAAAGATCTAGGTGTACCCTTAATGAAAGATAAATTTTCAAAATACACGACTTGAGTCTCACCCGAATCCTCTCGCACGTAGCATTTTTAACTTTGGCGGCCACACTCGACTAAGAAGGATGGACACCCTTGCAACTATCAGAGCGTTGGAAAGGTGATTTACCAACAAAATACACGCAAGAAACAACTTTTCATCTAGCATTGGCTGGACCTAAGTAAATAAAATTTTTCAATATTAATTAATTTTTTTCTTTATTAATTAATTAATTTTTAGTTTTAAGATTTGCATACTTATTGTTATTTCTTTTAGAAGATACAATAAAGAATTGAATTAAAAAAAAAAAATGTTTTCAAATACATCAGGTTATTGTGTGACATCTGGGATCTACTTATTTTAACTACCACTTCATGCTACAGCCATCTATTGCAAACCGGATGTAGCAAAGTTGTGCATTTAGTATATTTTTGATTAGCTCTTTTTTTAGAGTCCCCTTGTTTTTTGTACAAATGCTTCAACTGAACAGTTTATAGCTCATCCCTTACTTTTAGTTAAGCAACAGAATGAACATATTGTCGCCCACCCTTAAACAAAAAACGAGAAGTCGTGCGTATATGATCGAAATCCAGGATAATTTTGCCAATTGGGTACATACGTATTGTATGTCTGTATGTTCATGTGTAGACAAGGCATTCCAGATAGCGCTATTAGCACAAATATGCAACATTGAAAACATAAATTTGTATGTAAATTGATTTTATTGTTTTGCTTTTTGTTTTTTCTTCTGCTACAAAGCAAACCCGAAACAAACCGCGCGTTCAGTGATATGGAGGCAAACACATGACATGTCTCAACAAATAAAAACAATACAACAACAGCAACAACTTCCACTTCCTTCAATTCAAACTCATCACTCCCACACTCTTGTGTTTTTCCAAAATGAATTTCATTGAATGACAAGTGCAGACATGAGAAAAAAGAATTTACGTTCTGGTATAGACGTGCAATATAAATCTGTTGTTTCATTCTTTATACGCGGCTACATCAATGTTTATTTAGTTCTTGTGATGTAAACTATTACGTTTCTCTTTGTGAATCTAATAGAAAGTTATTAAGAAGGAATACAAACATAAATGTTTTGCACTTGTTCTGTGTTTTATTAAAAACATATTTTTTTATGGCTAGAAGGTGGCGTATGGGTTGTAAACTTAAGCGGGTTGTATTGTTAGTGAATTGTGTGCCACTTGTTCTTTATAAGATGTTTTTATTTAAAATAGCTGTACATATAGCATGGGAGAAAGCGTATTTATGTATTTACTTAAAAATGCCTGGCAAAGTAAATTTACAAAGTGTGGCTGCGCATCATGCGCGGAGTAAGCTGTATTCCCCGATGGTATATACAACATATTTGTAACCATTGCTGTGATTATGTGGAACGATCGACGGCTTCATGTACCAAATAGCAGCATGGTTTATCAAGAAGTTGTTCCAAAGTAAGCTAAAACAATGCACCTTACTTATATCCAGTGCAAACGAGACATAAAAGTCTCGAAGTGCCAACCACAAAAAGGCATTTACTCGTAAGAAATAATAACAATAAAACGAGAATTGATCGTAAGCACGCACATAAAAAGGCTTTAATGGTTAATAACCGAATTTGCTGGGTAAGCTAATAAATTGTTAAGATGTGGACGTAATAATGAAATTTGTGGATTCAAATAAAAGTTTATTAAAAATAGTTGTTGAACAAAAGACAAAATTGTTTTCAAAAATAAACAAAGACGATATCTCAGCCAAATATACTGTCTCGCGCAAAGAGAGAAAAGGTTGAAATTCGCTTACAAACCTGTTGAGGAGAGGCATGGAGAGTTCCCGTACGGAAGCACTACATTTGTGTACTTTTTTTAAAGCCAAATTAAATACATAAGCTGGGTCTCCACATCGAAATATATTTCAAAGATAAATCGGCTTTAACATAATAAAAAAATATGCTAAAAAAAATCCTAAGCTGACAAAAATGATGCCAAAATAAATTTTCTTTTGCATTTAGGACCAGCACGCAGGAGGTAACTCTTACATATGCAGTGCATTGTACCAGAACTAGGAAAATAGGTTCTGAAGAGCGGGAAAGAGGTAGTAGTATATGTAAACATTTGACTTGAAGTTCCCAACATTATAACAGATAGGAAACACGTCTGCAGGCAACTTATTCCACCAGCGAGGCTTGCGGCTGAAAAACAAATTCTCTCTGTAATGCGTTGTACGATTTCCTGAGATCAACTCTTCAATTCTTACGGACAAAAATTGTGCTCTTTTCTTTAATTTGAATTGAAAAAGTACTTTATGTGAGAAATAAATTCCGTGAGGAATAAATTCCGTGAGAAATAAATTGCATGAGAATATTCATAATGGGGTTGGTTATGTTTTTTTTTTGTGTTGTGTTTATTGTAATTCACTACCTCTTAAGGCAACCTTGCCTTGATACATATGATGTTTTTGGTGTTGTATTTATTGTAATTCTAACATTAGCTGGTAAAGCTAGCTGCCTTGTATTACCTTAATAACTTTTTTTTTGTATGATAAATTCTAGAAACCAATTTTGCAAACAAGAATAAATTCCAAGGTTTATAGGAATTTAATTTTGCCCAATTGAAATTTCTATTTTAGTTTTACAATCAAAGTAAATTTGTAAATATTTTATTTAGATTAAAATGTCAAAAACTTGACATGATACTGACCTCGTTGCTTGCTCCATTTAAATCAGCAAAGTTTGTTCCACTCAAATACTATTTTCTACTCGATGTTCGCTTTTCTTCCCTTCACAGCAATATTAAAGTTTCCTACCAACAACAAAAACTATAAATATATACTTATGTAGGTATGTATGTATTTATTTTTTATTTTTAGTTTTTGATTATAGAACACAAGAATAGTTCTATTTACAAACACATGCTCATTGCACTGAAGGTGTTCACAAGTGGTTTTGGTTGATTTTTTTTTTAATTGTGTATTGTTGTTGTTTTTGTTGGATTTCTTTCTTCAACCCCTTGGCTTATTTCATTCAAGAACAATTTTATTTTTACTAAAAATTAATTTTGATAAATTTGGTTTTGGATTTGGAAGAACATTGACTTGTGGGAATAATTTTGTTTATAGGAAATTTATGATGCCATTAATAAAATAAACTAAGCAATTATTTTTAATACTTAACAGTTTGTTAAGTTGTACTCTTTTCGTTTAAATGAAAACAAATACATTTTATACATACTTATTTTTATGAAAGTTTTTTCGAGGCACATATTTTAGAAATGGTTTTAAAAATAAGAGATGTTTAACAAATTGTGGAATTTTTATGGCCTCTTTAAGACATGTTCCATAAATATCTTTATTCTCTTGTGTTTAAGCATTTGCTATATTTAACCCTTATTCTGCCTGCACTTGAAAAATGAAACGCCTATGACATTAGTGCGTCAATTTTGTCCAATGGAAGTATTCAAATATTTATTCATTTATTAAGGCCAGGGCACATAGAATCCGTTGTAATTTATCCGACTTCTTTTTCAACTGACATCAACGTACCTATACGAAGTATCAAGTTGGAACAATTGGTACTTTATTAACGGATAAAAATTTTACCGCCTTTTATTTTAATTTTACTCAAATCTTTTGATTCATTTTTTAGACACAGAGCAGAAAATCTAACGCAGTTTGTTTTTAATTTATAATACTTTTGCACGAAAAACTGCTAGCGGGTTAAAGAGATATTTAGGGGTTGATTAGTTAGTGTTGAGTGGACTGTAGGTTTGCCCCTAAATTAGATTGCTTTTCTCAAGATCGCTTTTCTCATGGACCGATATAAAAAATTTTCATTTTCTGTATTTAAGTAATATAAATTCCAACTTGCCTCAATAATGTTATATGACCCTGAGGCACTTTTCAATTGCAATATGTAATTTTGTAAATAAATCGATTATTAAATAAAAAAAAGTAACGTGCTTCATAATTAGAACTGTTTTTAAGCAAAAAAAAAAGAAAAAATCGAAACTGCTTTTAAGCAAAAAAACAAAAAAAAAATTTATAAACCGATATCGGAAATTTAAATTTTCTGTATTTTGGTATTACCAGAACTACTTTTAAGCAGAGAAAGTTGTTTAAGTTTGCTTATGTGGCATTTTCATTAAAAAATCGGTTTGGGCTATATCTCGGGTCTATGTGGATCGATATCGGGGAAATTTTTTTTGCCTTTCAAAAGCCATGTATTAATTTTGAAGCAAAACAAAACAATTTTTTTCAAAAATTTCCTTACAAAATTGCGAAAAAAAACGGCTTTCTTCGGTATTTTGGATATATCTCAGATATACGCCAAGCGATTTCAATAGCCATGAATCGATGGCGTAAGAGAATGGCGAAAGAAAGAATGGTTTTCTCAGAAACGGCATTTCAACATCGCTTAATCGTCTTTTCTATTAATACGAGTACTGATTCAGAATATATATTCTTAATAGGGTGGGAAACGAGAATTTAGAAATTTCAAACGGCATCACAAACGTAAAGGGTGGTTAAATTTCAAGGGCCGATGTTGATTTTGAATAAAACACAAACTATTTAGGAAATTATTGTAATTTTATTTTATTATGATAAATTGGTGTTATTCAATTATGTATAGAACAAAATATCGGCCAAATGGGCACCGCGACCACGGCGGCACACCTCCATCCGATGGTCCAAATTTTCGATGACCCTGAGGCATAATGGAGGTTCTATGCCGTTAATGTGACGAATTATCTCATCCTTTAGCTGTTCAATTGTTGCTGGCTTATCGACGTACACCTTTTCTTTCAAATAACCCCAAAGAAAAAAGTCCAACGGTGTCAAATCACATGATCTTGGCGGCCAATTGCCATCGCCATTATGTGAGATAACACGGCCATTGAATTTGTTGCGCAAAAGAGCAATTGTTTCGTTAGCTGTGTGGCAAGTGGCACCGTCCTGCTGAAACCACATATCGTCTACATCCATATTTTCCAATTCGGGCCATAAAAAGTTCGTTATCATCTCACGATAGCGAACACCATTCACAGTAACTGCCTGACCGGCCTCATTTTGGAAAAAATACGGCCTGATGATGCCGCCAGCACATAAACCGCACCAAACAGTCACTCTTTGTGGGTGCATTGGTTTTTCGGCAGTCACTCTTGAATTCTCATTCGCCCAAATGCGGCAATTCTGTTTATTGACGAGTCCACTGAGGTGAAAATATGCCTCATCACTGAAGATGATTTTCTTCGAAAATTGATCATCATTTTCATAATAAGTCCGGATAACTTTAACACGTTGTTGGATTGTGTATCTCTCCATGGTTCAAATTGAGTAAGTCTGAAATAGAGAAATGTCAAATAAAATTTGGAAAAAAAACTTGGCGTTTAGATGTGGTTCACATTCAACATCGGCCCTTGAAATTTAACCACCCGTTATATACACCCTTAACATTTTTATGAACGGTATAAAAAAGGATAAAAATATATTTAATGCATTATTCATACCATTAAGAGCACATGACAGAAATATTTAATTAACTTTTGACAAATTATTAATTATTGTGGTCACGTTATGAACGCCACCTTTTTAGAATAGACATGTTAAGCAGAGCCAAATCTTTCACTCGTACTCATATGTGGAAAACTCATTGTTTTTTAATACATTTATCCTTTTTTTCGGTATTTGATTTTGCTTTTAAAGCCTTCGTATCGTTATACAAAATATTAAACTAACCACATGTGTTGCAATGAACTTTTCTTAAATATTTCTTTTCTTATTCTCCCTTTTTGTAAACCTAAAAGAAAATATTGCTACAAATTAGTTGAATCTCAGTGCTTAAAGTAAATATTATTTATGGCAAACTTTACGAGAACAACGTTTCTGTATCATCGCCAGTTAATAGTCGCAAGTTAGTTAAACGTGTGCGTGTTCGTCCTTCTGTGTAAATGATTGTGGTTAAATTTTTCTTTGCAGTAGAAAAGTTAAAAGAGGAGGAAAAAATCTTAAATCTTTTTATTATGCTCTTGCATAATTAAAAAGTTGCTAACTTTTCGTAGAGAAAGAATTTCTTATTCTTTCCTCACATAAAGTGGGTAGTTGGTTTTTCATAAGATAAGACTTCATTTTCAAGTAAAGTTTTATTTTTTTTCAGCTCGGTTTTTGAAAGAAACTGAGATAGTGTTTGTGTGAATCCATTATTTTTTTCTTCTATTCTTTGCCACAAAATTATTAACAAGTTTTTAAATTTTTTTACGTGTACCCTGAAAAAGAGAGTTTGTAACTTTTAACTATTACAATTTAAAAAGTATTAAAACTTAAAAAGCTAATATATTATTATGCACATGCAACATATCTGTTAGGCAAAAATAATTACATATTTAGAAAGTAAAGTGGAACAAAATAAAAATAATTCGCATACAAGTTTTATTTTTTGATTTATAGATTTGAAATATAATTTGCTCTTAAACTTGAACTTTATTGTTTGGAGAAACCTTGAATATACCCAGTGAAATTTTTGTCACATACATCTTCGATCTAAGACCATTGACAATGTAAGCGTGCCCCATTCCTGCTTACTCGACCGTGTGCAGGAGAGGGCGAAGAAGCTTATCGGTGACAGTAGGGTATCTAACTCTATTGACTCACTGGAGCATCGACGCAGTGTGGGGTGCGTTACTCTGTTCTATCGTTACTACAATGGCTTTTGTTCTGACGAGATTAGGGATCTTGTTCCCGTAACGCGCACATTTTTACGTACCACGCGTTCATCGTCCAGAGCTCATCCATTTGTGGTTGATTGCCCGGGGTATCGTACTACGCATTACAGAGAGAATTTGTTTTTCAGCCGTACGCTTCGTCTGTGGAACAAGTTGCCTGCAGACGTGTTTCCTGTCTGTTATAACGTTGGAAGGTTCAAGACAAATGTTCACAAACACTACTCCCTCTTTCCCCCTCCTCACAACCTATTTTCCTAGTTCTGGTACAATGCACTGCATATGTAGGGGTCATCCCCTGAGTATTGGTCCTATAAAAAAAAAAAAAAAAAAAAAAAAAAATTTACACAGCGATGGCCTAGGCCGTAGATGCATCCGACACTGTATGCATTGTAAGCGAAAATTGGATGAGTTCATAACCATATTATTAGCATTTGTTTTCTTATTTGCTTCTTATGTACATTTAATCTAACAACATGAGTAGAAAAAGACCAATCGAATGGGATGCTAGTTGTTTGTTGTGCTTAAAATGTTTATTTTAATTTTTTCTGTTGACACAATCGCTTACAATCGGATGCTTTGCAAATAACTTGTGGACTGCTGGGTATTTTTACTATCACAATCATTAGTTATAGAAATTGACTCAGAGGAAACTTTGTAATGTATTAAACTTACCGAACAAACTACATGTCGTTAGCACAGTATTTACCGTCCGCATTACAAAATTGTCGATTTAAAACTTTAAATCTCGTTTCATTTTTCTAATATGAATATAGAAAAATCACACCACATTTTTATGGCATTTCCTTGTATCTTGCAATCAACGTTTCTCTCTTTGTTCATAAAAGCGTAAGAGACTTTTGGTAAAGCCAACCAAAATGCACGGTGAAGTGTGCGACACACCTGCACAGATGTCTGCCCAAATTAAATTCACATTTCTTTGACTCTTTTGTTTGACAAATTCGGCAAGGTACACTATTGAGCAGCTTATTGAGATTGTTGAAATGGATTTTATAATAATGGGCTTTTAAATTAAAATGAATTTCGTGCTCTCTTTGAGGCACACTTTTAGCTCAGTGGGTTAATCAAAATACCGAATTGTTGCCAAACCAACGGTTGTTCATTTGTTCGAAAGGTGTAAACAAGGCAGCCTTAACAGGGTAGTGTTATAAGCACAGCTGTAAATTTGCCAAAAACACATAGACTTCCTTGCTTTTTCGAACAAAAATTAAACAATATTTTGACAATTTTTCGAAAGTTCTACCAAAAAAATATCTGGGCATCTGCCTAGATGCCAAACTATCGTGGCACCGGGGGGTGTCCAGTAAAAGGCAGCTATCGCCTTATTCTCATGCAAAAGTTATTTTTCATTATTCGGGTATGTTCTGGATTCTACTTTGCAGTGAATATAGTTTGAAATCACTTCAATTTCCAGCTTTGGTGTTCTACATTCTACACTTTACTTTTCATTTGTGTTTTGTTTTCGAACATTAATTTGTAGTGAATTGTCTGGTTCTTGAAACTACTTTTACACAAAAAGTAGTAGTTTGAAAACACTTTTTAATTTTATTGTGAAAATTAAATATTTTACAGAAAACTTATTATAATTACAATCCCATTGAAATAAGAGGGTTAGATGACGGAATATTTATTTGAGATACAATTGTGCATATATTTTAGGGAAGAAAAGGAGAATATTATATAAAAAACTAATATTTGTTATTTTATTAACTAAAATCGATTGGCGATATCATCTGTTATTACAGCGTTTACGGAGTCACTAACTCGTCCAAATCATCGTCACCACTTATATGTCTTTCGTTTACCGCCACCCGCTATAACAAACTTTTGCATAAAATATTACGATCATCGTTGCAAACGGAGAATTTGATAAACCTAACTAAAGGCCGTATCAGAGTCTACTGATGATTAGGGTAGTTCCTATGAAATGTCGACATATAGATAGCTGGGAAACATAGAAAATAAGCTATTTATAATTTTTTACTGGTATTATTTCTTTAATGAAACAATATTCATAGACTGAATGAAGTTTTACGTTGGCCCAAAAACAATGACATAAATAAAAAAGGTCGTTATATCTACAAAGGTAAAACCAAAAAAAAAAAAAAAGAATAAAAAATTGGATTTTTTATAAAAATTTATTAAAAATACAGGAAAACAATGATTTATTGCGCATGAATTTAAAAAAGCAGTTGAACAAAAAGCAGCAATGCCAATCATTTGCAAAAAATTTACAAAAATACACGCCGTCAAAACTAAACCCTAAAAATAAATGTTAAGTCCAAAATGACAGAAACATATCGCTCCTTTATTGCAACATAGTCATATCTCAAAAATTGAGCTTTTCGAGTTAACAATGCAGAATTGTTTACAGTACCATATTGTGCCAAAAATTTATTCAAATTGCTTTTAAACTGTTTCCTTTAGAAGATATTTTCTCCAAAAATTTGCTAAAACTTGTATGGAAGTTAAAAATTTTAAATGCGTTTTTCTCGAAACAAGCTTTTTTGAAATATGACTATGTTGCAATAAAGGAGCGATATATATTTATCATCAAGAGAAGGGAGATTACAACCTTTTTTTTTTTATCATAGATGTGGAATTGAGAAATACCAGAATAAAATAAATCAAACCAATCAAGAAGTTAATTAAATATTATTTTCGCTACACAACCGTTTTCTGTTATTTCAATTACTGTTGTTTTTTTTCCCCCATCACCCTCAATGTCTAAAACACTCGAGTACTTTTCACACTCGACCATCAACAATATTTTAAACAGCATTCGTTTTGGAAAATACTTTACTGACAGCATAGGAAAGTTTTTGCAGTCAAAAGGTGTGTTTGTCTTCAACAGACAGTTTTTATACCTTTTCACCCCTAAAGACCTCGCACAAATTTTGCTGCCGCTATTTCATTTTAATTTATTTCTTCTGCCTTTAATATATTTTTCATCTATTCATTTAACTAAAATTGTATTTCTCACTCGTTAGTTTCTATGTGCTTTTTGTACCTTTAAAAGCAGGGAGCTTTTAAAATTTGTATGCTGTTTAATAAAATTGGCTGAATGGCTGACAGTTTAATCTCTACTCTAAACTGTAAATTTTAATAATCCTAACTCTTTTTTACGTTGGTTTTGCTGTTAGTATTTTATGGTAAAGGAGTTGATTTGGGTTAAAGGTTTTTTTTTCTTTTGTATGTTTTTTTCTTTACTTTACTGGTGTTTGATGCCGGATAGAGATGTATTTTTTGTTGGTTGATAATGCTCGGTTTTACTAGTTTATTGTTAATAATTAATTTACATGAAATCCATTTCATATACCATCTTTTATTACAGAGTCTAGGCAGGGAAAACAAATTTAAATGTATCTAGTTTCTTTGAAAGAAACAGCAATTCATTATTCATTTAGTTTTACATACATACAACTTTATTTTGTTTATTAGCATATCAAGGATAAAACTTTATTAAAGCTCTAAAAATTCCGCTGCTGTGTGGTGAAGAGTTTGCTTTGGAAAATAGTAAACAACATTCTCGTTCGAAATGTTGCTAATTGAAATACACTTTCAATGTTGTATACTCAATAGTTTTTGTAAGAGAAGTTACAAATTGGCTAGAAAAAATTAAAATTATATTACAGATTTTTTAAATCTAATTTACACAGATGAGAAAATCATAAAACTTGGAAATAACTAATAAAAAAATCTATGGAGTACCTTTTGCAGCAGCTGCCAACACTAAATGCTGTTAAATAAAAACCCACTAAGTTGAAAGACGGACCAAGATTACGAATTGCTCACAATAGGAAACGAGAAAATTTATTGACTTAAACATAAACAAAGTGTATTGCTAAGGGCGCAATAGTGTTGCTAATGCTAATGAGATATAATAATAATCAAACAATTCAGTTTAATTCGCTATATTAACTTCTAATATTGATACCAAATAAAAAATTACAACCAGCTTATTTTCTGACTATATATCGACATTTCATAGGTGCTACCAAAAATTTCCAAGTCTTCTAGTGATTAGGGCAGCTCCTGTGAAATTTCGGTATATACACAGCTGGGAAATACAGAAAACAAGCTTTTGGCAATTTGTTTTCATATTAATAATTTCTCAAAGTTGCTATGGTTTTTCGAAGCATGCTGGTAAAGGGAGAAAAAAAACAATACCGCAACTCGTATATGATAGTGTTGGAAAGAAATATATTGTTACGTTTTACACCTAAGACGACTTTGCAGATTCTTCAATTGCAAATAAAATAATGACCTAGCCACTTATTCGTTCAACAGTACTAAAATACTTCACCATTTTTTTGCACTTAATACCACTGTGTACACACTTGTTTACCTTACTGAATTATGACTGTCTTGCACAAGGTTTATTCTGTCTCTGCCGATGATCTGCCTACTATTCATTACGATAATTCCAGACTTAAGTGTAAAGAGTAGTTAAATTTTAAGCGCCGATGCTGGTTATTGTAAAATTTAGGAATTATAATATTAGTATTAGACCTTTATAATTGTTAAATAAAAATGCCAGGAATTTTTCAAGCTTGAGGTCAAGTTTTTAACTTTTATTTTAAAATTTCCAATTTTTCGCTACACCACTGGGTAGCACCATCAGGGATTTAGATATTGGTTTTTAAAAATTATAAATAGCTTGTTTTTTATGTTTTCCAGCTATCTATATGTAGACATTTCATAGGAGCTACCCTAATTGATATTGTTTTTTCAAAAGAACACTGTTGGAGTCGGAAGCTGAGAATTTAAAACAAATATTGAGCCATCGGGGGTTCATTTCAATTTAAGTTTAGATTTATTTTGCGGTTATAAATAGTTACCTCTTTCTTTTTCCTGCAATGACCAAAACAAGACAGTTTTCAAACCTTTCGTGTCGTTTAATACATTTCATTAATTTACAAACTACAAAATTTATGGAAGGTTGTGAGAGAGGCCGGGAGGTAGTAGTACAGTGAAGCTTAAAATTCACTTTATCACTTGCACTTAAACAAACTCTAAAAACACTAAATAGGGAGCCTTTTTCCTCGTATGTTATTACTGTACAGTACAGTAATAACATACAGTACAGTACATGTACAGTAATATTATATGAGGAAAAAGGATCCCTATTTTGTGTTTCTAGTGTTCTTTTGAAAAAAACAATATCTAAATCCCTGGTGATGCTGCCCAGTGGTATAACGAAATATTGGAAATTTTAAAATAAAAGTTAAAAACGTGACCTCAAGCTCGAAAAATTTGTGACATTTTTATTTAGCAATTATTGCCATTTCCTTATACTATGATATTATTAGTATTAAAAACGGAACAATATATCGGCTAAATGGCCGCTGCATCTTTAGTGGCACTCGTCCATCCGGTTGTCCAAATTTTCCATGACGATGAGGCATAATTGCCATTAATGTGCCGAATTATTTCATCCTCTAGACTTGAATTTTTACTGGCTAATTGACGTACTCATTTTCTTTCAAATAACCTCAAAGAAAGAATCATATGATCTTGGCAGCCAATTTACATCGCCACTTCGTGAGATAACACTGCCATTAAATTTGTCCCGCAAAACAGCCATTGTATCGTTATGGGTCCACATCCATACCTTCCAATTAGGGCTGAGTTTGTATTGTTTCGCTACGTCATTTGACCAACATGCGCAGAAGAGTCAAAACAAACTGTATATCGTGCACTTAGTGATTTGTATTCAACTTAATCATGCAAATGTGCGTACAATCGAAAATCATGCAAAAATGTAGACACATCGGGTCTGCAGAAGATGTGAAAACACCAGTGCATGCTCGTAGAGCATAAATACTTGTATTTACACGCTCACAAGGTGCAATTGACTCAAGAACTAAAGTCTCTTCGCTATTTCAAGTGTTCTTAACGGCCAGATTGGCGGATAGAAATGGCAACAGTGGATGATCGAAGGAAATCATCTTCAGTGAAGAGGCACATTTTCACCTCAGTGGATTCGTCAATAAGCATAATTGCCGCATTTTGACGAATGATAGTCCAAGAGTGATTGTCGAAAAAACAATACACCCACAAAAAGTGACTGTTTGGTGCGGCTTATGTACTGGCGGCTGTATTTGTTTCAAAATGAAGTCGGTCAGGCATTAGGGCGAATAATAATCCAAGAGAGATTGTCAATAAACCAATGCACTTACAAAGAGTGCCTGTTTGGTGCGGTTTATGGACTGGTGGCATCATCGGGTCATATTATTGGATACTTTGGCTACCATTAGAGCTCTAAACAGATGACTGAATTCTGAAATAATATTCGCGTAAAAATAAATTTTTGTTCAGCACTGGCAGGGCTTTAATCACAATTTTTCTTTTTCGTATTAAGAATTGAATACTTATTGCCATTACATTTCTTATGTAGATTCAATAAATAAAATAATAAAGTTAAAAAAAAAAAAATATTATTTTCCAAATTGCGGGTGGCCAGACAGTTACTGTGAATGGTGCTCGCTATCGTGAGATGATAACGATTTTTTATGGCCCGAATCGGCAGATATGGATGTGGATTATATATAGTTTCAACCGGACGGTGTCACTTACCACACAGCTAACGATATAAAGGCTGTTTAGCGCGACAACTTCAATGGCCGTGTCGTCTCACGTGGTCGTGATGTAAATTGGCCGCCACAATCATGTGATTTGGCAACGTTGGATTTCTTTGTTGGTAGTTATTTGAAAGAAAATGTATACGTTGATAAACCGGCAACAATTCAAGATCTAAAAGATGAGATAATTCGGCATATTAATGGTATAGAATATAAATTATGCCTCAGCGAAATGTTGGACCGTCGTGTGCCGCCGAGGTCGCAGTTTTCACTTGTTTCATGCAGAATTGAACTATACCAGTATTATTCTAATAAAAATATATGATAATAATTAAGTTTATTGTTCACTGTACTAGCATCTAAAATTGATACAAATAAAAAAAATTAAAAAAACATAAACAGTTTGTTTTTTATGTTTCATAGCTGTCTATATGTCAACATTTCATAGGAGCTGCCCTAATCATCAGTAGACTTGGAAACTTTTGAAAGATATTGCCAAACAAAGCTTTATATTCTAACCATCTAAATAAATTATGGAGAATTTAAAAAGAGAAACCATATCCGTCAAAATACAGAAAACAAGCCCTTTTTTTTCATCTTTCTCACCTGTCTACTTTTCTTTACACCTTTCGAACAAATGAACAATCTTTGATAGCTACGATTTCGAAAGATATAAATAAAAGAAGAGCGTTGAGAAATGTGAGGAGGATGACCCTAAATATGTTTTGCAACTGGAGAAAATATTTTTGGAGGGATTAGTGAATGTGCGGCATTCTGCTGTTGGTACGTGACCATGCTTTTGGGGTAATTTCTTTCTTCATAACCCTGCATTTAGACATACGAGTAATCTCATGCGAGTGCTGAATATATATTATCAACGAAAATTTCTTCGAAAAACTCGAATCTCTGGCAATTTTAATTTTTGTCTACACATGCGAGTGAGAGTTCATTTTAAATTTGTCGTCAGCAGGTGAACTTCAAACAATTTGTTTCCTTCATATATTTTGTTTCTTTGGCTGTCTTTATAAACTGGAGTTGCCGTGTTCTTCACTTGAGAATATTTTTAGAAAATAGTTGGCATTAGTTTGTATTATCATTATATTATTGGTGTTAACGCTTTATAATTTAAGCATTTCTATCTATAGTATTAGTTTTAATAAATTAACATACAAACTAGCTAAAACTTAGGTTTTAATTTTATAATGATCCAGTTGATTTGTTTAAAGTTATTTACACGGTAACACTGATTGTTTGTTTGACATTTGATTGCATGGAAGTGCCAAAAAATCACTCGCATGCAAATTTAGCTGCCAATAGACCTGCGAGTGCGAAAAATGTGAATGTGGCAGTAAAAACATGTGAGTGTATTGAGTTTTTCGAACTCTTACTCGTATGTCTAAGCACTGGGTAATCCTAATGTGGACTCCAAAAAAACTTCTGAATGAAAAAAAAAATTTTTTTTCTTTAAACATTGTATTGAAATTCTGCATTCCTTAGCTCTTATAAAAAATACAGCAACGCATTTTCTTTAATATAAAAATTCTTCGTTTTTATATTTTTCTTAAGCATCTCTAGAGTTAAACTACAAATAAAAGTGCTTTCAAATTCTCATGCTGCCATTAATTTAATTTTCCTATCGTTGACCCAATTTTAATTTTTCTTTTTTGATGTTGGCCTGCATGTATGCGTCTTATTTTTTTGCCAATTCAAAGGAAATTATAATTTTTAAGCCCTTTTATGTTTCATTTCTATTTACCAATTTTTTTTTATCATTTTGAATTTTCTTATACTTGTCATTGCCTCAATTTTTGTGCTACTTGTTTTAACCCGATTTTTTATTTTTTACATTTTTTTTTTTTTTTTAATTAACAACCTGTATTCAAGAGCTTGTCGACTCCAGTGGCAATTTGCAGTTAAAAATAGAGCAGAATGCAGAAAAAAACGAGAGGAATAAAAATTATTTTCCAAGTTTTCTTACAGATTTTTTTTGTTGTTTCTGTTGTTCTTTATAGAGTAGTTGACAGTAATTTTTTCTGTAAAAAGTATTATTTGCTTGAGAAAACACAAACAAAGAAGCGATTGAATGAACAAACAAACTAGGGGTATAAATAAAATCGATTAAATAAGAATAAAGCCAGAAACTACAAGACTAAAAAATAATACAATAAAAATGGCAATATTCATGCGGAGAAGTGAACTGTATTTAACTTCAGGGGTATGAATGTAAAGAATCAATTGAAAAAAAATATTTGCATATATTCCATGTACATGCATATTAATTAAAACTAAAAAAAAATCTCAAATTGGGGCAATTGAATTCAAAGTACATAAGTATAGAAAATCGATAACAGAAAAGAACATGTTTGGTAGAATCAAAAAATGAATAGAGTTAGATGGCACAAGGAACTGTTTAAAAACATTTTTGACAGACAAATAGTCAAACTTTTAATAATTATTAACAATTTTATGGTTAATACATTTTTGAAAGTTTATTTGAAAAACATTTTTTTTTTGTTAACTGTTTCCATTTCCATTTAAATGAGTTTTTGGCAATGAAGGAATTTAAAGCTTTGTCTGAATCTGACAGTTGAAAAAATAAAAAGGAGTGTTTTTTGGCCTAGTATAAGGTAAATAAAAAAACATTCAAAGATATACTCGCATTTCAAGTTAAAAGAAAATAAACTTTTTTTTTAAATTCTCAAAAAAAAAAATCCTAAAGGTGTAAAGAAATGTTAGAGACGTGTATGGAAAAGTTCGTTTTTCGTGTTTTGACAGATATTATTAGAGCATCTTTCTTTTTTAATTTTCTCAACCATTTATTTAGATTGTTGGGATATAAAATTGAATGTTTGAGAATATATTTCAAAAACTTCCAAAGTCTACTGATGATTAGGGTAGCTCTATGAAATGTCGACATATAGATAGCTGGGAAACATAGAAAACAGGCTATTTATAATTTTTTATTGGTAAAAAATCCTAATAATAGTTAAATTTTTTTACAGAATAGTGTACGATAGTCTATTCGTTTATATTCCTCTGCTCGCTTTGTGCAAAGTGCATGATGGAGCAAAGAAATTGTTTGGCAGTTCACAATGGTGACTTCTTAAAATTCGCAAAATTATAACCAAAAAACCCCTGAGTCTTGGGTTTGCAATGTATTATGGCAACATGTTAATTTTTAAATTCACAATGTTTTATATAAAATATTGAGATATGTAGTTAATATTATTATTTTAATCAAAGAAATCATATAGGTCGCAACTTTTTGCCATCAGTTTGTGGCTATATAGACTTGCTTAAGAGTTCGGACGTTATTATCCCTCCTGCATACAATTTCTCAGCCGCCAATGGAAGATAGGCTTAAGTTCATTAAGAACATCAGCTTTTTACCAATTCACTCGTCCAACCATCACTCTGGGTTCCGTAAAGTACAGGTATTTGTTGCAAGTACAATAATTTTGGATCTCGAAGGTTATTAGCCCCTAAAAACCAGCATTCAACAAAGGGAAATGAATTGCCCTTCCTGTGATTTTAAAATTAAATCAGAGCTAGAACGTTTGAGCCAACTATGATCAGCATTGAGATGGTCTGCAAGATGGAACCTCCCGTGGGTTTGCTGAACCCCCTCCTGTCAATTTTAACCCTTGGTAAGGGTTTCGGAAGTCCAACACAACATAAGTCATTCGGCTTGTTAGATTTTTATGTGCTACGAAAAATGAGAGACTTGGGCCACTCTAAGCCACAGAAAGTGGAGTGCCTTGATTTGGTGTATGCCAAGATGAAACCTGCTCCTCGGGGGAGATTTTTATGTACCGGTTGTCACCCAGATCTGAAAATAATTGGATTCTATTTCTTCGAAACCAACGAATAAGTTACGGTTAGATTGAATGGTATTCTATGTTTAGTAAAAAGTGAGAATTTTTTACATCTAAGATTCACAACAATTCAGGATTGTATTTTGAACAAAATGGAATCTGAGCTTCTCCAATAATAGCTCTCTCAAGCGGCATTTTAGCGTTAAATGTACCATTTTTTATAATTTTGGTGTTAAAACTTATATAACAAGCATTTAAAGTATTGAATACTATAAAAACATTCTACGCGTGTGGAACGTTATTATTTTTTCCACAGAAAAAAACATTTAAAATACAATAAACTTTGTTATATTTGCTTTCTCTGATATTCAATTTTGTTTTTCTTTTCTACCACTTATTTGTTGTGTTTGTCGCTCTTTCAGTTTTTATTGCCAATAATCGTATAGCATTAAACTGGTTAATAGCCAGCCAATAGTCAATAGCCTGAAAATGCGATAAAAATATTTTAACAATTTCCCAGAATATAAAAATTCTTTTAAGTATGTGAAAAATTGAAAATTTAGCATCATGAAAGTGAAAAATGAACAATCAATTAAAGAAACAAGTTAAAATTTTTTCTTAGTATGTATGTACAATTATAATTGGCTCCATTAAAGAAGAAAAATATATATGTAGTTAAAACTCTATTAAGCCGGCCTCTTTAAACCGACTATATTTAATAATCGGAATGTTTAGTTTATATATTCTTTTATCTGATCTTGAGTACACTTTTAAAAACTCATCTTCTACCAGTGGAATACACAGATCCTTGTGAATTCGGGAGTTTTTTACGTACCATGGAGCTGCAGCAATTGTTCGAAGAATTGTGTTTTGTCGCCTTTGAAGTTTTTGAATACACAAGGTATATCAGGCAAATCCTCTTGCACGAAACTTACTTAATTTTAGCGGCCATACTCGGTTGAGAAGAAGGGGTATCCCTTCTTCTTGCCACCATCAGAGCGTTAAGTGGGTGATTTTACTGATATAATATGCGCATAATAAAACTTTTTGTCTAGCATTGGCTGGACTTAGTTAATTTATTGTATTTAGTATTAAGATTTGAATACTTATTATACCCTTCATAAAAATGTAAAGGGTAAATATAAGTTTGTGATTCCGTTTGTGATTTCTACAGTTTTAATTTGCGACCCTGTAAAGTATATATATTCTGAAGCAGAATTAATGGAAAAGTCGATTAAGCGATCTCCGTCTGTCCGCTGTTGAAATACCGTTTATACCGCTAGAAACTTTTTTCTTTTACCATTCTTTTACCCCATCGGTTCATGGGTTTGTATGATGAATTAAACTAAAACAATTCGGACAAATTCAAGTTGTTATACAATTTACCAGATTTCTTTTATTAGACTGAAAAATATTATTTTCATGTTTCAAATATTTTATATAAAAATCAAAGTTTTCTTTGATTACAATAAATTAAAGTGATTAATAACAAAGTAGTAATTTATTACAACACTTCCCCTGAATTATTACTTTGCAATAATTAGTTAATTAACAATTTTTAATCCTAATTGCGAAATGCACTTTTTATGTTTAATTGATGTTAATCCTTTTGTTAAAACATCGGCTGGCATTTCAGTAGTTGGTTGATATTTTATTTCAATATTTTTGTTAGCTACATTTTCTCTAACAAAATGGTGACGTATGTCCATGGGCTTTGTTCTTCTATGAAACACTGGATTCTTGCTCAAAAGTCCAGTGCCTTGGTTGTCATTGTAAATTACGATTGAATTTTGATTCCCCAAAATTTCTTCTAAAAACCTTTTTAAGTGAATTGCCTCTTTTGTGGATTCAGAGAGTGACATCTACTCTGCTTCTGTACTTGACATTGCAACCGTTTGTTGTTTTCTTGAATCCCAGCTGATAGCCGCATTCGCTAGTTTAAAAACATATCCTGTGTAAGATCTTCTATCATCCACACACGCTCCCCAATCTGCATCAGCATAGCCTGTTAAATCTTCATTTGTTTGTTTATAATGTAGACCAATGTTCTGAGTACCTTTTAAATATCGTAAAACTCGTTTTGCAGCAACCCAATGTTCTCTTCCATAGTTGGCGTTATACTGATTTAGTACACTTATTATAGAGCAATATCTGGTCTTGTTGAAACTGCTAAATACATCAGGGATCCTATCAAGTTTTGATAAGGTAATTGCTTAACTTAAAATTTTTCTTCATCTGCAGAACACATCTCTTTAGGCAGCTTTATATCCGTATTAAGAGGAGTTTATGAAGATTTACAGTTTTCCATAATAAATTTCTTTCCTTTGTGACATCGTTATTTCTTTTGTATTTTCGTCTTGTTTGAATTCTATGCCCAGACAAAAGTTTAATCTACCCATATCCTTCATCTCGAAAGATTTTGAAAATTCTGACTTTAATTCTTTCCATTTGTTTTTATTGTTTGTTGCAAATGCCGCGTAAGCGAACTTAAACAACTTTGTTTTGCTTAGAAACAGTTTTGCTAATGAAATAAGGTTATATAAATATGGAAAATTAAAATTTCCGATATCGGTCCATATATACCCGAGATATAGCCTGATCCGATTTTTCCATTAACATTTTTTTTTTCCTGAAAAGCAATTCCCATTATAAAAGAAATTTACTAAAATACACAAAATGGAAGATTTCGATATCGGTTCGAGCATATTTAATTCACATTTTCAAATATACTCTACATATGCGTGACTATCCTGAAGGGTATTTTAGATTCGGCCCAGCCGAATATACCACACTCTTACTTGTTGTTAGTTCACGTTGAGAAGATTCAATAAATAAATAAAAGCTAAAAAAAAGAGTACACTTTTTACGTGTTAACTTTACTTTTTCGAGCAGTTCTTCGGTGCTCATATTTAAACATAAAAGTTTGTATTTATAAAATATATTGTATGTTTATTAAATATTTATTTGACAAATTTTGTATAGAAATTTGTTAAATAACAATTTAATAAACATTTGGTTAATAAGACCGTGAGATGAAAGCAGGATTTTTATTATACTACAAAAGTTAAAGTTTCCTCCATCTTCCCCGCTGCTCGTTACACCCTCACACAACTCATATACGGCAAACATTTAAGAAATGGTCGTAAAGTTTTTGTATGTCAAACAGTTTCCCCTTTCGAAAATAATAATTAACTACATACGAGTACATATGTGCCCTTATAATTGCTTATCGTAATTTTTATTATAAAAATTAAAGTTACGTGAGACTGAAGCTCGCAGTGTAAATTTATTATAAAGCATCGTGAAATTATCAAGTTCAATTATATTTCTATCCACATACTTGTATTTATTCCATTTCATTAGTTTCTTTATATGTTGTATAATTTCATTATCGTAATAGTTACCTTGAGTAAAAGTCATGCATTAAATAAAATTTTCTTTTTCTACGGAATATTTTCTACTCGTATAGTACAACACAATTGTAATATCCCTATAAACCGATTCCAACTGTTTAACATGCATTTAGTTTTGAGAATATATGACGCTATTATCAAGGCAAAACAACTGAGCCAAAAACAATTGCTGTTGGAGCAGCAGGACAGAAACTATTTTACGATTATTATTACCAAGAGCATCTGAAAACGTAGAAAACTTTGGTTGTTTGAGCTGCTGCTCTGTTCCCACTTTCAAGTATAGATTTTTGGTTGTCATCTTACGACGTAAGCAGTTATAAACAGGGACAGACAGACAGACAGACAGACAGACAGACAGACTCAAATGTATTTTAGTACGTTCATAGAATTTGCTCAAATTTATAACTATCATAAGCAGAAACCATGAATTAGTTCGATTTATCTTTTCCTTCACATTTGCTGGTAATTTATAAATGTTTGGAAAATATTTACTGAAATAATTGTATAACATTCAGCCCACTATGCGTGTGTGTATGTGTTTGTGTATACCAATTTATTGCCGAAGTAATTACGTGTATGTGGCATAGTGGCCATTATGCGAACTTCTGCATATGAATGTTGTCATTATCGTTACTAACAAAAATTTACTGAAACACATAGTTTGTATTGCACATTAAAGTTCGTTATGCGTAAAAATGTGATTTTATTCGATCATTTCTTTTTTTCTTGTGGCTTCGAATTGAAAACATAAATGATACCAGTTAAATGAGAATTGTAAGGGAGAAGTATAGAAGGACAAAATCACTTGGGAATATATACTCGTATATGAAATAATAGTTGTCTTGTTTGAAAATTAATCAGATAATTTTTTTGAATTCTTATATTTTTTTGAACAGCAAAGTATTAAAGTGTTTGCTTTTTGGTAAACCAGATATAAAATATGAGGTATTTTATTGGCAAAAAAAAAAAGTCATGGAGTTCTTGTGCTTTCCAGCTTTAATTAATTAAAATGTTGACCGTCACTAGAGTTAATTGGCTAAAATATAAAAATTATATATTTAAGTAATCGTTGTATGGAGGATATTGCCTTACTACCCGTCCACACGGGCAATCTGATTGGCAATTATTGCCGTGGCAATTGCCAAAATCGATTGCCGACACAAGATATTTGCGTGTGGACCGCACGAATATGTATTCAAACACATGTTCAGCTATTATTGCTAGAAGATATTGCTGAGCAATTATCTTTGAACATAAGCTGTCAAAATTCATTGATGTTTATGAACATACATACAAACATACGTTTCAATATATAAACAAATGTACAAATGATTATAAAAAGTGATTTTATCAACAGAAAAAATTTAATTATTTACATTTTTGAGTTCATGAAATGAAGTGCTCGGAGATTGATGCATTTAAAGCACTCATTTTTAAAAGAATAAAAAATAAATAAAGCAATTACAATTAATTAAAACATGCGCAACCTTCTTCGCCAAAATATCTTAAATTATGTTTTAAGAGATTTACATGTTCGCCAACTAAAAGTACAGCGTTGAACATTAGCAATTTGATTACGTAATTCTGCCGGCGTTATTGCTAGTATTAAGACACATCAGATTGCCTGTGTGGTCGAGCTGTTAAGTACGCCTGCAGATATTGTTGTGTCAATTAATGATTTTTCTGAAAACCTTAAACTAGCCGTACAACATGCTGCCACTAAACGTATAAGTTTCAGAAATGTGTACAATAGAACTTATTCGTCTGAAATTGAATCAATTCTGTCTGAAAAAAGTAGGGTTAGAATAGAGTGACGATTTCCCATCTTATAATTTGGCTACGGTAGTGCATAAATCAATTAAGAAACCTGCTTGAAATATAGAGAATAGCTTCCCTTGAATCATTTATCAAAAGCTTTGATGGTACTCCTCAAGCTATTATTATTTATTATTATTGGATAGGATGTGGCACTCATCCGCCACTTGCACTGAGACCAGTGCTGCTCTATTGTGGGTCCCCTTGTCCTCTATTACGGGTTAAGTGTGTAAAGAAAATGGACAAGCTCCTTCATTGGGAGTGATATTTCACATTTACTTAGCATATATGCTTGTAGCGTCGATCCCCTCCTCCGCTCCTCAATCTCACTATTTATATGGAAAGCGGCAGAAGGTTAAAACACAACCATTAGAGGTAAGTCAGTTTTGGGAACTTCAACCGATGACTAGACCCATTCTGAAAAAAGGATGGTGTATGTTAATAATAGTAAGCTTGAGGTCTTTTTTATAAAAATTTTTGAAAAAATTGTTTATTTAATTCAATATTTCGTCTTCCTTCGGAAGACTTCTTCAGGAAATTTTTTTTTTTTTTTTTTGATTTTTGTTTATAAAATATTTGAAAAGAAATCAAACAAAAAAAAAAAAAAAAAAAAAAAATTCCTGAAAAAGTGAAAAGTGAATTAAATAAACAATTTTTAAAAAAAATTTTATAAAAGAGACCTCAAGCTTGACGATCATTACATCTTAATTTAAGAAAAAGTTCGAAAAATTAGGATAAAGAAAACGTTTGTTAATAATTTGAGAAACGTTTTTATTACAAATTGTACAGCACATGACGCAGCTGGAATGCCATCATATGCTGTTACACCACATGTGTCTTTAAGACTTACTTTTCAAGATGTCGTTTTCAACAGTAGCACAAACTCCCGGAAAGCTTCAGGTAAAAAGAAAAATTCTTCTATTTATTTTTAAAATTTCTTTACACCTTGATTATTATCCAGCAGAGTGGAAGGTGTCCATGATTACTATGATACATAAGCCAGGAAAGGCTCCCACTAAAGTAGAATCATATAGACCAATAAGTCCACTACCAACAATTTCAGAACCATTCGAATAATTGCTAATGGCGAACTTGACTCCAATATTGAATGTTGTGGGATGTATCCTATGTATCATTCATTCGACTTTCAGGGTGCCATAGAACAAACGCATAGACAAGTAAATGTCATAGGAAAGATATTTGAGGGCAAAAGTGAGGCAGGACGGTTTGAGGCACATAATAAGCTTAAACTTGCCTACACATGGCGGAAATTTGTTATCAGAGAAGGCGATTATATAAGCTCCACTTAGGCAATCGAGGCAAGAGTTCCCCAAGATAGCACACTGGGGCCTATTTTATATTTGATATACGTCTCTGACATGCCAATAAGATCCGGAATCCAAACTTAAACCTTTGCAGATGCCACAGCAGTCTGCAGCGTTCATGAAAGTCAGTGTTCATGAAAGCCTCATTCTAAATAAATTTATTTCAGAGCAAAATTTAGCAACCCGCTAATTATCTTGTTCATGGTCCTTCGAACCTAATTGATATATTAATTCATAGAAACTTAAAAGCCACTTTTTGACGAGTTTTATGTGTACTATAAAGTGCAATGCTTTATTTTTATTTTTTATTTTTTTAATATTTTTATTTACAAAAATTCAGATTTTACAATACATTATTGCCTCAGCGCCTTGAAGGCTTAATAGAGGCTATTGTGTATATTTTAAAAATATTATATAAATAATCTGAAAACGGTAAAAAAAAACATTATTTTAGTAGTTCAAAGATTCTCCAATCTGCCAAAATAATTTCATAAATAATGTGTCTATTCAAAACCAAACTAAATTTATTATGAGTGATTCACATATTATAAATATCAGTATATCAAATAAATTGGTTAAATCGGTTTTCTTATCCAATTTTAAGGCCCAAATTTCTTAAATTTTTACGTATTCCGTAGAGTTTTTGCGAAAATTTAACAAAAAAGTAATGTTTTCCTTTTTGCCGCTTCGGGAACCCTATTCAATTTTCCAATATTATAATGTCCATAAATACCTTTTATATGCATTAAGCATGTCTCGATTGTCGCATAACAGTTTAATTGCTTTTAATAAGTGAAAATCAAATTGTGGCATCTGTGACCGTTATCGTCTGTTTATTTATTTGCATTCGTTCACCGACACACAACCAATCATGAGTTTTTAAAAGAGTCTGTATAATGTGTCTGTCTACTGATAGTGTCTTAAATGTCTAATAAAGTTTCCATGGCAAACAATTGGCAATTATTGTAGGCAGATAAAGCAAATGGTAAATCAATTTTAATATAAACATTAAACATTCATATGCGATCTTATAAGTTGTGTATATATGTATATAGTCTTTTACATACACTTGCACCATCAACTTACTTGTCGTCTAACTCTGCTCTGACGTTTTTATGTAAATATATAACATTAAGGTTCTTGACCATAGTCATTATGTCATGGCATTTAACGAGTATTTACTTATTTATTTACAACTTAACATTAAATATATAGCAAATGAATAAAATTATGCATATATATTAATGTATACAAAATAAGTAATTGACAAATATGAAATTATCGTCTTTAATGCGCTTTGTAATAAAAGAGAAAAATCGTTAATAACTTTAAGTGTATGTAATAACTTTTAATTCCCAGTGCGTATGAGTGATATTTTGTATGTACACAAAGTACAAGAAGGAAAATATGTAGAAAACGTAAAGAAAGCCTACAGAGTATTTTCTGAGAGGCTTAAATCTGAGAAGTTTAAATCATGATAAAACAAAGATATATATTTTTAATATTAATTAAACAGGTTTTATTGAATATTAAGATTAAAGTGGATGCCACGGTTGGAGCCTACAAGTTGCAATCTGGAACAGTAATTTTCATAAACTGCTCGAATGTTGACTACTACTGGAGAGCAGGCTTTGCTTTGGACACTCTGTTTTCTGTGGTATAGAAGCCAAGAGTTCCTCAATTGCAGTAGAAAATAAAACTTTGGGAATTGTCAGCATGGCTTCGAAACCATCACCAAGTACGAGAATCAGCCAAGCCACACGTAGAAAAATATATATGGTTGACATGACAATATTCTAAGGGCAATATACGATTCGCGAATTGTTTGTTTGGTGCTGATAATATTATATTGTCATATTTGAAATGCCATTAATATACTCGTACCTCACTATAGTTGGTAAAAAGATTTTATAAACATAGTATGGTTATTTTGGCGGAGAATCATATTTTTATCATAGCTCACTATATTAATTAAAAAAACAGCATATTTTATTTATCAACACTATAATATTAATGTCACATAATATACATATTAATAATAATAAATTAATGTAAAAAACATTTATTAAAATAATTTTTGATAGATCTAAATAATTAAAAATAATTTGCAAAAAATGGTCAGGTTGCACAAATGCAAACTGTGTCGATTTCAACGTATTTAGCATCTATTAGCTGAAATAAAAATAAGGGCATAATTAAAAATTATATATACTTGTAACCATATTAATATGGTTTATGGTTCTTTAGGCAAGTTTGGCCCAATAGGCTTATTGTCTTAATTGGATAAATAAATAAATAAATAAATAATGTAACATAGCATAGTTGTTCTCAACAACAGTATGGTTCATCATTAAAACTCTTATGGTTGTAACAAGGATATGGTTGTGCATAACCATAATATGGTTAGCCGACAACAACGGTATAGTACGATTCATTACAATATCCTTACAAATATCAAAATCTTAATATACGAACATACCTTCCAATTTCTACAAACCTTCCACAATTGCGTAATGTAAATTTTAAGCTTTTTTTTTTTTTTTTTTATTAACAAAAAATTTTGTTTATTTAAAACAAACCAAATTATATATCAACGCATAAAATAAAACAATTGATAATGGTTGCAATAGTAAAGCTATGTACACATGGTGGTCAGATATTACAATATTGTAAGATCTGGCAACATGCTGACAATGTAGTGACAACGAAAAATTGTCCCGCAGAAGTAAATTGTGTGTTCAGACGGTCGTAAGAAAATCTTACAATTTCATTGTCTGACTATGGTCTGACAAATAATTCATCTGACAACAAAAATTGTCAGTTCACACGGTTGTCAGATTGTTAGATGAAAAATATTGCCAGACATGTTGTAAAGCATTGCTACTTATGTATACCACTTATGTATGTATTCTGTGCTTATGTATATGCTTGGCAGTGTTGCCCATCAAATTTTTTTCTGACAATGGCATCATGTCAGGTGCATTAATTTTATACATCTGACAATTAAAACTGAGCTTACAATACCAGCCAATTATCTGGCAATGCCGACGAAGCGTGTTCTCACGATTGTCAGATGCCTGACAACATTGTCGTCTTACAATTGCTTGACAATGGTTTTTCTGACAACGTTGTAAGTTAAAAATTGGCAGTTCACACGACTGTAATACATTTTCAGACAATTTTACTGGCAATATTGTAAGATCTGACAACCGTGTGTACGTAGCTTAAGTTTATTCTGAGAATTTATTATTTTTACATGCGTCTCAAACATATTATTTAAACAGGTAGTTTTGTGTTGAGTGTAGTAAAAACTATTGTCGTTAAAAAAAAGTATACTATATTAACATTGTATGCAACCATATTCTGAAATTGCTGGACGGTAACAATAGAATTACAGAAACGCAAACGAACACATATTTATGGGAAAATAAACTATAATTATATCAATAATAGGCTGTTTTTAACAATAATACTTAATATTATGTCATATATACTAATGTTGTTGTAACCACATTTCAAGCTGCTTTTTCTGAGATTCTATTTTACAGCTTTGGCTTGCGATTGAGACCCCTGCATAAAATCGTATTTCCTAATAACTAAAGTGTATGCCTGATTTTCGGGGATCTAATTGAAGTCTCCAAGATGCAATTATCTTTCAACAGGTTTCTGTAATATAAGCTACCAGAAGAATTGATGATCAAGTTATTTATGGATTTCAAGCCAGTAACTTGTGAAGTTTTGTCTCTGATCGAATGTCGTCACAATTGCATAGAAGAGAGATTATAAGGTCCGCACTTTTTAGCAATAGGCTTGTACATATCACAAGAAGTTGCATGCCTTGCAATTCATATGTGGACACTGGTGGTCAGTGAACTCCTTTGATTTGATCCACCCTCAAATACGATTATCTTTAGTATATTAATTGTGTAAAATTTGTTAAGAAAAGTAACAATGTGAGAAGAAAAATCCAGTTTTTTGTGTTTGATGAATAATATTATAATACTTGCCTTGTTAAATTCTCATTATTTTATTTAACATAATGGAATATAGAGTCAAATGTTAAAAATGTTTTCAAAAGTACCAAAGTCTTTTAATGTTTAAGAAAGCTCCAATGCAATATCGACGTGTAGACAGCTAGGAGACAAAAAAATATATTCCACAGCTAGGAAACACAAAACATATTTACTCGTATGTATATTTTACGATCGCGTTCGATCAAACTGATCGTATATTGCTGATTATGAAATTATATACTAAATTAAAGATTTTTAAATCTGACTGTAATTGGTCCTATTTGAGTGACTGTAAGTATTTTTTTATTCTTAAACGGCCTTACATTTGAAACTAAGGCGGTTGCTCTTGGTGTCCATCAAGGCTCCATAGTGGACCCAATCTTTGTTTCTTAATGACTTGTGCCATGCTCTTAAATTTGGTGAAAGTTTTCCTTTGCTAAAAATTGTGTTTGATTTCTTGGAAATTTTCAAATACCATTTTTATATTGCTTATGTAATGAAGTGTTCTTGTTGAAAAATGCAAAAGAAGTTTATACATTATTTTAAGCAACTTGTTTTGTGTTAAAAAAAAAATTACTTTTGACAAATTATAGAGAATAATGAAAGACTTAGAGATAAAAAAAGCTTTTGACAAATATAAGAATTATAAAAAAATATTTTTCGGCAGTTTTTCATCCAAATTTTTCTCGTGTCTTCCTGCGATATATTTTCATTATTTAAATTTCTTGAATAGTTTTATTTTGTCATTTTCTTAGTCTTAGGTATGTAAATGAGTAATGCGTTAAAATCAAATTAATACCTTTTCATAAGCTTACTTGTTTGCCAAAGTAACAGAACAATGAAGAAAACTGTATAACTAAAAATGAAAATTTCTTTTTCTGGTTTCATGTTTACCAGAGTTGCCATAACAAAATTTTAAAAATATTGCTACTTGTATCTTGTTGTGTCTCGTTATTTTAAGAGGCAGTTATGGGTATGTCTAGCTGGCGTGGGAAGGAAAATGAGGGTTATTATTTTAAGGCTTACTAAAATTATATGACAGCAAAAAGTCTTGTTGTTGTTCATACTAACTTTAAGACTTTAAGGCTGCCATAAAATCATTTATTGCAAAATTTTTTTTAACTAAAGACACACTATACCAAAAATGTTTGTATACGAGTATGAATAGTATAGAAATAATTAAGGTATACATTTTTTTTATATTGACTTTCTCCTCTTTCCAAAACTGAAGACACTGATGAAAGTAAAGCGGTTTGTTACACTAATGGCGAAACCAAAAAGCACGTTTCAGAAGTGTTTCAGAGATCGAAAAAAAAACGCTGGCATAAGTGTTTCATATCTGAGGGGGATTACTTTAGAGGGGACAAAATATTTACTGATGAATAAACAAATACTTTTTGAAAACATTTAAAGTAACGGTTATTTTTTGAGCAGCCCTCGTATTTCTTTTTTTCTTTTTTTTAATTAAAAGCCACGTCAGGTCATAAAAAACAGATTATTACATTGGTTTTTAGGTGTTTAATTGATGAGAATATTTTATTTGGTATTCATATAGACAATTTTTTATACCCTTCACAAATATGTAAAGAGAATATATAAGTTTGTGATTCCGTTTGTAATTACTACAATTTTCATTTGCGACCCTATAAAGTATATATATTCTGCATCAGAATTAATGGAAAAGTCGACTAAGCTATGTCCGTCTGTGGGTCATTGAAGTACCTTTTCTGAGAAAACCATTAGACATAGAAACTTTTTTCTTTCACCATTCTGTTACTCCGTCGTGCTATTGGTTTCCTATTGAAATTCAGTAATATCAGCTCACATATAGCTGAGATGTATTCACAATTCCGAAAAATTATTTTTTGTAATTTTGTATGAAAATTTTCGAAAAAAAAGTTGTTTGTTTTCCTTCAAACTTCACACAATTACGAGCATTAAGCATTGTGACTAAAAGGCAAAAAATTTTTTTCCAGATATTGGTCCATAGGTACCCGAGATATAGCCTAAACCGATTATTTTTAAGAAAATGTCGCGTAAGCAAACTTAATTTTTATTTTTTTATTTTGTTAAAAGCAGTTCTAGTAATAAAAGAAGATTATATAAATATGGAAAATTACAATCGCTCCATATATATTCGAAATATAGCCTAAACCGGTTTTTCATAATTTTTTTTTTTTTTTTGTTTGCTGAAAGCAATTCTTGTTAGAAAAGAAATTTACTAAAATGTATTACCAAATCATATTCCACAGATAAGCAACGCTAGTAGGTTTAAAATAGAATTAAATAATTTATTTCTGTAAAATAGTGAACAATTAAGTTTCTTATTCGCCATTTTTAGCTTCTACCATTTATACCAATAAAAATTATAAATAGCTTGTTTTCTATGTTTCCCAGCTATCTATATGTCGACATTTCATAGGAACTACCCTAATCATCAGTAGACTTGGGAAATTTTTGAAAGATATTCTCAAACATTCAACTTTATATCCCAACAATCTAAATAAATTGCTGAGAATTTAAAAAGAAAAATGCTCTAAGAATACCTGTCAAAACACAAAAACAAGCTTTTTCATTTATACACGTCTCTAACATTTCTTTACACCTTTCAAACAAATGAACACCCGATGGGTGCTACTATTTGCTTTTTGAAAGTATTGACGGGTATTATTAGAGCATTTTTCTTTTTAAATTCTCAGCAATTTATTTAGATTGTTGGGATATAAAGTTGAATGTTTGAGAATATCTTTCAAAAATTTCCAAAGTCTACTGATGATTAGGGTAGCTCCTATGAAATGTCGACATATAGATAGCTGGGAAACATAGAAAACAAGCTATTTATAATTTTTTATCTGTAAAATAGTATTTAAAATTTATTTTTGTAAATTATTTTTTACGACATATTTGGTTTCTTTTTGCAAAGTAGCGATAGTGATTCATGTTTTTCCTTTTATGTAAGTGATAACACTACTACGTACACACGGTTGTCAGATCTTACAATATTGCCAGTAAAATTGTCTGAAAATGTATTACAATTGTGTGAACTGCCAATTTTTAACTTACAACGTTGTCAGCAAAACCATTGTCAATCAATTGTAAGACGACAATGTTGTCAGGCATCTGACAATCGTGAGAACACTCTTCGTCGGCATTGCCAGATAATTGGCTGGTTTTGTAAGCTCAGTTTTAATTGTCAGATGTATAAAATGGCATCATTGTCAGAAAAAAGTGTGATGGGCAACACTGCCAAACAGATCGTTGTTGATATACATAAGTGGCAATGCTTTATAACATGTCTGGTAATTTTTTTCATCTAACAATCTGACAACCATGTGAACTAACAATTTTTGTTGTCAGATGAATTATTTGTCAGACCATAGTCTGACATTGAAATTGTAAGATTTTCTTACGATCGTCTGAACACACAATTTACTTCTGCGGGATAGTTTTTCATTGTCACTGCATTGTCAGCATGTTGCCAGATCTTACAATATTGTAACATCTGACAACAGCGTGTACATAGCTTTACTTTTGTTTTTCACTTTTGATTAAATTTGCAGACATACGTATATTATCATTGTCTGCCGTTATTACTAACATTGTCATTTATAAGATTATACATCTTGTTGTGTTAGTTTATCAAATAAATAAATAAAAGAATGCATAAAATAGAAAATCCGGGATATAGCTTAAACAAACTTTCCCAAGAAAATGTCCATGAAATATTTGTTTGTTTCGAATGGTGATTACTAGGCAAACACATTTTTCCCCCGATGTCGGTCCGAGCATATTCAGTTCAAGTTTGTCATATATACTATACATATACGTGACTATCGTGAAGTGTATTTTAGATTCGGCCCAGCCGAATATACCACACTCTTACTTGTTATTTTTATAAACCATGTTGACTATAAAACCAATTTTTTAGCATTCAATTAACTTGTTCTATTTATTGCAATCAAATGTCCTACCTATTAATGCTTATTAAACAGAAATCTTAAAAAGGCATAAAATCTCTCCAGTATTTTCTACTCACTACACACTAAGGTAAAAAGTGTAGGTTAAGAACTACATTATCCATAAAATTTGATTAACTTATGTGCAGTTTTAGGTCTTTTTGTCTAGAGTTTTACCTTTGACTCATTTGCTGGCAAAAAATCTAAGGAAATTTTTCTATGAATTGCAAACTTTTTATCTTTTGTTGTGTCTTGTTACAGTTTTCTCCATTTTTTTTTTTGCTTTTTTTGTCCCTACTGACTTATTTTGTTTTAATTCATTTGCTTTATTTGTCAGTTTTTGAAAAATTTTCATTTATATTACTTTATAATTCTGTCTATGACTCTGACTGCCATTGTTGCTGTTGTAGGTGGTGTTCTACTTTTTTCATTATTTCTTTTTATTCATTTTCTTTTTAATTTAACATAATTTCATTTGCAAGTTTCGTTTTTTATTTGTGTCTGACTTTTGGATTTTTCTTTTTTTTTTTTTTTGTACTAATTTTTTTCATTTTTGTTGGCTTAATTTTTTTTTTTATATAAAAACAAAAACTTTTGTAATTTTTCATTATTTGTTTCACTAGAGACTTGAAAAGAAAAGTAGATAGATGAATGGTTTGTGGACTCCTAGATATGAAAAATGAGTGACTTTTTAGTACTCGCATAATCGTTATGTGATGTTTAAATCATATATTTTTTATTTTTATTACATGTCATAAAAATTGTGTACAAGCGTTAAAAAAATAACAGAAATAAAATGGTAGATAAAGTGAAACAAACTTAAATAAAAGTAAAGATACAACACATTGAGGAAAAGTAAATGAAATATTTATTACTAGCGAAAGCAGTAAAAGAAATAAATACATAAGACTACCAAAAAAAAAAAAAATTCAGATTTTATTTAAGTATTTTTACTGCATTATCTAAAACATTTTTGTCCTGTTTGCTTTAATAGTATCGCAACCGCAGTTGATTCTAGCTGTTTAATATATTAATAAATTATTAACAATAATAAAATATTACTTTGTTTAAAAAGATCGACTTTTTGCTTTCATATTTTACTCGCAAATGACATTAAAATTTTCTCATTCTTTTATATAGGGACTTCCATGTCAAATTGGCCAGTTCGGGAACACTATATCTTTGATTTGCTTTATTTTTTACGGTATTGACGTTTCGTTTCAACGGCGCATTTCATCTAATTTTCAAACTTGTTTGGCCCGTAAATTTAGAGATCTCGAGCTTTAACAAAATCACTTTATTAATATGTGTAATTGTTCGAATTTAAGGTCTTTTTGGAATTTCTAGTTTTTTTTTTTTTTGGTTTTTAGTTATCTGGCAATATTTCGCTTTCCTTTAAATTGCTTCTTCAGGCCAAATAATATTTATTTAATTTCAATTTTTAGAATTTTTCGAATAAAGAATCATAACGTTTTCAATATTAGCCCCAACAAAATAATTTTTTAATCCACTATCTAATGAAAAATATAAAAATTTTGGCACAGTGGTTATGGATGCGATTTTCGGGATTTCTTATTTTAAATAAATTGTTTCACTTTTTATAATCTTCAGTTGTCTAGAAGTTTTTTAACTAAACTTGGAGTTTTTCCACATACTACAAGGCACCTTTGGTAGTGGAGTTCGAATAAATTCTATATTCGTGTTTTTTTTTTTTTTTAATTAGTTAAAAATTATTTTTTTGTGTTAAACCTCTGTGCAAAAATTCAGTAACATTTCGCAACGTATATTTTAAATACTAATCCATATATTATGTTAGTTGCATGAAATATATATACATACGAGGGCTGATGAAAAAATAACCGTCATTTTAGTTTTTTATTTTTTAAAAAGTATATATTTATTCATTAGTAACTATCTGTTCCCCTTTAAAGAAATCGACCTCAGATATAATAGTGAAAGGCCAATGTAAGCGGCATGCTGCAACGGGCGGCAACCAACTTTTCTATTTGCCGCTTGAATTTATTTGATATAAGCAAATGAACGCGGCTAACTGAACTAAAAATTTATGTATCGGAATTTAAACAAAAGAACATTATGACTTTTTTAACGCAAAAATAAATAAATAAATTTAATTGTTAAATATTTTAAGCCCGAAAATAAAGAAAATTTATATGTAAATCATTAATGAGTGAACTTTTTTAGTTCTATATCTATTCACAGCAATTATTGTTATAATTAAAAATAATCCTTCTTCTTGACTGAAGTTGGACTCGAACTCACAACTAGTTAATCTCGTACATAAAGAAAATTTATTTTTTACTTCTTTTCTCTCGAATTATTGTTCCTTTACTTTTTTTTTTTTTGACAAATTGAAGCGGCAAAGCAAAAAGTTAAATTGAATTCAACATTGCCGCTCGGCCGCCTTTAACGGCATTGCCAAATTAAATTAAATTCAACATGTTGAAAGTTTTATATGAATATTTTTCTAAAAAAACTAATTTTTTGTAAATGGGTCACATTACTGCCGCCTGCCGCTTACATTAGCCTTTCACTATAATACACTTATGCCAGCGTTTTTTCCAATCCTCGAAACACTTCTGAAATGCGCTTCTTGGTATTACCAACAGCTCCTATTACGATTTTTCTTTTATCTCCTCAAACGTAGCAAAACGCTTTCTTTTCATCGGCATCTTTAGATTTGCGAAGAGTGGGGGCCCAGTCAGGTGAATACGGTGTTTAAGACATGCTAATAGTTCTGTTTTTAGCCAAAAGCTCACGCACCAGTACTGATGTCTAAGCTGGTGCAAAATCCATGATTGTTTTTTCCACAATTCTGTGCGTTTCTCACAAATTGCTTTGCGCAAAGGGCGCATAACATCAAGTTAGTATACTTTAATGACCAGTGGCAAGAATTCATGATGCACCACACTATTGCAGTTAAAGAAAATAGTGAGCAAAACCTTCACATTTGACAGAATTTACTGATACTTCCACTATTTCTAATAAAAATTTTCATTCGCATAAAAACATTTGAAACAAAAACAAAATTTGAAAATTTGTTTTTGTTTTAAATGTATTTATGCGAATGCAAATATTTATTCGTGGCAGTTAATGTGATTTTGTCGGTCTTGGCTCCTCTAGAGACTTTCACTGGGATGACTAGGCTTTGTCATTTCAATGTCGTGGCCATACTTCCATGATTCATCACCAGTTATGACCTTTTTGAGGAAATCAAACGTCGTTGGCGATGTTCAACAGCTCCTGAGCGGTATCCATGCGACGTTGTATTTGCTCAAAATGTAGTAAAAAGTCGAAGAGCCCACCAAAACACGACTAACCTTTCTATCTGTCAAAAACAAACTGACAATCGGAAATTGCTGATATTACAACTTATATAACAGACATGTTATAAAAAAAATGCGAAAATCGAACACAAGTAACTCATGAAATTTGAAAATAATGGTTATTTTTTTATCAGACCGTATACATTGGATTCAATGGAGCTGATTGCTTGACGAATATTTTGCTCTGAAGCCACAGAAAATTGGAGATTGGCATTATTAATCCTCTCTAACAGGTAGCCCCATTAACAAACCATTGGGAGCTAGATCGGGTGAGCACAGTGGTCATGACCGACTGATCAGTTTTTTTTTCAATTTTCCAATTCAATTTTCTGTGATGTACTTGCACAATCTAGTTCAAAAATGTGTGAATAGTACAATGGATGAGATCGCAGGTTTGTTAAAAACAATTACGTAATAATGCGTCTATAATTTTCACTCTTGGCATTCGTCGCCAGGCCTTGAGAATTTTCAGGAATATATGGTCCAATTTTTACATGTATATATAAGGCACACCAAACAGTTAAGCTGGGTCAATGCAATGGTGTTTGATAACTCAATCGATAGTTGCGGGTTCCTGGAGACCACTAAGGGAAGTTTTGCTTTTTGACGTGGCCGTTCCTCGAGTCTCCAAATAAGTGGAATTTATAATAAAAAAACTTTCCAACAGCGTGTCACAAAAAATGTTGCATAAATTGAGGAAGTTCTTGAACGATTTTAATTTAAAAAAAAGGATAAAACTTCACATCCTTTTTTAAAATTTCACGACTAAACGCTCTTTTAAGTCCCAGTGAGGAGGCTGCTCTTTTCCGCATTGAAAATCGCGGATTTTCTTATAAACTGCTTTCAACCCGTTCAGTGTTTTCGGAAGTTCTTGCAGATCAACTAAACCCTGGTCGTTGGGAATTCTTAGCCCAAGAAGTTGAGCTGAGTTTCTGCTCCCACAAATGAACTAAATTTATACTTGGTCCAGCATGTGTTTAACAAATACCTAACTTTGTTGATGAGCAATTACATAAGCATCATTACTTTAAAAAAATTTAATGTCTCCACAGCAAACACTACCGCGACATGATGGCTGATAAATCCGCACAATCTATATATTTTTAGGTGCCACCCTCTGCCCGCACCCTTTATTCATTTTTAACATAATTCAAAAATATAAGTTTGCTACCAGATGCCATGTATGTATATTTACCTAAGTAGGTATTTTTTACTTCAATTTTTTCTTTCTTTCTGTCAATCTGTCAGCTTAACAGAAGTGTTTGTATAAAATAAATATATTCAATTATATTAATCAAACAACATGCATAAAGAAGTAAGTAAATATTTGATTTGCCGTCATTATTAGTTGAGTTATTTATTTAATACCTCAGACTTTTTGATTTATAACTTTTCATAACAAAAGTCTTTCAACAAGTTCATTACTCCTTCCCCCCCGTACATACATTTCAATATATGCCACATTTAAACGCTGCAAATAATAACCCTGTTACTAGAGCTATAACGCTTAGCTGCCTGCGTTCGTCCCCGAATTGGTATTATTATTTTCCCAACCTTTGATAGCTGCCACACAGATGGTTGTTTGGGATTAGTGCACACAACCAAATAAAAACTACAATAAAAACGGAACAGGCAAACATTAATCATAAAAAATCTTAGCAAATTAATTATCAGTCATAAAGAGTCTTGAGTACTTTGGAGCACTAATAGATGGGGCCAGAAAGAAGGAGGTGAAAAAAGGAAGAAAAATAAAAATAACAACCCCTCGGGCAATAATGTATAGAAAAATCAAAACAACAAGACGTAAATGCTTAAAACGGGAAACAACTCAAGATTTTTTGTTTCAAACTTTTTTTTTTAAGCTGCCAGGGTTTGCTGAAAACCATTTCTCTTACATGTATATTTACGGTTTTACGTATAAAAATAAATATAGAAGAATAAAAAAAAAAAAAAACACTGTAAGTCTAAGAAAGTTCAGTGTCCTTTAAAAAGGACAACTGTCAAGAAAGTAAAGAAAAAATTGCAAACGGATAAAACAACGACAACAGCAAAAGAACTAACAAAGAAGACTTTTTTTTTTTTAATTGATGCTGTTGTTGTGCTCTGCTGCTCACTTGATCGTGCAATGTACCTTTGATACATCGGTTTCATTCAGCACTTAACACGTTCAGAAATTTATAAAAGAATATATTACATAAACCAAAACAGCTAAAGCGCACAAAATCCTTATTTTTCATCCTTTGTTTATTTTTATAATCAAAAGACACCTAAATTATGAGAAATCTTAGCATTCTACTCACACATAGTGGAACGAGAAAAACGTGGAAAAATCAATATGGTGTTTTTTTTTTTTTTTTTTGTCATAAAAATGTCTGCTGTTGAACAAATGAAACTTTTCAAGCCCAAAAGGATTCTCAATTAGAATTTTATATATTATGAATAAAGCTGCATACTGATTGGTCATAGAAGATATATTTAAGGATTATTTGAAGGCTTGTCTGCATACGAAATCAATAAAAAATAAAAATATAACTTTATCCAGCAAATATACAGGCTGTAAAAATATTTAAAATTTAATGAATATATATTTTTTCTTCATGCAAAACGATAACTTTATTATTGATTAACTATAAATAGCTTGTTTTCTATGTTTCCCAGCTATCTATATGTCGACATTTCATAGGAACTACCCTAATCATCAGTAGACTTTAGAAATTTTTGAAAGATATTCTCAAACATTCAACTTTATATCCCAACAATCCAAATAAATTGCTGAGAATTTAAAAAGTAAAATGCTCTAATAATATCCGTCAAAACACAAAAAACAAGCTTTTCTATTTATAAACGTCTCTAACATTTCTTTACACCTTTCAAACAAATGAACAACCGTTGGTTGCTACGATTTGCTTTTTGAAAGTATCGAAAAGCAGAGAACATAGAAAACATAGCTGGGAAACATAGAAAACAAGCTATTTATAATTTTAGAAGCTTAAATAGCGAATAAAAAACTTAATTATAGATTAACAAAATTCCTTTTAGCTTCTTCATCCGTATAAACATTCTGCTGATTCAGTGAATAAGGGCTCCGAAAATATTTTGGAAAATTGTAGTCTAGAATAAGAGAAAAATGTTTTTTATACCAATTTTGCAAAATATTTTGGTTGAATAAATAAAAATTTTTGAGGATATGTTCAACAAAAGTATAAATTATATAACTTTTACATATTCCTCTACCAGTTACTAAAATGCCTTATGGCTCTATTGTCAACTTTAGTTGGGTTGCCACTTGCTAAAAAGATATTACAGTTGGAAACTGGCAACTAAATCTGGCAACCCAAGTTGCTATTTTAAAGTAATTATGGCGAGCACAAATTTTTAGTGAAATAAAAAAATTTGTAAAATAAAATGAGCATTAAAATTAGTAAATTGAGCAATTATGTCTTATACGATTATCTGGAAATGATTAAAGGCCTAACCATAATGTGCATAGATTGGACCAAGCCACTTTAAGCAACTTTGTGAATGCATGTCATCAAATGTGTATAACTATAATGTACTTTTTATTTTTTATTTGAACTTTATTATTTTATTTATTGAATCTACATAAGAAATGTAAGCAAGTATTCAATTCTTAATACTGAAAAAATTGTGATTAAAGTCCTGCCAGTGCTGGACAAAAATTTATTTTTATGGGAATATTATTTCACAATTCAGTCATCTGTTTACAGCTCTAATGGTAGCCAAAGTATCCCTCCTTCTCAGACGGGTATGACCACCAAAGTTAAGAATATTAACTGCAAGAAGATTTGGATGGAATTCAAGTTTGTTAATATTTATATATTGTCGCGTACTTCACAAATTCAGATTTCACAAAAGGTACGTTCAGATCTGCGTGGATTCGTGAGTTTTTAACGTACCATGGACCATTTGTAATTCTACGGAGAATTCTATTTTGACTTCCTTGAATTTTTTCAATGTTAGATGCCGAGGCTGTGCCCCATAAATGAATCCGATAGCACCATATTGGCTTTAGAATCGAGTGTTACAGCAAAAGTTTACAATCAAGCTTCAAGGTGGAATTTCTGTCTATTAGCCAGTTAATTTGCACTGCTTTCAATTTCATTTGCGTTACTTTTGCCTCGATGTGCGACTTCCATGTTAGTCTACGATCAAGATGAATACCGAGGTATTTGACTTCACTGTGTTGAGGTATTACTTTATTGTTAATAGTAATGGGTGAGCATGTTCCTAGACGCAGTGCGCATGTAACATGGGCACACTTTTGTTCATTAACCTTGATTTTCCAAAGCTTAAGCCATTTCTCTAGTTTGTCGATATGTTCCTGTAAATTTATTGATGCTTGCTGTTGGTTAGTATGTATGCTAAGGAATGCTGTATCATCTGCAAATGTTGAAGTGTGAATGTTGGTGCTTGTTGGCATGTCCGATTCATAGATCAAATATAAGATAGGCCCTAATATGCTGCCTTGGGGAACTCCAGCTTCAATAGGCTGGGCGGGGCTTATGAAATCGCCTTCTTTTATTATAAATTGGCGACAATATAAATAGCTTTCCAAAAGCTTATGTATGTTTGCAGGTAAGTTAAACTTTATTTTATGCATTAAGCCATCGTGCCGTACTTTGTCAAAAGCTTGTGAGACGTCGATGAATAAGGCAGAGCAATATTGTTTATCTTCAAATGCCTTTCTTATGACGTTAACTAACCTGTGTGTTTGCTCAATGCTGCCATGTTTCGCTCTAAAACCAAATTGGTGATTGGGAATATATTCAACCTTATTAAGCATTGGATCCAACTTCGCCTTTAGCAATTTTTCGAAAAGTTTTGAAATTGTTGTCAGTAGACTTATTGAACGGTAAGATTCTACTTTCGTGTGATCCTTCCCTGGCTTAAAAACCATTGTTATTATGGACACCTTCCACTCTGCAGGGTAATACTCAAGTCGTAAAATAGCATTAAAAATAAAAAGAACAATTCTTTTAGCTACACGAGGCAGGTCTACGAGCATAATGTTTTTAATGAAACTTTTCGTTAAGTCTCGTCAAATGTTAGTTGCTTAAGTAAAGTACGAAACTGAACGCATCTTCTGTACGGAATCATTTGCTTTCAGAAATTTGTGTGTGTGTTTACAAAAATTATTAAAATAAAGAAATATTTAAACAAACATTAATTTATTTAATTTAATAGAAATGTGTTTTAACTATTTTCAATTTTTATTTTTACTTTTTGTTTGGAAACTATTGCATACAAATACTGTGTTGTTATTTTTAGTACTTTTTTTATAAATCGAAGTTCAAGTTTTTCCTTTCCTAAATTTTCTTAAGAATAATTTTTTTTTAATTCAAACTTCTGTGATCAATAATTTTTGACTGAAGAAGACAAGAAAAATAATCAAACCTTTAGCAGAGGGACAATTAATTGTTTCGTAGCCGCTACACTACTCATCACCATCGATTTTCGGATTTAAACTTGGGTCATGACGCACCATGAACGGCCGCCTTAACCACTCAGCCACGAGCCATTGTATTATTCTCTGTCTATATTCATCTCATATTGAATCATGTAAGCATTTTGTTAATTGATGGTAGTGGTACAATCACAGCTGTCTTTCGTTTCCTTGGTTATTCACATACATATTTTTGTATTTTAATAATTCTCCATACCCAGAGATGTAAATATTAATTTATTGAATTTTTGTTGATTTTTTTATAATTTCTTGTACAGTAAAATTCGTTTATAAGCCACACCGTTCATAGTAGTCCAAAATGTGCAATTTGTTAGCACCAATATATATAAAATACCTGTAAAATATTTGTTACATAGTCCATTAGCGCTATAGTCCATTTTTGTTTAGATGCAGTGTGAAAAAACTTAATTTCTTGCAAGTTATTAAAGATATATTCCAAAATGCAAATTTAATAAAAATTTTCCTAGACAAAAACGGCGTACAAAAATGCAGCACTTTTTCATATGTACATATTTCATATTTGACACATTTTTGCAATTTTAAATGTGTTTTTTTTTTGTCAATGAGAGCATTGAAAAATCTGCCTTCAGATATTATATAGTCAAAATAAATTATTATATGCTAATTCATTTATAAGCCAAAAATTGGCTTTTATAAAAATCTAACTATAGTTCAATTCGCCTCCTAGTCCACAAAAAGCTCGCATTTGAAGCAGTGGACTATAAAGGAATTTTACATTCTTAGATATTTGGTTTTTGTACATCGGGCTTGAGTTCAAGTTTTTCTTTTCTTAAGTTTCTTAAGAAGGATTTTTTACCGTACAAATTTGCTGTAATCAAAATTTTTGATTTAAGAAGAAGACAAGAAAAATAACAATCAAAGCTTTAGCTTAGGGACGAGTGTCAACCCGTCAGTTAAACTCCGGCAGATTTTCAATTACTTGCTCCCATTTTGTACTTTGTTTACTAAGAGCTCAATAAAAAACTGATTGAAATTAAAAATGTGCAAATTATTAAAAGCATAGTTTATTCTAAAGAAAGCATTGTCTTGTTTGGCAATCTTCGGAATTTTGTTTTATACAGACTGCTTTGAATGTTAAAATCTCATGATTTTTAGAACACCAAAAAATCACTACCGTGATTGTAAAAACCCTCGTGATATTAAATCACCACTATGTTAAAACATAAAACCAAACTGTATGTTTTTTGATTGGTATTAACATCCTTTGGATTGTCATTTCAGACACTTTGAGATATACATTTTGAAACAGGGAAACTTAAGGTGCTTAAAATGTTTTAAAAATACCAACTTTTGACAGTAAAAAAGAAAACTTTTATTCTTAATAGGAAGCAAAAATTTTTTTAATTAAACTTCGAGAAGAAGTTTTTTCTGACATTGAACATTTGCGAGTGAAATGTTTGAAACTGAAATTTATGCCCGTCACGATTCTCGTTATTACACCGCAATTTTGTGCTTCTTAGTATTTTTCCCATGATTCAGTATTTGGTTGTAAAACATTAACAATTATATTCAATAACAAGGTAGACGAATTAATTTTTCATATCACGATTTTTTAGTTAATTTATTTTTATGATTATTGCGATTCATCATAACATTTATTCTTATTTTCTCTGTTATTTATCACGGTTATTAATACATATTTAAAATTAGTATTTTATTTGATTTTTATTAACTTCCTTCTGGCAACAACAAAAACGAGGAAACGAAACTAAAAGTGAAAAAACGAAATGCTAGACTGCCGCATATTCAGGATATCCTTACGACTAAAATGCCTTCAGACATCAGCCAAACGTTCAACTAGAAGAAAGCGATAAGAGATATCGCTCCTTTATTGCCACATAGTCATAACTAAAAAAAAGCTGGTTTCGATAAAAACACATTTAAAATTTTTAGTTTCCATACAAGTCTTGGAAAAAATGTTTAGAAAATATCTTCTAAAGAAAACAATTTAAAAGTAATGTGCTTAAATTCTTGCCACAGTATAAAAGCTGGTACTGTTAATAATTCTGCATTGTTAACTCGAAAAGTTTATTTTTGAGATATGACTATCTTGCAATAAAGGAGCGATATGACAAAGCGGCAAAATGGGGAAAAGAAAAATAAATAAATGTGAAGCAGATTTAATTGGGAAAGTACTAAAAATTTATAAGAAAAACAAAATTGTCAATATAGCAAAAAAAGTAAATTTACAAAACAAAAAAAAAAAAAAAAAGAAAAAATCAAGAAATAAAATAAAATAAAACAAAATAATATAAAATAAAGTAAAATAAATCCAAATAAAATAAAATAAAATAATATAAAATAAAGTAAAATAAATCCAAATAAAATAAAATAAAATAAAATAAAATAAAATAAAATAAAATAAAATAAAATAAAATAAAATAAAATAAAATAAAATAAAATAAAATAAAATAAAATAAAATAAAATAAAATAAAATAAAATAAAATAAAATAAAATAAAATAAAATAAAATAAAATAAAATAAAATAAAATAAAATAAAATAAAATAAAATAAAATAAAATAAAATAAAATAAAATAAAATAAAATAAAATAAAATAAAATAAAATAAAATAAAATAAAATAAAATAAAATAAAATAAAATAAAGTAAAATAAAGTAAAGTAAACTAAAATAAAATAAAATAAAATAAAATAAAATAAAATAAAATAAAATAAAATAAAATAAAATAAAATAAAATAAAATAAAATAAAATAAAATAAAATAAAATAAAATAAAATAAAATAAAATAAAATAAAATAAAATAAAATAAAATAAAATAAAATAAAATAAAATAAAATAAAATAAAATAAAATAAAATAAAATAAAATAAAATAAAATAAAATAAAATAAAATAAAATAAAATAAAATAAAATAAAATAAAATAAAATAAAATAAAATAAAATAAAATAAAATAAAATAAAATAAAATAAAATAAAATAAAATAAAATAAAATAAAATAAAATAAAATAAAATAAAATAAAATAAAGTAAAATAAAGTAAAGTAAACTAAAATAAAATAAAATAAAATAAAATAAAATAAAATAAAATAAAATAAAATAAAATAAAATAAAATAAAATAAAATAAAATAAAATAAAATAAAATAAAATAAAATAAAATAAAATAAAATAAAATAAAATAAAATAAAATAAAATAAAATAAAATAAAATAAAATAAAATAAAATAAAATAAAATAAAATAAAATAAAATAAAATAAAATAAAATAAAATAAAATAAAATAAAATAAAATAAAATAAAATAAAATAAAATAAAATAAAATAAAATAAAATAAAATAAAATAAAATAAAATAAAATAAAATAAAATAAAATAAAATAAAATAAAATAAAATAAAATAAAATAAAATAAAATAAAATAAAATAAAATAAAATAAAATAAAATAAAATAAAATAAAATAAAATAAAATAAAATAAAATAAAATAAAATAAAATAAAATAAAATAAAATAAAATAAAATAAAATAAAATAAAATAAAATAAAATAAAATAAAATAAAATAAAATAAAATAAAATAAAATAAAATAAAATAAAATAAAATAAAATAAAATAAAATAAAATAAAGTAAAATAAAGTAAAGTAAACTAAAATAAAATAAAATAAAATAAAATAAAATAAAATAAAATAAAATAAAATAAAATAAAATAAAATAAAATAAAATAAAATAAAATAAAATAAAATAAAATAAAATAAAATAAAATAAAATAAAATAAAATAAAATAAAATAAAATAAAATAAAATAAAATAAAATAAAATAAAATAAAATAAAATAAAATAAAATAAAATAAAATAAAATAAAATAAAATAAAATAAAATAAAATAAAATAAAATAAAATAAAATAAAATAAAATAAAATAAAATAAAATAAAATAAAATAAAATAAAATAAAATAAAATAAAATAAAATAAAATAAAATAAAATAAAATAAAATAAAATAAAATAAAATAAAATAAAATAAAATAAAATAAAATAAAATAAAATAAAATAAAATAAAATAAAATAAAATAAAATAAAATAAAATAAAATAAAATAAAATAAAATAAAATAAAATAAAATAAAATAAAATAAAATAAAATAAAATAAAATAAAATAAAATAAAATAAAATAAAATAAAATGAAATAAAATAAAATAAAATAAAATAAAATAAAATAAAATAAAATAAAATAAAATAAAATGAAATAAAATAAAGTATTGGAAAATTGGCCAACGTTTTCAATGATTTCACACAAATATTTCATGTTTTAGCATGATCAAATTTTAAAGAGTTCTAAAACTAAAGTAAAGGAAAAGTCGCCCAAGTCCAGATACAAGATTTGATATAACTGGAGGGCCCAATAAATTAAAGCAGGGTAACACAAAACCTGTTTTGTCGATTTTAAAGAGGTTTGGCTATGAAAACGTTTTACATCATGTACATACTCATGATAAATAACGTTTTCATTGCCAAACTAAACAGGCAAATATGTAAAAAAATACATATATAAATGGAATTGCAAAAAAAAATCATTTATCAAAAAGTTTACTAAGATTCCAAATCGTTTGAATTTGTTATTTAAGTTCACTCCATTTTGAAATCGATATTCTTTTTTATAAATCATTTAAATCCGTAGGGGGAACTTTTTAACAATTATATCCAACAGGCAAGACCTTTGTAATGTAATACACTAAACTGAAAAAATCAGATATATCAAATTATATTACTTCAAACTTTGACACCGTAAATGGTTTTGAATTTATTAGCATTTCCATTCTCAAAAAAGGTTAATACAAACTAAATGCGATATTTAAATCATTACAAAACCAGCTTGAAAGGAAATTTATTTTTCTGTCTCTTACACCTTTTAAAATTTTATAGTGCCCTTAAATGTGTTTTTTTTATCATTGTTTTCTTTTTCTTTTCAGGTATGCTGAAATAATATTATCACTCACTTTTATTTCCTGTTTAATGGCAGATTAAACTTCAATTTATTATACTGATTTATTTGGCGGTTACAAAGGAATTGTGGCGTCGTTGTAAGTTAAAACTTTTGATTACAATTAATTTATCTCAATGTCTGTTGACTTTTGTTTCTTAAATTACATCGCATAAATTTAGATCTTTAAACAAATAAAAGTGTCATTTTCAAAAAAGCTGACTTTAAGATAAATGTTTTCAAAGTCAATTGGTCTTCTCTCAAGAACGGTGTAAGATAGCACCTCTAGACTTTTTGTGTTCATATCGTAATTTTTATAGACTTCTTCATTTTGCCTTATTTTAATTTTTACGTATTGTAGCTAAAAATATCTTGATATATTAAGTGCATACAGAAATTTATCTTCGTGTCGTCTAAAAGGACTTCGAACATCATGCTAGAGGCACCCACCACTGTTTTTTTTATACAAAATTTTTATAGACGGCTTATAAAATTTGCTCACAAACGTTTTTTTTTAGCGTTTTTTATTTATTGAATCTTCAAAATGAACTAACAATAAGCATTAAAATCTTAATACTAAATTTAAAATTAAAAAAAATGTGCTTTATACTTAAGTCCGGCCAATGCTAGACAAAAAGTTTTATTTTACGGGAACTATTTCGGCAAAACCACCTATTGAGCAATCTGATGGTGGCAACGGTATCCCTTCTTCTAAGCCGAGTGTGACCGCCAAAATTAAGAATATTGCTCACAAACGTCCATGTTTATTTACCTCTGACATTGTCTATGCTTTTTATTATTATAAAAAATAATTGTTTAGAACATATTAAAATATTGATTCGTTAAAATTTCCTCAAGCCGAGAGAGGTTGTATGGTTGAAGTTATATCAGACGTATCGTCTAACATTTATTCAGCATCTCTTGCATTCAACTATAAATGTATGTGCCTGAAAATAACAAAACTGTTTTATCGAAATGTTCAGGATGTTTAATAAATGCTCTGTTTGCTTCGGCGAACTTACGGTAACCATTCTTTTACTACTCGTATGTTAGAGCTGCCCAAAGTCAACCGTCGCTGAATTGTTCGCAAAGCATAGAGTTCTAATGTCAGATGTTTAAACATAATAAAATAGAACACACTCTATTTGAAATTTTGTCAGATGATTTTGCTAATTTTTTTTTACAGACGCAATGTTTTTGGGGTAACAGACGACATGTCATTGTGAAAAATGACATCTACATTGCTAAAAACATATCGTATGTTATCTACTTCAATACTTTACACATAAGGAAAAACATGTTAGAGTGTAGTTTATTCGGCTGAATCTAATCTCATAGAGAAACATGCGATCTGAAACCGCAAAGCGTTCTCAAAAACGCTCAATTGATTTTTAGGTGTTCTAGGGAACGCGCGTCTTACTGACATTTGGGAGTTGCTTACAAAAAAACATGTATTTTACTTACGTACATATATATGTGGTAGCTATACAGGGTGGCTTATGAAGGTACTACCAAAAAAAACGTAATAATTTATTTTCTGTGTAACTAACTTGTGATATTATTGTTGTGTTTTGTGGATTGAGGTTTAAACTTAACTAAAATGGAGAACTGGGACAATGAAACAATAATTTGGATAGTGCAACGCTATCACGCGCTATAAGCTCACGTTTGGCGTTACTTCTCCTAACAGATGGAGTATATTGAGGCTCGTAAGGAATGGCACAATCACAAGAAGGCCTTATCATCGAAATCACTTAATTCGGATGCATGAAACTATCGCTGCAGTAGACGCTGCCATACAATCCAATCCTACAGTTTCGACAAAGAGCTTATCTGCTTAAATGGGAGCAGATAAGCAGACACTCTCTGCAGACAATTTTGCCCCCAGCTTTAAAGTTATTTCCCTATAAGATTCAGTTAACAAACAAACTGAACCCTAGAGACTTCCCGATTCGCTTGGAATTTTGTGAAAAGATCATTCAAATGGTGTCAGAAGACGAAAACGTCTTGAACTGCATTTTTATATCTGACGAGGCACATTTTGATTTGAATGGCAATGTTAACAAACAAAAGTGTCGAATATGGAGTAATAGTGAAAGGCCAATGTAAGCTGCTTGCGGCAACGAGCGGAAACCACCTGTTCTATTTGCCGCTTGATTTTATTTGTTGTAGGCAAATGAACGCGGCTAATTGAAGAAAAATTTGTGCTTCGAAGATTAAACAAAAAAACATTTTGATTATTTTTAAAGCCAAAATAAATAAAAAAAATTCAATTGTTGAAATTTCTAAACCGAAAATTAATTTCTGTCTTCTATTTTTTTACATTTTTTTCCTTTACTTTTTGGTTTGATAAACAAACAAAAAGTTAAACTGAATTCAACATTGCCGCTCGGCCGCCTTTAACGCCATTGCCAAATTAAATTAAATTCAATATGTTGAAATTTATGTACGAATATTTTTATAAAAAATAAAATTTTTTGTAAATGGGTCACATTGTTGCCGCCCGCTGCCGCATGCCGTTTACATTAGCCTTTCACTATAACTCTAACCCATAGACACTCATTCAGATGCAATTACATCCACTTCGCATCACAGTGTGGTGTGCAGTTTCTTCAAGGTTCATTGTCGGGCCTTACTTTTGCGAAGAAAACGGTCTTACTGAAACGGTCAATGGAAACCGTTACTTCCAGAATTGCGCCGAAAGAGAATCCGTTTCAACTCTGTTTGGTTTCAACAAGATGGGGCAACTTGCCACACAGCCACGCCTGTTATAACAGAATTGAGGCAAAAAATTCCCAATAAACTGATTTCAAGAAACTTCACAATCCGTTTGCTTTCTGAGGTCCCCTGACCTCACTGTACCTGAGTTTTTTTTTTGTGGGGTAATTGCAAACAAGAAGTTTTCAAAAAAAAAAAAAAAATTGGATGATTTAAAGTAATCCATTCGAACGATGATTGAGACAGTACGCGCTGCAACACTCCATACAGTAACTAACTAATTTAATTCTAACATTTTAAATACAATAATAGAGTTTGTTTTGGTTTTTCGTTGTTATTGTTCCACAAACACTACTCCCTCTTTCCTCCTCCTCATAACCTATTTTCCTAGTTCCAGTACAATGCAATGCATATGTAGGGGTCATCCCTTTTCGATAAAATGTCGTACACACATGTGGAGGCCATTTGAATTCACTTATTTTCAAAACTTAATGAATTACTTTAGTAAAAACGTATTATTTTTCAAATGAATTTCTAAAAAATAAATTATATAGAAAAAACATTTTTTTTGTGTTCAATAACTTAATTCGTTGAATCAATTAATAAATTGTTTAAATGCGAACATGTATAGCAATTCGTGGATTTAAACAAAAGTTTTGTAAAAATAATTATAGATGGAAAACAACTATTTTTGTAAACACCTACAAAATACGATATCCAAGGTTATTTTTTGGATATTTACGATACGATATCCAATTATTTATTATATCCATACAAATTATTTTTCAGACAAAAATTTTGTTGATTTAATTTTTACCATAATTTTTTCTGTATAAACTTTACAAAAAGTTATTTGAGTTTCTTAATGTAGCAAAATTGATCAGCTACAGTGTATAAAACGAAAAAAATTTTACAATAAATAGAAAGATTTTTTAATATGTTTTTTTTTATTAAAGTGCTTTCAACTTTAAACTGAAATAAAAAGAAAATTTTTTAAATTTAAATTGTGAATAACCTTATTTCCTTTTGCAAGTTCAGTTTTATCAAATTCAATCAGTTCACTTCAATATGCACATGCAAGTTGAACTCACCAATTTTAAGCGATATGCGCTTTCCAGAACACCTATTTGGCGATTTCATATCGCAAAACCATACCGCTGGTGTTATACGTCTGTCAGAACATCCATTTGGCGTTTTCAAATTGAAAACGCTAAATTTAAGTGATTTGTGTTACTCAAAACATGCCTGTAAAACACGCTTTGCAATAGTCACGTATTATATATTTATATAGGATAGCAGAGTTGATCAGCACACAGACTTACATAGTAAATATGACAATATAGACGAATAGAAAATTGTGTGAAAGAAGGATAGTGAAAAAGTCGAGACTGTTGTCATGTAGACCTCAGATTATAAAGTTGTTAAAAATTTAAAAAAAAAGAAAGAAGTTGTATAAGAAGTTATTAAAGTTGCCTAAGTCTAAAAAGAAGTTGAAAATTTGGACGAACAATTGAGAGAACTTGAATGTTTTAATGGAACATTATTATTTAATTTAATAAAACTTTCTCCTTTTTTTATATTTAAAATAATATTAAACTATTATTTTGAAATAAAGCTTGAAATACTTTAATTATTAATAATAAAACAATTTTTAGAATTTTTTATAAGATTTTCTTTATTTACACATCTATATGAATATAACTTGATTAATTCAAGCCCGTATTTTATATTCCATACATAATGGCATCAATAATCCTGTGAAATGAATGTAAAATATTGATTGCGTCACATAAACACAATTTATTTGACTCAAAATTATAGAAAAGAAGGCCCGCAATGAAACACCCTTTGTAAAAAATAATCTTCTGTTCACCTCTATTTGTCACAGCTAAACCTTAAAAATAATCTTCAGATATAGTTTTTATTAAATAGATAATTTATTATTATTTTTATGTGCCCATCAATCATGCTGTTTTATAAACAGACATTGCTTCCTGTATGCCACTTTTGTTCGCCTGTGCTTCAGTCGTACACTGCGTTCAGCTCATGTGCGTGTCTCAACGCAGTCACGTACTAAGTATTAAAGTTAAATTTATGACTATACGGGTTACAGAATGACTCTAGATTGATTCCTATCATATGAAAATGTTTTAGATTCCTTTTTTTTGTGTTGTGTTGTTTATTACAAGACTGATTCAACTCACTTCTGTATGTACAAAAGTTATTTATTCAAAACCTTACTAGTGAACAGCAAATACGAGTTGAATGTTGATAAAAAGTGTTAGAGAACTGGCAAAAGTTGTAGGCAAAAGATTAGGTTGTCATAAGTACATATTTACTTACAGGCTGAATATTGTACGTTCGATTATTTCTCTTTTCTAGTCTCCTACCATTTTGGTAGTTGAATAATAATAAATTGAATATGTCGCATTTGTCTTATGTTTAGCTTGGTAATATGAGCGGCAAGGATGATGAAAAGGAAAAACGGAAGTTTCATCATTGTATCCTGTTGACATTTTTTTGTTTTATTTTTGCCTCGTACGGTCGATATAGTTTTGTAAAAGTGTGCAGATTTCAATGGAGTTATTAAGAATACTTTTTTTCATATTTAACAACGGAATTCAATTAATATATTCTTTATATTACGATAATATAAATTGCTGAATTCATGCAATAATTTACTAAAAATCGTTATCGAACAATTAAGCTTATTATAAGACATGCTACCTATATCAGTTTTATGGAATTAATTTGAAATCAATATATGGTAATCTGCCCACCAAAAATTATGTTCTGCTTAACAAAATATCGTGATTTGAAACCGGTCAGTTAAATGGTTGCAGATTTTAAACCAAATTCTTATAGTTTAATTTATATTGTTATAGAACTAACAAAAAAATTGGTTGATTACTTAATACATAGTGTTTTTTGCTCATTTTATTTTTATGTAATAATATTTTATTATTATATATAATATTTTATAAATAAAATATTTTATAAAAAATTATAAATAGCTTGTTTTCTATGTTTCCCAGCTATCTATATATCGACCATGATATAAAAAATACAGGGTATTTTCATTCTCTTTTTATTATTTGTAATAAGGATTTTTGAAGCTTATTTTCAGAGAGAAATATAAAAAGGTGTTGCCACATAGTTGAATTAGGGAATTTACTCCTAGAATGGATTTTTTTCTGAAATGTGTAGTGCATTGTTCATACTAGAAAATGCTAGAAATAATAAGCTGATATAAGTAGGTATCTGTGGTCGTTTTGAAACTTATGTTAGGTTAGGTTTAACAGGCTGCCAGCTATTGTAAAGCCAGCCCACTTGGGCCCAATTGGGTCCCAAAAATTAAAAGCACGGACTTCTGCTTATCAGTAAACTTTACAATAGCATTCAAACGAATGACTACTTTGAAAAAAATATTATTACATTTAAACGAAAATACTCTTTAGATATTAAAAACAAAGGGAAAAGTTTGGCCTAAAAATATATAAATAATTTTTTCTACTAGAATGACCCAGGATGCAGCAACAAAACTAATATACGTAACCTTGAGTATTTTTCATTGCTTTTAATAAGAAAAATCTACTTCGAAAAGATGTCATTATTTGTTTAAATATCAAAGTAAGCATATACTCGTATAGCGAAAATTTGCATATAGCTTTCCGTCGTTTCCGTGCCCTCAAACTTGTTTTAGACGTGATTTGTAACTTCTCTAACAAATGGCGCGATATAATTATCCAGTGCATTTAAAAGAAGAAATAATAGCTGATTTTAATAACGGCCAGTCAGTGACCACAATTACAAAAAAATTTGACATTCACCACAGTCTTATATTAAGAATTATAAACCGTTTTCATTGTTCGGGTACTTCGGTTACAGAACATAAAGGTGGACGTTCCAGAAAAATCAGTAAACAAAAATAGCAATTCGTGTCGTCAAGAACCATCGCCACACAATTTGTATTAAATGTTAACCCCAGAAGGATTCAAAGGCAGGCTGCAGAAGGCGGACTAAATGCATAGCATAAAAAAGTGTAAAAAAGATGTTTATATCACTGAAAAATACTCTGGCAAGGTTGGAATTTGCAAGGAAACACATTAATTTGACCACCACACCAAATAATTCCGTACTATTCTCCGATGAGTCCAAATTTAATTTAAAAGGTTCCAATAGATTAAGACTGGTTAGATGACCGAAAATCCAACGTCTTAATTCACGTTATACTAAAGGCACATTGAAACATGGTGTCGGTAGCATTTCAGATCATTTTTATATATTTTCAATTTTCGTATGTATTTTATTTTAAAATTTTTATTTATTTTTGTTAAAAGCCACCATTTTAGTATTATTTTTAGACACAACTTCAAACAAAACTCAGAACAAGGGATTGTATAAACTAATACGGTAGCACAATTTTATGGCAAATGTCACAATTGGTAATTGTTAAGGAAAATTGAGAGAATAAAACTACCTTGTATTTTTTATATCATGACATCGACATTTCATAGGAGCTAATTTATAATTTTTTATTGGTATCAATGTTAGAAGCTAGAATAGTGAATAAAAAACTCAACTGTTTAAAATATTTTATAAATAAAATATTATTTTTCCAAAAAAAAAAATATTTTTCATTATATTTTGGACTTGATGAAAACTTTGCTCACATTTGGTGCAACTATTAGGTGGCAGCATTAGAGTTGCTGTACTAGATACATAATATTTTGTTTGAATAAAAACTCCACCATAATGTCAAAAACATGTTTACAAAACAGAGGATGAAATGAAGAAAAAAAATGTATATAAAAAAAATTAATTGTGTTTTATTATTTTCATAATTTGTTTTCAACGCATTTTAAGCAATTAAATTATTTTTGAAGCGAGAGAAGTCGATAAGCAGTAGAATTTTTCTGTTTACATAGCAGTCAGCAACGCATATTAAGGAATTAAAATATTTTTGAAATATTTTTAATTGTTTGTTTTGCGCTTTTTCAAACAAATTAAAATATTATTTTTTCACTTTCACTTCATAAACAGCTTCTACGCAATTAAAATATTTTTGAATTCTTCTTGATTGTTTTTTTTTTGCACTTTTTGCACTATTTCACTTTTTATTTATTTTTTTGCACGATTAAAAAGTTATTATTTTTTCACATCACTTTGTGTAAACATAAACAACTTTTGACACCACTGGTCTTTTTAAATAAAAAACTGTCACCTGCGCCAGTGATGCCACCTGGTACATGCACCTTGTTATTAGCTCTGGAAATAGAAAAGAAAATAGATAAATATGCACACATACTTATACATAGTATCTACATATAACCATGATATAAAAATACAAGGTAGTTTCTTTCTCTCAATTTTCCTTAACTATCGCTATCTGACAAGTATAAAGATTGTGACATTTTTCATAAAACTGTGCTACCGTATTAGTTTTTATGTTTCCCGGTTTTCAGTTTTGATTGATATTCTGTTTCAAAATCATATTAAAATTGTGGCTTTAACAAAAAAAAAAACTAAAAAAAAAACTAAAAAAAAAAAAAAAAAAACAAATAAAACAAATAAGTCTAAAATATTGTACATAAGAATGGACATATTTTAACATATACGGGAAAAATTGCAAATTGGCTAACAGCTTGGCAATCAGACTTTTCACAGAATTCAAAGTCGTTCGGAAACGGATCTCAATCCGTTTTTTTGGTTCATTAGAAAACGAAACAATAAAAAGTTTTTTTGAAATGAAATTTTTAACATAAAATATTATATTCATTCTTGAAAGCAAAATAATAAAATTTTATTCCGAAATATATTTTGATTTTTCGTTTTACGAATAAACAAAAACCACAAAAACGGATTCTGTGACGATAATATCGAAAACTGATAATATCGAAAATTGAGTTACCAAAAGAGACGAAAATATAAATTAATAACAAAAGAACACGGCTACATACAAGGCAGCTTTAATAGGTAGTGGCAGAATTTCAATAAATACAACACCAACAAACATCAACATGTATTTTGTTGGTAGCATTTACGAACAGTTGTCAAAATGTTGACTATACTACACACTTACTTGCAAGGCGAATTCATAACAGGTGAAATTGACAGCGCGTGCTTTCAAAACGGTTCATGATTTGAAAGCACGCAATTTCCGTAACAGACCTGTAAATGATATACATACAAATAAATCACTATTTCTTAAATACTTTCCAGGCATACAAATGACAATTATTGAGTCCATGTACTCAATGTTACTAAAATGGTGTGTAAAGCCAGTCAACTTATTCACATAATGTCAAGCGACAAAGTAAAACAAATTTATATTCTGTTCACAAGTAATAGGAAAATCTACATATATTTAAGATTTTTGCAGCTTGGCAAGAACTCTATACACCTCAGGAGTATCCATATCAACTTGTGACAGCAGCATCAGTCCTCCGCTGCCAGAAAATATGGATCAGAAAAACTAAATGGGATAACGTTCATATTAATAAGGCATTTGATAAGTTTTTAGCAAATTTAATTTTTTGCCAACACGGTCATATTTGGATAATTAAAAAAATAAATTTTGCTCTTAAAATTATTTGTCTGTTAAGACATGATATAACGTTGTTGCTTCTGCTCTCTGCATAAATACTTGTCTTGTATTTGTTGTAACACAAACACTAAAATTAAATAATTTAAGGATTTTCTGTGTGTGCCATAGTTTTGTGGTTTATTGTTATTACTACCAATACTTTCAAAACTTATTCTACCACTACCACCACAGCTGTCACTATCAACAGCTTCAACTATGTCCCACAATATCTACTCTTTGGAAGGAAGACTGACAAAATGCGTATGTATTTGCAATGAAAGTATGCTGTTTTTTTTTTCTTTCTTTTTTTTTTTTTTTTTTTTTTTGTTAGGTTTGTAAATTTAGTTTTCTTTCTTTTTATAGTTTTTTGTTGGTGTCACAGTTTTGTGGTGTTAGTGACTGTTTGCTGGATATGGTGTTGTGATAGAGCTGTGAGTAATTCTAATCCTGTTAAAATTAGACAAATTGTTATTTTCCTTAAACATTGAAATAATTGTTTATTTAGGAAAACGTGACAGACAATTTGTTGTAGTAAACTAAAACAGCACATACTTGAACACTTAAGTCCCTTGGCAGGATAATATATATTTCCTGAAAAATTTATTTCAGGTTTCTTACATATTTTTGTTATACATATATATTTATTTTTTTTTTAGTTTATCTTTCAGTCTTGCAATTTCAGTTTGTGGAAATAACTTTTATTAGTTTTGCTTTTCAATAGGATATTACTCGTATCATATTCAATTTGTTAGCACCACCTGAGACTTCTGTTGCCGGTATTAATGTCATAAAAAAACAATAATATCATAAAAAAGATTATACTTTAGTTTTTCTTTATACAAAGTAAGCCTTGCGTAACCTGGTATACATTCAAACTTTTAAGACAAATATGCTAAAGTTTTAATTTCTAGATTCAAAGACAACTGCTGTTCTTGAACTTGTGTGTTTATATAACAGCCGTTATTTTCATTTTTTTTCAAAAAGTATTTATACCAATAAAAAAATTATAAATAGCTTGTCTTCTATCTTTCCCAGCTATATATATGTCGACATTTCATAGGAGCTACCCTAATCATCAGTAGACTTTGGAAATTTTTGAAAGATATTCTCAAACTTTCAACTTTATATCCCAACAATCTAAACAAATTACTGAGAATTTAAAAAGAAAAATGCTCTAATAATACCTCTCAAAACGCAAAAAACAAGCTTTTTCATTTATACACGTCTCAAACATATCTTTACACCTTTCAAACAAATAAACAACCGCCAATGCTACGATTTGCTTATGAAAGGTTGAGTGGGTTAAGCGGCCGTATTGAACGCAACGCCCCTCTGATATTTCAATAATACTTTTGTAGAACGATTTATCTTATGCCTCAAAATAGGCCTCAGTTTCAGTGATAACCTCTTCATTCGTGCGAAATTTCTTACCGGTGAGCATTTTTTTCAGGTCTGCAAACGACCAGTAGCCGCTGGGAGTAAAAACTGGCGAATACGGTGGATGTGGGAGCACTTGCACAATTCATGCAGTTTTGCCACATGTAGTTTTGCCACTCTTTTGATTGACTTGCGACACGGTGCGTTGTTTTGATGAAACAAATTTTTTTGTTCTTTGTCATAAGCACTATCACAATCGTTTTCGCTCCGGAGTGAAGTGATGGATCCATATTTAATTCATTGTCATATATCGACGCAAAATTTGGTTTGTTACGTTTAAACATGGCCAAACACTGCTTAGGATCATCAACACGATCTCATTTTGGGTCAACATTGAGCAAACGCTGCAGCCACTTTGAACAAAGCTTTCTCATAGTCAAATACTCATGCAATATAAAGCCGATGCGTTATATACGATGTCCGCAACTTCACTTTTCGATCATTCAAAACGATTTTGTGGGTTTTTTTAGGTTATCTGGTGTTACCGCCTCATTTGGACGTCCACTGCGTTCTGAATCATCGGTGTCTTTACGACCACGTTTGACGCCAGCAAACCAATGTTTTGTTGTTGTTTCTGATGATGCGGAGTCCCCATAACACTTCTCAAGCTATTGATTTGCCTGAACGTTGTTTTTTCCCATCAAAAAGTAGTGTAAAATTAAAACACGAAATTGTTTTTGATCCATTGTTTTGCAAATAACAAAAGTAGCGTCACTCTTAGCACAATAACTCACAAACTAATGAATAGAATATCATAAAATTTTAACAGCTGTCTTTTGAAGGTTAGTATTAACTAAAAGTAATTTGACAGCAACAAAACTAGCGCCATCTAAGAAACAATATTGTGTAATTTATTGGATTTTGGTAGAATTTTTGTAATATTTTTAATTAGGTTTTAGGTTTTTGTACATTTGTACATCGAGCTTTAGTTCATATTTTTCCTTTCCTAAGTTTTTCTTTAGAATTTTTTACAATACAAATATTGTTTAATGTAAAATTACCTGCTACTCTTATGTACAAAATAAACTGAACGCTTAAACCAGGGGTGCCCAAAAGTTCTATATAAAAGAGCAAACATCAATATATTTAAGGAAAAACTAATTTTATTTAATATTTTTTGTTGCAAAAAGCAAAGCAATTTACAAAAACAAAATTTACATTGATAACTAATGTCGTCAATTTTTACCAGCAAAGCAGGCGAAAGTGTTGTTGCTTTGCTTTTGTGCGTGTGCAGTGAAGAACGACAAAAAAGTATATAAGACGAAGTTGTTTGCGTATTTTTCATTACTAGTGCTGAGTGCCGTATAAGTGTATTAAAGAGCACAGCTCTTTAGCTAAGCGCGTTTACAAAAACAGTTGAACATCAAGCGCATAGGCCTGGGCACATCTGGCTTAAAGCATTAAAAAAATTTTTTATATATGCAATTGAAGTAAAAATAAAGTTAATATTAAATAAAGTTAATCTTAACTACAAATTATTTTTGTGACTTCTTTAAGAATTAATCAAATGCTTTCAACGTCGCAGGTTACAAAATTCCGCCTTTTACAACTTAAAAAAACCTGCACGTTTTCAATTGTATTTCTTTAAAAAGAAGAGATAACTTGTCCAAAAAAATAAACTTTCATCAAGTTGAATGTACAATAAAAGAAAGAAACAATTGAGATAACATTGTTGTAGGATAATAAAAATACACAACTGCCCCACCCTCCCCCCTCCCCCTAAACACTAAAGAGATGTTCTTGCAACACCCTCGATACACAATCACCAACTGCACATGAATAAATGTTTTACTGCTGCCTGTATCTTTCAATACAATATCAGTAAATTTGAAAACTACTTTTTACTGAACAACTGTATTTTTTAAATATTTGTTCAAGTATTTAGTAATTTATTTGTACTTTCTACTTGTCTTTTTATTGCTGTTCATTTTGTATTTGCTGCGTTCATGTGTTCGTGTGTCCTTGTTCCTTCATATAGCAAATTTTGTAAGATAAACTATTTTAAAGTTGTGAAACTTAGACTCTTTGTGCAATTTAGAAAGTATGAGTATATAAATTTTGTTAGTAATGGAGATTGCGATATAAAATTATTTGAGTTGAAGTACGTAAAAATGTGTGTGACATTAACTTTGAAGGAAATAAAGTTGCTTTAATGGGCATGGCAACAACAACTAATGTAGTGATAAATGTGTTTTCATCAGGGTAACTGGATATATAACTTCATAACTCAAGAAGGACGAAATAAAATGATAAAAACAATGCTATACTGAAATATATATACACCACACGTAGTTTTTGCAATAATCATTTTAATCCTTTTTTTATTTTTATCGACATTTTTTTTAAGTAATTTATTTTTTATTTTACGAAAGCAATTAATAAAACTAGAAAAGTTGACAAAATTTCTTCAATATCTTGTTTTCATTTGGGAAACTTAAGTCCTCATTAGTTGTTACTTTCTGCTGACGATCTGTTACGTTCATTTCTGTAGCAAATATTTTACTATTACTTTTTCCGTGAAAATATTCAGCTGTTTTTTACAGTAGAGCATATATGAAAGAAAAACATTGAAATAAAGAACAATATTATCTTGTGTAAAACACGAAGAAAGGAAACAAATTTAGAAATAGTGATCAAACAGCCTTCTTCTTTCTCACAACCTGCAAAGTTTATGACACTTCTTATACAAAATATAATATTTTCCTCGCTAAACTAATATTCTTTTGATCATTCATAGTTGCTTAATGGAGTGAAATATACTAATTTTTAAAAAGCTTTAATTGAAACAATTTTTTTTAGCTTTTGGCAAAAAAAATTATATATATTTGAATAAAAAATTAATGTTTCCATACCTGAAAAAAGTAACACATACACATATCTGGCCGTCACTTACTTTTAGACAGACGATAGGCAGACATTTTTTCATTTCTCTTTTGGTCTTGCCTAAGCCTTTTACATTAAAGAAATTAGTAGACAGACAGAAACTTTTCGTTTTTCTTTTGTTGTTGTTTTTTTTTATGCACAGCTAGTGTGCTCAAGGCGAATTCATTATTAGGGAGAAGCTTCGGCGAATTCAGGCGAATTCGGTTAATATGGCGGCTTTTTCTCTGTCAAGTTTTGTTTACCTTTTTCGGCGCCATTTAAATTTTTGTACATGTTCTTTATCAACTACTTTTGACAGCTGAAGTGTGAATTCCCCTTTTTACACAAACAAAATACCTGTTATTTTTTTAGAGTTGTATTAATGTAGCGAAGCGGCTACCTTATTTTTGTATCATGAGTGTGCTTATTTGAAGTTGGTGTTATATGAGAATAATGACATTAAAAGCCCTGATTCACTATCCTACACGATCGTACGATTCATTCACAGGTAACTGTTTCAAAAGTCTGGCCGACTTGAAAAAATCGTTTCAAAATGGCGTTAAAGGCCACACTATTATACAAGTATGATTGAAATAATTTATATACACAATAACACAATTAAAAACTCTTATTAACATAATAATTTTACATTACTTAAATTTTTTTTTGAAGCACCAACAATATTCTTATATTTTTCACAATATACATATAACACACTGATCGCAAAGAAACCATAATGTTTTGAAAAGTTTCATAAAATTTTTCAAATCGCACAGTTTGTCAAAAACTCTGTCGCACGGTTGAATTTTTAGTACCTTTTCAGCACACATGCTTTATTTAGTAGATCGCACGATCGTGTATGATAGTGTAGCAAGGCCTTAAGCAAGGCAGCTTTAATATGGTATTGGTATAAGCGCAGCTGTTTTTCGTTTCCTTTGCGTAAATTTATCAATTCCTTACTTCTTCAAACAAACTTTTGACAACTATTCGTACATTCTACCAACAAAATACATAGTCATGTTTGTTGGCCTTGACATTAAGCAACAACATAAAAAAAACGAAAAGTTGAAAAGAGAAACAAAGAATGTCCACAAATGTGTGTACTACATACTCTCTCCCACCGAAAATTTTCCGTACAGCACAGCCAAATTTCGTCTGCCCATCGTCTGTCCAAATGTAAAAGCAGACTTAACGTTGACAGAACAGAACGAAAAAGTAAAAACAAACCATGCACATATAGCTTATATTGAACAGCAACAAAACAGCTGATTCAGAACGGGGAAAAAACGTACCCAGGCAGCTTTAATACGGTAGTGATATAAGCACAGATTTCTTTCGTTTCCTTTGCGTAAATTTGGCAAAAACACATACACTTCCTTGCTTTTGCAAACAAAATTTTGACAACTGTTGGTAAATTCTATCAACAAAATACATGTAGATGTTTTTTGGTTTTGTATTTATGGTAGTTCTGCCACTACCTATTAAAGCTGCCGTGGAACGTATTAACTAATTCTGCCTTTAATATTCCTGAGGAGGTTTCCAAAGTCAAACGAAATATTGAATAAGTTTTGGCAGATAGGGGTGCGTTACTCTGTTCTATAGTTACTACAATGGATTTTGCTCTGACGAAATTAGGGATCTTGTTTCTGAAACGCGCACATTTGTGAACCTGTGTAGCAATCAATTGTGGCAGCGCCCATTTAGCCAATATTTTCTTCTCGAATTGACCAATAAAATTCTAAACATAATCAAAAATTCAGAATCGCAGTTTTTAATTTGAACAAAAAATGACAGCCCAACAACATGGGCTGACTTCTTTTGGACCACCTTGATTAAAAAAAAAAAAAAAAACTTAAAAACAATCTGCTTTAATGGATACATGAATATAAAACCATGTTTTCCTTTAAAATTTTCTCGTGTTCGATGCAATATTATATGCGACTACTCGTATTATGCCACATCAAGTAGGTTCAATTAAAGGTTAAAATGTATGCAAAAATAAATTCGTTGAAATTATGAAAAGCTGCAGCGTAATCAACTCCCTAAATGAATGCTGCCTGCAGTACAGAAATTAGAAGAGCAAAATATTAAAAAATATTCTGCTTTATAATTTATGGTATAAATGTCGAGTACAGTTTGGTGCAAATGAAATCAGTTTTTTTTACGTTTTTTTTTTTTTTGCAATTCATTTATTACTACATATTACTCCAGTTCTTTTTTTTTTACTCTTCCACTTTTAATCATGTACTCATACTGCACAGCGTTTAATAATTGCACTTCTGTAACATAAATTGCTGAGTTGAAAAAAAGCGTTCAAATTAACGATTTAAATCAACATAATCACCGTTTATAAATCAAGAGCAGTTGTATTCAATAGGGAAAATATTAATACAACTATGTTTTTAAAAAAGAAATCATAAACAAAATAAAAATTACTGGCAAATATTGAAGTGCTTTTTGATATACATATATTAAAAAAAACAATAGTCCTACACACAATTTTTAGCATTTGAGACTGCATCTTATTTATTTTTTGAATTATTTTTTAAAATACTTTGTTAGTTAAAAGAAAAAGTGTACTCCTCTTTTTTTTGCAGTGAAACAAGGCCATTTGCATAAGATTGTGAATAGGACAAATACATATTTATTAAAAAATACATTGCATAATAAAATTGCCAGATATGCCTGCTCAGAACTGGCCGTGTAATGAAGACCATCAGTCAGAAATGGTATTCCTCAGCTGATTTCTGTTGTAGCAAATAAAACTCTAGAAAGCTTCATGATTTATCTTGGCGTTTCGAAAACCGCACTTTAACTCTTGGTATTGGCTGAACAGGAATCAGCAGAGCCCCGATTCTGCTTTGTTGACTATCTCGCTGCTGAACTCGGTGCCTGGTAGCAGCCTTGACTGTAGTTTTAATCAAAATTCGTGTTAAGGGCAAATAGTTTCACTGATAACTTTGGTGCATGAAGGTTTCCTGGGACCTAAAAAACCCCCAAGGAGCTGTTGTCTAGTAACAGATACCTGTAACCAGAGGTCATAGTTAGATGGGTGAGTTAGTTAAGGGCTGATGTTCTTAATGGAGTTCGCCATACCAACTCATTAAGCCTTATCTTCCTGTCGGGAAATTGCATACAGGAGGGATAAGAAAGCCTGAACTCTTAAGCAAGAGGTTTGTCTATATGGCTTCAAAAGGAAGGCAACAACAGGTATATACCCAGCAAGCTATATGGGGGCACTGGTGAATCATGAATAATTCACCTCATGCAATTGGTCCATCATCAGATTAGGCTGACAAGGCAGGCGCTGATGTAAATCAGTTTCACAATCTGTACAATCTAACAACAAAATTCCGATTTTATTAATATGACCCTACAATCCTTTAACCCAATATTGCTTAATCCTACATATACGAAGTTGGCTCAATTTGATTGAGTGCCGATTGAACAAACTCCTTCCTGAATGCTTAAACGGGTGAAGGAAAAACCTAAAACCGCACAATTTATTACATCAGTTGCGCATAATCGTTAATGATACGATTACAACTACTTTACAACAACTATTCTATTAATTTTCTTTGCTAGTATCAATACTGACTAGGGAACATTATTTTGTAAACATGCAAAATATCAACGAATTTTGGAATTTTTGAGACCAACCAAGAAACATGATTTCCAGCGAGAAACATCGCTACAGGCTAGGGAATATGGAATGAAGCATGCTCATTTTTCTTTTAATTCCCTCGTCTGTAGGGTACATTAAATGAAAATCAGAACCAGTTTTATTGGACTAGCCTTTTAAATTTTATAAAAATAAATAAATTTAAAATAACTTAACGCCAAACTGACTTCGAAAATTCGAAATTAAAAACACTTCATAAATCAGTGGAAACACTTCGACATGTTTTCCTCAAAACAAGTGTTTTCCTTTGTAGTGGAAACATTAAGCAATTTTTTTTTATTGAAAATTAAGAATATTGTTTTCTGGATATGTTTTTTTTTTTTTTTTTTTTTTTTTTTTTTTTTTTTGAATAGCAAAGCAAACTTAAAGTATTAAACACATTGAAGCCAGTAGACAACCGACTTCAATTTGTCAAAATACATGCATTTAAATGCGAACATTTATTTAGACAACAGCAAGACGACACGATTGCAGGTTGTTGTCCATGATGATTTTTTTGCCGCACTCGAATTAAACTAATTTCTTTTATAATTTTTTAAATTAAATTTTTGGTTTGTACATTTGTACAACGGGTTATAGTTCAGGTTTTTTCTTTCTTAAGTTTTTTTTTCTTAAGAAGGATTTTTTACAATACAAATCTGCTGTGATCAATAATTTTGATTGAAGAAGACAAGAAAAATAATAATCAAATCTTTAGCTGGGGGACAACTAGCTGTTTCGTAGTCGCTACACTACTCATCAGCACCCACTGGCGTTTGAACTCGGGTCATGACGTATCATGATCTACTGCTTTAACCACTAAGCCACCACTAATTTCTATTTTTGTTGACTATAAAATATAAACCGTGTGACCAAGTATATAAAAAAATATGTAATAAAAAAAGTTCGCTATTGGAAATATTTTATTTTCTTAAATAACATAATAAAAGAACAAAATTTAAATGGTTCATACATACTTATCCTCAAAATAAAAATTCTTAATTTTATACGAACTAGTTAAGGGGCAAATAAGCTACACAAACAACTTACCAAACATGCCAAAACGTTTCTACGTTTGCACAAACATTTAGTGTTGTTAAAGGGGGTGTTTGCTTGCTTGTATACATATTTGGAGCATGTTTGCACGATTTTTGTGCAAACATCTTGAATGTTTGTATTGTCTAACGCAAAATTTTGTCATTTCAAAGAATAATTTGCAGAATAAAGTGGTGGAAAAAGAGGCACACAAAATAAATCATGAAAAAGTTTTCTTGTTAGAATTTTTAGTATTGTATAAAAGTCCACATTCTTTGTGGAGATTAAAAATAAAAAACAAACTGGAAAATGAATCTCAAGAAAAAACAAATTATAAAATGATTTATGTATTGTAAACGAGCAAATTGCCGCAACGAAGAAAAAAATCATTAATTTGTGTTTGCCGAAAGGTTTTGATAGCTTATTGGTCCCTTTAGATAAATACTCGTACCAGTTAATTTTACTTCATTTAAGAGTAGTTTTAATTGCATATCTTTGACGAAAAATTTTAGAATTTATATAACTTTTTCTTTCTCGAGTCGAATAATTTTTGTCCACACTTTGAAAAACTCGATATAAAAAACCAATTTTTTAATATTGTTCTCATTAAAGATCAGAAGATATGTTCGATTATAGTTTTAATTTTTAAGACCCGCCTAACCTGAATTAAGCGTAGCAAACATAAACTTGCTCTCTTTAGCTTTTAAGGCATTTTTTAGAAAGAACTTTTTCATGAAAAGTTGATATTAACAGAACTCGTTCTGTAGAACAATGGAATTGCGTAAAGCTAAAAACTCTAAGGTGGTCACACCGAACTATACTTTTATTCAAATGAATTTATGTTGCTGCCGTGCTTAAAATATTTCAGTAGTTGCCTACACAATTATAATTGCCGGTTGCAGCATTTGCTGTCGTGAAGTTGTGAAGTCTGCTGTAGTCTATGTGTTTAAAGCTTAAATCGTTTCTCATAATAAAAATATGAATTAAAAAAATGATTAAAAATTACATACTTCCGCTACTAAAAAAAAAAAACATTGGGCACATGATGCGCGCAATTAAAGGCATTAGTTTATTTACTATTTAGAAAAAAAAAAAATAAAAACAAATTGTTTATCAGAATATAAAAATTAGCTTAAAATTTTTTCTTCCAGTTTCTTTCTGAACTCTTTTATTGCGGCAAAATTTCCATGAATTGCTGCCATAGTATTAGCTGACCGAATACTTAATTTTTCGAAAAAAAAGACAAACTTTTCGTCTTAATAACCAAGAAATTAAATTTGTTTCAAACAGTTTCTTTATTTATGTCTGATACATTCATCCACTTATTCTCTCAAAACGTTAACAGAAAACACACTCACACAGCACCATGAAAAGATCTAATAATATTTTATGGGGCCAGGCTTTAATGAGGAATTGTATGCGAACCAAAAGAAAAATAATTTTCAAAACTGGAAAACAGAAAAAAAGTGAAATGCATCAATTTGTAGCTGGCTGATGCTTCAACTAACGATTCAGATGTGTTTGATGAGGACGGTTGGAAAAAAAAGTGGCAAGAAATAAAGGGGCCAAAAGTTAAAAAATAAAAAGCTCAAGTAATACTCTTATTATGGAGCAAAATATAAAAGCAAGTCAACATGCTATGACAGCAGCATCATAGAATGGCATAGAAGAAAACATGACTGGTTATAATTCTATGTAATGTTATGCTTTCAATTAATGACAAACTATCCTTTAAGCATTCATCAAATTGCTAGAGTTGCTATATATATATTTTTTCTATTTTGTGCTGGTAGCTGGTGTTGAGCCAGGCACCAACAGTTGAAGACTTATTGCTGTAAGGAAACACAAAATAGAAAAACACTGGTTACGCTGCTCGTACAATGTAAAACTTATGTGGTTTATTTTAGTTGAACTGTTTTTTTTTCCGTGCTTTATAGCTGGCTGTCGTACGATTTTTCTATTTCTATTTGACTAACTTTTTTCTTGAACTGCTTTCTGCCATTTGCTCGATTATTTGCTACAACCCAGAAAATATAAAAAAAAAAATAATAATAAATAAAATTTTTAAGGGAATAGTAAAGTATTTTTCTACTCATTTCCACTTGAAATGTCGGTCACTAGCAAAATAAGAGTCCTGGCTAGATAGATGGTTGTTTGTTGGTTGGTTCGTTGGTTGGTTGAATGAAGAAATGAATGAATGAATGGTGTAAAGTTGTAAAGTTCGTTGTATGGCTTGAAATGTTACAGTTTAAATTGCGTCTTTGTTAACGCTCCACAAATCAGCGCATAACTGCATTGTAGATAAGAGGTTGCTTTCAATTTTCATTTTTTCTCATCTCCTCTGGATAATATACGCCAGTGTGCGTTAGTGCGGTTTTGTACCTTTTTTTTCTTTGTGTTTTTTTTATCTTATTTTGATTTTTTTTTTCCTTTTTTGTATTATTATATTCCTGACCTCTTTAGCTGATAATGCTTTTTAATCTGCATTCAGTATTTTATGTAAACATTTATGTTTATGTTGTAAGAATATATAAATAAAGATTTTTTTTTTTAACAATGTTGACATTCCTAGTTTTGCATAAATCGCTGGAATTTTTCGCACCAGAACAGCGTTGATAGCTGCTAAAAGAGGATGCATTTACTGATGGCTGCTTTTTTTTTGTCTTCGCTTTCATTACTGTTTTATTGTGTTCTATTGCCCCAAGACCTTTCCTGAATACATACTACTAGATGTATGCTTCTTTATGCTATTTTATTATTGTACTTATCTTTTGTTTTACACAAATAAATATTAGTTATTTTAGACTTTCTACTACAAAAACGAAGTGGTGTGTTTAACAGAATATATATTCTGCAGTAATAATATTTATTTAATAAATATAAAATGCACTGAAATATTTATGTTTATGTAGCTTGCTGTTTAGAGATGATTTCTTTACATAAAACGGATAAAACCGTTTGAAAATACATTAAGGAACCCCTTTATTTTTTATTTAGACAAGCACCTACTTTCCATTTATTAGGTCGGCCTAAAATAGTTTAATGTGTATGTATGTATTTGTTAAAATACTTGTGTAGAAATTGTCATAGAATTTTGTGTCGCTGTGGAAAATATTTTATTATCACCTTGTTTTAATAAAAGAGACAAGCGAAATTCTGCATTGCGATATATCGGCTAACTCGTGCAGTTTCAATTCGCTTAGATACATTGCTCTCATAGAACAGAGAGCCGGATATCGACAGATAAAGTGCTCAACACTCTCTCCCTCTTTCTCATCACTACAACTTCTACAAAAATTATTAAATGGAGGTTTTAACCTCCTTCCATGTGTTGTGACCAAACCGCCACCATCATCAGGGAAAATCTCAAGACCATAGTCCTCCTCTGATTATACACAGGCTTTATTAGCTTTGCTACTCGGCAGGTAATTTAACCATATCATTTGTTCTGTGCAAACTTTCCAAATTGACGCTGCACTTGTTTCTTACAGTGTTTAAGCGGGACTTTGTTTGAAAGGTGTAAAGAAATTTGAGAGACGTTTATAAATAGAAAAGCTTGTATTTTGTGTTTTGACGGATATTATTAGAGCATTTTTCTTTTTAAATTCTCAACAATTTATTTGGATTGTTGGGATATAAAGTTGAATGTTTGAGAATATCTTACAAAAATTTCCAAAGTCTACTGATGATTAGGGTAGTTACTATGAAATGTCGACATATAGATAGCTGGGAAAAAGTAGAAAACAAGCTATTTATAATTTTTTATTGGTATAAATGTTAGAAGCTTAAATAGCGAATAAAAAACTTAATTGCTTAAATATTTTTTATTGTTATAGAAAATTCTATGAAAAATATATGTGAAACAAAATATCGCTATGGCTTCGATGGCATCCTTCTATACGGTGGTCCATATTGTCAATGGCGTCAAGGTGCTGAAATATTTTATCCTTTAACTCTTAAATTGTGCTAAACTAATGGTTGGACAACCCTTTATATATTTTATAAATTGTAAGCGTAACAAACATGCTAATCGGAAAAAAAGGAACTCAAATGCAGATATGGATATGACCCACAATGTCGATAAGAGATTTGATTGGGAAACTAATTTTTATTAAAGACTTCAACAATCTTAGCACACTACTCAATTGTGTATATCTCCATTTATGAACTTGAGGAAGTCAAACGTTAAGGGGTGCCTCACAATTAAAGTATTAAACACATAGACCACAGCAGACTACACGACTTCACAACTGCAAATGCCGCAACCGGCAATTGTAGTTGTGTAGGTGACTACTGAAATATTTTGAGCACGGCAGCAACATAAATTCATTTGAATAAAAGTATACTTCAGAGTGGCCACCTTAGAATTTTTAGCTTTACAAAATTCCCTTGTTTATATCAATGCTTCATGCAAAAAGTTCTCTCTAAAAAAAGGACTTAAAATCTAAAAAAAAAAAAAACAAACGAATTAAAAAAGCTTTTGTTTACTACGCTTAATTCAGGTAAGGCGGGTCTTAAAAGTTGAAAATATATTCTTTTGATCTACAATGGGATCAATATTAAAGAATTGAAAGTATATATCGAATTTTTCAAAATTTGGACAAACATAATTCGACTCCAGAAAGAAAAATGTATGAATATAAATTATAAATTTGTCGAAGATATGCAATTAAAACTACTCATAAATGGAGTAACTGGTATATATCTAAAGAGATCAATAAACTATGCAAACCTTTCGGCAAACATACGCTTTCCGTTTGTTCATAACGATATTAATAAATTTTTTTCAACGAGAGTTCAGGGCGATTATGCTGCGGCAGTTTTCTCGCCATATTAAGTTTACAACACATAAATCATTTTATAATTTGTTTTAGTCTCTATTTCTTGTTATTCTGTTTATTTAATATTTGTTTGTTTTTTCAATTTCTACAAAGAAGGTAAAGTTTAATACAATACTAAAAATTCTAACAAGAAAAATTTTTCATGATTCATTTTTTGTGCTTCTTCTTCCATCACTACATTGTGCAAAATTTTCTTTGAAATTAAAATTTTTTTTCGTTAGACAACAACATTCAAGATGTTTGCGCAAAAATCATGCAAACATGCTTCAAATATGTGTACAAACAAGCAAACAAGCCCTTTAACAACGCTAAATGTTTGTACAAATGTTTTTGCATGTTTGTTAAGCTGTTTGTAAAGTTTGTTTGGCGCTTAACTAGTTCTTTTATAAAATTAGGCATTCTTATTTTGATTATAAATATGTATGCACAAATAAATTTATTAATTTATTTAAAAGCCCATATAAATTTTGTTGTTTACTAGCTTTGCTTTATTAGAAAATAAAATATTTCCAAAATCAAAATTTTTTTTATTGCATATTTCTTTTATACATTGGTCACACTGTTTTTATTTTGTAGTCAACACAAATAGAAATTAGTTTAATTCGAGTGCGGCAAAAAAATCAGCTTAGACAACAACCTGCAGTCGTGTCATCTTGCTGTTGTCTAAATAAACATTCGCATTTAAATGCATGTGTTTTATATTTGACATATTCAAGTCGGTTGTCTGCTGGCTTCAATGTGTTTAATGCTTAATATCGTACATTATGGTTGGACCACCCATGATTTCTTTTAAATATCCCTGAATTTTTGAAAACAAGTGTATTCTCATATACAATGCAATGGCTGCAAAGCAACTAGTTATCCCACTGAAAGCTTTTATAATTACTTTACTTGTGTTTTTAGTTTAAAATCAGTGATCACACCAATAAATTGTAATAAAAATCTTAATTTAAGAAAGGTATAAACAAATTTAAACTCATATACATACTAGTATCTATGGTTTTTTTTGTTTTTAACTAACACCTTAAAGTATCAGATTTCACCACTTTTGTTCGATATTTGTGAAATGAATCCAGCAGGGATGGCTGCGCGGCAGTGTGTAAATCTTACGACTGCTTGGTTCATAGAATTCTAAAGAGCAGAGCAAAATAATATTGGTTTTTTTTGTGTTCTGTATTTTTAACAACGAATTTTTTTTAAATCTTTGATTTTATTTTCTTAAACGAACCCACTGATGCAGGTAATGGTAGGTTAGTTTTCAGCAACTAACATGAAATTCGTTTTCCTTCTTCAAGTTTTCTCCTCAGCCAGATGTGTTTCGGAGACGGTGGGAATAATGACGATGACTGTGATGAAAAATGACGATGATGCATTTTGTATCCTAGTTTTCTTTTTCTTAATGTACACACATGAATGCACATACACATTACATTTTAGACATGTACAGACTTGTCTTTAACCGGAACTATATACTTACTTAACATAAAAAACAACAACAACAGCTATCACCATTATATTCGCTTACTAGAAATCTCTTCTTTTTTTCATTGCGCTTTCTTTTCTTATTTTCCTTCTTCGTGTAACCATTTTTTGAACAAAATTTCTTCTGAAAAAAAGAACTAAAGCAATTATAAGAAATTCTTGAAAAAAAAACTAAAAAATTTTAAAATCTAAAAAAAAGCCTTGTGAAAGCAGCATTTGGCATGAAAGTTTTCTTGGGAAAATTTTGCATTTAAAACTTAATATTAATATCCAAGAACTAAAAATGAAATCAGAGCATAAGTATGAAATTGTACGAGTTTTTTTTTTAATAGTCTAGTTTTTAATAAATTTTGGTACAAACATTTGTTCGTATAGATGGTTGCTTTCTTAGATTTTTTAGCTTTTATTACTTAAAAAGTGAAAGATAACTAATGCATTTTACCACTAAATGGGGTTAAATAAGCAGTCATTAAACGAAATTTTTGTAAAGAGGTTTGCGCAAAAAGCAATTAAGATGAATTGCTCTTTTATTTTAAATTAGTTTTTTTCTAAGTTTTTATTCATTTCACTCTCAGTGCTAAAATTATTCAAAATGGATGAATATTTTATGGCTAAAAAAATAAGTATAGTAGTCTGAGAGTTAAATCAACATGGTTTCATATATTAAGAGTCATTTCTTTTAGGTTTCCATTTGTCCTCTATTATAAAAATATGTTTTAAAATAAAGGGTGGTTAAATATTAAAGACCGATGTTGATTTTGAATACAACACAAAATATTTATGAGTTAAGCATTAAACACATTGAAGGCAGAATTAAGGCAGAATTAGTTTGTACGTTCTTTTCCGTTCTGAATCAGCTGTTTTGTTTCTGTTCAATATAAACTATATGTACATGGTTTGTTTTTAGTTTTTCGTTCTGTTCTGTTGCGGTCTAATCTGTGGAAAATAGAATTCAACGTAAAGTTACGGCCTGATATGTGTATGTTTTACTTTTTTCAGGTATGGAAACATTATTTTTTATTCAAATGTATATAAATTTTTTTTTGTCAAAAGCTAAAAAAATTTATTTCAATTAAAGATTTTTAAAAGTTAATACATTTTATGCAATTAAGCAACTAAGAATGATCAAAGGAATGTTATTTTAGCGAGGAAAAAATTATATTTTGTATAAGAAGTGTCATAAACTCTGCAGATTGTGAGAAAGAAGTGGGCCGTTTGATCACCATTTCCAAATTATTAATTGGTTTCTTTATTTGTTTTTTTTTTTCATTCCAAAGGCTTTCTTTATTTATGCTCTACTGTAAAAAAACAGCTGAATACTTTTACGGAAGAAGTAATTGTAAAATATTTGCTACAGAAATGAACGTCACAGAACGGCAACAGAAAGTAAAAACTAATGAGGCGTTGAAGCCAGCAAACAACCGACTTGAATATGTCAAATATAAAATACATGCATTTAAATGCGAGCGTTTATATAGACAACAGCATTACGACACGACTGCAGGTTGTTGTCCATACTGATTTTTTTGCCGCAGTCGAATTAAACTAATTTCTATTTTTCTTGACTACAAAATAAAAACAGTGTGACCAATGTGTACAAACACAATTTAGCTCTTGGATATATTTTATGCAATAAATGCTGTTTTAAATAAATTAATAAATTTATTGATACTATTGTTAAACATATGCATACTATTGTTAAACATATGTTAAACACTTATTTGACACATTTTCTCTAGAAATTTGTCACATAAAAGTCCTTTACTAAACAGGGGAGTTACTCTCTGTTGCGATGCGAAAGTTAATTCGATGCGAAAGATGAATGCGATAAGAGTATAATTCGGTACTCTGTGCCGTTTGCACAAACTTTTTCGCGAAATACTTTGAAAATGAAGCAAGACTGGTACCACAAAAGAACCAAAAGCAAAGAATGTTAAAATAATATGTGCGAAAGTTAAAAATTATATATGAAAACGCAATGCAGGGTACCAATTCTTTGATTTTTCTTTCGCATCGCAATAGAGAGTAACCCCCCAGACAATATTTTTTTATGAATAAGGCCATTACACTCAGAACAAGAAAACTGAATTTTATTAAATAAGAAATTATAAATAGCTTGTTTTCTATGTTTTCCAGCTATTTATATGTCGACATTTCATAGGAGCAACCCTAATCATCAGTAGACTTTGGAAATTTTTTAAAAGATATTCTCAAACATTCAACTTTATATCCCAACAATTTAAATAAATTGTTGAGAATTTAAAAAGAAAAATGCTCTAATAATATCCGTCAAAACACAAAAAACAAGCTTTTTCATTTATACACGTCTCTAACATTTCTTTACACCTTTCAAACAAATGAACAACCTTTGAAAGAAATGTTAGAGACGTGTATACAAAAAAAAAAATTTCCGAAGTCTACTGATGATTAGGGTAGCTCCTATGAAATGTCGACATATAGATAGCTGGGAAACATAGAAAAACAAGCTATTTATATTTTTTTATTGGTATCAATGTTAAAAGCTAAAATAGCGAATAAAAAACTTTATTGTTTTATTAAATAAGTAGAATGTGCATAGATACAAATTCATACACCAGTTGATTTTAAATCACGTACAAGTAGTTCATTTATTTAACGCTGTTCTCATTATAGATCAGAACTTATATCAGTTTATATTTTAAACTTTGAAGGCCCACCTAATCTGAGTTAATCGTAGTAAACGAAAACTTTGTTAAGTTAGTTTATTATTATTTTTATCTTTTTAAGACGTTGTTTTTTAGACAGAAGAACTTATTCATAAAAGTTTGATATAAATAGAACTTGTTCTGTAAATCAACAAATTTTGTGAAGCAAAAAATCTCTTAGGTGGCCACACTGAAATATATTTTGTTGAAAATGTATTTATGTTGCTGCCGTGTTCAAGAGAATTCAGTAGTGCGCTACATGGCTACAATTGCCGGCTGCAGCATTTGCTGTTGTGAAGTCGTGTAGTCTGCTGTGGTCTATGTGTTTAATACTTTATTCTCGTTTCGTTTTACTATGATAATATTGGTATTGTTCACTTAAATGAACAAGGTGTTGGATTATCCATTCCTGGCCTGTTTTTATTAACGCCTCCAACACTTTTTGACGTTCGTAAAACAAAAAAACCAGTCAATTCAATCTTGGTTACAGAATACAGCAAGTGGTGCAACTATTAAGCCGGCAAGAAAATATGCAATCGAAACCATTGATTTTCTAAATACGAGTATTAAATTATTTATCACACAAAACCTAGTGCATAGAATTTAGTGTCTAGAACCTAAAACTAATTTTTTCCAAATTAATGAATTAATGCGGAACAATTAACCATGCCTGATAAAATTACCTCAAGTCCGGTTGGGTAGTAGAGCCGGCAAGCAGCAATCAATATGCTCCGGAAGGTTCACTATTCTATACGGTACAGTAAATAGTTTGCTGTTTATAGAACTTGGACGAGCAACTCGTCTAGTAAATTTATATGAAAGTTACTCAATTTTTTTAATGATTCCCATATAAATTTTTTTAGACGAGTGTTCTATGAACAGCACATTATGTATTCTATGAACAGCACGTTAGTCTTCAAATTGTGTGACTGCATTATCGTTCTATAAAAAATGTTACAATTTAATTAAGTAAATCATAATTATACTTACATTTAAGTGGACAGCATAATATCATGCCGATGATTTGATGGCAGGTATTTAATTAAAGCATAAGTCCAGTCACACACTAACTACAGACCACTATAAGCTAGCCACACAATAGCTATCTAAAAAAAAAACCTGTCGCTTAGTTTACTTTTCATTTCCTTAAAGAAGTTTTTGAAACTCTGCTTAAATTTATTTCAATGTAATCATTATAACCGTTCCGTTTTCTTCAATTTCAGCAAATGTCTTTTTTATAACTACTTTGAGAATTATTAACAACATGTTGACCATACACGTCTTCGGGCTTAAGTATTATTCTTATTATTATAACTTTTATTTCTTGGTACAAATCATTATTACTACTCGTAGTTATTTTATTTCTATTCCAGGCACATATATATTGCAGAAAACTAAAATATTCCCCTGCAATTGCTGTAAGAGTAGAAGCAAAAGAAAATAAGGAGAAATACGTTTTGGTTTTTGTTATTGTCCATACTTTGTTAAGCCTTTGTAATGGCATTATTTTCTTCAGAAGAAAAGGAAAAAAAAGGAATTCTGCATCCAAATGGGAATTTACCACAATTCCAACTAACAACTGAGCTTAAAATTGAAACGCATATACACACATAAGTATATATGTATGTCTGTTATTTCACAAACTTATAAAGAATATAACAACTAAGTATTTAGCTGAATTACAAAGAACTACAAAATTTAATTCAACATTTATAGAAGTACGTGATTATTATTTGCTTTTCCTTGCCAGTACATAGATTAAAAAAAACGAATTGCTTTCTTACTTTATTTTCTTGTAATATGCTTGCCTCAATTTAAGGCTGAATTAAAGAAATAATACCCAGTTTCGCTTATTTTTTTATCAGATAAATATAATCTGATATAAAAAAGATAATAATTTTTTTTAAGAGGCACTGTGAGTTCAGACATGTTCGACTACTGATTAATATTGTTTTGCTGTTCATACAAAATATAGCTTACTCTATTAGCATTTCATAGCTGAAAATAAAAATATTTATTTTAGACATGAAAATTTGCGTTTCCATATTCACAAAATTGCGGAAAATTCCCCTTTTAATTAGAGATTGCTACTATTGTATGTATTAATGATAAATAGTCGAACTTATTTTTAATATTTCTAATATTATATGATGGGATGGTATCATTCGTCTGGCTCAAGTTCAATCCTGGCTAAGGCCCCTAGTGGTTGCTGATGAGCAGTGTAGCGGCTGCGAAACAGCTAGTTGTCCCCCAGCTTTAGTGTATTTATTCCTGTCTTCTGTGATCAAGAGTTATTGATCGCGACAATTATTGTTAAAATTAAAAATATTATTTATTAATTGCATTTTATTAAGAGATATTTCCAAAAAGCAATATTAATAATAATTTAGCTGAGTCAATACAAATTTGACTAAATTGTTGGTTTTTTATTAATAACATAACTTGATTGAAAAAAAAGTCTCATCTATTTTTTTCTGTGTATATAAAACATTTTCCATCACATACCTGCCCAACAAACACTAAAGTTTGATTTCAAATTGAGAATGATTTGAAATCAAGCGTTTACTCAAACAATAAACGTTTGATACTGATTTGAATTCAAATTGATAAGCACAGTGTACTCAACAAAAAGGGGAAATTATTTTCAAAGTGATAAATTATTTATTCTCAAATTGGTTTCAAATGTAATTCCCAAATGTTTTAAAAATGTGGATTGTGATGTGGAATACACATAAAAGCTAATTTTTGCTTTACAAATTTCTTTTGATTTATTTGCGATTTTTAATTTAAATTTTCTATTATTTCTATTGTTATTTTTTTATTATTGAAGGACAAAATAGTTGGTTCCTCTGGGCTCTAAATCACACTCAAAACAGTAAATCTCATTACTTCTTGTTTCACTTTTTTATGTTTTGCTACATGCGATTTTACTTATTAAAACAAATCTCACATTTAATTGCATATTGCTCGCAAGCAAATTACATTTATTAACCTTTTTCTCAATTCTTATTTTATTTTTTATTTTTTTTTTTTTGTAAACGAATTTAAAATGTTGATGTCTTTTTTAATAATTGCTGACACAGTTGTTTTACGATTGGTAGCTACACTTAAAAAGCAAATTGATAAAATATTGAGTATCGAATGTTTATTTTCAAATGATTCTTAATTTAAATTCAAATGTTAAAATCAAACCATTGATAAAGGTTTGAAAGTTATGTTTTATATCAAATGTTTGATTTCGTGTTGGGTGATTATATTAGAAAAAATTTAATTTCTCAAGCTTTAAACACATAGACCACAGCAGACTACACGACTTCACAACAGCAAATGCTGCAACCGGCAATTGTAGTCGTGTAGGCCACTACTGAATTTTTTTGAACACGGCAGCAACATAAATTCATATTAAAAAAATTTAGTTTTTAGCTTCACAAAATTTGTTGATTTACAGAACAAGATCTGTTTATATCAAACTTTCATGAATAAGTTCTTCTGTCTAACAAATAAAGTCTTAAAAAGAGGATAAGAGTTACTTAACTTAAAAAAATTTCAATTACTACGATTAATTCAGATTATATGGGCCTTCAAAGTTTATATAACTTCTGATCTATAATGAGAACAGTGTTAAAGGAATGAAACTTTACGACAATTTATCGACTTTTTTAAAACGGAGACAAAAACTCTCTTAAAATTTTTTATAAAAAATACGGAATTAAAACTACTTGTACGTGATGTAAAATCAACTGGTATACACATACATACATATGTATCTAATCACATCCTACTTATTTAATAAAATTAAAATTTCTTCTTTTGAGTCTAATGACCTTATTCATAAAAAAAATATTGTATGTTTATTAAACTATTATTTGACAAATTTCTATAGAAAATTTATCAAATAAATGCTTAATAAACATATAATATACTAACTGACCAGGCAAACGTTGTTTTGCCTTCAAATTTTATTTTCATGACATTAATGACTTCAAATTTTCAAATTGTCATTGCCAGTGCAAGCCCTATTGACAACTGCAAATGCTCATGGTATCAAAACGTCCTCATCTTTAAACTTTCCTTTAAGTACTCTTTTTTTTTAAACCGTTGATCATCAAATTTTTACCGGAAGCCAAATGACATTACAAAGACATGGTTGGTTTATGCTTCATAATATTATGGTTACCGATCTGACTTTAATTTATTCTAAAAATGAGTTGAAAAACTGGGTTGTAGAGTTGACGACCTTATCTTGGGAAGTAAAGAGAGCCATTGACATCTACATCATCTATTCGCAAGCAGTTTAACTTTGAATCCAAAAATTCAAATCGACGACATCATGTTCGATCAACTAAAAGTGATTTTTGTAAAATGGTTGAGAGTACATTGTTGATGAGCTTAGATTTTGATTCGGTAAAATAGCAGAAAGGGACTGGTAATTAAATATTGCCAGCGTATTGGTGGAATAGACGACGATATTTCAAGATGTGAATGTTCTTATTTTCACAAACTATCAATCCGATATGCATAATAATAGCCTGAACTTACTTTTTTGCTAGCTTCAGTATATAGAACGCCGCGTATATGAAAGGAATAGTTTAATTTTTCTTTCCTAAGAAGGATTGGCAAGTATCCACAAGACAAAAGTGAAACACAGGAACACTATTTATGGTCCATAAAAGTTACACAAAATTATACGTCGGCTTATATTTATCTCTCATCATTGTTATCACACCAAAGGAAATCATTTGAAACGTCAAATTCTATTGTTGAAATGTTTGGAACTTGGTGACGTTCCAAAAACCATTGAATGGAATGGATCGGATGGAGATTCAAATTGTAGCAATTTCACTTTACGTTAGCAGAATACAGGCCAGTGGTTCCATCTGGAAATGTGGACATCTCAACGTCATTCTACCGACACATTCATGTAGACTGCAATCGCACTCATAATTAAAAGCAGTATATTCCATGTCTTGTACAACACCACGTCGAAGTCGTGTTAATCACCACGATGTTTGACTTCTTGGACTTCTTGACATCGTGCATCGCATTGCAATTGGTTTTGAGTTAATCGTCCAGCTTGCGACCTCATGGCATTATCTTTCATACATTAATCGTACATAGCAAGTGAAAAATCGAAATGTCAGCGTAGAAATAAAATGATGATCGAAACAACACCTGAAAAGATTCAATTCAGGAGTCCGCATATCGTTGTATAGATAAGACATTACGATACATGGTTTCGTATTTTTTCATATGACAATAAAATATTATAATATGGAAAATGGAAGGCATTTTGTTGATATTTGTATGGGAATATATACTAAAATCTAAATACCATATCTCCGGAACCACTACGCCGATTTTGTGGAAGCTTCACATAAACCATCTACAGTTCATCGCCAACGTAACTTTAAATTTTGGTCGAAATCGGCCGACCCATTTGGCCAGTTAGTGGTGACATCAAAGTGTACACTTCTTTTTTTAAAAATATAGATTTTATGAATACGGTCGTAAGTATGTATGCGTATATTTAACAATAGTACAAATATTTATTAATTTATTTCAAACACCATTTAAATTTTATTGTTATTTTATGTTATATTAGAAAATAAAGTATTTCCGAGAGCTAAATTGTTTTTATACTCCTTGGTCACACTTTTTTTATTTTTTATTCAAGAAAACTAGAAATTAGTTTAACTCAACTGCGGCAAAAAAATCAGTATGGACAACAACCTGCAGTCGTGTCGTCTTGCTGTTGCCAAAATAAATGTTCGCATTTAAATGCATGTATTTTATATTTGACATATTGAAGTCGGTTGTCTCCTGGCTTCAATGTGTTTAATGCTTAATTGTATATTAATTTTACTGGATTATTGTAGATAATAAAACCAACCCAGCCAACCAATCCAGATAAATCCACGAATTTGTATTCCGTTTTATTAAAATTCTTAGCCATAGCCTATTCTATTTGCAGTTTCAAAACGTATGTTGCTAAAGAATATTTATTTTTGAGTTTTTTGTCTGATGCCGCTCTCCACTCACATTTCAGCTTAGAATTGTGTATATGTACGAGCATATGGGGATGGAGGGAGATACATGCATTTGAGGAACATTAAAGCAGTTTGTATTAAATAATGCGTTATAACTCTCATCTACATGATATTTTTTTGCGTTCCTCTAGTTTTGTTTTTGTTTGTTTGTTATGAAAAATATGTGGTATATTTCTCTTTTTTAATTCTTATTGTATGAGGTTTTATTTATGAGTGCTTGTATGGAGATATCAGCAAAACAACTGTGAGTTCTTTTCTTTTTCCCTTTCCTTCATTTGCAACAATATACCAATTGTAAGTTTTTAACGTTTTCAGCTCTTTTCATCTTTCAATGCACATACTGCTCTGAGTTTCGTATTTTATTACCATTTCCTGAATATATCTTTTTAGTTTTTTTTTTCTTTTTTTATAGATATTATGTTTTTTGTTAACAGTCATGAGGATTTTTTTAAAAGTCTTAATCCTTAAAACATCTAATGTTCTTAAATATTTTATATTGAAAAGATAAATACACAAAACACTTCTATTGTATGAAAACAAAAAATGGAATTAAGTGTGTAGGAAAAAAAAAATTTTTTTTATAAATTTTTTTGTAAAGAAATAAGGAAATGGAAACTGCAAAAAAGATATTCTGAATCATAAGTATTTCCACCATCGTACGTACGCCACATTTTATTGGCTTTATTGTACAAAAGCATAATATCCATTTCCTTTTAGATGTTTGCTCTTAATTTATGTTTTACGAAGCCTTAGTTTTATGGATTTCTTAAACTTTTAGCAATTTTGTTTGTTAGTATTATTAAATATATATTTATAGAATACGTTCTTTTTAAGTCCTTTGAAACTATTAATTGAATGTGCTATGAAGCTGCTTTACTTTAAGCTGAGAAAAACCATAAGAATGTATGAAGCGGTCGTAAATTAAGAAAATCAAATAAGAAATTTGTACTGAAATCTTATTTTTAAGCTAAAAAAAAATTTTTTTCGCAAACAATAATTAATTTTTCAAATAATGAAACATTTTACGGCCGAAAAATCAAAGGTTTTTTCCTATTCAAAATACTTTTAAATGAAATTTAAGGGGAAAAATTGCTGTGCTGTTATAATAAATCAACCAAAATTTAATAACATATATGAGGCTTGATCAAAATATAACCGTAGTTTTAAAATATTTTCAAAAAGTGTTTATTTATTCATCAATAAATATCTTATCCCATTTAAAGTAGTCCCGCTTAGATATATTACGCTTATGCCAATCCCCGAAACACTTCTGAAACGCGCTTCTTGGTATCGCCAACAACAGGAGCTGTTTGACTTTTCGACTTTACTTTTATCTCCTCAATCGTAGCAAAAGGTGTCAGCGTGAGCCAAGTTTGGTAAATACGGTGCTTGAGGCATGATAATGGTTTTGTTTTTGGACAAAAACTCACGTATAAGCAACGATTTGTGAGCTGGAGCACAGTGAATAAAACCTTCACATTTGGCTGAACTTGACGTGCAACCATAGTAATATGGTTAAATATTACTTTTAACATGGCAATCGCGGGCTATCTTAATAATAATCTAAATTACTATTTTTGTTTTATTGTAGTAGATGGATAATTCAACATCAAAGAGGAGATGCAAGGCGATTATTTTTTAAACTTATATTAAATTTAGTATTAAAATATATTATACGCTGTCTTTTTCTTGGAAATAATTATCATATGTAAGAATTTGAGCTAATTATAACAAATATATGGTTGTATTACAATAAATTATATTAGTTTTGATATTGATATAAAATGATATTAGTTTTGTTATTTCATTAAAGTAACATGGTTATATATGAGAAAAATATGGGTGGTTAGTATAACAATATCGTTGAGTATGACAACTATTTGGTAGCTTTAATCACTAATGTGGATGCTTATTATTATAATAAGGTTAAACCAAAATGTAGTATTTTTACTAAGGTGTGTCCTGTCAATGGTGTTTTAAATGTAACAACGTAGGACAAAAATTATGCTTTTTTCTTTAATTTGAATTGAAATAAGTACTTTATGTGGGAAATAAATTCCATTAGAAATAAATTCCGAGAGAAACAAATTGCGTGAGAATATTCACAATTGGGCTGTGTGTGTTTTTAGCATTCAAATTATGTGAACTCGCAAGCAAAACGCGTGAGTAACAGAACACCTAAAAATAAATATAGCAAGTCGCCTGGTGACTTTGAAAACTTGCGAGCGTGAGAACAATCCTGCTTGATTTTATTTTGGCCCTGGTGGAGCTTCTCTTGATTTGCCCATATACAACTCTCATAATAAATCTTGAGTAAAAATCAAATTTTTTATTTTTATGTATTAGATAGTATTAAGATTTGTTTACTTATTGTTATGTAGTTCATTTTGAAGATTTAAAAAATAATTAAATGTTAAAAAACAAATCGGGTCTAAGAAGTATTCTTGCATGTTCTGAGAAACGCAAATCGCTTTAATTTAGCGTTTTCGATTTGAAAACGCCAAATAGATGTTCTGAGAAACGTATAACGCAAGAAATATGGTTTTGCGATTTGAAATCGCCAACTGAAAACGCATATCGCTTACAATTGGTGACTTCAAGTCGCATGTGTATATTGAAGTGAACTGATTGAATTCGCTAAAACTGAACTTGCAAAAGGCAATAAAATTATTCACAATTAAAATTTAGTATGTTTTCTTTTTATTTCAATATAAAGTTTAAAGAATTTTACATATTTTCATTAAGAAAACTAAATTGAAAAAATTTTCTATTTAATGTCAATTTTTTTTTTCGTTTTATATTACTACTACATACATAGATACGTATGTAAAACACACCAGTAAAATGCACGTTCCGTAAAACACCTAGAAATCAATTAAGCGTTTTTCAGAACGCTTTTTGTCTAGCATTGACTGGAATTGAGTAAAACAGGACTGTTCTAAAAATCACGTGATTTCAAAGCACATGCCGTTTCAAAAGCACAAATGTGATTTGTGCCTGTTCTGCAAATCACAACTTTTTGTGATATTCGATGTGATTTACTCTCTTCTAAAGCACAAAAAATGCTGTTTTTTGGTCCAATTTACTGATATTTTTATTTTCAGGTTGAATTTTTTTATTCGCGGAATTATTTGCAAAATAAGGTTAATTCCTTCTAATAAATATAAAAGGTAAAATAAAATAAACCAATAAAGCAAATCACAAAATAATACAACAAATTTTGCAACAAAATGAGCGTATCTAGTTTTTTCTTAATTTAATGAATTATTTCATTAAAATAAATGATTTTACTTAAATAATCAATAGAAAACACATTTAGTTATTTATTAATGTAATAAATTATAAAATTCATCATAAAGTGCGTGCAAAAATTGGGATGTGATTTCAAATTGATTGCAAGTTAGCTAACCGATTTAAAATCACAAAAATCAAAAATATTTTGTGTGCAGAACACCTTTTTTGTGATTTCAAATCACTTTCACAAAAAGTGATTTGCAGAACAGCCCTGAAAAGCACATTTTTTTATTTTCATGTTTAGTATTAAGATTTGAATACTTATTGCTATGTAGTTGATTTTGAAGATACAAAAAATAATTAAATGTTAAAAAAAAAATTGGGACTAATAAGTAGTATAAGGGTTTGAAAAGTTTTTTTTTTTACAGTCTCTACTTATAAATAAATACTTTAATATTTAGATATGGAAAATCAGTTAAAATTTTAGTTAATGATCGAATACTGTTACCTTTTTATTTCTTATTAAAATAAAAAAAAAGACATTTTATGCTCTTTTGTTTTTGTTCCTCTATATTTTTTTAGTAAAAAAAACTCTGTCTGTGATTATGTAAAAATTTATTAACATATGAATCTAGCAGCACGTCTTAAACTTAAATTTCGTTTTTATCCCACTTATCGTCTTGTCGAGCTCGTAAAAGCATTTTTCACGCAATTCCCATGACTTCCTTACCAACCAACAATCATTTCAGTTCCGTCAAAGGAGTTTGCTATTTTTTTCTTTCATTTAGCTTCTATTCAAAGGATTTATTTTACATTTCGTTTAAGACAACAAATGAGGTTTTAAGTTGCAAGAAAAAGATACAAGTAATTTGCCGGATTAGTTTTAAGTATTTTAGCCAACCCATCATTGTATTGGTGAGCTTCGAACGATGTGCATTTTGGTTGTGTTCGTTTCTTGATGTTGTAAAATTTACTGTTTTGTTGAGGTGAAATATTACTCGAAAGAGATAAATTATTTTTGTATTGACAACAATAGTTTCCCTTAAATCCAATGCCAACTATGTAACTGAATTCATACATACACATACATATATGTAGATATACAGTATAGTATTTATGAAGAAAAATGAGTAAGCCGTACATATTATTTTAGTACATTAGATTATCAGATTGGAAAAGCAACCAGTAGGGATGATTAAGTATAAGAACGTTTCAGGAAAATATTGTAAGTAGGTTAGAAATAAAAAATAGTTTAATCTTGTCCACAAATAATAACACTGGCTTATGTAAAGATTTATTTTATATGATTCGTAAGAGAACGTCGTTCAATCATATATAATAATAAATCGTTCAGAAAGAAGTGCTAATAATATCTACATGTAAATATGTTATATGTTATATAGTTAACAGTTATCTTATGAGCCTATTTAAAACAAAATACATGTTGATGTTTGTTGGCGTTGTATTTATTGTAATTCTGCCACTACCTGTATAAAGCTGCCTTGATTACCTCAAAATATGTCATCTTATATTTCGGTTTTTTTTCTTTATTACTATTATTTCATATATTAATATTATTATTCTATTACAATTACAATACATAAATTATTTATATCGTTTGGTATAATAATATGGTACAGTACAACAATATGATAACTTCCATTAGTATAGGGTGTTTTTTTAAGCCCGATAGAACTTGAAATTGTAAAAAATAACACAAAAAATTAAATTGTAATCAAAAATTTTTTTTATTCGAAAGATCAATACGTGACATTAACATTTGAAAATGATTTCGGGCATATGGGCACCGCGGCTGTTCTTGACGAAGCGCATTCTGGACGTCCAATTTTGGGCCACTTTTTCGAGCACTGCTGGCCGTATGTCACGAACAACACGAACAATGCTGGCCTCCAAGGCGTCAATTGTTGCTGGTTTATCAGCATAAACCAGTGACTTCACGTAGCCCCACAGGAAATAATCGAGAGGTGTCAAATCGCACGACCTTGGAGGCCAATTGACAGGTCCATTTCTCGAAATCAACTTATCGCCAAATTTTGATTTCAGTAAGTCGATGGTTGCGTTCGCCGTATGGCACGTAGCGCCATCCTGTTGAAAACACATCTCCTCCGGATCAATGTCATCCATATTTTCAAACAAAAAATCATTGATCATGGTGCGGTAACGATCTCCATTGACCGTAACGCGAGCTCCGGCCTCATTTTTGAAGAAATAAGGTCCGATGATGCCACCAGCATGAAAACCGCACCAAACAGTGCATTTTTCTGGATGTAATGGAGTCTGTAGGGTCTCTTGTGGATTGGTCTCACTCCATATGCGGCAATTTTGCTTATTAACAAACCCGTTAAGCCAAAAATGCGCCTCATCGCTGAACACAATTTTGCGATAAAACAACGGGTCTGATTTTCAAAGTAAATTTGGATAATTTCGTAGCGTTGTTCAAGCGTGAGTCTATTCATGATGATTTGTCAGAGTATACTGAAACAAATAAAAAAAATGTTTCATCAAAATTTAATTTTTTCTGTTACTTTTTACAATTTAAAGTTCTATCTAGCTTAAAAAAACACCCTTTACTATAGGTACTCATCATTATAATAAAGGTTGGGCGATACTATATCAGTTATTTAATTAGTTTATAACAACACTATAGTGAGTCATGTCAATGGCTTTTTAAACACAACAATATACTATTTTCCGCAACAATCATATAATTCAACAATAGTATGGTGCTCTTAGAATATTTTGTCCACGTGTGATAATGATATATATTTTTCTACATGTGGTATTGATAAATGAAATGTTTTGTTTAGTTTCAGCACTAAAATCTTACTTTTTATAACAAATTGATTAATTTAAAGACCATGTTCTCAATTACGTCACCTCGAACATCATTTGTGTTAAAAATTGTTGCTGCAAAATAATGAGCATTTCGGAAAGCATCCATTGTTCCTGTTGTATTGTTTTAGTAAAAGTTTTATTTTTATACAGAAGTTTTTGTATTAAATTATCAAAAAATTAAAATGGGCACTCAAAACCAAATGAAAACAGTCTTGACCTTTCTTAGCCTTACTTGCACAAAACCTTTTTGTGTGTAGTAAAATAAAGGCAAATATTAATTTTTACCTAAAGAAAAATAAAATAAGTATTGAACACATAATCACAAGACTGAGCACACGTTGCTATTTCTTTTTACATTTACCTTGTATGTGAATGTCAGGAACATGCTTAACTCTTGTTAATGTCACCGCTCGGGGGCATGAAATCAAGTAAAAGTTGCGACTTTTTATTTTGTGAACAAATATGCCGAAGGACATTTTTGGAGCCGATAAAATGTTTTTGTTATTAAATAGATTTAAAAGATTTTTGAGGTTGTTGAATCCTGCGGCAGTCTGGTGGTTGTGTGTGGACTAGTTTGGTCAAAAATTGAAAAAGAAACCTACGTTTTATTTTCCCTTTTCGTTTCTTCCAAGTTTTTTTATTTACTTATTTTTTTAATTTTAGTATATTTGCATCTTTTGCAATAAGCCTTGGTCGTAGTGTGTGCGAGTGCTATTGGTTGCATTTGTGTTTTCCCAAAACGAGTTCCTTCCTTGTTTTCATTTATATAAATTTCCTTTTCAAAATTCTCTATTTGCTCAAAGCTGGCATTTGTAGTTGTTCCTCCCATTCATTCAACCCTCTTTGATGTTAATGCATACACTTATTTTTAAAGGTTATAGAACTCTTACGTAAGTGCTACAGTTTTTCCGATTTTTCTCTACAATTCTTTTTTAATGTTTTTATTTTCTTCATTTATATTGTTATTCAATTTTAATAGTAGGTTTGGCAGCTGGGCCAAAGAGGGGCAAGAAGCTGGTTAGTTTCTGGCAGTTGGAAAGAAAAATTATATTTACAGACACTTTGATATTGGTTTTACGTGCATTTCTTCTCATTCGTCTTTGTCGTTTTTTTTTTCTTCTATGTTTCTTTTTTACATTTTTTAGAATACACATTGAAAAAATGCAGTGAAATTGGTAAAACTTGTATGAAAAATTATTTTAATATCATTCATTTTATTTTGACATTTTTAAGTATTTGTGCAGATAAACGAATGTTACATTTTAGCAGTTTGACAACGAGCGGGCATTTGGGAAACAGGAGGTTTTAGAGTTCTATAAAAGCAAATAAAGTGATAAATTATATTAAGTATCTACTTGTAAAAGGGCGGTATGCCAGGATTATTTGAAACACCGAATGTGAGTTAAAGTATCGTTTACGTTCTTTTTTTCTGTAACAATTTGTTAAGTACCTTTTTTGATGGTAGTGTTATTAAAAAAATCGTGTGCTTCTAGATAAGTTATTTTTAAGGTTAATATTTTATTAGAAAATTTAAAGATTTGCTTTAAATAATGAAACATTTTTAAGAAAAATTTTTTGCAACTAAAAAATCTATAACATGTGGAATATTTCGTCGGTCTGACGGCCAATAAGTGGGGTGTTCGCTTGAATGGATGCAAGTGGAGCCTTCATTAGATTTGTCAGCGGATCACTCACCCACTATAATATCCGTTTCGGTCTCTCCGTTTCGTTTTCTCCGTTTAGTGACTTGACATTGACAGTCAGGTTAGGTTTGGTACGCAGGCCACTGGATTCTCCGAAAAGTACCTGGATACTCCAGCTCACTTGGGTCCTAAAGGTCGTTCCCTTTGTAATTGCCTGAAAAAATTAGGATATGATAGAAGAAAAATAAAAGTTATAGGGGTGTGGAAGGAGTGAGGGAGAGGGAAAGGAAACATGGGAAACTGCTTAATGTGGTATTACTTGCTGATTTACTAGCCCTCCACTACTTCCTATGAAAGAAGCTAACACAGTCGGTTTGTCCGAGGCCGTTGACAGTCACTAGAGCTAATTGCCTAATATATAAAAAATATTTTGTATGTTTTTACATTTTAATAAGAATTTATTTTTATTTATCGAAATGAAGATAAACAAACAATACTATGAATTTCGTTAATACAGGGTGTCCTCCGGCAAGGTATACTAAGGGATACTACTTTGTTGTTCATAATTCTTGATTGAATGAAAGAGAATGGGTCTCATATTGCTAATTGTTTTATTTAATATGGAATACAAATGCGAGCCCTCTTGCGCACATTTTTAATTACAATCTCTCAGGCGGTATTTCATTATTTTTATCAGGAATATTTTGTTTGAGTGGCTGCGTTTCTAAGTTGTTTGAATAAACTTTGCTTCTCACATATCCCCGTAAAAAGAAATTCGGAGCATACAAATCAGGTAACCTTGGTAACGAAATGACGAGCACAGTACTTAGCTTTAGGAATGGAGCAATTCCATTTTTCAAAGGAATATTTTTGCGATCGTGCTGAATAGCAAAACTGTGTTTGTTTATTTTATTTCATTGTAATTGTGATTATTATTAAAGAGAAAAGGTGTCTATAACTCACCAAAATTACTGTTAACTTAGATATTAATTTGAAGATTTATTTTTTGCGCTTTATAATTTTTAAATTATATTTTTTACATTTTTACAACGAGTTTTAATTGAAATTTTTTCTTTCTTATGTTTTCTTAGAGACTTTTTACAATACAAATTTGCATTTTTTCACTGAAGAAGACAAGAAAAATAATGACAACTAGCTGTTTCGTAGTCGCTACACTACTCATCAGCATCCATTCGAATTTGATGTTCATGATGCGTGGTGACCCGACGAAACAGCTAGTTGTCCCCAAGATTTGATTATTATTATTTTTTTTTGTCGTCTTCAAGCAAAAAATATTGATCACAGCAAATTTGTATTGCAAAAAATCCTTCTTAAGAAATAACTTAAGAAAGGAAAAACTTGAACTAAAAACTCGATGTACAAAATGTACAAACCAAAAATGAATTTTTATTATATTCTATTAAAAAGTTCTTTACCTCTACAAAAACACTTTTTGCTCTGCAGAGTTATGTATCCCAGGCATATCTGAACTGATTTCTTTAAAGAGTTACCTATACACTTTTCCCATTTAGCACAATACAATATTTAAGACTTGATTAAATTAAAATAACTTATTAATGGACTCGTTCGATGATAAAAACGTGATTTGTTGGCTTATTCAATGAAATTATCTGGAGAAATTTATTTTATTTTTATTGATTGATATTTTATTGCTGCAGACATTACGGCTGTTCCTTCAGCTGTTTCCAGGTTAATACTGGAATCAGTAATCTCACTACAATTTAGATTTCACTGTTATTAAGAACATTAATTTCGCACGGTAACTGTTACAACAAAGAATCAATACTTACAATTTATTAACTTACGCATAAATATTTTCACACACAGACATACCACACACACACACACACACACACACAAACGTACGCAGTTAAACGATATTTTTTTATTTTCTAAATTCAAGTTGAGATTTTTTCTTGTGGAAACTTGCACATATGTATAGTATGTACGTGGGTGTCCGATGACGGTGCGTCCCTTGGTTAATGACAAGAGAACCTTTATGTGTTTGGTTTGCAGTGCATGTAATGAATTTGGGATATCGTTTTCAATGAAGCAGCAAAAACCCATTATAACAAAATAATATTATTCAGAGGGAAATGTAAAGGACAACCAACTATTAAGAATTTTCTTACATTTCTTTTTATTCCCTTATATTTTATTTAAATAAATTTTGTTAAAAAAGAATTGCCATTGTTAACATAAATATAAATTCTTGCAAGACGGCAAAACAAAATCAGCACCAAAAACAAACAACATTTGTAGAAGCAATTTTATGAGCCCATTTCGTGTTTCTGCAAGATGCTTAATGCTGCTGAATGCCTTCTGCCATTGTAGAATTACTGTTTTCATGTTTTCGCTTTTCTTTTTTAATTTCTGGATACTGAAAATGTATTTTTGTAAATATTTTCAGATTTTTATTCATGTTTTTTTTTTGGCAATATTGAATACAATGAACCCATTTAACATTAGTGTCTTAACCAGTCAAGCTTTTTATTTTTACGTTGATTTTTTTTTCTTTCATTCTGGCACTATTTGGTAGTTTTGAAAACAGCCAACTTTAAAATTCCATAAAGACTAACGATTAAATCAGAGCATTTTTTTGTCGTTTTTTAAATCCTTTTCTCTATGAGCCAAAACTTTGTTTAGTTGTTTATGGTTTGTTTTCTATTGGGTTTTTTTTCAAACTTCAATTTGTGCTCTTTTAAGTTTTTGGTGGCATCGTTGCTTCCTTTTCCTTCATTTTAATTTTTTTATTTTTTATTTTTTTGATAATGTTCCAGCAGATTAACTATAACTGCGGCATGTTGCGGCTCAATTTGTTGAGCTCATAAACCACGCCTTAATAACCGCAACATCAAATTTTTCAAAACAAAAATCTGAAAACATCTGAGAGCCAGCAAAAGTTTCTTTTTTTTTTGCTATTGAAGCCAAATATACGTTTCTGTCATTTTTTAATGAATGCTTGCAGCTAAACTTTATTCTTTAATACTTTTGATTTTGAATTGTTGTATAGGCCCTGCTTAGTTTTGGGTTCGCTAAGCATATGTATTCGTACATACTAGACATGTTCTGACAAACGCCAAACGCATATAATAAGCGTTTTCGATCTGATATCGCCAAGCAGGTGTTTTGACAAACGTATACTAAGCTGCTAATTACATTATAATATAAGGTTTGCTAATAACATTATTTTCCATAATTAATGCCAAAAAAATACGTAATTGAAGAATTTATTTATTATGTTTAAGTTCTAAGGTAACTTTTGAGCCACCTGGTATAAAAGAATAAAATTGATAATCAATACAATTTGACAAGAAGGTCTAAAGTATCGGCTGCCAAAAATTGTACGTACGCATCCTGTCAAGGAAGGAAAAGAATATAATCAGATATCCTTAGAAACATATTTATGCATGATCTTGCATAAATTAAGCAAATGAAGTTCATGTGTGCGATAACATCCTCAACAATGTTCTTGGAAGACAATGAGCATATTGACAAAAAAAAGTACATATTAGTAGATTTACGGAGCATTTGGGGCGAAACGGAAAACTTTAATGAAAGAGCAAGGGAAACAAGAAACAATATGCCTTTTGCATGAGTATATAGAAATCAAATCTCTAGCAAATGCCGGCAACCATTCAACTGCTAAAGCAAGTAGAAAACAAACAAGCCTAATTGCAGAAGACAAAATAAATAAAAGCGTTCAATTGAACAGTGCTGGAGCATAAAATAACAAATCATTAAAATAAAAAACTTGTGATTCCTTTGTTACATTCTGTTACACCCGACGGGAACCGGCAGACTGCAGCTGATGCTTACCAAAAACATTTATCTTTTTATTGGAAAGATAATAAGAATAAAGTTTTCATGTATTCGTATGTTGGTGGCTCTTTTTGCTCTATCAAGGGTGGATGTATTTTTAAGCAGAAAAGATTGATAAAATAAATGCACGGAAAAACTTTTACATCATTATGTAAATGTCTGACACGTTTACCAAATAAGTATATACTTGTATTTGTAGATATGTATAAGCAAGCAAATTAGGATATATCGCGTTACTCATCGTGATATTTGATTTATAATCTATACTAATACAATATTATAAAGAGGAAAATTTTTATATGTTTATACACTCCGGTTCATATACTTAAATGCACTAAAAATTCCATATTCACACGTAGAAAAAAATATATGGTTGATACAACAATACTTTAAGGGCAACATACTATTGTTGAATTATATGGTTGCACTTGATATTACTATATTGTTATATTAAAACGCCATTGAGTGGATAGTATTGTAACAAAAATATTTGAAGCAACAATACTATATTTTGGTTTAACACTGGTGTAGTGTAATAATAAGTAACACGCTCAATTATACTAACCTTTCATACTATTCTCATATACAACCATATTACTCTCATTAGCTAACCATACTTATATCATAAATAACTTTATTGTAATAGAAGCATATTTTTGTATACATTTTGATAATACGTGTAAAATAAATACAGTTAATAAAAAATAATAATAACACTATGGAACATTTTTGGGATTACTGTCCTGGGGGGGTGAGAAATTCTAAGTCAGGGTGATGGTACTAGGTCAGTATAGTAAAACCCTCAAAGGGTTTGGAGTTCGTATGTGTCAGTTTTTTTTATGACACTTTAAATTTTTTTCCTTATCTTGATGCAAAAAAAAACAAGTAAGAGTGTGGTATATTCGGCTAGGCCGAATCTAAAATACCCTTCATGTTAGTCTGGTAAATGTATAGTATATATTACAAATTTTAACTATATATGCCTGGATATATTTGGACCGATATCGGGGAAAAAATATTTTTGCCTGGTAATTACCATTCCAAAACATATATCTTTCATGGACATTTTCATGGAAAAGTTTTTTTAAGTTATATATCGGTTATATATGAACCGATATCGAAATCTTCCATTTTGTGTATTTTAGTAAACTTCTTTTATAATGGGAATTGCTTTTCAGCAAAAAAAAATGTTACCGGAAAAATCGCTTTAGACTATATCTCGGGTATATATGGACCGATATCGGAAATTTTCATTTTCCATATTAATTTTTTTATTATCAGAACTGCTATTAGTAAAAAAGTTGTTTCAGTTCGCTGACGCGGCATTTTCATGAAAAACCCGATTTAGGCTATATCTCGGGCATATATAGACCGATATCCAAAATTTTCACTTTCCATGTTTATATAATCTTATTTTATTGCCAGAACTTCTTTTAAAGAAAAAAAGTTGTTTAAGTTCGCTTACGCAACATTTTCATGAAAAATCCAGTTTAGGATATATCAAGGGTATATATGAACCGATATCTGGACAATTTTTTTTTTTTTGCCTTCTAGTCATCATGCTTAATAATTGTGTGAAGTTTAAAGCAAAACAAACAACTTGTTTTTTTTTTTAATTTTCATACAAAATTGCAAAAAAACAGAATGGTTTTTTTCGTAATTTTTGATATAATTGAGCTATATGTGAACCGATATTACTGAATTCAATAGCAAATCCAAGAATCAGTAGGGTAATAGAATACTGAAAGAAAAAAGTTTCTAAGTTTAATGGTTTTCTCAGAAACGGAGTTTCCATAGCGGACAGACGGATATCGCTTAATCGACTTTTCTATCAATGCTGATTCTGAGTATATGTACTTTAAATGGAATGGTAGCCGCTTCGCTACAATAATACAATACTAAAAAACAACAGGTATTTTGTTTGTGTAAAAAGGCGAATTCACACTTCAGCTGTCAAAAGTAGTTGATAAAGAACATGTACAAGGCGAATTCATTACTAGGTGAACTTAACAGCGCAGGTGATTATTTTTTGTGTCTCGCGTTTTTTCCAATGAGACTGTCAAATTTTTTTCTTTTGTTTACAAACTTTCTCGCGCCATTTTAATCTGAAGTTTTTTTTTTGTATGATTTAGTGCAATTTCAAGAAATTTGTGTGAATTTAAAAGTGAAAAACTAATATAATCTGTGATTTTAATTATAACACACAAATTATAAAAGCTTATATTTAACGTTTATATAAAATTTTTTCTCTGCTGAGCAATCTTAGGCGAATTTAGATTTTGACATTCACGATATGTTTTACAATAACAAAATACATAGTACGGAATTCGCCTTGAACATGTACAAAAATTTAAATGGCGCCGAAAACGGTAAACAAAACTTGACAAAGGAAGTGCCGCCATATTAACCGAATTCGCCTGCATTCCACTGTGCTAGTAATTGTCTAAATATGGATTCAAGTGTGTGGATTGAAGTGTTTTCAGCTTTTCCTGAATGATAGTAAATATATGTATATATATTTTTAATATCTTTTTATATATTTAATTAGTACTTTCGTGACAGAGCTTTTTATTTCGAAAAATATTTTTTGATGCTTAATGATTTTTAAGACCTGTTTTCAACTTTTTTGTCAGAGATTTTGTGATATTTTTATTTTATATACATTTATTTATTTCTATTCATATGTGCTAGCAAATTAATATAGAACTTGTGTCTGAAGAGCAATAATTGACGTTAAAAACTGTACAAGTTTATTCTGGCATAACATTTTGCGTATCATTATAATTTATTTTCTTTTTAGGAAATCGATCATAATTTAGTTTCTAAATGTACACAAGTAAAAGTGCATAAAACTCTTGAAAGTTTTTTGCCGCCTTCCTCTGCTTTCAGTGCTTCTGTCTGCCTGTGTTTTATAAAAGAAAATATATATAATATCGAATCGTTTAAATAATTTTAGCATAATATTTTGTTTACGTTTCGATTTTTTTCTTCTGTTGAGAATAATGTCCTTGTATTGGGTCACCCAACCTCAACATTTAAACATGTGCAACTACAACCGAAAACACTTCATCATTTTATTTTTTTTTTTCGTTCATTTACATTTTCTTTTTTTCGTCTTTTCAAACTTCAAAGTTGTTATAAATAAGGGAGAGAAAACGTGTTTTTTGCTAAACGACTATTTTTACAAATTTAACCATATTTTGACATGAACTCAGTTGCAGGTGTACGAATACACGCTATTTCAGGGTATTCAATAGAGTATTTATTGTTAGATTTTTCAAAAATGCTTAAAAACTTTATTAAGTGCCATTTTTCATTAATTAATGTCACTTATTCAAACAAATTATTTTTGAAGCTACTCGTAAACTAATAGAAATTAAAACTTTTTTTTTATCTTGAACCAGTACTCAGGGGATGACCCCTACATATGCAGGGCATTGTACCAGAACTAGGAAAATAGGTTTTGAGAAGGGGGAAAGCGGGAGTAGTATTTGTGAACATTTGATTTTAACTTTCCAACGTTATAACAGACAGGAAATACGTCTGCAGGCAACTTATTCCACAGACAAAGCGCACGGCTGAAAAACGAATTCTCTCTGTAATGCGTAGTACTATTCCCCGGGCAATAGACCACAAATGGATGAGCCCTCAACGATGAACGCATGCTACGTAAAAATGTGTGAGTTTCGGGAACAAGATCCCTAATCTCGTCAGAGAAAAATTCATTGTAGTAACGATAAAACAGAGTAAGGCACCCTACACATGGTGGATTTTGCTTTCAAAACCTGTTAATTTTAGATATTTGAGAAACCCTTGAGCTCAAGCCAAAATTTTTTGAATTTATTTTTTATAGCTTAACTACGATTTTTCCCAGTTTTGCTGATGGGTTTTTTGGTAACAGAACTGAAGCTATTATGAAGGTTAAGTTCCTTTATTTTCTGCTTTTGTAAAGCAAAAGGATAAAATATTTTGTGAATTACAATATGAAATCAGATTTTTTACACAGCTTTAAGTATTTCCTACTTGCTTCTTGAGCCAAGTGCAGAATTCTTAAACGAAGTAAGAAAAACCAAAGCAGACACAAATACATACATATGAATGAAGTGCTGAGATACAGAATAACAGGTTCTTTGAGAAAAAATTCCGCTTATTCTGCTTGATAAATATTATTATCTAACCCTGCTGTTAGTTTTGGATCATTTTGGTAAACTTTTTTATATTTTTTCTTTCAAATTTGCAGTCTATGATATGTTTACCACTCCAACAGTCTCAAGTAACTTGACTCGGCGATCATTCATAATGATATCGAGGATTTTCTTGGCCTTCCTATTGATGGAAGGCAAAAAAAAGACAGTTGGGAAACATAGAAAACAAGCCGTTTATAATATTTTGATTGGTAAAACAATTTATGTATTGTTAACTTCATATGCAAACATAATCGCCGTGTATTATTGAAAAGACAAAAAATTAATTTGTGTTTGTATTTGTATCGTTTATGTGCGAATGGATATCATATGTTTGCGGAACACTTTTCGTAATTTATTTGTCCCTTTACATATATATACCAGTTCATTTTACTTCATTTATTACAAGGCGAATTCATTACTAGGTGAACTAGACAGCTCAGGTGATTATTTTTTACTTCTCGCGTTTTTTCCAATGAGACTGTCAAAATTTTTTTTCTTTTATTTACAAACATTTTGACTCCATTTTAATTTGAAGATTTTTTTGTATGATTTAGAGCAATTTCAAGAAATTTGTGTGAATTTAAAAGTGAAAAATTAATATAATCTGTGATTTTAATTACAAACAATCATAAAAGCTTGTATTTAACGTTTTTATAAAATTTTTTTCTTGTTGCACAATCTTAGGCGAATTTAGAATTTGACATTCATGATATGTTTTACAATAACAAAATACATAGTACTGAATTCGCCTTCCCGCTTGCATTCACCTGTATAAATTCGCCTTGATTTATTGGTAGTTTTATGCTGGGAACACAACTGCGACGAACAACGAATTTCGCTCATTGCAACGAATTCGACGGCAAATATTCGTTGTATAAATTCGTCGTGTGAAGCATAACACCAACGAACTTTAGTGTAGTTAACACTGTTTGATATAAATATTAAGGGGACCATATTACGTCTGCCTATATAAATCCCATCCGAAAGTTGGATTTTTGAACGATTTATCTGAGGTACTTTCTATTTTGAGAACATCTTCATAAATTTTTTACTACCTGGATTAATATAAATACAAAAAGTATGATTTCGTGAAAAATATTTTTTTATAAGGAACCTGGCCACCTAATACATTTTGTTCGTCGTTCGCTGACGAAACAATTAGAAATAAATCTATTTCAATTTTCGCTAAGTGTGACAAATTTCGACCAACGCCACGATTGTGTGCATTTTCATATACACCAAGGTGTTTTATTTTGAGCGACGAATATTCGCGACCAAAAATTCGTTGTTCGTCGCAGTTGCGTTCCTAGCATTAACTGCATACCTTTGACGAAGATTTTTAAAAGAGACGGACATAATGTTTTGTTTCTCTAGTCGAACTGTGAACTTTCAATTCTTTAATATTGTTCTCATTATAGAGTGGAAGATATATCCGATTATATTTTCAACTTTGAAGGCCCAGCGAACCTGAATTAAACGTAGCTTAAGTTAAATTAATCTTTTTACTTTTTAACTCTTTTTTTTTTAGAGATAATAACTTTTTTCATGAAAGGTGGATTTAAACAGAACTCGTTTTGTAAAGTAACGGAGCTTCATAATGCTGGAAACTCTAAGGTGGCCACACTGAAGTATACTTTTATGTAATTGAATTTATGTTGCTACCATGCTCAAAATATTTCAGTAGTCGACTACACAACAGCAATTGCCGGTTGCAGTTGTGTAGTTGCATTTGCTGAAGTTGAGAAGTCTGCTGTGGTCTATGTGTTTAATACATAATTGCTAAGCAATCGTAGTTTCTTCGATTAATCCTACATTTTAATTGAATACCCTAGAATTTCCGCTTAGTTTGCAATGAAAACTTTTTAATGTGTTTCATTTAAGTATACACATGTTTGTATATATGAACTTCACACTTCAATCATACGAGGATAGGATATATGAGTTTTTTATTAAAATAAATGTGTATTTATTTTTCATACAAGCAAATTAATCTTTATTCTTTTTCATTATGAAAACTCTGTAAGTTTTGAATACCAGATGTAAATTGAAATCTACAATATTGAGTCGAAGGTATTAAAACGGATATAAATGAGACACTAAAGCTAACTTTGACACATTTTGTAGGGGAAGACTTTTAAACTTCTTAGACGCCATGAATGCGAAACGAAGTTAAGCAAATTGTAGCTTTCCATTTCCAGCATTAAGTACAGCGAAAAGCTCAAGGTTTTATTTGCAAGTATATTAAAGCAAAGAATTAAATTTATTGTTCAACAACAAAACAAAAAACTAGCCAAAATTCTTACCTATGTTCATATTCAGACAAAAAGTTGATTGATTCAGCAATTTATTAGATAATACGAGCGTCCAAAATCTCAATTTCCCGTAATCACGAGTAAAAATTTTGATAATAACCACATTCTGCTGATGGTTTCTTTACATTCCAACTAGTTGTGCTAATTTTGTTTTTAATCTTCAGTTAATGGAAAAATCTTTTAAATTTTAGAATAATTTTTCTTTTAATTTTTTTCAATTCAAACACTGAATAATGTTAATTAATTTTTAAAAACCGATGACTCTTCTAATAACACAACATAGAAAAAAATTATAATAAAATTTTATGTGCTGTTTACTGGTCAACAGTAAGCAAACGCGGCACCCACTTTGAACAGAGCTTTCTCACGGTCAAATGCTCACCAACACATTCTATTGATATCTTTACAAAGTCAACTAGCTCACGCAACTTCACTTTTCGATCATTCAAAACGATTTTGTGGATTTTTTTTTTTATGTATTCTAGTGTTACCGCCTCAATTGGACGTCCAATGCGTTCTGCATCATCGGTGTCACTACGACCACGTTTGAAGTCAGCAAAACAATGGTTTATAGTTGTTTCTGATGGAACGGAGTCCCCATAACACTTTTCAAGCCATTGCTTTGCTTTAACGGTGTATTTTCCCCATTAAGCAGCAGTACAAAATTGAAACACGAAATTTGTTTTTGATCCATTGTTTTGTTTTGCGTCATTCTTAGCGCAATAACTCGCAAACTTATAAATAGAATATCATAAAATTTTAACAGCTTTTGTAGGTTAGTGTTAACTGAAAAAACGGTGACTGCGACAAAACTAGCCCGGAATTATATGCCGTATATATTCAGCCCCTGCAGTATATGCGAAGCAAAAATACATTTGTGTTTTGGTTTGCTAAGCAAATTTACATGATGTATATGGGACACGAATGAGTGATACTTTTAAACAATTTTTATGACATAACCTCAATACTTTGAGTGTATTTCATACAAACTTTCTGTACGTATCACTTAATTGTGTCGCATAAAATGCACATTACTCATTCGTTTACTCAGTTATTCAATAATTGAGTATTAAAAAATTGTTGCTCTTGTTATTCCAATAAACATCACAATTTGTACACACAGATATCAACTTCTCTCGTTGCAGAGTGCAAATATATAAAAGATTATATGCAAAGACTCTTTCTCATTGAAGTAAGAAACCCATATTACCACTCGAAAGGTATTAATTCCAGTTTTGGTGTCCGATAAAAAAAGTTTTGTAAAATATCGGCCTCTTGAAATCCCTTTACAAGACCGCATCAACTCGTATTATTCCCACAACTAATCAGTAATGAAAAAATGTAAAGAAGAAAATGGGAACTGCCCTCATATCGCTCCTTTATTGCAACATAGTCTTATCTCAAAAAATGAGCTTTTCGAGTTAACAAAGCAGAATTGTTAACAGTGCTACCTTTTATATTGTGACAAAATTTTATTTAAATTACCTTTAAACTGTCTCTCCTTTAGGAGATATTTTCTAAAATTTTTTTCTGAGACTTGTATGGAAACTAAAAATTTTAAATGTGTTTCTTTCAAAACAAGCTGTTTTGCGTTATGACTGTGTTGCAATAAAGGAGCGATATTAATGTATAATAATTGTGTGGCATAAATGTGCTTGATGAGGGTGAAGAAAAAAATCATTCATGTGTATGAGCGTAATCGTGAGTAAGTATTTTAATGTGTTTTTGTATGTGGCGTAAGTACTTCTTCTCCGTTGCTGCACCACAATAAAAATGTAGAGTAACTGCTTTTTGCGAGTGTGTGTATTACATATTCAAACACACACACACAAACACCAGACATACGCATATATACATGACTAGCCGACTGAATGACTTACTTGCTATTTGTTAGTATGTTGATGATGTTATATTGTAGTGGTGTTGGTGAACGCATGGCTGGTTGGTTCTTTAACTGGATGGATGGATGGCTGGCTGGCTGGGTTCTTGTTTTGAGTGGTTGATGGTGCAGTATGTTAAAGGTGTTTGACATTATAAAATGCTTTAGGCTTATACAAATGAAACAACATATACACACTAACCCACAGTCACCGACATTCGTATGTACTCGTAGGCATGCTTTTTGTATAGATCTAGAGTGCATTTCACGTTTTGTAATAGTAAATACTAGCAGCACGATTTTCTTGTTGACAACGTTAATAAAAATGTTGCTTTGATTATGGTCTGAAGGGATGGGTAAAGAGCTTGCAGGTGATTTGCTAGTTTTAGTTTAACTAAGTAAAGCAGTTTCTTGTGTGTTTTTTGCATTTTTTTTTTTTATTTTGCATTTCTCTCTTTTTATGCTGAGACGTGGCTGTCATTTTTAATATTCTGTAAATATGTATGCCTATAAAATGTTGTAGACATTTTTATATTAACAGGTAAAGTAAATACTTGCTGCCTGTAACTTTTGTTCTATTGTTTATAAACAAAAATTACCTTAACAAATCTTCTTTTGTTACCATGAAAGAAGAAAATATATTTAATGTAATTTTCATAGCCATTAAATTTCTTGTATTCAAGTCTATCGTGTGCCTGATGGAGCCTTTAAATAAATTGTATCCAAACTTGCAAAGTTAAGTTTTTGCGCTTCATTTACGAGTACAATATGTTGTAGAAAAGTAAGAATGAGTTTCAGAAAGTTTTTAAATATATTAAGAAAAAGTATAGATTAAAAATTAAATAGACATAAAAGGTTTTATTTAAAAACAAAAGCGTTCTCAAAACATATTAATTTTTAATCATATTATTAAGTATATTAGAAGTATTAGAACTTGCAGCGGACCAATGACAGCAAAATGTTATAAGCAACTTGTAATGGGTGATTTTATCAGAACTATTGGAAATTTAAAAAAAAAACACATAAAATTCAGAAAAATGCCTGAAATATTTATTTGGATCGATAGTTGGGTCGATGTAATTTAATGTTTGAAGATTATTTCATGCAAATGTTGGCCGCGGCTGCGCCTCAAATGGTCCATCCGCTTAGTCCAATTTTGGCATACTCTTTCCAACATTTCGGCCGGTATCTCACGAATAATGTTGGCAATGTTGTCTTCCAGTGCGTCAATCGAAGCGGGCTTGTTGCTATAGACATTAGCCTTAACATAGCCTCAAAAAAAATAGTCTTGAGGCGTTAAATCGCACGATCTGGGCGGCCAATTGACTGGTCCCAAGCGTGAAATAAACTGTTCACCGAACTCGCCTCTCAATTGGTCCATTGTTTTGCGTGCTGTGTGGCATGTGGCACCGTCTTGTTGAAAACACATGTTGCATGTCAAGTTCTTCCATTTTGGGCAAAAAAAAGTTTGTTATCATCGCACGGTAGCGCTCACCATTCACAGTAACGTTGTGATTCGCCTCATCTTTGAAGAAATACGGCCCAATGATGCCGCCAGCCCATAATCCGCACCAAACGGTTGTTTTTTGTGTATGCATTGGTAGCTCTTGCAATGCTTCTGGCTGCTCTTCACTCCAAATACGGCAGTTTTGTTTGTTCACGTATCCATTCAACCAGAAATGAGCCTCGTCGCTGAACACAATTCTTCGATAAAAAAGTGGATCTTCATCTAACTTTTCAAGAGCCCATTCCCCAAAAATTTGGCGTTGTGGCACCAGCTGTATCTTATAAGGCTTCTCACCCAAATCCTTCCGCAAAATTTTCCACGTAGTGGAGTAACAGAGGCCCAATTGCTGCGAACGGCGCTGAATCTATAATTCACGGTCATCACCAACACTGGCCGATACGGCTGCGATATTTTCTTCAGTTCGCACTCGAAGTAAGCGTGTTGGTGTTTTAATGTCCAACAATGTAAATTTGGTGCGAAATTTTTTTACAATAGCCCGAATAGAAGCCTCAGTAGGTCGATTAAACTGACCATAAAATGGAAGAAGCGCGCGATGAACTTTCTTAACAGAGCACGCATTTTGGTAATAAAATTCAATAATTTGCAAGCTTTGTTCGTTTGTAAGACGATTCATGATTAAATTATAGACCAAACTGAAGATGTTTGACAGTGACACAAGATACAAAACGTGCGTGAGCTGTCAAAACTAGTGTTGCCAAAAAGATAGTAGAAAAAAAAACACTCGTTATTTAACTGAAAAATTAAGAGATAATTAAGACGTTGTTTATACGATATGGTGCCATCGATTTTTCGATAGCTTTTGGCTGGAACAAAAAAATTTTACTACGACATAAAAAATTATTTTCGAGCGGCCTATTTTATACGAAAGAAAAATAAATTTTTGCTTATTTGCAATTTATCTGACTCCATTTTTACAGCAACGCATTTACGAATCTTAATTGTTAGTAATTAATTGTTCTGTTTTTAATGATCTCCCAGAAAAGCTAACAAAACTATGAGTTCAGACATCAATCTTAAAAATTTAACAATCAACATCAAAAATATCCCGATTATGTTAAACAAGTCCAACCTGTCTGCATTTAATATTGACAGGTTTTTGCATTCTTTTTTCGATTTAAAGGCTCCGTGTTGTTTCTTTTGTGCTGAGCGAAAGTGTTGGCGTTTGTCAATTATTTATATGTTTGTAGCGGCAGTTCATCACTCAGCCGGCCGCATCTTCAAAGTTAACAGGGATTTCTTGTTAGTGTTTTGGTTTTGGGGTTTATTGGCTGCTTCCTTTTTTTTTTTTTTTTTTTTGTTGTTGCTGCACTACGTTTTTAATTTTCGTTTTTTCTCATTCCTTTAACAGCTCAATTCAAGTGATGCCACATAATGATGGTACTTCGTCAATATTGTCACTTCACACAAGCGAGAGCAACAGCAAGTTGATAATGTAATTGAAATCAATGGCAATCAAGGCTTGACAAAAAGCTGAATTAAGAAAAGAAATCATTAATAAGGAAAAGAACGCAAAACATATCGCTCCTTTATTGCAACATAGTCATAACGCAAAACAGCTTGTTTCGAGAAAAACACATTTCAAATTTTTAGTTTCCATACAAGTCTTAGAAAAAATGTTTAGAAAATATCTACTAAAGGAGACAGTTTAAAGGTAATTTAAGTAAAATTTTGGCACAATAGTAGTACTGTTAATAATTCTGCATTTTTTACTCGAAAATCTCATTTTTTGAGATATGACTATATTGCAATAAAGGAGCGATATATTTGAACGTGTTTTTATTGGCAAGTAGTGAAATAAATACAGTAGGTTTATATTTGATAGCCTATATTTGGTATTACTCGTACTGCTTTAAAACATACAACAGTTTCCTCTGGTGAGGTGCATGGCTCTAGTGCCGAAATACAATGGAAAAATTGGAAAATGTCAAATAAAAAATATAACTAATAAATTTTCTTAAACATTTGGATGATTCTTAAATGCAGAATCTAATCGGACTTAAATTTTTTGAGAGATTATTATCATTTCGATAGGGTTATTTGTTTTCTTTTTTTTTATAGATTATATGACTTTTTGTGTGAAAAAGGCTCTAAAGCTAAAGTTTGACAATTGTGTTTAAAATTTTGCGTACAAAACTAGACTGTACTTAAAGTATAACAGGAACTAGTCGATCGTGTAAGGCTTTATGTCATTTTTTTAGTTACTGCAATAAAAATCAAAAGCAGCGCCAAAATGTGACAATATGGAGCATCGAAGGGCAGTCAATTATCTTATGGTGTTTATTGTAACTAGAGTTGCTAAAAAATTTAAAAAAAAATTCTTTTAAGATGCAACTTACAGTTTCAAAAACACACCTTAAAACAGCGGTGGACAAATTTGTCTTGCACTTGTGGTAGTGACATAAGTTGAGAGTAATTTAAAGTATAGTGACAAGCAGAACTAACGCAAACATTTTCGTTTGAACAATTAAATCCCGTACGTTAATGCTGCAATTTCGTAAGAGCTATAAATGTTTCAAAGATGTAGAACCTATTTATTACAGTGTTTGCTACATATGAATTTTAAGTCACCTAAGTATGTTATTATATTTTTTCATATTGAAATGGAAGAAAGTAATAAAACCTTCCAATAACATTTTCTGTCACATATTAAATGTTTGATGGCATAAAAGACATATACAAACGCATTTTTTATCATAAAAAATATTTCCCATTTTCATTTATGTTATCTACTGTAAGTGGAAAAAAAGGTACTGTAAGTTGAAAAAAGCTCTAAGCTTCTAACTAACGTGTGTACTCGCCCATGTCTGCTAAACGATTAAACTAAAGAGCATAAGAAAAAAAGGCGTTGCTTATAAACATTTGTTTGACTAAATGTCCAACGGTGTGTTAAAACCTTGACTCACTATTCTATATGACCATACGATTCATTTATAGGAAAATGATCTACAAGTCTCTTCATCAAAATCGCTTCAAAATAGCTCTACAAGCCGCACTCTTATACAAGAATGATAATAATAATGTATATAAACAGTAAAAGTAATTAAACAATTTTATTACCATAATAATTTTACGAGACGGCTTGATATTGAAGCTACCTAAGTCGGTAAAAAACATATATTTTTTTTTCAAAACCCACATAATCAATATTGCAAGACGATATTGCAACATATGAATAATACGATTTTGGGTACCCCTCAAAATACGCGTTAGTTTCGGTAATCACTTCTTCGTTTGAGATGTATCTTTTTCCTGCGTGCCATATTTTCTAGTTTGGAAACAGAAAATAGTCACTAGAAGCAAAATTTTGGACTAGAAGGTGGATGATCAACCCATTTAAAGTGTATTTCATGTAATCTATCTTTTTTTTTTTTTCTTTTTTAACTTGGACCAGTACTCAGGGGAGGACCCCTACATATGCAGTGCATTGTACCAGAACTAGAAAAATAGGTTGTGAGGAGGAGGAAAGAGGGAGTAGTATTTGTGAACATTTGACTTGAACCTTTACATGTTATAACAGACAGGAAACACGTCAGCAGGTAACTTATTCCACAGGCGGAGCGTACGGCTGAAAAACGAATTCTCTCTGTAATGCGTAGAACGATTTCCTGAGCAATCGACCACAAATGGATGAGCTCTGAAGGATGCACACGTGCTACGTAAAAATGTGCGGGTTTCAGGAACAAGGTCCCTAAACTCGTCAGAGCAAAATCCATTGTAGTAACGATAGAACAGAGTAACGCACCCCACGCAGCGTCGATGCTCCAGTGAGTCAATTGTAACGAGACACGATTGCGTCAGCGCATAAGTTAGATAAAAAAAATTTATGGTAGTACACACCAGTTTAATGTTAAGTTTCGATGCTCACCAAATTACGTTTTGGCGCGCTTAAAAGAGATAAATAATTAATTATATGAGAGAACTCATTCTGTACATAGTAATTTTTATTACCGTGCCGTTATTTCTTTTGTCTTTGTACTTACATAATTGTTCTCACAATAATCTCAACAACTGTTAAGCTTGTTAAGTTCCACTTAACCTACATGACTTTGAATTTCATAAAATATTTTAATAGATTGTGACACGTGAATAAGGAAAGAACAAACACGATCCTTTTTTTTTATATAAAACTGTCCCCATAATATAATGGAAAGCAAAACGTGAAATCGTTCAGCAATAAATATTTTTTGTTGTTAAATTTGACCAAACGTGAAAGGAAGTAAGTATGAACAAAATCTTCCTAAAACGAAAATATATATTTACTAAATATAACCCGCAGAAGTTCAAAGGAATTTTTTTTTGTACCCTAAGTTCCTTTTCCTAGCCAGAAGTGAATCAAGCGACTCCATTGGACGAGTCATCTTTTTGCTTATTAAGTTAAAGCCACTTATATAAATACGCCAGCTTACTTTATTATAATCGGTGTGGAATTAGGAATGCTACCAAAACGAAGCAAAGTGGAAAGGCCAACTGTTTTTTTTGTATTTGTAAACTGGAATTTATAACCATAAAATTGAATTTGTCTAATTAGCTAAAAAGGATACGTAAATATCGTCACCCTCATTATTAAAACATCACATTCCGGAGAACTGGCCAGCCGAAGGAAAAGTGAGTAAGTATCCATAATCATTTATTAATACAATATACCCTATATGCATTGTTAAGCAAATTCCTTTTTATTTTTATAAATTCCCATATATAATAAGACACGAAAAGAAAAATAGCAATAGCCATAATTCTTAATCATGATCGTTTTCTAATAAGTCTCTTCTTTTCACTTTGGCTATAAATTAGTAGACATTCCTAAATACTTATTCCCCACAATTTACATCTTTTTAATAATTTTTGTTGGGACCCCCTAACATCATTCCTTTTTTTTTTACGTGCACAATTACATATAATTATATAAAAACAAATATATGTATATAATTATAAAAATAAGAGAGGTATTTTAACGTGACGTCATTATTACATTTGTATATACGTAGAGTTAGTAGTATGTAAGAGTATTTCTTTGCTTTTTTTTCAAAGCACAAGATATAATATTCAAAATAAAGTAATGTTTTTTGTTGTAAAAAAATGAGTAGTTAAATTGTTCTGCTTTCGGCTTAAGTCAGAAGATCGTTGAACGAAAAGGGATTCTCTTAAAAAAATTATAAAATCGGATAGTAGAATCAAAGGTAGGGAGGGCAACAAAGTAAAACAGGCCGCGCAACATTAGGGCCTTGGTCATCAGTTTATTTGTACAACTTAGCTACAGTGGGGTGGATAATAGTTTCAATAGTAAATTTACATGCATAGTAGTGTTCATTTTTTTTAAGATTAATTTTTGTGTAGGCACGTAGTTTTTTTTGTTTACGGCTGTGAAGCAGAATTGCAAAACTCACCCCGGTTGCCGACGAGCTAGACCCTCACTAGTACGTGCCGTATGCAATTCGAAGCTTCATGTAAAAGGCAGGTAGGCCGTAACAAAATGGCGCCCAACGTGGGGCCCGATTAATATAGGAAACATTTTTTTGACATCACCTTCAGTCATGAGTCCCACGATTATAATTTCTCACTGTGAATCTAATTCGATTGTGGTTCTCTTCATATTGGAATTGCTATTATAATTGTCTCATATTATATAGACCGTTTGTAGAGGATTACTTTCGTTATTGGTACTCACATTTGCAAACTGTTGTGTGTTCCTGAAATTTTACTTTTAAGGTTAGAGCAAGTTTTAATTGGAATTACAAAGGTGCATTTTCCTCGTTGTCTTTTGTCCGTGGAACAGAACTCTAATATTTAAACAGTAGAATTTTTGTGAACTTCAAATTTCCTTTTGTTTTAGTTGGCAAATAAACTTTTGTAATAATAATAAGTAGACGATCTGACGGTACTTAAGTCGAAAATCATAAAATATTGTATTAGAAAGAATTAATAAGTAGAAAGAAAGAAAATTTTTTTTTGTAACTGTATATTTATTTATATAAAGATGGCTGTAAGACATAGTGGTGATCTGATGTTAGGAAATATAGGTAGTTGTACGATTTGTTGTAGTTCATTAGAAAATGCAGGCAATATTATAAGAACGCAGTGTAAACATTATTTTCATAAGAAATGTTTATATGAATGGACTCAGACCTCCCAAACATGTCCCCAGTGTCGACAGACTTGCAAGGAAAATAGTTTAACTGAACTTGAAAATAACTTAGAACGGCCAACTGAATCTAGAGGAGCAATCCCTAGAATAATTCAACCTAAAAGAACAACCAGGTCTTCTAAAAGGAACCAAAATCCTTTGGACTGGACGCTTAATGTACAGGATAAGACAGATCGAGCCTCACTTCCAACCCCCTCACATAATAATAGCACAGTGTTGCATGAACAACGGGAAGAGGATAGTAATTTGAGAATTAGAGGATTGGAGAATAGATTTGATACGGAATTTTCAAGCATTCGAAACGTTTTGAGAGATTTAACTGCGCAACTGGCACAACTATCGACTCAAAGGCAGGTCGAACCAGATTGGCCCAGGGAAGAATTTTCTCCGTTGCCCACTTCTAACGCATCGAACCGTAACAACAATAATTTTAACGCAACTAGTCAACCCGTTGGCAATGAACCAGTGAGTGACCCTCGCACCCAAAGCATTCATCCTAGCTATTCTGCCTCTAATAATTTTCAACGTTTGTCTAATATTTCTGCTGTAGTACATAACAGTGGAAGAATCGCACAACTAATACAGAGTTGGAATATCTCTTTCAGCGGGTGCTCAAAGGGAATGTCAGTTGATAAATTTATTTACGTAGTTACATCATTAACGAATAATAGTTTAGGCGGGGATTTCGTAACACTTTGTGAACATATACACATTCTTTTTACTGGCAGATGTCTTGATTGGTACTGGAGGTTTACACAAACGGCGGCTCGAGTTACATGGCCATCATTATGTGAAGCACTCCGATTTCATTTTCAAGAACATCTTTCAGATGGCGATATAATAGAACTAATTCGCGAAAGAAAACAGAAGGATAACGAAAGCTTTGACGAGTTTTATAATGCTGTGCATTATTTGAGTGATAGATTGAGATATTCTTTACAGGATCGGCAATTACTAGACATTATTCAGCGCAATCTTAAGCCAAAACTTAGAAGTGAATTATTCTACCAGAATATAGCTTCAGTTGCACAGTTACGTCATTTAGTCCTTAGGCGAGAGGCCCTATTTGATGATTTTATAACTTCATCTAGTAGAACAGTTAGGAAGCAAGTGAATGAGATAGGAATATGTAGCGATAGACTAGATAGCTCCCTAGAAAACCAGGTTAGCGAGATGGAAAGGTCAAAATGTTGGAATTGCTGTAAGCCTGGACATAGATATGTAGATTGTCTTGAGGATAGGCGAATATTCTGCTACGGATGTGGTGCCGAGAACATTTGTAGACCAAACTGTAAAGTGTGTAAGAATCGGGGAAACTCGAATGTGGGGGTACAAAAGAAGCTTCTATTGTGCCCCAAGGAGAACTAACCTCCCCTAATACCAACTCTACGATGGTAAAGTCTACCCAAACTGACTTTTACCCCGTGCACAACTCGACTAAACCACGTAACAACTCATTATATAACTTTTCTATCATTCCATATCACGAGCGTCTTAAAAATTATCAAACAGTCAAGTCTCGAATTTTTTGTGAGAGTATAGAGACTCCCAGATTGAGGAAAAATAGAAGAATTTTAAGGTCAAGCACACGAATTAAATCTTTTTGGCATAGAATTAGGCAAAGTAGGAAAAAGTTAAAACACACAGTAAGTTCGCTGGAGTCCTTAAAAGTCGACTGCCGTCCGTTCATTAAGGTAAAGATTTTTGGGAAAGAAAGTTATGCTATGTTAGACTCAGGAGCTTCAGTAACGTGTCTCGGAAGTCAAGCTGCGAAAGATTATATCGAAAGTGGAAAGGAATTTAAACCTTTAAACGAATTTGTAAAAACTGCTGGAGGCCAAGAACATCGAATCTGCGGATGTGTAGAAACCGATATCACCTTTCAGGAAAAAACTCGCAGATTAACCGTCTATATAATACCTGACTTATGCCAAAATTATTATCTTGGCGCTGATTTTTTTGAGAAATTTGGATTGTTAGAAAAGATTTTGGAGTCCTTTTGCGAAGAGAATAATATCGAAGATCCACCAGAAATACACCAGTTAAATTATTTGGAGCGAACTCGTCTTAAAAACGTTATTGCTTTATTTCCGTCTTGCGAAAAGGAAGGCTTAGGTCGTACACATTTGTTAAAACATACAATAGAATTATGTAAGGTTGCAAGGCCAGTGAAACAGCGGTATTTTTCAGTATCGCCAGCAGTAGAAAGAAAGATTCACCAGGAAGTTGATAGAATGTTGGAGATGAAAGTAATAGAAGTAGCACCTCCAAATTGCCCTTGGAGTAGTCCGGTTGCTATGGCGGAACGCAGTGGAAAGGTACGACTATGTCTGGATTCAAGGAAATTAAATAACATAACAATTAAAGACGCATACCCAATGCCAAAAATAGAGGGAATTCTAAGTCGCCTACCGAGAACCAGATATATTACCTCCCTAGATCTTAAACACGCGTTCTGGCAAATCGAGCTGGAGGAGGAATCTCGAAATTGCACAGCCTTTACAATTCCAAATCGACCTCTGTATAGATATGTTGTTATGCCCTTTGGCCTTTCAAACGCCCCTATGACAATGTGTCGTCTGATGGACCTAGTCATTCCTCCGAATCTTCGTAATATGGTGTTCGTATATTTAGATGATTTGTTGTTAATTTCCGAAACTTTTGAGAGTCACCTTCAATTGCTTACCACGGTAGCTCAACTCTTACGAGGAGCCGGTCTCACCGTTAATATATCTAAATGTCAATTTTGCATGCGAGAAGTTAACTACTTAGGGTACGTCATTGGAAATGGAGCAATTAAACCAGATACATCCAAAGTATCAGCGATTGTGGATATGGTACCGCCTAGATCTGTTCGGGAGCTAAGACGATTTTTAGGAATGGCCGGTTGGTATAGGCGTTTCGTTGACGATTATGCTTCGCTCACCGCACCTCTTACCGATCTTACTTCGAAGTCTAGAAAATTTGAATGGAACTCTGCTGCGCAGACTGCGTTTGAAACGTTAAAGGAACGATTAACTTCAGCTCCCTTGTTGATAACACCTGATTTTACGCGTCCTTTTATAATACAATGTGATGCGTCTATGACAGGAGTTGGTGGAGTTCTTACACAAGAAGATGAAAACGGAATTGAAAGACCCATAGCGTATTTTTCTCATAAGCTGAATCGTGCCCAGAAGAACTACTCCATTACCGAGTTAGAATGCCTAGCCGCTTTATTGTGTATTCGAAAGTTCAGAGGCTATGTCGAAGGGCATCGATTCAAAGTGATAACCGATCACGCGTCTTTACGCTGGCTAATGCAACAGTCAGACCTAAATGGCAGGGTGGCACGCTGAGCGTTAAAATTACAGGGATTCGAATTTTCTATTGAGCACCGAAGGGGTAGTTTAAATGTTGTACCTGATGCCTTGTCAAGGTTAGAAGAAATAAGTTCATTGCATATTTCAAATGGTCCCTTCGTTGATCTTACTTCGAGTCACTTCCAAGATGTAGAGTATACAACAAAATGTAAGGAAGTTCGTGAAAACAAAGACAAATTTCCTGACCTTACCGTAGTCGACAACTACCTTTACAAGAAAGCCGATTTCTCAAGGGGTGACCCTTTATCGGAAGAGCTAAGTTGGAAACTTTGGATACCCACAAAGCTTATACCAGACGTTATTAAAAATGCTCACTGTCCACCCTTAGCTAGTCATTGTGGTATCACTAAAACATTAGAGAAGATACGTCGATATCTGTACTGGCCCAAGATGTCTGTAGAGGTGAAAAAATTTGTCGGTGAGTGTGAGATTTGTAAGTCATCTAAAGCGTCAAATAGCGTGATAAGGCCTTTGATGGGTAATCAAGCTAAGTCTTCTAGACCATTTCAGAGATTATATATGGATCTTTTAGGCCCCTATCCACGCTCGGTTAAGGGAAATATTGGTATTTTTATAGTGCTCGACCATTTATCAAAATTTCCTATTTTAAAACCCCTGAAGAAGTTTTCTTCTTCTAGCATTGTTGATTTCTTAGAAGAGTATGTGTTCACTGTTTATGGGGTACCGGAAGCGATAATAACGGACAATGGCTCCCAATTTAGATCAAATACGTTCAAGAGCTTTCTCGATAAATATGGAGTGACACAAACCGTGACAGCAGTGTACTCTCCGCAATCAAATGCTTCTGAGCGGGTAAATAGATCTGTGATAGCCGCCATTCGCTCGTACTTGGATACTGATCAGCGCTTATGGGACAACCAGTTGAGCCAGATCTCAGCGGCCCTGCGATGCGTACACCATAGTTCTATAGGTTACTCGCCTTATTACACTCTTTTCGGACAGCAAATGATTTTAAATGGTGCTGACTATGAGCTTTTAAGAAAACTAGGACAATTAGAAGAGGGCGAGCAGATCGAACGTTCCGATAAAATGACTTTAGTAAGGAATAATGTACGCGAAAACCTTAGAAAGGCTTATGAAGTTAGTCAAAAACACTACAATCTTCGGGCAAGAAAATTGAACATTAAACCCGGTGATATAGTATTTCGTAGAAATTTTACATTGAGCAGCAAGATAAATAGTTTCAATGCCAAGTTGGCTCCTAAGTTTTTAAAGTCAAAGGTCATATGTCAAAAAGGCAATTGCTATTATCAGTTGCAAGATGTTAAGTCTGGAAATACAGGCATTTACCATGGCAAAGACATAAAAACATATAATCTGAAATACTAACATGCCAGTTTTACAGTCACTTTTAAATCTGACGCTGAAGGTCAAATTGAAAATTAACTGTGTTGTAACGAGACACGATTGCGTCAGCGCATAAGTTAGATAAAAAAAATTTATGGTAGTACACACCAGTTTAATGTTAAGTTTCGATGCTCACCAAATTACGTTTTGGCGCGCTTAAAAGAGATAAATAATTAATTATATGAGAGAACTCATTCTGTACATAGTAATTTTTATTACCGTGCCGTTATTTCTTTTGTCTTTGTACTTACATAATTGTTCTCACAATAATCTCAACAACTGTTAAGCTTGTTAAGTTCCACTTAACCTACATGACTTTGAATTTCATAAAATATTTTAATAGATTGTGACACGTGAATAAGGAAAGAACAAACACGATCCTTTTTTTTTATATAAAACTGTCCCCATAATATAATGGAAAGCAAAACGTGAAATCGTTCAGCAATAAATATTTTTTGTTGTTAAATTTGACCAAACGTGAAAGGAAGTAAGTATGAACAAAATCTTCCTAAAACGAAAATATATATTTACTAAATATAACCCGCAGAAGTTCAAAGGAATTTTTTTTTGTACCCTAAGTTCCTTTTCCTAGCCAGAAGTGAATCAAGCGACTCCATTGGACGAGTCATCTTTTTGCTTATTAAGTTAAAGCCACTTATATAAATACGCCAGCTTACTTTATTATAATCGGTGTGGAATTAGGAATGCTACCAAAACGAAGCAAAGTGGAAAGGCCAACTGTTTTTTTTGTATTTGTAAACTGGAATTTATAACCATAAAATTGAATTTGTCTAATTAGCTAAAAAGGATACGTAAATATCGTCACCCTCATTATTAAAACATCACATTCCGGAGAACTGGCCAGCCGAAGGAAAAGTGAGTAAGTATCCATAATCATTTATTAATACAATATACCCTATATGCATTGTTAAGCAAATTCCTTTTTATTTTTATAAATTCCCATATATAATAAGACACGAAAAGAAAAATAGCAATAGCCATAATTCTTAATCATGATCGTTTTCTAATAAGTCTCTTCTTTTCACTTTGGCTATAAATTAGTAGACATTCCTAAATACTTATTCCCCACAATTTACATCTTTTTAATAATTTTTGTTGGGACCCCCTAACATCATTCCTTTTTTTTTTACGTGCACAATTACATATAATTATATAAAAACAAATATATGTATATAATTATAAAAATAAGAGAGGTATTTTAACGTGACGTCATTATTACATTTGTATATACGTAGAGTTAGTAGTATGTAAGAGTATTTCTTTGCTTTTTTTTCAAAGCACAAGATATAATATTCAAAATAAAGTAATGTTTTTTGTTGTAAAAAAATGAGTAGTTAAATTGTTCTGCTTTCGGCTTAAGTCAGAAGATCGTTGAACGAAAAGGGATTCTCTTAAAAAAATTATAAAATCGGATAGTAGAATCAAAGGTAGGGAGGGCAACAAAGTAAAACAGGCCGCGCAACATTAGGGCCTTGGTCATCAGTTTATTTGTACAACTTAGCTACAGTGGGGTGGATAATAGTTTCAATAGTAAATTTACATGCATAGTAGTGTTCATTTTTTTTAAGATTAATTTTTGTGTAGGCACGTAGTTTTTTTTGTTTACGGCTGTGAAGCAGAATTGCAAAACTCACCCCGGTTGCCGACGAGCTAGACCCTCACTAGTACGTGCCGTATGCAATTCGAAGCTTCATGTAAAAGGCAGGTAGGCCGTAACACAATAGAGTTGGATACCCTACTGTCATCGATAAGCTTCTTCGCCCTCTCCTGCACACGGTCGAGTAACGCTGTTATCATCGCCAGGAAATTAATATTAACATATTAATTTTCCTGACGATGCACAGTGGGCGAAAAAGCTCATCTAGCGGCGTTTAATTAATAGCGTTTAGGATTTTTTTTTGTTTCTGTTATATTTTTTTTAGTTACAAATAGATTAAGCTACAATGTTAAACAAACAAATATATATTTGTTTTAATATATTTATTTATTTATTTATTATTTTTTTTTTTTGTGAAAGTTGCATCTTTTTTGTTCATATTTTAAACATTGTTTGTTTCATTCAAGAAAACAGAATAAAGTTAATACATTTAATGTTTCACATTCCTTTGGTCCAAAGATATACTAAACATCAATATTAAAAATATTTTTTCAAAAAATTTATATTAATATTTTTAATTTTTTTCTGTTGAAATAATTATTTTGACCCTATTACGTCTTCATATCCTTCAGTTGCTTTGGTAACAACAATTTAATTATAATGCCAAAAAAAACAATATTACTAACAGTTTTTTTTATTCCGACTAAGAACTGCTAGATGAATCTAAGGTGGAAGAAGGTGGTATCATTATCGACATACTTCGTTTTTGCTTTGTATAAACTACACATTGTAGCTACTACGAGCCCACTATGAGGTATTTCCTTAACAATTTGGGAAACTTTACTTAATTTTGTTTTATTGGAACATTCGTCGAATATCCTATCCGGTCTTCCACGACTAGTCAGTAGTTCAACTAATAAAAGTTGTCCATCTAACCACTCCTTGTTGTTTTCTTCAAACTTTCTCAATCAATTTCGCTACAAAATTTCTCATTTTTTTGCTCATTAAATTAATTTTATTACTTTTATACGTGCTAATGTTAATTGTATTATTAAATGTATGACTTTCAATGGCAGAAAATTTTTTAGTAGGCACAGGCTCGTTGCACCATAGTAAATAAACTTCTCGTCTGAGCAGCCACATTGCTGCTAAAAAATGCAATATATAAAGTTGCAGGTGGCTGCAGATAAATTTGCACATTTTACAATCACAGGACAACATAGTAATTTTAAAAAAAATATTCTAGTGTGAATACCCAAGAATATCAGAAGTTCCGTTCCCCAGAAGTCTTGTTTTGGTTTTGTTTTCAAGCAACATGTGCCACATATTTTCTACAACACTTCAGCAGAGGTTAATACATACCTCTAACTACATATAAAACTAATTTTCTTCCACTTAATTGAGGCAAACGCAACTTTAGAGAATATTTGGCAATGCAAAGAAAACACGTGTTAAAACTTAGTGATGTCCCGGCTGAAACATATGTTATGTTTTACAGCTCACAGCTGTTCAACTAGATCATTACAATCAAAATGTAATCGAGATGTAGGTTCAGTGGTATATTATTAATCGATAAATACATAGTTTTGGAGCAGCTAAACACTTTGAAAATTGAATTAAACAACGCTAGATCGACCATTTCGCCCACAGTGCGATAATAACAAATTGTTATCGAAATAAATACTATTGAATTTTGTATATAAAATAAAACGATCTTTAGCTGCAAAAATAAGTAATATTTACTTAAACAATATCAAATAATTAAATATCAAATAATACACAATATTATGGCATATAAACTAATGTTGCCGTAATCATATTTCTAATTGCCTTTTCTTTGCTTGTACGCTTTACTTCTAGCGGCCGCTCTGACATCTTAGACTGATGAAATATACTATTATCAAAAATGTGTTTGTTTGGCGAAGTTATACATACAATTTGCAAATGTTTTAGTTGCATTATAAAATTATAAATAAAAACTTGATTAAGAGAAAAAAGTTAATACATTTCGTCTAGCAAAAAGTTTTAGTACACAAACTTTTCGAATAAAATGTAAATTTACAAGCAAAAATCAACTCCAATATTTGTCAAATATTTTAGCATGTTTCTGAATCATTCTGGCGGTTTCTATGACTATATGACTTGTTTTATCTTTTGTCATAATGGCTTTTTTTTTTTGTGTAGCAGTTACTGTTGTTGATATTTGCTAGAACGATGCATGTATGTGTGCATGTTACGACGTGAAGAAGTGTTTAATATTTGCTGGAGCACTAATAATTGTTTCAACTTGCACACGCACACAATTACAACCGCACATCCCTGTACACAAAATCAGTAAACAACAAAAATGTCAAATACATAATAGTGATGGTAATGTTCGTGACGGTTGACATCCTGCACATATTCACACAAACACACACACACAAATACATGCACAGATACTGGCATTATTATTCACTCCTAAGAAAGTGGTGGTGCAGCCATTGTGTTTATAGTTGCTCTTCTCCTGGCACACATTCCATGTTAATAGATTGTTGACATTTTTGTCTATTATGTGCGTTCACATCATTTGTAAAGTTGTTCAGTCTATTTTTTTATTTTTCTGTTTATTTAAATCACGTTTTTATGTTAAAAATTTAATGTGCTCCTGGAAGCATTTATAACAGTTTATTTTAAAATATTAATTCTGATGCAGATTAATGTAAATAAAAAAGTAAAGTGTAGTTTGAAGAACATGAATGAGCGACGCGTCTGGAAAACTTGTATTATATGCACTCATAAAATTTAAGTTTGATAAACTTTTATTTTTATAAGCTTACATATACATATACTTTTTTTCTTCACTCTGTATATCTTAGACATTTGACAAAATGGCTTATCTTGAGATAAGGCAATTTTCTAAGAGTTCATAGTGGGTGATTTTATAAGGACTATTGGAAATTAAAAAAAAAACACATAAAATTCAGAAAAATGTATGAAATATTTATTTGGATCGATAGTTGGGTCGATATAATTTAATGTTTGAAGATTATTTCATGCAAATGTTGGCCGCGGCTGCGCCTCAAACGGTCCATCCGCTTAGTCCAATTTTGGCATACTCTTTCCAACATTTCGGCCGGTATCTCACGAATAATGTTGGCAATGTTGGCTTCCAGTGCGTCAATCGAAGCGGGCTTGTCGCTATAGACATTAGCCTTAACATAGCCACACAAAAAATAGTCTAGAGGCGTTAAATCGCACGATCTGGGCGGCCAATTGACTGGTCCCAAGCGTGAAATAAACTGTTCACCGAACACGCCTCTCAATTGGTGCATTATTTCGCGTGCTGTGTGGCATGAGGCACCGTCTTGTTGAAACCACATGTCATGCAAGTCAAGCTCTTCCATTTTGGGCAAAAAAAAGTTTGTTATCATCGCACGGTAGCGCTCACCATTCACAGTAACGTTGTGATTCGCATCATCTTTGAAGAAATACGGCCCAATGATGCCGCCAGCCCATAATCCGCACCAAACGGTTGTTTTTTGTGGATGCATTGGTAGCTCTTGCAATGCTTCTGGCTGCTCTTCACTCCAAATACGGCAGTTTTGCTTGTTCACGTATCCATTCAACCAGAATCGGCGCTGATCACAATTCTTCGACAAAAAAGTGGATCTTCATCTAACTTTTCAAGAGCCCATTCACCAAAAATTTGGCGTTGTGGTAGGTCGTTTGGCTTCAATTCTTGCACCAGCTGTATCTTATAAGGCTTCACACCCAAATCCTTCCGCAAAATTTTCCACGTAGTGGAGTAACAAAGGCCCAATTGCTGCGAACGGCGCCGAATCGATAATTCACGGTCATCACCAACACTGGCCGATACGGCTGCGATATTTTCTTCAGTTCGCACTCTACGTAAGCGTGTTGGTGGTTTAATGTCCAACAATGTAAATTTGGTGCGAAATTTTTTTAGAATAGCCCGAATAGAAGCCTCAGTAGGCCGATTAAACTGACCATAAAATGGAAGAAGCGCGCGATGAACTTTCTTAACAGAGCACGCATTTTGGTAATAAAATTCAATAATTTGCAAGCTTTGTTCGTTTGTAAGACGATTCATGATTAAATTATAGACCAAACTGAAGATGTTTGACACAACACAAGATACAAAACGTGCGTGAGCTGTCAAAACTAGTGTTGCCAAAAAGAGAATAGCAAAAAAATCACTCACAGTCTACATTTAATTTGTGTTTTCGTAAGCGGCGTATTTAAAAGAATTGATTGCAATATACAAAAATTTACCAGAGTTATACCACATAAAAGATGAACTTTACGACAATCAATATTTAATGTAAACATTTTGCAGTAGCTTTATAATTTATTTATTAATTTCTAAATTACAAAACCGTAACGAATTCACGAGCCGTCATAAATACGAACTTCACTGTTTGACAAACTTGGCTTGATCGTTTAATAGCAAAACACTCTGTAAAAGGAAATGTGTCTTTTTCTTCCGACAGTTGCTATAATATATGTGCAACAGCAAGATTGTCTTACTTTCCTGCAAAATGAAACGTAAAAATATTGGACTCTTGATTAAACTTTTTTTCTTATATTAAAATCATAAGATGATGTGAATTTGATTTCGTGCCACCGAAATTTAAAAAACGCACCAAAAATATATAAAATATATAAAGCGTACCCCGCACCGGCTAAAGAATTTTGCCCACAAATAATTTTAAAAAGCACCAAAAACGGTGTGAAACGCTCCGAGTTGACAACGCTAATTCTATGTGGTTTAATGTTTTGTAGCAGACAAAACTGCTCAAAGAATTCCTCTTAAAGTTGTGCCATTCTATGTTTATTTATTTACTTTATATCCGGTTCCTTTTTATTTCATACATTTTAAAACAGATAGATTTTAACGTTCTTTACTAAAACTCTGAAAAGAAAGTAAAACAAGAAGACACAAAGTTGATTAATCAACAAACTTGCCAAGTCATTTAGACAGTTTGTCGGATCGAAATCAATCTCGTGGCAAAGGAAAAAACGCCACATAAACTGCAAAAATAATCTTGTGTTGAAATAATACGTTGTCAATTGGAAACTAAAACAAGAGATTCCGTTTCGTGGAAGGCAAAATAGAGACAATTAGCAAAATTTCTGGTAACTCAATAGTTTGAGTTGGATAATTTTCTATTTTCTCTTCTCATGTCTTGAGTTGAACACTATTTAGTTCAAGGAAAACTTTAGATTTAAGTAACAAATAGTTAAATGTAAGCTTTAAAAAAATTTGTTAGTAGTTCTTAAAATTAATTAATTTCAAATGTAATTTCATGTCAAATTAATAGTAATAAATTTACAGGAGCTTCTTTTAATTCAGCTTATCAAAACTTTCTATAAAAGCGATTAGAAGCGATGATTTTTGGTTTGTACATTTGTACATCGGGTTTTAGTTCAAGTTTTTCCTTTCTTAACACAGAAAAAAATTTTTTTCGTGTTCAATAACGAAATTCGTTGAATCAATTAATAAATTAATTGAATGAGGACATGTAAAGGAATTCGTGGATTTAAACAAAAGTTTAAAAAAACAATTATTGATCGAAAACAACTATTTTTTTTAAACAACAACAAAATGCGATATCCAAATTTATTTTTTGATATATATTTATATGCATACAAATTATTTTATCAGACAAAAATTTTGTTGATTTTATTTTCACTATAATTTTTTCTGTGTGTTTTCTTAAGAAGGACTTTTTTCTATACAAATTTGCTGTGATCAATAACTTTTGATTGAAGAAGACAAGACTAAAAATAATAATCAAATCTTTAGCTGGGGGGGGGGGGGGGGGGGGGGGCAACTAGCTGTTTTGTAGTCTCTACACTACTCATTAGCACCCACTGGGATTTGAACTCGGCTCATGACGTATTATGATCTGCTGCCTTAACCACTCAGCCACCGATGCATTTAATTATTCTCTTTCTATACACATCTCATATTGATGCAGCACATGTACAGCGTTTGCTGACTCAGAACTCGATCATAATATGGTTGGTTGGTTATATGGTCTATTATATCATAATATTGTTAGCGATACATGTTTTTGTTAAATTTTATGATTTTTTTGCCTTAAACAATACATATACACATATTTTTTTTTTAATTAGAAAACCTAGAAATATTGTAGTGATGGCAAGAGAAAATTTATTCAGAAATCCTAAATTTCTTGCAAGTGAATTACTTCATTACACATATGATAAAAACAAATATTTTGCTTAAAATAATTTAAAAATCAAGCAAGTTTCTATTGTAAAAAATCCTTCTTAAGAAAAAAAACTTAAGAAAGGAAAAACTTGAACTAAACCCCGATGTACATACATATGTTCATATGAAAAAATCTTTAATATAAAAAATTATTAAGTTCAACAAAAATTTAACAAATTAATAGTTTTTAGAATGTTTCATAAGTGGTATTATTGTATGCGAAAGATAGTTGTTCAAAGATCTTTTAGCAAAATTAACGTTTGCGGTTAATCATTCAGAAAGGCGCTACAGTTTTCACCCCTGAATTATGTTCGATTCTGTAGTTTGCTATATTTTTCTTTATATTCGCTGTACTAAAATATGATTGGTTCGGTATTTCCTTTTTTTTACGAGACACTTGGCTTTTTGGCCTGCTCTCGGTTGGTCTCTGGACACCTTTTTTCATCCTTCAGCTCATTGTATGCATTTTGTATCTCTATATCCTACACAACTAAATTTTGAATTTATAATTTTACTTAAATATATTATGTAAGTGAATTTATATAATTAACGATTTATTTATTATAAATAGAACTCAATTTCCTACAGTGAGTAGATCGTAGGAATCCCTGCTATATTAATATTATTAAATCTTCATCACCCAACTATTTAACATATTTATGCAAAATTAAACAATAGTCGTTAATAATAGAATTACGGAAATGCAAAAATTAATATATTTCAGAAGGAGTAAACTTTAATTAAACCCACAACAAGCTGGTTCTATCAATAACATATGTTACTGTAATAATACTAATGTTGCTATAATCATATTATGTGATTATGTGCTGTTAAAATATTTGTTAAATTTCCTGTATTTTGATGGTACTACGCCGGTGTTTTTCTTCCATATAACTATTCATTATATATTATTAACATATGTAGACTGCTTAATAAAGTAATAAAATACTTGAATAAAAATAATTTTTTTTTAACTTCATTATTTTATTTATTGAATCTACATAAAAAAATGTAATGACAATAAGTATTCAAATCTTAATACTAAAAAAAAAATTATGATTAAAGTCCTGCCAGTGCTGGACGAAAATTTATTTTTATGCGAATATTATTTCAGAATTCAGTCATCTGTTTAGAGCTCTAATGGTAGATAAAGTATCCCTCCTTCTCAGACAGGTATGACCACCAAAATTAAGAATATTAGCTGCAAGAAGATTTGGATGGAATTCAAGTTTGTTAATATATCTTGTCGCGTACTTCACAAATTCAGATTTCACAAAAGGTACGTTCAGATCTGCGTGGATTCGTGAGTTTTTAACGTACCATGGAGCATCTGTAATTCTACGGAGAATTCTATTTTGACTTTTTTGAATTTTCTCAATGTTGGATGCCGAGGCTGTGCCCCATAATTGAATCCCATAGCACCATATTGGCTTCAGAATCGAGTTGTACAGCAAAAGTTTACAATCAAGCTTCAAGGTCGAATTTCTGCCTAGTAGCCAGTTAATTTGCACTGCTTTCAATTTCATCTGCGTTACTTTTGCCTCGATGTGCGACTTCCATGTTAGTCTACAGTCAAGATGAATTCCGAGGTATTTGACTTCACTGTGTTGAGGTATTACTTTATTGTTAATAGTAATGGGTGAGCATGTTCCTAGACGCAGTGCGAATGTAACATGGGCACACTTTTCTTCATTAACCTTGATTTTCTAAAGCTTTAGCCATTTCTCTAGTTTGTCGATATGTTCCTGTAAATTTATTGATGCTTGCTGGTGGTTACTATGTATGCTAAGGAATGCTGTATCATCTGCAAATGTTGAAGTGTGAATGTTGGTGCTTGTCGGCATGTCAGATGCGTAGATCAAATATAAGATAGGCCCTAATATGCTGCATTGGGGAACTCCAGCTTCAATAGGCTGGGCGGGGCTTATGAAATCGCCTTCTTTTACTATAAATTGGCGACAATATAAATAGCTTTCCAAAAGGTTATGTATGTTTGCAGGTAAGTTAAACTTTATTTTATGCATTAAGCCATCGTGCCACACTTTATCAAAAGCCTGTGAGACGTCGATGAATAAGGCAGAGCAATATTTTTTATCTTCAAATGCCTTTCTTATGACATTAACTAACCTGTGTGTTTGCTCAATGGTGCCATGTTTCGCTCTAAAACCAAATTGGTGATCAGGAATACATTCAACCTTATGAAGCATTGGATCCAACTTCGCCTTTAGCAATTTTTCGAAAAGTTTTGAAGTTGTTGTCAGTAGACTTATTGGACGATATGATTCTACTTTCGTGTGATCCTTCCCTGGCTTAGGAACCATTGTTATCATGGACACCTTCCACTCTGCAGGGTAATACTCAAGTCGTAAAATAGCATTAAAAATAAAAAGAATAATTCTTTTAGCTACACGAGGCAGCTCTACGAGCATTTTGTTGCTGATTTTATCCATACCTGGAGCTTTTTTAAGGTTTAGATTGCCAATAGCATTTTCAATTTCTTGGAAATTGAATCTTAAAGGCACAGGAGGTCTACTAACAATAGGTGGCAACTCATTTGCATTGTCAGACCTATTTGTGGTAAAAACGTTTTTCAAATGGTTAACAAATAAATTACCCTTTTCCGAGTCATCTCAGAATAAAAATAAATTTTTAGCATCAATAAAAACTTTTTAAAGTGTGTTGCACATATGGCTGGGCTCACAACCATAAACTGTCTAACGCGACTAAAGAAAGAAATATTATTATCAGGTATGACAATAAACAACAATATGTTTTCCTTAGAATATTGTTGCGTGAACCATATATTTTTTGCTTCGTGTGGTATCTTACATTGTGTCATGTAAAGCTTTTAGACTAACTATGTTGCTTTTAAATTATAATCTTTCAATACTTCAAAAGCGCTTAGAAAAGTGTAAAATTTTTTCAAATGACTGGTAATTTTGTAAAATATTTACCTTTACTCTAACTTAAACTTGTTGATAATAAGATAACATACAGATTAATAGCATAAAAGTTTTCAAAGTAAAACTCAAAAATCAACAAAAATGCAAATATCTCAAATCTACACTATTAGCCATAAGTTACTCCTCAATACTGGTCTATATAAATATATTCGTTTTCTTAAATATCTCATAAATTTAAAAGCGTTTGTAATCCTAATACAAGTACAGGCCCTAGTACACTCATCAAAATATATATTTTTTTGGTTTAAAGGCCTTCTAATATATTAACATTAAAAGACACTTAGGCTTTAAAAAAAAATAAATATTCTATACGCGTCATTTTTAAATCCATCTTTTACATTACTATTTTTAAAAGCTATTTGTGGTTTCGCTTTTGCTTTTCAAGTTGAGACAAATGACAGTTTGAAAGTATCATCTAGAGACAAGAAATAGAAAACATCACTTGTTATTTGTCATTACATTAGATTTTCATCCGGAAAAAATCCTTTTGACTTCCTGATCTACATTTGCAAATTTACAGCTAAAATCAAAAACTACACAAAAAAGAAAATAAAACACTCAAACCAAAAAAAAAAAAGTATAAGAGACTGGAAAAGTTAAAATTAGAAGCACATTTACCTTCTAATGAAACAAAAATCTGGATAACATGTCGTAATGAGACCAGAGGATTGAAAAGTCATACGTTACGCATTTGCTGAAGTTTGTTTTTTCTCTTGTGTGTTGATATAAAGTTTTAGTTTTCTTTGTTCCATTTCGTGACACAATCGCAGTAGTTGATTTAAGCCTCATTGAAATGAAAATCAAACAGCACTACACACAGGTACGTATGAATGTTCAACGCAAATGCAAGTTAAAACTTATTTACAGAAGTCAATAGAGATGTTAGTTTTCATGTCGTACTCATTGTAAAAATACGAGGGTGAATTGTTTTTGAATCTGTCAGTATAATAAGCAAATATTTTTTATTTATGTGAGGAAAATGATGGCGCCCCCGTTTTAGATAATCATGTGCTAACAAAAAACGAGCAGACATATATTTAAAATTAGGACATAATTATAAAATACTACTTTTAATAGGATGTAACTGAGATATGATTTCTTTATCTCCTCCTCTGTCTTTTATACTCTACCCCTTCCCTAAACTCTATACCCAATTTCACTGAAAAGCCATAGCTGCTGTTTGAGTTGTGGCTATATTTTACCAAAATCTCAGTTCTGGCATAGTGCTTACCTTTAAACATTTTCCGTAATTGCTTGTCACTCACATTAACAGCAACTAGTTCGCCGTTTCAAAGAAATGTGGTCCAATGATTAGGGAAAACTCAAGTTATTTCACATGCAGATGGGTGTATTTGATGCTTAATAAATATTTGTGAAATTTGGGTGCACCAAATTTTGTTTGTTTACGTTATCTTTGCAGGAAAAATGGGTTTCATAGCTGCTTATGAGTTTATGAATAAACTCGTAGCAGAACTTTAAAACCCAGTTGAATTTCTCTTATTCTTTGTTGTCCCAAATAAACGATATTTTGTTTCATATATTCGCAGCACACCTCCAACCGATAATCCAAATTTTCGATAACGCAGAGGCATAATTGAGGTTCTATGCCAAATTATCTCATCTCTTAGCTTTTGAATTGTTACTGGCTTATAGACTTACGCCTTTTCTTTGAGATAACGCGAAAGAAAGAAGTTCAACAATATCAAATAACATGATCTTGACAGCCAATTGACATCGCCACCATGTGATATAACACGACCATTGAATTTGTTGCATAAAAGAGCCATTGTTTCATTAGCTGTAAGGCAAGTGGGCCCGTCCTGTTGAAATCACATATCGTTCATATCTTCCGATTCGGACCACAAAAAGTTCGTTATCACCTCATGATAGCGAACATATTTCACAGTAACTGCCTGACTGGCCTCATTTTAGATGATGCCGCCAGCCTATAAACAACACCAAACAATCACTCTTAGTCGATGCATTGGTTTTTCGACAATCACTCTTGGATTACCATTTACCCAAATGTGGCTATTTTGTTTATTGAAAAATCCACTGAAATGAAAATTTCCCTCACACTGCAGATGATTTTCTTCGACCATTCCGACCATTGACGTCGCTTGGAAAGGTCAAATGGCTTTAGTTCTTGGAGCAATTGCACTTTGTAAGCGTTTATTTTAAATACTCATCGATTTATTTTCCAACGCCTACATTAAATTTAAATGGTATTTTAAGCTTGAAGACGGTTTTGTTTTAGTGAATGAAGATGAAATATCGAACAATAAATTTATTAAAACATTTTTTATATAAAAAGACGGTTTTGTTTTTTATATGAAAAATGTTTTAGAGAATGAGGATGAAATATCGCACAATAAATTCATTAAAACATTTTATATATAAAAAGGTTTTATGAAACGCAGTAAATTTTATACAAACAAAATATTGTGTAATATTTGTATTGCTGTACAACAACTTCTAATGCTGTCAGTAACTTCGCCATGGTTGGTAGCCTAAATATGATGCAGCTGTAATGGCACTCTGTGCGTAAGATAATAGGCATGTAGCTTCAAGATAGCCACTGACTTTACCCAGCAGAGGAATAACATTATGAGCGAACAAATGGCACCAAACATTATTGGCAATCAGCTGAAATCAAAGCTATTTAAAAATGCATCTACTTGATTTTAGAATATTTATCAGAACTCTTTTTCATGTTTCAGAAATTATCAAAAAGCATAATATGTGTCACAGAAAATATTATAGTTAAAATAAAATCAACAAAATTTTTGTCCGAAAAAATAATTTGTAGCATATACATATATATCAAAAAAATAACCTGCACTATCGTATTTTGTTGTTGTTTAAAAAAATAGTTTTTTTCGGTCAATAATTATTTTTACTAAACTTTTGTTTGAATTCACGAATTCTTTTACAGGTCCGCATTCAAACAACTTATTAATTGATTCAACGAATTTCGTTATTGAACACGAGAACAATTTTTTTCTGTGTGTTGAATCTATATGTTAATTAACCCTTTATGAATTTTTAATGGTGATACGTTCTTAGCATAGTTCTTATAACTTAATATAACACAACATGCACCCTCGCGTTTTAACTGTTATATATGTATAATATAACGTTTTGTATCTAAATAAAAGTTTTCAGTTGAAACAAGTAGAAAAAGTATTAAGACTTAGAAATGCACAAAACAGCGAAATAAAAAATCTGAGAAAGTGTTTTTGTCTTTTGCTCATTGAATGCAGTCTTTTTTTTATTTTTGCTAATATTTAACTTTAATATTTACCAGCTGAAGTGGAAAACCGGAAATGATATACATATGTACATACATACATATGTATCCAAGACAACACAGTGCTCACCAGGATTTCAGCATATAGGAAAGTGTAAATTTATACAGCAGTAAAACTACTGTTTTGTAAATAAATAAATGATTCAAAATATTGTGGATAACCTATACATAAATACATACTTGTATATAATATAACCCAGGAAATGTATTGTGATTGTATTTTAGAAAACCTGTTCAAAGCACCAATTTGTCGTAACATGTAATACAACAAAAACTTCTTTCCGTACATTATTTTAAAACTGTATGCTAAGAAAATAGCTCTCAGTATTCTCTCTTTGGAATATTATCATATGAAACGTTTTAGACACACATTCAAACATACAGGTAGAAGAAAATATATAGTTGATATGACAATATTCTAAAGGCGATATACTATTGTTGAATTATATGGTTAAACACAACAACTTACCACGGTTTCAATCCGAAATTTAGTACAGACAAGAACCAAAGTCAAATATATAACCATATATTTAGTGAAAGTTATAGTAATAATATTATGCCTAATACTTTTATTTTAAAAGCTAAAGTTTTACTGGCATGCCCAACCATATAATAGTTAGAATCACTCCCAACAATATCATTGAACGATTGGAAATTCTATTGTTACAATCAATCGCTGATGGTCAAGCCTGTGTTAAATGCCAATAGTAGTTAGCAGCAGTAAGGGTACAATTTGTCAGTAGTATTGGTGACATCGTCAATAGGTAATCACTATAGTTTTATTATTGACATTTCCTGCAGGGTTATGATAACATAAGAATACATACACACATAAGAAACTTCTATTTTTTTGTAATTTATTTAATATATTTTTTCTATCAATATATTACAAGTAACGTATAAAATAGAAATTAGAATAGAATAATACAAGTCGAAAAATTTATATTATATTGGATATATTAATGAATTTTGTTCTATCCAGTAAATCTGTCAAAAATACACATACATTCAAATCTATTACACACACCTAAATATATATTAGTCGATATGAATGCTTACGCAAACCGTTTTGTTTTCCAATGTTTATTTTTATGTTCGAATTATTTTCACCAGAAAATTTATAGTTCCATTAATATTTTTAATATTATCAAGATTAAAAAAATTTACACACAAAAAACTAATTCATTTCAAATTACTACAAATGAACATGTCAATGATTTTTATAAAATCAACAAAAACAATAGTTTATATTCTAAACGCACATGTATTGCATTAACCATACAATAAGTAGTCTATTATCGGACATAACAAATGATATTGTCGTACGAGTATACAAAGTATCTTTCAACACAGTATTGTTATTCTTATCACCCGTAGTAACACGATACAAGCATTATTTCCGACATGCAAAGTTAGCTTTCAACGTCTCTCGGCTTCCATTAATATGAGACCTAATATCTTGGCTTTCGGATGAATCTCAATGCTTTTAAACATATAAACATTTTTTTTAGAACTTCTAATGATACTGCAATCCTTTCATTTCCTTATCATCAAACTTTTTCGGCTAACCTATCCAATCTTTGTATTCCATGTAGTAGTAACCACTTTTGCATAGCGCGTTGGTTCATATTAATAAGCTTATTCCAACAATCGATAACTTTCAGCAGCCATTTTCTTCAAATGAAAGAAAGTTCCGCGCAAAATATACTAATTAGGAACATTATCATAGCGATTGGAAAAATGTGTGTTCACACTTTGGCGTCCAATGCATACTAAATTATAATAACAGATGTTTACCCTCAAACAAATATATATATGTATGTATATATTTGTTATTATTAATACAAACCACATGTGATGGTTATGACATATGTTGTCCAAATCGACATTATCAATCAAAAATATAAATAAATAAATCAACAACATACTGGCGTAAGTGAATAATAACAACAACACACACATTTTTCTCTTAAAATCATTAATCTCAATATTTATGCTCTCCCACATACGATGCTGGTTTTTAGCAACTGGGCGTTATGTAATAGTACCGTTTTCATTAGAATATGTTCGCAGGGCAATACAAACTTGAGAAGTTTATGTTACTCTGCCATTGTACAGGTAAGCACAAAATCAAATGATTACTCTTTCTCACTGAGGCTTCGAGTGAAACGGAGAAGGAAATATTAGTATTTCTGTGGGAAATTTTCTGTTTTCTCTTGCGGTTAAATTAAAAAAAATAACTTTCAAGAACTTTAGTCCCATCTCGCAATCATTAAATACCCTGCCAGCATAAACAATTCAAAATAATATTTTTCATGAGAATATCTTTTTTAATAATTTAACAGGCAAGTTGTTGTGGTTTCAGTTTAAGTTGATGTTAATTTTAGAAACAGACATACAATTTATCATATACAATGAATTTTTTTTGTTGTTGTTGTTTTGCACTTCGTTTTGTTGCGAAAGTGCAATTTGCACTTTTAAGTCAGTATGTAAAAGGGAAATGTTGAAAGGCGAAAACTTACATTTATTTATCCCTTAGAAGCTAAGCAGACAGGCAAAAAATATTTCATTTTCCATAGAGAAATCAAGCTGCACAAAGACAAAATATGTTTCGAATTGCTGATTAAAATGTATACTTGTATATACGAGTAACAAGACATTTGGCTTATCATAAAAAATTCAGATTTTTCTTTTACTATTTCTTTTGCTACATTATACTCTTTTGCATAATATGCAATAATAAAATTTAGTACTTTTTACTTATTTTGAATTATTCTTACTGATGTAAAATTAAAACGGAAGCGAAATATTATGCGGGTTAAGTAATAGTTTTCCCACTGAAAAGATTGTGGGGAAAACAGTCATTCAAATGTGCGCCTCTCCAAAGTATTTCAGCTCATGATAAGTTTGCCACCTGACACCCAAACTTGCATATATACTCCAATTGGAGTAGTCATACAATATATACTACGTAATATCATAGTTAAACAGTTTTCGCAATACCTTTGATTATTGTGTTGTATGTCTTTAATGTGAAGTGTCTTTTCACCTTTGATTGTAATTTTTGCCAAAAATAAAAAATGACGGTAAAATTTATCTTGTATATTCTGCTTTAAAAATTTTATCGTATAGTTTAAAATGTGTAGACTTAGTTGAGGATCTTCCTTTCTGCTTTTCAATATTACTTGATTTATTACTTTTTTTATTTTTTGTACGTGGCGCGTCACTGCTTTTAGCAACATTGTTTGTTATTAACTGTTTTTAATTTATTATGTTTCCTATTTTTTGTTGATTACAATGCAACGCTTTTATGCTTTTCTCTAAAATTTGGATGCAGCAAAACTTTTAAAACTTCTACCGCACGTACGTGCTTATTACAAACAGTATATTATATGTATATGTATTTAGTCGGGTTTTGAGTGATTAAATATGTGTATAAATGTATGTACGCCGCTGTTTGTTAGTTGAGAAATTTTTTTGTTGTTTGAAAATGCATTTTGTTTTGTGGTCATGTGTCTACAAACCGGTTAGTTTTTTGTGAATTGTTTTATGAAACTGAAAAGGAAAATAAAACTTCATTATAGAAGTAGCTGTAATGTTATTTTACTGTTGTTGCGGTGGTTTATAGCTGAACATAACAATGCATTAGCATAAACAAATAACTGAAGTTAAAAACGTACAACTAAAATTAATGTGTTCATTTATGTTGTGTATATTTTTATACTAAATGCATATTTATGTATGTGCTTGTATGTAAAATGTGTGTCTAGGGCGTATACGAGATTCTCAACAGAAAATCATTATTAAGATTATGGCAAAATGTAATTAAACATCTTTCATATGCTATCCAGGGCACGGAATAGTTACTATTCAACCTATTAATATATACAACTTTTAAAAAAAGAAATCCTTTTCACTTATTATTATTTAGTACTGTTATCAATCTAGACTAGGAGACCATCAGCCATGTGCAAAATTTTTAAATCACTTGTTAGTTTAACATCGCGAATCCTATTCTTCCGTGAACGTCTGCGTGCGTTTTGTTTGACCAAAAATATCTATAAAATTTGAAAACACTTGCTTTTTGTATCGGGAAAAAACTAGTTGGGCCTTTTGAAATCGGTATTTTAGAGAAAACAAATGCAACATCGGGGTCAAATGAATTAGAAATATAAGTATTCTTTTTGAAAAGAAAAAATAAAAAGCCTTTAAATTTTAATTAGACGATTCAATTATCACTGTTTGACACTCAGTTTCTATACTCGTATATCAGGTTGCTAAATTTTAAGAACCGATGTTGAATGTGAACCACATCTATACTTCAAGTTTTTTTCAGCATTTGATTGGACATTTCTCAATCTCGGATCAATTCAATTTGAATCATGGAAAGATGCACACTTGAGCAACGCGATAAAGTTATTCGGGCTTATTAGAAATATGGGCTTTCAAATCGTACACTTCGGAATTTTTAGGTCAATTTATTTGTCCAAATGTGAATACAAAAAGAAAAATTGTGCCTTAATTTTATTAAACCGGGTCTGTAGAAGATGTAAAAGCAGTGCATGCTCGTCCAGTAGAAAATATTGTTGATGTTCGCGATAGTGTGGCTGAAGGGCCGACCACCTCAACTCGCAGTCGTGCCCAACAATTGCACCTCTCACGTTCGCCGTTGATGGACATAATGCATAATGCACAAAGATTTAAATGCTAACAAGATGCAATTGACTCAAGAACTAAAGCCACTTCAGCATTCCCAGCATCCTCAATGGTCAGAATGGTGGCAAGTAATGACAACAGTGGATAATCAATTTTCGATGCGATGAGGTGCATTTTCACTTAGTGGTGAATGAATTTTCCCTACTACGTCTTTGCTCTAGAGGAAAAATTTATAATGCAATGCACCATTTTGATAAATTAGGGATCTTAAATAGTGTACCGAGAGCTGCCAAATCCTGTAAAACCACAGCCAGAGACGATAGCTCTAAAGATGACCGATTTGAAAGTTGTTAACAGCTAAAGATTGAATTAGTAACATCATGACGGTGGCTTAATGAAAGTGTCTTACGTGGGTGCACCGTACAGAGAAAACTTTCGTCTCGAATAACTTTCCAAGGGCATGCTCAGTATACGGTGGACCCATTCCGCGTAGTGTATTATGAGTTGAGTTATTAAAACCTACTGAAGCAAGCATAGGTGACCGTTATCGAATGCAATTAATACGTGTTTTAGCCAAGCATTGAAAGACAAGCAGCAGCAATACAATTGGAGTGATTTTACATCATGACAATGCTCGGATCTATGTTGCGAAAGTGGTCAAAATATATTTGGAGAAGTTTAAATACGAAGTCCTACCTCACCCGCCATATTTTTTGTATGTTGCTCCCTCGGGCTATTAGTTGGTTTAAGTAATATCACACGGCCTGGGTGATCAGTACTTCCGATCTTATGGCGAAGTACAGATTGGATCGAATCGTGGATACCCTCAAAACATGACCAGTTTTTTTCAACGCGGGATTCGTACGCTGCCCGAAAGTTGAGAGAAAGCAGTGACCAGCGCTGGACAAAACTTTGAATCATATATGTTAAACCAGTTTTTTACAATATAACCTCGAATTTCTAAAAAAAAAGGGTGAAAGCAAATATGTACACAGAAAAAAAATTTTCGTGTTCAATAACGAATTTCGTTGAATCAGTTAATAAATTAATTTTATTGAATTTTTGTTGAACTTTATAATTTTTATATAAAATTTTTGGTTTGTACATTTGTAGAGCGGGTTATAGTTCAAGTTTTTGTTTGAATGCGGACCTGTAAAGAAATTCGTGGATTCAAACAAAAGTTTACTAAAACTAATTATTGATCGAAGACAACTATTTTTTAAAACAACAGCAAAATACCATATCCAAGGTTATTTTTTTGATATTTATGTATATGTATACAAATTATTTTTCAGACAAAAATTTTGTTGATTTTATTCTTACTATAAATTTTTCTGTGTTGTTTGAATTAAAAACTATTTTACATAAACGATGTAAGTAAGATTCTATATCTTAAAAAAAATTTCGGAAAATATACAAATGTTTAAATAATGTTTGATGAATTTTGTAAAACCAAATGGAAATCGGTACGGTTTATATGTTAAAAAATAAATAGCTAAAAAAACAAAAATAAATAATAAGCAAGTTTGGAGAATAAATAAATATTTGTTTACTGTAATATGAGCTTACTACATTATTAAGCTCATTTCATTTGTGAACATTGATTGATTTATATTTGAAATGTGTTTGAGTTCAATATTCATAAACAAACTGTTCTTAATAGTGCAACCACACAGGCAAACCGTTATGTCTTAATGCTAGCAATAACGCCGGCAGAATTACGTCGTTAAATTGCTAAAGTTCAACGCTGTAGTTTTAGTTGGCGACCATGTAAATATCTTAAAACATAATTTTATATTTCTAATATTATATGATGGGATGGTATCATTCGTCTGGCTCAAGTTCAATCCTGGCTAAAGCCAAGAAATGTTTTAATTTTAAATTATAACAATAATTGCCGTGATCAACCACTCTTGATCAAAGAATAATTTTATATATTTTGGTAAAGAAGGTTGCGTGTGTTTTAATTAATTGTAATTGTTATATGTTTTATATTCTTTAAAAAATGAGTGCTTTAAATGCATCAATCTCCGAGCAGTCCATTTCTCTGTTTTATGAAATCAAAAATGCACATAATTACATTTCTTCTGTTGAAAAAGTAAGTTTTTATAATAATTTTGTACATTTGTTTATATACTGAGGCGTATTTTTGTATATATGTTCACAAATATCAGTGATGATAAGTGAATTTTGACAGTTTATGATGAAACAGAACTGGGGCATAACGTTTTTCTCCATACGATTTGGCATAAAATAACGCCAGAGAATGCGGTACTAAAATAGAATCTATTTTATTTTCTCAACGATTTTTCTTATGCTCTCACTTTTAAGCAGAAAAGCTTTCAACAAGATTACCACACTTTTAGTAAATTTCATGCATTTTGTAAAAAAACCAAAGCTTCAATAGCTTTACTGTGAAGAAAAGTAAAAATAAAAGAAAGCTTTTTTTACTTAATAAAAAAAAACATTAAATGACAGTTTGTGAAGTTGCAGCCGTCGTTTCAATTATGTGCCTGTTTTCTCTGAGAGTCGTTTTTGCTTGAAGTTGCGGACGTATTCTGTTTCATCATTTTATGTTCAAAGATAATTGCTCAGCAATATATTCTAGCAATAATTGTTAAACATGTATGTGAACACATATTTGTACGCAAATATTTTGTGACGGCAACCGATTTTGGCAGTTGCCACCGGCAATAATTGCCAATCAGATTGCCCGTGTGGACGGGAAGTAAAGCAAATATCTTGCAGATATGATTATTATTATTTTTGTTTTTAACTATAAGAAGTTTGCTGTTAATATTTTTTCGATCTTACTCCTTTTTGTTTATATTTGTTTATTTTATTTAAATTGTTTGTTTGCCTTCAAAGTAAGTACTTCTTTTTGTTTGGAGTATTAGTACAGTGGGTACATGGAAGTAGAGGAATTTCTCTTCAATTTGTATTCTTTTGCTCTTTTTCTTTACCTCTCTTTTTTTTATTTTGTGTGTGTGTGTGTGTGTTTTTTTTGTTACATATTTTTTACTTCTCAACATTGTTGTGGATGCATTTTACTGTTTTGTTTTGGATTTGTTTATAAACTTTTTTCCTTTTTGCTTACAAAAAAAAAAAAAAAAATGTAATTAATACAATGTGACACTTTGTGGTTTTTTATAAAGCTTCATTTTGTTTTTGTTTCTATTGTTGTTTATAGCTTTGTTGTTTGTGGATGATGACGGTAATACGGAAGTGTTATTTTAAATGTTAAGTATATATGACAAGTTTGTTGTTATAGTTGCTGCTGTTGTTGTATTTTTTGCACTCGTATATACATACATATTGTAGGTGTAGGTATTTTGGTTTCGTTTGTTAATAAATACAATATATTTTTTCCTGTGCTCTTTTTATACTTTCCCTTTGAGGTAGTTGTGCTGTTAAAAAAAAGTTGTTATTTGCTTATTTAATATCAGTTTTTCAGCGACATTCTGCAAATGGTTCTAGATGGTTATTTTTTTTAATGCCAAATTAATAGTGATAATAATGTAACAGTTACAAAAAGTGGTAAAACTCTGACATATTTAATTATAATTATATGTAAGACAAGGTAATCAGCCATGTCACAGAGCTTAATTCCGTTCGGAAACGGAATTGAATTCTTTTTTTTACTTCTTCAAAAAACTAAAAAACTTTTCGGAATGAAATCATTTCTAATTGCAAGAATGAAACTAGCATTATCTTATAAAATTGATTTTAATCCGAAAAAGTTTTAAATTTTCGTTTTTTTTTTGAAGAATTAAAAACCGAATCAATTCCATTTCCGAACGGAAGTGAATTCTGTGACATGGCCGAATATCTCCTTTTTATGACCTCAACAGAAATGTTAAGCATATATATAAGTTTGTGATTCCGTTTGTAATTGCTACAATTTTCATTTCCAGACTATAAAATCATTAGACTTAAAAACTTGTTTCTTTTACCATTCTCTTACTCAATCGATTCATGGGTTTGTTATTCAAATTCAGTAAAATGGGTTCAGATATAGCTAAAATTATCAAAAATTTTGAAAATAGCCTTTTTTTTGTAATTTTGTATGAATATTTTTGAAAAACAAATTTTTTGATTACTGAATTTTGGCTGAACTTTCTAATTTTTAAATAAAATTTTTGATTTGTACATTTGTACAACGGATTATAGTTCAAGTTTTTTCCTTTCTTAAGTGTTTTCTTAAGAAGGATTTTTTACAATACAAATTTGCTGTGAACAATAATTTTGATTGAAGAAGACAAGAAATATAATAATCAAATGTTTAGCTGGGGGACAACTAGCTGTTTTGTAGTCGCTATACTACTCATCAGCACCCACTGGGATTAGAACTCGGGTCATGATGTATCATGATCTGCTGCTTTAACCCAAAATTTAATTTAAAAATTATAAAGTTCAACAAAAATTCAACAAATTAAAATTTATAAATTTTTATTTATTGAGTTTTTGTTAAACTTTTTAATAATTTTTAATTAGATTTTTAGTTTGTACATATGTACATCAGCTTTTTGGTCAAGTTTTTCGTTTCTTCTTAAGAAAAAACTTAAGAAATAAGTGTATTATATCCAAAAGGGATTACTTTAAAGGGGGTAAGATGAGTATTGATGAATAAATAAATACTTTTTGAAAAAAATTAAAATAACTGTTATTTTTTTATCAGACTTTAGGAAACCCTCCAAAAACAGTCTAGTTTTATCAAATTTCACGTTCTTGGTGGTTAAATAAACATACTAAAAAGTCGTTCTTACCCAATGTGCACTCTTCCATTGATTGCTGGGAAATTACATACAGGAGGGATTAGAAGACCCAAACTCCTCAACAAGAAGTTGCTTATATGGCTACAAACATATTGCAAAAATTGTTACCTGGCTTGCCAGGCACTGATGAATCGTAAATTATACACTCTTAGAACTGGTTCATCATCAGATAGAGCCGTAAAGGCCGGTGCTTATGTAAACTTAACCAATGTGCACAGTGATATATGTTGTATGACACATAACGCTAATCTGTAGGCACTACATATTGCCTGCGTTTAAAACAAAAATCGGTGCCTTAATCTCGCCGTTGACAGTGCTATCTTCACCAACTTAATTTTCAAAAGAGTTCGCATATTTTTCCCCTTCTTGCGGTTCCATCTCCATCTAATGAGTCTCGTATGAGTTGAAGTCATTGTAAAATACTACCATATCTTCCATAAAGCGCAAAGCGAGCAAATTTTGCATTGCTGAACACAAATTTCTATAACTAAGTTTTGTCACTTAGTCGTTCTGCTCGATCGGATAATTTGTACTAATGGCACTGAATAGCAAACATCAAATTATACAGACGCCAAAAAACAAAATGGCAGTTACAAGTCGCCAGTAGCTACTCGCTCTGGTTAAAAAACACCTACAATCAAAATTAACAGTTATTAAATTGTTAAAGTTAATGAAAATTTCAACTGAAAACAAACTGGCAAAATCACTGAATAAGTAAACTGACTTTTTATCATATCTACTACCGTTATTAATCTACCGTTTATATTTTCTTACAATTATTCATTTAAATAAATAATTAAAATTGAAGAAATAAAATGTATTCTGTATTCATAGCCGCTTTAATATAAATAATTAAAACTTTAATTAACAGGTTAAGGCAATTTTAATTCAGAAAGATAAATATTCTGTGCTGTTATCAGTGATGGAATAATGTTAATAAAGAAGATATAAAAATTTATACTTAAGTTTTTAATAAATAAAAGTCACGTGCGCAAAATAACATTAATTGCCTGCCTCCCAGCGCTCACTTCTGCAGCCACAATTTCGTTACCCCTGCAGCGGTAAATGCGGAAACTTTTGCACAGCCACTTAAAACAATCAGCACATTCGTATTGCCGCAGATGTAGTTGTTGTCGGTTTATTTTTTATTTATTTATTTCATTTTTTTTTTTTTTTTTGTTGCTTGACAGAGGACTTGAAAAACTAAGAGTGTGGAAAAAAGGCCAGTGCACAGAATTAAACAGACAACATCTATCCAACTCGACGCAATTAACGGTTGTTTTCAACAAGAGTGCGAAGTTTAAGTGCTTTTTTCAAAGATTTTTAATTTTTTTTTTTGTTCGCCCATTTAAGCAAGTGGGCTGGCTGGCTGACGAAAAAATCTAAAACTTAAAACAGAAAAATACAAATTATATGTTTTATAAGCTCTTGTCGCTTTTTAACAAATGAGTTTTCTTCAAACAGTTTGTCTTTGCCACTTTTTTTTTGGGAAAATGCTACAAGAGTTTCCTTTTGGAGTATTTTTTTTTCTTTTTTATATATTTTCCTGTTAAACAATTTCCTTTAAATATTCTTGATAACGAAACATAAAGCTTAATAAATCCTTCTTGCCAAGACGTTTAGCAAAAAAAGATTAAGAAAAAAATTTTTTTTTTCTTTTTAAATTAACACTTAATATTAAAGTTCTGGTGTCTTCCCTTTAAATTTATTTGTATTTGCTGATAAGACAAACTGGTTTAAAAAATCGGTTATAATGAATTAAATTAATTTGTTTTTCAGACGAATAACGTATTGCCACAAAATATTTATGAATAAATTATGATTTTTAATTACTTATGAAGCCGGCAATTTTATGCACAAATAGCAGACAATAATTATTACAAAAACTTTTGTTGCGGCCTACCGCTCTTAATAGAGTAAATATATAGGACTAGCACGTCGGCTACCGGGGTTAGTTTCACAGCCGTAAACAAAATACTACCTGCCTAAAAATCTATCGAAAAATCCAATAACCAGGAAAGTAATTACTATTGAATTTCATGTCCTCTACTGCAAATAAATTTGACAAATAGACTACTGATCAAAGACCAGATGTTGCACGTTCCATATTGACTTGATGTTCAGTTTTTCTTCGATTTTACTGTCCTATTAGAATATGGGATCTAGCAGTTGCTCGAACCGTTTGGGGTTTAAAGCCGTACCAGCCCTTTTTAGGGCTGCAATAGTCTGACCAGAGGCTATTATTTTCTGGTACCACGGAAACATTGTTTTCGCCCGGTTATGGCAAGGTCCTTCGGGGGCAACGTGGTAGTAGTGGTTTAATACCCAAATGCGTTTTCGGACTCGGTGTGGGGTTGCACTGCAACCGGTAGCAGTGACCTTGAGATAGGAATGAGTTTTTTCCAATCCTCGAAACACTTCTGAAACGAGCTTTTTGGTATCGCCAACAGCTCCTGTTTTGATTATTCTTTTATCTTCTAAATCGTAGCAAAACGGTACGTGGTTGAAGCATGATCATGGTTTTGTTTTTGGCCAAAAATTTACGCACAAGCATCGATATGTGAGCTGGTGCCTTATCGTGGTGCAAAAGCCATGATTGTTTTTTTTTCCACAATTCTGTGCGTTTCTGACTAAATTCTTCACGCAAACGGCGCATAACTTCAAGGTAGCATTCCTTATTGATCGTACGACCTTATGGCAAGAATTCATGATGCACCACGCGAATGCAGTCAAAGAAAACAGTGAGTGAACTTTACAAGACGAGTTGATTTTACTCAGCATTCAGCTTTGTTGCTAGATTATTGTTGATAAAAAGATTTAGTGTATGCGTTAATCAAACAAAAACATGATTTCTGGTGATCACTGATGTGTACCAACATAACAGAAAAAAACACGTAACGCACGAAATTTTACAACAACGGTTATTTTTTTATCAGGCCTCGTACACTCAACCAAATACGTTAAGTACTTAACTAAAACATGAAATTCATGAAATCGAAATTTATTCACAATAAGTATTAAAAACCTCTGGGAAAGCAGCAAATTTAAAAAAATTAATTTAAATCCATTATTTTCAGTTAAATTTGAAAATTAGATCTATATAAATTTTTGTGTTAATACTATAATTTCTTTAACACATTTATTTAAGTGAATATACTCGTATATAATGTTGTTACCTTGCAGCCGCAGCGTGAAGATGTTTTACATTTGATTTTTCCTATAGAAAAAACTATTTCAAGTGCAAAACCACTTTTTGCTGGCAGTTACGTGTATTTATATGGGCGATTACCAAAATGTCGTGTTAGATTATATTGTCTTTAGTTTTGCAAGGTACATCCTTTTGCTTGTAACCAATTTTTTCTCCAATATATCAAGTCTATTTTATTCTTATTTGAGTGCAATATAAGTTACTTTTGTGTGGCTTTTTTGGTCTACCGAACAATATTTTTTCCATTATCATTTCTAAAAAGAAAAAAATTAAAACAATTTTTTTTCCTTTTGTCTGTGAGAATAAATTACCATTGAGAATAATGCTTTCTGGTCTGTTCTACTAATGTACCAAAATTATATTGTATATATAAGATATTTTTATTCCATAAGTATATATGTACGTACATACATTCTATAATCTTGTACATTTGTATGTAATATTAGTTTTATATACTTTTTGGTACATGTTAGCAAACTTAAAAAAATATACGTTTTTCTTTCAGTTTGATTTTTTGTTCGTTTGTTTGCGTTTTAAAGTTACAGTGCCCGGCTAGCCATTTTGGCTACTATATCATTTGTGTTTGTTTTACTCTTTTTGTGTTTTTTCCCAAGTTTTCTAGACAGTAATATATACTTAGTTATATACACACATACATATTGTATGTACATGATTGTTATTACACAAAAGATAAGACTGACGACTGAGGTTAACCGAAATTATTACAAAATCTTTAGTACGCGAATGCTTTTGTTAAACATACGTTTGAGCTCATCCCACTGTTTGCGAATTTCACTCCTATTCGGCAGCCTCAGGCGAATATTTGTTTCGTATTACTCACTTTTAAGTACAGGTACTTTAAACTAGAAAACTTTAGCTTAATAAAACACAGCAATATAATAAATTAATTCAAATTTATTCTGTTTTAAAGCGTTTATTAAATTTGATTATATGAAGAAAATAAATATGCGTTTTAGATAATTCTTCGTTGGATTGATGGTTGTAGTCTTTAATACTGAAAAGATAAGTATCTATATAAGTAATAGGCAAACTCGTTTTTAAAATCCTTTAGTGGCCGTACTACTTCACCGATTTAGAGACAATCGTTTTACAGCCTTATTCAAAAAAATAATTTACTTTTGATTTCATGTAGATATTTGTTACCAAGTGAGTAAAGCTTAAGGGCGTTTCAGACTATCATACAAGTCTTAAGATTTTGATTGGATTTTGTATGACAAAAATCTAAAGATATTTGTTGCGACTGTCAAAAAATCTAACGTATCATTACATTTTGTTTTCACACTATCACACCTAAAGTAAAAAAAGGAATATGACTTGAAAATAAACAGCCAATTTACTTAACGTCTGGTTTTAATATTTTTATTATTTGCTTTTGCAAAAAATGCAACCCTGATCCAATGAAAAATCTTATTGTTTAAACAAATTTCTAAAAATGGTGAAGTGTTATGGGATGTCAAATCTTTTACCGTATTATTTCTCATTTTGATAATGCTTTACATTCACACTATCAAACTTGCACGTATTATTTGATTTTTTGACAAGTCTTAATACAAAGTGTGATAGTCTGAAGTGTCCTTTAACAAACTGTGAGTAAAGCTTAACTGTTATTCAAAATGTGTATTCAGAAAACGCTAATGGAGATAATCATAATTCGGTTGGAATGCAACGCACTTATAAAAAGATGTTACATAAACTTTTACTTTTAGCTTTTTTTTATTAGCTTTTTGATAGTTTTGGCATAAATTTTTGAACAACGCAGAATTTTTTGTTTTTATAATTTACAAAAAAAAAAAAAAAAAAAAGTTTTCACAACGTGGAAACTAAAATTTCGTGGTGTTACCATAAAACGAAATGAGTGGAGAAAGCGAACGAGTAAAAAAAATTTGTATGAAAAATAAAAAAAAAGTCTCCAAAGCCGCGCGGGACAAACATTATTTTAATTTTATAACTTTTTGACTCACCATGTAATATTGAAATTTTGAACTGGTATACATAAAATTGCCTCTTAAGTTCCAAAAAATTGTGGCTTACATTCTAACGATGCAAAAAATATGTATTATATTAATCGGTAACCGAATTTTCGAATACTTTTTGGTTGTAAAATAATAAAAAGAACATTTGCACACAATAAACATTTCTTTGCTTTTATCGTTTAGTGAAAAATTTTAATGAATAAAGTTAAAAAATGTATTAATAAAAATAAGTTGAGCAGATTTTCGAAGCCGAATGAGAATTACTTTTTTCATTACGAATAAAATCATCACTTTTGTGTGTACAGAAGTACATACATACAAACATTCATTCATATGTATTTGGACACGTTTTTTTAATATCAAATAAAATTTTTAATTCAAAATTTTTTTTTCATATTTATACATAAATACATATGAAATACATATCTACACGGACATGCATGTTCTAGCTTTTATACGGCCAAATAGGATTTTGTCCTGAATAATTACATTGAGGGCAAAAACCTATAAGAGGAATTATGACAAAAAGTAGGTTCAAAGATGGGCAAAAGGTTTATTAAAAACTATTTGTTGAATATTGAACGTAATATAAAATAAATTTATTCATGACTAAAGTTTAACAATTGTTTTTAATATATATATTTTTTTTATGTATTTTTAGGTAAGACGGAGATCTTTTATGCTCTGTGGTATGTACTATATACAAAAAAAGAAGAAGAAAAATCATATTTACGTACAGCGTTTGAAAAAGAGAAATCATTTTCATAACAAATGTTTGGACAAAATACGTGAAAGGAATTATCACACAAGCTTATTTTTAAATACTGTTAATAAAGGAGAGGCAATTTTTACTGCAGTACCTTATTAGGAAATTTATGGCAGAGTAGTTGCTTTCATCTTACTTATATATAGAGCAATTGTACGTACTTTATCAGTCCGCCCATGATAGAAAAATTATTGTTTCGGATATTGTCTAGTATTATTAGCTGGTAGGCACTAGAGTTGAGCGGAAAAATTTATATCATAAACTTCAATACTGAGAAAAAATTTATTTTACTTATCTTTTTTATGAAAAATTTCGGCGTGAATTGAGATTGTTATACTACGGCTTTTATTGTAGCATATAAATATTTCACCCATACGCGTTTCTTCTAACAAGCAGCTTGCTTCAAGGCATCTATCTGCCTTCGTATCCGAATGTTCGAAAATATAAAAAGAGCAACTACTGTATATGTATGTGCCTTAAGACTATAATTTCAAGAAGAATAAAGCTTTACCTAATGAAAAAATGTCCATAATAAAAGAAAGGAACTATTTCCAAATAGAATGAATAATATATAGATATCTACATACGTATGTAGATATCTACATATAGCTGTAAATGTTTCAATAGAAAATTTCGTGAGAAAATGGCAGTTTCTAAAATACATAATTTTATAATCTTTTACATGTGTTTGTACATATAATTAAGATAAGAGAGAGAAATGCCTTCATCGAATTATGTATAATCGATTTATAAAAATTATGTAAACAAATAAATCAATAAAAATAAAAAATATAATAAGTTAATTTATCTGACATTTTGCGACAAATCTTCAGTGAACATGCATACCAAGGCAGCCTTAACAGGGAGTGGCAGAGTTACAATAAATATACCACCAAAAAACAATACACGTACTTCTTAAGAAAAAACACTTAAGAAAGGAAAAACTTGAACTAAAAACCTGATGTACATATGTACAAACCAAATTAATACACGTACTTTGTTGGTAAAAATAACGAAAAGTTGTAAAAATTTTGTTTGTTTTTTTTTTTTTGTGTGAAAGTCTATGTGTTTTTTTCAAAATTATGTATCTTGTAAACAATATATTGTCAAATTTACCACTACCCTGATAAAACTGCCATTGATACATACCATCATACGAAATTTAGCGTATCATGGGGATATGAAACAATACATTCCTCAGGAATAAAAGGATAATAACGGACAGCAGGGCCACCATCAAGAGCGGAATATACACCAATTCCAGTCTCGAGGAATGTCTTTAAACAAAATAGCGAGATATTCCAACCTAACCCTAAAATGGGTAAGTAGACACTGTTCCAATAATGGCAATAACATCGCTGATGTACTAGCCAAAAAGGACAATCCTAGAGGATAGAGATATTGATATCTTTTGCTGAAAAAGATAGAGCTCCACGCACTGGAATGTGCTTACGAAAAATGGTTAAGAGAGCCCACATGTACGTATCAAGGATCATGTGGCCGCACATTTACTTTAAGAGAAAAAAACAGCTGGACAATGTTCTAATAACGGCAATAACCGCGCTGACGAACTAGCCAAAAAGGGACTATCCTAGAGGTTAGAGATATTAATATCTTTTGCTAGAAAAGGATAGAGCTGCACGCACTAGCATGTGCCAAGAAAAAATAGTCTACAGAGGCTACATGCCTTACCACCAGTGGCCGCACATTAACTTTAAGAGAACAAAGTGCTCTTAAACTTGTCAGACCTCAACTGAGATCCACTGTAACAGTTATCACCAGGCACTTCACATTTGGAAACTATGCTAAGAGACTGGGCGTACCCTATAAAGACTTCTCCATAAGTTGCTAAGACGATGAGGAAGAGAAAACCATCCTTCATCCTTATGGAATATGCTGGACATCGGAGCACCACCGCCTAAGATATCTAGGTGGGAGGAGCTTCAAAAGCATATTATGTCTGAACTTGGTAAATTTTACCGCACTAGCCTCATTTGTAAGCAGTATCAGATGTCTTGTATAATAGAATGTAACGCCACACTAAGCGGTTCTCTACCTTCCCAATCCTAGGGGAGGTTGATATTTTTTTTTTTTTTTTGTATGGAAGACGAACCACACTAGTAGGCACTCGCCAACTTTATGTGAATTCTGAAGAGCCAGAAATTTGAAGATTTTAATGTTTAAATAAACACACTGAACCAAAAATTTTATTAAATATTTCAAAATAGGGTGTAAACTTGAAGATATGTAGGTTATTTACAACCCAACAGATATTTTATAAAGAGCAGAAGCCATTAATATATTTGATATAATAGGGCGGTTCGTCCATTTGCCATTTGATTTTCTTATCTCTTAATATAATAATTACATACCGGCTTACTTATTGCAATAGTTTTAAAAGTAGCGATATATTATCGCTCCATTTATTTTTTGATCACACTTTTTTAAATTATTATTTTATTTATTTAAAAATTTGCTCCAAATCAAGTAACAGAAGATGTTTTTTTTTAAATTTTATTTGCAAATTCAAATTGAAGACAAAGCACTCAAAATTGTTATTATTTTCAATACAAATATCCCAACAAATATATTTCTTTTTGTTAAATCAGGGGGAGTAGAGCGGTGGTGGAAGGTTTCTAGTCCATTTATTTCGTCCGATGTGCTAGATCCTTTTTTATTATACATTTACTTATATTACTTTTATTTTTTACTGGAGCTAACATTACACTGAAGAAGAGGTATCCATTTGTAATTTGAAAAAAAAAAAATTGTTGAAGATAATCAAGCGAGCAAACAGAGCGAAACAAATAAAATAAATTTTCTTCGAAGTAGTCTTATTTCTGTTCATATAAAACCAATATTTTCATTCAATTATTCGCTTTGTTCTGTCCCTCTTATTGATTTGTTAGTTTTTCCTTCAATTCACTTTATGCACAAAAAAAAAAAAATTCTGCTTTCGCTTAAGCTTTCTTTTGTTTCGTTTAGATATAATCATAAAATTTTTTATGATGAACATGAAAATTTTTATTTCGTCTGAATTTTTCTTCGTCTGGATTTGATTATTAAAATATATTCATAACTAAAGCTTCAGAAAACTCAAGTAAAACGTCTTTGTTCTACAAGCAGAGTCAAATCTTTACATCCAATAATTCATTAGCGTTAATTTAAAGTAATGTTTTGACAATTTGAATGCAGAGTAAACTCTGTTCAATATTTATAATGCCACTTTTCAGTGGCAAGTGGGATGGAATTTTTATCAAGTAACGATATTCGTTTTTTAGCAAAATATTAAATTTACTTTGTTAAATATTTATAGCTCCAACAGCAACTTGTGCTAGAAAAATGACAAGTCCATCGTTGATGAAAAATCGTTAATTGGTTTATCGAATATTTCATTATGTACTTTAGGTACAGTGCCTTCAGAGCTTGAACAAAGAAAAATTATAACTTTTAGTGAGGAAGGAATCAAAATCCATTAAATTGCAGGGCGGCTTTATCGCAGTCAAATATTGATTAAGTAGACATTTCATTCCAAAACTTGTCAAGAATCTTTGCTATTGAATAAATAAAAATAAATTTTTACTTACAAACATTTTATATAGTTAAATATTGATTATAAAATTTGTATAAAAAATATTATTTGTTTTTTAAAGCTTTTTTAAAATATTAATTAAATAGATATTTCATCCGAAAACTTGTCAAGAATGGTTACTATTGAATAAATAAAAATAAATTTTTACTTAAACATAACAAAATATTATTATTATTACTAATGAAAGCAAAAGTTTTGAAATAGATTTTTAGAAATGCTTAAAATAATATCTTAGCCAAAAAAACAAATCATTACAATGGGCAAGATCTCAAACGTCTTAAACAGTTCATAATAATTTTTAGCTTTTTTATTCAACTATATTTACTTTAAATCGCGTCTGAAATGGAAGGAGAGAAAATATTAAATTTTGTTTATTTTATATTAAACAAACTTCTTATATTTCGTTATTTCTTTGGCACACCGTTCCATATTGCTGGCAATTTAGATAAAGTCTTCATTTTATGTAAGTTTAACAATACACAGTTTTTCTCACAGAGATTTTTTGTTAGCATTTAAGATAAAAACCAGATACATGAGAATGCTGTATTAAGCATTATTGAAAAGAAACTGAAATATTGCAGACAGGGAGGGAGAAAATAACCAAAATACATACTATTTATGCGTTTTTAACAATAGATTAAAATCATTATCGAAAACGTTTTTCTGCCACATTAACGCTTTTGTTAAAACTGTAATGATGTTTCAAACAAAAAAATAAAATAAATAAAAAAGTTTGTTAGACGCTCAAGTTTAATCGATAAAAAAAAAAATGAATTACAAGTTTAAAGTTTTACGCAGACTCTGAAAATATATAAATGAAGTGGGAGTTGGAAAATGTTCTTTTGTTCAATTCAGGAAAAAGTTGATGAAATTAATAAAGTTTTTAAAAGGCATCACAGCAACAACAAGCTCGCTGCAAGCAAAGTAAACAGCAAGTAAACCATTTACATTTTCAAACAATTATTTTATACTTAAAATTTATTTAAAAGTTAAATTCTTTTTGTAACTTTTAGAGTAAAATTTTTTTTGGCTCCCCATTCAACTTTTTAGACATTTTTTTTGTTTTGCTAAAAGCTTCGAAAACATCCTAGTTAGAAAAGAAGTTGGTTATGGCGAAATGTTTAAGAGTCGCTACTAAATCTGCTGAGTAGAAAAGAAGCTACGATTAAAGGCCTCGTTATGCGAACGTTGATGTTAGAAAAACTTAACGTACGGCCGTTTGTATAGTTATAGAACTTTCAAAAACGTACCACATGTCAACAAAAAATAAACAAAACATTACACAGCATAGTGTGCAATATTTTGTTTAATTTTTCGATGTTTCTAATTAAAAAAAAAAGAGCATCCATATCTTTTTTTTTTTAATTTTTTTATTATTAACAAAACAATTTTCACTTATTAAAACAAAATAAAACTATTTATATTTTCCAGCCAAATTGAATTTTTTTTTGTCAATTATTGTCGGCTGTTCGAAACAGTGTTGAGCTTTTCAATATAGTGATGGGCATTTTTAAGTTAGTTTTCGTACTTGCTATAGTCAAATAAGTACCAATTGGCTTCAAGAAATATAAAGTTTATGTTTAAAATTTCTAATATTATATGATGATGGGTTGGTATCATTCGTCTAGCTGGACTTCAATCCTGACTAAAGCCAAGAAATATTTTTATTTATAATTATAACAATAATTGCCGCGATCAATAACTCTTGATCAAAGAAGAGAGGAAACATAATAATTATTAACATTAATACATACGTTTATGTTTAAAGAAGTAGTTGTACACATATATTTACGTTTCTATTGTCATTATTCAAACTCAATATATTTTATTAAATAGTATTCTTATAACTCTTATGATAAAAATGGCAAAAACTGTAAATTATATTATTTTTGCATCACTGAAAAAGTTCTAAAAAGGGGTTAATGTGCCAGAATACCATCTCTCATATAAGAGTTCCAGCACTGGTCTACGAATGTCACGTAACAACGGCGTCAAATTCTAGTGCTAACTTTTGTGCTGAATTTGAGCTCCCACATTTCTTATAGCCATAGATGCCAGATAAATCTGGTTTAAAATCGTCAAATTTGGCGGAAAAAATCGTCAATATGATTATCGCAAATCGTCAAAAAATCGCCAGCTATTAAAATAATTGGTTTTTGCTTAAAATATATATTTTAATAGTTTAAAATATAACAAAACAATCCGTGGTTGCCTTTAATAATAGACTACAAAATAGAAAAAACTATTACTTTATTATAAAAATATACACCTGAACATACTGAAGTTTATATCATAGGCACACCATCAGTAATTTTTGTACATAACGCATTTACTTAAATAGATTTCAATTAATAAAAGGAATTTTGAAATTTCCTTTCATATACTATATTTTATAAACACTTTTATTAAATAGGACATGGCTAAGTCAAAACAACCACAGTTGCTAAGTCTCAAGTGTTCTTTAGTAGGAATATAACATTTCTTCTGTAAATAGTTTCTTTAACTAATTTCTCACTTTGGTTTTTTTAAGCTTTATTTACCGAGATGAAAACTTTCACATATGCTAACTGATATTTTTCCTATAAACTTAGCCATAGAAGGAAAAATGCCCGCAGAATCATTTTTGATAACTGATTCCAAAAATCTAGCAAAAATCTAGTCTGTATCGTAAAACAAATTTTCCAACATTAATAGGCTACGTTGCTTTAATTCGAATTAAAGTTCTGGTATTTCGAAATCTAGTATGAAATATGAACCCTTTTTGATTATATCAGAAAAAAAGACAATTTCTTGTTTTATAATACTGTAAGGATGTATAAAAGTTAAAGTTTTGTATTTATCTTCATAGTTAAGCCTCCTTAACATATAAGCACAGGCTATAAAACATGAAAATTTGTCCACTTTTTAGCTTAAAATTTTTTAAAGTACTATTCACATATGATATTTTAAATACATCTGTAACCTATAAAATAAATGTATACTCCAACATAAATACCGCGTATCATTTACATTTTTACATACATATTTACGTACCGATTTATTTTACTATATTTTTTTTCTAACTCTCAATATAATTTTCATTTCCTGCATAAATTAACTAAAAATTAAGTATGTATGTTGTTGTAAATGTGATCTAAACAAATCGTCAAAAACAGGTCTTAAATCGTCAAATCGTCAAAGTACTATTTTGAGCACCTAAAATCGTCTAAATGACGATAAATAGTCAAATATGGCAACTATGCTTATAGCCCTTAAATTTTAGCTATCACTGGTAATTTCCTCTTTGCATCTTTGTTGCGTTATTAATACGCTTATAATGGGTGATTTTATAAGAACTATCGGAAATTAAAAAAAAACACATAAAATTCAGAAAAATGCATAAAATATTTATTTGGATCGATAGTTGGGTCGATATAATTTAATGTTTGAAGATTATTTCATGCAAATGTTGGCCGCGGCTGCGCCTCAAATGGTCCATCCGCTTAGTCCAATTTTGGCATACTCTTTCCAACATTTCGGCCAGTATCTCACGAATAATGTTGGCAATGTTGGCTTCCAGTGCGTCAATCGAAGCGGGCTTGTCGCCATAGACATTAGCCTTAACATAGCCCCACAAAAAATAGTCTAGAGGCGTTAAATCGCACGCTCTGGGCGGCCAATTGACTGGTCCCAAGCGTGAAATAAACTGTTCACCGAACTCGCCTCTCATTGTTTCGCGTGCTGTGTGGCATGTGGCAACGTCTTGTTGAAACCACATGTCATGCAAGTCAAGCTCTTCCATTTTGGGCAAGAAAAAGTTTGTTATCATCGCACGGTAGCGCTCACCACTCACAGTAACGTTGTGATTCGCATCATCTTTGAAGAAATACGGTCCAATGATGCCGCCAGCCCATAATCCGCACCAAACGGTTGTTTTTTGTGGATTCATTGGTAGCTCTTGCAATGCTTCTGGCTGCTCTTCACTTCAAATACGGCAGTTTGGCTTGTTCACATATCGATTCAACCAGAAATGAGCCTTGTCGCTGAACACAATTCTTCGATAAAAAAGTGGATCTTCATCTAACTTTTCAAGAGCCCATTCACCAAAAATTTGGAGTTGTGGTAGGTCGTTTGGCTTCAATTCTTGCACCAGCTGTATCTTATAAGGCTTCACACCCAAATCCTTCCGCAAAATTTTCCACGTAGTGGAGTAACAGAGGCCCAATTGCTGCGAACGGCGCCGAATCGATAATTCACGGTCATCACCAACACTGGCCGATACGGCTGCGATATTTTCTTCAGTTCGCACTCTACGTAAGCGTGTTGGTGGTTTAATGTCCAACAATGTAAATTTGGTGCGAAATTTTTTTACAATAGCCCGAATAGAAGCCTCAGTAGGTCGATTAGACTGACCATAAAATGGAAGAAGCGCGCGATGAACTTTCTTAACAGAGCACCCATTTTGGTAATAAAATTCAATTATTTGCAAGCGTTGTTCGTTTGTAAGACGATTCATGATTAAATTATAGACCAAACTGAAGATGTTTGACAGTGACACAAGATACAAAATCTGCGTGAGCTGTCAAAACTAGTGTTGCCAAAAAGATAATAGCAAAAAAATCACTCGTTCGTATGCTTATATCTCTGTATCAGAGATCTTCAACCAGTGTCTTTTTTTTTAAATAATTTAAGTACATTCGTTTTAAATCGAGTTGTGTTGTAATTAGCATATTATTTACACAAGTATGCTTCTTACTCGAGCTTCCATTGTAACATTTGAGTATGTAACATACCTAATCAAGTTTGTAGTGGTTGCATGATTTGTTTTCTCAATATTTCTTAAGTAGTACTTCTTTTTACCAACGCAAATAATATTTGTATGTAAGAATTTACAGCTACAAATCAGAATAAAATTGAATTAAGGAAAACTTAAAGCACTACTGTCAAAACAAGCAGAAACCAAGAACAGAATTTAGTTCCACTATTATTTTTCGCATCCGGACAAACAAACAAAAATTAATGTTTAAAATCATTAGTTAGGAAAAACGAGAGAAAAAACTAATTACAACGCTAAAAAAAACTTATTTAGTGTCATTAAGAAAAAACAACATTGTCGTAAAAAAAGCAAATGTAAGGCACGAAAATTAAAATAAATATATAAAATCTGCTTAAATAAAGTATTATTCTCATCTTCATTTTATGAAATTGCACTTTAAATGCCTTTCTTCAACGCCTTTTTTAATTTTGCTTTGCTTTTTCCTTTTACTAAATGCTACTTCCTGCTGTTATGAACAGAGTACACTTTAACTAATGAACTCTCATTTTACATTTAACATGTATTTTGCCCTCCAACTTCATCTAGCGAAATTTCATCTTACTTCCTCAGCTAAGAATGAATAAATATTTAGTTGAATGCGAGTGTGGAGTGAATGTATAAAGCCTTTACTCGTCATCTCTTTCCACTATATATACATACATACACATATTAGTTACAAAAAAACGTACATACTTTTTCTCACACAGTCATACAAACATAATTGACAATGTAATGGAACGTGTTATTTGACTGCTAATATTCTATTCCATCGTATAAGAGTACTGGCGATAAGTGCTATAGTATCAGATGTTTATGGCTTAAGTAGCCGTCAAAAGTGGCAAAATTTACTCAATTTTAAAACAGAGTATTATTTGATTTAGCAAGATGTATTTTACACAACATATCGTACACTGAAAGAATTATGCGTCACATATTTAATGAAACTGTTTCATTAAATATAATTCATAAATCCCATGAAAACTTTTCACAATATGCATGAGACTTCATATGTATTATGAAATAGTTCCATCAGAATGGTTTCATTAAGTTTCATTACAAAAAATCAGTGGATTTATGACTACAACAAAATTTAATTTTTTTTTAAATTCTTTAAATTTGGCAAGATATATTAATGGGTATTTATTTATCTTAAGCTACAGTTTAAAAAATGTCAAGTTTTTTTTATTAAAATGTAAGTTTTATGAGTTTCATAATTCCAATGAAATAGAATTCATTAGATCAATGACAAATAAATTTCTGGCTACCGAACTTGGGTATGTACGTACATATGTGGATGTACTCGAATCAGCATAATAATAGTTAAAAAAATTTAAATACCAGTATATTGAAGTTATTTGAATTAATAAAATCTGTTTTATTTGGTGAATACTTGTTTAACATTTTCTTTTATCATAATTAGGTACAATTTCACAAAAGCAAGGAATAGTATTGTTTGTGTAATGAAATAAAGTATCAATGAATAAATGATTCCATTGATCTTAATACGTATATTTGTGAACATATTTTATTAATGTGTGTTATGATATTATTTCATTAAACATATGTAACTATTTCATTGATTTAATGTAAATTTTTCAGATGCTCAATGAATAATAAAATTAGATAAATGAAATAACTTCATTGACCTTATGAAGGAGTTTCATATTTTTAATGAATATATTACATTAGTACAGAGAAGTTATTTCATTAAATAAATGTTACTTTTTCATTAATTTAATGTACAGTTTTCATGTGCTTGAAATTGATTCTTTGATCTAGAGAAATTATTTCACTAATCATATGATTTATCTTTCATACTTTTAATGAAAATAAGTCATGTTTCTTATTAAAATGTATCATTACTTTTATGAAGGTTTTCATTAAAATATTCTAATGAAATTTGTTTCATTATTTCTATGAAAAGTTACAATGGTTGAAAAATAATGAAAAAATTCATAAAAGTAATGTCAAAATTCAGAGAATTTCTGAACAAAATTTTTTCAGTGTACATATACAACAGTAAAAAATTATAAATAGCTTGTTTTCTATGTTTCCCATCTATCTATATGTCGACATTTCACAGGAACTACCCTAATCATCAGTAGACTTTGGAAATTTTTGAAAGATATTCTCAAACATTCAACTTTATATCCCAACAATCCAAATAAATTGCTGAGAATTTAAAAAGAAGAATGCTCTAATAATATCCGTCAAAACACAAAAAAACAAGCTTTTCTATTTATAAACGTCTCTAACATTTCTTTACACCTTTCAAACAAATGAACAACCGTTGGTTGCTACGATTTGCTAATATAAAACAAAAGCTAGTATTTTAAAATCATTTCAAGATTTTAAATATTAAATTATTTTAAAATTTTAAATTCGTTGTTTTTGTGATTTCTACATCAACTAGCAAATGCTAAACATTAATTAAAAATTAAAATATAATTATAAAATGATTAAAAAGACTTTCATTTTTATTTTTTTACCCCAGTTCTTCATTTTTATATCTCCTCGTTTTAGTAAACAAATCCATTACGAGAAACAAATGAATTATATTCTAAACGAAACTCCCTTCTTTGCTAAATGCCTCGTCTGCTAAGCAACTTCAAAAAGAAGGAGAGAAAACAAAATTATAAAGTTATGCAAATGAGATAAAATAAAGAAGAAACTACTACAAACAAATTTACAACACAGTATAAAAATACTTTTTAAGAAAAACAAAAAAATAAACTTTTAATGCATTAAACATAAAGATACGAGAAAATAAAAGTAGATATAACTTCAAAGTACTTTGGCTACTTTGGTGTAACGTATTTATGTATGTATATTACTTTACTTAACAGTCTTTATGACACACTTAATAACGCAGAGCAGTTCTGTTACATAAAACATGTTGCAAAACACTTCCTTAAAAGCTTGAATTGTCTGCTGCCTTTACATCGCTTTCTTTAAAATTTGCATATGTACACATGTGGCTACTAATTTTGTACAATTGCTTCTTTTTATGCAAGAAAAAAAAGAACTATTAAAAGGCAGGTAAGGTGGACTATATAATTTGAAAACGCTGCATTAGGTCTAAATGCAAGCCTTCAGTCCAGTTTAGTAGCTAATTGCTATAAAGTGTTTACGGATTAATATGGGATGATAACCCAGTATATTTTCAACCATATTTGCCGTTTTTGTAAATCTTTCTCTTTAAACCCAAGACATACGAGTACAGAAAACTCATCACTATACGTGTGTAAGAACACATGAAACATATTTTATAACTATAGAAAGTCATCTTAAGGGCCTGTCCCACAATGCCGAACGTTAGTGTCAGTATTTTGAATAAGAAAAAACTGATAAAGGGCAACTAATCATATTATGACCGAAAGCCTTAAAGCTAGGGACAGATAAACTCTTCAACATCAAGTTCGTAAACAGACTTCAATGAATGAATGCTAAAGCTCGATATCGTGAGACAATCCATAAATTTACATACATATAAAAAAGTATATTTTAGAGCCTATTAAGGTACTTTTAATTAAGAGTTCATTTTTGTGTGATATAAAAAATAAAAAGCATAATTTAACCGTAAAAGTCTGCTCTGGACTAAAAACGATGAGCGAAGAAGCTCATCGGTGACAGTAGGGTATCCAACCTTATTGACTCACTGGAGCATCGACGCAGTTTGGAGTGCGTTACTCTGTTCTATCGTTACTACAATTGATTTTGCTCTGACGAGATTAGGGATCTTGTTCCCGAAACTCGCACATTTTTACGTAGTACGCGCTTATCGTCTAGAGCTCATCCATTTGTGGTCGATTGCCCGTGAAATCGCACTACGCATTACAGAGAGAATTCGTTTTTCAGCCCTACGCTTTGTCTGTGGAATAAGTTGCCTGCAGACGTGTTTCCTGTCTGTTATAGCGTTGGAAAGTTCAAATCAAATGTTTACAAACACTACTCCCTTTTTCCCCCTCCTCACAACCTATTTTCCTAGTTCTGGTACAATGCACTGCATATGTAGGGGTCATCCCCTGAGTACTGGTCCAACTAAAAAAAAAAAAAAAAAAAAAAAAAAAAAAACCCATTATTTAACAAAAGTTTTGCAATTTCACTTGTAAAACTTTTCTTATAATAAAACTGTTTGCATTAAACTAATTATTATATTTTAATCATAGTTACAATTTACTGAAGGCAATACAATTTTTTAATACAAATTTTGGAACTATCGGGTGGTTAAATTCTAAGGGCCGATGTTGAATGTCATTCACACCTACTAAAAGTCAAGTTTTTTCCCGTATTTCATTTGCCATTTCTCAATTTCAGACTAACCCAATTTGCCCCATCGAAAGATACACCATCGAGCAATGCATTAAAGTTATTCAGGTTTACTATGAAATTAGGCGTGCAAATTAGGCGTACAATATGCATTTCGCACTTTCGGTAAATTTAATCTTTTAATATGCTTATTATTTCTTTATTTCGACCGTTTTTTCCTTTCTTAATATGTATAATTCTTCGAGATTAAGGTCTTTCCAAGAAAGATTTTAATCTTTTAAATTAAATTTTTGGTTTGTACATTTGTACAACGGGTTATAGTTCAGGTTTTTTTTTTTTAAGTTTTTTTTCCTTAAGAAGGATTTTTTACAATACAAATCTGCTGTGGTCAATAATTTTGATTGAAGCAGACAAGAAAAATAATAATCATATCTTTAGCTGTTTCGTAGTTGCTATACTACTCATCAGCACCCACTGGGATTTGAACTCGGGTCATGACGTATCATCATCTATTGCTTTAAATTTAATCGTCAAAATGTGCGTACAATCCAAAATATTCCTGCTGTTCACGATAGTTTATGGGAAGAGCCGTCCACCTTAACTCGTTGTCGTACCCAACAGTTGCACCTCTCAGGCTTGTCGTTGAAGAACATTATGTGTAAAGACTTGCATTTGCAAGCATACAAATAGGGATGAAACGATACCAGTAAAGTATCGATACTTATACTCGATACGGTATCGATCGCAAAGTATTGATACCTATTCGTTATCAAATATAAAGCATCGATACATACTTGTATCTGTCGATTTGTTCTTACGATTAGTGGCAGGGAAACACACATGGAGCCAAAAATCAAAATCTTCCTGAAATTGAGGTGTCTTAATTAGGATCACGGAAGATTTTTAAAGCGCAGAAATTCTATCATAATAATTCTTCTGCTACATTAACTCAATAGTTTTTCTTGTAACTGTCTGATACATTCAATAAAGGAAGAAAAACTTTATAGCTTGGATGTAAGATCATTAGTATAATCTTAAACAAAGTCACATAATTGTGGCCTGAGGAATTTTGGGTGACAAATTCGAATAGTTTTAGTAACTGGACTATTTATTCAAATGAATTAATAGTAAGATTGCGGTTTCAAGATCGTTTAACTCAATAGTTTGCCTTGTAACTGTCTGACACATTCAATGGAGGAAGAAACACTTTATAGCTTGGATGTAAGATCATTAGTATAATCTTAAACAAAGTCATATAATTGTGGCCTGAGGATTTTTGAGTGACAAATTCGAATAGTTTTAGTAACTGGACTGTTTATTCCAATGATTTAATAGTAAGATTGCGGTCTCAAGATCGTGACCGCAATCTTACCGCCATTTTTATGAAATTCAACTATACTCTCGATTTGGTACTCCCATTTGCATGCACGGGTTGCATGGATTTATTTTATAAAAATCTTTAAAACAAATAATATAATGGTAAAAATGGCAACCAAATCAGTTTTTTGCCTGCCAATAAGTCCCAATTTTCACGAGGCAACTTTAGTTGCGCAATTCTTGAGTTTGTGGACAAATAAGTGACGAAAGAGTGGGGAGTGTAAAAATGAGCACAGACTTGCTTGTACTCGGAAAGTCGTTTTGTGCTATCATTCGTAATAAGAGAAATTTTACATTTTATTTCATTTATGTTTTTTTATGTATTGATATGTTGTCCGTGATGAAAGTAATATTGGCGCAAAATTGTGATGTTTTAAATCATCATTCATTTATATATTGTGGACAACTTCAAAAAATGCACAACAATATTAATTTAGAAGAAGTGAAAACAGGCAGGATTAAGAAAGTTTAAGCAATAGAAAACGAAAGTTGCTCAAGTAAAATTGCTGTGTCTGAACATAAAAGCAAGTTTAAAAGAAAATTTTATAAGAATTGCGCAACTAAAATTACCTCGTGAAAATTAGGACTAAGAAAAGAGTATTTCTGACCGATACCTTTTTGGTACTCGATAGTAAAGCATCGATACGTATAAAGTGACTGCTAAAAGTTCAGATATACGTCCCACGGTAAAAAAAGTGCACCGAATATGAAATCAGAACTGATAAACGAATCAGTTTCGAATTTTTGGGAATTCCCAAAATTGGCAAAAGGAACCAAAAAATCCCCACATTTTCCCCTCACAATACCGAAAGCAATAAAACAACTTTCACACTACAGCGGCAACACTTTTCTATAGCGGAATATCCTCAAAAGTGCACACTGTTTATTCAACTGTATGTAACAACGGAACACGATTATTTGGAATAATCACTCATACGACAGAGGTTGACAACGTACAAGTGAAGCTAATATAAGTGTGTTCAAAAGTTTTAGTATTTTATGTCTTTTTTGTGGCTGTCATAAAATATTAGAACATTTGATTTCAATAGAAATTAAGTTAATTTAAATTAAACCGCATAAAACTAAAATAAAATGGTGTTTTTCAGTTAATATGTCTAAATTCTTTTTAAAACGAAGACACTGGCTCATTTCATATAATTTTTTTTTCTTGAATTTTTCAAAATTGTCCAATTTAGAGAAACACTAAAGAAATTGTTTTAGAACAAACTATACTTAAACTACAACTCAAACAAAAACTTAAAGTATAGTCAGCTAAGCCGATGTTAAGCAACTTTACTATTTTAAGCCACCCTATACTACTTATAAATTAAAGTAATCAGAAAACTTATTTTCTACACGGCTCTCAAAAGTTTCCGTAATGCAAAATGCACTGTGTTTCATGGTCACTTGTGTTGCACAGTTTTAAAAAGTTTGTTTTTCAACACAATTTTCTTTTCTTTCTGTCTTTAAAAAGCACAGTTCTATATGTATGCTTATAAAAAAAGAAACTTTCAGCACTCACCAGCTTCTCATGCGTTCGTTGTCCTTTTCTAAATAATGAAAAAAAAAAAAAAGAAATCATCAGCCAAATGTAACTGCAATAACGTTTACGCCAAACATTTGTAAATCTTAAAACTATAAAGTACTTTTTCAGACGAAAAGAAACAAAAAATATAATTTTTTTTTTCTTATGAATATAAAAATATTCCGACATTTTATACTTATACAGACATTTTGAAATAAATATGTAAGTGTGAGCGCTTAAAGTTTATTTTTCTTTTCCTGCAACCATAGCAGGTTAAGCTTTCTGTTTGCATGTCTTTAGGTTAGTGTAAATATTGTGATATACATTTTACATAGTGCTACATATGCATACATAAGCAGACGTTCACTTCAATACTTACGTATACGAGTATATACGAATATACTATATACATACATGCTTTATTTACAGCACAGTAGACAGAAGCCATTATTATTCCTTCTTTTTTTTTGCGCTTGTTTTACAAGCCATTAAAAGAACTCTTAGTTTGCTGATACTATTTTTATAAGCAATATTTTCTCCGCCGCAACCATGTTTGCTCTAAAACAATGTTACATATGTACGAACATATGTATGTATGCAAGTGCAATAATAAAAATCGTGCAAGTTTGTGAAAGAAACTGTTAATGGCTTTAAAAACCGTCAACATAAGTACAAAAAGCCAAAAGTTAGTTTCCAACAAGCAGCCTACATACATACATACGTATCTATAAACCTTTTTGTGTTAAGGATAAGGATAACAAGAGTCTATAACTATCATTAAAAGTTTATAAACTTTTGAGATAAAGAGGAATAAATAGCGAGAAACAGATTTATCCAATGGCGATTTTCGCAAAGTCATGACCAAGAACTTGTGAGACTCTTTTCATTACCTTTTTTGTCATATCCAATTATGGTTTTTTTTTCTTTCTAAAGCATAATAGCAACTTGGTGTTTGTTTACACTTTCTTAAAGCTTCGAAGTCAGTTGATGAATTTTCCAAGTCGCAAGGTAGTAATGCCGTATGTGTTGTCTGTTTGTCTAATTATACTGTTGTATTGGTACTTCTTACTAATAAGGACTGATATTGGGTTTGAATAAAACACAAATTATTTGGGAACTAATTTCATTTGTTTAATTATGGTAATATTGGTGTGATTCAATTATATATCCAACTAAATATCGGCAAAATGGCCGCTGCGAACTTTGCGGCATATCTCCATCCAGTGGCCCAAATTTTTGATGATGCTGAGGTATAACTGAGGTTCTATGCCGCTTATGTACCCAATTTTCTCATCCTTTATGTTTTGAATTGTTGCTGGCTTATCGATGTACACCTTTTCTTTCAAAGAACCCAAAAAAAAGAAGGCCAACGGTGTCAAATCACTTGATATTGGTGACAAATTGCATTGCTGATATAACACGGCCATTGAGTTTACGGCGCAAAAGAACCATTATTTTGTTAGCTGTGTGGCAAGTGGCACCATCCTGTTGAAACCACATACCTTCCACATATATTCTAATTCGGTTCATAACAAGTTTGTTATCATCTCGCGATACCGAACACCATTAACACTAACTGCCGAACTAGCCTCATTTTGGAAGCAAATACGGTTTTAAGTATTCCATATACACATAAGACTAGCAAGTGCATTGCTGTGTATTTTGTTAGTGTATGGTAAAAATATGCTAAACCTTTTTGTAAATGCAATGATGCAATACCATTTGCACGTGACTGTGAATAGAGCTATTGTTTTTATTTGATCTGCTTATGCACAAGTTAATTGCAAATCGACAGCTGACAACGCTGCTTAGTTGCCGTCGCTCATCCCGCATTCAAATAACACCAATCGATGTCTTTATCTAACTTAAAATCGCTTTTTCTATTAAAAAGTCCACTAACTGCTCCTTAAAGCTTTTTTTTCGGCATATTAATTTTTGACTAAAATTTTAGTAAACTATTTTCTACTCCAATTATCAATCAGCTGTGAATTTCGTGCTTTGCAAAAAGTAGTGCAAACTTAACCAACAGAGGTGGTTCTTAATTGATAGCATATATTTGCAATTGCATGAATTTGCAACCACAAATGTATAAGATTGTGAACAGAGCTATGGAGTATTCGGGATAATAAAAATGGAAGTTTAATATTAAGATGTAAACATAGATATATGTGTGGCGAATCCAACAATATATGCAACCATATTAATATAGTCTAAGTCTATTAAAATTGCAATCGCAGACGAAGTATTTAAAAGCTATTTTTCTTTCATTACAGCTAATGGATATTTCGCTTACCAAGAAAAAATTTGTGCATTAATTCCGTTTAAATGCAATCTGATTATTTTGTATAATTATTTAGATTGTTTTATATAATAAGTGTTATAAAATCATATTACATATTTGTTTTTTTAGTTAATTTGTATATGTAAGTGAATGTGCTAATTATAAGAAATATATGTTTGAAAAATATTACAATAAAGCTATTTATGACACTAATATCGTTATATGAGACGGTAAATGTGGTTTGTGTTGGGTCTAATATAAATTTGAAACGTGATCATTATTTGAATGATTACAGGAAATTTGAAATTTGTTTATTATAGTTTGAAAAACGATGTAATCGTTGTGTAGTATAGTGTCAGGGTAAATTCAGAATCATTTTGAGAAGTTTGTTTGCAGTCCAACTGCTTTCACCACTGACTGTTTTACTTTTGACAATATTTTTTTCGTGCATATACTAAATGTATTCATATACACCCCCCTTAATAAATTTCTTAAAGTTTTTTTTTTTTTAACGAAACTTCTCCTACTTAAAAAATTTATTTCAAATCATTTGCGTATTCATAAATTGATAAATTGTTATAGATGTAAGGTAGCTTTAACCGTATCTCTTTAGAAATCTTTTTTTATATGTTTTTATTAAAAGAAAATGATTTTCGAAAAAAAATATGGTTGTATATTTATTATATACGAGTATATGAGAAAATTATGAATGCTTAGTATAATTTTTTTTTCTAACTTTATTATTTTATTTATTGAATCTACATAAGAAATGTAATGACAATAAGTATTCAATTCTTAATACTAAAAAAAAAATTGTGATTAAATTCCTGCCAGTGCTGGACAAAAATGTATTTTTATGCGAATATTACTTCAGAATTCAGTCATCTGTTTAGAGCTCTAATGGTAGCCAAAGTATCCCTCCTTCTCAGACGGGTATGACCACCAAAGTTAAGGATATTAACTGCAAGAAGATTTGGATGGAATTCAAGCTTGTTAATATATCTTGTCGCGAACTTCACAAATTCAGATTTCACAAAAGGTACGTTCAGATCTGCGTGGATTCGTGAGTTTTTAACGTACCATGGAGCGTCTGTAATTCTACGGAGCATTCTATTTTGACTTCTTTGAATTTTTTCAATGTTGGATGCCGACGCTGTGCCCCATAATTGAATCCCATAGCACCATATTGGCTTTAGAATCGAGTTGTAAAGCAAAAGTTTCTGTCTATTAGCCAGTTAATTTGCACTGCTTTCAATTTCATCTGCATTACTTTTGCCTCGATGTGCGACTCGAGGCAAAAGTAATTAGTATAATAATTTGGTTACTTGATAACTTTAATGCTTCAATTAAGGCAATTTTAAAACCCCATATAGTATGGTTACTTATAATATTATTCTTTTACATTACTATAGTGTCTCTCAATGACGTTTTAAATATAGCAATATATAGTATCATTTTTGTTTTTTTTTTTGTTTTTTTTTATTATTTCTATCACACATCAATATAAAATTTACGTAGCTTAACACATACATATTTTGAGATTCTACTTATATAAGTATTGCAACAAGTAAAATCTCATACTTTAGTATTGAAATAAATAATTCAGTTTAAGGTAAAAAGATAAAAAACCTCTAATTTTTAAAGAAATTTTATTATACCGCCTTCCAAAAGTGCTTTACAGAGGTTATGAAGATGGTTTAATCTAACAACTGTATTATCAGGTACAACCATATAAATCAACAATAGTATGTTGCGTTTAGAATATTGTTGTATCATACATATATTTTTTGCTACGTGTATTTAGCCTGAATAACTTTATTGCTTTGCTCGACTGTGTATCTTTACAGGACACAAATTAAACTAATCTAAATTTGGGAAATGTCAAACAAAGTGCAGACGTTTAGGTGTGGTCCACATTCAATATAGGCCTGAAAAATTTAACCATCCGATATTTCTATCATAGTATCGCTTATTGTAAAAGTTTTTTTTTTTTTTAATTCTCACCATCTTCTGATAATCTCAGATTTCAACTTGTCCTGCTGTTAAGAGCTGGAAAGACGTTGTTTTCAACTACAATCAAAATCCAGTTTTTTTTTTTTTAAGAACAGGATACTTCTATGTACTAATGCATGTGTTTTTTGTTTCTACTACCGTTTAATTTTTCTACTTGAAAATATAAGCGACAGCATTTTCTTTACTAGAATTGTACTCATAACACTTTAGCTTTGTGCTATTTAGCATTTATTTTATTACCTACATAATTAGTTAATTTCGTGGTGTAATGTCATTTATTTTTGTACAAAATTTAATAAACCAAAAAAAAAAAATCTAACCTTTCAGTTTAACTGCTGTTTGTAATTTTTGGCATGTTGCAATTAATTTTAATTTAAAACAAAGATCAAGTGTGCCAAGCCACAAAACTTTGCAATAAAAGTGGCAAAGGCAGCAAAATCAATCTAAATCCAGGCTATAGATTTAATTAAAAATTTATTTCACCAAATAATAGTTTTTTTGTTATTTCTAATAACTTTAAAATTACATTTTAGTAGAAGCAGCTTGGCAATGTGGAATTTTGCATGGGATAGCGCAGCTTTGAAAGCAGCCTTCACTTTTTACACAATAGTTGAGAAACTATAATAAAATAAACAATTTGCTGCTATTTTTACACAGTTATTGCAGAGTCTCGCGAAAACTTTTATTGCAAATAAATGAGTCAAGATGTATTTATAATTTCTTCACCACTTCTATTTCTGCATTTTACTCGTAGTAACTTTTTCTTTATCTTGGCCCAGTAATCAGGTGATGACTGACTGCTTTATATTAGACTGGTCCTTATATGACCAACTTTAAGTAAAAGTTAATTTTTACAAATATTCTTCTATATTAAGATAATTTTTTCAAAAATTCTTCCAAACCTAAATAATTTTGACATCAATCGAAAGAGGAATCTTGAGCCCTTCGTTAAGTTTTACAAAAATTTGCTTATTTTTGGTATTAGGCGCGTGATTACGGAGATAAAACAACTTTTACTAAAAGTTTATTTTTTCAAAAATTCTTCCATATTGAGATAATTTTTTTCAAAAATTCTTCCAAAACTAAATAATCTTGGTATCAATCGAAAGAGAAATCTTGATTCTTTCGTTAAGTTTTACCCAAATTTGCTCATTTTTGCGATTAGACGCATACGGATATAAAACAACTTTTACTAAAAGTTTATTTTTCAAAGACTCTTCCATATTGAGATAATTTTTTTCAAAAATTCTTCCAAAACTAAATAATCTTGGTATCAATCGAAAGAGAAGTCTTGATTCTTTCGTTAAGTTTTACCCAAATTTGCTCATTTTTGCGATTAGACGCATACGGATATAAAACAACTTTTACTAAAAGTTTATTTTTTCAAAGACTCTTCCATATTGAGATAATTTTTATCAAAATTTCTTCCAAAAAGAAATAATTTTGTATCAATCGAAAGAGAAATCTTGACTCCTTCGTTAAATTTTACAAAAATTTGCTTATTTTTGTGATGAGACGCGTATTTACGGAGATAAAACAACTTTTAGTAAAAGTTTATTTTTTCAAATATTCTTCTATATTGAGATAATATTTTTCAAAAGTTCTTCCAAAACTAAATAATTTTGGCATCAATCGAAAGAGAAATCTTGGTACTTTTATTAAGTTTTACCAAAATTTGCTTATTTTTGCGATTAGACGCGTATTTACGAAGATAAATCAACTTTAAATAATTTTTTTTTTTATTAAATGCAGCACCATTTTAATATGGTTCTGTAAAAGTTTCAATGCGATATCTTAAAATTAACACCTGCCTTAAAACATTTATTTATATTTATATATTTTATATATATTTGGGACAAAATATGTTTTTTCTGGCATGTCGCTACATATAATTTCATCAGTGCAGTTGTATTCCTCATGCGGCGCCGACACTACTTTATTTAAAAATTTTAAAGCATCTTTTCCCAAAATTAACGCTAACAATATTTCAGACTACAGTAGGAGTAGGAAACTGGTTGAGCTTATTGGTGAAAACTACTAGGAAATACTTTTATTTTGTTTTGAAACCATAAACCATAAACAGCCTCGTCATGATTCCACAGAGTTCTAAGAAGTCATCGTCATCCTTTTGGGAGGCATTCTTTCAAAGGAAATAAGATACAAAAAGCCGTCCTTTGTCATCAGGCCCGATGGATGGCCTAGGCCATTTATTCAATCAAAATATTTCTCTAGACAATTTCCATTTACAAAAGCTGAAACAAAAGCATTATGTAAGATACTCGTATGTGGCTTTGTAATAGTTAATTACATAAAACCTTGGTTTAATGCAAATAAACATATTGAAGTGCCACAAAGCGACATTCAACTTTAAAAAAAAAATTATTAAATATAAAAAAAATCAAAAATTCATTAGTTACGGAAGCCTGCTTGAAATAGTTTTTAAATTGTTTTTGGTACTAAGCTGCTGTGCCAGTTCTCTTTTCCCTTTTTGATGAATATGTACCACTTGAAGTTAAACAACGAGTGGCCACAAAATTGCAGGAACTGAATAATAATAAATAAATTGAAGGTGTTGAAGAAAACAATTTTGCTCAGAAAAAATTTTTATTATCTTACAGCCACTTGAATGAATTTCTGGCAAAGCATGCAGCTTAATCCCTAAAAAGTCCTGAATGTTTTTTGTGCGTTTTAAACTAAACACAGCGTTAATTGAAACTGATGATATTCAAAGGAAATTAATAATAATAAAAAAAGAAGAAGAAATCGAGTACTCAGGATGGAAGAGAAGAAATAAAATATAGGAAAAAACACTATATATTTAGAAATTGCATATAATAAATATATAAAGATCATACTTGTGACTAAAGGGCGCATTTCAAATCTATTACACTGTATAACACACCAAAAAATTACGAGTTTCGACCTATAAATTTTAATGGTTTTTGTTGATATGTAACGGATAATATTTTTGCGGACCCATAATTTGAGGAATTAAAGGATTAACATATTCTACAAAAAATTTTCTCTATAATATTTTTTGTAAACCTAACTGTGCTGTTCCTAGAACACATACTAGCGACTTGTCTAGTAGTTTTCTATGTAAATCATTCAAAAAATGTAGTAACTTTCATACAAATTTCCTAGATGAGTTGCTTGTCTGTGTTCTATGAATAGCACAAATATCTTTTCAATAGAATTTATTGTTTTATTCATAATAAAAATATTTATTTTTAAATATATTTCATAAAAGAAAATATTATAAATAGCTTGTTTTCTATGTTTCCCAGCTATTTATATGTCGGCATTTCATAGCCGCTGCCCTAATCAGCAGTAGACTTTGGAAATTTTTGAAAGATATTCTCAAACATTTAACTTTATATCCCAACAATATAAATAAATTGTTGAGAATTTAAAAAGAAAAACGCTCTAATAATATTTGTCAAAACACAAAAAACAAGCTTTTTCATTTATACACGTCTCTAATATTTCTTTACAACCGTTGGTTGCTACGATTTGTTTTTTGAAAGTATCGAAAACCAGAGAACAAAAATTTTAGCAATTGAGTTTTTTATTCGACCAAGGGTTGTTCATTTGTTTGAAAGGTGAAAGGTATTCAGATTGTTGGGATATAAGGTTGAATGTTTCCAAAGTCTACTGATGATTAGGGTAGTTCCTATGAAATGTCGACATATAGATAGCTGGGAAACATAGAAAACAAGCTGTTTATAATTTTTTATTAGTATCAATGTTGGAAGCTAAAAGAGTGAATAAAAAACTCAACGGTTTTCATAAAATACAAATAATATACAACCAGGGGCCAGATTCCGCAACGATGATTTTTTTTTACAAGTGAACACTCAATGTTAAATTCACCGACAGGCGTAGTGTTCAGTTTTCAATAAAAAGCGATTCCGTAAAAATCAATCAATTTTATTGTGCTGAATGTGTTCGTAAAGGCAGAATGATAAGCTGAATGCTCAAATCTGCTGCCACGCAAGTTGTCTGATGTAAATTTTAATTTACATAATATTTGTGTTTATTTTTTCAGCTTCAAAATATTTTACAACAATCAAAACTCACCGCAGAGTTCACAGTAATAGTCAAAATTATACATTCTCACCATTGCGGACACAAAAATTAAAAGTGATCACTAAAATTAGTGAACATTTATAAATTCATCGTTACGGAATTTAGCCCCAGGTGAGAATAGTATATTATTATGTAAATTATTGTAATATTTTAGATAAGTATTTAAAAAAAATTACTTAAATATAGAACCTGAAGATTAACCGTAAAGTTTCGAAATATATAGATAAAAATAAGTGAAGTTTTATTTCATATTGAGTCAAAAAGGCAATAAGGAGGTATATTTTGCATCAATGGAGATATATTTTGCATCAATTTGCTGCACACATTTAGTACCTAATATATAGGGTCACATGGCGATTGACAATAAACGTTTAACCCCTTCCCCCCCTCCACCACTTATAATGAAATTCACATGTGAGCCTCTGTCGGACCTTGTAATATATGAAAAAAATTTGATTTTGTTGTACAGTGTTATCAATGCAGCACAAGCACCGTGGAACATTGTGGGAAAATATTGTGGAAGCACGTTCGGGACGCCAACTTTCTGCTTCTAGTAAGACCCTTATTTTTCTGACTAATTAATGATTTGGTCTAAAGCATCATTAACCCTGCCAAGATAAGTTACGTTTATTAAACTTATGCCCTTTCAGTTATGTACTACAATTTGACATCGCAAATGCAAACAAATGGAAAAAAATGGTGAGTCAACAAGCAGAAATACTTACAATCAATATGTAAACAACTTTTCTGTCAGCTGTTGTCAAACGTTAAATGCAGTGGCAATATTAATATATGCGTTACTCTGTTCTATCGTTACTACGATGAATTTTGCTCTGACGAGATTAGGGATCTTGTTCCCGAAACTCGCACATTTTTACGTAGCACGCGCTCATTGTCTAGAGCTCATCCATTTGTGGTCGATTGCCCGGGGAATCTCACTACGCATTACAGAGAGAAATCGTTTTTCAGCCGAACGCTTCGTCTGTGGAATAAGTTGCCTGCAGACGTGTTTCCTGTCTGTTATAACGTTGGAAAGTGCAAGTCAAATGTTCACAAACACTAATCCCTCTTTCCCCCTCCTCATAACTTATTTTCCTAGATCAGGTACAATGCACTGATACAGTACCCTGAGTACTGGTCCAAGCTAAAAAAAAAAGTATGTATGAACACTTACAGCCAGTTCACCGATGTCGAAAAGATACGTGCATTCGCATTCTAGGCGAAAGAAAATTGATTTGGGTTTTTTCTAACTTTATTCTATGCGAACGATGTGTCAAAATTCAATTAAAATACAGAAGTTTATGCGAACGAACAATAGTGACATAGACAAACCCAAATTGATTCAAATGTGTGAATGAGTGACTAGCTTTCTTTCGCATACATTTTCATTCGATATCGTCGAACAGGCTGTTAAAAAAAACTTTTAATTAACTGATAATTGAATTAATTAAAAAGTGTTTGTATGAACAGCATATTACTTTTTAATAGAAATCGTCAGCTTTTCTATGGGCCGCAGAAGCTTAAAGCTTTCAAATAAGCGAAAACCAAATGACAAACAGAAAAACTTCACTTTTACACATGAAGATGAAGGCAGCTTCGTGTTATTTAATAGTGCTATAGAAATATTTATAGATTTTTATCGTTAGGATAAGGTTAAAAAGAAAAAACGAAAATATTAAAGACAGAACTTTAAAATATAGCTCTACTAACGAAACCAATTTAAATTCTTCACTGCAAAAAGCATATCTGTGTTTCCGTGTTCATGTGTTTGTACATCAAAATGCTTTTTATTTGCATCTGTTTGTGCAGACAAATGTGCACGTACATGTTTATGTGAGCAGCATTTGTTACACCAATTGCAGCATTTGCAATTAACTTGTTTTTTCCCCCACTTGATTCATGCTTTATTTTTGCATGTACATTTTCTAAATTTCCAAAGGCAAAAAACCAAACTGGAATGGAGTATGCAAATAAATTGCAAAAAATATTTTCTTTTCGTCTGCAACTGTTGAAAAATAGTTGTACGAATAATCTTTATTTCATACAAAATGTCTGTTTGCCTCCTGCGTTTCCTCTGCCGAGGATGCTCTCATGGAACAATTTTAATTTCAATTCTTTTAACAGTTTTGCAATTTTCGTATAATTTTCAATGTTTATTTTTGTTTCGTATATTGTTGTTTTTTTTTTTTTTTTTTATCTTCCTCCAGTATTTTGCTTTCAATTTTGTATAGTGCTTTCATTTAACCATCATTTGTTAGGCAATTGTTACGAACTTTATGTCTTTACGTACACACATACGCACACACATATACATATGTATATATCTTGTGTTTATGCTCGTACGGAATGATTTGGTGCAACCAATCGACCCACAAACCCAGTTATAAACTTCAGTATGTAAATCGTATTAAACGCAATAGAAGAGATATACAAATTTAAGAACAAATACAGAAAAAAAAACAAAAATTATTTACTTCAGAAATTGGAAAATAAAAATATTTGATATAAGGTATAAACAATTTTTTAATTTTACTAGCGCAAAAGACAGATGACAATACACAAAATACACAGAAAAACATTTTTTTTCATGTTCAATAAGGAAATTCATTGAATCAATGAATAAGTTGTTTGAATGCGGACCTGTAAAGGAATTCGTGGATTCATACAAAAGTTTAGTAAAAATAAGAATAAGATCGAAATCAATAAAAAAATCCATAAGATCGAAAACAAAAATTTTTTTAAACAACAACAAAATACGATGTGTTATTTTTTTATAGTTATATATCGGGTGGTTAAATTTCAAGGGCCGATGTTGAATGTGAACCACACCTAAACGCCAAGTTTTTTTTCCAAATTTTATTTGACATTTCTCTATTTAAGACTTATTCAATTTGAACCATGGAGAGACACGCAATCCAACAACGTGTTCAAGTTATCCAGACTTATTATGAAAATGATGATCAATTTTCGAAGAATATCATCTTCAGTGATGAGGCACATTTTCACCTCAGTGGATTCGTCAATAAACAGAATTGCCGCATTTGGGCGAATGAGAATCCAAGAGTGACTGTCGAAAAACCAATGCACCCACAAAGAGTGACTGTTTGGTGCGGTTTATGTGCTGGCGGCATCATAGGGCCGTATTTTTTCCAAAATGAGGCCGGTCAGGCAGTTACTGTGAATGGTGTTCGCTATCGTGAGATGATAACGAACTTTTTATGGCCCGAATTGGAAGCTATGGATGTAGACGATATGTGGTTTCAGCAGGACGGTGCCACTTGCCACACAGCTAACAAAACAATTGCTCTTTTGCGCAACAAATTCAATGGCCGTGTTATCTCACGTAATGGCGATGTCAATTGGCCGCCAAGATCATGTGATTTGACACCGTTGGACTTTTTTCTTTGGGGTTATTTGAAAGAAAAGGTGTATGTCGATAAGCCAGCAACAATTCAACGTCTAAAGGATGAGATAATTCGGCACATTAACGGCATAGAACCTCCATTATGCCTCAGGGTCATCGAAAATTTGGACCATCGGATGGAGGTATGCCGCCGTGGTGGCGGTGCCCATTTGGCCGATATTTTGTTCTATACATAATTGAGTAATACCAATATATCATAATAAAATAAAATTACAATAATTTCCTAAATAGTTTGTGTTTTATTCAAAATCAACATCGACCCTTTATATGCATACAATTTATTTTTTCAGACAAAAATTTTGTTGATTTTATTTTTACTATAATTTTTTCTGTGTATGTAGAAAAGAAAAAAATTTATAATAGGAAAACTTCTCTAAGTTTTGAACCATTATCCTCCACTCGTATTAATGGGTCAAAAGTGCCCAAATGGTTTTTATTTCTTATTTGTCGTAATGCGCTAACTATTACTGCATACTTTTTCTTACTTTTAAATTAAATTTAAAATAAATTAGCCGGTCAAAAAACTTTCTCCCTAAAAAATTCCTATTATGAATAACAAGTGTTCACGTAAAATTTGAATTTACCTCTAAGTGAAAAATGCTATCGTGAATCTCACGTGAACAATCCTGCAAAGTAAAATACATATTGCATACATTCAAATAAAAATAAGTTTTGTGGGGTTTTTAAAAATTACAAAAATATATAGAATAAACAAAATTATGAAATAATTCATATAACACCAAATCAAAAACATAATTTTATTTTTCTCTCTGGAAGATTACGAAACCAGATTTTATTTGATAAAATTAAATTAGTGCTCAAGTTTTGATACAACAGATTTAGCTGCAGAACAAAAAGGAAACTCGTAACAAATACAACAGTCGAATGCCTGTTCGCTCTATTTCTAAATTATATTATTATTCTATTTTGACATGAATTATGTAGCACATGAGGTTTTAATACTTTTGTATGTTTTTAGTTTTATTTACGAATGGGGAATTCAACAAAGCCAATGAAATAAAACAAATAAATGGTATTTAATGAAAGTGTTTGCAATACAAAAACATATTTGATAATATTAAAAAAATACTAAACAATTTTTCAAATTCTTTCACAAAGGCTTTTCTCATTTAGAAATGAAATGAAAAGCCTCAAAGCTCCACTCGACTCAAATTCTTAAATTCTCTCGTTGCGAACTCAAAAAACAATACTGTTTTTGTATCTGTAATTTTTTTTTTTTTTACTTGTTAGATTCATATAAAGAAGAAATGGGATTTGTTTTTTAAGTTTTTCATATATGTATATTATATACATATACATATATGTTTTTGTTGCTTTTTTGAAATTATATTAGTAATGAAATTCTTCTTTAATTGAACATAGGGTGTCCAAAGTTGGGCTACTATTTTAAAAAACAAAAACGATCATTTGTTTATCGGGTTGTAGTTTAAGTTTTTGTTTCCTTTAGTTTTTCTTAAGAAGGATTTTTTACAATACAAATTTGTTGTGATCAATCATTTTTGATTGAAGAGAACAAGAACAATAATAATCAAATCTTTAGCTGGGGGACAAACTAGCTGTTTCGTAGCCGCTTTATGGTTGTTTTTTCCACAATTCTGTGTGTTTCTCACAAATTGCTGCGCGCAAACGGAGCATAACTTCATGGTAGTAATCCTTATTGATAGTACGACCTGGTGGCAGGAATTTATGATGCAACATGACATTGCAGTCAAATAAAAAAGAGAGAAAAACCTTCACATTTGACCGAACTTGACATGCTTTTTTCGGCCTTGGCTCTTCTGGACGCTTTCATTGGGATGATTGGGATTCGGTTTCAATGTCATAGCTATACACCCTTGATTCGTCACCAGTTATGGGTTTTTTAAGGAAATGTGGATTGACGATGCTCAACAGCTTCTGAGCGATGTCCATGCTATATTACAAAATTGAGAATAAAATATTATTTGGCTTGAAAAAGCTATCCGAAGGAGAGCGAAATATTGTTGGATAATAAAATAATAAAAAAAACAAAACACAATTAAATAAGAAAAGACCTTAAGCTGAAGAAATTATATAATATACCAAATACTAATATCCATTCAATACAGAGTCAATATCACCTTCTAAACTGCAAGCTTTTGCCTGCTTTTTGCGTATAAAAAGCGCCATTTTAGTAAATTTTCAAAACTACAGCGCTGAAGTGAAAAACTGCGTATTTTAGAGTATTAAAAAGCGCTTTAGAGCATTAAAAGGGGCTAAATTGACAACAACCCAGCGACAAAAGATTCCATTACTGAGCGATGATCAGATGCACGTTCATTACATACATTTTCAAATACATTGCCGCGTTTGTGGACGAAGCGCTTACGACCTCCACACAAAGTAAGTGCGATAGTGAAGTGTTCATGCAACGAACACATAAGCTTATTACTTCTTAGCATACATTGTAACTTAGCGGTAGGCAGGTCGAATACAATATCGTAGACATTGTAATTCGGCAAAACAGGTAGCACAACAATTGATATTAGCCTTTGATTTAAAAAAACCCCACAAACAAAATCTAAAGGTTAATTTATTAAATTATTGTTGATCTTTATAATTTTTATATAATCTCTCGCACACAACCAATTGGTATCAAACTTTAAACAATCAAAAATACAACACCAATCTCTATATCAAACATCATACAAGCCAGCTAAATAGGCTGGAGATAGTAAAATTTTTAAGAATCCGTCTCGGACATACTAAACATACTCATGGTACTCTATTAAACATACATAACATACCGAAATGCAGTTGCAATATACCTCGGCCCACAACCCCCGAACATTTTCTATCACACTGTCCAGATTTAAACTTCTGTAGACAAAAGATTTTCTGTAACAAAAATCCACTTTCTCCTATTTTAAATCCAACGGTAGAAAATATCCAGCTTATTATCAAATTTCTTAGGGAATCTAATATTTATAACTTTATTTAAACAGCCTTAACAAAATAACAATACTCAAATCGAGCTTAAGGCCTGAGTCGCTATAGCTCTTCTTCCTAATAATTAGCTTATAAATTTTAATTTTAAGTTAATTTATAATAAATAAATATATTAAATTTTTGGTTTGTACATTTCTACAATAGATCTAAAGGTGTTAAATTGTATTAATATAGTTTACTGCATTTTAAATTAGCAGTAAAAAGGTCGAACACAACCTTGCATACATTGTAAGCCCGCAATAAGCAGCTCAACTAATGATATATGCCTTTAATTTCAAAAAACCCTTCAAAAATAATATAAAGGTATTAAATCGCATGATATTGGTATTTATGGTATGTTGTAAGCTAGCAGTAGGCAGGTCGAACCTGTAACGAAGTTTCTCGTCGCTACATGCATTTTTATGAATTATTTACTTTACCTTTTGAATGAATTATACTACTTTTATATTCTTATTATTATCTTTATATTCTTATGATTATTATTTTAATACTTTATAAATATATACATTAAGCAGCACGCTCTTATGATCTTATATACTTTTTCATCTCAATTATTGTAAGAGCAAATGGTTAAGAGAAACGAAACAAGAGAAGTGTAATGTGTTTAAATGCGCTCTCTCACACTACTACACAGCATTGATCAACTAGTGTGTGTAGTACTATATGCTGGCGTGACTAGCACTACACCGACAGTTGGCTTTGATTCTTGGTGGTCGGACACATGGCCAACTCAGTGTAGTGGTAGAGGGTTCTACTGGTTTTTATAGCCATAGTTCCCAGACCAATTAATAAGTAGTAGTGGTAGAGGGTGGCTACTGGTTATTACAGCCATAGCACCCAGACCAAGTTGTAGTAGTGCAGGGGGAACCTACAGGTTTTTATAGCCTTAGGTCCCAGGCTTAGGATTTACTAAAACACTAACGATTCATTAGCCAACCAGCAAGCCATACACTCGTCGCACGGGTAATCCACGACACTGGTGTTCCGGTCATTTTCTTTAAAATCTCGCGCGGACTGGTTCATTTTCTTAACCATTTCTTTATTCTGCATTTGTTGAATTTATTTAATTTTAATCAAATAAATTGGGAAACAAAATATTTCAACGTGTTTTTTTCTATGCCTGGCCAAACCCGGCGAGCTACTCCAGCATTTATCCCTGATAAACCCATTCTCGCTTAGATTGTGAGCAGCAATATGCAGCCCAATTATTGCTAAACATCTTTAATTTCAAAAACCCCTTCAAAAATAATGCAGAAGTATTAAATGGCAATGATCTTGGTGTATATATAGTATAATATGTTGTAAGTTAGAAGTAGGTAGGTCAAATACCATCTCGCATACATTGCAATACGGCAATAAACAGCTTAACTATTGCTATACGCCTTTAATTACAAAAAAAAAAACCCGTTCAAAAATACCCTAAAGGTATTAAATCGCATGATCTTGGTATTTATATAGTTTACTACGCAGTTGGCAGATCGAGTACAATCTCGCATACATTGTAAGTCGGCAATAGGTAACTCAACTATTGCCCTTCACCTTTGATTTTAAAAAACTCCTACAAAAGGTACTAAATGGCATGATCTTGATATTTATTTTTATCGTTGACTCTGCCCCCTGAAATATAAAGCGATTTTCGAACTTTTCTTTCAAGAGCTCAATTTCAAGGTGCATTAACGGTGGCATCACTAAAACAAAATTACAACAATACAACAAAAATAGGCGTGTGGTAAGCTATATTTATCAAAAACATTTGTAACTTTTTTCACAATTATAAACTATGAATATACCTTTTCATAATTATAAATTATTCTTATTTGAATTATTTTTATGTTCACAAAATAATTTTTATATGTTTAATTCAGATTAAAGCACTAAATTCACTTTCAAAAATGTAAACAATACATTTGACGTAAATAGCTTACTATATTGCCAGTAGCAAAAAATTGTCACATGCCGTAGCGCTGCCACCTTTTAGATGTTAATGCACCTTGCTCAGTTTTTTCTCTTACTGCTTGAGAAGAAGCATCACTCTGTTGAAAGCACATATTCTCTCCGTTTACCTCATACATTTACCACCACAAGAAGCTGCGAATCATCTTCCCCTACTAATTTTTATTGGCAGCTGATACCTTCATTTTGCACACCCTATTTTATTTTATTGATGTGGTTGTTGGCAAATGTAACCCTTCTTTTTAAACTATTTTTTTTTTTTTATTATTCTTATATGCAACTATAACTTGTTAAAAACGAAAAATAAATGAATGAATGAGTGAGATGCACTGTTATATTGTGTATGTATAAAACAAGCAGAATCTGCAAAAAAAAAAAGAAAAAAGAAGAAGAAATAATATAAAAGAGGTCATTGTGCGCTCTAATAGTATAACAAGAGGGCGAAATGGCAAAAAGCCTGCTTCTGCTTCACTGCCTACAAACTAAGCCAACAAACGACTGTTCAACTGCATCTGCTGACGCTGCTGCAGCTAAAATAGCAAACATTAGGAAAAAAAAAAAAACAAACTAAACTAAAATAATGGCAACATTTAACTGGCAACTAAATACGAGCTGTATATGTTGCATGTACGAGTACAAATTTATATTGTGACACATGTTCAACAATTGTTTTTGTTTTTATCTATTCGCAATTTTATGTCGTTTGCTTATTTTTTTTATTCTAAACTTGTATGTTGTAATTCCTATACAACATCGACATTCACATGCACAAAACTACAACTATAATTGTAGACATGTATTTCTGTGTTTTGTGTTCATGCGGGTGAGCTGTTTTCCGTTTTTTTTGTTTTATTTTTCGTAATTCACATGTTGGTTCTGCTGCTATTTTTAACATTCTATCATCATCTTTACCACATAACTGACAATGCAATTATGTGGGATGCAGCCAATAAAAGTGAGAATCATTCAAATGGACAAAATCTTTATTAGGGTGCTGCATACCCCTCCGTTAGGTTTTCGCAAGTTTTTTTACATTTCACCTGCAATTTTTCTAAACACGTTTATTTTCTAAAAAAATAAGCAAGCAGCTTTTTGAACTGAATTCGAATTAACTTTTTAATAAACGATAATTGTGCTTTTATGCCAATTACATATTTCTTAGCACAAAATTGACTTACGTGGCAAAAAATATCGAAACCCCAGCACGGCTTAATTTTTAAACTGCCTTGTTTATAAGAAATATTTTGGATCCACCTTTCATCAACACTACCTGAGACATTATTGGATATAAGCGGTGATCATTCGATTTTGCACTGACAGTTAGGTAGCACTAAAAGCGCTAGGATTTATAACCAAACGTTAGCTACCAACTCTATAACTATATATTACATTGAAAAGTCTATCGAAACTTGGTGCAAAATTTCACATACGATTTTACATTTTATTACGCCACATTCCAAATTAAATGAACAGTTTATTTCTTTCTTACAAAACCCTTTCCGTACATCTTTAATAAAAATTTAACTTTAAATATTAAAAAAAAACTCTTTAAAGAAATTTTAATTATCTATTGTACCAAAAATGAAGAAAATTTTCTCTATTATTGAAAATTCAATATTATTAAAACAAATTGAAAAATTCTTAATCTCCATAAAACGTGCTGGAGGAAGAAGTTAAAATTGTCTCGTTGTTGGCGTTCTATGGCAGGCTTTTTCTATTAAATACATAAATATAATGTTATTGTTATACCTAAAGAAGAGAATGCTGGTGGCAGTTAACTTTTATAGCGCTGATGCTACAGCAATTCCTTTGTAAACAAAAAGTGTAGACAAACACTGCGACATGTTTACGGCGTGTATTGAAAGAGAACTACACAGTTTAGGGAAATTTAATTATTTATTGAATGAGCAAATATAATAAGATAATTTATTTCATTGTCCATGACCATACTATTTAATAAATTAATTGTGGGTATTAAGAATTTTAATTGTTTATTGAGGCAGACATCATTTGTGTTCATGCACATTATTTAGCTTAAGATGTTAAACATAAAAAAAGAAAACAATTTTGTCAAGTAAAACCTAGAAAAGTTAAAATTGTATTGAACAAAAAATTACTCAACATTGTACTTAAGATGCTGCGGCATTGGGAGTACTCAACGCCCGATTCCTGTGTATGGAATTTAAGCGTAACTTTCAGCAAAATTCTAAATTTTCGGCAAGCAGTGTCACAAGTAAATCTTAATTTATTGATTTTTTGTTAAACTTTATCATTTTAAATCAGATTTTTGGTTTTTGTACATTTGTACACGTGTTATACTTCAAGTTTTTCCTTTAATGGCCTGTTCATACAAGACGAGTCACTCAATGATTTTGTTAGAATGAGCTTCAAAATTTGTTTTGCGTTTTTATGAAGTATGTGCCACACTGACATGAGTAGAAACGTAAGAGTTGAAATTTTGGTATACATTTTGTGATTTTTATAACACAATTTCAAATATTATAACTGTCAAGGCCAAACAATTGGAAAAACTGGTCGTGCGCAAACAAATGCATATCCATCGCTATTAAATAAGGTTCAACATTAATACTACCTGCCGAAAACCATTAGAGGACACACCACCCAGCACCAGTTTTAAAGTTGCTGTTGTAACGCCAACAACATCAGCGGAAACAATCCAGAAACCACAAAACAAATATATTTACACCTAATTATTCAAACATTATTACAATTGATACATCATCACCAAATACAGAAGCATGTAAATATGACACACAGCATGTAAATATGGCAACAGATCCTCGGGAAGCTGTTAGTCCTTGAAAAAACCACGCCAGGCAATTATCCAGGATACTAACACCCCCTTCCTGCGTTTTAGGTTTCAGCAACAGCCAGGACATTTCAGCCAAGGTAGGCACCTCAACCTGATCAGTCCGGGTTGAAATGCAAGGGGTCATGCTGATCCCTGTTCTGCCAATTTATACCCTTGTTAAGGGTTTCAGAAGCCAACACAAGATAAGTAATGCGGCTTTCTAGAGTTTTATTTGCTACAACAAACGAGGGATCCTTTCGCTTCTATACCCGAATAACAGAGTGCCCTAGTTAGGAATACGCCAAAGTAAAACCTGTTCCCTTGGGGGGGTTATGGGCAAACAACTAGAAGCAGCAATTTAAAAAAAAAAATGCAGAGGCGGCAAAAATGCAAGCAGAAGCTGCGAAACTTCAGTCGGAAGCCTCCACAACTCAAGCCGATGGAACAAAACAGCAATCAGTGGCCTTGACTGAAATACACAGAAAAAAATAGATGCCATATTGATAAAAAAAAATTGCACTATTTTTATCAAATTTCCTGTGAAAAAGATTTTTTGCCGGATTGATAATTCAAATTAAAAAGTAGAAATAGCTTTTTCACTTAAAAGCAAAAATTATTGAGTTGAAAAAAATTGTTGTTAATATGTAAAATATACTTAACAAAAAAAATTGTTAAAGAAACAACCACTCTTCACTGTTATATGACAACCTTTTAAATTTATTTATTGAATAACAATCAATAATCTGGAAAACTTTTTATTAATTGCATTTTATTAAGAGATATTTGCAAAAATTCATTATTAATAATAATTTAATTAAGTCAAAGCAAATTTTATTAAATTGATGGTTTTTTACTAATAATATAACTTTATTGAAAAAAAATCTCATATATTTTTTTCTGTGTACCAAGCTCGACAAAAGTTATATATATAAGTTTTAGTTGACATCTTAAAACATCTTAAAGACGAAGAGTGATATGTTCTTGTTTTGATGTACAATGTTTATTACTTTTTTAAAATTCTATATTATTTCTTTTTAGTTTTTGATATTTTTGAACTTAAAAACTGGAACTACTTACTTATATATTGTACATTTCCGAGGATCTCCCTAATAAAATATAACTAATTTTCAAAACATTATGAACAAGAATTTTTTATTAAAGTTAAAATAGGATAATACAAAAGGAAGAAAAATAATAAAATAAAAGTAATTACAACACAACAAGTGTTGGAGAGAAGCAATATATCAGCCTAAATTGCGAGAAATCTCGTCTCTTATAGATCTTGCCAAGCCTGCATCTTCCAAAGGCAGAGTCATGTTGGTTTCGTCTGCATGTAATAGATTTTTATTTATTTAAGGGTTAAATTTTATTTTATTTTATTATTTTTTTTTTTTTGTTAAAAAATTATTATTTTGTATGGAAAAAAAATTAACTTAGAATTTTGTCACATATGGTGGCAATAATAAAAATTGATAATAATAAAACTGTAAAGCGGCCCATACATGTTTCAACTCAGTTGGCAACTCAGTCGGTTGTTGTCCAAATCAAAGCGTGTATGGCTTTGTCAGTTGATTAGTTTGGCAGTTGTCGAATTGAAAGACTTGCTAGTCAACTTGAAAAAATCAAAACATTTTAATTTTTCTTCAAGTTCACTAGCAAGTCTTTCAATTTGATTGTGTTGTGTGTGTTCAAGTCTCTTGATCAGGTCTTGAAATTTATATTTGCAGTGTTTTTGAAAAGAGAACATTATATATTTTTAAAATTGTCTATAGTTTCATTGAATTTAATTGTTGAATGAAAATCGTTCAATTCAGTTTATGAAGTATGTGGGCAATAATCAATTTAGTTGAAAGACTTCACAATAAATAATTCCATAAGTAGAAATAAATAGTATAAATCATATTGACCCAAAAATATTGAAAATATTATAATTATTTAATGATTTTATTTTTATTCACAATTGAATTGAAACGTGTATGGGCCGCTTAACTTAACAAGAAAAGAGCTAGACGAATCGTTAAAAAAAACTCATTTCCTTACGTACTCGTATAACTAACACTCGTACGCTTTCTATGAACAGGCCATAAGTTCCTTAACACGGATTTTTTTACAATACAAATTTGCTGTTATAAATAATTTTGGGTAAAGAAGACCAGCAGAAATCATCAAACCGTTCTAGATGGGGAACCGCTACTCATGAGCACCCATTTTCGGATTTGAAATCGAGTCGAGAGGCAAGAAATATTAAAAATATTAAAAAAAGCTTAAAACCCAAAATGTAATAAGAGATTTATGCATATAATGGAACTATGGGAAATTAAAAAAACAAAAACACATAAAATTCAGAAAAATGCATGAAATATTTATTTGGATCTATAGTTGGGTCGATATAATTTAATGTTTGAAGATTATTTCATGCAAATGTTGGCCGCGGCTGCGCCTCAAAAGGTCCATCCGCTTAGTCCAATTTTGGCATACTCTTTCCAACATTTCGGCCGGTATCTCACGAATAATGTTGGCAATGTTGGCTTCCAGTGCGTCAATCGAAGCGGGCTTGTCGCTATAGACATTAGCCTTAACATAGCCCCACAAAAAATAGTCTAGAGGCGTTAAATCGCACGATCTGGGCGGCCAATTGACTGGTCCCAAGCGTGAAACAAACTGTTCACCGAACTCGCCTCTCAATTGGTCCATTGTTTCGCGTGCTGTGTGCCATGTGGCACCGTCTTGTTGAAACCACATGTCATGCAAGTCAAGTTCTTCCATTTTGGGCAAAAAAAAAGTTTGTTATCATCGCACGGTAGCGCTCACCATTCACAGTAACGTTGTGATTCGCATCATCTTTGAAGAAATACGGCCCAATGATGCCGCCAGCCCATAATCCGCACCAAACGGTTGTTTTTTGTGGATGCATTGGTAGCTCTTGCAATGCTTCTGGCTGCTCTTCACTCCAAATACGGCAGTTTTGCTTGTTCACGTATCCATTCAACCAGAAATGAGCCTCGTCGCTGAACACAATTCTTCGATAAAAAAGTGGATCTTCATCTAACTTTTCAAGAGCCCATTCACCAAAAATTTGGCGTTGTGGTAGGTCGTTTGGCTTCAATTCTTGCACCAGCTGTATCTTATAAGGCTTCACACCCAAATCCTTCCGCAAAATTTTCCACGTAGTGGAGTAACAGAGGCCCAATTGCTGCGAACGGCGCCGAATCGATAATTCACGGTCATCACCAACACTGGCCGATACGGCTGCGATATTTTCTTCAGTTCGCACTCTACGTAAGCGTGTTGGTGGTTTAATGTCCAACAATGTAAATTTGGTGCGAAATTTTTTTACAATAGCCTGAATAGAAGTCTCAGTAGGTCGATTAAACTGACCATAAAATGGAAGAAGCGCGCGATGAACTTTCTTAACAGAGCACGCATTTTGGTAATAAAATTCAATAATTTGCAAGCGTTGTTCGTTCGTAAGACGATTCATGATTAAATTATAGACCAAACTGAAGATGTTTGACAGTGACAGAAGATACAAAACGTGCGTGAGCTGTCAAAACTAGTGTTGCCAAAAAGATAATAGCAAAAAAATCACTCGTTATAATTTAAATGGACAAATTGTTTCCTGTTGCAGAGATAGCTCTTCTCTACCTTGAATACCGTATCTGTTCAATTTCCGCAGCATTATTTCGTGATCTACTAGATCAAAAGCTGAAGTAAAATCAATAATAGTCTGGCACCTCCTCTAGAACCTCCATCAAGCCCAGTACACATGTACTGAATGACATTCAAAACAGCATCTCTTTCGAAAGCCAAATTGATTCGTGTATAAAAAAGTATTTTCCTCAATGCAACGTAAAAGTTTATCATAAAGTATTTCAAAAGTTTTATCAGTTGACGAAAGAACAGCAATTTGGCAATATGCTGCTGCATTTACTTGCTTTAGACTAAGGACTATTTTATGCACCTTATTTGTTGTTGATATAATTAGTTGTACAAAATTTTTGTCTGATTTGCTTTAAACTTTCGCTTTCAAACATTTTATTCATTGATTTAGCAAATTTTCTTATTGAATATGATAACGATTATTCTTTTTTCTGTCGGTGTTCTACGCTCACTGGATCTTCCTATTTACTACGAGTACTTGTTATTTGCATATAAATTGTGTGTAAATATCAGCAAACACACAGACATATTGCTGAAAGACTTAAAACTTTTTCTAAAACAATAGGCTATTGCAAAGCACCATTATTTGGATAATGTTCAAATGTATTCTGAGTTTGTGGAAATTGTTTTTGATATTCTGGTTGAAATTTTCAATTAGTAAATAAAAGTTAGTGAAAAAGTTCAGTAAACCCGATTTTAAATGCAAATTTTTAACTATTTATGAAGTTTGTCATTCCTTAATGCCAGCAGCTTGCATAGACATCAATGATATTTCTGTACACATACAGAACTATGAGCCACATAATATTCATTTTATTTAACTTGTTTTTCACAGTTTGTGATTTATATTACATTTGAGAAAATTATGGTTTTTATTATGACAGCACTTTATTTCTTTCATAGTTTTTTTTTTCTTTATTTTATTTTTATTAAATTTATGGCATTTAAGTTTTATGTATGACTGAACAGTGGTGGGCAAATGAAAGCAAAAAAAATGTTTACAGTAAACAATTCAGTATTGTTCATCAGCCAAGCTAACCCAAATTTTTAACAAAGAAAATTATTTTTGTATGATATAGAAAAAAAATTTATTACTTATTATGATAAAAATTTATATCCGACTTAATATCTTTTTTTTTTTTTTTTTTTTTCTTTTTTTGTTTACTTTATTAATTGCAATCTATCTAATGACAATAAGCAATATTTTTGGAACATTTTTAATATAAAATAATTTGACGTTAAGTAGAATTACATCAGCATGTAACGCTATTATTTAAAATTAAATAAAAAATCCAATTATATATGTAAGTCTAAAAATAAAATAATTTTAATGATATTTGTATAAAATTATTTCCTAAAATGTAAATGGGAGATCAAGCACGTGACGTCTCTTCAGCCTTTTTGTTTCTGAACTGTCATCCAATAGACAAATAGCCAATATGTTTTGGTGATTACTAAGCCTATGTAAATATTTTTCAGAAAATCGTTTTATTTCATCCCTTATCTTAGGTATGTTGAGATCATTGTGTATTATATCATTTGTTACAAACCATGGTGAATCAAGTATAGGACGCAAAGTTTTTGATTGGAACCTTTGTATTATTTCGATGTTTGAAGTTTTTGCTGTTCCCCATAGATGGATACCGTATGTCCAGATGGGTTTTAAAATTTCTTTGTATATATAATAAAATTTTATTTTCAATACTTAGCTTAGATGTTGGACGCAAAAGCCAGTACAATTTTTTTAATTTAAAATCTGACAGCTATATTTTTAAAAAATATTTTTCGCTTAATACAAATTTATTTGACAAAATTTAGAAAAAGTTTTTGTGGTTGGATTCAGTTTATTAGTTATTTATAATTACCAGAACACTTGAGCTATTAGAATGGCAGTGGACTTCGAACGAGAAAGCACTAGATTGTAATTGAAATAAGAGAAAATTGGATATAACGAAAATACACTCTGTGTGTATAACTTTTCCCACCAGATGTAAATCTAAGATAAAGCTCAACGTCACTAGTAAAAATTTATGTAATTCTAAAGAAAAATCTCAAAAAGTTTCATTAGATAATATAATTTTAAGAGGAGATAGAAATCTTTTGCCTTTGTATCCGCCTAATATAGATTTTACATAATATTCTACATAAAATCTTATATTCTACATAAAACATCTCGGGCCATATCCCAAAAAAATTCTTACTTGAGTTTTAATGCATACTTTAGTTACCAAACACATTAACACTACCATACATTTGTTAATAATTTTTATGCAAAAATAGTACGTTTACTTTTAAATGTAGTACGGAATTTAATTGGTTTGTTGTGACGACGCCGTTAGGCTCAGTTGTAACTTTTTGAATAGTGATGAATAAAAACTAATATTCGAAAACCGAAAAACAAATTTAAAAAATAAAAAATGATTATTATTGCATAAAATAACATATTTTTGACAAACAGTTCTTCGATTTACCTTCTTAATAAATAATGAATATATAATATGTAGTATATTAATGAAACTGAGAAGAAGTAATAGGGGTACTTATCTATCAAAATTGTTATTATTCGAATAACGATTTTCATTGTATTCGTTTGATTGAAAGTGCATCACTAATATAATTTTTATTTATATTTTTCTTTCAAAATTAATATTTTCAGTTTATATAAAATGTAATTTTTCAATCAATTTATATAATAAAAATTATAATATCTTTTGTTTTTAAATCTTCCCAATATTGTGTTTTTCAAGAAAAATTATAATCGGCAAGTCAAATGTCGTTTTAACGTATAGTTAAAGTGTACTCAATTCAACTTTAAACGAATGGTAAGCAATTGTTTTTGCATACAATGTTAGGAAATTGGTCTTAACAATTTCTTACCAAGCTTTGTTAAGTTTTTTTGCATACGGCCGCTAATATATTAATTAAGATATTTTTGACAGATCTAAACATTTGTATTACCATGTAAAGTTGCCTTAAATACAACACATACACATATTTCATTTGTTAGTGTTAGTGACAAATTAATAGCCGTATTACTCCTAAAATACTGAACCGAGCAAAACGAAATTAAACTCGTTCACATCTGTGCAGAAAGAACTTTAAATATATAATTTATCGAAATTGTCGGTACCATAGTACGGCTACAAAAGGGATTTTAAAAAAGGTGTTTGCCTTTTAATTATATATGTAAATGATTACTTTTATAAATAGAATCCTTATTTATATACGAACTTAATTGTTACATATCATTTTAAACTTATTCATATACAGATTGTTAATCAAATATATTAAAACGTTTTGTCAAATGTTCCTACAAAATTAAGGCAACATATACTCGTATAAACCAAGTTTCCCATATGTGAGTTTGTATTTATAATTGCAAGTAAAAAAGAGTTTGAAACTGTAAGAAATGCAGTAACAAAAAAATGGAAATTATTTCAAAACAAGCATAAATGTAGGTCATCACAAAAAAAAACAAAAACTACAATTGCCTTTAACTTTTGTATGTTGTTTTGTGTGTAAGTTGGTCTGTGCTAACCAAATTTATCGATACCTTGGCTTGGTTATACTATTCAGCGAATGTACTCACACATAGCTATATACTTATATATACTCGTATACTATGTATGTGCTTTTATGTATATACCTATAGGAGTAAATATGTATTTGTTTGTGTGTGTGAGTGCAGTTTTTATATACAAAATGTTATGCTTTTAGTATATAAGGATTGGTATTGCTTTTTTCGGTGTTACTAGGACACTTTGACAGCAGTGTGCAGATATAAATTAAAAAATATACATGGAAATGCAGTATTTTCATGTATTTATGTCTGTATGCAAGTGTTTGTATGCCCGCGTTGTTGTGTTTAAGGATATAGAAATAAAAACAAACAGAGGAGAAAAAAAAAGACATTATATGCTAGAAGTTGTTTTTCCTGCATGAAACTGTTAAAGCACCGGTTAAATTGTCTTTAATGTTTTACAAATACAACTTTAGGTTAAAGGTTATTTGTGGAATTCAGTTTACATTGCAATTTGCTAAGGACTAATATTGTTTAAAATTTTATTTGAGGTTTTAATATTAATTTGAATTATAATAACAGTGAGTGCTGATGAGTAGTGTAGCGACTACGAAACAGCTAGTTGTCCCCCAAAGAATTGATTATTACTTTTCTTGTCTTCTTCAATCAAAAATTATTGATCTTAGCAAATTTGTATTGTAAAAAATCCTTTTTAAGAAAAAACTTAAGAAAGGCAAAAACTGGAACTATAACCCGTTGTACAAATGTACAAACCAAAAATTTTATTTAAAAATTATAAAAAAAAGTTCAACAAAAATTCAATTAAATTTTTGGTTCAGGTTTTTTCTTTCTTAAGTTTTTTTCTTAAGAAGGATTTTTTACAATACAAATCTGCTGTGATCAATAATTTTGATTGAAGTAGACAAGAAAAATAATAATCAAATCTTTAGCTGGGGGACAACTAGCTGTTTCGTAGTCGCTACACTACTCATCAGCACCCACTGGGATTTGAACTCGGGACAATTCAATTAACTTATAACTTTTCGTTTGCAAGTAGTACTGAAATTGGTAAACTAACAAGAATATGTATAAAAGATTAAAGTTAGGCAGGTGTTTAATAATAATGAGAAAGCATTGAAGATACAAGATGAGTAAATGCTGAAACGAAGTATTGCCTGGTGCTGACCTCTATTTGTCCATTTATTTGAAATCTCGTTCGCACTATTATCGCGAACATAGAATAAAAACCTTGATAGGATAAAAAAGATTTCTAGTTACATTTTACTTATAGCTCTTTTCACAAGTTAAGATTGAAAAAAAAAATTAATCTTTACTTAGCCTTCTTCAAGGCTACTCAAATGTTTCAACCGAGTAGTGAGATATATTTTTAATCTTCAACAGAGAGATCACGTTTCCAGTTATATTGTTAGTTGTTTGGGATCTGATTTTCAAAACTAACTGCCTGTTTATAGGACACGAGTTAGCTCACTCGCGACAAGCCAATTCATAGACGAGTACCTAAGAAATTGGGTTTATAAAACGCGACTTGATTGTGTCGTGCAACTTACGTAAATTCGCGTATATGTCAAACATTTATGATATTGTTTTGTTGCCATCATGTGAAAAAATAGTATCTGTTTACATGTAAATCATTAATTAGTGAACTTTTTTAGTTATATACATATGTACGAGATTAACTAGTTGTGAGTTCGAGTCCAACTTCAGTCAAGAAGAAGGATTATTTTTGCTGTGAAACAATAAGACCAAAGAAGAACAGAAAAAATAATTGAATACCATTAGCTGGGGTACTGAGAGATTCTTAGAACGTTCTGTTGCAATTTCCATTCCTAGTTTTCTTTTTTTTTATTACCACTTATAAACTATTTTTATTATAATTTCTTATTATTTATAGCACTTTCTACACATTTCCTCTTGACGAGCACGTTTCTTCATTCGCCGATTTTGACATTTATCGTGAGACGATTCGCGTCTTACAAACCAAAATAAATTGACAGATGTTACGTTTTTCAATACTAATCGTCAATAGTCGCGGTTTGTAAACCAAAACCAGAAAAAACTTAGAAAGTTAGCGCTTTTTATCGACGACTCGTGTCTTATAAACAGGCTGTAAATAAACTTGGTACACCTGCGTACCTTTTAGACAAAATTTGCTTTGGAAGATCGTCAAGAACCAACACTTGTCTGTGCAATTCATTCGACTACGAGTATGTTTATGACAAGATCATTTATGGTTAGAGTTGTTAGGCTATGGAATAATTATCTACTTGCCGAAGAAAGAAACTTTTGCAAAAGTATAAAAGGTTTTAAGAAAATATTACAATAATATTTTTATGTGATCTAAGGTTTTCGCTGCTGCCTAAACCTGTTTTTCTTTTTAAGCTTAGTCAAAAAAAATTGGGGTATAACTCAGCTTCTTCAAATTTAAGTGCAATAGATGGACGGGGGGCTAGTTTTAAATTTTAAAATCTTTATAGTATAAATAGCTTCACTAATATAAATAATTTTCACTATCGAGCTTAAAACACCATGAAATAAATAAATAAATAAAAATTACAAATAGCTTGTTTTCTATGTTTCCCAGCTATCTATATGTCGACATTTCATTGGAACTACTCTAATCATAAGTAGACTTTTGAAATTTAATTTAATTTAATTTTAGCAAAAGTTTGCTTCAAATGTTTTACAAAAATTGTTCACTTAAATTGTTAAAAAAAAAAATTTTACAAATATTGAATTACTTTTTTTCACAATAAAGTTCAAACTGGTTTTATTATACGTGAAAATTATTATAACTTCTTCTTGCTTTTGTGTGCAATGACCTAATTGACTGGACGGAATCTACAATAAGTAAAGTACCTGATCAAAAATTTATCAAATCTCAAATATTTAAACTTTTGTTTTTGTATTATTGAAGCACTTTAGTTTTTCTGTTAAGTAACGTAAAACGTATTACGTTATTAACTGCATTTCTAGATAAGCGATATTATTTGATTTATTTTTAACTAACTATGTCACATAATATAATAGGGCGGATTGACATTTTTTATCTTACTTTAGCAAAAGTAAGATAAAAAAATTTTTTTCAAAAACTATATATTTCTCAAGTCCCCTTTTGGCTCAATATTCAACTTTTATATATTCCAACTTTTATATACTATCTGAGTAATATGGTTCTCAAACCGCTCAAAATACGCGTTAGTTTCGGTAATCACTTCTACATTTAAGACGATTATTTTTCCTGCGAGCCGTCTGCTACTAAATCTGAACTATATGCTGGATGATCAGCCAATTTGAAGTGTATTGCACTTGGTTATAGCATAGTATCTAATGCCGTGTGAATCGATGCGTTGTCTTGAAGAAAGAGCACTTTTTTCTTGTCTAAATATGGTAATTTTTTCTTGTTTGCATTAATCAATTGATTCAATAATGCAAGATAATACTTTCTTGTGATTGTGGATCCTTTTTCAAGATAATCGATGCGTAATATTGCGTGTGCATCACACAATGCAGTGGCCACAACCTTGCCAGCCCTTTTTACTATCTTCGCCTTCATCGGAACACTTTCACTAGCATCATCGGAGCACTTTCCACCCATTGTTGTGATTGATTTTTGGTTTCAGGTGTGTGATGGAGGACCCACGTTTCAACAATAGTTGATAACCGACAAAAACCAACAGGACTACGCTTTATAATGTCCAAAAATCACTGTGAAGTGGTCTGTCGAACTCGTTTTTGTACGACGCTGAGCAAACGCGGCAGCCACCTTGCCGATAGCTTTTACATATGGAAATGTTCATGAAAAATGTTGAACACATGCACACACATGATATGTTCACCATTTCAACAATCTCACGTAACTTGACTGGGCGATCACTCATAGCGATATCGAGGATTTTCTTGATATTTTCTTCAGTAGACACTACTTTTGGCCTACCTGCTGATGGCACTTGTGCAGTGCTTGTTCGGCTGCATTTAAATTCAGCAAGGTAATATTCTACCATGTAATCTGACGCAGCAGACTCACCGTAATATTTAGCGAGCTTTTCTTTTGTCTCTTTTCAAATAATAGTGTTTAATTACTGTACGAAATTTACTTTTTGCCAGTTCCCAAGAAACACAAAAGTGGTTTACTTCAAACGACTACAACAAATAAACCAATCGATTATTTTGTTTGACAGATCGCAGTTTAAAAAATAATAATTTATTTGTTTGTACCGCCATGTAACGCTAGGCAGCTTCAATATCAATTCGCCCTCGTATGTATTGCTTATTTCTATTTAAGTTATCATTAATTTTCACCTTTTTCTGTAATTCCCTACACGTGTTTCACTCCTAAAGTATTTCTTTTTATAGGCTAAGGCTTAAGTTGAACAACAACTATTATTACCGCAATACTGAAAGCTAAAACTGATATATTACCATGACGCTAATAACAGATCCTTGCATGTTACAAGTATCGTAATATTTTTTCTTTTGCGTTGTCCTTTCTATAAACTTTTCAATTTTTTTTAAGAATATGCATTCTAAATTAATGATTTATTCATATACGCAAAGCAATACATACCTATCTATGTGTACGTGTGTAGTATCTATATGTATTTATATGTATGTAAGTAAGTTTGTTAAAGTTTTTTTTACTTGATAATTGTTATTCGTTTGTACATGTACTGCAGTCAATATATGCCGGGGACATTTTGCTATTGTCATTTAAAAATTAAATTTTCTTTTTTTGTGGCTTTTACTAACCTTGACCTCAATATCTGTGTGTTTGTGTTTAAGAACATCAATAGTTTCTTTCAATACTTTTACACACATACATATGTTTATGCATAAAAATAAAGCGTCAATATTCTTGAATTTCCTTCAGACATTTTTTATGTTCTATTATTTTCTTTCATAAATGTTTTACATAAAAATATTTTAACATTAAAAGATTTATTACATAAAATTTAGTTCGGCCTTTATTTTTTAATTATTTCAAGAATTTGCGAAGCTGATGCTTTAAGAAGTACTTAATTTTTTTTAAATATGTTGTTTTCTCTACAATTCAATAAAATTCAAAGGAACATAAAATAACACAGATTATGCAGTAGGAGTAAGAATCAACCATGGCATGAAAAATACTGGCCCTAACAAAGAAAACTTAGTGTTTTTGGTTCAATATTATCTTTATTAATCAACGTAATCTCCATCAAGAGCAACGCAATCACTCCAGCGCCGTTCTAACATTTCAATACCACTTTTATATCAAAATTGACTTCAATTTCAGCAATAATCTCTTAATGCGTGAGAAACTTCTTACCGGAGAGCATTTCTTTCAGGCCTGCGAACAGCCAATAGTCGCTGGGAGTCAAATCGGTGTATGTGGTAGCAATTCGAAGTTGAATTCATGTAGTTTTGCCATTGTTTTTGTTGACTTGTGACACGGTGCGTTATCATGATGGAAACAAGTTTTTTCTTTGCCATATACGGCCGTTTTTTTTCAATGTTGACCGTATATGGCAAAGACATTGAAAAAATTCAAAGAAGTCAAAATAGAATACTCCGTAGAATTACAAATGCTCCATGGTACGTTAAAAACTTACGAATCCACGCAGATCTGAACGTACCTGTTGTGAAATCTGAATTTGTGAAGTACGCGACAAAATATATTAACAAACTTGAATTCCATCCAAATCCTCTTGCAGCTAATATTCTTAATTTTGGTGGTCATACCCGTCTGAGAAGGAGGGATACTTTGGCTACCATTAGAGCTCTAAACAGATGACTGAATTCTGAAGTAATATTCGCATAAGAATAAATTTTTGTCCAGCACTGGCAGGACTTTAATCACATTTTTTTTTTTTAGTATTAAGAATTGAATACTTATTGTCATTACATTTCTTATGTAGATTCAATAAATAATATAATAAAGTTAAAAAAAAAAAAATATACGGTCGTTTCTCTGCAAATTCATCCTTCAAACGCTCCAACAACGCTATATAATATTCACTGTTAATGGTATTTCCTTTCTCAAGATGGTCGATGGATTATATTTGATATTTAATTCTTTGATCTTGTTTAAGTACTTATTTCTAATTTTTGAAGCTCAATATCGTTTTGATTTTATGTAAAAAAATCCAACAGTATTTATTTTTGATAACAATGTGTTATGGTCGTCAGGAAAATTAATGTTATTATAATAATAACCATAATAAAATATTAATTTTCCTGACGATTATAACAAATTGTTATCGAAATATCGAAAATAAATACTCTTGATTTTTTTATATAAAATCCAAACGAACTTTAGCTGCAAAAATAAGAAATAATAGTCCATGAATATTACACCACGCACATCCCAAAATACCGAGACCACAACTTTTCCAGCCGATTGTTGTACTTTCAGGCGCTTTGAACGAGGTGCACCAGTTGCTGTCCACTCAGATGACGATCGTTTTGATTTCGTAGTAAGATATTGGATTCATTTTTCATCAATTGTGACATATCAGCACGAAAATTCCGGTTTGTTACGTTTAAACATGGCCAATACTGCTCAGAATCGTCAACACGTTCTCGTTTTCGGTCAACAATGAGCAAACGCGGCACCCAATTTGAATAGAGTCTCATAGTCAAATAAGGCCAATACCAATATATCTTTACGATGTCAGCTAACTCATGCAACTTCACTTTTCAATCATTCAAGTGTCACCGAGCTGACACCGCTGCTCATGACAGTGCATCTATTAAGAATTTGAATTGTGCCGCACATATGTACATATGTATATATACTTACCGTGAGAACCAACTGTTTTTCCCAATATACAATATAATATTAGCTCGAATATTAAAGGCACCCCCAGACGTGCTTTTTTTTTGTGACATGTATTTCATCATGTAACTCTTCATGCTTGTCAAATTGTAACTTTCACAGAAGGTTTATAATATTTGCTCACGTCCATATGTATTTATGTCTGACATTGTCTATTCTTTTTTTTTTTTTTTGTTTTTGCTTCTTCACTTAAATATCGAAATCGTGCTGATCAAAAATTGCATGCTGACGTAGAAAAATTCACATGTTTTTAACAATCTAGATGTAATTTTTTCCAATGTAAAATGCCTACAAGTTTTTTGCTTATTTGTTATCTTTAAACATCTAACATTAGAACTCTATGCCTTGCGAACATTGCGCATTAATATTTTATTATATTTATAACAAATTTTTTTACAATAATAACAAGCATAGAAAATGTCAGTTGTACATGTACGTTTATGAGCCAATTTGACAAACCGTCTGTAAAAATTACGATTTTGACAGACATGAAAAAAAAGACGTAACAACATGTCATCTGTGGGTGCTTTAAGAATGTCAATTGTAAAGACACCCACATTCCAGTGTAAAATATTACACTGGAATGAAGGAGAAAACTATACTTTAATAGTCTACATTCATTGTGACATAATTTATGCTATCAAACCCTTTGCAAAAATTTATTTTATGATAATAAAATCTTGAAAGATAACAAAGAAGAAACTTGCATACTCTTGTAATTTTGTTTAAGATTTCAATATAATTTTGCTAGATTTTGGTGTGCTGTAAATGAGCTCTTTAATACAAACTGAAAGATTGGATTTAATTTTTAGATATGCTATACCATTTTAGGGTATTTGAATAAAAGTTTCTTTTTTCCAATTTATTAAGTCTTAGCTATCAGTATATATTCCCTATAGTATAAAACAAAAAGTTTTTCATGAGTTTTTTTTTCTTGTTCATACCATTTTATTTGCTCTGGGCGAATTTAAGCGATAAAATCTCCCTATTAACGTCAATTTTCATTTAGTTCAATTACTCGCATAAATTTAAGGTTACTGGAAAACCTTCATTTTTCTTGTTCATTCTGCATACAAAAACTACAAAGGCTTCTCATAATTGGTTTGTTTTTCTAAGGCAATAAAATTTGATAATGTTTCATTCAATGATGAGATGTCGATAGCAATGATGAAAAGCATCATGTTAAACTCTTTGAGTCTTGGAAATGTTTTTTAGCTAATGGCTTAATGAGAAAGTATGTCAATTACTGACAGAGCCTTTAGGTTAAATGCTTTCTAAAATTAAATTTTTTTTTTTTAACTTTAGCAAGAGAAATAAGAAACTATCTTTTGTGTTACACAATATAATGTAATTTATTTAGTTTTAAATATTCTATTTAAATAATATGTTTATATTTCATATGAGCAATTTGACTAATAGATGTTCCTTGTTTCTTTTTTCTTTTCAGGTAAATCACATTAATTTAATATAAACATAAAAGGTAAAATATCAAGATCAAATGTTGCAAAGAAGTTCCATTGATATTGTTGATTTTATTTCAATATTGCACAACTTTTACAAACTTGTTATTTAAAGTTAAAAAATGTTAAAACTAAAACTTGGTTTTGTTTTGATGTTATTCATTAGCTAAGACATTGACTTTACGCTTATTTACAACTAACATTGAAATATAAGGTAAGAAATTAGTTTAGTTTTTAACCCATTTAAACCGAACTAAAACTACAAGCAAAACTTTAAAAATTTCTCTGTTTATATAAACTTAAGAGTACAAGAAAAAAAAAAACAAAAAATAAAAACATTTTTTTAGGATGTAAAACGGGTAAAGCAAAATTGGAACAGTGGCCACTTATGAGTGAAACTTTGAAAAGCACTCTTTGTGCCAATTCCTCGATAACGGAGCTGTTCGTTTGATCACACAATTACATTTAAAACAATAACAAAACTAGAAATGTTGTTTTTGTTTCAGATTTAGTTGCAGTAGTCTGCAATTGGCCGTTTGTCAATATCAGAGAACAACTTTGAGTGATTGCAAAATAAATCATATTTATTTAACAACATGCCGTACAAATATGATTTTGTGTTCTGCGTACATATCGCTCCTTTATTGCAACATAGTCATATCTCAAAATATAAGCTTTTCGTGTTAACAATGAAAAATTGTTAACAGTACTTCATTTTATATTGTGCCAAAAAATTATTGAAATTACTTTTAAACTCTTTTCTTTGGGAGATATTTTCTAAAAACTTTTCCTAAGTTTTGTATGGAAGCTAAAAATGTGAAATGTGTTTTTCTGGAAACAAGCTTTTTTGAGTTATGACTATGTTGCAATAAAGGAGCGATGTGTTGATTTTTAATCAGTAACACAAATAGTAACATCTTCGCTATATGAGTATAATCGTCGTTGAGATAATCGCATTAGCTAAACTAATGATATCTTGTGTTTGAGTTTTTATTATGGAAAAAAAACAAAATGAAATACACATATATTACGTTTATACGTGCATGTTATTTGCGACTAAAAATATTGTAAATAGCACACATACCCGCACAAAAAGTTAATAAAATTTTTATTTGCGAATAGCTAACTCACGAAAACAATTACTGATTACAAACTTATTGTGGGTGAATTATGGCGATTCACGGAGACGATTTTGGGAATTTTACGAAAACTCTGCATCGGTTTTTGTCGTGCAATGTGTGGCTGAACTATTACAGGTCATTCGCTTTAGTGAGAAAATTGAAGTTGCCATATTGTTTCCGGTGAAGCGGGGAAGTGGGGGGATGTTGGTGATTTCTGTACTCAATTTTGGGAGTTCCCGGAAAACTAGAAATATGTCTTTTTTTTATTTACTTATCTATTTTTTCGGTTTTTGTACACTTAGTAACGTAACGTAGACCTTATACCCACGATGGTATTAACAGTATTTCTTTTGCGGCGCTGTGACTAACTGTACCGACCTATGCCTTCGCATAGAAAGTTGCCGCGTGGTTAACAACGAAATACCTCACTGTATTTCTAATACATTTAGTTGAGGTTAACCAATGAAAGTGAGACGCAAAACTCTCGAAGGCCAAACAACAACTACAAGCCTGCCCGCACTTAATAAATAATTACGATGACGCGAGAGCTGTTCCCCAGCGCAGAGCTGCTTTACGACTGTGTTCAATAAATTAATATTTACATCTCTGAGTACGAAGAATTATTAAAATACAAAAATATGTATGTTAATAACTAAAAGAGAAAACCGCTTGTTCAGAGACAGCTAACACTGTACAAACAATGCGGGCAATTAACAAGAATATGTGAATCAATATGAGATGAATATAGACAGGAAATAATTCAATGGCACAGATACGTCATGACCCGAGTTCAAATCTGCATGGGTGCTGATGAGCAGTGTAGTGACTACGAAACAGCTAGTTGCCCCATAGCTAAAGATGTGATTATTATTTTTCTTGTCTTCTTCAATCAAAAGTTATTGATCACAACAAATTTGTATAGAAAAAAAATCCTTCTTAAGAAAAAATTTTATAAAGGAAAAACTTGAACTGAAACCCGATGTACAAATGTATAAAAACCCAAAAAAAAAACGGTCTTTAACTGGTTTGCAACCCGCATCTCATATTCGCTTCGCATGTTTGCGTTGAACTTGTATCTGAGCTGTTAACAGTCTTTCGCTTTAGAGCGCAAGCTGATGTTGCCCTGTTACTCCCGGAGAAGCGCTAATTTTGGGAATTTGCCAAAAACTCCAAACACGTTCTTTAACCGGTTTTTCATATTCTATTCGCGTTTTCGCCGTGTAACGGATCTCAGAACTATTAATAGTCACTCGCTTTAGTGCGAAAAATTTAAGTTGCCGTATTTTTTCTGGGGAACTGAGGGCATTTTACCGATTCCTAAAGCCAATTTTGGGAATTCCGAAAAAACTTGGCACAACTTCGCTAAATGGCTCGGAAGCGGTTTTTTATATTTGGTACGCGTTTTTGTCATGGGAAGTGTGTCTGAGTTCATTGAATTTAGTACAAAAATTGAACTTTCTGTATTGCATCCGGGAAAATGAGGAGTGTAGCGATTATAAAACAGCTAGTTATCACCCAGCTATGTGGTATTCAATTATTTTTTCTCTTCTTTTTTGGTCTTATTGTTTCACAGCAATTATTGTTATAATTAAAAATAATACTTCTTCTTGACTGAAGTTTAACTCGAACTCACAACTAGTTAGTTAACATCGTACTTATATATGTAACTAAAAAAAAGTTCACTGATTAATGATTTACAATAGTTATGGTTGTAGGTTGAATATAACATGTATACATTTTTGTTTTTTACAATATCTCATCACAATCTTTAATTCATACTTTTAATCTTTTATACTTTTATACTTTAATCTTTTTTTTTAAATAAAAAAAAACTGTAAACAGAATGGTGACTTGAAAAACAGTAAAAAATATTCGCTTCAATACAAAAATGCAAAAACAAGGACAAAGTAGGCCCTAGTGTCAAATAGATATATACCGCCATCTTTTAACACATATTCTTCTTCAATACTGCTTCATTTTAACGCATTCTGGTCTTACATACATATGTATATATAAACTATAAATTTAAAACTATTCTTTAACTTAGTGCTGAACTTTAAATTAAATTCCTAATAACATTCTACGAACACAAATATAAGAGAGAGAGAACATTTTATTACTTCTTCAAAATTTATGTATAAAGACATTAAACTTCTTGTAAGTTTACTAAAGTATTTAACGGGTTTTTAGCACAATTTTGAAAATGAAAGAATGTGAGAATAATTTTTGGAGAGGAAAATAATCTAGTATTTTTGTCGATGCTTAAGAATTTGCATATAATTCAAACTTTATGTGAGTTTTGGTAAACTTTTGTTTTTTTTTTTGCTTCGCTGCTGAATACATAAATTAACAAAATTTCTAACGAGTGAAAATAAATTTATTTTTGTATTGAATTTCTAAGACAAAATAGTCAAGGATGTGCTCTGTGTCTTATGTGGAGAGTTTATTTCAATAGAAATTAATTACAATATTTCAATTTAATTTAAATATTTATTTACAATCGGAAAGCCAGGATAAGTCCAAAACAATTACAGTAAAAATGAATATGGTACAGTAATATATAGGCTTATTCTTTAATTGCTATGGCCAATGTTAGCTGATTCGACTAACATTCCCGAAAAAGTTACTGTGTGAAGCCGGTGGTACTATAAATTCCTAAATGTTACTGAAAAATTTTTCTTAGCAAGCAAAACAAAAGCTATATTAAAAAACCAATTATAGAATGATATATACAGGATCAAACTTAACTTAAAGTTAGAAACAGCTGTTGTTTGAATTGTATAGCGTTGCCAGTACATTGCAAAGTGTTGGATAGTGAATTCCACAGCCGTATGTTATTTGTAAAGAACTAAGATATTAAAGTTCGATGTCTGAATTGTACAATGTTGTTTTCCTCTTTTAGAACGTGCAAACCGAATGCGTTCAAGTAGGTAAATAGACCGTTTTATATAAATAATTTTGTGCAGTAAAATTCCATATAAAGATATAAATATAAATATAAAGAAAGAGTATTGTGATGTTCCTTGATATCTCTTAATATTAAAAACATATCGTAGAATAGCGTTATTTTACCACTATCCTGCTCTTACTATATGAGTCACTATAGGCAAAAATCTCAAAAGCCATATAATTGCTTTGGTACTAAACAGGACTTTGCAAAAAGCACTCGGATATTTAGAGGAGTAAATTTTTTTTTTTTTTTTTTTTTTTTTTTTTTTTTAACTTTATTATTTTATTTATTGAATTTACATAAAAAATGTAATGACAATAAGTATTCAAATCTTAATACTAAAAAAAAAAAAATTGTGATTAAAGTCCTGCCAGTGCTGAAAAAAAATTTATTTTTCTGCGAATATTATTTCAGAATTCAGTCATCTGTTTAGAGCGGGAACGACCACCAAAATTAAGAATATTAACTGCAAGAGGATTTGGATGGAATTCAAGTTGGTTAATATATCTTATCGCGTACTTCACAAATTCAGATTTCACAAAAGGTACGTTCAGATCTGCGTGGATTCGTGAGTTTATAACGTACCATGGAGCGTCTGTAATTCTACGGAGTATTCTACACTTCTACAGAGTATTCTATTTTGATGCCGAAGCTATGCCCCATAATTGAATCCCATAGCACCATATTGGCCTTAGAATCGAGTTGTACAGCAAAAGTTTACAATCAAGCTTCAAGGTCGAATTTCTGTCTATTAGCCAATTAATTTGCACTACTTTCAATTTCATCTGCATTATTTTTGCCTCGATGTGCAACTTCCATGTTAGTCTACGGTCAAGATGAATACCGAGGTATTTGACTTCACTGTGTTGAGGTATTACTTTACTGTTAATAGTAATGGGTGAGCATGTTCCTAGACGCAGTGCGAATGTAACATGGGCACACTTTTGTTCATTAACCTTGCTTTTCCAAAGCTTGAGCCATTTCTCTAGTTTGTCGATATATTCCTGTAAGTTTATTGATGCTTGCTGGTGGTTACTATGTATGCTAAGGAATGCTGTATCATCTGCAAATGTTGAAGTGTGAATGTTGGTGCTTGTTGGCATGTCCGATTCATAGATCAAATATCAGATAGGCCCTAATATGCTGCCTTGGGGAACTCCAGCTTCAATAGGCTGGGCGGGGCTTATGAAATCGCCTTCTTTTATTATAAACTAGCGACAATATAAATAGCTTTCCAAAAGGTTATGTATGTTTGCAGGTAAGTTAAACTTTATTTTATGCATTAAGCCATCGTGGCACACTTTATCAAAAGCTTGTGCGACGTCGATGAATAAAGCAGAGCAATATTTTTATCTTCAAATGCCTTTCTAATGTCGTTAACTAACCTGTGTGTTTGCTCAATGGTGCCATGTTTCGCTCTAAAACCAATTTGGTGATTAGAAATACATTCAAATAAAAAATAATAATAAATTAATACCGCTAGTTCTGAGACAGCATACGGTGTACAAATAATGCGGGCAATTAACAAAAATTCATATGTGATTCAATATGAGATGAATGTAGATAGAGAATAATTATAGGCTCGGTAGCTGAGTGTTTAAAGCAGCAGACTATGTATGATACGTCATGATCCGAATTCAAATCCCAGTGGGTGCTGATGAGTAGTGTAGCGACTACAAAACAGCTAGTTTTCCCCCAGCTAAAGATTTGTTTATTATTTTTCTTGTCTTCTTCAATCAATAATTATTGATCACAGCAAATTTGTATTGTAAAAAATCTTTCTTAAGAAAAAAAGGAAAAAACTTTAAGTAAAGGGTGGTTAAATTTCAAGGGCCGATGTTGATTTTGAATAAAACACAAACTATTTAGGATATTATTGTAATTTTATTTTATTATGATATATTGGTATTATTCAATTATGCATGGAACAAAATATCGGCCAAATGAGCGCCGCGACCACGGCGGCACACCTCCATCCGATGGTCCAAATTGTCGATGACCCTGAGGCATAATGGAGGTTCTATGCCGTTAATGTGCCGAATTATCTCATCCTTTAGCTGTTGAATTGTTGCTGGCTTATCAACGTACACCTTTTCTTTCAAATAACCCCAAAGAAAAAAGTCCAACGGTGTCAAATCACATGATCTTGGCGGCCAAATGACATCGCCATTACGTGAGATAACACGGCCATTGAATTTGTTGCGCAAAAGAGCAATTGTTTCGTTAGCTGTGTGCCAAGTGGCACCATCCTGCTGAAACCACATATTGTCTACATCCATATCTTTCAATTCGGGCCATAAAAAGTTCGTTATCATCTCACGATAGCGAACACCATTCACAGTAACTGCCTGACCGGCCTAATTTTGGAAAAAATACGACCCGATGCTGCCGCCAGCACATAAACCGCACCAAACAGTCACTCTTTGTGGGTGCATTGGTTTTTCGACAGTCACTCTTGGATTCTCATTCGCCCCAATGCGGCAATTCGGTTTATTGACGAATCCACTGCGGTGAATATGTGCCTCATCACTGAAGATGATTTTCTTCGAAAATTGATCATCATTTTCATAATAAGTCTGGATAACTTTAACACGTTGTTGGATTGTGTATCTCTCCATGGTTCAAATTGACTAAGTCTGAAATAGAGAAATGTCAAGTAAAATTTGGAAAAAAAAACTTGGCGTTTAGGTGTGGTTCACATTCAACATCGGCCTTGTACAAATGTACAAACCAAAAAAATTTATTTAAAAATAAATAAGCTTTATCTTAAGAAATTTGCTTTGTATTATAGTATGCTCGAAGATCATAAAGCTAATTGAATTCAAAAGATTCCATTGCTAAGTCAAAACATAACCTTTTTTATATCAAACATCTCTTGATTAAATTTATCAAATGCCTTGATAAATTTTGTCTTTTTTTGTGTCTGCTATTAAAGGTTAATCTATAAATCATGTAAAATTACAATTATGTCATATAAAGTCTACTTGAAATTTTACCTTCTTGCCATTTGCCAATTATAAATATTTAATAATTTGTCGGATATTTATGTTGGATATATAGAAGCAAGCATGGAATGACACTCGTTGGCTGGGATGGATAAAATTGTTAAATCTTAGCTCCCATTTTATTAAATAATGAAATTGCTTAGGGAAATATATATTTTCAAATCCTAAATTAAATTATTTTTGCAGCAAGCAGTACGCAGCCATTGAAATTTTATTAAGAGAAAGTTTGCTTTAATAAGTAGTAAAATACATATATGCTTGTATTAGTTATAAGTAGATTAAAATCTTGTATGAGTATTACTTTTATCACAGTCTTGCTAACAAGTAATTTGTAAAGAGAATTTCAAGTATTTTCAATATTTCAATGGGATTATGAAATAGAGCATTAAATCTTATTATTTCAAGATTTGCTGTATTATTGATAACACCAGACCACATATAAAGAAAAATTTTTGCTGCATTTCATATTGCAGTCGATTCCTTTTTACTACTTAACTCTCAGGTAAATTAAAAAAAATTCAATTTAACTGAGCTTTCAATTGTCAAGGACGCCCCAATGCAGCTAAATCATCATTCACTTCAATTAGCATTTTATGCTAATTTAACATGACTTCATTTTATATATAAAATTTTGTTTTTGTGAATTAGTTTTAAACTTTATACTTTTATATACATGTAAACTATTTACACTGGAACTGTAACGTAATGAAACTTTTTTGTAAAAAATATAAAATCAGCATTTTCAATGTTGGTAATATAATTTTGTTCTTGGAAATAAAAATGCAAAAACAGGGTAAGTATTCTGTCAGTTAACAAAGTTAACTTTATTGACAAGTGATTTTGATTATTATGATTTTTTATAAAAAATTTACAATTTAAAATCTTTTATTTCTCTTCTTTGTTTTTTGTTTTTTATAAAAAATTTACAATTTAAAATTATTTTGATTTTTTATAACATTTTTTCAATTTCTTTTTTGTTTTTAAATTTAATGGTGCGATATCGATCTTGAATTTATCATATCTACTCGAGTTCTTAATTAATTGTGGTATATTGTAAGAGTATGCAAAATTTCCATCTTTTTTCAATATTGGAACATTTAGTGTACCCCAATCGCTGTAATCAATTGGTTCCAGTACTCCCATGGACACTTACCTATCTAATTTTTCTTTCACCTTTTCCCTAATTGCTAAAGGAACTGGGCGGGTTCTACAAAAAACTAGTATGGCTGCCTCTTAACCAATAACCTGGCCTGACTTTTGTTAAATAACCCTAGGCTACCATCAAAAAGTGTATTCAATTTGCTTAAAACGCTTGTTGCCTCTTGTCTTTGTGATAGGTAGTTTAATTTTTGTAAATTCAATTTGTAAGATTATCAAAAAATTTCATCCAAATGGCGGTGAACCGCCATCTTCAATGACTAGAAATGTAATTGCTTTTGTTGTTCATCATATACAACATTAATTCAACATGAAAAATTTTTTTTTAAAAATTAAAAAAAAAATCCATAAATATATTAGTTATATAAGGGGGATTCAACCCTACCAAACAAGTTTTAAAATTTGTAGAAAAAATTTATGTTTAAGTTAGGTTAGGTTGTACAGACCGCCAAATTCATCAAACCAGCCAACTAGGGTCCTTTCTTTAACCCGTTGTGTTGCCTAACGGAAGAGTGCAGTACATGAGACTTTTAGTTACCCCTATGGTTCAGAACCAAACCAACCCGAAAGACGGATAAACGCATCCAGTTCGTTCATTCCACATTCCGGTATATCTGCTAACCCGTGCAGCATCTACGGGCCACCTAGATACAGCGCTCTCATAGAACAGATAGACGGGCACCGACAGAAATAGTGCTCAACATTCTCTTCTTCTTCCTAATTCCTACAATTTCTACATAAATCTTTTAAGCCGACGGAAATAGTGGTCAACATTCTATTCTTCTTCCTAATTCCTACAATTTCTACATAAATCTTTAAATGGAAAATTTAACCTCCTAGCGTCCCTATGTGACAATGTTCTGTCAGAACTGCCACCAATGTAACCAAGCATTGTTGGGGAAGACCCCTCAGGACAGTAGTCTTCCTACGATGATACGCAGGCCATGTTAGCCTTGCTGCTCGGCAGATCACCTCACCAGACCAAATGTCCCATGCAGTCCCTACAAGTTGACGGTGCAATTGATTCTTACAGCGTTTAAGCGGTACACCGACCATCGTATCAATGGCCCCTCGCTGTAGCCGAGCTCTGGCTTTCGCTAGTTTATCCGCCACAATATTTTCGGGCACTTCACTGTGTCTCGCTACCAAGAAAAGCTCCAGGTTTGACTGTCTCGCTATATCATTAAGAAATAACCGGCATTCTGGAATCAAGCTGGATGTCGTATAGACAACCATTTATTGAATTTATAACACAAACAAACAAATTTTCCTGAGGAAGTTTTCGGAGGGAGATGGAATATTAACAAATACACTAAAATTAAAAAAAATCGACCTTGAGCTGAAGTAATTTATTGCACCTTTTGAATGAAATAAAGATAAAAGCAAATAGGATCAAAAATTTAAATTGTTTGTTATGCTTAAAACTTGACACAATTATTTGGCATGGCGTTAAAAAAGCGGAAAAGAAGTGTTCTCCGATATCGGTCGATATATATCCGAGATATAGCCTAAATCCATTTTTTCATGAAAATAAGCGAAGTTAAACAACTTTTTTTTCACTTAAAAACAGTTTTGGTAATAATAGGAGGTAACTTAAATACAGACAAAGAAAATAACCGATATCGGTAAATATTGGTATATTCGTGATAAAGTCTAAACCGATTTTCCAATGAAAAAAATTTTTTTCAGCTTAAAATAAGTTCTGATTATAAAAGAGGTTTCTAAAATATAGAAAATTAAAATTTCCGATATCGGACCGGTTTTTCCATGATTTTTTTTTTTTTTTTTTTTTTTTTGCTTAAAAACAGTTTTGATTATAAAAGGAAGTTACTTAAATACAGAAAATTAAAAATTCCGATGTCGATCCGTATACATCTCGCTCCTTTATAGCAACATAGTCATAATTAAAAAAGCTCGTTTCGAGAAAAACATAGTTTAGTTTTACATTTTAGTTTCTATACAAAACTTAGAACATTTTTTCAAAAAATATCTCCTAAAGGAAACAGATTAAAAGTAATTTGAATAAATTTTTTGCACAATATAAATGGTAACACTGTTAACAATTTTGTATTATTAACTCGAAAAGCTAATTTTTTGAGATATGACTATGTTGCAATAAAGGAGCGATATGTCCGAGATATAGCCTAAACCGATTTGTCCATGAAAGATGATTACAAGATAAATATTTTTTTTCCGGATATCGGTCCATATACAACCGATCATATTTAGTTCAAATTTGTAATATGTACCATATACTCACGTGACTATCATGAAGGGTATTTTAGTTTCGGCCCAGCCGAATATACCACACTTTTACTTTTTTATATAATAATAGCGACTATTAATAAATAAATAATAGCGACTATGTAAACTGCAAGGCGGTTTAATTTACATTAAATTTAAGTCTGGCAGCACGGTGCTTAATATTTTTAATACTAAACATTTTTAAGAAGAATGCCTTAAACTCAACGCTGATGGTAATTTTTGTTTTTTATATAATATTTCAAAAAGTTGCACAACTTTGTTTTTAGTTACGCTAACGTATTGTTCAAACTTTTACATTTTTGAATGATGAAAATAAAAATAAAAATACACACAATGTGTAAACGGGTCATAATTTGAGAGTACTCAGATTTTTGTATACTCGTATATGATAAGTTTCTTTCAAGGCGAATAGTATATGTAGCAAACGTACAGAGCAGTGAAAAGTTATATAAATATTAAGCAATTGAAAAAAAAATTAATCTCAGATATTTAGCTTCGAAAAAGTTTCTGCTGCATTTTATGCTGCATTAAGCGACCCGTGTTGAATAATGCGAAGAAAAAAACTTTTAAACTAGTAATTTTTACAACAAGAAAAGAAAAAAAATAATGGTAAAAGTAGGTCCCAGTGTTTTTACTCTAACAAGTTCTTGGCTTTATTGTTAACTAGAGTTTTTGAAATTTAAGTTTATGTTTCTTTTTTTTTTTTACCCCCACAAGAACACAAGTTTGTTTGTTAAAGGAAAAAGGATTTTTAACAAATGTGTCTCTTTTTACTCAGTTTCATTGTATTTGTTTGAGTTGCAAAACTATGCAAAAGTTTAAAATGATGTCTTTTTAGTTGTTCCTCGCAAGTTGTCTTTCTTCTTTTAGCAAGAAATTACTTTTAGCCTAGTTTTAACAAGTTCCACTTCAATGAATTTTACAATAATGATAAATTATCTTTCAACATTCCATTTTCACTGGGAAATATCAAATGGTTGAAAATGAGAGAAACAAAAGGCAACTTTATTTAATACTTTCTGATTAAAAATTATAAATTCAAATGCAGCAACCATGTTTAGAAGTCATGCCTGATGTATCAAGGCTTTCTTTTAATTTTTCAAAAAATAAAATTGACATTCACTTTTCTTTCATAGAGCTTATAAACATTTACCATATTTATGCCACTTTTCCCTACCATAAATTTATTTATATTTCACTGTCATTCTATAAAATGACATTTGCCTAGATATATTTATACACAAGATAGATGTTTATATATATATATGTTCACATTGCTGGTTTCATTTCTTTTATAAAAATGAAAAATTGGAACGGAATAGTGCATTTTTCTGGGGTAGGAGGTCTATTGTTTTAATTTCTATTCTTAAAGTACTCTTTTTTTCTATCATCATCATTATTGTAGCTCGAAATTGGCTCACTTTCGCGGCTTTTCATTGTCAGTCATTGTAATAAATAAATTTTTTTTATAAATGCAGTGTTTTTTTTTTTTCATTCTTTTTTATATGTACAGACACATAAAAAATATAAAAAATTTATTCGCTGTTTTGTTTCAATGAATACACAAAAATGAGCCTATTTGATATCAAGAATTAAATACATTTCGTTACAATTACCATTGCTACTGCTGTTTTAATATATTTTTATTTGTTCATTTGTATTTGTGAATGGCACATATCAAAAATATTTAAATACTTGTTTCTCTGTATCAAACCTTGAATGTTTTTAAGGGTAAATTGTTATAGTTTCATTTTGGATTTGACAAATTAGAATTGCAACAATACCATAAAAACGTCATTAGAATGCATTCAAACATTTCTCTATAAATACATATGACTATATGTTTATATTTCTCACATTGTTTGCCGCTTTATGCTTAAAGATATGACAGTGATATTAGTATTATGCGAAGCCTCAAGGTATTTTATTACTTACAAAAGTTGAAAATCGTTTACGTTTATCCTTTGTATATAGCTAAGAAAAGTAGTACTCATCATTGATAAAAAAATTTTTGACTTTTCGGTTTTACACCATTGGTAAAATTGTTTAAAAAATACAAAAATATATAATATTTCGCTAAAACAGGGTGTCTGGTGGCATATTTATATTTTCCTACTTAAACAAAATGGAAGATTTTATATTTGATTTTTGATATTTGTACATTTGTACACGGGTTTCAGTTCAAGTTTTTCCTTTCTTAATATTCTTCAGAAGGATTTTTTTCAATGCAAATTTAATGTGATCAATAAGTGTTGATTGAAGAAGACCAGAAAAAATAGTCAAACCTGTTTAGCTGGAGGAGACCTAACTATTTCAGGGCTGGGCAAAATACACGCCTTTTGTATTTCAAATACAAGATACAGAATACTTTCCAGTAGTGTATTTCAAATACAAGATACAAAATACTTTCAAGTTGTGTATTTCAAAGACAAAATACAAATACATTTGTGTAATTCGGTATAAGAAAAACTGGCTTTCGATACATATTTTATTTTACATATGCACTTAAAGTAAGTTGTGTATTGTCACCTAAAATCCAAAAGGACGAAACTGGCAAGATATTACAATATCTTAAAATTCCTAAGATATTACAATATCTTAAAACATCCATTAAAATTTATGGATAGTTTTATTATTGATAATAACACCTCATTTATAAATAATTTTGGACTATAAAATTTTTGACAGCTACGCTCTTTTGCGTTTTAGACGACAGTATATATGTTCATACTTACAACTGCATATTTATCTATGTATTCAAATATTAGAAATAAAGTTGTCTAATATTATATAAAAATTTTCTATTTTTTTTTATTACATACATTTAATATATACACATACATTTTACATATATACACGTACATTATACGTACATGATTATTCTAAACTTGCTAGGAAATTAAATTAACAAACCTAATATTTAGCATTTGATAGATTCATTCGGCAAAGCCAGTATTTCCTGTTATAAAAACTAGATACTTCAATGAGTCATCCGACAAACAATAATCTTTCTACAGGTTCTGAGGAGCACAAGCTGCTGTCAAATTACATAAATGCATTTTTGATATTTGGATAGTTTTCCAGAATGGCAATCTCCTTGCTTTTATCATTTAGAGAACTGATCAACTCAAGTTCCAAATTTGATTTACAAGGTTAATCACTGTATTGTCAAAAACAACAATAAAATCATCATCATCTTTACCTCAAGTACTACTTCTTCTTCTGCATCCAGTCAGGGTTTCACGTTTTTTGTAATTTTTCTCCAAGGTATCTATTGCAAATTTTTGATTTTTTTGCCTCTCTTTTATTGAGATGCTTTCTGGCAATCAGCTAATTTTGAAACTAGGCTGGAAATTGACACCAATATGGCTGTATTTGCTCGAGGTGTCAGCATGAGAAACTCATTAAATCTTCTTTCCAAGCTCTCCGTTAATTTTGTTAAAATACAACTGAAATGCTTCAAAATATTATATTGCAGTGGATCTAATCTGGTTCTCGCAGCCTAAAGTTTTCCAAAATAAAAATTTTTCCCCTCTTTATTATCTAAAGCGTGAGAAAAAAGCTGGTGGCGAATGTGTGGAAATTCTTACTGATATCACCTGATTAGTGCAAAATGTATTTGCTCTGGACAAAACAAATGAAAGCTGAATTGCAGTATTGCAAAATGGTAAATATTAACATTTAAGCTTTTGTGTGAAATAACTTATTTTCAATTTATTATAATAAATAAATGTATTTTGTAAAAATGTATTTTTGAGCCAGATGTATTTGAAATACAAAATACTATTAAGTTATGTATTTGAAATACAGATACAAAATACTTTTTTGTATTTCAACTATGTATTTCAAATACAAGTATTTCAAATACTGCCCAGCCCTGCCTGTTGAACAACATATGCTCTGCAAACCCAAGTGAGTTCCATCCCACCTTTTTTTAGTATTTAACCTTGTTTAAAATATATTCAGTGTTATAAAAAGAACTGTTTTTACGCTGGTTTCGAACGCTGAACCAAAAATGCGATTCTTTTCGTGACGATTAACATCATCAGAATATTTCACACTATTGGAATAAATATCGATTCGAGTTTATATTCGATCATGACTGTGGGAATTAGTCCCCAGGATAATAGTTAATTATTCAGTGTGGTTTTTTTCTTTATTTCTACAATTTTAAAAAGTATAAAACTAGTTTTATTTTTCATTCCATATAATTTGCGGAAATATAATTAACAACCGTTCTCTTTTCATCTAAATATATTTAATCCAATGTATGCATATGCTGCGTATAAGCGATATTAGTATCAATTATTCGCATGTGTTACTTAACCAGATCTCATAATGAAGTAAACATTTAGTTGACTGTAACGAATAAATAATATACATGTATACACATTGCATATGTACCTACATATATGTATATGTCCATTGCATATGTACTTACATATATGTATATGTATAGGTATGTAAACATATCTTAACAGAAAAAAAATAACTAGAAATGCAATGTCATGCTAATAAGCAGAGATTAATGGAAATTGATTTAAATTTAATAAGCAAGTAAAGGTATACCATTTTTGTAAACAAAATGACCTTTACAGGATATCACAGTGACACATCTTCAGGGCTGTAATAAATGAATGTCAAAGTACACTCAAACATAAAAGTGTTGTACCCTTCAAAATTTTACCTGAGTAAGCTTAATGTGAGACAATAAACTTGTTGTTAATAAAAATTCTATGAAAAACGTTATAAATACAAAGAAAAAATAAACTTCTAGATGAAATAATACCAAAAAACAAAAATGGTAATTTAATAAAATAGTAAAAAATAGTAGAAAAAAAAAGTAGTTTCTATTTCAAAGGTTATTACCAACAAATTAATAAACTGGTCTACAAATAACTCCAAGTTCATATGATTTAGGACGCATCAGAAATTTAAAAATTTATTTAATTTTTAGAGGACTTGTAAAATAAGATAAAATATAATAAGATAGACGACTTGTAAAATAAGATAAAAAGGAAAATAACTTTGCTCGGTAGCGGCACCTAAAATGTGTGGGTTCTACTATATCTCCAAGTCTGGGCAGTTTGTATAAACTGCGTTAAAGTTTGGATGCAAGCAATAGGTTTATGGTGTAAAGATCTTTCTGACATCCTAATTAAAATAACATAAAGTATAGAGTTGCATACAAAATTCATAATACTGCAGGTAGACTTTTTAATAAAACAAAAGGTAGTTTGAAAGAGGCAGAAGTGTCTAATATAGTGTATAAAATACCATGCAATGGCAATGACAGTGGACATTGTTATAAAGAAACAGTAAACAGTAAACCCAAAACTAGATTAGTAGGACATAGATCTGGTCAGAGGTCTAGAATCTATAGCAGGATCATTGAGATACTGCTCAAGAGATATAAGAAACAAGTACAGTGTAAAGTTTTTGGGACCGCACTGAGCAGATGACTTAATGAGGGTACCTTTTAAATATCAAGACCAGCCTAAGCATGATAATAGAAGGATTACTGCACTTAGCGGCTTCTACAGTGACGGCCTCGATGGAATATTATCACAAGAATATGAAATTTAATTTAATATTTAGTTTAAGTAATTAATTCTTATTTCTATCAAACAATCTAAAGATTGTTTCAGTTTTATATAAAATTTAACAGCATTTATTTTCGATATTTTGCTAACAATTCGTTATCACCGTAAGGAAAGTTAAAATGATAAAAAAAATTTACCGAAAATAAATACTGTTGAACTTTTATATAAAAGTAAAACGATCTTCTGCAAAAATCAAAATTAATTATTTTCCATTTAATATTTTCTGTAGCTACTAAAGGGTTGATTAGGAGGTGGTGAGTGCTGAGCACTACCTCTGTCAATGTTCAGTTCCTTGTTACATGAGGGCTTTGTATCTAAGCAGACCTACGCTGCATGGCAGAAATATCTTAATGTGAGATAGGTGGATTTGAGTCTTCTGATCCTCGGGTTGTTACTGAATTGGACCAACGACATGAAGATATGCTGAGATATATCATACTAAGACAATACAACGGGATCAAATTGAACCCAAGTATCCTGCTTTTGGAATAGATGGCAGCTTGCAATACCTAACCTTACTTAAATAAATTGAATTTACCAATAAAAATATACAAAACTTTAAATATTTTATTATTACGGCATACAAAGCATGGTCATAAAGTTATAGGTCTTAAAATAATAATTTTCCCATAATTGCATATGCTATTTTAAATTTGAATCATCTGAGATGTTTTTAGTTTAATTATGACATATCCACAGGTAAAAAAAAAATCCTATATGTAAACTTTCTTCGAAGCGCCACAACAAAATTTTATGCTGTCATAAAATATTAGAACATTTGCGTGTTCCGACACTGTTGACTACCCCGAATATATTCTAGATTTGAAGGTTTATTATTTATTTTCAAAAACCAATAAATTAAATCCTTTTAAATTTAATTTGGTATTCTCTACCTATGTAATCAAATTATTTTGAAGAATTACATCATTAATCATTGACGTGATTTACGATAAAGACAAATCTATAATATCTACAAACCCAAAAGATATCTTAACCCATGAACTAATGAGTGATGAACTAAGTAAATCGTCAATCGTTTCATAACCAAACTCAAGTGGAATAAAAATCCAGAAACTTATTTTTAGCCTTAAGGTTTATAATGTTTTGTTTGCTATACAGCAGGTGTATGTTTTTCCTTAAACAACATTTTGTTTTTCAGAAACAAATATAAGTTATTTATCATTTCTTGCCTTTTTGGGCATAAACAATGTTAGTTTTTTGTTTTTAAGGTACTAATGTTCTTTACTAAAGCAATAAAAAAAGCAATATTTAAATTGAAACCTTGAATCTATGAAAACATTTAGAAAGCTGCAGTGTGCTGCTGGCTTCTTATAAGTAAATCGCCATTATGACTCACAACTAAGTAAATGCTTAATTTGTGGTTGTCAAATACTTTTTATTGAATTTTACTCAATTCAGCTTTCGAGCACCTGTTCCTTTGGTTGTATTCGCTTAGCTTTCACCCAGTTTATAGCTTTCAGTTGCAAAAACTTTCAAAGTATAGCAACTTAATTTAAGCAGTTCAGTTAATGTTTGTGAATACTTAAAATTAAAGGACAATGTAAGTTTGTATGAAAACAGCATAAAATATACAAAAAGTATTTTCATACTTACTGGCATGTACATTGTATTACCTTCAGAAAAAAAACTAATGAATAAAATAAAAAAAAAAATAAAAATTGCTTGCTTCTAATTTTTCGACCCTTTTTTATTTAAACCATTTTTTATAAAAAATTTTTACCAAAACAAGAAGACCACTAGCTCAACAACAAATAATAATTTAAAAAAATAAAAACTGAAAATTGAATGCTTGATAGATTTATAAGAAAACAATTCTGATATTGTACAGGGACCGAGATACTATAAGAGTCATTCGATATGCAATAGAGTAGTGTTAACTCACCCTCAAGAATGAAGAAGACGGTTTGGGGAATATGTTCTTATACAAAACATGTTTTTTTAAATGAATTAAAAGTAAATAAAACAAAAACAAATTGCCGTAGCTGATGAGAAATCTAACAGTAAAAGGCCAAAATAAACAGCATGCGGCCATTATCATTGTAAACACTCTCTTTGAGAGATCGGGCAACTTCGATTACCACGAATGATCAGGTTATAAGGGATATTTTCCCAGAATCAAATCATTGAAGCTCTGGCTGTGTGTGCAGCTGTGCCGTCCAATTGAAACTACGAGTGAGAAGAGCACGATGGATGAGCTAGCAGCTTTGGTAAAAGAAATTCAGTAATCATGCACCGTTGACATTCGCCGCCTGGCCTCGAGAATTTTCGAAAAAAATGGTTCAATTATCTCATGCGTGGATGAGGCACACCAAACAGTTACTCTGGGGCAATGCAATCATTTTTGATGTTTCAATAGACGGTTGCAGGTTCCTGGAGAACACTAAGTGCAGTTTTGCTAGTTGTCGTGGTCGTTTACGTGAAAATGAACCTCGTCGGTGCAATAGAAAGTGGGATTTACAGTGCGAAAACACTTCAATATCGTTTCAAATATATTTTTACATAAAGTCACCTTCTTGAACATTCTTGAACGATTAGAATTTTAAAAAGATTGAACTTCAAATCGTTTTTTAAAATTTCGTGAATAACCGATCTTGGCAGTCTCAGTGTGGCTGCTCTTTTTCATATTGAAAGTCGCAGATCTTCACGTAACCTCCTTTCAACCAGTTTACAATTTTCTGGAATCCTTGAAAATAAACTGGGCCCTGGTCATAGAACATTCACAGCCAGTTCGCCGATGTCGAAAGGATAAGTTCATTCGCACTCTAGGCGAAAGAAAATTGATTTGGGGTTTTTCTAACTTTATTCTATGCGAACGACGTGTCAAAATTCAATTAAAATACATAAGTTCATGCGAACGAACAATAGTGATATAGCCAAACCCAAATTGATCCGAATGTGAGTGACTAGCTTTCTTTCGCACACATTTTCATTCGATATCGTCGAACAGGCGGTCATAGTTGAAGCAGGGTTGCAGAATCTCTGCAACCAAGAACGAGTTAAATTTACACTCGGTCCATCAAGTCTTCGCCTTGAACAAAATTGTCAAGGAGCAATTACGTAAGAATCATTACTCTTGAAAAATGTGTCCACAGTGAACGCGCGATGCTCACTTGACCACTGCGGCATCGTGACTGATAAATTTGCACAATCAAAGGCATTCCGATCCGTCCACAACGTATATTACTTTTGGTAACCTTACACATATCCAACAGCATCAGTATTTAAAGATATATGTAAATCTGGGTTGCCTATACGTGCTATATACAAAATGAATTTATTTTATCTCAATATTATTTGATCTTCGTTTGTTAAATAAATTTAATTTTTGCAGCTTCAGATGTTTGTTTTTTATTTTATAAAAAATTAACTATTAAAAATATTTTATTTTTCGTTATTTCTAAAACAATTTGTTATCATTTCTCCTGACGATAATAACAAATTGTTATCGAAATATCGAGAAATAAAAGATTTTTAATAGTTAAATTTTTATAAAACCAAAAACAAAGATCTGAAGCTGCAAAATTAAATTTATTTAATAAAGTGAATTTATTAATCTACGTTTTCAAATGCAGCAATAAAATTGGTCATCACACAATTAAATTCCACATGACTACAAGCTAAATTATCACATGACTACAAGCAACAACAATAACGTTTTGGTCGCAAGATGCCGATTAGAAATGACTAAACTAGGTGTTGAGTATATTGGTAGTCATGAGTTGAACCTTTTGTCTCTGAATTTATAATCTAAAACTGGAGTATCGCTTTAGAAGTAAAGTCTTAAGAAATTTCTTTTCCAAAACATTCAAGAATTTTTTACATAATATTGTAAATCTAGATGGAAACATTTAATTAATATTTATTTACTTAACAATTTTTTTCATTTTTATTTGTTAGTCTTTTTCATTTTTTTCTATTTAATATGTGAACATATTATTTATTTACTAGTTTATTTAAATGAAAGTATTACACAACATTATGTAAAGTTGCCAACTCTATAATGCCTCTCAGGTGCTGAAGCTCAAAATTGTATAGATTGCAAATACAAAAAAATAAAAAATAAATGAATAAAAAAAAGTAATCCTATTTAAAAATATAAATTTATCACTAGGTACCCCGGAACTGTTAGAAATTTATTAAGTTTAGTGGTACATATACGTATCCACTGGACTGAAAGGGTTAAAATCAAATATAGATTTTTGGTTTCATAGAATTATATAAAGCTAAAAAAATAAATAGCATTTTAGACTATTGATTTGAGTATTTTACAATGAAATAAATTTGAAGTAATCTTCAAGCGTACATTGGAACTTAAACATTAAGTACTATTGTATAATTGTGACCGCATTTTTCCTATCCATCTTCTCAAAACTCTGGCTGCAAATGCAGTTCATGGCTAAACAACAAGTTATAAATTTTTGTCTAATAAGCTACTTGAATTTTCAGATTTTTTGCAATTTTTCTGAATAAATATTTGACAACTGTTCTTGTTAATCATGCAATAAGATTCTCTTTCAATTTATTTTTGAATACAATAATATTTTTGTTTTTCGTTATGGGACATGTTTTTGTTAATAATTTTAATTTATATCGAATATTTATTGAAATGAAATATATTATACGATTTTTCATGAGTATTATAATAAATCCTTTGTATTGTCAATAAATCTACCCATAATAATGATAATAATACTTGTTTTACTCGACACTAATGCGCACATATCGACCATAACTATTCCTGTTATTGACCATATAAACTAATTTATTAACATACTACCATTCATAAATATAGTCGAAACAACAAAAGAAGAAAACACAACAAGATGTGTTTTTCGGCAAACGTGTGCTGGTTTGGTACAGCGACAGTCACGTACTCGTATATATTTTCTTCTTTTTTCTCAAGTATAAAAAACTTAATAAAATAAAACAAAAATTAACCAAAATTTCTTTCGTTTGGATAGTTAAACCTGACTGGCATATGAAATTTGTTGAAAGTAGTTTGAGGAACATAAATTATGGCAATGATTGTAATTTAAATACGTATTGATTATGTAAGTACATATAAATGTAGTGTGCCTACAAAACATGTATATGTGTTAAGGATATAAGGTTGCAGAGCGTACTTTGCTCTAAGGAATAAAATTTATGTTTTGAGGCACAAATATTTTCAGAGAAAAACTTTTAAAAACCTAATTAATTTTTTAAGATAATTAAGATGTAGTTTTATTCAACTTAAAAGCAATAATTGCCTAACAGCATAAGCATTTATATATTTAATTACAGCTATAAAACTATTAATAATATACGAGTATATGATTAGCTTAGGTAGACAGGCCGCTGGATTCTCCAAAAAGTACCTGGAGTCTTCACCTCACTTGGGTCCTGGAGATCGTTTCCTTTGTGATAGCCTGAAAAGTGAAATATAGAGAGTTGAAAAACAAAAGTAAGAGGGAGAAAGTGGGAGTGAGAGAGAGGGAATGGAATGGAATAGCCATCCGCTGCTCCTTATGAAAGAATCTAGTGCGCTCGCATTGACCGAGGCCAGACACTGAAAAATAAAAGTTAGAGGGAGAAAGTGGGAGTGAGGGAGAGGGAATGGAATGGAATAGCCATCCGCTGCTCCCTATGGAAGAATCTAGTGCGCTCGCATTGACCGAGGCCAGACATCATAGGGTGTTGAAGCTCCTTTCGCCTAGATATCTTAGGCGATGATGTTACAATGACGGGCATGTTCCGAGGAGATGAAAGATTGTCTCTTTCTCGTCTTCGCAACTTCTGCAGAAGTCATTATAGTGAAAGCCTAGCCTGCTGGCATGGTTCCCAAACAGGCAATATCCAGTGATGACTGCTACAGTGACTCTCAGGTGAGATCTAGGCAGTTTTAATAGCTCCCCCGTTCTCATCGAGTTAATGTGCGGATTGCTTGATATAAGGCATGTGGGCTCTGTGATCCATTTCTCTTGGGCACCTTTTATTTTATTTATTTTTATTCTTTTCCAACACGCTGATAACGGTTGTCCACAAAAGGATCCTAAGTCCCTATCCTCTAGGGTTGTTCCCTTTTTGGCTACGTCGGGTATACATAAGACAAAAATTTTATTGATTTTGGGTTATTTTATTATAATTTTTTGTGTGTGGGTATTATGGAATATATATTTGATTTTGCGTTTCCTGAGTTAAGAAATAATTTGTATTACAACTTATTTCTGTGAACAATAACTTAAAGAAGGAAAAATGAAGTTATAAACTTAAAGAAGTTTAGCTGGCGGAAGTTATTCATGGTACTGAGTGCTGGTGAGCTGTGAAACAGCTAGTTGTCACCCAGCTTTAGTGTATTCATTTATTTTTTCCTGTCTTCCTTAATCAAGAGTTATTGATCGCGGTAATTAGTGTTATATTTAAAAACAAAACTATTTCTTGGCTTTAGTCAGGATTGACCTTGAGCCGGACGAATGACAGCAACCCATCTTATAATATTATAATTAAAAAAAATAATAATAATAAAAGCAATTTATAACTTGCTGCTCAAGTGCACAACTACGGGCTAATAAATAACAGATTAGACCGATCATACCAAAGCGAATTGTAACAACTCATAGACCACCAATACCTACCCACTACAGTTAAAAATTATATGTAAGAATTTTTCTTAATTTGTTCTGCTTGGCAACACATATCGTCGCTTCATATGTTCATGGGTTTTAAACCACAAAAAAGTTTGATTCCATGTGAATATAGAGATTGAGTTTTAAAAAGTAATTTTTTATTCATGGAAAAGGGCAATAGATAGACCTTGAGGCTAAAGTTGTCAATAAATTTATGTATTCACTATTTCAACTTTTGTTATCTTACACCTGGCAAGCATTCATACTCTAGTTAAATTAATTTAAATTTTTGTGTTGCGAAGCTTCTGCACTTGCTTCGTAAAATAATAAATCTTATTAAGCTTTTATTTCTTGTTTCTTTATACACACTCGTACAGATCAATATTTTTATTTACGATTGTTTATTATTTATTTACATTTAAAACTTAAAGTAGTAAATAGATGAAGTTCTTTTTGTATTAAATATGTATTGGAGTATGTGTGTCTGTGAGTATATTTCACATACACATATTATACTAATGCTTAATATAAAACTGGCCAAAATATTTCAAATAAATGGAGGACTAGAAGTCCAAGGATATATATTTTTTATAAGCAAACATTTGTATCTATTTGTGCTTCAATTAAAGCTGTTTACTTGAGGTGGGGTTTCAATTTGCTCTTTAACTCTATCTACTAATACATAAGTTTGCTCTTGTTTTTGAGCGAATTGTGATTTTGGCTTCTCTTCACATGTCACGTTATTTTTGAGAAAACACAAATATATATAAGAAAAAGTAACAGTAAAGAGAACAGTGAAAAATCTATGCTTAAATTTAGTTTAACCAAGTGGTTTAAAAATGGGAAATAGCAGGGTCACAATATAGGTCACATAATATTTAAAAATATATCAATATTAAAAATTTTTGCAAAATAATTCAAAACTGAGAGTATGGGAAATATATGGAACAAGTAAAGTGCACTTAGTAATTATTTGGAGATAATCTACGCAATATGAAAACGTAAACCCCCATACAGGAATTCTTTCATAGAAACGAAAAAAAATTTCCTGCGCCGGGTCAAAGATCAGCTGTATATAATATTCTTTATGGTAAAGAAATATATATAGATAAGGGTTTATGTACTAAAAGGCTGCACAGAATCAGAGATCGCTGGCAAGAGGCTAAAATATATAAATGAATGATTCACTGAATAGTGATCTTCTATTAATCTCCGAATGGGGTCGTAAACACTCGTAAGACTCAGTGTTGTTTATTAACACACGTCCACTGATGCTGCTCATGAATGGTAGAAATATAATATTGAGAAACTGAATGCCCTTGATGTTCTTGGAATGAAGAAACAGTGTGATGTTCGCTGGCCTGAGCACATTTTGCATGTTTCTAAAGAAGCATTCAAGTGCCTCGGGTGTAAGTGTAAGATGTACTTCACTCCATCCGACCTCCTTACTATTTATACCACCTACATCCGACCAAATATGGACTATAACTCTCATGTTTGGGCCGATGCCTCAAAGTCTATTTCGGCGTTACTCGACCGTGTGCGGGAGAGGGCGAAAAAGCTAATAGGTGGCAGTAGGGTATCCAACTCTATTGACTCACTGGAGCATCAATATTGGCTCACTGGTGCATTACTCTGTTTATCATTACTACAAACTCCCGAAACTCGTACATTTTTACGTGGCACCAGTTCATCGCCCAGGGCTCATCCTTTTGTGCACGATTGCCCGTACGCTTCGCCTGTGGTATAAGTTGACTGCAGACGTGTTTCCTGCCAAAATCTAAATATTTCCTACAAAATCTAAATATCTTGTATTACCATGTAAACGTGTCTTAAGCAAGTTTCCACAATTTAAAAGTATTTGTAAAAAAAAAAATTAAAATTATTTCAAATATATGATAGAAAGTGTTTGTCAAATAAGCTTTTTTTTTAAATGAATCACGACCATCGAATGTGAAACAGATTTTTCACTTTGAATCTTCTACTTAGTGGTGGAAGTGTTGTATTCAGTGTATTCATTAATTAGGCAGTTTTCATATTATTCTTTCACAATCACCAAATCATTTTTTTTCCTTTTGTGAAAGATTCTCAGTTGTTAGCATCATATTAAAGTTTACCAATTGAGACCCGCAATTTATAAACCGCTTAAGCTTATTAGCTCAAATTGACTATAATTGGCTTCTTTTCACATTTCAGAAAGGAAAGTAGAACCCTTTTGAGTTTACTTTTTTACAACACTTGCCACAATATGTTACACAAATTTGTCTAAGAAAAAAATCAAACCACAAAATGAATTAAAACTTTTTTTTATGGCAACATGCATAACAGTATAATTTTACATAAGTACAGTAAGGAGTCGCTACCAACAAACATAAGCTCAAAAGTTGGTAATAATACCAACCAAAACAAGTAAGAGTAGTATATTCAGCTGGGCCGAATCTAAAATACCCTTTACAATTGTCACGTATACTATACTCGTACAGTATATATCACAAAATTGAGCTAAATATGATCGGATATATGTGGACCGACATCGGGGAAAAAATTTGTTTGCCTTGTATTTGCCATGTCAAAAAGGTAATCTTTCATGGAAAAATCGGTTTAGGCTATATCTCGGGTATATATGGACCGACATCGGAAATTTTCATTTTCTGTATTTTATTTACTTCCTATTATTACCACAACTGCTTCTAAGCCAAAAAAAAAAAAATTGTTTCATGAAAATATCGGTTTAGACTATATCTTGGGAATACATATATGGACCGATATCGAAATCTTCATTTTCTGTACTTTAGTAACCTCCTTTTATAACTAGAGCTGCAAAAGAATTTTTGTGGATATCCCGGTTTGGACTATATCTCGAGCTATATAAACTGATATCGAAATTTTTAGTTTTCCGTATTTTAGTAACCTCCTTATAATTATAACCAAGACTGCTTATAAGCAAAAAAAAATTATGTTTTTCATGGAAAACGGGTTTTCGCTATATATTGGATATATATGAACCGATATCGGAACTTTTTACTTTCTGTATTTCAAAAACCTCCTTTAATACACAGAACTGCTTTTAAGCAAAACAAAAATTTTTTCATGGAGAAATTGGCTTAGTCTCGGGTATATATGCACCGATATGGGATATTTTTATTTCTGTATTTTAATAACATTTTTTTATAACCAGAATTGCTTTTAAGCAAAAAAAAAAATTTTTTCATGTAAAAATTGGTTTAGACTTGATATATCTCGGGTAATATGAACCGGTATCGGAAATTTGTATTTCCTGTATTTGGTAACCACCTTCTATTACCAGAACTGCTTTTAAGCCAAAACTATACTCCTCCTCATCTTAACTTATTTTCCTAGTTTCAGTATGATGCATCGCATTTGTGGGAGTCATTCAAGGTCAGTACTGGTCCAAGATAAAAAAAGTTCCCTTATGCGACATTTTTATTAAAAAATCGGTTAAGTTATATTTTGAATATATATGGATCGATATCGGCGAAAAAATTTTTTTGCATTTTACTCACCATGACAAAAAATTATGTCAAGTTTAAAATAGAACAAACAATTTTTTTTCAAAAATTTTCATTCCAAATTGCAAAACAAAATGGCTGTTTTTCTAAATTTTGGATATATTTCAGCTATAGTGAACCGATTTTACCGAATTACAATAGCAAACCCATGAATTCATGGTGAAAGAAAAACTTTCTAGGTCTAATGGAAACGGTATTTCAACGGCGGATAAACGGACATCGCTTACTTGACTTTTCTATCAACTCCGATTTAGAATATTTATACTTTATAGGGTCGGAAATGAAAGTTGTATATATTACAAATAATATCACGAACTTATATTTACCTCTACATTTTTGTGAAGGGTATAAGGAGAGAAAAAGGGAACATCAAACACAATTAAATCAGACATTTTTTAGCCATGGCCCATGAGTTATGTAATTATATATCACACATGTCGGACTGCTAAATCAATTGCGTTAGATCTTCAACAGTTTTCCGTCGAATCTTTAAATCAATGGTACCCAGAAGTTCTATATGGAAGAGTAAACACCAGTACATTTAAGGAAAAACTATTTTTATTTAATATTTTTTGTTGTAAAAAACAAAACATTTACAAAAACAAAGTTCACACTGATAATCGCTGTCGTCAATGTTTACCAACAAAGCATGCGAAAGTGTTGTTGCTTTGCTTTTGCATGTGTGCGGTAAAGAACGAAAAAAAAAAAATAAGAGGAAGTTGTTTGTGTATATTTCATTGCTAATGCTGAGCGCAGTATTTGTGCTTGTGAGCACAGCCCTATAGCTAAGCGCATTTACAAAAACAATTGAGTATCAAGCGCATACGGTAAACTATGTGCTATTACTCAAATGTTGTCGGTATCAAACATTTTTAATAAAATAATATTATAGATAACTTTTTGTGCTTCAATTTTACTCCATTACAAATTTATTAAAAATGCTTTAGAACATTTACATTTGCAAAAATTTCCTCATCGCATACAAGCCGGTGTGTTTGTTGGGTTTAGGTTTTTCTTAAACGTAAAAACTTTTTGCTGTCAACACAACCTTTTTTATCTATAATCTTTATAGCTGATATAAAAGCATGTTTTTAAATTGTTTGCAAATGTTATTTTATATGAGATTTTCTTTTCTTAATTTAAGTGGATAAACAATGAAATTTCAAACGTTTTCAAGTTTCAGTAATAAAAACCTCTAAGATTCTATTTTATTAAAAGTCTAATTTCCTTCAACCCTTCAAATTTTCTTTCAGTACATTTTACCAGAAAAACTAACTTTTTTTCCTTAATAGCAAAAATATCTGTTTTATTTCTCTCTACCAGTTTTTTCTCTTTCTCCCGGCTCTTCATTTTGCAAAAGTATTCTGCTTGTGTTTGTGGAGGAAAATAGTTTTAAGTATTTTTTCTTAAGATTTTAAAGTGTTATTCGTTTTTATACTTTTAAGTATTTTTGTCCATTCCTATTTGGTTGCCTTTAATTTGAGATTTTCTTCTGCTTAAACATTTTTCATAAAGTGTTGGGGGGGGGGATTTTTTTATGGAAAAGAAATATTTTTCTTTGTCATAAGGGTTGCAGATATTGAATAAAGAAAACCTTATTGCTCAACGTTTTACAGTTTTATCTGAGATTTGTAAAAGAAGCTAAAAGCGTAAACGACAAGGTGCAGAAAGCTGGAACAGGAAAGAAATTTATATAAAAAGTATATTCAGCTAAGATACACTATACGAGCATTGCCATCACTCTTTGTTGTTTCGATAATAAATTAACATAAAAAAAGGTCTGTGTTATAAACACACAAACAAAAAAGATTAGACATTATTTATAAAATAAAAATAATAAAAAGATAGGTAGAATAATTTTAAAGAGCGTAAAAACTTCACAATTTAACAATAAAGTCGATGTTCTTGTCGAAAGGTAGCAAAAAGTGAAAAAAAATATATATAAGGAAATGTTTATAAATTTAACAATCGTTACTAATATTTGTTTATGCAATTTTTCCAGTTACAGATATCTCTATTATTGATTAGCTATTACTCTATATTTTATACATCGATGATCCTACTCTAATAGCCTATTTACACCAAAGCGAAATCTGCTCATTCGAGATTTCAAGCCAAATCTAGTAGATTTTGAGAAGATTTCCCATACAAAATGAAATCTACTTTATGAGTATATTTCGACGAAATCTCCTGAAATCTCCTCAGTACTAAGCGATGCAACTGTGATTTCTTGCAAAAAGTACTTAAAAATACTACCCTGCAACAAAAATTGCACTATAATGTGGTGTATGCAGTCTCTGGGCACAAAAAATATACACTTTAATGCTGGTGTATGCAGTCTCTGATAATATTGTATTGTCAAACCCGCATGCATAAATTATTTTTGAGCAAATAAAATCTTGCTAGATATCAAAAAACGGTAGTGTAAACGGTATAGATTTCGTTGTAGATTTCAATTCAAATCTACTAGATTTTGAGTTGGTGCAAATGCGCTATAAGACATGATAAGTCAACGTAGCCTATATCGCTTGATATATTATTTCTGAACTCATTTTTTGTTATCTTGGTAAACGGACTGTTAGTTCATTCTTTTGGATTCTGCAAACAATTTTTATTTCTTAATAGTTTGGCCTACTTATTAATTTATTACAAAACAACAATTTGTTTCTTGAATTAATTGCTTAGCTAATTTCTATTTTATACTTTCTGGTTCATTGTCTTTATAATTTTTGTCAAGCACTTTTTATTTCTTAGCTTTTTTTATTTGCCCTTTTATTAATTTCTTATTTTAGAATTTGTATAAAAACTTGAACAAAATAAAAGTTAAAATCAGTGTTCAATAAGAAACAAAAATCAATAATTTTATTTGAATGCTAAATACCTCCAGGTTAAAGTGCGCAGAAAAAATTGTAGTAAAAATAAAATCAACAAAATGTTTGTCTGAAAAAATAATTTTTCATAAATACATAAATGTCAAAAAAATAATCTTCGATATCGTATTTTGTTGTTGTTTAAAAAAAAATAGTTGTTTTCGATCAATAATAATTTTGACCAAACTTTTGTTTGCATCCACGAATTCCTTCACGAAAATTCACGAAGCCCGCATTCAAACAATTTATTAATTGATTGAACGAATTTCGTTATTGAACACGAAACAAATTTTTTTCTGTGTGCTTGTGTGGTAAATTATAAAAACAAATAATTTCTTCAGGTCACAAGTGCCTGTAAGAAAAATTTCACTATTTCATTAATACGGACTATAGCATCAAAAGGTAAAACTACACATGTACTAAGTATAATCATGGTGCCATATATGACGATTTATCGTCATTATGACGATTTTGGATGCTGAAAATAGCACTTTGGCGATTTGACAATTAAAGGTCTGATTTTGACGATTTTTATAGATCGCATTTGTACTATCATATCTTTCCAGCAACTACACATATACTTACTTTTTTAAAATTAATTTATGTAGAAAATAAAAAGAATGATTATGTGCGTAGCGCTTAAAAAGCTTAAAAGCTAAAAATTATTCAAATTTTTATGTAAAAGCGTATGCTCTTACAAAATTTTACGATGAATTCAAAACTATAAATAGTTTGTTTTCTATGTTTCCCAGCTATCTATATGTCGACATTTCATAGGAACTACCCTAATCATCAGTAGACTTTGGAAATTTTTGAAAGATATTCTCAAACATTCAACTTTATATACTGTTCAGTGAATATTATTTTTTGTTCTTCTTGTACAAATATATTATCTTTTACTATTCTTAACAGCCAACCTTTTTTTGTCTATATATAATCTTATAAAAATAATTTAAAAGAAAAATAGAAAAGTTTTAAACTTGAATCTAAATATTTTATGTCAAGTATAAATTTTTTAAATCTAAAGAAAAAGCATTCATGTTCTTTTATGTGTCACTTAATAAAAATCCATAAATCATTTGATATGGATATTAGAAACAACCTGCAATCGATATCAATAAAATGTCTGTGTTTATTTATGCATAAAGAAACCATAAATAAATACACAGCCTTCAAGAAAATGTATTTGTTGAAACACAAATGCTCAAGAAATGTATGTAGTTTGCATTATGAAATCTTTCTGCAGGTACATAATCACACATACATATATACATGTGTACGAGTACGAGTATATCTGTTGCTGAACAATTGCTTATAAATACATAGAAATATGCCTTTTGCTATTCCTTATTTTTGAATGCAAAGAGGATATGATGATTTTACATTTAAATGTAAAAACATAAAAATGCATTATTTTACTATACTTGAAGTCGAAATTTTATATGCATTTGAATTTTATGTCTGCGTAATAAAAATAAATTCTACCTTTTGCCAGCAACATGTGCCTGGATGTACTGAAATGCCATAAGCTGTCTTATGAATAAAAATATGTACTGCATGAGAAATGTCATAGAAAACATATCGTTACCTTAATGCACAAATATCGTGCACTGAAACAAATTTCGCCGATATTATCTACTAAAAAATTTGGTAAACTTTTCACAAAAAAAAATATTCAAGCGAATGGATTTTTTTTCAAATTTTAACAAAATTTATTCAATAAACAAATTTTATTCGATTCAACATTAATGGTTCGAATCCCAGTGGGTGTTGATGAGTAGTGTAGCGGCTACGAAACATCAGGTTTATCCTCCAATAATTTTTTCTGTTCTTTTTTGGTCTTATTGTTTCACAACAATTATTATTATACAAACAATTGATTTTTTTATTCGCTACTTTCAGCTTCTAACATTTATACCAATCAAAAAATTATAAACAGCTTGTTTTCTATGTTTCCCAGCTATCTATATGTCGACATTTCATAGGAACTACCCTAATCATCAGTAGACTTTGGACATTTTTGAAAGATATTCTCAAACATTCAACTTTGTACAGGATTTGTACATTAATGGATTTTGTTAAAAAAAAAATATAGGTTTGTACATTTCAAGAAATATTTATTAAAAATGCAGGTAAATGTTGTTGAATCAGCAAAGTTTAGTTAAAATAGTAGTAACACATATAAAGGCAACCGAAACTAACAAATATTTTTATTAACAACTAGCTTGAATAGAAAATTTGTTTATTTAACTAAATTTTTTTAATAAAGTTCAGCTTATTTATCTGAACAATTTTGTTCCACATTTAACTAACTTATTTTACACAGAAAAAATTTTTTTTATGTTCAATAACGAAATTTGTTTAACCACTTTTTCCTGTCTTCTTTGATCAAGAGGTATTGATCACGGCAATTATTGTTATAATTAAACATAAAAATATTTCTTGGCTTTAGCCAGGATTGAACTTGAGCTAGACGAATGATAACAACCCACCAAGATTATAATATTAGTAATATTAAACATAAGTTCGACTATTTAACATTAATACATATTCTTTTAAATCTTTCTTAAATGTTGAAATAGCGTTAATCGGTTTTTACCTTACAGGCAAGCTGTTATACTCAAGACTTCCAGCATATTCAATCCTTTGCTTCGTTGTCTCCACTCTGCATCTTGGGGTATATAAATTACTCTGGCTTCTAGTATTGAAACCCATTTGATTTTGAACAAAGTCGATAGTATGATATCCAATCCAAATTATAGATTTGAGCATATAAATTAAAAGTTTTATACTGGGCATATATAGGCAGTTTACGCACAAAGTTCTGAATTGAAAAAAAGAAATTATATAGAGTAGTAGAAAATTGAAAAATAAGAAAAAAATATTAAGTGAAAAAGTTGGTGTAAATGCATAGTTTTGGATCTATGAAGATTTGATATACGTGTACATGAAATTCCGATTTTCTTTACATTTCTCGAGGTATTATTATGCAAAATTGGCATCATTCGAAAGCTTATGAATAGTTACATTACGATTTGCAAGAATCTTTTAGTTTCTTAACTGATAATATAGTTTTTTAAAAATTTTAGTTAAAAGTGCTAGAGGTTAATATATGTTAATATTTTAACAGTCTGTTCGCCGATATCGAATGAATATGTATGCGAAAGAACGCTCACATTCGAATTAATTTGAGTTTGTCTATGTCACTATTGTTCGTTCGCATGAACTTATATATTTTAATTGAATTTTGACACATCGTTTGCATAGATTAAATTTAGAAAAAACCCAAATCAATTTTCTTTCGCCTAGAATGCGAATGAACTTATCCTTTCGACATCGGCAAACTAGCTATAAAACTTTTTGTAAAAATGAAAGTTAGATTAAAAAGTAAAGTAAGTAACTTAGGATTAATTGTGTTTGCGTTGCCGTCCTTCAGCCGGGCGGAAGGATTTTCTCCTCTATGGTATAACAAATACCGGATGCCCTATATAGCCGGCCTTTAGCCAGGCGTAGTAATTATCTCCTCTATGACACAAAAACACCTGATTTGCTGACTAAAATTTCTCTACATAGATGGCCTTCCGATATATGGGAGTGTTCCCTTCGCTATGGTATAACAAACACCGGCTTCACCGGCGAAAATTTCCCTATATATCTTGGCCAAATAGAATGATCTTTGTATATCTTATAAAAACATTTATATTTTAAAAAACTTGTTCTGCTTCCCAAAAGGCTAAAAAAAAATACGTATCCCAAAAATTGAAATTGGCTTTCAAGTGATACCAATTTTGCCTACACAACTTTGGAAATGTAGTGAAAAATCGCAATTTCATGTATAAGTACATCGAAATTTCAGAAATCCATAACCCACTCGGAAACTATGCGTTTCAGTCAACTTTTTCACTCAACATTTTCTTCTGGTTTTTCAATTTTCTACCCCCTATATAATTTGTTTTTTCAATTCGGATCTCTGTGCTTAAACTGGACATAAACCAAAATCTGTGTATATATGTATGCTATTGTGTTTGTGCTAGGTAGCTTCAATATTTTTTCTATAGTTGTTTTGACAGTCCCTTACATGTTTGTTTGTGTAGTTTATTTGTGAGTAGAAGTGTGCGCATATTTATAACAAGCCCTTCAACGGTATGTTAGAAAAGATACAAATTCCTAATGTAGTCTGCTGGCCAGTAAACTGCACAATATGTTATTGAGACAATTTTTTCTTTAAGCCCACCATACATTTAGCTTGAATGCCTAATTTTCTTATTACCAGCAAAATGTTCTGCATCAGCCTTTAACTGTTATCTCAAACTTACGATACATTAATCGATCAAAGTCAGTAAAAAAAATGGATTTAAAAAAAACTATAATAAAAAAGTACATTTATGATATATTCATACACAGAAAAAATTATAGTAATAATAAAATTAACAAAACTTTTATCCGAAAAAATATTTTGTACATATCAAAAAAATAACCTTGGATATCGTATTTTGTTGTTGTTTAAAAATTTTTTGTTTTCGGTCAATAATTATTTTTACTAAACTTTTGTTTGAATCCATGAACTCGTTTATAGGTCTGCATTCAAACAATTTATTGATTGATTCAATAAATTTTGTTATTAAACACAAAAAAATGTTTTCTCTGTATATTTTATTTTTATTTTTTTTTTTGTTACATTAAGTAGTTTTCAATACACGTTCGATTTCCTTTTTGAAATGTGCCAACGTAAATCTCGTACTTCTTGTTAAAATTCAAATCAATAAAAATGCAATACAAATGGTTGCTATGGGGTTTTGTGCATATCTCATTACAGGAAGAAAATTAAAACAAAAAAAAAAAAGTTGTATCTTGCTATTGGGGTCTATAAATATTTATTAATTTATTTATTTGTTTGCTATTTTATTTCAAACCTTATACCTTTGCTCACAATCATAAATATAAATTGTGTTTTTGCTTACACAAATCGTCATTACTTATATTTTTTTTTTATTTCATATAAAGACAACAGAAATTGTACTTAGAATTTGAACTAGTTACCACTATGATGCAGGTATGAGCACTTTTGAAGTAACTCATATTTTAATGTCGTAAAATATTGCGACATTACGTTGAATGTAAGTGGTTTACATTCAACTCAATAAGTAAAATAGTTACTTCAGAAGTGCTCATACCTGCATCATAGTGGTAACTAGTTCAAATTCTGAGTACAATTTCTGTTGTCTTTATATGAAATAAAAAATATATAAGTAATGACGATTTGTGTAAGCAAACAAAGCATGAACAAAGTCTGACCCTCTTTTTATGATTCACTGATCAAAGCTCGAAATTTTATTGAGTAATCATAAAAAGCTTCATATTTAAAAGCTTCAAATTTCAAAGTTTTAAATCAAAACTTTGCTATTGTTTTCTACAAAAATGCGTATTTCCGCACTTTGAATACAGATTTTAATTTTTATGATGTTGAGAAATTTAAAATTTTTATAGCAAACAAAAGCAGTTTTTTAAAATATTATCTGCATAAATTATGTTGCTGCATTGTGACTTACTGCTTTAGTTATAAAAAATATATTGGGCTATAACTATAGTCAAACACCAAAGGCGTTTTGTTTCAAAAACAACTTAAATTTTAACATCTGCTGCTAACTTTTTTTCAACTATACTTACTTACTGCCTTTGGTGTCGGTGATGACTTCTCTCGGTTTATATCGAGCTTTCTCAGAGACCGCTCTATACGAGTTGTTATAGATGGGGTCTCATCAAACGAGTTCAAGATTAATTCAGGGGTTCCGCAAGGCTCCGTTCTTTCTCCTACCCTATTCCTTATTTTTCTAAATGATCTTCTCTACCAAACTTCCAACCCTATCCACTCTTTCGCAGATGACAGCAGCATTTGCCACTCGTACTCTTTTAGCTATAGGCCCAGCCTATCAGAGATCGCTGCCAAGAGACTAAATATGAATGATTCACTGAATAGTGATCTTCTATTGGTCTCTGAATGGGGTCGTAAAAACAGGGTAGCCTTTAATGCTCGTAAGACCCAGTGTAGCTTATTGACGCACAAACAAACGACCGCAAATGCTGCTTCATCTGTACTCATGGATGGTATAAATATTGAAGAATCGGATGCTCTTGATGTTCTTGGAATGAAGATACAGATACAGATACAGATACATGAAGATACGCTGGACTGAACACATTTTTCATATCTCTAAAGAAGCATTCAAGTGCCTCGGTTTTTTGAAACGGTGTAAGATGTACTTCACTCCATCCGATCTCCTTACTATTTATACCACCTACATCCGACCGAAAATGGAATACAACTCTCATGTTTGGGCCGGTGCCTCAAAGTCTGTTTTGGGGTTACTCGACCGTGTGCAGGAGAGGGCGAAGAAGCTCATCGGTGACAGTAGGGTATCCAACTCTATTGACTCACTGGAGCATCGACGCAGTGTGGGATGCGTTACTCTGTTCTATCCATACTACAATGGATTTTGCTCTGACGAGATTAAGGATCTTGTTCCCGAAACGCGCACATTTTTACGTAGCACGCGTTCATCGTCTAGAGCTCACCCATTTGTAGTCGATTGCCCGGGGAATCGTACTACGCATTACAGAGAGAATTCGTTTTTCAGCCGCACGCTTCGTCTGTGGAACAAGTTGCCTGCAGAAGTGTTTCCTCTCTGTTATAACGTTGGAAGATTCAAGTCAAATGTTCACAAACACTACTCCCGCTTTCCCTCTCCTCACAACCTATTTTCCTATTTTCCCTGAGTACTGGTCCAATATAAAAAAAAAAAAAAAAAAAAAAAAAAAAAAAAAAAAAAAACTATAGTCCAAATTAAAGTTGGTTCTAAGTTGAACTGGCTCTAAATGGGTGACGAGTCACATTCATTAAACATTTGGATACAAGCTAGTATAAAATATAAACGAGTGGCATCTCTAATTAGCTGGCAGGCAAAGTAAAAAAAAGAAACCCAAAGGTAAAAAAATTTGAATAAAAATTAAATAAGAAAGAAGTTTGTAAAAGCTTTTATAAATTAGGTACAATGGAAAAATGGTTCTGTGTGTTATAAACTATTTTGATTTGATTTGCGCCTTTTGACAGGGTCAACATAAAAGGGAACTGGAGGCTAACTGAAGCACATTTTCCAGGATGTATTGCGAAAAAAAAACGAAAAGGATGAAACCTTTGCTAATATACTATGGTTCTTCTTATGGCAAAGTCGACGTCAATGTCTTCAATGTAAACATTTTATACACTTTTGAAATTTTTATTTTTATATCAAATTTTACTTAATTTTCACAAAACTAATTCTTATTTTTTCTATTTTATCATTTGACGGCGAACAGCTATTTATTTAGAATTATGGTAATTTACTTAAAAACAGCTTTTTGTCTGTTTAACTTTAGAACTGGCTTTTAAAAGTAAAGTAAGCTTTTTTTTTTATTATAGTAGACGAAAGGTATAGTTTTTGTTAAACATTACTTTATATTTTTTAAAGTATACTTTTTTAATGACTATAGTTATAGTCCATTATGTTTAAAATAAAATATTTTTAATAAACAAACAAGATTTGAAATTTTCCAGAGATGTCTGATGCAGGCTTTCAGAATTCTTTGATGGTGTTCTTCTTTATATAAAATTATTTAAAGTTTTTCTGTTTTCAATTTGCTATAATCAAGTTTATTTAAGACCAAACTGAGATAGTAGAAAATAGAGACATATTCCACAAGAATAGTGGAATGGTAATAGAACGTGTTTTGGAAAGTTAACTTTTCATCTCTGTTTTACCCAAAAAGTAGTAGTTTTATTCGAAATGGTCTTCGCAATTTATTTGGATTGTTGGGATATAAAGTTGAAAGTTTGAGAATATCTTTCAAAAATTTCCAAAGTCTACTGATGATTAGGGTAGTTCCTATGAAATGTCGACATATAGATAGCTGGGAACAATCATATATCAATAGCAATCTTCCTTTTTTCATCTATATTCAAACAAATTTAAAACTAAACAAGATTTTGCGGGGTCAGCTAGTAGAGTATATACTAAACTTGCTATAAGCATATTTCAAACTGATTGTTTTTTTGCGTGCTTGTTTGCTTAAAAAACAATCATTTGCAAAACTACACATACTTGTATATTGAAATTTGTTCCGTTCACGTTTAGAAAAGACAAACAACATCCAATATCAGATTAAAATGTGTACAATCCATTATTTTAAATAGCATGTATGTATGTATAAGCCCTCAAAAAGGATTCAAAAGGATACCCAAATGACTAATAAAACATTATTTAATGAAGCTGCACAAAAGAAAATACTAAAAACTAAAACAAAACACAAGGTTCAATTGACAACTACTGAAATAGCTGCGGAGGCAAAAACCAAACTTAAAAAGCCTCTTCCGGTTTCAGCAAAAAAAGTAAATTTTTTTGTACAAATAATACAAATATATATGAAAATGTATGAGGAGGAAGGCTTCAGGCGCAAACTTTTTCAAGCACAAAATTTTCAAAAAGGACAAACAAACATCCACCTATAAAATGTTATACTCGTATATACTCATAAGCTACAGAAAACATAAGTACAAACATATTTAGGAGTGAATATAATTATGGGATTATGTATTTAGTTCATAAATATAGCCAGCATATCGGAATATAATTGTCGTGCTGGCATGATATTGGTAACTAGGAGAAATTGCAATAAGATATATGTACTCGTATGTATATGTGACTACACGTCTCCATACAAAAAATTAATATTGTAGGTTTCATCTTTTACATCTGTTTCATGGAAGGTAAAATTAATTGTTTGCTGTTCGTAAATAAAGTGTTTTTCGTTTTGTGCTACAAAATTTGTTGTTCGTAGACCGCTGCTGAAAATCTTATGAACTATTGTGTGTAGTTTTTTTATCTTTGGTACAATATTTTATCAATATGTAAACAGGAACTGTTTTTTAATTTATTACATCAGGCAGGAAACAAAACAGAGAATTTATCATGCCTGCATGATAAAATCAATACACAAATGTATCCTTGTGTGCGTACACATGTAACAATATTTATTTTCTGTTTTTAATTACTACTTAGGTTGCTTTAAAAAGATGTAACGAAAATATAATCACCCCTATTATGAATAATTTTTCCCCTAAAATGTTTCCCCATTTTCCAAAAGAGCGATCATAAATAATTTTTCCCATTAAATTTGTTCCCATTTTCTGATATGTAATTCAGCGGTGAATGACAGGAACAAAAAAATGTTTCCATTGAAAGTTCGCCTTATCGTTAATGGAATTTTCAAAGATATTTTTCCCATTTTTTGTGTAAAATTTTTCATTTTGCTTTCTTTGGGGAACTAGAAAAAAACGTAAGTAACGAGTGATTTTTTTGCTATTATCTTTTTGGCAATACTAGTTTTGACAGCTCACGCACGTTTTGTATCTTGTGTCACTGTCAAACATCTTCAGTTTGGTCTATAATTTAATCATGAATCGTCTTACAAACGAACAAAGCTTGCAAATTATTGAATTTTATTACCAAAATGCGTGCTCTGTTAAGAAAGTTCATCGCGCGCTTCTTCCATTTTATGGTCAGTTTAATCGACCTACTGAGGCTTCTATTCGGGCTATTGTAAAAAAATTTCACACCAAATTTACATTGTTGGACATTAAACCACCAACACGCTTACATAGAGTGCGAACTGAAGAAAATATCGGCCAGTGTTGGTGATGACCGTGAATTATCGATTCGGCGCCGTTTGCAGCAATTGGGCCTCTGTTACTCCACTACGTGGAAAATTTTGCGGAAGGATTTGGGTGTGAAGCCTTATAAGATACAGCTGGTGCAAGAATTGAACCCAAACGACCTACCACAACGCCAAATTTTTGGTGAATGGGCTCTTGAAAAGTTAGATGAAGATACACTTTTTTATCGAAGAATTGTGTTCAGCGACGAGGCTCATTTCTGGTTTAATGGATACGTGAACAAGCAAAACTGCCGTATTTGGAGTGAAGAGCAGCCAGAAGCATTGCAAGAGCTACCAATGCATCCACAAAAAACAACCGTTTGGTGCGGATTATTGGCTGGCGGCATCATTGGGCCGTATTTCTTCAAAGATGATGCGAATCACAACGTTACTGTGAATGGTGAGCGCTACCGTGCGATGATAACAAACTTTTTTTTGCCCAAAATGGAAGAGCTTGACTTACATGACATGTGGTTTCAACAAGACGGTGCCACATGCCACACAGCACGCGAAACAATGGACCAATTGAGAGGCGAGTTCAGTGAACAGTTTATTTCACGCTTGGGACCAGTCAATTGGCCGCCCAGATCGTGCGATTTAACGCCTCTAGACTATTTTTTGTGGGGCTATGTTAAGGCTAATGTCTATAGCAACAAGCCCGCTTCGATTGACGCACTGGAAGACAACATTGCCAACATTATTCGTGAGATACCGGCCGAAATGTTGGAAAGAGTATGCCAAAATTGGACTAAGCGGATGGACCATTTGAGGCGCAGCCGCGGCCAACATTTGCATAAAATAATCTTCAAACATTAAATTAAATCGACCCAACTATCGATCCAAATAAATATTTCATGCATTTTTCTTTTATATTTTATATTTCTTTTATATTTTATGTGTTTTTTTTTTTAATATCCGATAGTTCTTATAAAATCACCCATATGTTTTATATTTTAATGGATATATTAATTAACGACAAACTGTTTTTAGGTCTAAATCCATAAATAATGTGCAACGTGACATGCTTTTCAATAGGATACAAAATAGCCTACAATAGGTCGGTTATTATTTATTAATTTTGGAATTCGCTTACAGAAAAACTAAATATTGCTGGTCCTCCTATTAAAAAAGTTCATGAATGGAAAAATGTATTTTTAAACATACATACGAGTATGTACATACTTATACTTGCAATACGTGTGGATAGCTCAAAAAAGGTATGTGCGTTAAAAAGCAGCCGCTAATATCAAAAACCAGCGAGAAACGGGAGGTAGACCACACCGAATTAAAAGCTTGTCAACCAGTGAGCAGTGTATTATGAATTCATAGGAATGAACGAGTCGGTAGGGGGCTTAGAAAACTTTTTCAGCTTTGGTTTACCAAAAGACGTTTATGCATGCGAAATCATTAAACAAAATCTTTACGTGCTCTTGATGATGAAATAAGCTCTGAAACACCCATCTGCTCAAAACTTTTAACACCATCGCCATTAGCCACTACAATAAGAAGAAAGTCCAGTCATAAAAACGCTTCCTCCATTAAAAGAAGAAGAATTTAGTCACAGTAAAAAATAACAACTGCCAAACTTATTAAAGGCCCTGATGCACTATCCTACACGATCGTACGATTCATTCACAGGAAACTGTTTTAAAAGTCTGGCCGACTTGAAAATATCGCTTCAAAATGGCGTTGTAGGCCACACTATGATACAAGTATAATTACAATAATTTATAAACATAATAATATAATTAAAAATTTCTATTAACATAATAATTTTACATTACTTAAATTTTTTTCTCAAGGCACCAACAATATTCTCATATTTTTCATACCATAAAACACACTGATCGCACAGAAACCATAATGTTTTGAAAAGCTTCATAAAATTTTTCAAATCGCACGATTTGTCAAAAACTTTGTCGCACGGGTGCATTTTTAGTACTTTTTCAGCACACATGCTTTATTTAGTAGATCGTACGATCGTGTATGATAGTGTAGCAAGGCCTTAAGAAAGAGTTGAATACCGAGGAAAACTTATGCTCTCCGCAATCGTTGCAATGTTTGAGTCACTTTAGTGATGCCCAAAGAGAAATCCTCAGTTACGCTCTGAGTGTAAATAAATTTGCACTGGGAGAAAAAATACGCAAATCAAAAAAATCGTTTTACTTACAATTTAATTAATATTGAAGTAAAAGTAAAGAATAAATATATGAATTTATGTTTTTAGTATTTTTAATAAATTTTATATCACAAAAAGTATAAAATACGCAAAATACAGAGTAAAAACAAAGAATAAATTCATACACCCGTGCGCATGTTAATTCGTCGCTGTCTCATTGACGACTAAATTAATGAGCGTAAGATTGTGTTTGCTTTTGTTTATCACTTTATTACTATGGGGTGGGCATCGCTACTTTAGAACCACAAAACAGAATTGGAAGTTATGATGAAAAGGGTATATCGCTTCTTAGAAAAGAGCAATGATTTAAAATCGAAAATTATAAAAGATTTGGAGGCCCACAACTAAGTTATTGAAAAACTTCACGTAAAAGCAGTTGCAAATAAAATACAAATTTGTGGATATTAATTATAAAACTTATATTTAATTACTTTGTATATCACTTAACCACAAATTTTCAATAATTTTTATTTTGTATTTATATTCTATTCTACCCTATTGTCTACTCACTACACATTGATAGCAAAACAAACGTTCCCAGGATATTCATGATAGTAAATTTCCCTAATTGGGAAATTAAAATTTTATGGGAATAAAAATTTCACATTTTATTCACGATAGGGGTGAATGTTATCAGGCTCTGCTTAAGATTTTGTTAGTTGGCCTAAACATATTGCGACATCTATCATTGTAAGTTAGAAAATATTCGAATACTTTTTTTGAGTGTAATATAAAGTTATTGCTGTAAGGGAAAAGCGATACATCATGAAATAAATAAAAAACATTTTCTACTGAAGATTATAAAATGTTTAAAGATGGATTTAAAAATGTATAACTCAAATAAAATATTGTAAAAAAAAGGGGAAAATCCCTAATTTCCTCTTAAATTTATATTTGAATATCTTGGGACTTGAACGTTTTTAAAAAAAATAAAAGATAAAAAGGATAGATTTAGTTATACCCTTATCAAGTGTGAAAAACGCTGCTGCAAATCTATTTGAAATGTGTCAGAGACACAAACATAAGATTTGCATTTTAATTTTGTTGAGTAACACATATTTTGTTACATGTTGTCTTTGAAATTATGTCAAAAATTTAATATTATTTTTAAGGTTTTTTTTTTAAATTTAATTTCGTGCAGTTTTATAAGTGTTTTTCTGGCAAATCATTCAGAATTTAAGAATTATGCATCTCTCCGAAAGGCACTTGCTGCATCACCGTCATAAATTTTAGTGTTTGAAAGAACTAGACGAATTCGTCATAAGTATCGGAACCAGCTTTTTAACTAATAGTAGAACTTAAACATTTATGTCTGAGGCAATATTTTCTAAATTTGATCTACTAAAAGTGAAATGTTCCAAATAAAGGCTGAAAGCGTATAACAATATATTACATCGCGTTACAAAAACGTACTTTAAGTCTGTCCCATTAACCAAATATACTTTTTCGGAAGGGGGAGAAAAAATAAAAATACCCGTGTATCAGCGATTTCCATCTACACTTCAAATTTTTTTTATGAAATACAAAGCTCGTAGTGTCCGTCTGTCTGCTTGTCTGAAAGACTTTTGATATATTTTTAACCCTTTTACCGTGATCCAATCCAGCTGAATTTTTGCAGGCAGACTTGTAGGAATGTTTATATTACGTCAAATTAAAAAAATATCAATTTAAGAAATAATTTAGTTTGTTGTAAAAATGTTATTGAAAATAATATAATATATTATAATAGGAAAAATTCCAGCAATAAGAATTTTCATAAACCTTGGGTCTATTCTATCCACACCAACAGCATTCGACCTTATTGAGAGAAAAAAGTATAGAACATCACATTGTCTTACAACGTGAAAAGAGAAACCTCCCTGCAAAATAGCATTATTATTCAATGTATTTGAATCAACGCCAGTGGACACCTACCTACTAGGTTTACCAATACCGATTTCGCAAACCACTTGCCAAGTTTTCCTCAAGCCTATGGCTACGGAGAACTTTTCCAATTTCGCTTTTTTAATCAATCTATTAATTATTCTACTTGACAATCGATAATCGTTGAAGTGTCTGGGACCAGTACTCAGGGGATGCCCGCTACATATGCAGCGCATTGTACTGGAACTAGGAAAATAGGTCATGATGAGGAGGAAAGAGGGAGTAGTGTTAACAATAACAACACGAAAGACTAAACAAACTCTATTGCAGCATTTAAAATGTTGGAATTAAATTAGTTAAAAATTGACCACAAAGGGATGACTTCTGCGTGATGAACGCCTGTTACATAAAAATGTGCGATTTTCGGTAACTCGAATTCAATGTGGTAATAACAGATCAGAGTAACGTACGCTGCACTGCGTCGATGCTCCAGTGTGTCAATAAAGTTGAATGTCCTATTGTCACCGATAAGCCTTTTTGCTCTCTTTTGTCGATGCTCCAGTGTGTCAATAAAGTTGGATATCCTATTGTCACCGATAAGCCTTTTTGCTCTCTTTTGTATACAGTCGAGAAACCCCAAAACATAATCTGAAGAGCCAGCCCAAAACACAAGTATTGTATGCCATTCTCGGTCGGTTATAGGTGGTATAAATAGTACGGAGATCAGATAGAGTGACATACATCTTACATCGTTTTATAAATCGCGACACTTGAATGCTTCTTTGGAAACACTCTAGGAGACGACACACTGTATTTGTATTCCAAGAACATCACGAGCATCCCATTACTGTATATACATACCATCCATGAGTATAGAAGAAACAGCACTTGCGAACGTTTGTTAGAGTGTTAATACATTCATTTGTAGCCTAAAACTAATCCTCCTCTTATACAAGGCAATACAGATACAGCCAAAAACTCCCCATTCCGAATTGGAACCATCTGTAAACATCTCAAGCACGTGCTCTTAGTGATCTATGCTGATCACCTCCGATACCGTACCTAACAAATTTACACCAATTCTTTTGTCGGGCGGTACAGCCGGTGAGCAGTAATCAATATTATCCGAAAGGTCCACCATAACCAATATTATCCGGAATTCTTCTCCCTTAATTGATTCACGACCTTATATCGCTTCCTTCCACGTCCCGCCTGATTGCCGAATTTATGGCTATTTTTTTTCACCATGAGATCAGTTCAACATTCTGAAAAGTACTTTCAATGGCGTAGCGCAGGAGGCACCAATCAGAATAACTCCAGACATTAGAAAAATATTAATTTTTTATAGAAAAGTGTAGAGATAAGTATATAAGTATGTACAGTAAGCTGAATTACGCTCTCTCATTATGTTATTAATTTCTGTATCTACTTGTTTATCTGATCATTCTTTACATAAACATTATTTAAAAAGATCATCAGTCAATAAATAACTAAGCACCGTAACACATGTCTTTCATTAAATGACGACAATAATACAAGAAGTATAAGATACGAGTTGATGGTACTGCTATAAATTTGGCAGAATTTATCAATATACAGCTGGGAATGTGGTTAGGAATGCTTCTATAAAAAAATTTAACTTTTCTTTACCTATATAATTGCTGTCAAATCTCGCAAGATGTCTCTAAGAGTTTTTTACTTCATTGATCCAGTGTAAATGAGCTGGAAAAAAAGAAAATATATAAAAGCTCAAATATATCATTTATTTAAGCAAATAATGTTTTGTCTATTAAACGAAATATATTGTAACAAATAAAAAAAAATATACTCAAAATGCGTTATCGTCATAAATAGCAAGCATTGCTTTCATAATTTCAAGGCTTTTTTAGCTTTTATTATTGCCAGCAAATAAAGTTTAATGGCATTAACACCAAATCACTAAAGGCCACACTTACAACAACCACACATTTCCCTTAACCACTGGCTTTAACATTTTTTACATGATAATACTTATTTGAGATGCGCAGGAATAATCAACCATCAAGAGGATATAAAATAAAACTAAAGGATTTACTAGCAGAAAGAAAAAAACAACAAATTCAAGCAGCCATTTAACCATCTATCAAACCACTCTACCAGGCCTTCACTTCATTTGTACGCTTGTACGTTCATTTTGAAATAGAAAAATGATGACGGTTTGTCGCTGAAAACATATTGATGGCATTTGTTTGTCGCAAAATTACCCTCAAGATACAAAAAAGAGAATATATCAACAACATTAAATCCTTTATTATGTAGGCATTTATCTCCTTCGTTTTGATTATATGAATAACTATATATGTATGTACTTGGACTTTTTGCTCCTCTCTAGTAGCCTATTTATACAAATATCAGACCTATCCTGAGGCTGGGTGTTACTGTTACTCTTCCAGTTATATTTTATTCATTTCTCCATTTATAGCAGCAGCGTCCATTCCTGCACTTATCTACTCACTTACCCACTTTGGCGCAGACACACAAAAACATCTAATAGATGTTGTTTAGAAAATTAGGGAAATAAAATAACAAGCGGTTCTAATATTTTGCTTTTTTTCTTCTTACAAGTGGACACGAGCATAAACGACCTGCCAATGATTTTCACTTAAACTATGGAGCACAAAACATAATATCTTAGCAAAAAACCAGCTTTTGTTTCAGGCTGCAAAGCAGCCACCCTCATCTATTCAACTACAAGCTCTTTTCATCTATTAAAAATTCAGGCAAATTCTATTTCCTTTTTAAATGCTTTTAACTTACGGGTATGATTGTTTGTGTACAAGTACGACTAGTTGTATTTGTGTCTATGTTTGAATGTTTTATTTATTTATTTTTGCCATTTTCTATTTGCCTGAGTGTTTTCATCTTTGTTTTACTTTTCAAAGAAATTTTATTTAATTTTTTTTTTGTTCTTCTTTGCAATTTTATTCTTAGAGCACCATTTCCACTTAAAAGAACAACATTTTTTGCTTGAAGAATTTTTATAGATTCAAATTTGCAAATTCGGTAGCAGCAAACTCTCTTTTTGCTAAATATATCTAATTATACTTTTTGGGTTACACTTAACTTAATGCTGGATAATATTCCTATAAAGTACAGTGCATATTAATACAACAGCATAAAAAGTATCAAAGTTTTTGTGTTCTTAAAAAAATTTGAACGAGTACGAGTATTTAAATTTAACTACAAGTTTTAATGAGTTTGTTCATTTGTTATAATGGAATTATGTAAACTAAAGTATAAAGTATTTCTTCAGAATTAAAAATATTGCCAAAAAAAAATGTAACTTTAAGTTTTTAATTAAATTGTTGATTTCAAACAGACTTAAAATAAACTTAACACTTGGGCTGAAAAGTCACGGGTCTAACAAAATTATTGGTTCAAAATTAAATTGTGTTGATTTCCATAGACTACTAACTTACTCGTATAATAAGTTTTAACTTAACACATGGTCACGGGTCTAAGAAATAAAACACAGTTTTTTGGTTTAAAATTAGTTTGTGTTGATCCTAAGTTATTGACCTTTTTTTGAAAAATGTTCTCTTAATAATTTGCAGTATTTGAAATCGTTTTTTATAAAAACATTTTATAAATTAATTTTTTTTTTTTTTGTTTCTTTTTTTTAATTAAACATTTTTAAACATTTATTAAACATTTTTATAAAAAACGACTTCGAACATTGCAAATTATTAAACGATGAAATTTTTTCAAAATTAATTGTAGTCATCAACGTAATCTCCATCAAGAGCAACGCAATCATTTCAGCGTCGTTCTAACATTTCAATACCACTTTTGTAGAACGATTTATCTTTTGCATCAAACTATTTATTTATTTATTTCAGCTAAATGCTTAATAACAGCTGAGAAATCAGTATAACAAGGAAATAGATAGATTTAAAATAACAAAAATTTCATTAGAAAACTACAAACAGTTATAAATATAATCACTAGAGTTTAAATACAAAAGAAGTCTTCTCTTAGTAATATGAATATTGTCAGATAAGTCGATGAGATCATAAAATCTGTTTACTTCGCGACAAACTCTACGCAAAGGATCAAAATTTAAGAAGTTTGATGGATAACTAGGCCTCAGTTTCGGCCATAACCTCTTCATTCCTGCGAAATTTCTTACCGGAGAGCTTTTTTCAGTTCTACGAACAATCAGTAGTCGCTGGGAGCCAAATCTGGCGAATGCGCTCGATGTGGGAGCAATTCGAGGTTCAGTTCATGTAGTTTTGGCATTGTTTTGATTGACTTGTGATCATCATCCGATGTTGACATGTTTAGAAACGAACGCACCGAAGTTAAAATACAAATGATGATTGACGATTTTATCTGTAAGTCACCTTTTAAACGACAAAAACATGACACTCATACATATGCACTGATTGACCTGTTTTTTTTATCGTCTCCAGAGCCCTTAAATATATATAAAAAATTTTACACTTAACTGCTATGCTAGCCTTGTCAAGTTCCATATATATATTTTATCTAACATTGAAAAAATTCAAAGAAGTCAAAATAGAATTCTCCGTAGAATTACAAATGCTCCATGGTACGTTAAAAACTCACGAATCCACGCAGATCTGAACGTACCTTTTGTGAAATCTGAATTTGTGAAGTACGCGACAAGATATATTAACAAACTTGAAATCCATCCAACTTTGGTGGTCATACCCGTCTGAGAAGGAGGGATACTTTGGCTACCATTAGAGCTCTAAACAGATGACTGAATTCTGAAATAATATTCGCATAAAAATAAATTTTTGTCCAGCACTGGCAGGACTTTAATTACAATTTTTTTGTAGTATTAAGATTTGAATACTTATTGTCATTACATTTTTTATGTAGATTCAATAAATAAAATAATAAAGTGAAAAAAATATATATATTTTATCAAAGTATATTGATAGCGAATATTGCTAACACAAGTAATAACTTCGGAAAACATCTAGCGCAACTAATTTCGGCGTTTTCAAATTAATTTACAATTCGAAGCAAAAAAAATTTGCGAAAAAAAATCCCGAAACAAAATTCGCGTAAAAAAAATCGTGAAAATAAATCGCTTAAATTTGCCATTTATTGATGTACATATTTAATCAAAATTTCCACACTTAATAGTAAAAAATGGTCAAAAAAGTATAAAAGTATAGTACTTTAGCGTACAAATTTTAAATCGCGAATACGAGCGCTAACTTTGAAAAACGGCTAATGTCATTCAATTAGCTTTACCAGAAAGATGCCCAACTTTTTAAAATTTGTGTCTAGTACAGTGTAATTAAAAATCTACTTTACTGCAAACACTTACATGTTTTCAATCTTTTTTTTTTTTTTTTTTTGAGTTGGACCAGTACTCAGGGGATGACCCCTACATATGCAGTGCATTGTACCAGAACTAGGAAAATAGGTTGTGAGGAGGGAGAAAGAGGGAGTATTTCTTGTGAACATTTGACTTTAACTTTCCAACGTTATAACAGACAGGAAACATGTCTGCAGGGAACTTATTCCAAAGACGAATTCTCTCTGTAATGCGTAGTACAATTCCCCAGGCAATCGTCCACAAAGGGTTGAGCTCTAGACGATGAGTGCGTGCTACGTAAAAATGTGCGAGTTTCCGAAATAAGATCCCTAATCTCGTCAGAGCAAAATCGATTGTAGTAACGATAGAACAGAGTAACGCAGTTTTATTCCTCATTTAATTATGACGATTTTTTGTAAAAAATAATATCTCGCCGCGTTCTTATTTGTGTATTTATTTGACATAAGTTTTACAAACAACATTTTTCTGTAAATTTACGTGCAATTTTTTACATGTCAACTACTACTCACTGCAAAGGTTACAGCTGTAAGTTTAGTGAAAAAAAAACAGCTGTTTGTTTCAATTTAAAATAATTTGTTTCTTTTTGCACGTTTCAATCGAAAATATTCTCGTAAAAGGAGTTACAGAACACTGCTACAAGATAAAACTATTACAACAAGAAAAAATTAGAGCAGCTTGGTTAAGCTAAATATTTAAAATGCTTGAAAAGTCCTCATTATAGACATAACATTTGTGCTGCTAATATATTGTGGTGATAGCTAATAATTAGTGAAGTTTAGTTAGAAGTCTACTAAGTGGGATATTAAGAATAAACACTATGTGATGCCAATGCGATTTCAAATACGAGAGTTATTACCTTTCGTTTCATACGAGTACTAGTATAATAGTTATTTTAATAATTTCTAATATTATATGATGGTACCATTCGTCTGGCTCGAGTTCAATCCTGGCTTTAGCCAAGAAATATTTTTAATTTTAATTATAACAATAATTGCCGCGATCAATAACTCTTGATCAAAGCAGACCGGTAAAAAAATAATTGAATACACTAAAGTTGGGGAACAGCTAGCTGTTTTGCAGTCGCTGCACTGCTCATCAGCACCCACCAGGATTCGAACTCAGTGACATCTTACCATGATGGATTTTAAATATTTCTCAGTTTGCAGCTAAATATCCTTTTATTTTATATAAAAAATTCACAGTATTTATTTTCAATATTTCGATAACAATTTGTTATCATGGTCAGGAAAATTAATATGTTATTGATAACAAACTATATTTTTCCAATCATACAAATTTTAAAATTAATTGCCTTATTTTGAACATAACATTTTTAAGGAAATGGTTTAAAATCACTGGTTCATCTTTAGCTTTTTGCCACATTAAATTGCTCAATAAATTTTTGTGGTTTTGATTTGATTTTCACAGCATGTTGATTATCGTCAACGGCTACACGTACAAGTCTTAAGTACGCCTACTAACACTTACATACTTTTGCAAAAAATAAAAGCTCTTAACTTACGCACAGACAGCTCAAAATTCACACCATCATTAAACCACTTTAGGAGATTCGATTTGGATCGATATTTTGATTTCTCCTTTTTCATTAATTTTTTTGTTGTTGTGTGTTTTGATTTTTCTGCTGAAACTGATTTGAAACATGTTGGTCCCTTTGTTTGCGATGTTCTTCATTAGCGTTAAGTGTAACAAGTCACTTATTTTGTATAAAATTTTTGCTTTCTAATGTTGTTTTAACATAAGTACTCTAAGTGTTTGTCGGAATAATTCTCAAAGAATAGACAATAAGTTAAGTTTTGTTGATTCTGTGTTTATTTAGTGTTTATTTTTGCTATAACTTGTTGTAGAAATGAGCTAAGCTCAAAACAAAATTTTGTAAAATACTCTATTTGCATAAAAAAATTTAGATAATTGGACATACTCTTTTTTGGACTAAGAACGCAAATTTGAGTTAAACAATTCTGTAGAGTGGGGATTATAATTAAGTCGGGTTGAGTTAGTTTTATACGGATTTTGGAAAAAAAAATTTAAATATACGTTTTCAATAAATTAAGACTTTGTGTTGGTAGCTTACAAGTAATTAGAATTCCGAGTAAGTGAGTCTTATAATAATTAATTCTTGTTTTCTTGCTAAAAATCATTTTAGTTTTATATAAAACTGCAACAGTATTTATTTTCGATAATTCGATAAAAATTTGTTATCGTTTGTTTGAAGAAAACTTCAAATGTTTGGATTTTTTGCCAGTTGACTAGTATATCTTTTCCAAATTTATATATGTATTTTTTTGCAAAAAGAAGCCTAAATATTGTTAAAATTGCTTATAATTCCATTGAATTTAATAGTTTAATGAAATTCTTTCAATCTAGTTTATGAAGTGTGTCAAATGAAAGACTCAATTAGCAATTGAATTTAAACTTATATGGGCCGCTTTACATATGTAGGTAGATACAATTGTATATACAGTACCGCAGCTTTAGTGCGAAAGTTAGAGTTGCCGTATTGCTTCCGGGGAAGTAGGGGGATTTTGGGAATTCTCAAAAAAAATTGAAACCGCTTCGCCAACCAGTTTGGAACCGGTTTTTCCTGCATCATTTTGCCGTGAAACATGCATCTGAACTATAAACGGTATATATATATATATATATATATATATATATATATATATATATATATATATATATATATATATATATATATATATATATATATATATATATATATATATATATATATATATATATATATATATATATATATATATATATATATATATATATATATATATATATATATATATATATATATATATATATATGCGTACTCGTATTAATTAATTAAAATATTGCTGCTAAATTCATGTAGTACTTGTTAATGTTTAACATCTAATCATTATTGTTTAAATGCTACTTAAAATGTTAATGGAAAATAAAAGCAACACATGCTTTTTCTAAAACCAATAGATAAAATATAATTGGTTTTTTGAAACTGTTTCAACACAACAAACCAAAAGTAATTTCGTAAACTTGACTTTACATTTATGTCCGTTCATTAGGACAAATTTATTATCGTCCAATAGAAAATAACGAGAAGGAAAAGAATTGCTGACTATTTAGTATTTAACAGATAAAACACTAAATACATCTATACAAGGGATTCTTGGAACATTATTAGAGCAAAGTCGTTGTTATAAATCTAGTACAACGTAAAATTAAAAAAGACATCAATTATATTTATATTACAAGATTTAAATGACTCAAAACAGCATTTCAAGCCACAACAACAGAAGGAAATCGGAGAACATAGATACAAGCGGGTGTTAACAACAACAGTAGCACACCCACAACTGGAACATGCACCAAACACAAACTTTTAAATAAATTAAATAGACTTATTCTTTTTGTTATGGCTTTTTTTTACTAGAGAAGAAGGCGGCATTGAAAATGTACTTTAACACAAATGCTATTTTCTTCGACAAAATTTAACTGCCAGAAAAAACCCAATCTCATGGCGGTAACGCCAAAAAGAATATATATTTTAAGTGATTTAATATTTGCTTTGCAAGCAGAAAGATTTCATTTAATTTCCATACCAACAAATCTAAAACGGGAAGTTTGAAGGAACTTTAATCCTAGATTGGTTTACTTAAATTTACTCCCTTATCGGTAGACTTCGGTGACTTAACGAATACCAATTTTGCACTACTATAATAAAGTATCTATGCATAATTTGTCAAGAGAAACAAATTTATATTTATCTTTTAGATTTTTTATATAATAATATTTTCATAAATTTTTGCTTTACGAGTATTTAGGCACTACAAACTAACATAAAATATGACTTTGCTTCACACATACTCGTATTGTTACAAAACTATCTTTAACTTGTTTTGAAATTTATTTTTGTAAACAATATTTTCTTTCAGCAATTAATTTTTCATCGAATTTGCACATAAATGAAACAGTGTCTTTATCTGACAAGTGTTTAAAATTATCCTTCAAAAGTTACATTCTTTACTCTCAGTTTCAGTACAGCTCAAAAATATTTCGATTTAGTGATCTAGGAGACGTTTAGTGGTTATATTAATATTTGAATCCACCACTACACTCCTGAAATCTAAAATCAACCGAAACCATGGCAGAAGTACTCCGAAGGAGGCGCAGATAGTGAAATCGATTGGCAAGGTCACTGTATTTTGTGTTGCACATGAAATCTTACTTTTCAATTAACTTGCAAAAGGATCTACAAGCACAGCGAAGTATTATCGTGCCATTGTAGAACCAATTGGTTGATGCAAACAAGAAACAGCGACCACATATAAAGAAGAAAAAAGTGCTATTTTTTCAAGGCAATGCACCGGGTCACACAGCATTACATACGATGCTAAAATTATCTGATATACACTTTAAATTGGCTGATCATCCAGCATATAGTTCAGATTTAGTAGCAGACGGCTCGCTTGATCATCCATCTTATAGTTCAGATCTAGCTCCTAGTGACTTTTTCCTGTTGCTAAACTTGATAAAATAGCTCGCAAGAAAAAGAGCTTTCTCAACCGAAGACGTGATTACAAAAACTAATGCGTACTTGCGGCGTTCCCAAAATCATATTATTCAGATGCTATACTCGTAAAATAGTTGGATAATCGTCTAACTAATTGTATAAAGCTAAAAGCAGACTATGTTGAGATATAAATGGTTTTTGAAATAAAATGTTTTTTTTTTCCTACTTACTACCTGGGATGACAGGTCACTGGGATGACACAATGAAACTAGGCCCAACACATAGACAGCGCTAGTTTCATTGCAGTAACCTTTTTTTCAGTTAATACCAACCTTCAAAAGACAGCTGCTAAAATTTCATGATATTCTATTCATTAGCTTGTGATTTATTGTGCTAAGACTGGCGCTACTTTTGTTATTTTCAAAACAATAAAAAAAACAATTTCGTGTTTTAATTTGTGCTGGTTCTTGATGGAAAAAAATACCGTGCAAGTGAAGCACTGGCTTGAAAAGTGTTATGGGGACTGTGCTCCATCAGAAACAACAATAAAACGTTGGTTTGCTGTCTTCAAACGTGGTCGTAGAGACACTGACGATGCAGAACGCTGTGGATGTCCAAATGAGGCATTAACACCAGAATACATAAAAAATTCACAAAATCGTTTTGAATGATCGAAAAGTGAAGTTGCATGAGTTAGCTGATATCGTAAAGATATGAAATGAGTGAGAATGAGCCAACACGTTCTGGCTTTATATTGCATGAGTATTTGATTATGAGAAAGCCCTGTTCAAAGTGGATGACGCGCTTTCTCACTGTTGACCCAAAACGAGAACGTGTTGATGATTCTAAGCAGTGTTTAGCCATTTTTAAATGTAACAAACCGGAATTTTTGCGTCGGTATGTGACAATGGATGAGACATGGATCCATCACTTCACTCCGAAATCAAAACGATCGTCATCTAAGTGAACAGCAACTGGTGAACCTTGTCCAAATCACCCGAAAGTACAGCAATCTGGAAAGATTATGGCCCCGGTATTTTAAGATGTGCGTGTTTCAATATTCATCGACTATCTGGAGAAAGGAAATACCTTTAACAGTCAATATTATATAGCATTGTTGGAGCGTTTGAAGGCCGAAATTGCAAAGAAACGACCGCATATAGCAAAGGAAAAAATTTTGTTTCATCAAGAAATCGCACCGTCATCACAAGTCAATCAAAACATGAGTTGAAATTCCAATTGCTCCCACATCCACCGTATTCGCCAGATTCTGTTTGCAGATCTGAAAAATATGCTTGCCGGTAAGATATTTCACACAAGTGAAGACGTTATCGCTGAAACTAATAAATCGTTCTACAAAAGTGGTATTGAAATGTTAGAGCGACGCTGGTACGATAACGTTGCTCTTGATGGAGATTACAATGATGAATAAAGCTAATTTTGAAACAAAAAAACTGTGTTTTCTCTGTTAAGCCCTGGACTTTTCAGCCTATATTTTAGGTAGATTCAATATCAGTGATAATAAAAATAAACTTTTTGTGTAATTGAAGTAAAATTTAAAGGTTATTTACATCATTACTAGTCTTTTCATATAAAAGAAATTTTACTAACTTAGCTCAAATTTTATTTTTTGTTTATGGCACCAAATTTCAAAATAAGTTAATTTAAAAATAATCCTAGTATGTATTCAATCAACTCTTTTTATAAATTTATATATTATTAAATATTTAATATACTATTAAGCACATGTACTAAAACAAATTTTCTTACAAAATTAGAATCCCTAAAAATTTTAATAATTTTATGTCTTACTCTTAATTACGAGTATACAATTTTTTCACAGAAAATATTAATACCTAATTGATTGTTTTTATTTTCTTATCGATTTCAGACAGAATAATGCTGGAGAGCTGAATTTTAAAATACTAGATAGAACAACCGCCAAAAGAATATCTACTAAACGTCTGTATAAAAAAGCCTTAGAAAAGAGGATGACTTACTTGTAGTTGAAAAAGTTTTACCCATCAAACTTCATCATCATAAGTAGAACACTTAAAAGACGTCGTCAACGATAACTTTAGAAAAATACGAATCATTTCTCATTTGTATTATAAACATATTTTAGTTTACCATTGTGTTTTATTCTATGCCAAAATGGATTGGACTTGTTGGCAAAATACACTTCTATCGGTTGTATTCAAATCTGGCAGCATAATGTGGCTGCCCATATGATTATCACTGCATTAAACGCCAAGAAAAAAGTTAAATAAATTTTCAGAAATTCCTGTAAAAGGATTTATTTGGATTTTAGTTGAATCCATGATCAAAGGCGCTAATAGCCACAAATGTGTTTAAGCATTTAAATACAAAAACAAAGAATTCAGACATCAACTACCGTTTCACTTAGTAAATGTACGTGTTATCAAGTTCATCTCATATGTCTGTTATCATTAGTATTTGAGTGGTAATATCAGCAAGCGGCATACTAAGAGATACATAGAACATTCATATAACGAATTAATTTTAAGTAACTATACAAACAGCAACGATCTTCCCCAAAATCAAGTTAAACTTTTTATACTCTCAATAAAGCAATCGTAATAAGAAACAAAACCATCTCTCTGTTTATCACAACACCAGCAGAATATATCATTTTAACAAAATGCACAACTCAAAGAAACGATGAGTTCAGATTAAGCAACACATCAAACTAAATAAGGGAAAGTATTATATCAACTTATACACAAATTATTTACACAACGAGAACAACCATCTTAAATTTCTAACACACAATTTTACAACATCGGAAGGAATAAAATTTAAAACAACGACATGATTTTAAGAATATTGTGATAAAGGTGGAAAAAAGAAGAAATTACGACGTTTTATTGAGAATAGGGGGAAGGAAGCTAGAAGTCGAAGGTGAGACGGAAGCAGGAGCTTATTGAAGAAATTAAAAACGAGAACTAGAGCAAAGCGACTAGCTGTCAAAACGCACAACAATAGTGATTGCAATAAAAGAAAAAAAAAAAAAACGGAGATCAACAGAAGACAAAGTGGAAAAAGGGGGGAACAGATTCCCACAGCCAAAAGACACTATCAGCAAAGATATCAACAGCTGTTTTGGAGTTGTATTATCAAATAGTTACTAAAGTGGACAGCACCACACAAGTACGTAGTTGTTTTTCTATAGTATGTGCTTAATGTAAATATTGTAAATATGATTTGTAATTTTCAACTACTCTTACTAATTCATAAATTGCGCCTGAGCTAGCTAATTTTTAGATCTTTTTTTTAGAATTTCGTTTGTCTTGATACTTGATTCATTATGTATTGGTTGTTCCTTCACATACAGGTTTTATTGGCAGGTTAATGCCACAGTTAATCGTGGGAGTAATCATCAAGAATGTAGCTCTTGAGAGAGATATGTTTTGAGAAAAAAATTTTTGATGTACGAGTACTATACTGATCTGCATACGATATAGAGAGTAAATACATTTTTATAAAAAAAATAATAATAGAGAGTGTATATGGGTCATTCTATGTTAAGGGGCTTTTTGATATTAGGAATGATGGCATGTTAAACATATTTGATATAATAACTTTTTCCAATATAATCGAATTTAATCAGGTAGTTTGAATACATGTTTAATAATGGCCAGTCAAGTAATCTACTTTTGCCGGTATTTTAAATGATCAATGGAGATACTCTACACAGGGTAAAGACATGAAAGACAGGACAGGATACTTCACTTTACAGGGGAAAGATAAATTGAAAACAAGCCTTATTTTCATAAGAAAAACAAAAAAAGAAATTGACTGAAATTTTCATCGAATTTTTTTTAAATTTCACAAAACGAATACTGAAAAAAAGGCTGGTTAGCACGATTTGTAATATTTCTTGAATGCCAGAACGTTATTATAGCTACGAACTGAAAACTTTCTATTATTGTCTAATGCGGAAAACCTTCTATTATTGTATAATGCTACATATGTATGTAAGTCGTATAAAACTATCTTAAAACAAATCTCACATTAAATAAGGCAACATACATTTTTAAAGCGTATATAAAGGATATTTGTATGTTTAACGTACATATATAAATAACGTAAATATATAAATAATATAAGTGAAATATTAAGAAAGAAGGAATACCTTACATCCTTACCTACCCTGGACGCAAAATCTCTTTACTGGCATCTGATGAAGCAGGGGAAATATGGCAGGGTAGAGATGTTTTCATTACAAAACGAGCACAATCAGAAAAATTTGTATTGTGATGGAAACAAACACAGAAATTGTACTGAGATTAAAATAAATATATATTATAAACAAACTTAAACCACAAATAACAAGCGACCCGAATGGTGTGGTCAGCCTAATAAGAGAGTACATTGGTGGCTCATACAATTTTTATTGTTATATTCACTTCGAAACAAATGCTCTGCTATTTAAATTTGCGGCGTCAACGGATTTGAGTGGCATATATAAACGGTCGAAAAAAGTGCAGGGGAGGAGACTTAAAATACAGGTGGCAAATAGAATATAAAAGTAATATGAACGAACGTTTTTTTAAACGACTTTATTTAATAGCGATTAAATGTTTAATAAATTAGTATTGTGTTAAATTTAAAAAATTTTGTTATAGAATATAAAGGGACAAGCCAGGGAAAATACTTTTTTCTCGGTAAACATGAAGTTATATCGAAACTAAGATAATTTAGGGATTGGAGTTTTTTGCTTTAAAGTATATTTTATTTATTATTAAACACGTTAAATATTTCCAGAAAATTTTCAAACTATATATGATATTTTAATGCAGCCTTCGATAGTACCTGTTAACGTAGAATATCTCTTGTGTTCTTTTTAAGATTTTCAGGGCCTAATTGAGTTCCATGCAGTTCACTAAGCATAACATGCAGATATGGCTAAGAATGATAGAAAAATTTTACAACATACTTGCAAGAGAGTAGTTGTTGATTAAAAATTAACATCTTATAATCTGTTACGTAAATCTACTTCTTATTGGAATATTCATTTCTACTTGTCACTTAAACTCTCTTTTGTTCCCAGGACATTTTCCAAAAACCTTGAAGTATTTCAGTTATTATTTATACTTTTTTGGCAATATTCTGAAATACACCCTGCTCCCATTTCTTAGTGCAGGCTTCAACCTTTCTATTATGAGAAATGTCTATATTCCACACAATTTTATATAATATACTTTTAAATTTATTTTATAAAAACGAACTCATTGAAATAATTCAACTCATACTGCCTGGCTCACGATATCATTTCGTAAACGTTCGTCATAATCGTTAAGGTCAAAAAACCTATTCTGAAGCCGTTTATAAGCTTTTTTTTAACTGATCTTGTATCATTTGCCTTATCTACCTCCGATATATTCGTTAGTTGAATAATAGTTGACTGTAAGCCAGTTATTTTTTATGTAAAACATTAACGAACCGACATCGTGAGCCAGGCAGATAATTTTCTGTTAACAACTAACGTGCTGTTCATAGAACACAGACGGGCAACTTGTCTAGAAAATTTGTATGAAAGTTACTCAATTTTTTGACTGATTTCCATACAAAATTTTTTAGACGAGTGTTCGTCTGTGTTCTATGAACAGCACATAACACTTTCTGTTTTTGAATATTAAAATAAATCAAGGCCTTCGGTTAGTTCGTTCCACCCAACACTGTATATACTAAACATTTTGCTTATATAATATTATTATGATCATAGTAAGTGACAGCGTTTGAAGCAATAAACAGAACCTCTTAGGAGCTCATAGAAGTATAGCTCAACGTAATCCGCTTTGAGGCCTGAACATACAAATAGTGAAATGTTTCAAAAAATAAATAAATCTAAATTGTGCATTTTTCGTTAATAAAGTGATTAAATAAAATACGTTTTGCATAAAATTAACTTATCAAAAATAATTTGGCTCAATAAATGCATACGATTCCATTACATACTAAATTTAATGAAAATGAAATTAAGGAAAATACTGCAGTCTAATAAAGACAATAAATTATAATGATTGTACAGTGTATGAAGCACAAAACTGCTTAATAATATAGGTAAAGTGTGACAAATTGTTTATTTAAGCTTTATGTTACATCTGGTAAGTGCCGTTAGAAATATAACATGTTTATCGCGTGCTCTAACAGTTATGTTTAACAAAACGTTAATTTTTCGTAACAGTTGCATGATAAAATCACTTAATTGGTCATAATGTAATTGCAAACAACAAACAAAAAGTTAACATTGGAAAATCTCATGCGATACACAGCAAAAGCACAGTGGGCCAAAGGAAAGAGAGAGAAAAATTAACTACTTTGATGCAAGAAAGTGCGAATTTTTGTTAACTAATGTGTTTTTTTTTTCAAACACAAACAGAAGATATGTCTAGAAATTTTATACGAAAATCCCTTAACTTTTTAGTGGTTTCCATAAAAATTTTCCAGCCAAAACACTTGCTTATGTTTTGGAAACAATTCAAAAGACCAAAATGACAACAAGCAATTATGAACGGTACTAAAGCCATTTAAAACCGTTAAAGTTATGTCCACATTGAGCAAATATTTGCCCAAAAAAGCGTAACCACTACTTCCTTATTGAAGCCTAGTTTCCGCAAGCCATTTTCTTGGTTTATATCGTGCTTTCTCAGAGACCGCACTATACGAGTTGTTGTAGATGGGGTCTCATCAAACGAGTTCAAGATTAATTCAGGGGTACCACACGGTACTTTCTCCTACCCTGTTTCTTGTCTTCCTCAACGGCCTTCTCTATCAAACTTCCAGCCCTATCAACTCTTTCGCGGATGACAGCAGAATTTGCCACTCGTACTCTTTTCGTTATAGACCCAGCCTATCAGAAATCGCTGCCCAGAGGCAAAATATGAATGATTCACTGAACAGTGATCTTCTATTAATCTCCGAATGGGGTCGTAAAAACAGGGTCGCCTTCAACGCTCGTAAGACCCAATGTTGCTTATTAACACACAAACAAAGGATTGTAGGTGCTGCTTCATCTGTACTCATGGATGGTATAAATATTAAGGAATCGGATGCTCTTGAAGTTCTTGGAATGAAGATAATAAGGAATATAACTCTCATATTTGGGCCGATGTCTCCAAGTCTAATGGAATATAACTCTCATGTTTGGGCCGGTGCCTCCAAGTCTCATGGAATACAACTCTCATCTTTGGGCCGGTGCCTCAAAGTGTCTACTTTGGGGTTAATCGACCGTGTGCAGGGGAGGGCTAAGAAGCTCATCGGTAACAGTAGGGTATACAACTCTTTTGACTCACTGGACCATCGACGCATTGTGGGGTGCATTACTCTGTTCTATCGTTACTACAATGGATTTTGCTCTGATGCGATTTGGGATCTTGTTCCCGAAGCTCGCATTTTTTTGCGTATCAAGCGTTCATCGTCCAGAGCTTATCCATTTGTTGTCGATTGCCAGGGGAATCGTACTACGAATTACAGAGAGAATTCGCTTTTCAGCCGTACGGTTTGTCTGTGGAATAAGTTGCCTGCAGACGTGTTTCCTATAACAGATAGGAAAATGTTAGAAAATTCAAGTAAATTTTAGTTCCGGTACAATGCACTGCCTATGTAGGTATCATCCCCTGAGTACTGGTGCAAGTAAAAAAAAACAGCGCATGCATACAAACAACTCAAATACAGATAAGTATGTACATTATCTTGGTGCTATTTTTTTACCCTTTTTTTTATAAATTTTTTTCTTTATGTGTCAGTTAACGGATAACGAAGCTGCTCATTCGTTCGCTCAATTGCATCTAAAACAATAACAAAAGTTTTAATGTTATTATATATTGTTTTTAAATGTGATTATGCAACCGAACGAACAACTTCGTTGTAGGGAAACTGACACTATGACTTATTTGTTCGAAGCACAAAAGCACGATTTTTATGCTGTCATAAAATATTACTATATTATGCATTACATGGTTTGAATGCTCCATATGCAAATTAGAGTTGATTGTTTGCTTAATTTTTAATAATTTGATAAGTTTCTATCAAACAAGTTGAATTAACATCAAACACAAATACGATATACTTCAAACGACTGCACGAATTTTGCAAGAATGGTGAATTGTAATGTAGGCAAACAATGATATTATATTGTAAACTCATATAGCTCTTTTGAGTTATTTTATCATTTCAATTTTATTCGATGCATTAAATAGGCTCATAGATCCATACTAACACAAGTTCAAAGCCGTTGCAGACCACTGCTAAATTTGTGTTTTTCCATTAAAAATAAAACAAAAATCGCTAAATAGTTCTCCTTTCCTATCAGCCCACTGTTGACAAAGTAGCAACAGTCCCCCAATTTATTTTAACAAACATAAAAGTAAAGCGTTAATTCTATAATAACACGCGTACAACTGGATAAACTCTATATTTGGTTACAGAAATAATTTACTAAATTAACATAAAAATAAAACTTTATAATCATCAACAAAAGACCAACAGTATTTAGTAAAATCTCTTTATTTTAAAAAAGTGGTAAAGTAAGAAAAAAAATTCACGCAATGTGACGTGACGAAAGAAAAACATAAGTGAATACCTCTTACAAAAATTAGTGTAAACTAAAACATATTAACAAGGTATTATTTGTTCAAATGCAAATGTATAAACAAGAACCATTTAGTAGACGTGGTAGTTTAAGATCCTTACGCAGTGCTCCCTTACTTAGTGCCGTATTAGAGAGTACATTGTCATTATCTCGTATACATCCGATTGCTTCATTGGAATTGCCTGGCCTGGATTACATACACACAGCACAGACATCGCAGTCAGCATTACAGCAACAACACTCTGACATAGGGGCATCATTGCGCAGTAGCATTGCAGCAGTAGCCGCGGCGACAACAGGTCCTCCACCGCAAACAACATTAAAAACACGCTTGGGAATCCAAAGCTCATTACGTGAAAATAAACGCCATAAAGCACCACAACGGTATGTAAATTATTAAAGAGATAAAACGAAAGTGATTTTGATGAATAGGAATTAAAAATAAACCAAAAATTGCACTTGTATAAAGTTACACTGTTAATTTCATATAAATAAGTAGTTGGGATGTCCAATAGAGTGGTTCGCCTAACATATACTTATATATATAAATATATATATATATATATATATATATATATATATATATATATATATATATATATATATATATATATATATATATATATATATATATATATATATATATATATATATATATATATATATATATATATATATATATATATATATATATATATATATATGTATATATATATATGTCAGCATTAAAGATAATGTGAAAACCATTGTCAATCAATTGTAAGACGACAATGTTGTCAGGCATCTGACAATCGTGAGAACACTCTTCGTCGGCATTGCCAGATAATTGGCTGGTATTGTAAGCTCAGTTATAATTGTCAAGTGTATAATATTAATGACCTGATGGGCAACACTGCCAAACAGATCGTTGTTGATATACATAAGTGGCAATGCCTTACAACATGTCTGGCAATATTTTTTATTTAATAATCTGACAACCGTGTGAACTGACAATTTTTGTTGTCAGATGAACTATTTGTCAGACCATAGTCTGACAATGAAATTGTAAGATTTCTGACAATGAAATTGTAAGATTTTCTTACGATCGTCTGAACATACAATTTACTTTTGCGGGACAATTTTTCATTGTCACTACATTGTCGGCATGTTGCCAGATGTCACAATGTTGTAAAATTTGACAACCGTGTGTACATAGCTTTACTGTAACTGTAGCAGTTGTCTATAAAATGCAATTAAAATAAATTTATTATTGTGGAATTTACAATTAAAAACTGACGTAAACTAGTGCCTACAAAAATTCGTTAACGTTTGTGTAACAACTTCAAAAGGAAGCACAAACTCTACTTTAATATTCTTTTCACTTTTGAAGTTTTATTTTTATTTTTTCATTCTATGTTTTTATCGTCAAACGGTACTTGATTAAAAAAATGGAAGCTCTTATGAGTTTACGGTGGCAAAAGCATAAAGTTTAGAAAATCTTGCCATTAAACCTCAAAAGGAATAAAAAATGAAAAATGCAATCAAAGAATGAAAACTCGTACAGAAAAATATACAGAAGAGAATAATGTTGAGAATTGTAAAAAGAAGTTCAAATTGTAATATACATATTACAAAAACTCCTGTTTTAACGTGTATCGAGGGTACTCCTTTAAAAAAAAAAGAATTCATGTAAACTGAAAAAATAATTTTATTGGCTCTCAGCTTAAACAACATGCAGAAAACTGGATGGAATTTTTTTCTTATCTTAGACAACTACCCATGAGATGACCCCTAGATAAGCAGTGTATTATATGGGAACTAAGAAAATAGGTTATGAGGAGGAAAAAAGGAGTAGTGGCTGCGACCGTTTGACATAAACCGGAAAGACCAAAACAAACGTTATCACAGCAGTTAAAGTGTTGGAATTAGACTAGTTAAAACTGAACAGTGCCTAGTGTTTTTGGATACTACTCAGACTAACAAAAATTAGTTCCATACCTCTCACACTGCAAGGTAATGAACTGCATAGCAAGAGCATCCAAAAAACGAAATACGAAAATGCGGACGACAGTAAAAAAACAGAAGCTGGGCTAGACTCACGAAACCTTCTCTGGGGCCCAGATTTCTATATGTGGAGTGGCAAAATTTTTGTAAAATGATGGCGGAAATTTATCTTACTGCCCTTCTCAATAATTCGGCCAGCTTGAGCAGAATTTTGCATAAAAATTCGCTGATATAGTCTGATTGACATGTTTTAACTTTTGCCGACTAGCCGACTTCAAAATCGTTTCATGCATATAATAGTGAAAGGCCAATGTAAGCGTCATATGGCAACGGGCATCAACCAAAATTTTCTATTTGCCGCTTAAATTTATTTTATATAGGCAAATGAACGCGGCTAATTGCACTGAAAATTTATGTACTGGAACTTAAACAAAAGAACATTATGACTTTATTATCGCAAAAATAAATAAATAAATTTAATTGTTAAAAGTTTTAAACCCGAAAATAAAGAAAACTTATTTTTTACTTCTATTTTCTCGAAGTTTTGTTCCTTTATTTTTGGTTTGACAAATTGAAGCGACAAAACAAAAAGTTAAATTGAATTCAACATTACCGCTCGACCGTCTTTAGCGGCATTACCAAATTAAATTAAACTCAACATGTTGAAAGTTTTATATGAATATTTTTATAAAAACAACTAATTTTTTGTAAATGGGTCACATTGCTGCCGCCTGACGCTTACATTAGCCTTTCACTATAAATCGGGCTTATAAAAAAGACAGGAAAGCACCGAATAGAAGTTTTAATGAGCAGGACGAGCGATATATTTTTAGGATAATAAAGGCAAATCCACAGCTATAAGCTTCAAAGCTGGTCTCTGAAGTTGAAGCTAATCTGCACAAACTGTTCGCCGTGTCCTGCGCCAACATGATTTTCATGGCCGAGTTGTATGCAAAACCCCGTTTATAACTCCGAAGATTGAACTATGCAGGCTTAACCTTGCCAAGGAGCATCTCTCCAAGGAATCTGCATTTTGGAGTTCGGCCATCTTTGCTGATGAGTCCAAATTCAAATATTCGGCTCAAATGGTATGTCGTATGTAAGGCGAAAACCTAATACTGAGCTGAATACAGAAAACCTAAACCAAACAGTAAAACATGCTGGTGATAGTGTCACGACTTGCTCTGGAAATCTAGCATTTATAGAAAGCAGCATGGACAAATTTAAGTATGTCGTATTGCAGAGCACAGAGAAACTGCGAGTATGAAAAGATTTTCGGTTTTACCCAGGTAATGATCCGAGATACAAATCATGTCATTGTGCATACTTGGTGGACACCGCCACCACAGTCGACTTCACGTAACAGCAAATTTATAGTCAGTTTTAGAAAATGATGTAAGGAAATACAAAATTTCTCTAAGCAACAATCTAAAACAAGCGCTACTGAGGGAGTAGGCGAGTATTTCGCCGAGTGTGATACATAAGCCGGTCCCAAGCCGGTTGGCTAAGCTATAAACTTTTGTTTTGATAACATATTGTGTTTCTTTCTTTGAACTTTTAAAACAATTGCTAGTTTTCAGTCAATATATGAGAGGTACTAGATGGCAGTTTGCGCCACATAAATTAGGTGCCTTTTTAAGGGTTAAGACAGTGATCGTTAGCATTCCCCCTTAAGCTCTAAACACTTAGACGACAGCAGACTTCACAACTTCACGGCTACAAATGAAGTTAGCTTCAAATGCTGCTGTCTCGTCAGCAACATAATTATTTTCAAGACAGCAGCAGCACTATGTGTATTTAAGCAATGCAAATTTTAGAGGTGCCAAATATATATTTTACATGATTAAAATTAAAATTACCGACTGAAAACGTAAAAATATCACGTAAAGTTGTAAAGACTGATAAATTTATTTGTTTATTTCTATTAAATATTCCAAACAAATTTTAGTTCTTATTGCTGTCAATTTGTATTTATAGTGGCAGCACTGCATTTATTTTTTGCTGCTTACGAAAATAGAAATTAATCTAAGTTGGCAGCAGCAGCAAATGCTGTTGTGAAGTCGTGCTGCTGTGATGTCGTTAAAATAATCGTGTGCATTTAAACACATGTATTTTATTTTTGACAGATTGCTGCTTGCTGTCTGCTGTCGTCTATGTGTTTAAAGCTTTAATGGTATCAAATGTTTCGCTTACTTCCATAAAACTTATTATATTCCAACGCTTTAAATTATTTATTTTAATTTAATTTAATCTTATTTACTCTTGGAATACTTGTATAAGTGTTATTACTGTTCTGACTCCCTTCAGCCATTACTTTTGTCATTTATCATTAATTTTTTTCTCATTCAGTATTTTCCATGCAATTTAGTAAGTTAACTTTCCAAATGTGCCATAATTACACTTTGTATAGTTCTTAAGACCTTGCTGCCTACGTCGCTGAGATGTACGGTAGGCAGTAACTGCTTTATATTTAGCAAACATTTCTGTTTTGTTAATTATCATACACACAACAGCCAGCGGCTAAAACTGAAATGAATGATGGTATCAGTTTGCTTTGCAATTGGAATAATATTAAATTAATCATTAATTTTTAAGACAATAATAATTTTCGTCTTACAAATGATTCACATCACTCAAAGTCCACTGTAGTAAAGTTGAACTTTGATGCATGATGTTTTATGTATCATTTACTTAATGCCTGTAAGGAGTAGAGTGTGAGTAAGTCTATGATAGCTTTTGCGAAAGGCTTTCTTAATTAAAAACATGGCCATCAATTAAGATTTTATATACATATTTTTTTTTTCTTTCTTTTTGGCACTTTTCCATTACATATCTAATTTCTCAATACTGATACTATTCTTGTCAATTTTTTCATTTTTTTTCCTTTGGAATTTTTATGATAGACGAAAAGGTGTGGAGACTGTTGTGTTGAGCACGTTATCTCTGAAAGACACATGCGAGTTGTGCAAAAATAAAGATGTAATAAATGTAAGCAAAATTAAGGACTAGAGAGATAAAAAACACTAAATGAAAGCAATAAAAATAAAAGTACTCATAGCTTGAGATTGGTTTTATAATGGGTGATTTTATAAGAACTATCGGAAATTAAAAAAAAAACACACACATAAAATTCAGAAAAATGCATGAAATATTTATTTGGATCGATAGTTGGGTCGATATAATTTAATGTTTGAAGATTATTTCATGCAAATATTGGCCGCGGCTGCGCCTCAAATGGTCCATCCGCTTAGTCCAATTTTGGCATTCTTTCAATTTTTCATTCTTCAAACATTAAATTATATCGACCCAACTATCGATCCAAATAAATATTTCATGCATTTTTCTGAATTTTATGTGTTTTTTTTTAATTTCCGATAGTTCTTATAAAACTACCATTATATATATTGTTATGGAAAAATTTATTGTTTTTTCTTTTCTTCTTTGTGGTTTTCGCTTTTTTCTGGCAGAGATGCCACGTGTTGTTTATATGAATGAGCAGAAAAATACAGCTGTTTACCATCGTTAAAATTAAGTTACAGAATCACTCAATCGTTAGTGCAAGCGATGAAATTGGATGACAAAAGTTGCGGTTATCGAATCGTTAAAAGTTAGAGAATCGCACTACAGGGCCAATATTACATTTGGTGAATAGTTAATATTAAGATTTTATATTACAGTTAATTTTTTTTTTTTTTTTTTTTTGTTATTACAAATCAAAATTAACCTGAAAAGTTACCGATAACTTACCGATTAAAAATAAAATTTTTAATTTTTCTTAATTAAAGTATTTTATAGCAGTATTTTGTAGTAGTGTATAGTATAAATTTCAAAACTCTGAGACCACTTTCTTTACAGGGTGTCCGCCGTGAAGTTATGCTACTCGTATTGATTCCATTGTACCACATGTTAATCAAGCCCAAAGCTTGCAGTTGTGGTGTTAAACAGTTTCATATCACCATATCGCTCCCCATTCAAAGTAACCGTTACGCAGTTTTTATTTTCCAATAAGTAAGATACTTTTTTATTTTAGTTTTATTTTATCGTCGTATAGGTCATAATAGAGCCCAAACACACAATTCGAACTGCAAACATATAAAATTAAAAAAAAATCCTATAAAACCTTAATTTTAAGCTGGTTAAGAATTTATGTCACTTTATTTTTTTTAAATGAATATTTTACACCTTTCATTATACCCAAATGAAAAACAAGACATACAAATCATTTCGGACGCTTGGCAAAGACGTTGACTGTTTGACTGGTTTTTGTTTATGAGACAGAGTTTTTTTTTTTTTTTTTTTTTAATAAATATTAATTATAATAATGACAAAAACTCTTTAATGATCCTTTGTGTAAAGTACACAAACAGCAACCAAATTTAATTAAAATTTATTTTTAAGGGTTCACTTGTGTACACAAAAGAAGGTGCATAAATATTATCCTGGTGCTGTTGTGTTGTGTCGACGTTACTACTTATTCTTAGTCGCACAAACAAGTATTAAGATAAACAAACTTTCCATTGCAGTTAAGCCATTGGTCTGCTTATTCTCCCTTCCTTTCTTTCCCACTAACTGTTACTACAACAATAGTTAGGCAACAAAAGAGATAGCAAAATAATTCCTTTTTTAGTTTTTCCGATTTTTAGAGTTTAATGCAAAGTAAAAACGATAGTTTTTATGATCGCAGTAATGTTCTTTATTTCTTTTTTATTATAAATTTTATACAGTGTGTTTTAATTTATAAAATAAAAACAAACGAACGATTTGGAGAAATAGGAATATATACATGTGTACACACACCTGTGTATATTAAAGCGCACAGTCTATAGCTAAGTGCTTTTACAAAAACAAATGAGTACCAAGTGCATAGGGCTTGGGCACTTCTGCTTTAGAGCGTAATACTCGTATTTTGTAATTAAAAAAAAGCTGTTTGATGTTATGGATAACTTGATCAAAGTTTAATTTTTAATAATAATTAGAAGAACAAAAGTTTAATTTTTAATATCTTTTTTACCCAGCGTATATAGAAACATTATATGACAGTTTGCGAAGTTGTATGCTTTAATTATGAAGTTGCATGTTTAAATTATGAACGTGTTTTCTCTAAGAGTCGTTTTTGTTTGAAGTTGCGATCGTGTTATGTTTCATCATAAAAGCTGCATACATTGAAAAGAACTAAATTTCAACTGAACCGGCATTAATTTATAATGCGGTCATATTTTCAAGCACCTAAAAAAAGCAAGTTGCTAAACGTAAAAGAAAATGATGATGATGACGATGACGATGACGATGAAGACAAAGACGAAAGCAGCAATGAACAGAGTTCTGCTGACAAGAGCTTAAATCAACCAACAAAGCAATGGTAAAAATCGTATAAAGATAAATGTGATTTTTGTTGGTGTACGACTAGCCAGGACACTCTGCTTTCTGGTGCATAGAGTGATAGGAGTTCCTTCTTAGTTGTAGCAATTAAAACTCAAGGAAACTACAAGATTTATGTTGTGTTGGGCTTGCAAAGTATTCACTATGGACTAACTAGTAAAACGGGGATCGGCAAACCTACCGTCATTTTATAAAACACAGCTAGTTGTCCCTCAGCTTTAGTGTATTCAATTATTTTTTCCTCTCTTCTATGATCAAGAGTTATTGATCGCGGCAATTACTGTCATAACTAAAAATAAAAATATTTCTTGGCTAAAGCCAGAATTGAACTTGATCCACACGACCATCATATAATATTAGAGACGAACAATTATTACTAACAGGATTCAAATTCGAACTGAAAAACAAATGTTCGTTTTACATGGAACTTAAAGCTAAGTGACATTTAAATACGAAGGCAAAAACTTGGTCTTAAAAAAATTCAGTTTTTCATCCTCTTTCATTGTCATCGATTTGTCGAAGAAAAAGGAAATATTAATTAGATCTTACGTTATTTAAAAGGCATGTTTCCAAGCATACTTGCATACGAGTAAATTCGAGTAAACTTTTTTCATAGTATTTATTATTTTATTTATGGTATTTTACAAAATTGCTACATAATTGTGTTATTAATTTTTAGTTATACAGGGACTCCCCAACTCAACTTCAAGCCCAAACAGGGTGACAAGATTGATTGTAACCATCATGAAAAACATCAGAAAAAATATCTTAACGTCGAGTTCTGATACACCCTGTGTAAATCTATAGCTATTTAAACATTATTTTTTTAAATTGTTTGAGAAATTTTTAACGAAAGGCAAATTGGTTTACTTACATACTTGGTAATTAATTAATTATAAATTTTATACAATTCAAGTTCAGTGAACTTGTGTAAATTATAATTTTATGTTAATGCAACTTAAAACAATTAATAATATAATAATAGGAAAAATGAACCCCCAAAGGGATAAACATAACGTTATACATGTGTACTTAACACAACAATGTGTATGCAAGTCAGCAATTTGCGCAGAGTTGTAGTCCATCAGAAGTTTGTGCCCACTCAAGATTTTTGCACATTACACTTGCTACAATCTCAGATTGATTATATTAATTAAATCTGTTTTAATAAAATTATTGCTAAACTTGCATCTTGGACAACTGGAACATATAAATGAGGGCAAATACACAAGGTCAATTCAATTAAATTCAATTTACTATTCTAACAAATTATATTTACATTTTAATCTTAAAATTAAACTGATATTAAATCATTAATACGGATATATTCGGACTTGGTGCAGAATAAAAATTTGTGGTTAGTTTATTTAACCTGAAAACAACAAAATCTGTATTTGAAATCGCGTGAAGTCTGGATGTTGAAAAGAACCAAGGACGATTATATAAGAGCTTTAGTACCTTGTTCTGCGCGACTTGAAATTTTTAATATGACATGTAGCAGTTTTAACGCACATGGGAGCTGCATAAAATATTACGGCCTGAAAAATTAGTTTAAAAATTTCCATTTTGTTTTCGATACTAAGAAAGGATTTTCCACTTATGAAAGAGTACAGTATGCGGATTGAAATATTCGCTTTATTTGTAATATATTTTATATCTTCTTTAAATTTCATTTTTGTATCTAGGATAACTCCTAAATATTTTACTTTTTGCTCCCACATTACCACCGTATTTAAAAAAGTAATATTTCGGTTATTTTAATTTTTTTTTCAAAAAGCATTTATTTATTCATCAATAACTTTCTTGTCCCATTTAAAGTAATCCTCTTCAGATGTAATACACTTATGACATCATTTTTTCCAATCCTCCAAACACTTCTGAAAGACGCTTACTGGTATGGCTCACAGATCCTGTTTCGGTTTTTCTTTCATCTCCTCAATCGTAGCAAAAGGCTTTCCTTTCATAGGTGTCTTCAGTTTTCGGAAGAAAAAAAGTCAGCGGGGATCAAGTTCAGTGAATACGGCGGTTGAGAAATTTTTTTTAAACATTTTTTAATTATTTAATCTTCAAAATGAGCTAACAAAAACTTAATACTAAATTTTAAATTAAAAAAAATGAGTTTTTTACTTAAATCCGGTCAATGCCAGATAAAGAGTTTTATTATGCGGGAGTTATTTCGGTAAAATCACCTATGGAGTAATCTGATGGTGGCAACGTTATCCGTATGATAACGGTTTTGTTTTTGGCTAAAACGTTACGCACAAGCATCGATGTTTGAGCTGGTGCGTTATTATGGCGTGAAATTCATGATTTTTTTGTTTTCATAATTCTGCGAGTTTCTGACGTATTATTTCTTATTGACCGTACGACCTTGTGGCAAGAATTCATGATGTACCACGCCATTGCAGTCGAAGAAAATAGTAAGCAAAACCTTCATATTTGACCGAACTTGACGTGCTGTCGGTCTTGGCACTCCTGGATGCTTCCGGTGGGATGATTGCGCTATGGTTTCATAGTCATAGCCATACACACCCATGATTTGTCACTAATTATGACGTTTTTGAGGAAATCTAGCTCGCCGTTGTCGATGTTCAACAGCTCCTGAGCGATGTCCATGCGAGGTTGTTTTTGCTCAAAATTTAGCAATTTTAGAACAATCTTCGCTGCCACAAGTTCCACGCCTAAAACATCTGTAAAAATTGCTTGACATGAGCCGAACGATGTGGCAATATCATCAGCAACCTCTGTGATAGTAATTCGACGATTATCCAAAATCATTTTGTTTTCCGCTTTAATGTTTTCATCGTTTGTTGACGTACTCGGGCGACCAGGACAAGCATTGCCATTGATCTTCCGGCCTTCCTGAAACTGGTTATAACACAATTTAACTGTAGTTTTGCTCATATTAAACTCGTCAAACGCCACAGTCAACATTTCAAATGTCTTTGGGCATTTAATTTTATTTTTTACACAAAAGTTAATACAGATTCTTTGATGCATTTTTTCAAAAAGATCACACCAAAACACGACTAACCTTTTTGTCTGTGAAAAACAAGTTGACAATCGAAAACGGCTGACTTTGCCAACATATGTATATTACAGACATGAGTACCAGTACAGTATTGAAAAGAAATCCGAAAATCGAAAATAGGTAGCTCAGAAAAATTAAAAATTAAAGCTATTTTTAGATATATTTATATATTTACTGTTGTCCCCATACGCGTCAAATTTTAGCCCAAAACCCCCCTTTTTAAGTCTTCGTTTATTACGACCATATTTTGTGTGAGTTTATTTCTGTATTTGTTTACTGTAATTATAATAATTCTTTATGATTTTTAACGAACAAAAATGGAGATTTTTTATTTTATATTGTTTTATTCACAAAACACAGAAGTAGTCTGTTTTTCCATTTCTGCAAACTGTTACAACACATTCCTCCATACAAGCATCATTCCCAACCTAGAACTAGTCATTGCAGAAACGATTAAAGAAATATCATTGTAAATTTTAGCACCAAACGACCGAAAATGTTTTCGTTGTGTTGCAGCAATTTTATTTTCCTTTGTCTATTTATATGCTTTTGCATTTTTTATACATAAATTTTAAAGACTCATATACATATATATATATATATATATATATATATATATATATATATATATATATATATATATATATATATATATATATATATATATATATATATATATATATATATATATATATATATATATATATATATATATATATATATATATATATATATATATATATATATATATATATATATATATATATATATATATATATATATATATATATATATATATATATGATTTTTTTTTTTGTTCAGTTTAACTGCCGGTATACGTTTAAGCTATAGCTGCTTTTGTTTTTATACCACTTTGGTTATTTTATGCCCTTGTGCGGCTTTGTAAATACCATATTACGTTAAAAAGGAAGTACTACAAACTCACGTTGAACAGAACCTACCAAAAATTACATAAATATTTACTTCACAAATACAATTAAGCAAACAAAAACAATCCGAGCCACACCATTTACTGAATACGTACAACAAACAATCCAATATGAAACCCTCCCCTCCACCACGCACAGACACATACACACTGCAACCACTAAAATTAAAGAATAAATGCATTAAATATATATGTAGTATATACTTACATATATCGTATACTGGCTGACAGAGTAATAAATTTTGTTTAACATTTTTATGCAATTCCAAAGACAACAAGGGAGAAGGACAAACTGGCAATGGAAAATTATATTAAAGCTTTAATACTACTTATAATTGAATTTGGCATGAATATAAATTATTGTTTTTTCTAGGTTTTATTTTACATGAATGAACCAAGCCTTGCGGTAGCTCCGAAAAAATCTTAAGGTCGTTTGGTGATTCCTAATATTGTTAACGTTGGCAATAAAATTTTACATATAAAATTTTTTTTTATTATTTATAACAATTAAGTTTTTTATTCGCTATTTAAGCTTCTAACATTTATACCAGTAAAAAATTATAAATATCTTGTTTTCTATGTTTCCCAGCTATCTATTTCATAGGAACTACCCTAATCATCAGTAGATTTTGGAAATTTTTGAAAGATATTCTCAAACTTTATATCCCAACAATCCAAATAAATTGCTGAGAATTTATTTATAACAATAATTTTGATACAATGGAAATAAGTATATTTGTTTAGTGTTTCTACATTTAACTATTCAGTCAAAGTAACAGGACGAGAAAAGGTACCAAATTGGCTGGTTTCTTAAAATTTGCAGCCCGTAGATACAATAGAGTGGTATGCTTTCCATAAAAAAATTATGTCAGACACCCCCAGGATTAAAGTTTATGTCAAACCAATTCCAAAAATATAATGAATAAAGCTGTTAGGCTTTATATATATGTAAAAATTGTTAACTACCCAGGGAAATTTTTGTCACATACATCTTCGATCTAAGACCATTAACAATGTAAGCGTGACCCATCCGAAGTCTGTATACAATTCCTACTTACATTTACACAGCGATGGCCTAGGCCGTAAGATGCATCCGACACTGTATATATTGTAAGCAAAAGTTGGATAAGTTCAAAATTATATTATTAGCATTTGTTTTCTTCTTTGCTTCTTATGTACATTTCACTCTCTAGCCAACTTCCCAACTGTAAACGAAAAATTAAACTACCTAACGGATAACTTTATATGCAGATGCGAGCAGTCGGATTATCACCATATTAACGAGTTAATCTCGTTATAATTCTTTTTTACCCTTTTTAACCATTATTTAGTCCTAAGTTATAAACAGAGTTCAATAGGGTTTTGAATAATTTTCCCCTAAAAATAAGTAATAATATCTAAAAAAAAATCATTATAAAATCTCAGAAAAATCCAATATTTAAGTATTAAGAAATATATTGCTAACCTCTTTAATCTGAATATATCATATTGTTAACAAAATTATTTCAAAAGAAAACAAATAAATTGAATTGAATTGAATCCGATGCTGCTTGTTTGTTGTGCTTAACATGTTTATTTTGATTTTTTCTGTTGAAACAATCGCTTACAATCGGATGCTTTGCAACTTGTAATAACTTGTTGACTGCTGGGTATGTACTTCGTTGATGAGTTTTTGCGAAAAATATCCTTCACAGCTCTAAATGCTGCAGTCGCTTTGCGAAAATGTTTTAAGCAAGTCTTTTCTTTGACTTTAATATTTTAATTTGTAAAAACTGTGATGCGATCAACATTGTGTTTTCCGTTACCTAGTGTCTACAACTGCGATTAACTCTGATATAATATCTGAGCAAACGTCGGCAGAATGAGAGAGCGAATTTCTCTATGTCCATCTTCATATCTAACAAGGAGTATAAGTGCATACCCAGCAGTCCACAAGTTAATACAATTTGCAAAGCATCCGACTGTAAGCGATTGTGTCAACAGAAAAAATCAAAATAAGCATATTAATCTTATAAGAATTCTTAAATCATTGAAAGCCGAGAAGAAAACACATCTTGGCGATCAATAGAATATTGAATGAATTTTCTATATGTGCACATCTTGTACAAAATTAATCACTTATAGTATATATTTAATGCATAAAACCAATTTATTCTCCATTTAAAATGGTTTTTAACAGATATTTTGCAAAGCTAATAAGCGCTAAAATTGCAATGGCGTCTTTTTTTAAACAAACACGGATACAATCGCTTTTTTGACAGCTCTTATAAGATCGATGTCATGAGATTTCTCATAAGAACGCTCTCATAAAAGTTATTATAAGACTGCCATAACACTGATTCGAAGTCTACACGTAACAGAATTCCCTCTGCGATTGAATTTGACGTTCTCATCTTAGATATTATCGCATGTGTGGACACTAAGTTTGTAACGCTCAAAGTCGGAGGCCTCGTTTTGGAGCAACACACGTGAAGTCGTGTTTCGGTTTTTTCATATATTTCTATTTATTTAGTTATTAATTTAATTATTTTAAATATTATTAACTATTAAAGCAAGAAGCGTTGTTCTATTTGCTTTTGAATTAATAATTAATGTATTATAATAAGTTACATGTAATGTAGGTTAAGCATAGATGGCACCACCACACCATGAACGAATAGCAACCAGGAGACAATGTATGCTAAGCCAAGGCGAATTTATACAGGTGAATGCAAGCGAAAAGGCGAATTCAGTACTATGTATTTTGTTATTATAAAATATATCGTGAATGTCAAAATCTAAATTCGCTTAAGATTGTTCAGCTGGGAAAAAATTTTATATAAACGTTAAATATAACCTTTTATAATTGTTTGTAATTAAAATCACAGATTATATTAGTTTTTCACTTTTAAATTCACACAAATTTCTTGAAATTGCACTAAACCATACAAAAAAATCTTCTGATTAAAATGGCGCGAAAAAGTTTGTAAACAAAAGAAAAAAAAAATTAACAGTCTCATTGGAAAAAACGCGAGAAGCAAAAAATAATCACCTGTGCTGTTAACTTCACCTAGTAATAAATTCGCCTTGTGCCACACATATGGTCGCTCGTAGGTGTTAGTACGTGTATGTGTGCTCAGGTTAGAGTATAAAAGCACGAGCATCAGAACATTTTGGCAAGTGGACGGCCTGCAGGTAAGAAGTGCCTTGAAGAAGAGTTTTTAATTCTAATTCAAAGCATATAGTTTTTTTGAGTGACCATAGCCGTGGCAAAGTACCAATAAGGGGTAGTGAGGAGTTCTTAATTCATAACATTTTACTCTAGAGTAGTTTATCTTTGCCTGGTTTGCCTAATCGTCAGGTTGGTATTCGAGGGAGAGTTTTGAATTCTCCTGAGAACATTTTGCCAACGTTGGAGGGCGATGGAGAGTGCAGGTATTAATACCTTCACCATCTGCCAGAGGAGTTTTTAATTTCACTCCAGCGCGACACCAGAGGCAGTCGGTCGGTAGGGAAGCGAGTGCGTCCGTGCAGGAGTTTTCAATTCCTCCATAGCGGCCCGCAACCCCGCTCCAACGTCAGCCGTAGGTGGTGTCACAGCCGCCTGTGACCAAACACATAAGAAAGATTTTGTCTTAGTTTATTTAATTAAAGAAACCACACTGAAGACTAATTCTGTTTCTTTGTTTCTTTATTCTTTATTGAAACGACCCTGGACCACGCTGAGCTATCCCAGCATAAAGCGTAAGTGTCGTTACAAGCTATGGAATTCTCCCACAATGGAAATCTACCACAATCTTTACAAATACTACATTGCTGATTTTTCAAATACAACTGTTGCGCTATATAGTACATTTTTAACATCTTCGCCATTTTTGTTGTGCAAAATATCCGTAATCATGATTTAAAACTTAAAATATTATAACGTCGTTCATTATACCTCGGTGACCGCTGAACTTAGATAAAATAAAAAAAGTCTAACAAAATAATTAAATAAATCACCTGACGCAAACTAATTCTGTGGTTTTCTTCACGTTCAACTAAAATTTTGAATAATTAAATTATATATCGATATATCCTAAGCAATTGATTACTTTTTATATACAGCATAATTTTTTAAATTTGCTACAACGAATTCAAATCAAATTGAAATTTAAATTGCATAAACAGCACAAGTCAAATACTCGACAGTTTATTTATATGTTATCAAAAATACTTTATATTTACATTTTAATTAATGGTGGATGGCCTACATTGCAGTTTTATTTATTATTCTTCGCTTCATACTTACACACATACTCGTATACCAGAGTTTTAATGAAGTTTAAGCAGGTTTTTGTACTTTTTTTTTTGTTATTTATATTTTACAAAATAAGCCAATGTATAGAGAAGTTTTGTATTGTTATAAAGTTGCGACAGTTAATGCGATATAAACCCAAACGCAGAACAGAATGATAAAAACGATGCAAGAGCATATAAAACTTGAAGAGAAAAGAAAAACTTTGATTTCAGCAGCACATGCTGCGTTGCATGGCAAAAGTATGGAGTGGTAACATACTTCGCAGTAAGTAAACTATCCAGCCATATTAAACAATAGAAAGTTTTTCCTTCAGCTACAAAATATTTAAACAAAATAATAACAATAATGACCAAATACAAAAAACGCCGTTTTTTCTTTTTGCTTTAATATATTTAAAAAAAATCCATATTTTGTTTTACTCATTTTGGTGACAACAAACATGTTTTGCTGAACTTTCTGGCATATTTCTTTATATATTTTTTATATTGTAATGTATAAGTTCTGAACTCATTTAAGCAAACTGAAAGGAAATATCTCTGGGTATTTTCAGATAGTAGAAATTGGTTGGTAAATGTTAATATATATATAGTCTTGCCATACGTTTTGGTATAAATTGGTGGAAAATATTTAATAAAAAACTGTAAACATTAATGTATAAAGTAATATAAAAACCACGAAGAGCTTATTTATACGAAGGTTTTAAAGCCACGTTGTTCTTTTGTATTTTCTTTAAAAGGTACTACCAAAATCTTGTTTTTTTTTTTTTGCCATTATATTATATAATAAAATCTTCTGCCTGTTTTTATCCTTTTGCAAGTATCGATGTAGTCATCTTACTAGACTATTGCTAGTAAGACATTACAAACAATAAATAATGAGTCATAATTAAATCAGCAAGAGCATTAAAAATAGTGCACATGCTTTTTTCCTTGTTTTTTTTTTTTTTTTTTTTTTTAAGCATTTATTTATTTATTGAATCTTCAAAATGAACTAACAATAAGTATTCAAATCTTAATACTAAATTTAAAATTAAAAAATGTAATTCTTAAGTCCGGCCAATGCTAGACAAAAAAGTTTTATTATGCGGGAGCTATTTCGGTAAAATCACCTATTGAGCAATCTGATGGTGGCAGCGGTATCCCTTCTTTTAAGCCGAGTGTGGCCGCCAAAATTAAGTATATTGCGAGCAAGAGGGTTTGGATGAAGTTCCAGTTTACTGATATACCTTGTCGCGTACTTAGAAAATTCTTCTTTTACCAGCGGAACACTCAGATCGTTATGAATTCGTGAATTTTTTACGTACCATGGAGCTGCAGTAATCGTTCGTAGAATTTTGTTTTGTCGCCTTTGGATTTTTTCAATGTTTGACGCTGAGGCGGTGCCCCATAACTGAATTCCGTAGCACCATATAGGCTTTAGTATTGCGTTGTATAACAAAAGTTTGCAATCTAATTTCAGTGCCGAATTTCTGCCCATAAGCCAATTTAGCTGCGCTGCTTTTAGTTTTAACTGAGTGACCTTTGCTTCAATGTGAGACTTCCATGTTAGCCTACGGTCCAGGTGAATACCAAGGTACTTGACTTCGTTGTGCTGCGGAATAGGTGAGTTGTTAATTTGGATAGGCGGACATGTTTGCCTACACAGTGTGAATGTAACATGAGTACATTTTTGTTCATTAACTTTGATTTTCCAAAGTTTTAGCCATTTCTCTAATATTGAAGTATATTCCTGTAAATTTCGTGATGCTAAATGGTGGTTTTCATGAACACTCAAAAACGCTGTGTCATCTGCAAAGGTAGAAGTGTGGATTCCAGATGTCGTTGGCATGTCAGAGGCGTAAATCAAATATAAAGTAGGCCCCAGTATGCTGCCTTGGGGAACTCCTGCCTTGATTGGCTGAGTTGGGCTAATAAAGTCGCCTTCTCTGATAACAAACTTCCGCCCGTATAAGTAGCTTTCCAGAAGCTTGTGTGTATTTGCAGGCAAATTTAGCTTTATTTTGTGCATTAAGCCGTCGTGCCACACTTTATCAAACGCTTGAGAAATATCAATGAAAAGAGCTGAGCAGTACTTCTTCGCCTCAAAGGTTTGTCTTATGACATTGACTAGTCTGTGCGTTTGTTCTATGGTGCTATGCTTAGCCCGAAAGCCAAATTGATGATCAGGGATGCATCCCACATTGTTCAATATTGGACTCAACTTCGCCATTAACAATTTTTCAAATAGTTTTGAAATTGTTGGTAAAAGACTTATTGGTCTATATGATTCTACCTTAGTCAGATCCTTCCCTGGCTTGGGTATCATAGTAATCATTGAGACCTTCCACTCTGCAGGATAATACTCAAGTCGTAAAATGGCGTTAAAAATAAAAAGTAGAACCCTTCTAGTTACACGAGGTAACTGTTCAAGCATTTTACCAGTAATTTGATCAATGCCTGGAGCTTTCCTGTGTTTTGTATTACCGATAACGTTTTCGACATCTTGAAAATTAAATCTCAAAGACACAGGAGGTCTAACAACATATGGTGGTAATTCCGCTGTATTATTCTCTGAATCATTTGTGATAAAAACGTTTCGCAAATGATCGACATACAACATTCCTTTTTCAGAATCGCTTCTTGCCCAGTCGCCAGTTGAATTTCGCAAAGGTGGCTTACCTATTACGGGTCTTTTTAAACCTTTTGTCGCTTTCCACAAGGAATAATCAGATTGATCAAGGCTTTCCAAATATGTTTTAAGGGAAGCCATTCTATGGACTTCAAGCAGATTTCTTAGCTGAGTTATGCATTCCCGTAGCCTAGCTTTAAGCTGGGGCGACCTGCGAAGTTGCCACTCTCTTCTGACTCTTCTTTTTTCTGACAGAAGTTGCTCAATTTCAGATGAATAAGTTCTATTGCTCTCGTTTCTAGGTCTTAAATGACTAGTGGTAGCATGCTGTACGGCCAGTTTGAGGTTTTCAGAAAAATTGTTAATTGACACATCAATATCCTCAGGCGTTCTCAAGGCGATATTTTCAGTACAATGTGTGCTCAAAAATTTTTTGTACTTTAACCAATTAACTCTATTGACAGTCAACGGTGAGCCAATCTCTTGGGGGAACGAAACAGAGATTATAGTGGGAGAGTGATCTGATGACAAATCTAATGAAGGCTCCACTTGCATCCACTCTAAAGGAAAATTTTTCGCAACTCCAAAATCTATAACGTCTGGGATCTTTCGTCGGTCTGTCGGCCAATAAGTGGGGTGTCCGCTTGAAACCACATCTAAGCCCATTTTGGAAACGGTGTCAAAAAGCACACGGCCTTTCGAGGTAATTAAGCGTGATCCCCAAAGAGTGTGTTTAGCGTTATAGTCGCCAGCCGCTAAAAATCGAGGCCCAAGTGATTTGAAAAAATTTGAATATTGGCTTTCTGTTATTGAAAATCGGGGCGGTGAGTAAATCGAGGAAATAACGATTTTTTCATGAAAATATTCAATGCATATATTAGTTGCTTGGATATACTCCTCACGTGTCTCGTTCATTAAATAGTGCTTAATTCTGGATTTTATTAGAATTGCCGAGCCGATTTTATTAGAATTGCCGATTTTCCTTGTGACCATTTTTTTCAAGACTTGACTTATTTTTTAGGTATGACTTTAAATCAGCATGAAAATAATTTCAAGATTTTGGCCCTGTGTTTTTTTTTTTTTTTTTTTTTTTTTTTTTTTTTTTTTTTTTTTTTTAATTGAAAATTGATGTAAAGAATCGTATTTTCTACACCAAATAACTTAAAAATGTACGACTTTTAAATATGAAATAATCATCAATTTTCTTTAATGCTAGCACAGCTATGAAACATAATTTTTTTTAAGACTTACTTTTAGGCATGACTTTAAATCAGCATGACAATAATTTCAAGATTTTGGCCCTGTGTTTTTTAATGGATTGAAAATTGATGTAAGGAATCGTACTTTCTACACCAAATAACTTAAAAATGTACGACTTTCATATATGAAATAATCATCAATTTCTTTAACGCTAGCACAGCTATGAAACACAATGACTTTTTCGACATCGCCAACTTTGACTAGTTTTTGTTTTTATCAGCGTAGAGCCTTTTACTATAGCTAACACAAAAACAAACGAAATATAGGGAAAAAGAATTATTTTTTTAAATCTCATTAAATATGACAAAATGGTAATTACTTAATTTACAGCGCTCCTTGTATTTGTGTATCGAATGAATTTTAAGCTAAAATAACTAAGGGCCGATGTTGATTTTGAATAAAACACAAACTATTTTGTAATGATTTTCATTTATTTTTATTGTGATAATATTAGTATGGTTCAATTATGGAGGGTTGCTGCGAACTCAGCGGCACCCCCCATTCGATGGTTCAAATTTTCGATGACGCTAAGGCATAATATAGGTTCTATGCCGTTAATATGCCGAAATATATCATCATCCGAAATATATCTGGCTTAACGACGTATACCTTTTCAAACTAAGTAAGGGCCGATGTTGATTTTTTAATTGTAATTATTTTCATTCCTTTTTATTATGACAATATTAGTATGGTTCCATTATGTATGGAACAAACTATCGGCAAAATAGCCGCCGCGACCTCGATGGGACTCCTCCATCCGCTGGTCTAAATTTTCGATGACGTTGAGGCATACTTTTTTTTTATTGGAGCAGTACTCAGGGGATGACCCCTACCTATACAGACAAGAAACAAGTTTGCAGCGAAACGTATGGCTGATTCTATGCCGTTAATATGCCGAATTATATCATCCTGTAGCTCTTGAATTGTTGCTCTGGCTCGACGTACACCTCTTCTTCCAAATAAACCCAAAGCAAGAAGTCCAACGATGTCAAATCACTTAATCTTGGCAGTCAATTGACATTGCCACCACGTGAGATTTCACGGCCATTGAATTTGTCGCGCAAAAAAGCCATTGTTTCATTAGCTGTGTGGCACGTGGAAGCGTCTTGTAGAAACCACATATCGTCCACATCCATATCTTCCAATACGGGTCAAAAAACCTTCGTTATCCTCTCACGATAGCGAATACAGTAACTACCTGACCGGCATCATTTGTACCTATATTGGTGTGCCTCATTTAGATATTGGACGCTCATTTTCACAGCAAGCCTGAATAGCTCTAATGGGGTGCTCAATTGGTGATCTTTCCTTGTTTCAATTTGTATAAGTCTAAAGCAAGGCATTAAAATAAATAAATTAGTAAAATATTTTATTTATTGAATTTTTGTTGAACTTTATAAAATTTAAATTAGATTTTTTTGGTTGTACATATGTACATCGGGCTTTAGTTCAAGTTTTTTCTTAAGAAGGATTTTTACAATACAAATTTGCTGTGATCAATAATTTTTGATTAAAGAAGACAAGAAAAAGAATAATCAAATCTTTAGCTGGGGGACAACAACTAGCTGGTTCTTAGTCGCTACACACCTCATTAGCTTCCACTGGAATTTGAACTCGGGGTCATGACGTATGTATCATGATCTGCTGCTTTAACTACTCAGCCACTCAGCAACACATACTCAAGTTTGATCAATTAGTTTTAGGTGTGGCCATGGCGCTTTCAATATGATTTTTAATTTTTCTATTCTCAATGTTATATTTTTATATACCATAATACAACATATTTAATAATCTAAAGATTCCGATACCTTTTTCGTTTAGTTCTCTTGCAACAAATGATCATCTTTAATATTGTCTGCCTTGACTATATTTTATTAAACTATGATTTATTTCCAGACATTTTATCTGCATATAAATTAAAGTTAATATGCGTTTTAAAACAGATTATGAGTTGCTTTTATTTTTTAACATTTTATTATCCATTAAACCGTAATGTATGTAACACAATATAACACATCAACTAGAAAACATTAAAATGGTTTAAAAATTCAACAATGTCGCCATTATCATTTGCATTATTAATTCAAAAAAAAAAAAAAGATAAATAACATCCTTGAAATTAAAACACAGCTTACTATAAGGGTCATTTAATTTATGCCAAGAATAATATATAATTCATAATTTTGTGTGAATTTTATTAAAAGCTTTTTCTTTTACATGCAAATTCTTTTTGTATTCTCCCTCTATTTTTTGAATTTACTGTTTGTTGCGTCGCGTTGTCTCTTCTTATACTACAATATTTCTGCCAGAAATTTGTTTTATTTTGTAATTGTTCTATAAAATTCTCAAGATAAATATATATGTATGTATATATTGTTTGCGATGAACAAACACGTGTACACGAGCACAGGCCTACACATACGTGAAAGTTTTTTATGAATATGTTTTCTTTATTATAAAGAATCTCTACGAGTATTTGCTTAGTTACTCTGTGTGTACATAAAAGCATTTATTTTATACAAAAGATTTAGAATTTTTGTATTATTTCTAAAAAGACTTTTCTATATTACAGCGTAATCGAAATTAGCGCGCTAAGCGTAACTTATCTGTCAAAAATCCTCATGAACATAGAAAATGTAGGAAACCAAACCAAAGAGTGCGGCGAGAATGCTCCTCAAAACTTTGACACAGCGTAAGAGAGTAAACTTTACCCGCTCTCAGAAACATTTGCTTTAAAACAAATGTTACTATTTTTTTGCGGCAATTTTTAATGACTTTCAGGCATGTTCTAGTTAAAAAACGGAAACCGCTTTTTTCAGCGTCTTCGATTTGAAAACGCCAAAAAAGTGTTCTGACTAACGGACTGACTGACTTGCATGTGTATATTGAAGTGAACTGGTTGAATTTGCTAAGACTAAACTTGCAAAAAGAAATAGAGTTATTCACAGTTAATACTTGAAATGTTTTCTTTTTATTGAAAAGAAAATTTAAAGAATTTTACACATTTTCATTTAAAAACATCGAATTAAAAAAATTTTTAATTTTTTTCATTTTAAATGACTACTAAATATAAAAATATTTAAAACGTGCTTCTGCATGATCAAATAAGCATGTGAGCTTATAAAAGCAATAGCCTTCTCTAATCTATGCAGTTGCTATGTACGAGTACCTATCCTACTTCTATCTTTCGGCTAGATTCGTCAGTGTCATCAAAAGTTCTATTATTTCAAGAAGAAGTTTGCGAAGAAAAAAATCATTTAGTCACGAGGGTGTTATCTGTAAACTTAGACACTCAGTCAGCATTTACCGGTAATATAATTATTATTATTAGTTTAAACTAATCCAAAACTCAGTCAGCATGTACTTGTAATATTAATTTAACATTTATTAGATTTGTCATCAGATCACTCACCCACTGTCATCTCTGTTCCGTTCCACCAAGGATATTGGCTCATCGTTCAATGACTTGGCGTTGACCATCACCAGAGTTAACTGGTTAGAATATAAATAATATTTGAGTACTCATTGTAGGGAGAATAATGCCTTGAAAACCCCTAAGGATATTGATGTATCAATTAACGATTTTTCTGAAAACCTTAAACTGCCCGTACAACATGCTACCACTAGCCATACAAAATCCAGATATGTGAGCAATAGAACATATTCGCCTGAAATCTAAAATCAAGAAGAGTTAGAAGAGAGTGACAACTTCGCAGGTCTCTCCAGCAGGCTACGGGAATGCATATCTCAATTAAGAAATTTGCTTGAAATCCAATTATTGGCTTCCCTTAAAAAATATCTGGAAGATCTTGAAGGGTACCATCTTCAATCCGACTATTCTCTATGGAAAGCGACAATAGATCTGGAAAGACCCGTAATAGGTAAGCCACCTTTGCGAACTTCAATTGAAGACTGGGCAAGAAGCGATTCTGAAAAGGGGATGATGTATGTTAATCATTTGAAAAACGTTTTTATTACAACTGATGCAGCTGAAAACCCACCATATAAAGTTACAGCGCCTGTGTCTTTTCAAGATGTTCAAGACATTATCGGTAACAAACCGACTTCAAAGGGAAACAGGGGTGGTGTATGCTACTCATTTGCAAACCGTTTTTAGTACAAATTTTGTTTTTTCTTTTAAAAACAAAAACACAAAAACTTCGAAACTGTTTTGCTTGTCTGCAGTAACACCCAGGGTCTGAGGCAGAAGTCGAACCTGTGACCTCGAGACTGTTGGTCGAGTACTCTACCAAATCAGCCATCAAGGCACCCAAATGATACAGCAAACGATAAATCTGAATTAACTTTCTGACTTAGTTTTTAAGATGTCGAAAACGTTATAAATAAAATAAACTTAGCTTAGCTAAATGATCATTTTTTGACTCAAATGTACAAATATAATTGCTATGTACACGCACACACATGATTATATACGCACATGTTTGTGAAACATTAAGAACGCAGCGACAGCAATAAAATTATTGGTTGTTGATTTATCGAGAATTCCGCATTCTTTGTTCGTTTGTGTATTATTTTTTAGCTTAATGTTATATGTGTGTATGTGTTTGCATATTTATAAAAAGCAAGTACAGTTATTAATTTTTTTTATCTAAGCACTCAAAACACTATTTTCCAAACAACTTTTGATTTCGGCGATCATACTCGTACACATATTAGTTTTAAGCCGAGGCACTTTAAAATACATATGTATATGTTATAATGTCCGAAATCTGTCGCAAAAATGCTCAGGAAATAAGTTCATAAGTTCAGGAAATGAAGTTCAAAAAATTTTACGATTTTGCAATTAATTTTTCAGTCGCTGTAACTCGGAAACTGAAAACGTTTTTAACATTTTGTTCCTTCTTTGTTACTCCCTTACGTGTGGGCAAATCTGAGCTTGTGGCTAAGCAAATTTTTGTTTCATACAAATGATTTCTGTACCGGTTCTTTGTTTAATTTCTTCTTCTAATTAGGTTAAGTATACCAAAGTTTTCTATTTGTTTATCATTGAATTTTTACGGCCATTTTTTTTTTTTTGTTCAACAGTAATAATTTTTACAGAATAATATAATGTGCTAGTTAATGTGGTTAAGTTAAACTTCAAGTATTTGATTTAAAGTTTTTTGTATATTTTTTCTCTTTATTTTGTATACATTTTATTCATGCAATTATGTTTGTAAGAAATAAGTACATCGCACTCGCACTCAATTCCATATGAGTGCTTTTGTATTGTTCATTTCTATTGTTTATCTTTTATAGAGTGTAGTCTATTAACAGTTATAGTCATTGTTTTTTTTACATTGTTTCACCTACTACTAAACAGTTACATACATATGTATGTAAAAGTGGCGACATACATAGTTCATATGTTAAATATTTCCTATTATTGTGTTTTATTTGCTGTGGTGAAATTGCCATGATAATAGTTTATGTACTTAAACTCTTATTTGTATCTCTGTAGGTATGAGTGCATAAATGCATCTTTAGAAACAAATGTACATACGAGTTTATTCAGATATTCATGTGTTCTTTGGGGTTATTTGAAGAAAGGGGTTATGTGAACAAGCCCGAGACCATCCGAAGCAGCATTGTTGCACAATCTCAGGTGCAACCACCACAAAATTTTAAAAATCCAAACTTGCGTTTTGTGAACTTTTAATATAAAACTAGTGGGAATCACCGGTCGACGCAATCTATCGCCCTCTTTTAACCACTCTTAAATAATTCACTCTCATATAAAATTCCATGTTGTAATGAATAAAACTATGACAACCCACAAATATGTTAAATTTGTAATTTATCTACGTGACTATCGTGAAGGGTATTTTAGAATATACTAGATTCTTACTTGTTTTTTGTTATTTCATTAATTTACACAATTGTAACAAAATGCATGGCCAACACTATTAAGGGTTTCTTACAATTTGCTTCCGGTTTTTGTTGCTTTTCAATTTTCCGTGGACCTTCTTAAGTTTGCGGCTAGCAAATCCCATGTTATATACTATGAAGTCAACCATTTGGCTCAACTGCTCTGTGCAGCTTCTTTTGTTAGCAGTTGTAACCATTCTTTTAAAATATTAAAAAAAAATAACTAATACTAATCAAACCAATAAAATATGAAAAATTAATTGTTGAATTCACAAACTCAGTCGTATCGTGTACCGTTGTATTTAGAGAGAACATTTCGACTTGTGAATAATTTGAAGGGTTCCTGTTTATTCACTTACGTTATAATTTTTTCATAAAAAACGATGATTGAATTTGAAAAAATGGTTTTCAATTAAAACACGTTGGTGTATCGAATATTTTTCCATAACAAATTTACCACATGTCTACTTCACGATTGCCACATATGAACTTTCAAAACTAATATTTACCAAAATGGGAGCAAAACATAGTAGTATACCTTCCCGGCGGACAGGCGATACTTAATACTTGCAAATATTATAAGGGAATATTAGTGTTAGTACCCGTTTTTACGTCACTATGTACCTTCATACGATATATCTCCATGTGGTTCTTTTCTTATTTATTTATGCATATATCTGGACATTAAGATTTACTTTATTGTACAGTTCGTTCTATTTCACTACTTGTATTTACTCTAACATCACCACATGTATACACATACATGTGTATGTAGTTATTTGTCCTTATAATTTGCACTTGCTTTTACAATTTCTTTTGTTTCGCGATGTGTTTTATTAATTTTTTTTTTTTTCTCCTTTATTTTAAAATTTAACCTCAATATTTAAGTTAAATTTTTCTGCTATTGTCATTTGATTGTGTGCATAAATAGCACAACATATATACAAGTACGAACACGAACACATTCATTCTGGAAAAATCATGTCACCATTACAATTTTCATATTTACTGTATTTTTACATTAAAAATGACAACAGCTATAACAACTAAATAACAACAACATGACGTTAAACTTTTGAAATTCAAACAGCAAGGAAATAGGTTACCAAGTGCACATGCTGTGTGTATTGTCATTTATTTTATATTTATTTCACCTGTTTTGTGTTTTTTTCTTCTGCTGCTTTTTCGATTTATTCTTTCACAATGCTCGTACAGCATAAATAAATGTAAGCATAAAATCCTTTAGAACTGCCCTTTTGCACCACTTCTTTCCCTTGCGGCCGTTCGCATCATGCTTTAATGTTAAATATCTGGGAAATCATTATCTTTTTAGTTTCCTGTATTCCTGGAAACACTTGCATTTCGAGTTTAAGTATTAAGTTCGCCTGCATTACAATAAATAAAGCTGAAAGAAGAATACAAACGTGAATATCAATTGTTTTAAACTTTTGCGTTGCATGGCTTAAAAACCTAGTTTTCTAAGATATTATTAAAGCGCAGTTATATAAATATGTTTAGAATGGACAAAAATACATATAATATAATACCTGTAAATGTGATTATGGAAATTAGGTTTTTTATTTTCTATCTTCTCACCCAGCAGTCCACAAGTTATAACAATTTGCAAATCATCCGATTTTAAGCGATTGTGTCAACAGAAAAAATCAAAATAAACATGTTAAGCATAATAAACAACCTAGCATCCGATTCAGATTAATCTTTTTCTATTTATTTCGTTAAATTAAATGTACATAAGAAGCAAAGAAGAAACCAAATGCTAATAATATAGTTTTGAACTTATCCAATCTTCGCTTACAATGTATACAGTGTTGGATGCATCTTACGGCCTAGGCCATCGCTGTGTAAATGTAAGTAGGAATAATTAAGTTTTTTATTCGCTATTTAAGCTTTTAACATTCATACCAGTAAAAAATTATAAATAGCTTGTTTTCTAGGTTTCCCAGCTATCTATATGTCGACATTTCATAGGAACTACCCTAATCATCAGTAGACTTTGGAAATTTTTGAAAGATATTCTCAAACATTCAACTTTATATCCCAACAATTCAAATAAATTGCTGAGAATTTAAAAAGAAAAATGCTCTAATAATATCCGTCAAAACACAAAAAAAAACAAGCTTTTCTATTTATAAACGTCTCTAACATTTCTTTACACCTTTTTTTTTTTGTGTGTTTTGATGGATATTATTAGAACATTTTTCTTTTTAAGTTCTCAGCAATTTATTTGAATTGTTGGGATATAAAGTTGAATGTTTGAGAATATCTTTCAAAAATTTCCAAAGTCTACTGATGATCAGGGTAGTTCCTATGAAATGTCGACATATAGATAGCTGGGAAATATAGAAAACAAGCTATTTATAATTTTTTACTGGTGTAAGTAGGAATTGTATACACACTTCGGATGGGTCACGCTTACATTGTTAATGGTCTTAGATCGAAGATGTATGTGACAAAAATTGCACTGGGCAGATATAACTCTTTTTTTCAGAGTGTCTTATTTTGTCTTATACTTAAAAAGTCATAATAAAGACATGGTCTGATCACAAAGTAACCGTTATTTTCAAATTTCGTAAATTAAGTATGTTTGATTTTCGAATTTTTTTTTCTGTTATATTGGTACACATGTCTGTTGTATATGTTGGCCATATCAGCCATTTCGGATTTTCAGTTTGTTTTTAAGAGACAAAAAGATTAGTCGTATTTTTACTAAATTTACAAAATTTTGAGCAAAAACAAACATCGCTAAGCAACTGTTGCCCATGGTCAACGACGATAAAGATTTCCCCAAAAAGGTCATAACTGGTGATGAATCATAGGTGTATGGCTATAACATTCAAACCAAAGCCCACGGCACCACGGCACAGTGGAGGGTTCGAAAATATTATGGCAAATGAGCCGGCGAAAGCCGGGGCTCGTCTACAGCGAGGGGACATTGATACGATGGTAGGAGTCCCGCTTAACAGCTTTAAGAACCAAGTGCAGCGTCAACTTGTAGGGACTGCACAGGACAGATGGTCTGGTGAGGTCACCTGCCGAGTAGCAAGGCTAACATGGCCTGCGTATAATCGTAGAAGAACTGCGGTCCTAAAGGATTTTCCCCGTCAAAGGTTGCGTACCTTGGTGGAGATTCTGACAGGACATTGTCACATAGGGACGCATGCTAGGAGGTTAAATCTTCCATTTAATGATTTTTGTAGAAGTTGCGGGGATGAGGACGAGAAGGAAGGTGTTAAGCACTTCCTCTGTCGGTGCTCTCTGTTCTAAGAGAGCGCAGAATCTAGACGGACCTATGCTGCACGGGTTGGCAGATATATTGGAATGTACTTCATTACCTTGTAGTGTGGAAGGTGTTGGACTAAATTTTGTTAATCTGAGCAATGTCGAAGGTATATACACTGGACACTGATCAGTTTTAACTAACAACATTTTAAATGCTGCATTAGAGTTTGTTTTAGTCTTTCGTGTTGTTATTGTTTAAGTTAAACCTCCACGAACACTACTCCCACCTCCACGAACACTACTCCCACGAACACTATAACCTATTTTCCTAGTTCCGGTACAATGCACTGCATATGTAGGAGTCATCCCCTAAGTACTGGTCCAAGATAACAACAAAATATCGGAATGCCGAGTCAACGGACTGGATTCCTTTATCCGGCTTTCGGGTTGGTTTGGATCTGAACCGTCGGGGAAGTGTAAGTCTCATAAGCTGCAACACAACGCGACCAAAAGGACCCAAGTGGGCTGGTTTCACGAACCTGTCGGCCTGTACAACCTAACCTAAGAAATATGGCTGTATTTATAATGTGCAGTCAGGAAGATACAAAAACTTCCTGTATAAAGAAGATTTGTACGGCAACTGAAATTTTCGCAATAAAACGGCAACACTGTATACATAATTTTATGTACTTAAATATGTAGAAATTACTCAAGAGTTGCCAAGATACAAACAAACATATAAATGAAGCTAATAATATAAGCGTGTTGAACAACTAGAATTTCCTAATGTAACACGATTCGTCAACCATCTTTTGCTTGGAGGTTTTCCTCTTATGACCACTGGAAAAATATTGAAAGAATAGTGTAATTTGGTGTATAACAGATATAATATTGAAATTTGTTATCTCAAAGCAAAACTTTGCTTTTACGCATAAGTTAATTAAAAATCATTGTTTGCATTTGAACTTTTGCCGCTCTATTTCTACCAAATACTGAACTGAACTAAGCATTCTTACTTGCAAAAGACAAAAATCTAATATCTGTTTTGTATTAAAATTTTATTGTATAAGCTAAAATCATAATTAGAAAAATAATGTTTTGTTTTTATTAAAAATGCATGAACAACTAATTGCATAAAATTACGAATAACTAGTTCACTGGCCACAAATAGACTTGACATCAATTTTACGATTAGCAAAAAACGTACTGAGTCTCCAATAAAAACGTTGCGATGAACAAAATATAAATATCTAATTTTTTTGTTCTTTTTTTTTTTTTTTGATATGATACCAGCAAAAATCACGGAAATGCTGAAATGCTGTCATTGTCAACCTTTGTTTAAGCGGCAAGCAAAAGTGAACGAAAAAAAAAATGCAATTTCTATAATTCTTTTGTTTTTCCTTTGCAAATTTCTTATTTTTGAAACTGAAGCAAAGAAAAAAGCAAACTGTAAGTCAGAGCACTGACCAAGACCTATTTTATGAACACTTTACACAAGCGCACTAGCATAAAATATATTTGTGTAGGTAATTTTAGTTTCCTTTTTTTCAAACATGAACGTCTATAAAATGCAGTTGCAAACCGTCATGATTATTATCAATTGTAACAAATACTTTTGTAAGAGTATGTATGTTTTTCTTTTATTAAAATTATGTGGGTTAAAGAATTTATTTTTCTTTCTTTTCCCCTGTTGTTTGGTTTTCTATTATTTGACTAGTTCATTCATTTATTTTGCTAGAATGAAAAAACTATTTTAGAATTTCCGGTTGTTAAACCCACAACAGTTCACAATAGTTTAGTAAATTTTAGTTATTAAAACACAAGACTTCAACAAAGGAAATACATTATTAGATGCAAAAACAATGAAGAATAATTTCGAAAACATTGACAATATTTGACAGTGCAGTGAAAGTGCACCTGCTGCAGTAGTTCACATATTTATTTATTGGGTTAAAGCATAATGTGTTTCCTAAAGTGGAAAACTAATTAAATTTAAGTTTGTTATGAAAAAATAATTACCAAACATTTTCACTACACAAAGAGTTAAGATTATCTGACAACATGTATCTTTAGGCTCTTAGTAAACTTACTTAGTAAACTACTTTGCTGATACACTAATTTAAAACAGTTGCAGTATTCAATTTTAGAAATAGCACGCCAACAAATTTTCAAAAATATTAAAATCATTTCTATTAGTACAAGAAAACACCTGTCATTGGCAAATTGTTATTTTCTATTGCTAGCTTCTTTTACAATGAATAAGCATTTACACAGTGACTTAGTCTAATATGCACACCTTGTCCTAGTTTCGTTATATGTAAGTAAAATAGTTTTATTGAACTTACAGCGTTTTCACTTGCGAAAAATTTACTTTGCATAGTCTTGCTTCTTTCTACACAGAACCCAACACATAAAAATTACTACACAGAAAAATTTTTTTCGCTTTCAATAATGAAATTCGTTTAATCAATTAATAAATTGTTTGAATGTGGACCTATAAAGGAATTCGTGGGTTCAAACAAAAGTTTAGCAAAAATAATTATTGATCGAAAACAGCAATTTTTTTTTAACATCAACAAAATACGATATCAAAGGGGATTTTTTTTTATATTTATGTATATGTATACAAATTATTTTTTGCAGACAAAAATTTTGCTGATTTTATTTTTATAAGAAAAGTTTGATGAAGACGTTGTCCGGTTGTTTGATGAAAACGTTCGTTTTATTGAACTTACAGCGTTTTCACTTGCGAAAAATTTACTTTGCATAGTCTTGCTTCTTTCTAAACAGAACCCAGCACATAAAAATTACTACACAGAAAAAATTTTTTTCGCTTTCAATAACGAAATTCGTTGAACCAATTAATAAATTGTTTGAATGCGGTTTTTAGCGGCTGGCGACTATAACGCTAAACACACATTTTGGGGATCACGTTTAATTGCCTCGAAAGACCGTGTGCTTTTTGACACCGTTTCCAAAATGGGCTTAGATGTGGTTTGAAGCGGACACCCCACTTATTGGCCGTCAGACCGACTGAATGCGGACCTGTAAAGTAGTTCGTGGATTCAAACAAAAGTTTAGCAAAAAAAATTATTGCTCAAAAATAAATGTTTTTTTTTAAACAACAACAAAATACGATATCAAAGGTGATTTTTTTTTAATATTTATGTATTTGTATACAAATTATTTTTTCAGACAAAAATTTTGTATATTTTATTTTTATAAGAAAAGTTTGATGAAGACGTGCTTCATAAAATAGATTATTTTTTTAATTTATTTGTAATTATTTTTGCCAATTTTAAACTAAAAATATTTAAATCAAACTGGTCATCAAAACTCGCCAAAAATCGCCAAAATATTTTTTGTATCTTTAAAATGCAAGAAGTGCCCAAAAGTCTCCTCGAGTGATATTTCATAGTTTTGTAATCATATACGAGGGCTGATCAAAAAATAACCGTTATTTAAATTTTTTTCAAAAAGTATTTATTTATTCATCAATAACTACCTTGTCCCCTTCAATGTAATCCCCCTCGGATTTAAAAGCAGTTCTGGTAATATAAGGAGGTTACTAAATACTGCAAATGAAAACTACCGATAATGGTCGTTATAAGGCTGAGATATAGCCTAAACCGATTTTTTATTAAATTTTTTTTATGAAATTTTTTATAAAAAAGCGAACTTAAACAATTTTTTTTGCTTAGAAGTAATATAAGGAGAAAATAAAATTTTCTCATATTGGTCTATATATAAGCGAGATATATTTTTAACCGATTTTTTCATGAAAATGTCCATGAAAGATTACTTTTTTGACATAGCGATTACAAAGCGTATTCATATATCCGAGCATATTTAGTTAAAATTTGTAATATATGTATAATATAAACTATATATTTGACTATCGTGAAGGGTATTTTATATTCGACCCAGCCGAATATACTACACTCTTATATACTACACTCTTTTTTTTTTGATTTTGTTTGTACAAAAAAAAAAAACCGTATATATCTGTGGCGTTTTATCATAACAGCTTAAGTCGAGTTTTAAAAATTGCAGCTAATTTGATTATTTGAATAAATGTGGTATTCTTGTTTGCAGACATAATATTTCGTATTATTCACAAAATTTAGTTATAATTATGGTTTATCTTCTTTTCTTCTTAAATTTAGTTCTTTATTCAAATTTCCCTTCAAAACTTTTTTTGATCTTATCTCGACTTAAGCTGTTATGAGTGCCACAGAAATATTGTTTGTACTTGTAGTTAAGCCACACACATACAACGTTTTTTTCTGTAACGTTATTGGTAATAGTTTAGTACTAAACCAATTGAAATGAAATTAAATGATGAAACAGAATACGTCCGCAACTTCAAGCGAAAACGACTCGCAGAGAAAACAGGCACATAATTGAAACGACGGCTGCAACTTCACAAACTGCCATTTAATGTTCTTTTTTATTAAGCTGAAAGTTCATAACACGCGTTTTACGCGGCAACGAGTTTAAAGCGGCTGTAAAAAAGTAGAAACAATGTAATTTTATGTAAGAGGTTACACAGCACAAAGCGTATGACGCGTTAAACGCGTACGACACTAAAGGAAGGTTTACTTTTTTACTTTTGCACGCGTCACAAGCGTTATAACAACTGACAGTTGTTTTTGATAGCCGCAGATCACAATTCATTTTATTTTTTTTAAGTTATCGCCAAAAATTGTTACTTTATGTTTTTGTGTTAAAAAAAATGTTTTTATTGAAAAAATAATTCAAACACAACAAAAAACTTATTGCATGAAAAGCGTTGCATGTAACTTGAATTTATAAAAGGTGTAGAACGCGTAGAAAGTTTGAAATGCGTAAAACCCACAGCGCATATAACGCGTGATATGAACTTTCAGCTTTAGGTAAAAAAAGCTTTTTCTTATATTTTTAGTTTTTTTTCGTAGTAAAACTTTGGTTTTGTTTACAAATGTATGAAATTTACTAAAAGTGTGGTTATATTGTTGAAAGCTTTTCCGCTTCAAAGTGAGAGCATAAGAAAAATCGCTGTCAAAATAAAATAGATTCTATTTTACGACCGCATTCTCTGGCGTTAATTTATGTCAAATTGCATGGAGAAAAACGTCAGCCCTAGTTCTGTTTCATCATTAAGGTTGCGATAAGGCTTTTCAACCATACATATGTGGCCACATAATTAAAAAAAAAATTCTAAATCTGAAAAATCTAAAAAATTCTAAAAATTAAAAAAAAAAATCTAAAATCGGTGCAGTGTTATGGCCAAGACTAGGATGTGAAAAAATATGCTCACCTATTAATTATACGCATGTAAAGAATATGTCTATAATTCTTGATATAAATTACATGTTCTTAAAACAATTAAGCAATGGAAGCCTTCAAATCGTTTGCTGGTTTGCGAGGCATATTTATGTACGTAAACGTTTGCTTTTGTGTTCTTTCCTTTTTTTTTTATAAAAATATATAAAAACAACTTTAAATGTGGAAGTCCGATAGTCCTCTTTTACAAATTTTACCCTTTCTAATGTCCTTGTTAAAGTCCGCTTGTTTGTGTACTTTGTACTTTCTTGTATACACACATATGTATGTATATACATACATACTTCAGACTTTTTTCCATAGATATTCTATTGTTTTATATCGTAGATTGTATTGAGTTCAGTATTTAATTTCTGTGTATGGTTGTTATTAAGCACTTAACCTACTGACTTTACATCCGTTGTTTTTCACGTACTTATACTTCGACTCTCTGCTTGAATCAATCTATTATTAAGTTGTTTTCTGTTAAATATTTTTATATTCTTTATTTGAGAAATATAAATTGTGTCATTTCCTTTTTTAATTTGCTTAAAAATTTTATTGTTGTATTTTTCACTTTGTAGGTCAAGTTATTGCAGTATCATAAAATATTGAATAACAAAACTTTTTAAGGTTGTTTATGAATATCATGAGAATGAGGGCATAAGTAAATTCATAAATGGCTCTGTTTGTTTATATATGTAAATATATAGTCAATTAACTGTCTTTTGGTTTGTTCGATATGTGGTGGCCACATATTAGTATTGCTCGAATAGCCAGGGAAGGTTTCCATGCTATTCCACTGTCTTGAAGGATTAAAATAATTTTGCAAATAGCAAATTTACATATTAAAATTACAAACTATAATAATGAATGAAAGCTAAAGCCAGCGAAATTGCAACGCTGAGCTGAGACTAATGTTTTTAAAATGACTTTCTTCATATAAAATAGATAAATATTTGATTTGTACATATGTAAATCGGGTTTTATTTCAAGTTTTTCCTTTCTTAAGAAGGATATATATTAGGCTGGGTCAAAAAAATATTTTTCCTCAAATCAACTTCTAATAGCAAAAAAAAGCTGTCTTACTTCGTCAATAACAAAACTGTAAAATATTGCATAATTATTTTTAGTGTGACAGCCCGCGCATTGACCTCAAAGTTTAACACATTAGTCCACTCTTTACTTGTACTGTAAAGACTTTTTTCTGTGACTTTTCATTGCAAATGTTGTAGAGGCAACATAATAATAACTGTATCCTAAGGGCTTTTAAGTTCTCTAGAACTTAAACACAAATTCACAGATTCACAGTACCTCTAAATGGCACGTGTAAAAGTATTGAAAAAGTGATTTTTGATCTGCTTTTGTCAAAGCACATTAAACTTGATCATTTGATGGCTATTGGTGGCATAATTAAACTTTTCGAAGAAAGGTTTCAGTGCCCCTTGCAGTAGGATATTTGCATGCTTCACTTAACTGAATTACCTCTAAGGCATCTTTTTAATAAACTGGATGGTGCTACCACAGGCCCATTTGGCCCTATTGGTAATTTATTAGGAAATTGCAAAGACTTTCCAATCGTTAATTATGAAAAGATACAAAGTGAACTTTCGAAAGTAAAGATGGAAGACCTAAGTTCAGATCAAAAATATTTGTATGAAATAACTACATCCGTTATTACTGGACAATGTCCCAATTATTTAGCTAACAGATCCCCAGGAAAATATACCACGCAAGATGGTTAACAAAAGCACACAGAATTTTGAGGCACTACATTCCACATCAAACCCATCGAATAGTCTAAAAGTATTAGCTGAATATTGCTTTAAAATTTACGATCCAGTCTGGTTCAAAATAAAAACCAATCGAGTAAAGATGGATCTAAAATTTTTTGGAAATTAGTTAAAAGTTCTCGATATCTGTTAGCAGAGTATAAACAAATAATAGACTCCGTAATTCAACATAACACCTATTTTGCCAATTCAGAAAATTTGCTCTGGTCAACTCGCAACAAAGAGAATTCTAGAAGCTAGCTCGAAACTCTTCATGTACTGGAAAGCAATCATGTGTATTTCAAGTACCAAAAATAGATTTTAATTCGAATAACTATACTGACCTAATAAATTGGCAGCAAACGTTTTTTGATCCTCCAGTTTTTCGGAATGTCACTAATGAAGATTTAACGCATTTATTAAAACTCTAGATGGGAAAAACATGACTTTCTTAAAACTACCATATCATACGCAAGCCTTAGAACGCACTGTAAAAATAGTGACAGAAGCATCCATGTCCTTATGTGATAGGAAATCGAGAGAGGGTTTAATACAAACAAAACTTGAATACAGAAAAATTATGCCCAGATTCAAGAGCAAAAGAGATTTTACGGTCAAAAAATAATTAAATTACATTTAAAGTAGTGACCCAGTGAACTTTTTGTCACATACATCTTCGATCTGAGAGCATTGACAATGTAAGTGCGACCCATCCGAAGTCTGTATACAATTCCTACTTACATTTACACAGCGATGGCCTAGGCCGTAAGATGCATCCAACACTGTATACATTGTAAGCGAAGATTGGATGAGTTCAAAACTATATTATTAGCATTTGTTTTCTTCTTTGCTTCTTATGTACATTCAATTTAACAAAATGAGTAGAAAAATACTAATCTGAATCAGATGTTAGTTGTTTGTTGAGTTTAACATGTTTATTTTGATTTTTTCTGTTGACACAATCGCTTACAATCGGATGGTTTGCAAATTGTAATAACTTGTGGACTGCTGGGGATGCTCAAAGAGAAATCCATAGTTTTGCTCTGAGTGTAAATAAATTAGCATTGGGAGAAAAAGTACGCAAATCAGAAATATTGTTTTAGCTAAAATTTAATTAAAATTGAAGTAAAAGTAAATAATAAATATATGAGTTTATGTTTTTAGTATTTTTAATAAATTTTATATCACAAAAAGTAAAATATGCGCAAAATATAGAGAAAAAACAAGGAATAAATTGTCTCATTGACGACTAAACTAATGAGCGTAAGATTGTGTTTGCTTTTGTTTACCACTTTAATACAATGGATGGGCATCGCTAATTTAAAGCGTAATATCTTTCTCAAATAAAACTGTAGTAAAATGTATTAATTTTTAATAACAAAATAATAAAATATTTAAAATATTAAAGTTTTTTAAAAAAGTGGTGTTATTAAAATTGCAGAAATTCTAAGCTGCTTGTTTTTTTTCAAGTATTACCTTTTTATGCCTTATACAGCAAAATATTACTATTAGAACTTTATTAATTCACTTTTATTTTCTCCCATAGATAAGTGACCCACCCTAATATATATATATATATATATATATATATATATATATATATATATATATATATATATATATATATATATATATATATATATATATATATATATATATATATATATATATATATATATATATATATATATATATATATATATATATATATATATATATATATATATATATATATATATATATATATATATATATATATATATATATATATATATATATATATATATATATATATATATATATATATATATATATATATATATATATATATATATATATATATATATATATATATATATATATATATATATATATATGTATATATATATATATATATATATATATATATATATATATATTTTTTTTTTTTTTTTTTTCTTTTTGCTCTGTTTGACTTAATGACATGAACATAATTGTATGCAATGTAGCAAAATTTATTAGCAGTCCATTTTTATGCCATAGATTTTATTTATTTGGCTAATCAAAATTAAAAACAAAAAAAGAAGACTGGTTTGCTATTTACATTCTACGTATACATTTAATTGTTTAGTTGTTGTTTACTGGTTTATGCGAACGATATTGCTGTCAGCAATACCCAATGGAAATGTTTATTTCAGTTTTTATGTGAAATTAAAATAATGCAATAAAAGTATACAAAACAAAAGAAAAAATTGTGTTCAAAAGTTGTAGTAAATACAAAACATATTGCATAAATTATCGGTTGAACACCAAAGTTATAACAAGGTAAAGATTCTAAAACTAAACTATATGAGTATATGACTATTCCAATTTATTGTTTACAAAAATCTCAAGCGTATTAAATTTTACATGTGGTAATTCTTAAAATAAAAAGTTATTAAATATGCAGGATATTAACTAACTAGTTGTGAGTTAGAGCTAAACTTCAATCAAGAAGAAGAATAATTTTTAATTCAAACAATAATTGCTGTGAAACAATAAGACCAAAGAAGAACAGAAAAATTAATTGAATACCATATAGCTGGGGGACAACTAGCTGGGATTTGAACACGGGATCATGTGAACAGGATGCATTTTTAATACAGCCGCTTAAACCAACTCAGCCACTGAACTCTTTAATTATTCTTACGTTAACGTTTGCCGTATATTGATCACATGGCAAGCCAGAACCAGGTCACCCTGATGCCACTAACGCCAGGACACGAAGGGCATTGCGGCAATGAAATGACTGACATTTATGCCAAGAAAGAAGCAGAGGGGACCTTTATTGGACCCACTCCAACTTTTGGCTTCAAAAAGAGTCTCCTGAATGAGGAGATAAAAAAATGGACGGTGTCCATCGTTGAACAACAGTGGGACAAGACAGCTGGTCTTGAACACTCCAAGAAATTTTTAAACTTTGATAAGAAGAGGTCCGAACGTGCTCTAAAAGTCTCAGAACATTGACAGGTGCACTTACAGGTCATTATAACTGCTACAAGCACCTGCACAGGATGGGAATATCCAACACAGACGTTTGCAGATTCTGCGGTGATGAAGAGGAGTCAATGGAGCACTTAATCACCCACTGTGGAGCACTGGGACACAGAAGATATAGGCTACTACAAGCTTATATGTTAAGTGAATGTGACTTAATATCACTCCCTATGAAGGAGCTTGTCCGTTTTCTTGACATACTCAACCCATAATGGGGCAAGGAGACGCACAATAGATCAATATTGGTCGCAGTGCAAATGGCCGATGAGGGCCATATCCCATCCACTAATAATAATAATATTGATCACATATATGCAATTGATATAACCCCAGTTGTTTGTAAAGGATTTTCTGGCACTGAACAACCAGTTTTAATTATTTATTTACTGATAATTATTCTAGCTGTGAGAGGTATTTGTATGTATAAATCATTAATAAGCAAACTTTTAAACGAACTGTTAAACAGCAAACTGTCAGCAAATTCAGCTCTTTGTTTAGTGGTTTCATATCTACATCTCGCGGTTTTTAAATTTGAATGAGTTCTTGTAATAACGGTTTGGTTTCTTTCAAACTTTATTGTTGTGTGGCTAATGTTATCTAGCTATTTAAATATAAATAAAAGGAAGTGCAGTTTATACAATCGAATAATAGGCAAAACTATTTTTGCAATATCTCTATACAAGCACAACGTAGAATATCGAAGTGGAAACTTAAAGAGAGTTTTAAGTGCTTTATTTTGAGTGAAGCGATGGCTAATTTGGTAGAGCACTCGACTAACAGTCTCGAGGTGGCTGGTTCGATTTCTGCTGCAGACCCTGGCAAAAAAGCTTCGCAACCCTTTTGCAAGGCTCTAAAATCAACACAATTTCTGCAGTTGAGTGACGCGATGGCTGATTTGGTAGAGTACTCGACCAACAGTCTCGAGGTCGCTGGTTCGATTTCTGCTGCAGACCCTGGCAAAAAAGCTTCGCAACCCTTTTGCAAGGCTCTCAAACTAAGTAATTTATGTGACTTTGAATTAATGCCTGATACAGTATCTGTTTTGTCTTGACATCAAATTTATTGCAATTCAAATTTAAATTCGAACAATAATTTGAAAATACCGAGGCCATAACCTTTCCAGCCGATTGTTGTGCTTTCAGTCGCTTTGCACGAGGTTCACTAGTTGCTGTCCACTGAGATGGCAATCGTTTTAATTCCGGAGTAAAGTGATGGTTCTATTTTTCATACATTGTCCCATATCAAAGCATAAACTCTGATTTGTTACGTTTAAGCCTGGCCAAACACTATTCAGAATCATCAACACTTTCTCGTTTTTAGTCAACAGTGAGCAAACGCTTCACCCACTATGAGCAGAGCTTTCTAATAGTCTAATGCGCATGCAATATAAAGTCAACACGTTCTTTTGACATCTTCACGATATCGTTTAACTGACGCAACTTCACGTTTCGACCATCCAAAACGATTATAGGGATTTTTTTTATGTTGTCTGGTATAACCGACTCATTTTATCGCCCACTGCGGTCTGCATCATCGGTGTCTCTACGACAACGTAGCAGTATTGCTCAATATAAATTATCTGACTGGCCCACGATGTCACCCGACATTGCTCGCTAAAAACAACATTTTAAAATTTGTTTTTGTTTCAAACGTATTTCTGCGAGCGAGCGCTGTCGAATGACATCATGGGCCAGGCAGTATATTTCATCACACCTCTTAGGCGTTTGATATGAAATCAAGCTACAAGAAAACAAGCAGTATTACAAATATGATTAAACTACTTGCTAATTCAACGGTGCGATGATTGAATACTTTTTTCAAATCAACTGGAGAAAAACTAGAACGAGACGAAATATTGTTTCAAAAGCTTATATATTTCAATATTTCAGGCGTTGATAGGAGATATGATACATACCGTAAACTTTTTTACACATCCTTTTGCCCTAAATGTTTTCTAACAATAAAAATAATAATGGCTCTTTAATTTCTTTAAGTCATATTTCTTATTTCTTTAAGCTAAACATTCCCAAAATTTGGCTTCTTGGCATTGGCACTGAATAATTTATAATTTGTTAGCTAAGCACAAAATCTTTTAACAAACAAGATAAAACGAAGCTGAAATTCCTTTTATGTTTTTTACTTTCGCCTCCATTTTTTTTTTTTTTTTTGCTTTTTTTCGTCTGCTTGCTGTCACTGAAAGCAATGCTCGTAACTGAAAGTGTGAAAACTGTTAAATTATGCTGTCTGCGTTGATTTGTATTAGCGAGGGCTTTAATTGAATCCTTAGAGACTTAAGCACAGAATCTTATCTGATATCAAATATAAAAACAAGGGATGATGGGTTTGCATTTTATCGTTTATATAATACTCGTATTACGATTTTGAAAAAAGAAATAAAGAGGTTGATAGTTAGTAAATTTTTACATCAAAGTAAGTAAAAGCAAATTATATATTAAATAAATAATATATGAAAAATAATTTTGAAAATTTAAAAGATGAAAAAGTACATTAATTTAATAATCTCCTAGAGAGTAACACCAAACAATTTAAATTTAACACAAACAAAAATTATAATAATTGTTATTAAAAATAATAATAATAAAACTAGTACTAGCGATTAAAGGACATGAAGCAAGCATTAAAGAACCAAGCAAATTTCATACAATTGCAGAGCAACAATTCAATTTTTCAGTCGTAAAGCAGCTCTGGGCTGGGGAACAGCTCTCGCGTCATCGTAATTATTTCTTAAGTGCGGTTAGGCTTGTTGTTGTTGTTTGGCCTTCGAGAGTTTTGCGTCTCACTCTCATTGGTTAACTGTCTACCTCAACTAACTGTATTAGTTTACAGTTTTTGTAAGGTATTTCGTTGTTAACCACGCGGCAACTTCCTATGCGAAGGCATAGGTCGGTACAGTTAGTCACAGCGCCGCAAAAGAAATACTGTTAATACCATCGTGGGCATAAGGTTTACGTTACTCCGCCCATGCTGTGCATCCTATACTTTGCAAATTTATTTGCAACTGTATAGTTACAAATACAAATACAAATTCAATTTTTATTGCCGCGCGAAGGATAATATGAATAAAAATTACTGTGCGTGGTAGGGATTTTTGAGGTGCTAGGAGGATAGACGGGAAGAATATCAGAATTGCTGATAGTAAGGCCGCGCCTCACTTTCCTCACCTCAGAATCTGTAGAAGTCTGTATTGAAAATGTCCATCCTGTATTGCTGATAGTAAGGCCTTACTTTCCTCACCTCAGAATCTGTAGAAGTCTGTATTGAAAATGTCCATCCTGTACATGTGCTTAGGGCAGGTAAAATGTCTTGTAAGTGTACCCGTCAGTGTTCTGAGGCTTCTCCTATCCAGGTTTAGGGCACATATAGCCAGCCCTCTTTTCATCAAAGCTGAGAAATTTCTCGAAATGTTCAAGACCAGTTATCTTGTTCCAATGTTGTTCCACGATGGACTCCAGTCATTTCTTCATCTCTTCATTAAGGAGAATCTTATTGAAACCAAATGTTGAAGTCGCTCCAACAAAAGTCCCTTCCGCTCCTTTGTTGGCGTAGATTGCCATAGTGCCGTCATGTTCTGGCTTCCGGATCAGAGCAACCTGGTAACCTGGTTCTGGCGTACCAGTTCATTTAGCTTGTGAGATTCCAGGGCCTATAGGAATGATTGCCTAACATAGAGTATTTTTATCAGCACAAGTAAAAATTAAATTAAAGAAAGTATTCTGACCAATAAAAATTATAAATAGCTTGTCTTCTATGTTTCCTAGCTATCTATATGTCGACATTTCATAGAAACTACCCTAATCATCAGTAGACTTTGGAAATTTTTGAAAGATATTCTCAAACATTCAACATATGAGAGCCCCAACAAAATTGAGAAAACCCATAAAAACTTCAGCAGTCTTATCAAATCTGGAAAAAATACACCTAAAATTTTTGATTTTACCGAAAAAACATTCGATTAGGTGCCGCTCTTTATAAATATGTTTATCATAGAATCTCTGCACTTTTCAATTCCTTTTCGGTGGAATCACAACTTCACATCCTTTTTATTGGTATAAATGGTAGAAGCTAAAAATAGCGAATAAAAAACTTGATTGTTTGAATTTTTGTTCTCTGCTTTTCGATACTTTCAAAAAGCAAATCGTAGCAACCAACGGTTGTTCATTTGTTTGAAAGTTGTAAAGAAATGATAGAGACGTGTATAAATGAAAAAGCTTGTTTTTTTGTGTTTTGACAGGTATTATTAGAGCATTTTTCATTTTAAATTCTCAGCAATTTATTTAGATTGTTGGGATATAAAGTTGAATGTTTGAGAATATCTTTCAAAAATTTCCAAAGTCTACTGATGATTAGGGTAGCTCCTATGAAATGTCGACATATAGATAGCTGGGAAACATAGAAAACAAGCTATTTATAATTTTTATTGGTATAAATGGTAGAAGCTAAAAATAGCGAATAAAAAACTTGATTGTTTGAAAGTATTTTGACTATTACGCAAAACAAAGTATTTTAAATGGGTATTAAATGTTGATTTATTGGTTGAAAACGTAAACTCTAATATTGATTTGCTAAGAAGACAAATACGGGATGACTTCAATTTCGCTTTGGTGGCAATTTTTGAAACATCTTCAAAAGTTGAGAACTTGGGAAAAATTATTACATATATTGACAAAGAAAATTTTTATACTTACGGTGTCTTCATTTTGGCAGAAATGCCAACTGTCAGTTAAGTTGACAAAGGCAAGGACAACCAAACTTTTGCGAAAGAGATGGACTGCAACAGAGGTATAAGAAACATTCTAGCTACTTATTTAGTTTGCAATATATATTTTTCAATAAGACACCATGGGTGAAAGATTTATAACCTTTTTCAGTTTCTAGAGCTGCTACGCGGTAGAAAAACTTAAAACTTGAAAGTTTTTCTAAAATCTTTATTAAGTATGAGTAGTTTTTATTTTTATAATATAATGTTTAAATCAAACTTTTATCTACAGATGTGTAAATGTACAGAGATTTGCTGTCAAAACAAATTATAGTTAGATTCAGGTAAAATTTTTTAGCACAAAAACTGTCTATGTTGAATCTTCTACAATTAAATTTTTTTCCAGTTTATATTGACATCTATATTAAAAAATATTCAAAGTTAAATTTAAGGAAAATGTTTGAGTTCCTTCTTAACTTAAATTTTCAACACAAACAGCTCTTGCGTCTTTAAAGAATTATTTATTTTTCATCCCCTTTTAAAAAGCTATTTTGCTTGATATGCATACATATAACGCTTATTTACTCGAACAACGTCATAACTCAAGAAATAAGATTTTCAGGCTATGAATGCAGAATTGTTAACAGCACTATATTTTATAATATGCCAGATATTCTTTCAAATGAATTTTAAACTGTCTCTTTTAGCAGTTATTTTCTAAACTTTTTTCTAATGTTCTTTATGTGTATGGAAACTAAAAATTTCAAATGTGTTATTCTCGAAAAAAGCTTTTTTGAGTTATGACATTCTATTAGTAAATGTGACGTGTAATGCCTACATAAAAAATAATGGTATACATACTCGTTTAATACAAAAAAAGTATTCTCAAATTAAATTTCCAAATGATTGTTTTGTGTCTGGCGTATAAATATGTACGAGTATGTATGCTCGTAGTCTTTAGTTCTGCTTTTGAAACTTTTTCATTTCTTGCAAATTTTGTTATCATATTACACACACAAACTCCCTTTACCTGAACCTAAAGTCACGTGACTTACTTGCATCAACCTTAGTTAAGGCTGAGGTTTGTTTGTGAACTAAAAATTAAATTTTTTATTCATTAAAAAATTTTTTATGAACTTAATTTTGTGTTTTATTGTCTCAGTAAATTTCATGTACAATATTTATTTTTTATTGTTGTTTCTTTAAATAGTTGTGCTAAAAAAGTTTAAGGCGTGCTTAAGCTACGTACTCACGGTTGTCAGATCTTACAATATTGTCAGTAAAAGTGTCTGAAAATGTATTACAATTGTGTGAACTGCCAAAACCATTGGCAGTTCACACAGAAAAACCATTGGCAATCAATTGTAAGACGACAGTGTTGTCAGGCATCTGACAATCGTGAGAACACTCTTCGTCGGCATTGCCAGATTATTTATTATTATTATTGGATGGGATATGGCCCTCATCGGCCATTTGCACTGCGACCAATGGTGATCTATTGAGCGTCCCTTGCCCCATTATGGGTTGAGTATGTCAAGAAAACGGACAAGCTCCATCATAGGGAGTGATATTAAGTCACATTCGCTTAACATATAAGCTTGTAGTAGCCTATTTCTTCTGTGTCCCAGTGCTCCACATTGGGTGATTAAGTGCTCCATTGACTCCTCTTCATCACCGCAGAATCTGCAAATGTCTGTGTTGGAAATTCCCATCCGGCATTGCCAGATAATTGGCTTGTATTGTAAGCTTAGTTTTAATTGTCAGATGTATAAAATTACTGCACCATGGTTAGAAAAAATTTTGATGGGCAACAGTGCCAAACAAATGGTTGTTGATATACATACAAAAGTGGCAATGCTTTACAACATGTCTGGCAATTTTTTTCATCTAACAATCTGACAACCGTGTGAACTGACAATTTTTGTTGTCAGATGCTTTTTATTTGTCAGACCATAGTCTGACAATGTAATTATAAAATTTTCTTACGATCGTCTGAACACACAATTTACTTCTGCGAGACAATTTTTCATTGTCACTACATTGTCAGCATGTTGACAGATCTTACAATATTGTAACATCTGACAACCGTGTGTACATAGCTTTAGTTTGGGCTGTTGGTTTTACGATTTTTACGAAATTCATCAAATAGTCGCAATAAAGTATTTCTGTCTTGTTTTTGTTATATCTTCTAGTACAAAATGTACAAATTTATAGCATTAGAAAAAACTTTTTCTGTGTTTTTACTAAGTGATATATTCAATGTAAATATGTTTTGCTTACAGCTTATTTCAGCCAGCGTGTTTTGAAAACATAAACCTAGCACATTTTCGAAATGGAAATTAAATTAAAAAAAATTTTCATTAAAAACACTTTTATTTCAATCTTAAAGTTACACTTTCAAAAACATATAAGCAAAAACCAAAAATGGGGTTATATAAAAAGTCACAGCTTACTTCGTCCTGCCATATAATAATTATATAAATGCTTAAGTGACTAGTATTTTAATATCAAAACTTATTATGGTCTTGCTTTTGGTCAATTACAATTTACAAGAGCAAATCTTTTGCTCTTTTTTTCTTCTGGCTTTCAGATGGTTTGGTTAGTTACTTTTATCTATCCCCCTTTAAGGACTGATATTAGGTCGTTCCTGTTCGATATCTACTATTTGATGTTTTGGTCTAAAATTGCCCATAGACTTTCAATGACGATCAGATTGGGTGATTTTGTAAGTAATTGCTTGCTTTAAACGGAGTTAGCTCCAAATAAGTATGATTGCATAACACTTCACTTTCGATCGATACTGAACTACTTAAGTAGAATCGATACAGAACTACTTAAGTACAATAGGGTTTACATCGCAACAGGATAATAGAAATTGGCCTGATTCATTATTTACCTCCAATCCGGAGCAGGTCTTTTGGCACGGAATCTAACAGATAGATTGGAAAAAGTAGTGGCTTACGATGGATAATACTTTGATTAATATATTAGCTTTTTTTTTTTGTTTTTGTTATAATAAATGCATTTTTCAAGCAGAAAAATCGATATTATTAACTGCTATCCCTACTTATCATAGTCGACCCGTCAAATAAGACTGACCACTTTTTCGATTTTACTTCGTAGAGGAGTTAAGAATGTAGATTGAGTAATGTTATTTTTGAGTAATGTGTTTTTTATAGTTTTAATTAAAAGTTTTTCATATTTCTGTAAAAGAATTGCTTCATTAAGCAAAATTATAATATACGGCCATGTTACAGAATTCACTTCCGTTCGGGAACGGAATTGAATCGGTTTTTTAATTCTCCAAAAAACGAAAATTTAATACTTTTTCGGAATGAAATCAATTCTATAAGATAATATTAGTTTCATTCTTCAATTAGAAATGATTTTATTCCGAAAAGTCTTTTAGTTTTTCGTTTCGTAAAAAGAGAGTTCAATTCCGTTTCGAACGGAATTAAGCTTTGTGACATGGCTGATAATTAATTTTTTTTTCAAAATTATAATTTTTTATATATTCAAAATTATAATTTTATATATTTAATTATAATTTTTTTAGGATTTGTGTTAATTCATTACTTATTTTCTTTCGAAATTTGTGCAATTTTTCGAGATCTTTCGCTTTTTTAACTCTGTAATAATTTTACATCAAATTTAGTATCAAACGAAGATAAAAATAAGTTTTATTTATTCCACATAACAACTACTATTTCATGGTTTTTATAAAATACAATATACTTACACTAATAAACTTGTTTTAATTAAATTTGGCATTAAAAAACCCCTTTAGGAAATTAATCGTTCATAATAAAAAAGACATTCAAATAACAATAACTAGCTAACAACAAAAAGCCAAAAAGAAAAAACTCAGAGATGAGTAAAAAATGTTCACAAAGCATTTCCGTTTACACTTATAAAAAAAAAGGCAAAGTGGCAATTTGGTGCTTAAGTTGTACATTCTTCTCTAAAACAACAACACAACATGAAAATATGAAAAAAGCTACTTGTATGCATTGTGTATGTGCATAAGCTTGGTTTGCTGTAAATATTGTAGAGTGAAAAGTAGTTTGAATAAACAACGAACAAATACAAAATAATATGTATATAAGCATCAGTGTTGCCAGTAATGGTGGAAAAGGTATGATTTGCCGTTTTTATTGTGTACACAAAAGCAGCTAATCAACCTAAAACTAACTTGGAATCATATGTGGTACAATATTTTTAATTGTATTTACAATTTCAGAAATTTTTGTATAGAAAGCAGTTTTGATTAATTTGTTACTAAATAATGTTGAGTTGAAAAGATTTCCGCGAAAATGAGTATGCCAGTATTTGGTTCTACTCGCACTGTCTTTATAAAAAAATCATAGAAAAAATTATTTTCGACTAAAAATATTTACAACTATCGTCTACTGAAGATTTTTATAAGATTTAAAAATTTTTTTTTTATTTTCGTCTATATTTGTCTCATAAAAATCACATATGGAATTTGTTATAAAACATATATAAATAAATAAGAGCTTAGTGACTGAGTTGGTTAAGCAGCCGTATTAAAAATACATCATGCTTACATGGTACTGAGTTCGAATCCTAGCTAGTTGTCCCCCAGCTTTAGTGTATTCCATTATTTTTTCCTATCTTCTGTGATCACGAGTTATTGATCGCGGCAATTATTGTTATAATTAAATATAAAAATATTTCTTGGCTTTAGCCAGGATTGAGCTTGAGCCAGACGAATGATACCATCCCATCTTATAATATTACAAATAGCTTAATATTAAAGTTATCTTATGCACTGGTCCCTAGTCGAACGCTCTAGCATACTTACGAATAAATGTCAGCATTTTTTTTTCAATTTTTAACTAGGAATATTACGACCAGACATAAGTGTTGTGATAATTATGCGAATATATATAAAAGTAAAAGAAGAAGGAGGGAAAAATGGTTACCTTGCGTTCTACGCTACGTACAGTCTACTTTAGGAATTGTAGGATCAAATTTCATTAGCTCTTTTATGTAAAGGATAGAAGATTGGGACTCAAAACAAATTTGTCCATTTCTATCCATTTCTGTCTAAATATATGAATGCTTCAGGAGGAACATAACCTGATATTAGGGTACTTAATATTGATCATCAGTATATATATATATATATATATATATATATATATATATATATATATATATATATATATATATATATATATATATATATATATATATATATATATATATATATATATATATATATATATATATATATATATATATATATATATATATATATATATATATATATATATATATATATATATATATATATATATATATATATATATATATATATATATATATATATATATATATATATATATATATATATATATATATATATATATATATATATATATATATATACATATGTTCTAAAAAAAAATCGGTATGAAAATCGCTATCCAGTTGTTTTTGGGGAGAAATCGATTTAAAATCGTCTCGGGTCTGGGAAAGTCCATTTTGTCTCGGTTTTGACTCATTTTAGGTTTTTAACCACTTGTAATACTTTGATTGGCTCAATGATTTTAATGAAAATCAGTATCTAGGGGTTTTAAGGTTAAAAAGACGATGTAGATTGTCCCCGGTCCCGAGAAAATCCATTTTGTCCCGGTTTTAGCCCATTTGTAAAACTTTTATTGGTTGTCGAAAACGGCTCTAACGATTTTAATGAAAATCAGTATCTTGGGGTTTTAAGGTAAAAAAAAGTTGGCATATAGAAGTTCCTAAGATCGAAAAAGCGAGTTAGCTTCGAAAACGACTAAGCTGAATTTAATTATTTTAGTGATTGAAATACCGAACAAGATTTCGTCGCGATTTTTTTACGGGTTTTACTAACATTCGACGTTATGACATATTAAATGTTTTCGAAAACTGCTTCAAAGAGTCAGTATCTGGAAGTTTTTGGAAACAAAAATCTATATTCGTTAATCCTGTTTCTAAAATTTTTTTTTGCTCGTTTTTCACATATGGATATCAGACTAAGAATTGTTAATGAGAACACAGAGGTTGATTTTTTTTTTTTTTTTTTTTTTTGTGAGAAACGGAATAATATATATGCGAATTGCTATTTTTCCCTCACTCCGCAAAATATATAAGAAAAAATAAAAAAGGTATTCAAAGCACAATTTTATCGTGGCGTAAAAATGGAAAAATCTTGTGAATTAAGTTTCATTAAAGTAAATATATTTCAGTATGCATACAAATTGAAAGCTCCGAGTAACGCTCGGTGCGCTAGTTACTTGTTAATGAAAATACATTAATTATTCTTTTCCAAAAATCTAATATTTTACATACTTCTACACAGACGGATATCCAGTCGTGTTGAGAAATACTGCCATTTTATACTGAGAAAAAAGCCTAATTTTATTTCGTGCTTTTGGATTCTTAAATGGCAACGCTGTGTTTGTGTGTAGAAAGATACAAGTATGTAAAGTAACTATGTGTTGTTACACACTACCTTGCATGTGTGTTAAGTGTGAATATATGCTTACTACCAAAGGAGAGTAAATAAAGGATGTATGAAGGCTTTTTTTAATTTTTGTGGCTTTTTTTATAAGTGGGTTTATAATAGGTGTGATGCAAATTCCATTGCAGATGATTCTTGAATGCATAATACACAAACAGACGCTTTTTTCTGCATCATTGTTTTCGTTGCTTTAAGAGCTGTCGGCTAAGAGCACTAAAGACGGCGGTTAAGGTAAATTAAGAACAATACAATTGTTTAAAACCAAACATTTTAAAATGCATAATAGTTATAATCCAACATAAGAAAGGCGTAGTTAGCAGATGAACATAAAATGACAAGTATGCTTGAAAAGGCTTCTGAGTTTAAATATTTATTTAAGCAAAATTTGCCTTTGTAATAAACATTTAATAACCATTAAGCGTGTTTTTTTTTCTCTCTCATTTTAGAGCATTATCACGTAAGCTAAAACCTCATTTAGTCGCCGACACCGTTAAGCAGTATATAAGTCGAGCGCAACGCCCTGCCAAAGGATCGCAAGAGCAGCAGCCTAACATGGAGTTTTTACGTGGAGTTTATGCGTTTATGCAAGTGAGTAGATCTTCGGTGAGTGTCGCTTATACCATTTTAACAAACGTACTAATCTATATATATTTCTTCTACTTTTTTTTGTGTTATTGTGTTCCTTCAATAAATTTGGGTCGAAAAAAAAAATTATTTTCGAAACCTTACTTCCGCTTACTCACTTATCTAATTGGTATTTGCAAATAAATTTACAATATTAAAAAACTTTATTATTAACATTCTTGAAATACACAAAAATACTAAACAAACTCCATAAACTAAATTGCATTTCATACTTTGAAATTGTAACAAATATTTTAACGAGTCATACCAAGAACTAAAATAATATCCCTATAAAGCATAAGAGTCCCACAATGGTGCAACATTGCATATCATTTATTTTATTATTATTTTATTTTTAATATATCTATATACCCATTAATTAAACATAATAATAAACAACAACAGCAGATATATAGACTGTTTTTTTTTTTATAAAATGTAAAAAACAAACAAAAAGCATGAATCCTCGAAAAGCTCTGAACAATTTAAAAACATGTTTCTTAATTACTAACAGAATAATAACCGAATTCATACTAAACTTGGTAGCTTATTGCCTAGTAAAAGGGCATTTCTTTTAATATTTTGGTATTAGAGACTTAAATCAAGGCGATTTGAGATTTCTAAAACAAAATATGTGTATGGAAACTATCGCACTATGCCAAGTACGAGTGCTACACGTTACCAGTTGCAGGTTGAATTCATTTAATATACTTCTATTGTGATACCGTTAACGGCCTTATTCGCAAAGAATTTTTTTACTAAAAAATTATTTATTATAAAAAAAATATATCTTATGAATAAGGTTTAAACTGTACTCAAAAACTTCTTAATAATTTTTTTTCTTAATTTCTTTTTTTGATGTAAGAAAACTGGAATTTATTCTTAAAAATTTCCATAAGCTTTGCACAGTTTTCATGTTTTTTTTCTTTTAATGCTAACAGCTTAAAAATACTTACAATATAAAAGAACAAGATTATAAAAAAGATTTCATATAATAAAATATTATAAAGTTATAATTTTAATTTTTAAAAGTCCTTAACAACAAACCTGAGCGAGTGAGCGAGCGAACGAACGAACGAAAATTAATATAATAAATTAAAAAAAAAGATGCAACAAATCACAACATTTTTACGACGTCGTAGTACACATAACCAACATTAAATTCATCGAAAAAAAATATATAATAATTAGCCTTGTATAGGCAATAAAAAATTAACATAAAAATCATCATATATAATATATAAATAAAAGAAAGAAATCTAAAGTTTTGTTCATTAAGCTACACTCTGAAACACTTAACAGTGCACAATATTGATTTTCATATCACCGGTTTATTGTGGCAACCAGCTCGTTTTGTCATATTTTGTTTGTCTGCTCTTAATTTGGAAAATTTTGATTTAGAGGTAAAACATTTGCTGTTATAATTCAATTTGATGAACTTGGTGCTGATTGGGAAAAAAATATTGCATTTTAATACATTAAATTGACTTAAAATTGTTATGAAAAAATCAGTGAAGATAGATCAAGATTTAAAACATTATGATATCGTATTTAATATTTTAATATTTTATATTCTTTGATCTTGTTTATGCAATTAGTTCTTATTTTTCCAGCTAAAGATCGGTTTTGGTTTTATAAAATAGTTTAACAGTATTTATTTTCAATATTCCGCTAACATTTCGATAGCATCTTCAGGAAAAAAAAATTTTTATAAGCTTATTTCAAAATCAAAACATTGACAAAAGATGTTGAGTTATTAAAAATTCAAAAAAAGAAAAGAATATTTAGCCTTATTGTGTTTGGCGTAGTCGTAAAACGACAGCTCTCATAGTAGCTGTCGCACTTACACTGTTATGTTGGAGTCTAATGCCTATGATAGACGTTACTACAAATCGTACGACAAACCGTACAAGTATGAAATTAGTAACGTGTATCATGCTGTCGTACTTGCGAAGTATATTTTGTAGTATGAAAATCAAAAAATTTTGGATTTTCGTGGGCGGAGCTTTCGTAAGTATGAAAATAAGTATCGTGTATCATGCTGTAGTACAGCGAAATTTGTTTTATGAAGAGCAGATTTCATATGTTAAATATTTTGTTTGAAATATAAAAACTATTTAAGTTCTTGTAAATTCTTCTCCAGCTAAGGATCGTTATTTTGTTGTTTTTTATAAAAAAAGGTTTAACGATTTTATATTTGATATATTTCGCTAATAGTTTGTTAAATAACATTTAATTTAATAATATTTTAATTTTGTCTAAAGATGCTAACAAACTAGTAGCGAAATATCGAAAATATAAAATTGCTAAACCTTTTTAATAAAAAAACAAGAAAACAACAATCTTTAGCTGGAAAAATTTGGACGAAATTAATATAGACAAGATCAAAAAATACGAATATTGATTTGCCGGCGCGTGTATTGCCTTTAAAATATTTCTTTCAAATGAAATAGTATGAGTTGTAGTAATGTGTATCTACACAACATACATCGTTGTACCTCATACTTCGTTAAGTACGAAAATTGGTATCGTCTCTCACCCACATAAAATATTTGACATGCAAAACTTTGTAAATGCATCATAATTTAAAAGATTATGTTGAACTAAATGCTTTTGAAGCATCCTGTTAAGGAACTGCCAAACAAATGTTTATAAATAATGAAAAGATCATAGAAATACCAATTTTTCTCATATTGTTCACGTAATTTGTGCAAGTAAATTTTGGGAAGTTGGTGCGATGGATTTTACTCATCCTCGGAATACAAAGAGGAAAAGCAAACATTAAACTAATTCTATAGAAAAGCAGCTGAGACAGTGTAATATGTGAAAATATTTTCGCTTTTCAACAAAAAATATGTTGCAAAATATTGTATTGTTCACATATGTTCATGTGCTTAAAATCAGTTCACGCCTTCCTATTACCCTCCACGGAACAGGATGTTGGACCAATATAATATAAATTTTCGCAGACGGTGTCTCACGCTGCTTTACTATTTATTTTTTTAAATATATATAAATAAATTGTATACTCATTTTAAAAAATTATAAATAGCTTGTGTTCTATGTTTCCCAGCTATCTAAATGTCGACATTTCATAGGAACTACCCTAATCATCAGTAGACTTTGGAAATTTTTGAAAGATATTCTCAAACATTCAACTTTATATCCCAACAATCCAAATAAATTGGTGAAAATTTAAAAAGAAAAATGCTCTAATAATATCCGTCAAAAGTTACTAACAAACTCTTAGCGAAATATTGAAAATATATATTTTTGAAATTTTTTATGCAACAAATCAATATCATTAGCAGCAAGAATAAAAATTTATATTTATATAATTTCATTGGCATTTTGGATGAACAGATCATTATTTCAATCAAAAGCCGATGGTTTTATATCAAAAATTTTGCATCAATCTGCGCAATGGCAAATTGTTTATTCCTAATATACTAAACAATTTGATTTGAAAATTTTACAAAGCCTTGAAAATCAATATCGTGCACAGTTGGTGTAATTTTAGTGTTTTTTCCAGCGTACTAGCATCATACTTTTACCAAATCGTTTTTACATATTTTAATCAACTGTATGTTTCTTTATATTTCTTCTTCACAAATCTATCTAATACACTCATCAGAAAAAAAGGCAAACTTAAATCATACAGAATGTTCGCTTCATCCTCCAAAAGAATATACTAGATACAAAATTTTCTTATACGACAAGCAAATATGAAAAAATTCCATAGTGAAACGTGTAAAATCAGGGGAGGAGGGGGACTATAAATTTCATAAAACCCATAAAACTTAAATATGTATGTGATATAAGATATTTTTGGGTATTTGCTGTCGCCTGCCATATGGCCGCAACAATCTACGAGTACACGAGTATATACATACATGCATATGTACATATTACATAAGTAGGTATATTGTAAGTTTTAGTCAATTGATTGGCCGCTCAGACCTTTTTCTCTTGTACAAAACTATTCCATTTGAATCATGAAGTATTTTCTTCTCATATTTCTTTTCTTAGATTTAATTAAGGATCTTATTTTGATGTTATTTTGTGGCATATATTCACCTTAATTTTTGCAATTTTTTGTTTATTATATTGTATGTTGCAGTTGTAAGTTCTTCTCATGAATCTGGCCTTTAAGAAAACTATTCTAATTCTAAAATCATATCATAAAAAACTATTGTATGAACTTGTTTTTATAGTAACGAAGAAAAGGAAATTTAAAATAACAATTACTTGAAGTTGTTCATAAAACGAAAATGGTTAGAACTGAAATTTGTTTATAATGTTTATTCTTATTATTTATTTATAGTTAAAAAAAACTATTTTGGTATATGTAGACTATTTTATTTTAAATTAAAATTTTCACAAAAATAACTTTATTTTAAGTTTATGCGTTTCTCTTTGTTCTTACAATAAATAGGATGTTCTAAAATTAAAGCAATATTTGAGTTATATATAAAACACTGCTTTTAGTCTTCTGATTGTAATATTTTTTTTTTATTAAATCAACCAGAAAAAAAAATTTTAATTTACAAAAAAAAATAAATTCGCTGAACCATTTAATAAATTTGTTTGTATGCGGACCTGCAAAGCACTTCGTGGGTTCAAACAAAAATTTCATAAACATAAATACTGTGAATTTCTGTAATACAGCATTAAATCTCTTCTACTACGCAAATGACAATTTAAAGAAACTGCAGGTGTTTTTGAAGTTGTTGTCATAGGCCTATGATTTTAACTAACTACTCGTACATAAAAGGAAATATACAAACAATTGAGTTTTATTCACTATATTAGCTTCTAATATTGAGACCAATCAAAAAATTATAAACAGTGAATAAAGGACGTGTCAGATTAAACCTTTGCATCGTTTTGCGTGGCAAATTCGCTTTGACATCTAAAACAAAATATATTTATTTATATGAAACATGTCACATACGAGCAAAGTAACTTTAACGCAACGTGAAGCGAAAAGTTCGGCAACTCTCATTTTTTTACGAATTGAAGTTTTTTCTAATAGCTCCAAAGATTTATGCATTACAATAGCAATCAGAACCAATTTCAGTAGTTCGTCCAATAATTATCTATTATCATAAGAGATAAATAAATATAAAAATTAACAACCATTCCTTTTTTTAGATAAATAAACAAATCGTGAGCGTTGCCAAAGTTTTTATTGTGATATACACTTTTTGCTTTCCACTTTTCTGTTAAAGTTTTAAGCTTTAAACACATAGATGGCAGCAGACAGCAAGCAGCAATCTGTCAAAAATAAAATAGATGTGTTTAAATGCACACGATTATTTTAACGACAGCAGCACGACTTCACAACTAATTTTTGTAAGCAGCAAAAAGTAAATGCAGTGCTGCCACTATAAATATAAATTGGCAGCAATAAAAACTAAAATTTGTTTGAAATATTTAATAGAAATAAAATTCATATAAATAAGATAAACAAATAAATTGATGAGTTTTTACAGCTTTACGTGATATTATTACGTTTTCAGTCAGTAATTTTAATTTTAATCATGTAAAATATATATGTGGCACCTCTGAAATTTGCATTGCTTAAATACACATAGTGCTGCTGCTGTCTTTAAAATAATTATGTTGCTGATGAGACGGCAGCTTTTGAAGCTAACTTCATTTGTAGTCGTGAAGTTGTGAAGTCTGCTGTCGTCTAAGTGTTTAGAGCTTTAACCTTCACGCAAAGCGACAAGGTTTTGTTCGGCATGACCTTAAAAGTCAATGAATTGAGTTTTTGTTCTCTGATTTTTGATATTTTCAAAAAAATAAATCGTAGCAACCAACGGATTATTCAGTTGTTAGAAAGGTTTAAAGAAAAGTAGAGAATGCTTGTTTTTTGTGGTTTGACAGGTATTATTAGAACATGTTTCCTTTTTTTTTAATTCTCAATAATTTATTTAGATTGTTGGAATATAAAGTTGAATGTTTCAGAATATCTTTTAAAAATATCCAAAGTCTACTGATGATTAGCGCAGAAAGTTCTATGAAATGTCGAGCTGGGAAACATAAAAAATAATCTGTTTATAATTTTTTGATTGGTTTCAATATTAGAAGCTACTATAGTCAATTAAACTCAATGGTTTGAATTTATTAAGTAATTTAAAAGTAATTGGAAACCTGGTACCCATTTGCTAATGATCTGAAACCTTGTGCAGAAAAGCTTTTATTTTAGTTGAAAATCGTTTTCATTTCGTTTTTTGCAACATTTGTGTTCATTAAAAACTCTACATGAAAATTTCTACTTGTATTTTACCAGCATAATTTTTTGTTCTGAATTTCGAAAACCAATTCTTTATCTTGTTCACATACACACATACATATTTGATTCTTGGTTTTGCTTTGTTTTGATTTAATATTTGGCCAAAATTTTGTATTATTACTGTTAGAAATATTCTGTTTATTGATTTCTCTTTTTAAAACAAGATTTAAAAATATGAAAATTTTTCCACATGAATAAATTATTTATTTATTTTTTTTTTTTACTTGGTTGAGGAAATTAATTCTCCTTAATATAGTGCTGAGCTAAATAAGTGTTTCGCCTTAAGAGTGTCAGAGCAAAAAAAAAAATATAAAGAAAACATAACAAAATGAGAAAACTAACAGCAGGCAGAAGAAAACGAAATAATGAAAGTGTTAATTTAGAAAATAATGAATTCTACGTGTTTAATTTCCCTTTACTTGTTTACCGTTTCCTGTTGTGTTTTCTTTCCAATGAATATTCTTGATTTTTTTTATTTTTTGTTTATTTCACTTTTCTTAATTATATTTATGTTTGTTGATCTTGATTTCGTCTTCATTTAATTTGTGTTAGTACTACTGTGTGTGATATATTTTTCTTGAATTATTTCTATTTAAAAGCTCCGTCCGCAGACATTTTTATCTGTGTGTGTGTGTATCTTCAGTTGTTGGTTACAATTAATGTTTGTATTTGTTTGTGTTAATAACAATTTTATGTAACGATAAGCAATTTCGTAGAATTTAAAACCGAAATTCTTTAAATTTTAAAGCATTTGGTATTAAACAACAAGTAACAAAAACAGTTTACACGTCTTACGGAACTAGTTATATATATATATATATATATATATATATATATATATATATATATATATATATATATATATATATATATATATATATATATATATATATATATATATATATATATATATATATATATATATATATATATATATATATATATATAGATAATTAATTTTAACTTGATAATAGGCCAGTAATAAAAACCATTTAAAAGACTAATATTTTTAAGCTAAGTCTAAAAAAAGCTAAAAAAAATCAAATAACCAGGTGTCGCATAAATGTTCTTTTTAAACGGAAAGCTAATTACTCAATTTTTCATTAAGTGTGTACTTATATGGGTACTATGATTAATAGGAGCATAGACTAATGTGCTGTCTATAGAACACAGACAAGCGACTTGTCTAGAAAATTTATATGGAAAGGAAAATATGGAAAATATATAAGGAAATTTATATTAATTGTTTTCATACAAATTTACTTGACAGGTTGCTTGTCTGTGTTCTATGAACAGAACATAAATATTTGAAAATATTTCTATACTTAAGGACGTGTGCGAAACGGTAGCAAAAAACCGGCGTTACCAATAAGGATTTGACGATTTTTATTTTTAATAAAACGCAAAACATTTGATAAATTTTCAAAACTACACTATATCGGACACCTAAAGAGGTGCAATTGGCGTTGAAGAATGGCTGTTGGATTTTCAGAACCCCAGAACCTACAGTTCTGCTTATTAACAAAGCCATTTAAATGAAAATGAGCTTCATTACTCATAATCAAATTTTCAAAAAAAGCTGTTTTCATTTCTCCAACTCTTGAAATTTAACTGAAGAACTTAGACGTTGCCGAAGATCTGCGGGTTTTAATTCTTGCACCAATTGCACCTTATATGGATATAACAATAAATCTTTCTTATTAAATGCGCGGTAGTGACGTATGGAGACGTTCCTAGCTCAACAGAAGGCCTTTTCGCAGATGTTTCGTTAACACCTTGCTGTACTCGTTCAATATTTTCCGCAGTGCGACTTAAACGTGGTCTACCGGCTCGAGGCAAATCTGTTACGGCGCCATGTTGGTGATGACGATAAACTAAAGCAAGGAATCATTGCTTCAGAGGGCGAAATTCTGACATTAAAATGTCGACAATATGCTCTTTCCGCTAAAATAATTGATCGCTGATTTAAATAATAAAATTTTATTATTCTGGTATAACTGGTGAATCTCTCCATTATTTATTCTCTAAGTGTTATAAACAACACAACAAAAAAAAATGATTTTTTAAACATATAAACTAAAAAGTTATTAAAGTTTTAAGCCTCATGGTAACTTCTGGTCCTCTCTGTATTATATCATTTTGAAACTTTTAACTATAACAATTTCAATTATAAGTTTTTTCAACAAAATTCTTAAATTTCAATTATTTCTACCCTATTGTCAAAATTTATACTAGCACCTAGAGCTAGTGAATTATCATTCGCTTAAAAACTGTAAAAATTTTACTAACGAGAGTACCGTTTCCCAATTGTCTTTAGTATAAAAATTTTGTTTTTACATATTTGTAAATATGTGTTTACTGGTGTCTTTTAACCCTTTCAGTCCTGTTGTGATAAAAAGTTCCAATAAGTGTTTGAATGTTACTAAATGTTCTGTAAACTGCAGAAAATCATATTTTAAAATGTCCCAGTAGTAGTATTGAGTCTTATTTAGTGGTATAAATAGCGGTACTTAATGCTGAGTATGAGTATATTTTTGATGAGATTTTATCGTCAGCTGATGAGAAACTCTCTTAGGCGTAATATCATTTATTACTCATACTCGTATAAGAAATAAAACAAAGACAATTGCAGATGAGTTACAACAAAAACTTGTGTACTATTCTATTACGTATATCGCACCCTAAATACAAATCAGTCATAATTCAAAATTTTCCACAACCGATTTTTTTCCATAAAACTCAGTTTTTTATGTTTTTGCAAACATAATATAAAATTAAAAAAAGTATAGCAGAACTTTCTGGAATATAGAATATTTTCATAATGGAATTCTTTTTGTTGTGCCAATGTAAACGAGAATGGAATTTGATAGACAACGTTGTTTTGTTGCAGTTTGTCTTCATAAAATAGACGAATCCCCTAAAGAACTGAACATAAAATTCACGAAACGTTGCGAAAAGATGTAATAAAAATTCTGCATTTTTATTGAATTTTTAAAGAATGTTTGGCCTCACCAGCTAAGTATGTACAAAAAGCAAATAACAAAATACGTTGGCCAAAAATATATTTACTACAATAACACAAATAGTTTTTTGTTTAAAAAGTTAAAAAGCCGGACCGAAAGGGTTAAACGAATATAATTCCAAATAACTAGTAGGGCAGCGGAGTATTAAGCTACACGTCTTTTCCATTGGAACGTAATTACCAGGTCACAAATATTTAAATGTAGTTAAACTTCAAATACTGGTTGAACCAACCGAATTACACTTGGTTTATAAATGTACCGCATTCGGCTTTAAATATTAATTAGACTTGATTTTATATTAAATATTTTTCATCAATATATATTTTTAAGTAAGAACAATTAAATACCTCTTTAAGAACTATTTAAATAAAACTAGACAGCTGCATACTCGTAACTCAATAGAACAAGGTATTTTTCAAGAAATTGTAATTTTACATGATGCATTACTAATTCGTCAAAGATGTTTCCGTTTTTTTCCTCTGTGTGCAATGAAACAGATTGACCCAAAAATAGAAATCTTTGTAAGTTTTTTTCATTCCAAAGCAAACTGTACAGATGTGTACATGTATGCGTTTGTGTTAACCTAATTTTTTGCGAATTATCTTCATATACATGTGTATGATGTTGGAAAAAAAACCGTATTTTTGAGCAAACATTTTTTTTTATTAAAAGAAACTTCTTTGTTTAGCATGTAAAATATCTTAGATAAAGTATAAAACCTGCAAAAATAAATGTTGCTTAACATAAACATCATATACCGGGTGTCCCAGTAATTCAGGATTGAGAAATATCAGAAAAAGTATTATTTCTGATTTTTCTCATGCTGGTTATAATCAATCCTGTCGCCCTGTTTCGTATTGATATGGAGTGTTGGTACACCCTGTATAGATTTTCAAAAAAAAAGGTAAAAAAAGAAGGGAAGAAATGAAAGTTTAAAAAATAATTATTCTAGGATAACAAAACTTTAAACTTTAACACATACAACAGCACATACAGGATAGTGTATATTATACACACAATATTAATAAACCTGACTCCCATTCCAGAACAATTTTCTTTTACATTTAAAAACATACTAAGCCTATACATACATATGTACATAAAAACATAAAAATACAGCACAAACATTAATGTGTAATGATGTTGTACCTGAAACTGATATTGTATAAAAAAAAAAAAATTATATAAAACAAGCACTCCTACATCCAACACAGAAACAAATCTTAAAAGCCAACTTTCACTTACTCTCGACCTCTCGTATTTTAAATTAGCGTACAAACACATACATACATACATACATACTTAAGTAAAAATGAGGTGTAGGAAAGTATTTTGTGTGTTGTTGTGTATATGTACGTGTTGCTATAACGCGGTTGACCGTTTTAATGCAATATTTTTCCTCCGTTTTGCCTTAAATAAATAAACACTTCAGTTTAATAAGGAAGGTCTCCTGTCCTGGTGCTGATTACTTATTTGGTAATGAGCAAGAATAATATATTATTAAAATTAAAAAAAAAATAAATTATATAAGAAATTTATTGAAGCTACATTTCCCTCTCTTAAAAAAAAGTGTCCAACAATAAAACGAAAACAAGAAGAATTACTTAAAAGCCAAAATCTTTGACTTTGGCTAAAGGTTCAAGCAAATTCAATTTTGTCAGTAGTTCACAAGAACGCGTAAAGCATTTTCATTCTAGAATAAACCTAAGACCCGTTTCTTGATCCAGAACGGAAACGCTTGCAAAGCAAATTAGTTTTAGGTGGCGAAGTGCTAAATCATCATTCTATCGTAACTACAGCAAGAAATATTGTACTGTAGGGTGGTTCAAAAAAAATGGTGTCAGTCGCCCTTTACGATTAAATATATTGTAAAAACAATTACAAAAATATTTCTTTTACGATTAGGGTTAAAGTTAATTTAAAAACAATTTATAAAATTTTTTTGTTTATTTTTGCCACGTCTTTAAATACCGCCTTTTTAGTATTCTGTTCACTGTGTCGCCAATTTTAATCCGATCACAACATTTTGAGAGACATTGTGCGTTCTTTGTGGAAACAATTTTTAAGAGTAATCTAATTCTTATTATCGACAAATTTGTTCAAAGTTCGTTATTCGGCGAACACGTGATGGACCGAATGTAGCCCTTACTTAGCCATGAACATTTGTATACTGACTAAAACTGGCGACACAGTGAAAAAAAATATTAAAAGAAGGGTATTTTTAGGCGTGGGAAAAATTAAAAAAAAATTGTTTTTGCATTTATTTTTACATTATCCTTAATCCTAGTGAATGACCGCCATAATTTATTTCGAACCACTCTACTCTATACTTGTGTGTAAAGATTATGGTATCGTGGAGAGTGACAGGAACACTTATTTTTTAAATTGGCATATTTTGCTTATACTGGATAAGAAAAAAGTTCATTATGTGCATTTAAACTCCTGTCTATTCTTTTGAAAATTTGCTTTAAAGTCTCTTCTGATTTCATAGTTTTTGGTTTTTCTGCTTTAATATCTGGCAATATTTCGCTCTCCTTCGGATAGCTTCTTCAGGGTCGAAAATAAGAAATAATAAAAATAAAAAATAAATAAAAAAAAATTATATCTTTAATGGAAAGAAGTTATAGACTAATGTTTATCTAATATTTTAAACTGAGATTTTGGACACATAAAATATATAATATTGACAAACATATGCTATGTACTTATATTGATATGAATATTCAAAAATAGGAATTTATCAAAAAATATTAAATAAATCAACAAAAATGTTTTTTTTTTTTTTTTAATTATGACTCAGGATACCTTCCTTGAAAACTTTATAGATTTAATTTAAACCAATCCCAAATATAATAAACACTAAGAAAATCCAAAACACAAAAAAAAATCATACACAAATTCTAAAAAAAAAAAAAAAAACTTTTTTCTTGGGTACTGAAATTTAAATTAAACTATAAATAAAAACAACAAATTAACAAATCTTATAAAGGTGGACTACCATCATCATGGATATGAAAATGAGACAACAGTTCAACCTCATCACGAACAACAACAACATCAAACTATAGAAACTGTATCAACTCAACCACCAAAAACTAGTGCTGTTGGCACCATTTCAAATCTAAACAAAACAGCAAGTCATTTCAAGAGAGAAAATGCCGCTTTACAAGAAGAGTTAAAACAAAGATTTGCCAAAAACAAAAGAACTGAAAATATAAGAGAAGAGAAGATTCTGGAAGTGAAGTCCCAAAATCAAGAGCAACATGAAGGTCAACATAACAATCAAATCAATTTTAAGAGGCAACAGCAATAACATAATGATTCATTTTAAAGAAGATGCAATAAATGAGAATCATGATTAAATGATAAGAAGCTAAAAAAATATCTTTAAAATAGACACACATATAAATATATATAAATATATTATAAAAATCAAATCAATGTAATGTGATCCTTATAATAAGAAAGCAATATCTTTATCACTACCAAATATATAAGTACTTTAAATAATATACTCACGTACATATGTCTAATCGAATCAAAATTTATTGAAATCAAATACGTTTTGGTTGCAGTCGAACTGAATTTTTCATTTAAATGTAAAAAGTATTTACTACAAAATTAAACAGAGTGAGATCTACTTATATATATATTTAAACAGAACAAGGAAAAGAACTAAGTTGCATTCAAAATACCTGGTTTCATTTAAACCAAACAAGATATACTTCATCTATAGCTTATAAGGAGATGCTAGTTCGCCCTATTCTTCACTCCAGAAAAATTCTTTCTCTGTAGAAAGTGTCTTATATATAAAGGAAAAACACCAAGCCACTTAGAAATACTCTTATAATTATTAAACCAGCATAAATCTACTCTGTATAAATAAATATTCATATGTATATGCATATGTACAAAAGCTAAAGCAAATTCGTTGGAACATATTCGCTGTACATTCTAATAGAAATCCTTAAGAGAATAAATTAAGCAACTTGAGAAGGCTAAAGGAAAACAGAAAAACTCAACTTATAAATACATGTACATACATATTTAGGGGTATAAATATATATATATATAAATATATTAATAAAAATTTCAGTCAGCCGTGCCTTTTTACAATATTATCGTGCTTTTTGTATATTTTGTAAATCATCATTATTGTCGTTGCCGTCATTGTTGTCGCCATCATCAACGTCGTCATACTGTATATAAAAATATAATTATCTGTAATATAAATCTCAGTGAACTTCAAAGTGGTTTCGTCTGTTGCAAAAACGCAGAACCACAAAACGATTTTCGTACGCAAGTAAAAGAAAATGGTAATTAATATTTTCTAAATTTTCTTACTAACTTTCTTAACTCTTTCTGTTTTACTGCTTTATTTTTTCAACTAGTTTTTTGTTATACTTTCCATTTTGCGTTCTTTTTTAATGATAATATATAATATTTTAAGATTTTCTGCTTTTGTTATATCTTTACCCAATTGGTCATTTTATTTAATATTATTTTTTTCTAACTACTTATTCTTAACAGAAGCTATTCTATCAAAGACTGTTAATTTTAATTTATAGTTAAATAATAAAAATCATAAGAATATAGAATTAGATTTTATATACATAAAATTTGTTTTCAAACTTAAGACTCTTACGCATCTTTATAACTGGGTAAGGTATACCGGGTGAATATCCGAATCTTTACTGGTAATCTGTAAGATAATAATTCTATATGATGTTCAGTTTAGTTCATAAATGCCGGACGTGTCGTAAGGAGATAACACGGCATTCAAACCTGGAGCTTTTCTGGGTATCGGGAGGTAGTGGAATGCCAGGAAATATTGTAGCAGTTGAACTGGCGAGAGACTGGCACCGTTTACATACAGCAAGGGGAAATTGATAGGATGGTAGGAGCTCAGCTTGAAAGTTGTAGTACCAAGTGCAGCACCAACTTGTTGAACCTGCACAGGGCAAGTAGCCTCACCAGACCACCTGCCGAGCAGCGAGACAAACTTGGCATATGTATGATCGTAGGAGGACTACGGCCCTGAAGTGGTCTGCCCGGTGAAGATTGCGCACCTTAGTGACAGTTCTAATGGGTCATTGTCACATAGTAACGCATGCTAGGAGATTAAATTTACCATTTAATGATTTTTGCCGAAGTAATAACAATGAGGAAAGAGTGTTAAGCACTTCCTCTGATGGTGCCCGGCTCTTTGTTATATGAGCACACTGTATCTGGGTAGACCAATATGTAACTATACAGTTGCAAAGTAAATTTGCAAAGTATAGGATGCACAGCATGGGCGGGGTGACGGAGACTATATGCCCAAGATGGTATTAACAGTACGTTTGTACTGTTAAGCGTGGTTAACAATGAAATACCTCTAAAAAACTGTAAATCAATACAGTTAGTTGAGGCAAACCATTGACCAGTGCGAGTGAGACGCCAAACTCTCGATGACCGAACAACAAAAACTACAAGCCTGGCCGCACTTAAGCAATAATTACGATGACGCGAGAGCTGCTCTTCAGCCTAGAGCTGCTTTACGACTGATTGCTTTCATATTTTTAAATAAAACAGTGGTTTTTGTCTTTCATTCCATGCACACATATATTAAGTCCTATCCGTGTTTTCTATATACATATGCGTATTAATTTCTTTTGAAACCAAATTGCACCGGAATAGCTAGCAAGCGGGAATAAGTAGTACTTAGTCTTCTCACCATTGTGCGCAAGCGTACTTATTTTTTCTTCAATGTCGTCAGCGTTTTCTTTGTATATTCATTACCTGTGGTGTAGTCTGTAGTGTAGAGGGCGTTGGATTGAATTTGGTTAGTTTGAGCGGAGTCGAAAGTTTTAACTAATTTAATTCCAATACTTCAAAAGCTGTGTCAACATATGTTTTGGCCTTTCCGTGTTGTTATTGACAGTCAAACGTCCACAAACACTACTCTCTCTCTCTCTCTCTTTCCTCCTCTTCATAATTATATTTTCCTAGTTCCAGTACTTTGCACTGCATATGTATAGGTCATCCCCTGAATACTGGTCCAAGATAAAAAGCTATGTATTTAATATAGAAAAACGTCCGCAAAAATACTCATTTGCATTTAGTCATTCTCTTATGCACTAAAATCAATCTCCGAGAAGAAATTTACTAAACGTACGAGTACGTACATACCTTATGTTTATATAAATTTCAATGCAAGAACAAATACGTAGACTTTTAAAATTTAACAGTTTTCAATACTCAGTTTCGACAATTATTCTCAGAGAAAAAAATTTGCTTAACGTACGAGTACGTACATACCTTATGTTTATATAATTTTTAATGCAAGAACAAATACGTAGACCTTTTAAAATTAACAGTTTTCGATATTCATAGTTATTACTCCTACTTTTTTATAACCTAATTTTTAATACTTTTCTTTATTATTTCAATAAAATTTGTTTAATTTAATTATTATTTTAAAACAACAGCTCCTACTGTGGGGATGCAAATAATAAAATATGTGTACAATAAAAAAGCAACAAAACGAAAATCGATATTTTATTAAAAAAAAACTAGAAATGAAAAATAAACCTTAAAAACGTTCGCATCGCTTTTCATGAAAAGAAAAAGTATTAAAAAAAAAAAACTTAATAAAATAAATGAGAAAAAGTCTTGCTCGGATGCTGGTTAAATATGCTGTCTTAAAAAGTAAAATTAAATTATATAACTAAGAAGAATTGTCTAATAAATATAATAGAACTAATACTTATTTTTACCAAGTACTGAATACAAAAAAGATTTACACAATAATTTTTGTTAAAAAAATATAGTAAAGGTGGGTAGTAAACTTTAATTGTTGTGTTTCTTCTCCAAAAGTTCTTTGGAATTACTAAAGAATTTTTAATCGAAATTTAATTTAAATGCTTAAAGAGATCTCTTTTCTGAACGATCAATAACGATGACTATTTTTTGTTATTAATGAGTATAAGAAATTACTTTTTCATTTCTAAATCAGCTCTATTGCCGCGTATATGTGTGTCTGTTTTTTATGATCAAATAGTAAAATTGACTTGAAAAACATTTTTTTTTTTATTTTCAAACACTAAAAAGTAAAAATAGTAATTATTATTAAACAAATAACTAAATAAAACTTACACATTAGCAGCAACAAATTCGCAATACATTTTGCACTTAAGATGTTTGTATCGTGTACGTACATAAAATATTTATTATGTAATATTCCGAAAATAATTATATTTCTTACAACTACATATGCGCCTTATATGTTACAGTCTTAATTGTAATCAACTGTTATCATAAATAAACTACTTAAAACTATATATCTAATTTAAAAAAATATCTTTATATATGTATGTGTGTTCGTGTATAACTACTAATCTCTTGTGTTAACAAATATATGAAAGAAATAAATTAATTAACTATTGAAGAACATAACAAAATAATTAAATTATATTAAAAAAATTTAGTATACTTGTGCACGTAAATTGCAGTCTATTAACAAATTTTATTGGGCAAAAAATTTCAATTTATTTTATGTTTTAATCAGTACTTGTCTTTCGTCTTATTTTTCCATAATTTTTGTTCTTATTATACTTTTATGTGATTTTCGTTTTGTAGTTAAAAAGTAAATACTTGTAAATTTAATTATTTAATCGTATGATCTTCTCAATATTGTAAAGATATGTGTGCATGTCTGCTATAGTTGGTTCTATTGGCATATACTTTTAGGAACAATATTTTGATTGACATTTGTTACAAATGCATTTTGCCTGAATATAAAAAAAAAAATTATAATTTTTTAACAAAAAACAAAAATTAAACAAAAATTTCAAGCAGCCCATGATGAAATGAAAAGAAAGCTGTTTTCTGAAAGAAGATAATACCACAATTTTTTTAAGAACAAAAGTATTCAGATTGTAGTAAAATTTAAGTTTGCAAGCTTTGGGCTTCACGGATTTATGACCTATTTTATTTTCGTTTTCTGAATAAATGATTGAAAAAGCAATCAACGCTGACTTTGTCATATATGGAATAATATAAGTTTCTGTTCTCAACTTCAATTTCATCGTATAATTTCACTCATTTAATCGCTAATGAGTTAACAGCACTTCACCATATCTATCAGTTGGAATACAAAACTATTTCTTATTGCTTTTTTCAATAATATAATAATATATGTTTCAGTTTTCAAACTATTCTATTTATAGCTGAATTCTTCGGGTTTTGATAAAATGAGTGCAAGCCTGCATTGAGTTCCACAAACGAAAGCAAATGTCAAAATGCACACGTCATAAGGACTTGAAATCTTAAAATTATGTATATAAGTATATACAAACACTAACATTTTAATATATTTTTTATAATTTTAAACATTGTTAAGAGAGTGGTTAAAATTTAAGGGCCGAGGTTGAATATGAATAAAACACAAATTATTTGGGAGTTATAGTCATTTCTTTTTATTGTGATAATATTGGTATCCTTTATCCAATTAACTATGGAGCAAAATATTAGGCCAATGGCAGCCGCGAACTCAGCGGCACACCTCCATCCTACGGTCCAAATGTTCGATGACGCTGAGGTGTAATTGAGGTTATATACCGTTAATGTGTCGAACTATCTCATCCTTTAGATCTTTAATTGTTGCTGGCTTAACGACGTACACCTTTTCTTTTTTTTTTATTATAATATTTTTTACTGCCGTTTGTTTTTTCTCTATTTGTTATTATTAATTTCTTTTTTATGTTCCTCATATGTATTTTATTACCCTACGGTGTGCGCGGTGTTGAACTAATTTTTGTTAGTCTGAGCAGTGTCGCACAGTGGGCACTGTTTAGTTTAACTAATTTAATTTCAACATTTTAAATGCTGTGATAATATTTATTTTGGTCGTTCCGTATGTTAAGTTCACAAACATTACTCTCCTTTTACTCCTTCTGATAATCTATTTTCCCAGTTTCAGTACAATACACAACATATGTAGGGGCTATCCCCTGAGTACTGAGCCAAGATTAAAAAAAATAAACCGAAAGAACATAGTACGACAGTGTAAAATCACTTGATTTAAGCGGCCAATTGACATCAACACTACGTGTTATAACACGTCCATTGAATTTGTCGTGCAAAAGAGCTTTTGTTTCGTTAGCTGTGTGACAAAGAGAATCGTCCTATTGAAACCACATATCATCCACATACATATCTTCCAATTCGGGCTATAAAAAGTTCACTATCATTTCACAATCATCACAGTAACTGCCTAACCGGACTCGTTTTGAACAAAAAAATACGGCCCGAAGATGCCACCGGCCCATAAACCGCACCCAGCAATCACTCTTTGGAAGTGCATTAGGTTTTCTTGGATTATCATTTGCCTAAGTGCGGCAATTCTGCTTATCGACAAATCCACTGAGGTGAAAATGTGCCTCATTACTGAAGATGATTCTCTTCAAAAATTTATCATCCACTGATGACGACATTTGAAATAGTCAAAGCCTCTTGACTATTCCAAATGTTCTTAAGTCAGTTGCACCTTGTAAGTCTTCAAGCATAATGTGCATCATCGGCGAGCGTGACAGGAGCAATTGTTGAGCACAACGACGATTTTAGGTAGACGGCTCTTCAGCCACATTAACACGAACAGTAGCATTATTTTCTGTAGAACGTACTGTGCGAGCATACACTGGTGCTTTCGTATCTCCTTCAGACACAGTTAGACCAAATTTTTGCACGATTTTTCACATTTGGACGATTAAATTGAACGACAAATTCATGAAGTGTACGATATGCATTTTGATTTGAATGCCCAATTTTATAATAAGCCTGAATAACTTTAACGCGTTGCTCAATTGTGTGTCTTTCCATGACTCAAGTCTGAAACTGAGAAGTGTCATGTAAAATGCAGAAAAAAACTTGACGTTTAGGTTTGGTTCACATTCAACATCGGCCATTAACCACGCGATACTGTTCAAATAATTTACAACGTTTTTTATAACTGATTATGGAGGACTTAAACTTACAGAAATTAATTAATCATTTAACTTTTTCGTTTAACATTTGAACAACTATGGTGTATAGGACAAGTGATTTCAAAAATATGACACAACATGTCACAATTGATTTATTAAAGGAAACGTTTGGTAACCACATAATTTCACGTCTTGGACCTGTGACTTGGCGTCCAAAATCATACGATTTGTCGCCGCTAGACTATTTTCTGCAAAGATAAGTAGACCACTTAAAGGGCAACATTCACTGCGTTGCTGTATTAAACTACGTTTTCATTTATCTTTCTAATAAACTAAATGTGTTAAGATGCGTAAAGTCGCTAGTCAAAGGCGATAAGTCCGAAATGATTGAATAGCTGGAGGACAACATTTGCTGCTTTATTGCAGGTATTCAATTACAAATGTTGGAGAAAAAACCTTGAAAACTTTACCGATAGGTTAGACTGCATACGAGCCAACCGTGGCGGTAATGATATAAGCACAGCTGTCTTTTATTTCCGTACAGTAAGATTTTAAAAATTTTGTTAAGAGGCTACATAATTTTAATTTCTTTTCCAAGCAGAAAAATAAAATTTTCGATCATATTAATGTGCTGTTCATAAAACACAGACGAGAAACTCGTCTAGAAAATCTGTATGAATGTTACTCAATTTTTTTACAAGTCGCTCTTCTGTATTCTATGAACAGCACATAAGTAATATCTGCCAACAAAATACATTATTAGCTAAACTAAAAATGGGGAAAAAGGCTTAAAATAAAGAATTGGCGAATACATAAAAATACATGTAATGTTTTTTTGGTGTTTCATATACTGTAACTCTGATGCTAACCCGTAAAGATATTTTGTTTTATTCCGTTTCAAAACACCAATTTATTTGTACATCATTTTCGAAAACAATGCGAGCTCGGTTCTAATATGAAATAAATACTCTTATTACGGTTTACAACCCAACTGTACTTCAGTTGATCATTTTTGATTCGCAATTATCGATTACAGTTTATCGATCGAAAATATCAAAGTTGAAGCCATAGTATCTGTGTATGAGATTAACAGGAACCTAGAGAAATTACAATTTATGGCTGGCAGCTGTGTAAAAAGAAAACTGAGTTGAGTTGTAATTCTTAATACCAACAATAAGTTAATTTGTTTTAAGGCCATGTCAGCTAAAACTTTTACTTCGCTTTGCGTTGGAAATTTGCTTTGACATCTGAGATAAAATATACATACTTATATGAAACATGTCACATAAAGTACTCTTAACCAACGTGAAGCGAAAAGTTCGGCACCTCTCATCTTTTTACACGTTGAAGTTTTTTGTAATAACTTTAAAGCTTTATGCACTAAGAAAATAATTAGAACCAATTTCAGTAGTTCATACAAAAATAACTCTATCTCAGTGGTGCCCACAAGTTCTATATGGAAGAGTAAACACCAATACATTTAAGAAAAACTCTTTTTATATAATATTTTTTTGTTGTAAAAAGCAAAACTTTTACAAAAACAAAATTCACACTGATTATCGCTGTCGTCAATGTTTGCCAACAAAGCATGCGAAAGTGTTGTTGCTTTGCTTTTGTGTGTGTGCGGTGAAGAACGATGAAAAAAGTATAAAAGACGAAGTTATTTGTGTATTTTTCATTGCTAATGCTGAGCGCAGTATTTGTGTATTAAAGAGCACAGCCCTATAGCTAAGCGGTTTTACAAAAACAATTGAGCATCAAGCGCATAGGGCTGGGCACAGCTGCTCTATCTTATATTATCATAAGTAATAATTAAATATAAAAATTAACAACCATGTTTTTTAGATAAATAAACCAATTGTGAGAGGTGCCAAAGTTTTTATTGTGACATATACTTTTTGCTTAGCGCTTTTCTGTTAAAGTTTTAAGCTCCACGCAAAGCGACAAAGTTTTATCTGACATGGTCTTTAAGGTGTTGTATTTAAACACAACTGAGTTGAGTTGTAATACAAGTAAGTTGTGTATTTTTCATTGCTAATGCTGAGCGTAGTATTTGTGTATTAAAGAGCACAGCCCTATAGCTAAGCGCTACTACAAAAACAATTGAGCATCAAGCGCATAGGGCTGGGCATACCTGCTCTATTTTATATTATCATAAGAAATAATTAAATATAAAAATTAAAAAGCCATTTTTTTAGATAAATAAACAAGTTGTTAGCATTGCCAAAGTTTTTATTGTGACATATACTTTTTGCTTAGCGCTTTTCTGTTAAAGTTTTTAACTTCACGCAAAGCGAAAAAGTTTTACCTGATACGGCCTTTAAGGTTAAGATGTTTGTTTTTCAACACAACTGAGTTGAGTTGTAAACCAGGACAGAGGCATAACGTTGGTCTCATTTAGAAAGGCCCTAATTCGCATTTTCCTTGAATTGAGCTTTTTTAGGGATTCTATTTACTACGTTTCGCACAAGTACACAGTGTTACAAAGATTTAATTGAACAATTTCATGCATATCGCTCTTACCAACAATGAGGAAATAAGTTACTTTTAAAAGTACCTACTCGTAGATATGCAGTTTCCGTTCGATTATTCCTTCTGCTGTAAAATTGCAATTATGTTTATTAGGGCCTTGCTATATGAGTCGAACGGTAAGTTGAATTGAATCTTGATATATGTGGCTAACAGAAACGTAGAAAAATTACAACTAATTACTGGCAGCTGTACAAAAAAAACTGAGTTTAGTTGTAATTCTTAATACCAAAAATGAATTAATTTGTTTTAAGGTTAAATTGCTTAAATTTAAATACAACTGAGCTGAGTTGTGAACCATAATAGAGGCATAAGTTGAACTGAATCTCTATACCTACAAATTGATTTGCTTTTACCAGGACTTAATTCCAGATTATTGTTATTTCGAAAAATGTTTAAATATTTATTACGTGCTTAAAAATTATAGTTTACTTTAAATTGAGTATTTGTTTCCTTGCTCTTAAATAATGTACAAAACTTTTGACCACAAAACGGTTAATTTAGTTTAGTGATTAATGTAATCTTCCTACAGGTATGTATGTGTATTACATAATAATTTTATTAATGTGTTGATAATGGATTAATTACGCTTGCAACAAGCTGCAAATACAAACAGAATTTATATATACATACATGTATAACCGAACTATTTACTAAACCTTATAAATAATAAAAGATAACAAGAAGTAGTTGTCGTTGTTGATGTTGTTTAATAAATGTGCAATAATCTAATATAAAAAATAATCGCCAAAAACTAATTTTTATATATTTATAATCTTATATACTACATATGTATACGTATCAACAAATTTTTTTCAAAACTAATTTAATAACAGAAAGTGTTGTGTAAACTTTTTGTACATTTTATGTTTGTTTTTTGAGCAAAAAAGAAAATAGATTTTAAAAACAAGTTTTTAAACAAATTAAACGGACAGCATATATGTTGGCAATCGAGCAACTGTTTTTCTTTTTTTCTTTAACTCAAATCTTTAAAAAAAAATATTTTGTATTTTTAAACAAGCCTGTATACTAATACATATATTTTTCGATTGAAATTTCGATAATTTTTTTCTAAAAATAGTAAAAAAAATATTTTTTCGTTTTTTCGATATTTGTTTTTAAATTTAACGTTTATATGTTCTTAAAATTTTCGTTTCAATAAAACAGCTATACTTTACAGCAAGAAATAATCAACAATACCAAATACACAATATATTTTTACACTCTTACACAACTGAATCTTTTAACTACATATTACTAATTAAATCAATTGCAATATAAACTTAAACACTTTAACACATTCTAACACAATAAAGTTATAACTATAAACTCCTAGACTCAAAAAAAAAACCTACTTACTAATTAATGCTCTAACAAAGTAACTCTAATTTATCCACAACTTTTTATAAAGCTTATATAAAAGTATCATTAAATACTACAGTTTGAACTATATTATACACTTAAAATTATATAATAACATACATATATATTTGCTTCTACTAACAAACCTACCTACTAATTAATGCCCCTAAAACTATAAATATTTTGTACAAAATCGTATTTCCTTTATTTTATTATTTATATTTAAATCAAAGTTTTCTTTTTACTAAATTACTCGTCTTATAGTATGTAAATACCCGGCAGGCATACATATGAAATAGCATTTGTAATACAGTTTTTCATCTGTCTGTTTGCGAGGTGGTTGCATATAAAGTTTTTGTTTACCTCCCCGTATGCGTGAGAACTTGAGTGTGCGTAAGTGTTTGTTCTATGTGAAGTTGCTTATGATTTTCCCCCCCCCTCATTCTTTTAATTTCATAGTTTTGTCTGCAGTCAATTATCTATTAACACAAAATAATAATCCCCATATTCTATCTATGCTATTTACTCACTATAATCTATTACTACTTATTATATCTATACTCAAATAAACATATCCAATTATATTACAACTAATAATTTATTTCAATCTTATACATGTTATTTATACATTTATTTGTTGTATCTATTATACTCGTAAACATATTATAAATAGCAAGTGTATGTGCACTTTATGGCATTGTTATATATTCTCAATATAAAATTGAGCTTTGTGTAATTGTGATTGGCTTTTTGTAAGTTGCTACTCGTGTTTTACCAACAATTGTTATTTTATTTCTTTCTAGTCTGATTAATGCAAATAAAACATAAAAAGAAAACACACGTTTAAGGAAACTAAAACATGCTTTAGATTATTTTAAACTAAAATATTCTTAAACTAAGCGAAACCATGCGCGTCAATGTTGAACCGAAGCCTTCAAAACGAATGCGATATTTGTTTATGCTGCATCATGAACCAACATACACCGTGCGGCAGAAAATATCTCTGTGTAGCTCGATTATGAAATTTTCTAGGATTATGCTAGATATTATAATGCGTTAAGTTTTTATCAGGTATTTAATATTTTTTCAGGCTCAAGATCCAGACAAATTTAAATCAAACTCTTTTTTATGTTATTAAATAAATTATTTCTCTTTCTCAATATTTCCCTACATCTTGGGTGTTTTTCTCCAGGAAAAAATTTAGTGTAAAAAAAAAACGTCAGCCGACTTCTAACAGAGTTTGATGCTTACTGTAAAGGCACCCACAGACGATATGTTTTTACGTCTGTTTTTTAAAATGTGATTCGTCGTGTATTTTTTCATATCTGTCAAAATTTTTCATATTTACAAACGCTTTTTAAAATTTGCTCACAAACGTACATGTACATTAACGTGTGACATGTAATGGGTGATTTTATAAGAACTATCGGAAATTAAAAAAAAAAAAAAAAAACACATAAAATTCAGAAAAATGCATGAAATATTTATTTGGATCGATAGTTGGGTCGATATAATTTAATGTTTGAAGATTATTTCATGCAAATGTTGGCCGCGGCTGCGCCTCAAATGATCCATCCGCATAGTCCATCTTTGGCATACTCTTTCCAACATTTCGGCCGGTATCTCACGGATAATGTTGGGAATGTTGGCTTCCAGTACGTCAATCGAAGCGGGCTTGTCGCTATACACATTAACCTTAACATAGCTCCACAAAAAATAGTCTAGAGGCGTTAAATCGCACGATCTGGGCGGCCAATTGACTGGTCCCAAGCGTGAAATAAACTGTTCACCCAACTCGCCTCTCAATTGGTCCATTGTTTCGCGTGCTGTGTGGCATGTGGCACCGTCTTGTTGAAACCACATGTCATGCAAGTCAAGCTCTTCCATTTTGGGCAAAAAAAGTTTGTTATCATCGCACGGTAGCGCTCACTATTCACAGTAACGTTGTGATTCGCATCATCTTTGAAGAAATACGGCCCAATGATGCCGCCAGCCCATAATCCGCACCAAACGGTTGTTTTTTGTGGATGCATTGGTAGCTCTTGCAATGCTTCTAGCTACTCTTCACTCCAAATACGGCAGTTTTGCTTGTTCACGTATCCATTCAACCAGAAATGAGCCTCGTCGCTGAACACAATTCTTCGATAAAAAAGTGGATCTTCATCCAACTTTTCAAGAGCCCATTCACCAAAAATTTGGCGTTGTGGTAGGTCGTTTGGCTTCAATTCTTGCACCAGCTGTATCTTATAAGGCTTCACACCCAAATCCTTCCGCAAAATTTTCCACGTAGTGGAGTAACAGAGGCCCAATTACTGCGAACGGCGCCGAATCGATAATTCGCGGTCATCACCAACTCTGGCCGATACGGCTGCGATATTTTCTTCAGTTCGCACTCTACGTAAGCGTGTTGGTGGTTTAATGTCCAACAATGTAAATTTGGTGCGAAATTTTTGTTACAATAGCCCGAATAGAAGCCTCAGTAGGTCGATTACACTGACCATAAAATGGAAGAAGCGCGCGATGAACTTTCTTAACAGAGCACGCATTTTGGTAATAAAATTCAATAATTTGCAAGCTTTGTTCGTTTGTAAGACGATTCATGATTAAATTATAGACCAAACTGAAGATGTTTAACAGTGACACAAGATACAAAACGTGCGTGAGCTGTCAAAACTAGTGTTGCCAAAAAGATAATAGCAAAAAAATCACTCGTTACATTTACGTCTTTATAATTATAAAAAATAATTATTTAAAATTATTAAAATATTATTGCATTAAAATTTCCTCAAGCCGACTACTTATACCGTCAAAAAACGGCTGCTGAATTGCTTACAAGGCATACAATTCTAATGTCAGATGTTTAAACATAAGAAAATAGAACAAGCTCTATTTGAAAATTTGTCAGACGACTTTGCTCATGTTTTTTACAGACGCAATGTTTTTGATGTAACAGACGACATGTAGGCATTTTACATTGTGACAAATGACATGTACATTGTTAAAAACATATCGTGTGCTATCAACTTAAGTAAACAACAGTAAGCATCAAACTCTGTTACTTACAGTAAGCATCAACCTCTGTTAGAAAACGGTTGATGCTTTTACTCTAAACTTTATCCAGAAGACAGTTGACATTTTTACTCCAAACTTTTTTACTTAAGAAGAACACCAAAGGTGTATCGAAATATTGAAAAAATAATAATTTAATAATATAATTTATTTAGTCAAACAAAAAAATGTGTCATTTAAAGTTGTCTGCACCTTGGGCCTGAAAAAGTAATAAATACCTGGAAATTTCTTAGCTCGAATATGATAATTGGCGTGTTAAATTTTTATCAAAAAGTGGATAAGCAATTAAACTTTATCACAAACAGCATGAAAGATATAGATCCAGGGAATCCGCAAATCAATAAGTCTATAAAATACAAATATTTACATTAGGAAATGTTTATACGCCCATTCATTTTGGTTTCGTCATATACGTAAAAATTCCTGGGGTAGGTATGACGATATCTGTTTGACCATGAAGCTATAGAATACAAAGGCTGTAGAAAAAATATCAAAGTTTTTGTAGGCAATCAGATTTTATAAGTTTATGGGTTTTGAACAAAAGACAGATTTAGGCGTAGAGTTAGATATTATAACGCGTTAAATTTTTATCAAGTATTTATTATTTTTTCAGACTCAAGATCCAAACAAATTTAAAAAAAGAATTATTTTATTAAATAAATTTTGTTATTGAATTATTTTTCTTTTTCAATATTTCTATAAACCTTCGGTGTTCTTCTTCAGGATAAAGTTTAGAGTAAAAATGCAAACCATCTTCTAACGGAGTTTGATGCTTACCGTATGTAAGTAACTCTGTTAGAAGACGGTTGGCATTTTTACTCTAAACTTTATCCTGAAGAACACCGAAGATGTATCGAAATATTGAAAAAATAATAATAATTCAATAACTGAGTTTTCTATATTCGCTATATTAGCTTCTAACCTTGAAACCAATAAAAACTTACAATTTCCCAGCTATCTATATGTCGACGTTTCATAGGAGCTACCCTAATCATTAGTAGACTTTGGACATTTTTTTGAAATTTTCCAAAGTCTACTGATTAAATTAAAAACAACTCTCATGTTGTCTGAATGAGAATACAAAGTTTTCTCAAATGATTCAGAACATGAAAATTTAACGACCATTGGTCAATTTTTACATGAGGATTTCTTTCCTTCTGAATACATTTTGCTTTCACACGGTAAGATTTTCTTTATCCTACACACATTTCTATATTACCACGTAAAGGTGCCTTTAATAATAATGTAAACTTGGCGTTTCAAATGCCTCATGCTCATTTCTAACGGACCAAAGTTTTACTCACTTTTTTTTATCAAATAAAGTCTATTGTCAACACCAATGTTTTTACTCTTCAACAATAATAAAAAAATCTTCTTACTTGTATAAACACGTATGGAGCAGAGATGAAAAAATGTCGCTATCTCCAACTTACTCGAAAGAGAATACAGAATATGTTGAATTTTTATAGGGATTTACACCAAAGCAAAACCTAGTAGATATGAATGAAAGTCTTCAACAAAATCGTAATCTTGCTAGATTTCATTTTCATAAAATTTATTTTTGCAAAGGCCTTGGTAGCAGAATCTATAACACAGTAGCCCGACTCACGATCTTGTGCATTTGAGATTGCATATTTCTGCAATTGCAAAAGCGACATTTGTGAGTGTATTTTGTTAGTGTAAAGCAAGAATATACTCCATTATTTTGCAAATGCAATGATGCAAGGCCATTTGCACAAGTTTGTGAATAGGACAAGAGAATTAGTCTTGTAAAAGTACAGTTTTTTTATTGCAGCGTAATATTTTCAAGTACTGTTGTGAACAAAATTACAGTTGCGTGATAGAGTACTTGCAGAAAACTAACAGATTTCGTCAAAATCCATTTGTATTGGAAATCTCCTCAAAATCAACTAAATCCTGTATGTATTATAATTTGGCTTAAGTGTAAATGCCCTACTAGCCACTTTTATGTGCAATATATTTTAAAAAGAATGTGATATGCTTCAAAACGGTAAACATGTTTTTTTAGAAAAGAACATGATTAACTGTGTAGGATAGGTGTAATAGTCTATTTACACCAAAGCGAAATCTGATCATTCTAGATTTCAAGACAAACCTAGTAGGTTAGGTTAGGTTAGGTTTAACAGGCTGCCAGCTATTATAAAGCCAGCCCACTTGGGTCCAGTCAGGTCCCGTTGTGTTGCCTGGATCTGATATGTATCTCAGTAGATCTACATATCACTGGCTTAGCACCAACCCGAGGATCGGATAAAGGAGTCCAATCCACTTACATCGCATTCCGATACCTCCGTCAAATCATGCAGCATCGGTCTGCCTAGGTACAATGAAAGAGCTGGACACTGACAGAGGAAGTGCTCAACGCTCTCTTCTTCCTCCTAAGACAAACCTAGTAGATTTTGAGAAGATTTCCCATGCAAAATGATATCTACTTTATTTATTTATTTATTTGTTTTTCTTTATTTTGACTTCCTATGCAACAAGAGACTAAGTTTTATATTTATTATTATTATTATTAGTGGATGGGATATGGCCTCATCGGCCATTTGCACTGCGACCAATATTGATCTATTGTGCATAAGTCTTATGTTTAAGAGTAGATTTCGACGAAATCTCCTGTAATCTATTCAATACCATGCTATGCAACTGTAATTTTGTTCAAAAGGTAATTAAAAATACTACGCTGCAGCAAAAATATGCACTTTAATGTGATGTATTCAATCTCTGATAAAATTGTTTTCTCAAACCCGCATGCATAAATTATTTTTATGAAAATTAAATCTTGCTAGATATCAAAAAACGATGATGTAAACGATATATATTGCATTGCTGATTTTAATTCAAATCTACTAGATTTTGAGTTGGTGTATATGTAGTATAACATTATTGTTGGAAAAGAAAACGCCATTACATTGACTTTAGTTAAAAAGGAACTTAAACTTTCCCTCATATATATTTTTTTTCAAATTTGCACATTACTATTTTGAAAATTTTAGATTTTTATATCTTTTTGTACTCATTTTGCTCTAACTCTAGAATTTTAGACAATTTGTAGCAAATTTGTTTACAGCCTGTTCGGCGATATCGAATGAAAATGTATGCGAACGAAAGCTAGTCACTAACATTCGAATCAATTTGGGTTTGTCTATGTCACTGTTATTCGTTCACATGTAATTGAATTTTGACACATCGTTCGCATAGAATAAAGTTATAAAGAACACAAATCAATTTTCTTTCACCTAGAGTGCGATTGAACTTATGCTTTCAACATCGGCTCAAACTTAAAGAGTTTTTAATTGAAAGAGAATTAAAACAAATTAATTGAAGAAAATAATTGCTTTTTAGCTACAATTTTTGGTTCAAGTTTTTTTTTTATTGGTCATTTCCAATCTTACTGCGATTTCCCGGAACTAGACAATTTGTAGCAAATTTTTTTTTTTACAGCCTGTTCGGCGTTGTATGCGTCACTCACATTCGAATCAATGTGGGTTTGTCCATATCACTGTTATTCGTTCGCATGTGCTTATGTATTTTAATTGAATTTTGACACATCGTTCGCATGGAATAAAGTTATAAAAAACTCAAGTCAAATTTCTTTCACCTAGAGTTCGATTGAACTTATACTTTCAACATCGGCGAACTGGCTGTTAATAATTATTCCTTGAAACAAAATTATTCTAGAATTTGATCACTTTCAAACTTAAGGAGTTTTTAATTGAAAGAGAATTAAAAAAAAAAAATAATTGAGGAAGATAATTAGGTTTTAGCTACATCAATAATTTTTTCTTCGTTTTTTTTTTTTGCTGTTAGGTCATTTCCAATATTACCGCGATTTCCCGGTAATATTGGATAGTTCAACTTATATTACATCGAAATAGTTTTAGAACTACTCTTTTCACTTTCAGTTCTAAAAAGTTATATTACGAATACAAACACTTCATCGTCTATTGTGTAAAGATTGAAGCTAACAAAACTATCGCCTAATTAATATATTTGCAAATACTTACATCACGGTACGTCCTTCTCAATCAATTATGAGCAAATGTACCCATATTTATATATTATTTCCACAATACATACAAGCGAATTATCTGAGAAATTTGTGTAGAAATCACTCAAAGTTTTGAGTGCTTTTCATATAAATTTTCTTGGCAATTCGATTGCTTGTGATATGGAAACATTGCATTCATTAACATGCTCTAAAACTGTTTCAACTTTTTACTACAATTGTTTACACTAAAAACACCTCATTATACACTACAATGAAAGTTTTACGGCCATATTCATAAAACATATTTTCGGTCTTATTTATAAAATATACTTTATCTATCTGACTCACGATGTCGTTTCGTAAACGTTCGTCATAATTTTTAAGGTCAAAAACCCTATTCCGATGCCGTTTATAAGCTTTATTTATACCTGAGCTTCTTTCATTTGCCTTGTCTACCAACGATATATCCGTTAGTTGAATAAAACTTGACTATAAGTCAATTATTTTTAATATAAAACCTTAGCGAACGTTAGCGAAACGACATCGTGAACCAGGCAGATACTGCCTTGATAAACGTAAAATATTGTTTTATAAATAAAGCAATTTATATTTATTAAACATATATTTGACAAACTCTGTACAGATATTTCTCAAATATGATTTATGAATATGAATATTAGAATGCAATTCCGAAATTTGAAAAATATTTACATAATGGTATGAAAAATGGTTTAAAGAACTTATAGTTCCTTATATTATATACACTATTCTATTCTATACTGTTATCCAGATTTTTTTTCAATTACAATATATGAAAAAAGGGAATATAAATATATGCATATTTAAGTCGTTCCGTGGTTCTCTTCGTTTGGCTAAAAGTGTGCTTAGCTGTTGTTTTGTAAATAAAGTAGTCAATTTATAATCAGCTGTTTTTTAGTAACAAGAAAATGCAACGCTGCTGTTCTTATTTTGAACTTGTGTTTTTGTTTTAATTTTAAACCGAAAATTTAATCATACTTCCATTTTGCTTTTGCATTGTATATGAATGTTTTGTAAAGTGTCTATTTTAATATGCTTTTCAACCTTTTTATAATACAACTCTATTGCAAATGCCGTAATAAACATTTTCCTAACCCATAGCTTTGCTTCAATATGAATATTGTTAAAATTAATTTACCTTTAAGAAACTTCATTTGAATTGAGTTTAAATAAGAGATTATTGTTTTCGCTATATTCACCTTAAATTTTTTGTGTTAAAGTCAGAACTTACTGAAACCAAATTAACGTCATCCCCAAGTAACTGTTGACATTAATTCTTAACTTTGTTAGTTATACTTTCTTTAATTTTTTTTTTTTTTTTTGGTTTTTTTAAATATGAGTATCTTTAATTTCAGTTTTATTACAAATCTATTAACAGCTTTTATGTTAAAACTATTCATTTGACAATCACAACCACGAACATTTTTATGACTTCCGTAATTTTTATGACGTTCAGAAAATGTTTAAAACGTTTTATTTTACTGTGATGTTTCCATATCACAAGCAATTGAATTGTCAAGAAAGTTTATAAGAAAAACACTCAGTAATTTGAGTGATTTCAACACAAATTTTTTACACAAATCCCTTGCCTGTATATTGGTAACATCACATAATTGTTTTTGTTAAAAGCTCAGTATCTAGTAACAGTCATTATTGAATGAAGATTTTATTAAAAAAATCGTATGAAAACTCTAGCGAAAATTCTTTTAGTACATAATGGTATATAAATACTAATTATAAAATAATTTTTTTAGGAGAACTTTATACAAAAGTTAAAAAAGCTTAACAATTTAAATTGACTTTATGAAATTCATATACATATTAACCCACTAAAGTCCAAAGTGCTTTATAATAAAATTCCAGCCAATTGAATTTCGTAGAATAAACCCTGTTAAACATTTATAATGCCACTTTAAAACCTGTTCTTTTACTGAAAACGAAGGACAGGAGAGTGATTATTCACATTAAGTGCATTAAATAAAATAGAAAAATAAGAAAATGAAATTGAATCCAAAAGATATGTAAATAATTACATAAAAATTTAATCAAAAATAGCTGCTTTTGCTGCATAAAGTTTTTCAAGTGTTCCACTCATGATAAAATACATAGAGAGGTAGAAAAGAGCAAAATAAGAAAATTTTAAGTGAGAAAGTTGGCGGAAATACATAATTTCCCAGTTATGGACCTTTTGAAATTTTAATAGATATACCTAATACTGAAATTTTCCAGTACAGTTCTCACTTTGTTACTTACTACTCAAAAAAGTATTTGTCAGCAAAGCCGGTATTTGTTATACCGTAGAGGAGTAAAACCTTGCATCCAGCTGAAGACAGCTAATTTTTGTTTAATAAAATTTGAATCTCACTTTAGTTTTTATAAAAAACAATATACTATATAACAAAACGTGATTATGCTTAAAAGACATTGAAATACATTCATTTGCTTTTTTGTACAATTGAATACGTAGGGGCTCATATTTTAATAGAAAGAAATGAATGAATACACAAGCTGAATGAATAATGATAATAAAGACATTTAAATACATTCATTTGCTTTTTTGTACAATTGAATACGAAGGGACTCATATTCGAAGGGACTTGGACAAGCCGAATGAATAATAACAACTCTACTCTTAGAAAAGCAATTGCAACCACGTTCAAATAAAATGAATATATGAAGTCAAGCTTTCAAATACATTATCATTCGAATAAATGTAATTAGTATTCGAATGTATTCATATGCATATTTATGTATGCAGTATTTTAAAAGTAATTTATTTTTATGATTTTGGAAAGAAAGTTAGTATGCATATACTTATGTAGGTCTATATGGGCAGTCATTTATTAAAAGAAATAAGTAAAAATTTATTGGAAAAGTATAATAAATGCGTGTTTCATATATCAAAGTTCTTTTGTCAATTTCAATTTAATATTTTCTGCCTTTATTCCGCATACAGTTTAAAAGTCAATCTGTTTTTAGCAGAATTTTTTTAAGTTGAATGTACTTAATAATGAATAATGAATGTACAACACAACGGAGCCAGACTGGGCCCAAGTGGGCTGGCTTTACCATAGCTGATAGCCTGTTAAGCCTAACTATGAATGGATATGTACAATCAAATATTATTCTCTTTATTCATTCATTCATTTGATATCTTTCTGTAATCAGTCAAACTGTAATCATGTATTTGATGCAAAAGCACGCATTTACAAATTGAATAAATGAATATTCGGATTAAAAAGAGTACATTACATAATCTATTTATTACGATTAACTTTAAAACGGAATTCAATATCTTTTCTATGTTTACTCGTTTTACTCTTTACTCAATATTTGTGTTTTCAATGTGTATAAAAGCAAATGAATGTATTCGTGTAACCTATTTGTAGCACTTCCGTGACACTAATATAAAATTTGGCAAAAACTACATTGGAATTAAACAACTGTTACACAATCTAATTTAGTTATTCAACAGCTTTAAAGTGGTACCCATTAACTTTAATATTCGTATTATTTGATCTTGTTTATATGTTTTTCTTCTAAAATTTTCAGCTAACGATCTTGACTTGTTTTTGTTTTTTATAAAAAAGGAAAATTAAATTAATTAATTTTCCTGAGGATGATACAAGCTGTTATCGAAATATCGAAATTAAAATACCGTTAAACCTTTTTTATGAAAAAAAAAAAAATAAATCAAGATCTTTAGCTGAAAATTTTAGAAGAAAAAGGTACCAATTAACTTTAGAAATATACAAAACTTCAGAGGTCCATAATTCGACTACTCCGCGTTTCAACCAATTTTTTCACTTCAAATTTTCTTCTTAAGGCTAATATTGAGTTCATTATTTCGTGCGAAATTCTTTCAAATTGCATACAAAAGTGTTTAGTATGAAATATCTGCGAAATAAGTCTAGAAATGTAGTACTGAGTTTTTAAAGCGAAAAACATGGAATATGTATCTGCAACATGTTTTCATTTAAAATTGTTTCTGGGAATATTTGTTTTTTCAGCTGCGAAATAACATAAGCAAAGCTTTTTTCGCACGAAGTACAAAGATGTATACTTAAAATTAAAAAAGAAACATGAATAAGAGAAAACATAGCCAACAATGAGTACATATCAATTTTTCCGTACGAAATAAGTAATGTTGCTGAAAAATTTTCGCACATACAATCTCAATACTAGACTTTTGTTTTGAGTTTTCGAGCGCTCTTTTTTATTCGTTTTTTTTCAATTTGGAAGATAGTACTTAAGCTAAACTTGTTCCATATCTGCTTCTAGAAATGCCTTAAACTACGTACTAAGAAATTTTAGAAAAAGTAAATAACTGAATAATTTACTTCACGTAGTAATTTTATACTACTATTTTCGCAACCTTCGACTTCCGTGCTACTGAGCTTTAACTACGTGAGCATTGGTGACTAAATACGATTTTTTTTTTTTTTTTTGAGTTATAATTATAAAATTTTTTAGATTTGATTAAAAATTATTTATTTACTGCCTTATTTAAAAATTTTTTTCATGTTTATTAAGCTCTTATTGCACATAATAAACATGAAAGATTTTTTATAAATAAGGCCGTTATTATTTAGATTCGACAAAAATATTACTGGTCATATTTGTAAAAATTTTAATGAATTTGATGTGTTTTAGTATAAAAATTTTATACAAAATTTTACTAAAATTTATTTCAAATATATTTTAATTTTTTATGAATATGCACATAAAAATGTACAAAACGTTAATAATTGTGCAGTTCAAAAAATTTTAATTTTTATTTTTTTAGTTCTTAACATAATTTTTAACAATCTAAAATGAACGTCCTGGAAAATGATCAATTTTTAACAGTCTTATAAAAAATTAAGTTCTGAATATCAAGAATTTAAAAACTGACGGTTAATATTTATATCTGTAATTTTTGTTTTATTTTCGTTAAAGTAAATATTATTTTTTAGTTTGGTATACTGATATAATAATTTTTTGTTTAATTGTTTTAATTATTTTTCTTGCTTTTGTTCTATATATCATTTAAAATTTGTTTCACTTCTAAAATGATGTCACTGATTTTTTATATATAAATAATTTTACATACATAAAACTCTCAAAAAGCGGTGTTCCATCAATATTAAAATTTAGAACTCCCACCTTTGGCACCAACAAAACTTAAAATTTTTAATCTTAAAAATCATTTTGAAATTTTAACATTTTTGATGTCACCCCGAAAAACCAAAATTTAAAAGTTGCCATTTATAACGCATTTGCCAAAAAAAAAAAAAAGTATCAAATAACAAACACGCGAAATCCATCAACATACCATCAGCTCCACAATAACAAAAATCATTATAACTACTCATTTTATCATCAGCCAACAAAAAAAATTTATGACACTCTCTCAATTCTATAAACACCAACAAACAATAAGAACAACATATTGAGAAACAACAACAGAATAGAGAGTTAATTACAAAGCAAAACACATCAATGCCGGATCTTTAGATATCACCTGAATGGATAATAAAGCTAAATTGCTAAAAGATATAACAACGTTGCGAAAAAAAAATTTCCAATAAATCCTCAAGAAATTAACATAAAGTATTTGGAATAAAAATTAACTCAAATATACTGTGTCAAATTCAATCAACATGGACCAATATATTGCCAATTATACAAATTATAACAAATTAATAGCATCTACCAAAATTACAAACTATGATACGTCAACTCATTACTTAAATCATATTTGTATATTAATCGTTTATTTTTTATCTTGCATTTTTTTAAGTACAATAATTATTGCCAGAATTGAAAACTAACTTTTGTAGGTATCGTATGTTGCTTAAAATGTTGCTGTGCTTGGGAACATGTTTATATGCTAAGATTCAACAACGTTTATACAACATACATATAAGAACCACATTACGATTGCGATTGCAAGAAATGTGCTGATATTTCTTAGTTTTAACAGAAATTTTCTAAGTCGCAAAGCTAAATAAATTTATCCCCGTATTTGAAAACAACATGTGGAAATACTGATAAAAAAAATTTTCTTTTTCTATGTTTGTTTATGCGAATAAATATATTATTCATATATTTGAAAACGATATGTCACAATGTCATAAAATGTTACTGTTCACCAGGACTAGCAATAAATACATGGATACATAAAAACAAAATGATGCTTACCCAAGAAAACTCCAACGAAAAAAGATTACAACAAGATTAATCAATACACATGCTCACACTCAAAGAAAAACTTGTTTTTTTATGAAGATCACAGCAAATTTTTAAAACTCTGCCAATCAGTTCATACAAACATAATGTCACTACATTTAAAGACTACAACAGTTTAAATAAACTCATAAAAAATTATCATTATCACTGCTCGTAATATCGTTTTAAAAATTTACTCATATCAGCTCACCGAGTTCTAGTATTTTTTAATGTCATCCAAATCATATAAATCATTTTGCTGCATTTTTGCGTAAACAGAGCCCTGCTAATAAAATTACGCTTCAATAAACACTCGTTTGGGAATGAAAACTTAAAAAACAAAAAAAAACAAAAACTAAATTTTAAAGCTCGTTTCACGCGTTCAAAGTGTTAATGAAATTTTTTAGATAAAAGTTATTTCTTACTTGTCAAAACACTCGCTGAAAAATTACACAATTAATATTATTATTTATCTATAACAAACTACCACAGCCACAGAATTCATAAGTAGTCACAAATATTTTTAGATAATTAATAAAATTTTAAGTAAATTTTGTTTTATTTAACTCACCTCTAATTATTCAAACTATTCAATAGAATCGGGAAAAACGCAAAATTTTCAACTTTATTTTGTTAATTAGATCAACGAAAATCTATTCACCAAATCCAAAGTCAATCTCAAACACTATTCATTAAATTATTAAGTACAACACCGTAAATGCTGAAACCTTTAAAATAAAACACTGTTAAAACCGTTTTTACACAACTCCTTTAAAAACCGATTTCTGTAATATCATTTTAACACTATAGCTTAATTTTTTAAATGAAAGAAATTAACACTATTACTGGTTGTATTGCTTTCAATTTCCCTGTTTTTATGAAACGTATATGTGTCTTCTTTATATAAATGTATTCTTAAGTATTCTTATTTATAAACAAAACTATATTCAATAAAATTATTAGTATGTATGTATTTCAAAAATGTATGTAAGTGAAATTTTTATGCTTTGAATGTATTTTTCTAAAAAGAACAAGAAACTAAAAAAACCTCAAATTTACTGAAAGTTTAGCCTCCATATTCGTATCTTTATAATTTTTTTACTCAGCCAATTATTGAATGTTATTTGGTGAAAATATGAATCTGGGGTTAAATATTTAACATCCTTTAAAATCATTAAAAAAAAATAAAAATCAAAGTAATTTTTAGTTTTGTTTTAAAAAGTTGAAATTTTTATTTTTTTACTACTTTTTACTTTCTTATTTTCACCTTAGTAAAAACGTTTCCTCTTTTTCAACAAATAAAAATGTTTCACCTTCACCACTAATACTAAAATCACCTAAGTGACTTCAACATCACGTCAAAAATTTCTTTCACCTTAATCAAACTGTAGAATATCACAAAGTTCACCTCACTTTTCAGCTATTTTCAACATTAACTTAAAAAGGTTTCTTTCACCTCACAAACTCAGCCCACCAAAAATAACAATTGAATTACAAAGTTCACCATAATTCAATTTTCACCACTATAATCACAAAGAAAACAACTTTTTGACAACTACTGCTAATTTAGCACTTAACACCTCTTGTCACAACAATAACTAAAATTGTCGTTTTATGATGAAAAAACTCACTCAAATTTCACTATCACAAAAATTAATAAACCACTACCGCTACTTGAGTTGAAAATTATTTAGCTCAAGTTGAAGAATTAGACAAACTGCTCACTTTTAAATTTCACCATTAAAATTCAACAAAAGTCAGAAATTCAAAACTATCTAAATGTTCACAACATGTTCACTTCAAATGATTTATTCACCACTTTTTTCACCACAAACCAGTATCACTGCTAAATTCAAACTTTACTACATTCGTTCTTAAATTGATTCTCTAATTTTTTCACCACCCTCACTCACTAAATTTTATGAAAATCAACAACAATTAGTTAAAATGAAATTTAGAAAACAAACAACAAAAAAAAAAAAACTATTAAAACGTAAACAAATTATATTATCGAAATTTCATAATAATTACCTTTAACATTAAATCTCTCTGAATTCAATTTCATGCCGTTATTATGAAGAATTGAACAAATTATAAAATATCGATTCAGTGGTCATCGTTATTAGAAGAAATAAATCCGAATAAAATTATGAACGAAACTTTTGCATTAATTAACTGAAATTAAACATAAAAAATATGTTCAAAATTTTTCATTTTCGTTACAAAATTTTACGTCATTGAAATGACATTTTTCAAACATTTTTCTCTTGTAGAAGATCATAGTTATTAACATTAAAAGAAACATTTTAATATGCAACCTTTGGACACAATTGAAACAACCTTTTAAGAATTACAATTTTGAATCTTAGAAAAATTGAAAATATATTTTAGAGACTTTATTTCATTCATACTTCGTATAAGATTCTGAGAGCCTGTTTGACGATTTCGAACGTTAACGTTTGCACACGTTTGAAATGGCCAAGAAACATATTTATAGCTTTAAAAATATAAGTGTTTCTTAAATTCTTTTGTACGTTTTCTTACTTTATGATGCCTTTCAGCTCAAAAGTGGTTCGGAAATAGGAGTTTTCGCCACTCAAAATGCTTGCGAACGTTAAAACCGTTCAAAGTCATGAAACAGGATTTTAGTGTATGTAATGGGTGTTAGAACATACGAGTAGCGAGAATAGGGCAAGCCGTCTGTTAGTCTGGGGTGCTGAAAACCGCCAAATTAAATTGATGTGTAATCAAATAATTTCTGTCGGTTAAACTTATAATTTTTAAATAAAATTTTTAGTTTTTGTACATTTGTGCATCGGGTTTTTGTTCAATCTTTTCCTGTCTTAAGCTTTTCTTGAGAAGGATTTTTTACAATACAAATTTGCTGTGATCAATAATTATTGATTGAAGAAGACCAGAAAAATAATCAAACTTTTTCTAGGTGGGGGACAACTAGCTGTTTCGTAGCCGCTAAACTACTCATCAGCGCCGATTTTCGGATGTACACTAACCAAAAATCTAGATTAAATATGTTATTTCCAGTCGTTTGCTTTAAATTTATTTTATCTGTCTTTCGAAAAAATTTTCAGCCGGCCGCATTTTTTGCCATGATCAAGGTCCTAATAAAAATCAGCTGAGAACTTTTAAAGCCACAATATTAAGTATAGAAGTTGTCATCTTTTGTGGTCAATGATATAACACTTGTATATTTTCTGGGTTAAACATCTTCATTACAATTCAGTACTCGTACGATGGACACCATGTGTAAAAAGACATTTTTTTCAATCGCCATAATAATGTTGAATTTTTTAATAATGTCGAATTTGGCTGCTGACTGTTACGGATTTTTGGTAGAAGCTTACTGTCAATATACATCAACAACGGTAGTTGTGAAAAAGATTTACATCAGCACCTGCCTTGTGGCCCTATCTGATGATAGACCAATTCCACGGAGTGAATTATTCACGATTCAACAGCGCCCCCGTATAGCTTACCAGGCTCACACAGGTAACAATTCTTGCCATATGATTGCGGTCATACGAGCAACTTCTTGTTGAGGAGTTCGGGCCTTCTAATCCCTCCTGTATGCAATTTCTCGGCAATCAATGGAAAAGACAAGGCCTAATGAGTTGGTAGGCCGAGTCCCACTAAAAGCATCAGCCCTTAAACCAACTCACCCGTCAACCATCGCCACATGACTTATGTTGTGTTGGCTTCCGAAACCCTTACCAAGGGTTAATTGACATAAGCGGCATCAGAAAAGCCACCGGGAGGTTCTGCTTGCAGATCATCTCGGCGCTGATCATCGTTTAGGTGCCTACATTGTGGCTGTGGTTTGAACATAAAACCGCAGAAAGATGAATTAGTTTGCTTGAAAACTATGGTGCAATGTCGGTTATCGGAGCCTTATAACACCACGAGGTGCTATTGTCTTGCAAATGTAAGAAACCAGAAGTGATGGTTAGATGAGTGAGTCGTTTAAGGGCTGATGCTCTTAATGGGCTTCGGCCTATCAACTCAAAAAACTTTGTCTTCTTGTGCTCCATTGACTGCTGCGAACAACAATAACACCATAGCGCTGAGGCCTTAAAGTAAATTTTGTTTATAAATTTTAATAACTAAAAATAAATATATTAAAAAAAATTTTAAATTTGCATAAAAGAGGGATTAATAGGCCTGCACACTTCAGCAAGGGGTTTATGTATAAGGCCGCATATTTGTGGCAATAGTTGCCACCTGTGTGAGACTTCCGACTTAACCGCGAGTACTGGTGAATAATCCACCACGGTTGGAGTTGGTCTATCATCAAATAAGGCCGATAAGACAAGTGCTGATGTAGATCAATTTCAGAATCAGTCACAACAGTTATATGCTGGGGTACGAGTCCCTGGAGTAGTTAGAGCTCAAAACTGGTAGTAGTCCTTGGGTTACGAAATCTGGCCAGAGACCAGCGTTGCCAGAATGAAGATTTTACTTTAATTTTAGAGATTTTATAAGCAACATAAGATGTGTAGATTTTTCAACCAAAATTAAGACTTTTGAGATTCAGTATCGTAGGAAATGTGTGACTTCTTTTGAACTTGAAACCAAAATATTACTTTTGCGTTTGACATCGAAAGAAAATATTTGAACGAAAACCCGATGTACAAATGCACAAAAAACCGAAATCTAATTTATATATATTAAGATTTTTTCTAAAATTACGGTTTTCTTTGTGAAAGCTGAAGATTTTTCTACAAAAATGTCTGGCATCACTGGCGAGACTCAAATCTGGTATCACGGGAACTAGAAGCTCCAAGAGCTTGTGCAGCCCTTCAGGGAGTAATGTGGTAGTTGTGGTTTAGATCAAAATCGCTGTAGTGCCTTAAAGACTCTGGCCTTAACCAAGGATTCCCCTTGTAAAGGCTAATATTGAGTTCATTATTTCGTGCGAAATTCTTTCAAATTGCATACAAAAGTGTTTAGTATGAAATATCTGCGAAATTAGTTAAGAAATGTAGTACTGAGTTTTTAAAGCGAAAAACACTCAATATGTATCTGCAACATGTTTTCATTTAAAATTGTTTCTGGTAATATTTGTTTTTTCAGCTGCAAAATAACATAAGCAAAACTTTTTTCGCACGAAGTACAAACATGTATACTTAAAATTAAAAAAGGAACATGAATGAGAGAAGAAATAGACAACACTGAGTACATCTCAATTTTTCCGTACAAAATAAGTAATGTTGCTGAACATTTTTCGCACATTCAATCTCAATACTAGGCTTAATTGTGAAATAATATAAGTGGTACTTATTTCGCGCGAAATTTCAATCAACAGCTGAACAATGCTGAACCTAAAACCAAGAAAACCGTGAAATTTGCCTAAAACGCGAAATAGGCACCATATTTTAAATGTCATATTTTCCGAGTGAAATTATTAATGTTGCTCAACATTTTTTGCAGATTTGAATAGAGTGCTTACTTTAAGGCTGATATTAAGTACAAAATTTCGTGCGAAGTTGATAAAAGTACTGAGTTTTTTAAGTAAAAAACACGGAAAATATATCTGCATCATTTTTTAATTTAAAATTGTTTCTGGGATTATTTGCTTTTTCAGCTGCGAAATAACATAAGCAAAGCATCTTTCGCCCGAAATACATACAAACAAACAAAAATTAATAAGAGAACAAATGGTCTACATTGAATACATATCAATTTTTTTGTACGAAATAGATAAAGATCGCAGAAAAAATTTCATACATTCAATCTCAAAACTAAGCTTTAATCCTAGTATTGAGATTAAATGAGCGAAAAATTATCAGCAACATTACTTATTTCGTACGGAAAAATTGAGATGTACTCAGTGTTGTCTATTTTTTCTCTTATTAATGTTTTTTTTTTTTTAATTTTAAGTATGTACTTCGTGCATATGCCCTTGATACTCAATTGTTTTTGTAAATGCGCTTAGGTATAGGGCTGTGCTCTATAGTACACAAATACTGCGCTCAGCACTAGCAATGAAAAATACACAAACAACTTCGTCTTTCATATTTTTTTTTCTTCTTCACACACAAAAACAAAGCAACAACACTTTCGCTTGCTTTGCTGGTAAAAATTGACGACAATAATTATCAGTGTAAATTTTGTTTTTGTAAATTGCTTTGCTTTTTACAACAAAAAATATTAAATAAAAGTAGTTTTTCCTTAAATGTATTGGTGTTTACTCTTTGATATAGCTTTTGGGCATCACTGGCTTAGCTTATGTTATATCGCAGCTGAAAAAACGAATATTCCTAGAAACAATTTTAATTGAAAACATGTTTCAGCTACATATTGAGTGTTTTTCGCTTTAAAAACTCAGTACTACATTTCTTAACTTATTTCGCAGATATTTCATACTCAACACTTTTGTATGCAATTTGAAAGAATTTCGCACGAAATAGTGAACTGAATATTAGCTTTTACAAGGTAATTTATGTTTAAAAATATAAATAAAGAAACTAAAATAATATCGGGCATCATGCTTTCAGCCAATAAAATAAATATTAAACTACTGTTAAAAATTAAATGAAAAATAATAATTAAAGCGCAATTAAAATGTTTCTTTTATCGTCCATAACATAATATTTTTTTAATTGAAATTTAATTTTTAACTTAATTACAAATAAATTTGCATTCCTATCAAATAAATTTTTCAAATATTTTTAGTTCGTTTTGCGTTATTTCTTTAAACATTTAATTCAATTATTGTAGGCTAAGTATGTATTCACAATTGGAAAAAAAGGGAAAAAACTAAGCAAATGTGAATAAATTTTGTTTTTATCTATTTTATATGAAATAACTTGCATACATATGTTTACATATATACGAATCGAAAACAGTTTTTTTTTCATTTAAATATTTTTCAAAGTACTACAATACTTTACTATATTTTTCAAATAAAACTCAATTTTATTTTATGTCTCTAATAAATTAAACAAATTAGAATTAAAAGAATATATACAAAAACTTTAACATTAACACATCTTTTCGAAAATAATTAAACAAATAAATAACGAAGAGGTAAATATCAAGTTGCGAAAGCCAAACAAACAGCAACTTGGTTGAAGTTTATTTGGACAACGAAGTTGAAAATGTTTTCAAATATTTCCCAAAGATAGTTTTTCAATTTGAAATTGATTTAAAAACAGTTTGTGTTTGCTTTGAGTTATAAATACTCACAAATTGAAATTTCCTCGACTCGAAATCTCGCATTTAATTGCAAATAGCAACCAACATTTTGTTAAACGGTTGCAAATATCTGCAGCAGCAGTAGCAAACACTCGTGTTAATAAAATGATAAAAAAAAAACTTAATTCTTTGACTTTTTTCATGTGCATTTGTACATAATATTAATCTGTAGCGGTAGTCAATTTTTGAAATTAAATGGATGAAAAATAAAAAAAAATAACATTTATTTATTTGTTTAATTAAAATTATAATTCATAATAGCCTTTAGTAAAAAATACAAAAAAAAAGAAAAATCAGTAACTTAACAGTTAAATAGCTAAAAACAAATTTTATTTTATGTATTTAAAATCGAAACTATAGAAAACACCATAAACGAAAAACTTGCCATACGAGTATTATCCTAAACGTACATTATTATCATTGAAATAAATGACAAATCGAAAAAATGTTAAACTTAAATTTGTTTTATCTATAATTAATAATTAAGTTTTTAATTAAAAAAAAAAAAAACAAAAAATTTCACTCATCATTAAAATTTTACTAATACAAATTTATTTTCATATTTCCCATTCCTTAAACAAAAACGAAACGAACTCAATTCGAACGAATAGGTGTCTCATGTTAAAATCGATTCACCTGTATTTCGCCTACACACAAATGCAACCGTTATATTATTAATAACATTTTCAATTGCTGTAACAACGCGTCAGTACGTAGGAAATCCAATAGACTGTGTACATACAAGGTGGGTGCTTGAAATTGTTATTTATGTTTTATATTTAAATCAGTTTTTTTATTTTATTTTTTTGTTAATTAAAATCCAATTTATTTGTATTTATATAGAGACATTCCTGAAGATGTACTTAATACATATTGTTGGATACATTCAACATACACTGTGGTGGATGCTTTTATGAAAAAACAAGGTTCCGAGGTGCCTTTTCCTGGGGTTCATAATTCGCAGGGACGCGGACCTCTAACAATAAAACACACAAAATATTATCAATGGGTGGCGTTTACGCTATTTTTTCAGGTAAGCCAGCTTCCTTTGGCTCTCTAAATAAAACACAAATCTCTTCAATGTAAACAATATGTACTCGTATGCTTAAATATTTACGGCCGTATTCTTAAAAAAAAAAATGTTATATTTATTAAAGGTTTATTTGAAAGAAAATGTAAAATTTCTGACATTACGAATGACAGCACAAAACTACTTTTCGAGCACAAGCAAGTCTGTACTCATTTTTACGCTCCACAGTCTTTACTCACTTATTTGTCCACAATAGCCAGACTTGCACAACTAAACTTGCCGCGTGAAAATTGGTACTAAGCATGTCTTGCGTTGCAGAGAAGTTGTTTGCATTTTATCAAAGTAAAAAATATGTAATAAAATTTTGGATTTTTTTTTTTTGGAAAAATTAAGGTAAAACAAAATTATTTTTCCATTTTGTTGGCAAGTGCGGAGGAATTATCTCAGGCTAAACCTTCAAAACATATTGAGTTGCTAAAGAAACTTATTAAAAAGAGAATAAAAAAAAAAGAACAGACAACTTTTATTAAGGACAATATAAATCTCGATAAGAAAAATGATAAAAAAAAATTATAAATAGCTTGTTTTCCATGTTTCCCAGCTATCTATATGTCGACATTTCATAGGAGCTACCCTAATCATCAGTAGGCTTTGGAAATTTTTGAAAGATATTCTCAAACATTCAACTTTATATCCCAACAATCCAAATAAATTGCTGAGAATTTAAAAAGAAAAATGCTCTAATAATATCCGTCAAAACACAAAAAACAAGCTTTTCTATTTATAAACGTCTCTAACATTTCTTTACACCTTTCCAACAAATGAACAACCGTTGGTTGTTGCGATTTGCTTTTTGAAAGTATCGAAAAGCAGAGAACAAAAATTCAAACAATTAAGTTTTTTATTCGCTATTTAAGCTTCTAACATTTATACCAGTAAAAAAAAAAAATTAAATATAGAACCCTGTATCAACCGTGTTTAGATAGCACAATAATACCCAATGAACACACTTTGTTCAAATTTGATAACTCAAATGTAAACAAATGCAAAACAAAGATGGCGAGGCAACAAGAAGAAATATTCACAATCAAAATGTAAACAATTTTCTGCCAGCTGTTGTCAAACGTTAATTGCGTTAGAAATATTAAGTATGTATGAACACTTGAAACAATTTTTAATTGAATGTTAATTGAGTTAAAATTTAAAGTGCATGTACTAAATAAAATAATTCTAAAATATCAGTACTGTGGTTTCCGGTTACTACTATTTGTGGTTGCTTTGTACACAAACCAGTTAAAGTTTATGTTAGCAATGCCAATTACCGCACTCAGTGAAGCCAACCCCCATTAAAACAAAACTATTTACAACACTGCTAACGAAATATAAACCTTAATGCAGATGACTGTGCTAAGCTTTCAGTTTACTTAAGACATTTTTTACTACTGGTGTGATGTAGTATTCACCACCCAGAAATACATCAAATTTTCAACAATATCATCATTAGGGAAATATTCACTTAAACACTGATGGCTGTGCTTAACTATTAGTGTAGACAACATGTTGGTGTGCTGATGTACTAATTTAAAAAAAAAAACGTCAACTGTGTCTACGGTATTTAATAGAATACGCAGAAAATAATGGTAACTAAACACAGAAAACATATCTAGAACTACAACCAATCTTAAAACCTTTTTGGGTTATATATTCCCAATTTCCACTTGTGTAATAAAATACTACTACAGCATTCAAAAGCAGCACTGCCTTTGATTTTACCTACATTTTAAAAATTTTCCAAGCGAATAATAAAAAAAATTATAAACAGCTTGTTTTCTATGTTTTGCAGCTGTATATATGTCGACATTTCATAGGAGCTACCCTAATCATCGGTAGACTTTGGAAATTATTTAAAGATATTCTCAAAAAGAAATCTGCAATATGAAGGGAAATCTGACTTGCAATCCATCCAATAAAAAGCACACATGAGCTGAAAAGCACCGGGCCTAACAAAGAAAACACAGTTGTTATGGCTCACAATTAGTTTTATTAATCACCGTAGTAATCTCCATCAAGAGCAACGCCATCATTTCAGCGCCGCTCTAACATTTCACTACCACTTTTGTAGAACGATTTATCTTTTGCCTCAAAATAAGCCTCAGTTTCAGCGATTTTTTTCAGACCTGCGAACAGCCAGTAGTCGCTGGGAGCTAAATCTGGCGAATACGGTAGATGTGGGAGCAATTCGAAGTTCAATTCATATAGTTTTGTCATTGTTTTGATTGACTTGTGACACGGTGCGTGAAATGAAACAAAATTTTGTTCTTTGTCATAAGCAGTCGTTTCTTTGCAATTCCGGCCTTCAAACGCTCCAACAACACTATATAATATTCACTGTTAATGGTATTACCTTTCTCAAGATAATCGATGAATATAACACCACGAACTCCCAAAATACCGAAGCCATAACCTTTCCAGCCGATTATTGTGCTTTCGGGCTCTTTAGACGAGGTTCACCAGTTGCTGTCTACTCAGATTACGATCGTTTTAATTCCAGAGTGAAGTGATGGATCCATGTTTTATCCAATGTAACATATCGACGCAAAAATTCCGGTTTGTTACTTTTAAACGTGGCCAAACACTGTTGAGAATCATCAACACGTTCTCGTTTTTGGTGTCAACAGTGAGCAAACGCTGCACCCAATTGGAACAGAGTTAAATACTCATGCAATATAAAGCCAACACGATGCCAGCTAACTCACGCAAATTAAATTTTTGATCATTCAAAACGATTTGTGCATTTTTTTATGTTTTCTGGTGTTACCGCCTCATTTGGATGTCCTCTGCGTCGGTGTCTCTACGACCACGTTTGAAGTCAGCAAATTGCCGTCTTATTGTTGTTTCTGATGGAGCAGAATCCCCATAACACTTTTCAAGCCATTGGTTCGCTTGAGCGTTATTTTTTCCCATCAAGAAACAGTATAAAATTAAAATACGAAATTGTTCTTTTCCATTGTTTTGAAAATAACAAATGTAGCGCCACTCTTAGCACAATAACTCACAAACTAATGAATAGAATATCATTAAATTTTACCAGCTGTCTTTTGAAGGTTAGTATTAACTGAAAAGAATGTGACAGCGACAAAACTAGCGCCATCTATGTATTAGGCCCGCGATTTTTCCGCCCATGTTAAATTGTTAAACAATCGCGAAGGTTTTGCCTTTCACGGCAATGGAAACTTATGTAAAAAATTAATAAAGTACTCTCAGGTAAAATGGTTAGCGATGATTTTTGAAAAGTAAGAAGTTAAAAGATTTTATGTTTTCCATCTTACTGTAAGGAGAAGGTGTACATACACACACACCGACATACACCCAAACAAAGCGCCCGTCAAACACTCACAGGCATATTACGTACGAACAAAAAAAATTAGTTTCTTGCACTGATTTAAATAAAAAATATGCATTTTATTTAAACACAAAAACTAAGTCAAAATTAAACTGGCATGCTTACTTAAAAGCGTCCATTAAAACGTCTATACCCGATATGTAAAATTGTGATGTATAATGTTATCTAAACAAAAGTGGTAAAACTTTAACCCACTAAAACCTTTTGTTATTCGAACAGAACCATTTCTTTCGCAAATTTTTTTTTTTTTGAGAGCAGCAACTTTAAATTTACTAATGTTTGCAAACACAAAAAAATTTGGTTGCTATTTTTTGCAGAGGGACAGAGAAGGTGGTGGAGAAAGAGAACAAGAGTTCTTAATTCGAAGGTGAAGCAATTACATTAGTAGAGAAACTTTTGTAGAAATAATGATTTTTGCATTAATGTTACGACTTTTTCATCGTTTATGGGCCAAAGTAAAACTTCGTTTGGGGTAGTAAAATTGTTTGATTAAAGAAATAACAATCGTAAATAGAATGAATTTTTTTCGTTTATGAAAAAAAAAACTTTTAATTGCAAACACGAACAAATTGTACTTTCGAATGCAAGAGATGATATATATAATGAAAAGAATGTATTTCTTCTATACACGACGGGCCGGACTGGCAATTAAAACACATCTTATCCCTTCTATAGTCCAGCTCAGACAAAATCGTAAAATTCGACGAAAATTATCGTCAACATGATTATTGCAAATCGTTAAAAAATCGTCAGTTAGTAGAATTAATTATTTTTGAATAAACGATTTTCTTGAACGGCGTAACGTATAGAAAAACAACTCATGGTTGTATTTACTAAAAAAAACTACCGCGCTTAAAGCCACTCGTATAACAGCAAATATATAGTCGTACAAACATGAAGGTATCAGGAAAACTGATACCTTTGCCACTATCAGAACGTTAAATAGGTGATTTTACCGATACAGTTCCTGCATAATAAAAGTTCTTGTCTAACATTGGCCGGACTTAAGTAAAAAGTAATGTTTTAAAATTTTTAGTACAAAGAAATAAACTTGCCTTTAACCTTTAAATGAACACTGATGTAGATCTACACCGCATGTTAAAAGAGTTATATCCCTGGATGTGGCAACATTTGCAAAGTTTTTTTCACACATAGAAAATTCTCCAGAAAAATTCCCATTATTATGTTTATTTTATTCTCTGCAAAAGTTTTGATAGGAACAACTCGGTTTGTGATTAATTTCATCTTGGTGTGCGCTAAAAGATGTGATTTTTTATATAAAAATTACTTAAAATATAGCGAGAAAATTATGTTTAGAACCTAAAATATTTTTTTATAGTTTATTTTTATAGTTTATTATAAAAATTCCAGGCATGATTGTGCATGATGATGTAAATATGTACCAGCATGCTTTTTTGAAATTAAAAAAAAAAAAGAGAAATTTGCTGTTTACTATTTTAATATTTCCTTCTACTACACAAATTTTCCAGATAATTAACCCATTTTTTTTATAAAAAACAAAAAATCGTGCATTTAAGGGTTGAATCATCGGGAAAATTTGCTCCAACAAACGTTAATTCAAAACCACCGCATTGATTACCAAATCCTTATGTAACGTTTAGACAGGAAAGCAATTTCATGAAAGTTGCATTACACTCACTCTCTTTCACCAACACACTCACATTTTGTTTACTTTCCACTTAACTCTCATTAAAAATTTCATGAAACAAATTTTTTGAAATTTTCTGAAAGTAAAATGTGAAATTGCTAAACACTGTTGCCACATACAAAGAATTATACTAAGTTGTAGGGTTGTAGTAGAATAATAATTATAAAATTAACTTCTTTGGCATGTTATGAAAAAAATTATAGTATGTTTTGATATTAATGCATATAAAGAAAACAATTAAAGTCTTTTTATAAAGATAATCTCATAAAAAACTTTATAATGATGAGTTTTTTCCACTATTGTCCCATAAGTATGTATATGAAATAAGCTTGGCAACTCTAATTAGTAAATAAATAAAATAAGAAAGGAGAGAAATAGAGGCAAATTTTGTGACTCTTTGCTTTGGCGACATTTTTAAAATGAACTTTCACTGTATGTGCTAATGTTAAATAGTCGAACTTTTATTTTAATATTTCTAATATTATATGATGATGCCATTACAAGCGTTTTAGATAAATTTTTTCATCCCATGCTTCCACAACACAAACAAGTGACTTGTCCGAAATATTTGTGCTTTCCATGTACAGGTGTTTCCCGAGTCACTGGTCTATATTCTGTAAAGAGCATCTAGTGTGAATTCCTCAATTGTGTATTGACTCTTCCGAAGGACTCATTTAAATGTTAAATATTTTTTAGCTGGCAATGAGCTGGAAAGCGTTTGCAGTATCACAGCTCTAGGAATTTTACTAAACTCTAAATTTAATTTCATTCAACATATTTCCCTAGAAATCACTTAATAATTTGGGGGCGTTTTATATAATTTTTTTTATCCCATTTTTCCACAACACAAACAAGTGACTTGTCCAAAATATTTATATAGGATCACTTAAAAAAAATTGAGTGATTTCCATGTAAAGGTGTTTCCCGAGTCACTCGTCTATGTTCTATAAAGAGCAACTAGTGTGAATATTGGTATCGCGGCAATTATTGTTATAATTATAAATAAAAATATTTCTTGGCTTTAGCCAGGATTGAACTCGAGCTAGACGGATGATACCAACCTTTCACTTTCCTGTGTAGACGAACAATACATTTTCATGAAAGTCGTCGATTTCAATGAATTTTTTCTTTATAATACTTATCCCCCCGGGGAACAGGGTTTGCCTTGGCGTATTCCTGACTTGGGCGCTCTGTTTTTCGGTGAAAAGAGGGAAAGGGGTGCCCCGTTTGGTGCGGCAAATAGCAATTTCATGAAAGTACTTTCCTGTGTAATGGCAGCATTAATGTTGCAATGAAATCTCAATATATGATCAAGTCGCTTAAGGGGATAATAATTGACAATATGCTAGCAAAATGAGATCGGGCAATTTTATGGATTAGAATATTATATCTCCTTTTGTTTAAATTAGTGTTACTTTTTCTTGCTTCGTTACAACGAACACCAGAGGAAAACATGTTAAGTGTGCAGTTGTTTGTGAGTGTAAATATTTCTCAAACTAAATTCTCAAGGAATAAAATCAAATGTAAAACAAAATATAAAAAAATTAAGAAAGTGTATCATTAAAACGAAGACTTATTACAATTGTTGATTGTTTGTGCAACGGCAGCAGCAGCATCATCATCATCAACATCGTCAGTATCAGCACCAGCACCAGCTTGATGTATTTGGGCAACAATCCAAATGCATTTTATTATAAACAATGAGCAACAGCATGCAGGGAATTAAAAGACGAAGTTAAAGAAAACAAAAAGAAACAAAAGAAATAAGTACATGATATTTTAAAGGAAAATTATAAAATTGAAACCAAGAATAAGTATTATTGTTAAAATATTAATTCAAATCTCTATTTGGCTTTTCCTCAGTAACATTCTCGTTTCCGTGCAAGAAAAACATATGTCATTTGTGTGTGGTAGCCACATGTGGCAGATATAAAACAAAAAGCTCATACAGACAGCCACATATGAGACACGACAAAATGGACGTGATTTGTTATAAATATCTTAACACGACATTGAAGTTTATTGGCGACGACTACTATATTTATTAAAGATAAATATACAATATGTACACACATACATACATACGTATGAATGTATAAGAAATATGCAGGCATTCAAACAAAAACACAATCTTGATAAAACAGCTAACAAGGAGAAAACCCGGTGGATAACATTTCAAGTGCAAGTGTAAAAATGCATTAAATTATAAATAAATATAGATATTTAAAATTTCCACTTAAAAATTTTACATTGAGCAACAGACAACAGCACGCACACGCACACAAACAAACAGAAGATTTTGTAGTCTGTAAGAAAACTTTTAGTTCTGTATTTGAAATCTATCAAATAATACCAGAACTAAAATTTTGTTAGCTAATAATATTTATTATTTTTTCTGACGGTGTTGGCAAACTGTTAGCAAAATATTAAAAAATATTAAATATTTTAAATGAAAAATAAGTCTAAGAGCAAAATTGAACTGCAAATTTCATTAATAAAATTATCAAACAAGTATGAAAAAAATGTTTAAATATTTTTTTCTACTATGAAAGGTATTTCTAAATGCAATAAATACGAAAATGCTGCTTCATCTGTACTCATGGATGGTATAAATATTGAAGAATCGGATGCTCTTGATGTTCTTGGAATGAAGATACAGTGTGATGTCCGCTGGACTGATCACATTTTGCATGTCTCTAAAGAAGCATTCAAGTGCCTCGGTTTTTTGAAACGGTGTAAGATGTACTTCACTCCATCCGATCTCCTTACTATTTATATCACCTACATTCGACCGAAAATGGACCGTGTGCAGGAGAGGGCGAAGAAGATCATCGGTGACAGTAGGGTATCCAACTCTATTGATTCACTGGAGCATCGTTGCTCGGGTGCGTTACTCTGTTCTATCGTTACTACAATGGATTTTGCTCTGACGAGATAGGGATCTTGTTCCCGAAACGCGCACATTTTTACGTAGCACGCCTTCATCGTTCAGAGCACACCCATTTGTGGTCGATTGCCCGGGAAATCGTACTACGGATTACAGAGAGAATTCGTTTTTCAGCCGTACGCTTCGTCTGTGGAATAAGTTGCCTGCAGACGTGTTTCCTGTCTGTTATAACGTTGGAAGGTTCAAGTCAAATGTTCACAAACACTACTCCCTCTTTCCCCCTCCTCACAACCTATTTTCCTAGTTCTGGTACAATGCACTGCATATGTAGGGATCATCCCCTGAGTACTGGTCCAATATAAAAAAAAAATACAACACGAAAAACATCACATGTGCATTAGACTGGTGATGTTTATACGACCAAAAAAATTTTTTTATAATGTTTTTAATGCAACACCCTTTAAAATTGTTAATAATAGTAAAAATATGAATCTGTAAAAATTTCAAGTCGATATCTTAAAATTAACACGTGTCGCATGAAGCTTGAAAATATGTATTAACATACATATCGCTCCTTTATTGCAACATAGTCATATTGCAAAAAATTAGCTTTTCGAGTTAACAATGCGGAATTGTTAACAGTACTACCTTTTATATTGTGTCAAAATTTTATTCAAATTTCCTTTAGAAGATATTTTCTGAAAATCTTTTCTAAGACTTGTATGGAAACTAAAAATTTGAAATGTGTTCTTCTCGAAACAAGTTTTTTGCGTTATGACTATGTTGCAATAAAAGAGCGATATGTAGATATCGTCGGTATCCCGCAAAAGTAATCTAAATCCACTTTTTTGCGAAATGGAGTTAATGATGCAGAAGTGTTCCAAAAGTCATATTCTATGTGCTATAAAAAAATGCCATGTCTATTTAGAATATTTTTGTAGCTATTATATTAAAACAAATTGTTCTATGTCCAAAACACATAAACATGTAGAGCAAAAAAAATCCCAAGTGGACTTAGTACTTTTTTGCACAATTTGTTTTCTATACCAAACAATGCTTTTTGCTATTTTGGACAGAGATTGACGGGAAAAGGGGAAGTAATGAAATTGGTTTATGTATTCACAAATATTTGCATCACCTTTCCACTGGAAATAAAAGCAGTATATTTTTTGCCGATACTTGTAGTGGCCAAAATAAAAGCGTAGAATTTTTAGAAAGTAGACACATTTACAGAAGAAAAATGTTCCAGTATACACCATTCAAGACTGGATAACTCTATTCAGACTCGCACTCTCCAAACTTAGACTTAGAAGTAAAGGAAATCCTTACAATATAAAATAAATAAAGTCAGTTTTCCTACTTTCTGGATTTATCAAAGCTATCGAATTTATAAAAAAAACAAAAATTTTGACGAAATTGCACATAAAGTAAATTGGTTGAAAGTAAATTCTTTTAGGTACCAAAAGATTAAACCTGATGTAATTGAGTATAAATACGGCCATAGTGGAACATATAAAGAGTTGTGGTTGGTCATATAATTTTAAAAAAGTCAGTATTGAGAAGGTTTATAAAAGCAAAATTCCTAAAAATATCGAAAAGACGAAAGATTTACTTAATCCTTTTACATCAGGTGCAACACCAGAAGAGTTTCATCACTGGCACTAAAGTTTGAACGCATGCAAAACTGTCAAAAATAAGGCCACAGAACCGGATATATATGATAATCACAATCACATCAAGATGAATCAGTTTAATACGAAGATTATAAAAAAATATATATTTTCTTTAAAAAATTCCATCTCCATAAAATAATATTTGTTAATGCAAAAAAATACTATGTCCAAGATGCATTTCCTTTTTGTATAAAAAATATATTATATAAGTGAAACTGAAATAAATTTCAAAGTTAAGCCATTTAATTATTATATTCTAATATAATTTTTCAAATTTATGTTATTTAAAAATTTTTCCGGTGGCCATCAACCATAAATCGGCAATAACTCAGAAACACAATAATGTGACTTAGAATATTTTTGCAGGATACCGACGATATGTATAACATTATATATTCTTCTATGGCAGAAGGCCCAACCCTATGCGCTTGATGCTCAATTATTTTTGTAAAAGCGCTTAGCTATATGGCTTTAATACACACAAGTACAAACAAATTTGTCTTACTGGTATATATTTTTTGTCGTTCTTCACTGTACACACACAAGAGCTAAACAACAACACTTTCGCATACTTTGCTGATAAACACTGACGACAGCAATTATCAGTTTAGATTTTGTTTGTGTAAATATGTTTTGCTTTTTACAAAAAAAAAAAAAAAAAAATATGAAATAAAACAATTTTTGCCTTAAATGTATTGGTTTTTGCTCTTCCATAACGGAGTTTTGGGCACCCCTGTTCTATGCTAACTTTTCGAAATACCGTTTTCTTCTCTGCTAGGTTTTTGTCAAAGCTAGAGAGTCAGTTTTTTTTTTTTTTTTTTTTGTTAAGTAAAAAAACGCTGGAATCGCAAAAACCGACAGAAAGATTGTTTGTTAAATAACTTGTTTCACATAACTCATGCAAATGCTTTAAATTTAATATCTATTGAAGAGTATAACTAATTTTTAGTTGGGCAAAGCTTGCCAAATTGGGAAGGTAGTATGATATGAAGCTCATGAACCCTTATCTCGTCAGAGCAAAATCCACTGTAGTAACGATGGAACAGAGTAAAGCACCCCACACTGCGTCGATACTCCAGTGAGTCAATAGAGTTGGATATCCTACTGTCACCGATAAGCTTCTTCGCTCTCTCCTGCACACGGTCGAGTAACCCCAAAAATAGACTTTGAGGCACCGGCCCAAATATTAGAGTTGTATTCCATTTTCAGTCGGATGAGGTCGCTATTTCGTAAATAAATTTTGCCCGCTCTTAGCTGATTACGCAACGTTACGAAGTTCAGAGACCGAAAAAGAGGCTGAAGTGGTGCACTGATCCGAATTAGCGAAACGTGCATTAAATCTGACTTTATACTTTCTAGGGTGTGAAGTCAGAAATAGGTCAAGAGTGTTTGAATGGTGCCCTTCAACGCATGAAATATGCGTTGCCTCATTCACTAATTGCACTAGGTGGTTGTGCGCAGCGAATAACTTAACATATTGGCCTTCTAGAGTTGTATGATTCGAATGGCGAAGCGAGGAGTTCTGAACATTAAAATCACCAGCAACAACGATTTCACTGCTCGAACAACTTTCCAAGATGTTTGATATAGAGTCAGAGAGGGCATCGAAACCAGAAAAGGTAGTATCACTCCCCGCATTTGGACTTCTGTATAGAAACTCGAAATGCAAAAAGTGTGACCTGATTTTGAATTTAACCCAAAGAGAGGTAAATTCGGCATCATGCATGCCTATTGGTTGCTGGCACTGGAATACAACTTCATTGCGAATGTTAATTACAAGGCAGCGATGCAATTTAAAGCGGGATAGAAGTTGATACCCAGGTATTTGAAAATCCGGTGGATCAGCATTTTCCGATACCTGGGTCTCACATAAGGCGAAAATATCCGACCGATGGAGACATATGTGAGCATATACCGAAAAGAAATTCGTCCTCAGCCCACGTATATTCCAATAAACAATTTTAAAATTACCGGTCATTACACTGGAACACCAAGGAACAAATGTTGCGTTTTCAAAAACGATTAATTTTACTTAGGGTCTGAGTTCAAGTTTTTTCCTAAGAAGGATTTCTTAAAGTACAAAATTTGCTGTGATCAATGATTATGATTGAAAAAGACAAGAAAAATAATAATTAACGGCCTTATTTAAAAAAAATTTTTCATGTTTATTAAGCTCTTATTACACAAATTTTCTATAGAAATCAGTGCAATAAGAGCTTAATAAAGGTGAATTTTTTTTTTTAAATAAGGCAGTAAATCTTTAGCTGAGAAATATAAGAAATAGCGATTGTTCAGAGACATAAAACGCTGTACAAACAATGTGGACAATTAACATAATTGCATATGTGATTCAATATGAGATGAATATAGATAGAAAATAATTATATGGCTCGGTGGCTGAAACGTTAAGGCACCAGTAATGCAATTCACTAACTTTTAACGATTTTAAAAGAGCATCACTTAACGCGAGGTATTGTGGTTTGCACTAACGCTTATGCGATTTACTAACTTATTCTTAACACCTCTGGTTGTCTGTTAAAAAAATTTTAAATAATGTGGCAGCTTTGTTAAAAATAAAGAAAACCACAAAGAAGAACAGAAAAAAAACAAACAAGTTTGCAAATAATTCCATGTTTACGGTAAGTAAAACTATTTATATGTTTATTATTTAAAATATTTTTTGATAAATAAGATAAGTTCTTCTCATGGAGAACACACCGACCGACTGTTGGAGTCTTCCGACAAGTCATATGCCAGATGCTGTGAAGTTATTCTAGTAGAATTTTAACGACATTGTTGTTAAGATAAACACCACAAAAATAATTGGTGTTTAGTTAACGCTAATTAGTCAGGCTATAAAAACAGCTGATGTAAAACGAAGACAAATAGTGTTAAAAACTGTTATAGAATCGCGAAAACACCAACGCTAGTGTTAATTTCTCTAAACGAATTTTATTAGCGTTAAAACAGGTTAGTGAATTGCACTACAGATCATGATACGCCATGAGCCGAGTTTAAATCTCAGTGGGTTCTGATGAGGAGTGTAGCGACTACGAAACAAACAGCTAGTTGGCCCCCAGCTAAAGATTTGATTATTATTTTTCTTGTCTTTTTCAATCAAAATTATTGATCACAGCAAATTTTGTGATCCTTTTTACGAAAAAATTTGAGAAGGGGAAAAAGCTTGTACTAAAACCCGATGTACAAATGTACAAGCCAAAAAATCTAATTTAGAAATTATAAAGTTCAAGAAAAATTCAATAGATTAATTTTACTAACTGAAGATTTTTTGACAATTTGCGATATTCATATTAAGGATTTTGGCGATTTTTTCTGCCGAGTTTGACGATTTTAAACCAGATTTATCTGGCAACTATGGTTGTTTGTTAAAAGATAAACTAATTTGTGAAAATAAATTATTTATTGTGTTTATAAATTCATACATTTCGTTGTTTTTTGGAAATATATATTTTTTTTGTTTGGGTCTAGATCTTTTTCTTCTGTTTTTAATAAAAAAAAAATTACCCATAAACATATTTGACCCTGTGGGCATTTATTTAATGTATTTTTTCATGACAATGCGGTCAAAAATTTGTTTGTTGAGTCTTCTACGTGTTCCTTTATTGTTTTGCAGTAAAGTTCATTGTCAACCTCTGAAGTTTAAGGGCCACAAATATTTTTTCCCTAAAGAATTCCTTTTCTTTTTTTCCATGTTGTTGTTTTCTTTTGTACACTTATGCACAATAAAAAATGCGGCAGAAATGCGTTCATTGACCAAACAATTTTGTTTTGTTCTTATAATGTGTTTCGCATAGTATTCTGGATATATGAATATTGTTTACATAGTAAGTATGTACGTATGTATGTATACATAGATTGTGCTTAATGCACATTATGTTCTACATATGGACACAAATTTTTGTTCGTTAAACTATCAGCTCAGCAAAGCTGTAAAGTGAAGCATATTGATGAAACGAAACATGCGAGCGCACAATGAATTTTATAGTTCTGCATAGTATGAAGTTCTCCTCTTTATTTAAGTTTATCATTTCCGGTAATGAGTTGATGGTGTATTATATAAATTTGATTCTATAGTAATATGAAAAAAATTATGTCTGCTTTTGTAATATATCAAGAACTGTTTCGTGCTCCCAGCAGAATTCGGCAATATTGCCTCAAATATTGTAATTATAGCAAACAAATTTGCTTATTGATGGTCGTTGAAAATGTAAAATGCTTTTTACTAACAATGTATAACAGTTTTAATTTCAACATGTATACAATAACTGTTATCTTGTTGGATGAAATCACTTCCGGCTAAAAAGTTAAAAAATATTATTATTGTATAATTAGTAATTCTCAGTTTTGAATGCTTTCAGAACTCAGCATCCAAAGAGAAACTAACTAAAGTATGGTGTTGATTCATATTACTAGTCTGTCAGTTCCATTTGCCGATGTGTTTACCAGCGTTCTCAACTCGTTGTATTTCGCCACCATTTTTGGTGCGTTTTATAATTTCTTGTGTAAACAATTATTTTGTTGGGGTGCAATGAGGTTTTTTTTAATATCGGTGGTACAAGGACGGATTGATATTGAAGCTACTTAGTGCTTGCTGACATCATAAACACAATTTTTTCTTGCAATTCCGATCTATGAAACACCAGCTGTTAAAATTTCACCCAAATTCAGCGATTACTTCATTTGTTGTAGTCGTTGGAGGTAAGCAACTTTTTCGTTTCTGGAAATTGAAAAAAAAAGTGAGTGATTAACACTATTTTTTGAAAGAGAAAACGGCGAAAAAGACAAAAACAAAAAAAAGCTCGATGAACATTACGGACAGTTTGCTTCGTCAGATTGATTACATGGTAAAACATTGGATTGCTGCATGTAAACGCAGCCGAACAACAGTAACCACCAAACATGGTGGTTACTGAAGAAAATATCAAGAAAAAATCCCCGATATCATTATGAATGATCGCCGTGTCAAGTTACATGAGATTGTTGAAATCATAAACATATCATATGAACGTATGTTCAAAATTTTGCATAAACATTTTCATATGAAAAAGCTATCGGCAAGTTATATCTAAGGCGAGATTAAAACAACATTAAAATTATTGCATCAATCGCTTTTTAAGATTGGCAGGATTGGTTCGATCTTAGTTTAAAGATTGGTTCGATCTTAGCTTTTCTCAAATCTCAATCTTAATTTTGGCTTATAGCAAGTACAGATTCGGGATTAAGTATATCTAACTACCTGGCGCACGATGTCGTTTCGTTAACGTTCGCTAATGTTTTATATAAAGAATGAGTGACTTATAGTCAACTGTTATATAACTAACAGATATATCGGAGGTAGACAAGGCAAATGATACAAGATCAGGAGAAAATAAAGTTTCTAAACGACATCGGAAAAGGGTTTTTGATCTTAAAAATAATGACGAACGTTTGCGAAACGACATCGTGAGCCAGCAGATAAAATTAACAGCCTGTTCGACGATATCGAATGAAAGTGTATGCGAAAGAAAGCTAGTCACTCACATTCGAATAAATTTGGGTTCGTCTATGTCCGATGTTGATTTTGAATAAAACAAATGGGCGCTGCGACCACGGCGGCACACCTCCATCCGATGGTCCAAATTTTCGTTGACCCTGAGGCCTAATGGAGGTTAGTTTAAAGATTGGTTCGATCTTAGTTTTTCTCAAATCTCAATCTTAATTTTGGCTTATAGCAAGTACAGATTCGGGATTAAGTATATCTAACTACCTGGCGCACGATGTCGTTTCGTTAACGTTCGCTAATGTTTTATATAAAGAATGAGTGACTTATAGTCAACTGTTATATAACTAACAGATATATCGGAGGTAGACAAGGCAAATGATACAAGATCAGGAGAAAATAAAGTTTCTAAACGACATCGGAAAAGGGTTTTTGATCTTAAAAATAATGACGAACGTTTGCGAAACGACATCGTGAGCCAGCAGATAAAATTAACAGCCTGTTCGACGATATCGAATGAAAGTGTATGCGAAAGAAAGCTAGTCACTCACATTCGAATAAATTTGGGTTCGTCTATGTCACTATTGTTCGTTCGCATCAACTTATATATTTTAATTGAAGTTTGACACATCGTTCGCATAGAATAAAGTTAGAAAAAACCCAAATCAATTTTCTTTCGCCTGGGGTGCGAATGAACTTATCCTTTCGACATCGGCGAATTGGCTGTAAGTATTTAATGCTTAAATAATACATACTTGAATCAAGTTCACAGTAATTGATTTAAGAATATTCGTGCTTACCGTACTTTTGACACTGTTTGGAATTGATTTATGTACGGATGGATTGAATTTTATTTTCCCACTATACAATTACTAAATATAGAAAGGTATTCTATAAGATAATTTCTTATACTATCCAAAATCTGTATGCATGTACATATGTCTCCGGTACGAAGGACCAAAACATTGGCGGTGCTTGGATATTTTTATAAAATACATCGTGGCTGATCAATTTTGTTACATTAAGAAACTCAAATACCTTTTTGTAAAGTTTATGTTATTTATTTTTTTGGTAATTTATTTGAAAAATAATACATTTTTATTAAAGTAATTCATTACGTTTTGAAAATTATTGAATTCAAATGGCCTCCAACCTCGTTGACACATGTGCGACATCTTATCAAAAACGTATTCATTACCGCCTGGAGTGTTGCAGCGGGAACTGTCTCAATTACAATTCGAATGGATTGCTTTAAATCATACAAATTTGTGAGATTTTTTTGGGGTTTTTTTTTTTTTTTGTAAACTTCTTGTTTGCAATAACCCCACAAATATAAAATCAGATACAATGAAGTCAGGAGACCTGGGAGGCCAACAAAATATGGAGTTTCCTTAAAACAGTTCATTGGGAAATTGAATACTTATTGCTAGTTCATTTTGAAGATTTATGTGTATATTCATAAAAAGTTAAAATATATTTGAAACGCATTTTAGAAAAATTTTGTATGGAATTTTTGAATTAAAACACATTTCAAATTCATTCAAATTTTTATGAATATGTGCATTAACAAATAAAAAAATGCTAAAAAAAAAAATTGGGAAATGTTTGCCTCTATTCTGTCATAACAGGCGTGGCTATGTGACAAGTTGCCCCATCTTCTTGAAACTAAACAGTGTTGATAGGGATTCTCATTCGCCGCAATTCTGGAAACAAAAACTCTTTCAACATCTTTAAGTAACATAGAACAGTTTTCTTTGCAAAAGTATAGCCCAACAATGAACGTTGAAGAAACTGCACACCCCACTGTGATGCGAAGTGGATGTAATTGCATCTGTTGAAGTATCTGTGGGTTAGAATTACTCCATATTCGATCATTTTGTTTGCTAACATTGCCCTTTAAATCAAAATGTGTCTCGTCAAACATAAAAATGTAGTTCAAGACGTTTTCATCCTCTGACACGATTTAAATGATCTTTTCACAAAATTCCAAATCGGGAAGTCTCTAGGGTCCAGTTTGTTTGTTAATTGAATCGAATATGGAAATAATTTAAAATTTTGCTGCAAAATTGTCTGCAGTGACTGTCTGATGATACCCATTTGAGCAGATAAGCACCTTGTAGAAACTCAAATTGGATTGTATGGCAGTAGCTACAGTAGCGATTGTTTCCTGCGTCCTAACAGAGTGATCTCGATGATAAGGCCTTCTTGCAATTGTGTCACGAGCCTCATTATACTCCATCTTCTAGGAGGAGTGCCATCAAACGTGCTCGGAAACAACGGATTGTAAAGCGTGAAAGCGTTGCACTATCCAAATTCTTGTTTCATTGTCCCAATCTTCCATTTTAGTTAAGTTTAAAGATCAATCTATAAAATAAAGCAAAATTGGAATAGGTTAGTTATACAGAAAATAAGTTATTACGTTTTTTTTTTTGGTAGCAGCTTTCATCAGCCGCCCTGTATTTATATCAAGCATAATAAGATTATTTAAATTAAAAATTGTTTGGTTTGTACATATGTACAACAGGTTTTTAGTTCAAGTTTTTCTGTCTTAATTTTTTTCTTAAGAAGGATTTTTTACAATACAAATTTGCTGTGATCAATAATTTTGATTGAAGAAGACAAGAAAAATAATAATCAAATCTTTAGCTGGGGGACAACTAACTGTTTCGTAGTCGCTACACTACTCATCAGCACCCACTGGGGTTTGAACTCGGGTTATGACGTATCATGAACTAAAAACCTGTTGTACATACATATGTACAAACCAGACAATTTTTAATTTAAAAAATTATAAAAGTTCAACAAAAATTTAACAAATTAATATAATAAGATTATTTCTTAATATTTTTTAAAAACGGGTGTCTTAATAAAATAAAACGTACCTCTCAAAGTCTTTGTTATAACAATCAATTCAGTTTATTACACAAATTTAAGCTACAAATCACAAAAGATAAAAAAGCGTTGCCAACATAGACAATATAACAACAGCTTTACACAGGTATGCCGTAACACGGGGAATAAAGTGAACACTGTGTTTTTTAAAGATGCGGCTAATAACTACATCTGAAGATCCCATAATTGGTATAGGATATAATAAAGTGTGGGATATACGAGTATCTGCCTAACGGCAGAAACAAATTACATTAATTTCGAGAAATTATGACATACGGAGGACAAGAAACAAGTTTTTTTTGTATTATTTAGTTTTCCACATGGTAACCAAGATGGCAATTCACATCTATATTTAAATTTAAAAGGCCAATATGTAATCACAATTTAAAGCTTTTGTTTCATAAGTATAAAATTTCTTATTGCGAACACGTTCTCGTTTTCCTAATATAAGCCGTCTATATTTAAATTCATTTTCTATTTGATACCAACTACACATGACACATATCAATTTGTTTTTATGAGCGTTTGGGTGACTCTGATGGAAGTGATGAACATGTTAGAACAATACGTTTAACAAAAGAAGCAGCTTGTCAAAACAAATAAACTTGCAAACAGTAAAAATATCATCAGCATAAGCATTTTATTAATATGTCACTTAAAGTGGCAAGATTGTTGTGATTTTTCGCAGCTGAAATAATTATTTTATTTTTTTTAATTTTTTGTTATTTTATAAAACTGTTCAGCCTAAACATTTAGCGTTATTAATTATTTGATTAAGTCTTATACGAGTATTATTTAACAATCCAAAGTCTTGTTCGATACAGAATCATATTTTTACTGTTAGCAGTGGCATCAGTAGCGTACAAATAACAAGGGGCAAGCACATATCATTCGATGGCAACTTGAACATAACTCAAAAAGAATGGTTTGAGAAAATTGTAATTTTGAGTTTCCATATTCATAAGCTAGCGAAGAATGACATCAAGAAAAAGTATATCCTATTGGCAGCTCAGTTCGATTTTGTTCAGATAAAAAATAAAGCTAAACCAATTCTAGCTAAGAGTTGTTCGTAAAAATATTTTTTCTCTCTATCAAGAAGAGAGATTCAAACTACATATAAAAAAATTTAGAATATCTTTCAAAAATTTCCAAAGTCTACTGATGATTTGGGTAGCTCCTATGAAATGTCGACATATAGATAGCTGGGAAACATAGAAGACAAGCTATTTATAATTTGTTATTAAAATTCACTTACAACTAAATTTGATTGTAAGTTGAGTTGTAAGTAGAAAAAATTTGGTAAAAAAGTTTGAATGTATTAACTTTTTCGAACTTGAACTTGCATATGTAAATGCTAGGTTAGACGTTACTTTATAGTTTTATAAAATTTTTTCCCCTAAGTTTTCTTTTCTGATTTTATTGTGCAAAATAAGGCTTAATATATAATTTTTATAATTTCTTATAATATAGATTTAAATGTATCAAATGTTTGCATTTAACTTAAAAGATTTGAAGGTGAATCATTTTATTTTGTTATTTTTATTCAACTAAATATAGTTTTTTGCAATATGCGAGGTTTGATAAAAAAAAATAACCGTTATTTTACAATTTTTCAAAAAATATTTATTTATTCATCAATAACTATGGGCTGATTTATACGGTGATTTAAAGCCATGACTTTTTTTATCATACTCTTTTAAAGCTTTTTCCAAAATCACGTTACATTTTTACTATGACTTTTAAGTCATGTCGTTTTTTCAATTGTTGTCGTTAAAAAAAAAAATCGTTTGTCTCTTTTTACCCTTTTGGTAGTATCGATGTGGTTACATAGCAAAAATAACAAACGAGTCAAAAAGAAATTAGAGAAAAAAACTTGAAAAACAGAAAACATGGTTTTTTTAATTTTCAAAAATTTTCAGTACAAAAGAAAACACATACCTTTTAGACATGGCTTTAAATCATCGTGAAAATTGGCTCTATCTTGTCAACTTTAAAGTAATCCCTCTCAGATATAACACACTTAAGTCAGCGTTTTTTCCTATACTCGAAATATTTCTAAAACGCGCTTTCTGGCATCGCCATCAGCTCGAGTTTTCTTTTATCTCCTCAATCGTAACAAAATGCTTTTATTTTATCGGTGTCTTCAGTTTTAGGAAGAGGGTAAAGTCAGCGGTGGCCAAGTCCGGTGAATACGTGGTTGAAGCATGATAATGGTTTTGTTTTTGTCCAAAAACTCAAGCACTACCATCTATGTGTGAGCTGGTGCGTTATTATGGTGCAAAATCCACGTTTGTTTGTTCCATAATTCTGTGCGTTTCTAACGAATTGCTTCGAGCAAACGGAGCATAACGTCAAGGTAGTACTCCTTGTTGACCATACGACCTTGTACCAAGAATAGTTGATACGCCACGCCATTGCAGTCGAAGAAAACAGTGAGCAAAACCTTCCCATTTGACACGTGCTTTTTTCAGTCTTGGCTGTTTTGGACGCTTCCATTGAGATGATTGGGCTTTGATTTTAATGTCGTAGTCACACAACCCTGACACGTCACCAGTTATGACCTTTCTGAGGAAATCTGGATCGTAGTTAACGATGTTTAACAGCTCCTGAGCGATGTCCATGCGACGTTGTTTTTGCTAAAAATTTAGCAATTTTGGAACAATCTTCACTGCTGCAAGATTCATGCCTAAAACATGAGCTGAACGATATGCCAACATCATCTGGCGTCCAGGACGAGCATTTTCACTGACATCTTCTCGACCTTCCTTAAACAGGTTATAAAGGGTGGTTAAATTTCAAGGGCCGATGTTGATTTTGAATAAAACAAATGGGCGCTGCGACCACGGCGGCACACCTCCATCCGATGGTCCAAATTTTCGTTGACCCTGAGGCCTAATGGAGGTTCTATGCCGTTAATGTGCCGAATTATCTCATCCTTTAGCTGTTAAATTGTTGCTGGCTTATCGACGTACACCTTTTCTTTCAAATAACCCCAAAGAAAAAAAACCAACGGTGTCAAATCACATGATCTTGGCGGCCAATTGACATCGCCATTACGTGAGATAACACGGCCGCCATTGAATTTGTTGCGCAAAAGAGCAATTGTTTCGTTAGCTGTGTGGCAAGTGGCACCGTCCTGCTGAAACCACATATCGTCTACATCCATATCTTCCAATTCGAGCCATAAAAAGTTCGTTATCATCTCACGATAGCGAACACCATTCACAGTAACTGCCTGACCGGCCTCATTTTGGAAAAATACGGCCCGATGATGCCGCCAGCACATAAACCGCACCAAACAGTCACTCTTTGTGGGTGCATTGGTTTTTCGATAGTCACTCTTGGATTCTCATTCGCCCAAATGCGGCAATTCTGTTTATTAACAAATCCACTGACCTGAAAATGTGCCTCATCACTGAAGATGATTTTCTTCGAAAATTGATCATCATTTTCATAATAAGTCTGGATAACTTTAACACGTTGTTGGATTGTGTATCTCTCCATGGTTCAAATTGAATAAATCTGAAATAGAGAAATGTTAAATAAAATTCGGAAAAAAACTTGGCGTTTAGGTGTGGTTCACATTCAATATCGGCCCTTGAAATTTAACCACCCGATACCATAATTGAACTTGTGTTCTGCTCATAGTAGACTCGCCGAACGCCACAGTCAACATTTCAAATGTCCCTGCGCAATTAATTTCATCTTTTACACAAAACTTAATACAGTTTCTTAGATCCATTTTTTCGAATAGTAAAAAATCGAAGAGCACACCAAAATACGTCTAACCTTTTTATTTGTCAAAAACAAACTGACAATCCGAAATGGCTGATTTTTGCCAAAATATATAACAGACATGTGTACCAACATAACAGGAACTATACGCGAAAGTATAAAATACGTGACCCACGAAATTTGAAAATAACGGTTAGTTTCTCATCAGACCTCGTACTTGTATATCAACTAAGATATGAAATCATGTAGGTATACCTATGTGTAAATTTAATAGCCCCTGAATCTAATACGGCCACGAAACTTGCCCCTTCTTTAATGTGCCCCTGTAGACTTCTACGTCTTCTGCTTTACTCCAATCTACCAATTTTTTACATAAACAGTCATATATTGCAACAACATTTTTCTAGCATTGTTACTTTATTTCTCGCCATTATCGCAAATGTTTGATATTATGTTGAATTTTGTCATACTCGTACACAAATACATCGAAAACATCAACTTTAATATCGATGCATACTTACGTCCAAGCAGCATTGTTTTTTGTAGTGGTGGTGGTTGTACGAGTATAATAACAAAAAAAGAGGAAAAAAGCTGCATTTTCGCAGCCACAAAAGTGTTAAAATGCTGTACAGACTTTAGAGAGCAGCCAAACATAAACAGCACAAAACATAGACGTTTCACTAGCCAAAATTACACATTTGGCCGGTTTAAGGCCCAAAAGAATCATTTACATAGTAAACGCATAGCAAACCGGAAGTTTAAACGCGAACGGCTGCAAAAGAGTTTTAGATAGGAGACAAAAACAAATATACTCATTAAGTGCTGCCAAGTTAAATTATTTTTTTTAAACTAAAGAGATCATAAAATAATGTGTAAGGAAAATATGAAAATAAAGAAATGGAAAACTAATTAATATTTATAAAGCAAAGAGGGAAATGCTGAAAAATTCCCATAATCGCAGAGACCAATCGCCGAGAGGTTGAGATGCTGCGAATGAATATTCAATGCTGGTAGTCTTAATTTTGGCGGCATCGTGTATGGGCGTCTGGTCTTTTAAATTGGTGCAAATAAATTTCCAACATAATTTGCTCTGTCTTATTTTTACTCGAATAGTTATAGCTTTACGAAGCGAAGTGGACCTAATTTCAAAAATAAAACAAAAACTTTACGTTCAAGATTGTGTTGGCGTATTTTTTGGTGTTTTTTGTTTGACGTGAAATAAATATAAGAAACTAAATAATAAAATTCATGCAAACATTTCATTTCTCAAAAAATGAAATAAAATAATAATAGAAATAAAAATAAAAAAAGACCAGACGCAAAAAGGGTGTGCGTGGTTGCGCTCGATCGAAAATTTATGAGTGAATGACGGCATAAATGTATGCGTTACATGCAGTGTTGATCGTGATTTTGTGTTTTCCTTTTTTATTATAAACAAAATGATCCATGTTTTAAAAGTTTTCTGTTATTTATAAATTTGTATACGTAATGTGCATTTTACGAGATGAATATGTGGTAATTGAATGTAAAAAACATTTTTTAATCTAGTAAAATCTCAACAAATTAAAATGGAGCCAAGAGGTGTGCAAGATGTTGAAAATGCGTTAGGGACACAAACATGAATCAAAAATACTTTTTTGGAAAATATTATGTTTTATTGTGGATTTTTTTTTCTTTTTTGCAAAATAACTCAACCTAGTGCAAAATGGTCAAATGTCTATTTCTTATCAAGAAATTTTTTTACGAATATATTACAATAAAAAATGTTATATAATAATTTAATATTTGTTTACTGTATGCGGTATATCTTAATTTGTTTCTGGTAAATTTTTATAAATTTCAAAGAATTTTAAATATTAGAACTACACCACAGATGAGTCTTTCCAAACAAATTTGTTATAATTCCCAAAATACTTTTAATTAGCATTGAAAAGCTTTTTTATTTTATAAATGTATTAAACATTTATTAATTTGAAAAAATGGCTGCTACTCGCAAAATTTGTTTTAGTTTTCTTTATATAAGAATTTGAAAATTTTTTTCAAATATAGATAAATTCAACCACAAAGGAATTAAGCACGTGCTCCCCTCGATACACGAAGCAAATTTAGATCAACATCAAAAATTTTAGTTTTTTCTTGTAAAATTGTTTTGTTGGAGATGTTTTGTTTACCTTACTGCTCTGGCTCACGATATTATTTTGTAAACGTTCGTCATAGTTTTTAATGTCAAAACAAAATTTTTGTCCAGACAAAAATTTTTTTACTGAGAGTTTTCTGCAGTACGATTTAAGCTGGATTCACCCATTGTTTCCGAACAAAATTTTTGTCCGGACAAAATTTTTTTATATGTAGTTTGACGTCTCTCTTCTTGAGAGAGAGAAAATATTTTTTACGAACAACTCCCAACTTGAATTGGTTTAATTTTATATTTTGTCCGGACAAAGTTGAACTGAGATGCCAATAGGATACATTTTTTCATACAAAATTTATTGAGTTGCCCCATCAAATAAAAAATTTACATAGTAATTAAATATGTAATTTAAGATCTTTATAGTAATTTTATTCTGATGAAATTTCAATAGTGGCTGCCATTTGATATATGTACATCATTTTAATAGTTATTAAAAGATAAGTAATAATATTAATATGGATATAAATGAATTGATTGCCCAAAAACTTATTGAAGAAATGAAAAGGCCAGGAAGAGAGTGTATGTACGAAGTAATGTGTAGAAATAGCCCTTTGCTCTTCTTTGCTTTAAAAGTCTTTTCACTGCAACTCTTTTTAATTTTTTTATATATATATGTACTTGGCTAATAATAATGCTTTATGTACATATTTCAATGGCCATAAGCAAAAGCAGTTTTCTTTTTTCCATTATTATCACGCAATATTTACTAATAATTGAGAATATGTAAAATACGCCAGAAAATACACCAAAATAATAATAAGCAGTACTGCCACCTTGTAAAACTAATAGATTTTGTTTATATATGGCAGCTCTGATTTTCCGGAACATTTTTTTGCAATGGGTGAATCGTGCTGCAGAAAACTCTCAGTAAAAAAATTTTTGTCCGGACAAAAATTTTGTTCGAAAACAATGGGTGAATCCAGCTTTACCCGTTGCAAAAAAAATATTCCGGAAAAGCAGAGCTGCCATATGTAAACAAAATCTATTAGTTTTACGAGGTGGTAGTACTGCTATTTATTATTTTGGTTTATTTTCCTGGCGTATTTAACATATTCTCAATTATTGGTAAACATTGTGTGATAATAATTGAAAAAAAAAACTGCTTTTGCTTATGGGCCTTGAAACACATATAGCATTATTATTAGCCAAGTACATATATATATATATATATATATATATATATATATATATAGTATAAAAAAAAATTTAGAAAAGAATAGCAAAGGTTTTTAAAGCAAAGAAGAGCAATTAGTTGCAACGATGTGTTTAAGTGACGTAGAATCATTCATTAATTTCCATCGGATGGATCCGAAGACATTTGACGATTTACGTAATATTTTAGGGTCTGGTTAGCAAGGCCTATCCGTAAAACAGAGTACATTACACCAGCGGAGAGGTTGTCCTTAACATTAAGGTATGTAATACCTACATACATATATGTATGTATATGCAATAAAGGAAAACATACATATTTTAAATTTTTGCTTCCGTAGATACTTGGCTAGCGGCGATTGGATACTACGATTTTCGGAGTGGTGCTTCTACCGCTGGATTCCCATGACGTTAGATATTTGTGTCCAAATATTTTGCTTTTTGTGATTAATTTCATATGTGCTATTGCTCATATCGTACATACACTCTCTTCCTGGCTTTTTCATTTCTTCAATAAGTTTTGGGGCAATTAATACATTTATTTCCATATTCAAATTATTACTTATTTTTTAATAACTATTAAAACTATGTACATATATCAAATGGCAGCCACAATTGAAATTTCATCAGAATAAAATTACTATGTAAATTTTTTATTCGATGGGGCAACTCAATACAATTTTGTATGAAAAAATGTATCCTATTGGCAGCTTAGTCCAATTTTGTCCGGACAAAATATAAAATTAAACCAATTCAAGTTGATAGTTGTTCATATCGAGTGTCTACAACTGCGATTAACTCTGACATAATATCTGAGAAAACGTCGGCAGAATGAGAGAGCGAATTTCTCTATGTCCATATCTAACAAGGAGTATACGTATTGTTGTTAATCTTATAAGAATCCATAATTCATTGAAAGCCGAGAGGAAAACACATCTTGGCGATCAATAGAATATTGTATAAATTTTGTATATGTGCACATTTTATGCAAAATCAATTGCTTATCTTCTATATATATAAAAATAAGTGTACACTTCAATGTCACCACTAACTGGACAAACGGTTCGATCGATTTCGACCAAAATTTAAAGGTGTGTTGGCAATGAATTGTAGATGGTTTATGTGAAGTTTCCACTATGCCAATCGGCTTAGTGGTTTCAGAGATTTGGCATTTAGATTTTCCTATATATTCCCATACAAATATCAACGAAATTCTCGCCATTTTCCATATTATGATTTTTTATTGTCACTTGAAAAAGTACCAAACCACATATCGTAATGTCTTATCTATACAATCACATTCGGACTCCTGAGCTGAATCTTTTCAGACATTGTTTTGACCATTCGATTTTTCACTTGCTATATACGATTATTGTATCAAATGTAATGCCATAAGCTGCTCGATGAAAATTTAATGGAGATCGCAAGCTGAACGATTATCTCAAACCAATTTCAATGCGATGCACGATGTCATCTGCGGATAGAAAACCAAGAAATCGAACATCGCGGCGATTAACACGACTTCCACGTCGTGTTGTACAAGACGTGGAATATGCTGCTTTTAATTATGAGTGCGAAATTGATAGCAGTCTACATGGATGTAACGGCAGAATGACGTTGAGATGTCCACATTTCCAGATGGAACCACTGGCCTATGTTATAAATTGAAATTGATACAATTTTAATCTCCATCCGATCCACTCCATTCATTGGTTTTTGTAACGTCACCAAATTCCAAACATTTTTGGTTCATATTCGACAATACAATTTGGTGTTTCAAATGACTTCCTTCGGTGTGATAACAATGATGATGGATAAATATAAGCCGACGAATATTTTTATGTAACTTTTATGGGCCATAAATCGTGTTGCTGTGTTTCACGTTTGTCTGGTGGATACTTGCGAATTCAAGTACCATGTAAAATTTATTTTGTGAACGCGAGTCCATATGCACTTATTTCATATACGCCGCGTTCTATATATTGAAGCTAACAAAAAAGTAAGCTTAGTTTATTATTATTTATATCGAACTAATAATTTGGAGAATAAGGAGAATGACATCTTGAAATATCACCGTCTATTCCACCAATACGCTGGCAATTTTCCGTTACCAGTCCCTTTCTGTTATTTCACCGAATTTACCGATCCAAAATCTGAGCTCATCAGCAATATACTCTCAAACATTTTACAAAAATTATGTTTGAATTTTCGGTTTCAAAGTTAAACTGCTTAAGATTAGATGATGTAGAAGTTGGTGGCTCTCTTTACTTCCCAAGTTAAGGTCGCCAACTCTACAAGCCAGTTTTTCAACTCGCTAGAATTAGTTAAAGTCAGATCGGTAACCATAATATTATGAAGTATAAACCAACCATGTCTTTGTAATGTCATCTGGCTTCCGGTGAAAAATATGATGATCAACGTTTTTAAAAAAAGAGTAATTAAAGAAAAGTGAAGACGTTTTGATACCATGAGCCCTAATGGTTGCGAAAGACATAACATTCCATTTTAAGCATTTGCAGTTGTCAATACAGCTTGCACTGGCAATGACAATTTTAAAATTTAAAGTCATTCATATCATAGAAACAAAAGTTTTAGGCAAAACAACGTTTGCCTGGTCAGCTAGTAGTATATATAATAATATTTATTTAATACGCAAAAACAAATTATTTTCAATTTAAAAGGGTATTTTGCAAAACTAAAAATCGGTAAAATTCCAATGGCATCTTTTTGTAAACAAACGCATACACATCCGCTTTTTTGACAGCTCTTATTATAAGATCGTTGCCATGAGATTTCTCATAAGAACGCTTTCATAAAAATTATTATAAGACAGCAATAACACTGATTAGACTTAAAATCACGTAACAAAATTCTCTCTGCGATTGAATTTGACGTTCTCATCTCAGATATTATCGCAGGTGTGGTAAAAAATAATTTCTCTCTTTCTCAAGAAGGGAGACGTCAAACTACATATAAAAATAAATGTTGTCCGGACAAAAATTTTGTTCGGAAACAATGGGTGAATCCAGTTTAATATTGAAAACATATGTATGTAAGAACTGAAGTAAAACAAAAACATATTTTGGCTCCAAATTATATTATTTGGACCTAAAATTAAGGAATTTAAAGTTATCTCTTTTTATGACAATCAATTTGCTGAATTCAAGTAATTTTTTTTCAGTGTATGCTAAGCCGTTGTAGGTTTTCAGAGAATCCTGGCATTGAAAAAATTTTGTTTTTGTTATATCATGATTTTAGTTAAAAAAATATTTAAAGTAAAATGCACTTAAAAATTCAATATGCCTCCAAAACTGCAACAACCAAATAAGTTGTAGAAAATTCAAGTTGATTGTGTTCTGTTCTGCTTAATATCAATTCACAATTGATGTTAACAAACGCAGAGTATTATAATTACAAAACGCAAGATTTTAAAAATAAACAAAGCCCCCAAAAAATTTAAGAAAAAACTTGCAACTGGAAAAAACATTCATGCATATTTGCATACATACATACATACATACATACATACATACATACATACATACATACATACATATGTATGCAACGTAACTGTGTTCGTGTAGGTAATGCAAAAATAAGTTGTTTCTTTATACAAAACGTTTGCTGTTACAAATATACATACATATCCATCCATATGTATTTATATGTATATGCAACTGTAATTTTTTGTCGACATATGTAGTGTGCACGTCTGACGAAACATAAAATTTGCCAGATATTTTTGTTAATTTTTTTGCTTTTTTGTCAAGATTTTTTTCGCTACTCGTAAACACAAATATATTTTTAATATGACTAATGGTTTATTCCTGATATATTTTAAAACGAAGGAAAGCCCCATGCACATCATTATGATTGTCTAGTATGCTTTCATCAACGGAATACACGTTAAGAAAGATATCAAATATAAAATCTATATACGAGGGCGGATTAATATTGAAGCTATGTAGCGATAGATGATAGCACAAACATAAAGTTTTTTTGAAATTGCGAGCTGTCAAATTTCAACCAAATTCATCGATTAGTTTATTTGGTGCAGTCGTTTGAATGTAAACAACTTTTATGTTTTTTGAAAAAAGGAAAAAGTGAATTTCGTGCAGTGATTTAAACGCTATTATTTGAAAGGGAAAACAGTGAAAGAGACAAAAGAAAAGCTCGATAAACATTACGGTGAGTCTGCTCCGTCAGCTAAATGGTAAAATATAGGATTGCTGAATATTAACGCAGACGAATAAGCACTGCAACAATACCATCAACAGGAAGGCCAGAAGATGTAGTTACTGAAGAACATATCAAGAAAATCCTCGATATCGTTAAGAATGATCGCCGAGTCAAGTTACGTGAGATTTTTGAAATGGTACACATATCATATGGACGTGTGTTATGAAAAAGCTATCGGCAAAATGGGTGCCATGCTTTCAACCAATAATCGGTCGGTGGTCTTAGCTCAGCGGGAATATCGCCTTAGATTTCCTAATAAGCAATATCTTCGCTTCTGGGGCAGTAAAAATCAGTGCATTTTTATTTACACGGTTATGTCAGTAAACAAAATCTTCATTTCTGGGGCACTGAAAATCCGCATGTGGTGCACGAAAAGCTATTACATCCACTCAAGGTTACTGTGAAAAAGATTTACATTAGCACCTGCCTTTATGGCCTAATCTGATAGCGGACCAATTCAACGAATGATTTATTCACGATTCACCAGCGCCCCCGTGTGGCTGACAGGTAGCAATTCTTGTCATATATTTGCCGAGAATTGTTGAGAAGTTCGGGCCTTCTAATACCTCCTGTACGCAATTCTCCAGCAATCAAGGGAAGATAAGGCTTATTGAGTTGGTAGGCCGAAGCCCACTAGCAGCAACAGCCTGTCAACCATCACCAACTAACCTGTCAACCATCACCGCTGGTTCCTTAGAGTATAGGTATCTGCTGTATAGGCAACAGATCCTTGGGAGGTTGTTAGCCGCCGAAAAAAGCCACACACCAGACAATTATCAAGGATACTAACACTCCCTTCCTGCGAGTTAGGTGTCAAACACAGCCAGAACGTTCCACCCGGGACCCATGCTGATCCACGTTCTGTCAATTTATACCCTTAATAAGGGTTTCGGAAGTCAACACAATATAAGTCATGCGGCTTCATAGAGTTTTGTTTGCCGCATCAAACGAGGGACCCTTCCCCTCTTTACCCGTAAAACACAGTGCCCAAGTTAAGAATACGCCAAGTAACGCCAGAAACCTTAAGTGACCCCCCTGCTCCCCGGGAGGCCACACAAGGTTACTGTATAATGTGGTGTTTGCGCAGGAGGAGTGACTGGACTCAATTTTTTACTTTTTTTTTTTTTTGAGGATACCATCAGCAATAAAGTTACTGGCCAACGCTACAGGGCCATGATAAGCGATTTATAACTGCCAGAATTGAATGATCGGGGCTTCGTGAATATGAAGCAGCCACAATTGATATTGTGAAGAAACATTTTCCTGGTTGCGTAGTCTGCCGTTTTAATGATTTGGCATGCCCAAGACAAGATCGCCTGATTTAACCAACTCTCGGGAAATGGTTGACTGCTATCCGTCAAGCAGGAATTGCTTGCAAAAATTTCAACCAACGAGTTAGCTCAACCGGGTCGGTGAATGCTTGGTCATTCTTTAAGAGAGTTGGAATTGATGAAAAAGTACTGTTCAATTACCAAAAGGTCTTACTGCCCCGGGAAGCTGGAAAGACCTTGGCTCGAAGACGCTGTTCGTGAAGAAACTTTTCATGCCTAAGTACTGGCACACGAAGATCTTGCCTTTTTGCGTAGCAAATCGGTGTTTAGGTTTTTGTTTAAACGACAATTACTGAATGCTTCCTCTTTACACGTCTGATTAAACCACGATTTTACTCTTTGTTCTCTTCTTTCTCTGGAGCAACTTGAGGTCGGCGGCTTATGCCACCGAACTCTAGATAATTGTAACCCTTAGGCAAAATAATCAACAGGACTACAAACAGTTATCATCAGAAATGTTGCATGTGTATCAAACTGGCGGTGGCAATTTAGCTAATATCATATTTTCCAATTAACAGAAAAGCTTATTCGGGTCCAAATAATAATTTTCAACACTCAAAATAATTGTTTTTTTATTTAGTAAAAATGTTATTCAAAAACAAATTTGGATTTGATTTTGACCTTTTATAAGAAAAGCTTCCTTGATGCCTCGTATGGCAACAAGTAATTTTTAGTATCTTTCGGCTGCATCCATACTAATTCAAAAAACTTAGTGAAACATTGGCAAAAACATTCTGTAAAGCTGCCACTAGAACCTACAAACTGGTCTGCAAAATTTTACTACAACAAAAAAGTCATAAAAGTATGTTATTGTAATTTTTCTTTTTTTTTTTTATTTCAAGTTAAAAAGAAGAAAATTGCAATAAAACCAGTTCGCATTGAAGCTATATGCTTCATATATACATATGTACTTGTTTTCTGCGTGTTCCTCCTTATATTGTACTTGCCTCATACGCATGTATTGGTTTGAAAATATTTTACTCGGCGGGAGTAAATTGAATAATTATCTTCATTTACCTTGCTTTCTACTTTCTCTCTTTGTTTGTTTTGGTTTTTTTTCACAATTTATACAGAAATCGTATCCAGATACAAAAAAAAAAAAAAAAAAAACATGAACTTTTTTATAACAAATCTATTTTTGGTTGCCCCACTGTTTTGTATACAATTATTTCCCCAGTCATGAGTGAGCCAGCAACACGTTCTTAATTATTAAAAATTTATTATATCAGTTGTAAATGATGTGTAAATTACTAGCAAAATTTTCAGATTGAGTATTTTTATTTAAAATATAATTTATTGGCGATAACAACGCACATGCCTTGCAACATTAGTTATGAATTAAATTAAATTTTTATTTGAACTTGACTTCTAATTATATTTCAGATTTCTTAAATAAATAAATTTTGATTTATGATACACTTGTTGGGTGAAAATTGGTTTAATTTTAAATAATATATAAAGTATACATTGTTGCTTCTTTTGCCAAAATAAAACACACAATTGGCTTAATAAAAAAATATTTTATTTAAATAAGAACACTGTATTTATTTATGGCTAAAACTAGAGTATACTTTATAATAAAGCTATTAAATTTTTTGAGCATAATCGTATTAAACGTGGTAATTGAAAATATGCGCATTTACACTCACAGAAAAGAACATCTTCATATTGATGACGGTGGGTCATCAGAATTGTGACATCAATATTAATTTTCCTAAAGAAGTCTTCCAGGTGAAGATGAAATATTGAAAAATACATCAAAATTTAAAAAAGAAACAAAAAGGGCCTTAATCTGAAGGAATTTATTGCAAATATTTTATCATTACATTGACTTCATTTAGTAATTTCTATGACATTAGAGAGCCATTGCATTGGTCACATGCTCTCATCAAACGTATTACGATAAAGCATTCCCATGATGTCACTATGACATTTCATTGATGAAATAAATGTCGCTACTGATAATTAGAGCAACTGATGTAATAGTTGACATCTCAGCGATGAAAAGTGTTATGAGGTCAAAAATAATCAAATCCCACACTGCATCGATGCTCCAGCGAGTTAACAGAGTTGGATACCCTACTGTCATCGATAAGCTTCTTTGCCCTCTCCTGCACATGGTCGAGTAACCCCAAAATAGATCTTAAGCCACCGGCCCAAACATGAGAGTTTTATTCTATTTTCGGTCGGATGAAGGTGGTATAAGTAACGAGGTCGGATGGAGTGAAGTACATCTTACACCGTTTCAAAGCCCGAGGCACTTGAATGCTTCTTGCGAACATGCACTGTATCTTCATCCTAAGAACATCAATTGCATTCGATTCCTCAATATTTACACCATCCATGAGTACAACTGTGAAAATGATTTACATCAGTACCTGCCTTGACGGCCTTACCTGATGGTGGATCAATTCCACGAAGTGAATTTTTCACGATTCACCACCGCCCCCGTGTGACTTGCTAGGCTTACACAGGTAGCAATTCTTGTCATATGATTGCGGTCATATGAACAACTTCTTGTTGAGGAGTTCGGGCTTTCTAATCCCTCATGTATGCAATTTCCCAGCAATCAATAGAGGACAAGGCTTAATGAGTTGGTAGCCCATTAAGAGCATCAGCCCTTAAACCAACTCACCCGTCAATCATCAACACTGGTTCCTTACAGTACACGTTAGGAATACGCCAAGGCAAAACCTGTTCCCCGGGGGGAACCTCCATGAGTACAGATGAAACAGCACTTGCGGTGGTTTGTTTGTGTATTAATAAACACTATTGGATCTTACGAACGTTGAAGGCGACTCTGTTTTTACGACCCCATTCGGAGATTAATAGAAGATTTCTATTCACTGAATTCTTCATATTTAGCCTCTTGACAGCGATCTCTGATAGGCTAGGCCTATAACTAAGAGAATACGAGTGGCAAATGCTGTTGTCATCCGCGAATTATTGAAATTATTAAGAAACAAATGCAACAAAAGAGTGAATAACAATATGTTGCTCAAACTAATTAAAATTTTTAGAAAATGTAAGCTTCTAGCAAACTGTAGACGAAAATATAAGGGAGCTTTTCTAATAAAATACCATAAAACAAAGTAGTTTCCAAAATGACACCAAATATATTATAACAATAACAACAAACAGCTTGTGTGCCATGATCATACTATAAACCTCTTACATGCTACATTAGAAGCTGTATAAAATACATAAACAAAATTTCATATTCATAGATTTTGACAGTGACGAAATGTGATTATCCTTCGACAGCAATGACACCTTGTAGAGAAAAGTCGGCTCAAGCTGCTGGTTGTATAAATTCGCCAGCTTAAAATAAGCCTATTTCAGCCACTATAACGACGGCGGCTGAATAAAATAAAATACGTCCCGCGGCGGCTGTCAGCCACTCGAATTGAACCTCTGCATACTAACTACAAATTGTTCGGGGTGCGCTAATACAATTTTTTTTTAAACAAAAGTTTACCCAACATAACAAAAATAAGACCGCAGCCCATTATCAACAATATTTTTCTAGGGATCATAGTTTGTTTCAGCTCAAATAATGCAATAGCATGGAATATTACTACTGTACTTAAGCGCCTGACAAAATCAGTTTTCCGCGATAATTATAGCAACTTTGCTTAAAAAGACGGCTTTTAAAAATACGTTAACAAAAGTCTACATATTCCACAATAAAACACAATATTTCCAAAAAAAAAAAATTTATAAATAAATAAATTAAAGTGAATTAAAAATATTAAAACTCGATCACCTCAAAAAACTCTGATCACCTGAAAAAAACAAAATCAATAATTGTTACATATGAATGGAAATTTTCATTATTTTAATTTGGCAGCTAAAATTTTCTTAACAGAATCAATGCAAATAACAAAAATGTTAAAATATGTGATGCCTAATATAAAGCAAGATATTATAAAGTGCCTTAAACATACACTCGTATATGGATACACTAATTAATATATTCGGAAAAACAAAAAGTTAACAAAACCGCTATGAAAAGACTAATGATAAAATCGAAAAACGAAACTTTGTGGCAAGTGCAGTTAGATAATAAGTGAATAGAAAGGCAATTAAATTAATACAGGTTTAAAAACAATAGCTAAATGGTGAAAAATATTTAAAATGCAAAAGTCTATAAAAAATAGAGGAAATCTAAATATATTAAATATAATATCGAATTTAAATTTCAAATACTTCCTTACCAGACAACATACAACTATTGTAAAGCAAAAATGCCACAATAAATTGAAAAGCGAAATTTTTATAAGAAATTATACACAACAACAATTTACAATGGAAGTGCCTCGAAAAAGAAAGTATCAAAAAGGATGTACATCGACACGATAATTTAATGGCGATTTTTTTTTTCTTTGTAATAAAACGATTTTAATTCAAAAAAATAAAACAAATCAAAAATTTAACAACTCAATGCTTTAACGAACTGTAGGCTAGATTTGCAAAAGGCAAAATCGCTGCAACACTTAGCTTCACTTTGACTTTGTAGAGTGAAGTTAGAAATTTACATTTGTTGGCGAACAATGTTAGATATATTTCGTGGATTAAAAAACCTTGTAAAGGTCAGTCACGTTAAAACCGATTCACCAGTATTTCGTTTGCATTACTCTATAACTGTGATGATATTGATGTCATTTTCCCTTATTATAACAACACGCCAATATGTTGGCAATCCTATCGATTGTGTTCATACTAAAGATATTCCAGAAGATGTTCTCAATACTTATTGTTGGATACATTCAACATATACACTTAAAAGTTATTTTAATAAAAAGCAAGGTGTTTCCGTACCCTATCCGGGAATCGGAAATTCCGATGGTGATTCGCATGAAAAGAAGCACTATAAATATTATCAATGGGTGTGTTTTTGCTTATTTTTTCAGGTGGGTACAATATAAACTCATAAAAGTTAAAATTTAAAAGTTACTTTCTTGTTTAATAAATGTTAATACAAAGAGCCAACTGCGATGGAATATCTTTGTCCGGAAGTGAATTTGATATAAAACTAAAATTAAAAATACTGGTATATAACCATAGCCAAACACTAAAGTCGTTTCTTTTAAAAAACAACTTAAATTTCAAAATAATTTTTTTTCAACTGTAGACAAATTTAAAGTTAGTTCTAAGTTGAACTGTCTCTAAATAAGTGACAAGTCAAAAGCTACGTACACACGGTTGTCAGATCTTACAATATTGCCAGTAAAATTGTCTGGAAATGTATCAGACAATTTTACTGTCAGATAAACCATTGTCAATCAATTGTAAGACGATAATGTTGTCAGGCATCTGATAATCGTGAAAACACTCTTCATCGGCATTACCAGATAATTGGCTGGTATTGTAAGCTTAGTTTTAATTGTCAGATGCATAAAATTAATGCACGTGACAATAAAATCATTGTCACAAAAAAGTTTGATAGGCAACACTGCCAAACAGATGGTTGTTGATATACATAAGTGGCAATGCCTTACAACATGTCTGGCTATTTTTTTTATCTAACAATCTGACAACCGTGTGAACTGACAATTTTTGTTGATGCATTATTTGTCAGACCATAGTCTAATGACATTGTAAGATTTTCTTACGATCGTTTGAACATACAATTTACTTCTGCGGGACAATTTCTTATTATCACTACATTTCAATATTGTAATATCTGACAACCGTGTGTACATAGCTAAATTCATTAAACATTTGCATACAATCTAGTATAAAATATAAACGAGTGGAATCTCTAATCAGCTGACAGGCAAAGTGAAAAAAGGTCAATAAATTTTAATACAAATTAGAAAAGAAAGAAGTTTGTAAACACTATTATAAATTAGTAACAATGCAAAAATGGCTCTGTGTGTTATAAATTAATGTGACTCAATAAATTTGCGCTTTTGACAGGGTCAACTTACAAGGGAACGAGAGGCTTACTGGAGCACCTTTTCCAAGCTGTATCGCGATACATAATATCATTTGACATCGAACAGCTTATTTATTTCGAGTTATGTTAATTTACTTAAAAACAGCTTTTTCTCTGTTTACCTTTAGAACCGGCTTTTGAAAGTAAAGTACTCTTTTTTATAGTAGACGAAAAGTATACTTTTTGTTAAACATTACTATAGTTATAGCCGACTGTACTTCTTTCACATTTTTACGTTTTTGTGCTACGTTACTTATGGTGTTTTCTTTTCTGATAAAAATGTTACATCTATGCTACATATAGTGGTTCAACACGTTCTTTTCTAAAAAATTTGACACACTATTTAAGGGTATCATGTTCTTTTCAAAACATGTTGCATTTAAAACTGGCAAAACATGTAGCATGTCCTACACTGTACTTCGAGTCAGGTGGAGATACTGCCCTTTTTTACATCTTTGCTTCATACGTGTTTATGCAAATATAAAATTCGTGTGTTATTGTAGATGAGTAAACGGTGCTGCCAATAATAGCTTTTATAAGATAAAAATAGTGATTAAAACGTTGGTATGTTAAAAGTAGCCATGACAAATATTTAAAGGGCAGTATTTTTTTTATCAGAAAAGAAAACACCATTAGTGCTTCATTCACTACTAAACACTTAACGCTCCTGTGTATTAACACAGGAGTCGTTGTATAAAAAAATTTTGCTTCCACAAAAAGCTACAGGTATTCTTGTGCAAGATGCGTTTTCAAATATACTGAAATATGAGCAGATTTAACTTGTCTTCTGGTTTAAATTACTTCCCCGTTTTTCTAAATAACAGATAATGAATATTCTCAAAATATATATGTGTAGACAGAAGTATGTACGTACATATGTATTATATTTATTTTTTTGTTGTTAGGCATAAATTCTTTTTTTTTTTTTTATTAGTTTTTTTTTCTTTGTTTATTTTGTAGTGGGTACACACATACATATGTGCAGTAGATATAAAAATATATATAATTTGGGGAATTATTTAAAATAACATATTATAAACGAACAACATATATCAATCAGCCATTTTTTAATAAACCAGAAATAAATTTATAGTCTATTTTACCAACAACTACGATATGGTTATAATGAGTACATTATTGAGTTAAAAAAAATTTTATATAAAATAAAATAATTGAAAAAAAAAATCTTAAAAATTTTATTTTCTACAAACTTACATGTGCATATATTTAATAGTTTTTCATATCATATTTATATATGTATGTATATATTTATATATGTATGTATACATATTTATATATGTATGTATGTAAGTATGTATGAATTTTATATCCCATCAAGCATTTATGTTACTCTTTCTGATATTATCCGCAATACAGATCATACGTTTTATGCAAAGCTTTAGTACAAAACTTGAACAGTCTATTGTATTCAAATATAAAGGCAAAGTTTTTAACTTAACCTTAAAAAACAAGAAAAAAAAAGATCTTTTGATTAATTTTAAGAAAATTTAAAATTCATAATAGAAACTGTTAATATATTTCATGGTAAATTTTCAGAATTGCCATGTTATAAAAATAAAAAGGTAGTTGCATTCTTCTAGTTTTCCTTAGGATTCAACATCTGATAATCAGAGCTGTTCTGCAAATCAGTTTTTGTTAAAGTGATTTCAAATAACGCAAAAGGTGTTCTGCCCGCAGAAAATATTGAAATCCGGTCAGCCAAATGGCTGGCTTTTTTATATCACTTGGTTATTTTCCCTGTGTTTTTCATTACAAATTTATCACAGCTGTTCTGCAAATCACTTTTTGTTAAAGTGATTTCAAATCACGCGAAAGGTGTTCTGCCCACAGAAAATATTGAAATCACGCGATTTTAAACCGGTCAGCCAAATGGCTGGCTTTTTTATATCACTTGGTTATTTTCCCTGTGTTTTTCATTACAAATTTATTAAAACTATTTTTATGTATATAAAATGATGTGTTGATTGTTCATTTTTGTAATAAAATTAAGTTTTATTCACACAGAAACATAAATATTAATAAAATTATAGACACTGCTTGTTTTGTGAAAAATTTCTTTGCTTTGTTTACCAATGGTCATGATTTACATTTTCTCTTTAGCAGTCAGCTGATTTATTTCTTTTTACATAATTTTCACTTTTTATTGTAGCTAAGAATATAAAACTATAAACAAACAAAGCAAAAATGTAAATAAACAGCTGTTTTCTCGTGCTTTCGAAGCATTAATAATATAATCACGTGATTTGCAGAACAGCTTCAAATTGTCTGCGTGCTTTCAAAACAGTTCGTGATTTGAAAGCACGTCGTTTTTCGAACAGGCCTGAGTGTGACAGTTTCCATAACATTGTGCTACCGTGTTGAGTCTTAAATACATAGAACACAGCAGATTTGACAACATCACAACAGCAAATGTGGCCACCGTCAATTGTTTTGACCACGGCAGCAACATGAATTCATTTACATAAAGGTGTAGCCACCTTAGAATTTTTAGCTTTAAAGAATTTCGTTGCTTTACTGAACGAGTTCTGTTTACATCCATCTTCATGAAGAAAAAAGTCTTCAAAGAGCCACTTACAATGTCATAAAGTGTTTTTGTACATTTAGAAGTTTGTACCCCTATTGAGTGCACTGCTTTGAGAAGTAGCTCCGTTTCATCGGTGTTAAATATATCGCATGGCTTGTATCCACCAGTCAAATTTGGGAGGATTTCTTGCAAATTGTTAACTGCTTGATTATCAGCAGATCTTGTCTCACCATCAATTTTTTTTAAACTAAGCTACTCCCTCCGTTGCTATCGGTATAGCAAGCCAGTGGTGGGAGCAAATTTCTTGTTAGGGCAATTTCTAGTTGCTTAGCTTTTTCCATTAACATATTGGTTGGCACTACAGGGCCAGACAACTTTATTCGATCAAACCATTTTGATAATGTTTTATCCAATTTGTTTGATATTTGATAGTTTTTTCGCGACACATTACTGCATGTTTTGCTGCTTTTATCTAGTTTAAAAGAATCTTTAAGTCAATTTATAATTGAAAGCTTTTGCTTTAAAGACAAGCATATTCTCTTTTTAGCACTCGTCGATCGCTTTTATTCATTTATTTAAAAAAAAATGTAAAATTTTTTTTTTTTTTTTTTTTTTTTTTTTTTTGTAGAAACACGTACACTAATATTTTTATTTAATAGCTGAATAATAACCGTGATGCTACATTTCTATATATATAGATGGTACTTTATGTAGAAAGAAATTTGGTATAATTTTTGAAAACCTGTGAGTGACGCATATAAAAAAAGTTTTTTATGTAATTTATTCTAATTGTATTAAAATTGCGGTGCATAAAAATGCGAAATGCTTATAGAAGGAATTTATAAATATATATTAAACTACAACCTGAAATTTCACATGCTTAGAAAAGCCGTAAGTGCTTATAAACGACGTGCATATAAGAACATAACATGAACAATGCAATTACACATTTCCAAAAAATTTAATTCTAAGAGTAGATTCTCTTTTTTCACTGACTGGCAACGCCTTTTTACATTTCTCTCACAAACAAATTTCAAAAATTCTTATTTAAGCTTAAAGAAAAGAGAGAATGTAACTACTGTTTATATATTATATTATAAGAAAAATAGTTTTTGTGTACGAATCTGAAGTAGATTCGTACTCTGTTTTTTTTATTCCAACTAAACAATTTGATACACAACATGTTTTAAGTTTAGGAATAAAAACGTTTGTTGGGATGTAGGGAAAGCTAATGTTTACTTTATGTACTCACATGATATCTTAAACAAATACCAGAATATTTGCAAAAAAGTTTATTATCGAAAATTGAAAATTATTAATGGACGACAGAAATGAGTTTTCTGTCTTCATTAATTATTTCTATACTGTTCGAGGGGAAAAGTAAAAAAAACAAGGTTTGAAACTTTAGATAAATGTGTTAGTATCTTGGAACCATTTTTATATTTTTAATAAGCGATTGTTTACTTAACAGTTAAGGCTGCCAATGGGGTCGCAATTGTTATTATTTTTTGCTATTAAATTGTACATAAATTAGCGCGTGAAGATTTCATGCTGAAGTAAGTAACTTTAAAAGAAGCGCTATAAATAAATATAAAAAAATCTCTTAATGGAAATAGTATATATATATATATATATATATATATTTTTTTCTTTTTTTCCATTTTAATTAATTATTGTATCTTCTAAAATAACTAACAATAAATATGCAAATCTTAAAACTAAAAACTAATGTATTAATATAGAAAAAAAAATTCATTAATATTGAAAAATTTTATTTACTTGGATCCTGCCAGCCCTAGACGAAAAGTAACTTTTTGCTTATATTTTATTGGTAAGTCACCTGTCCAATGCTCAGAGCATTCGAAATATAGATAAAGTTGCTAAAATGATCTGAATGTTGCTAAAGCGTGATTACTAATAAGCATGAATCAAAAATAATAGATTGCGCTGTTTACATCAAATGTGACGTAGACAGTGAGCAAAAGAGAGTGAAGAAAAAACAAATTTCCAAGCATTTAGTTGTTATAAACAAGTAACTGTAGTACCGCGTGACGTCATGCGAAGTAGAAAATTATTTTGTCAACAATTCGGCGGCGTATTAGCTTTATGCTAAGAAGGACAAAAAAAAAGTTGTTTTGGATCCAACTTTAGTGAGTAAAGAGCAATGTTTACTCTCTCATGCCATCCCCCCGGGCAACAGGTTTTGCCTTGGCGTATTGCAAACCAGGGGACACTGTTTTTCAGGATATAGAGGGGAAGGAGTCCCTCGTTTTTTATAGCATATACAGCTCTAGCAAGCCACATGATTTATGTTGTGTTGGCTTCCAAAAGCCTTGCCCAGGGTATAAAGTGGCAGAATGGGGATCAGCTTGGACCCAGTAGGGTTCTCCTTGCAGTTCAAACCGGGATGATCTTGATTGAGGTGCCTACCTTGACTGGAATATTCTGACTGTGGTTTAAACCTAGTAGTATCCCTGATAATTGTGTGGGGCATGGCTTTTTTCGGGGGCTATTGCCTAGAAACAGATACTTTTACTGTAAGGAACCAAGTGATGGTTAGATGGGTGAGTTGGCTCCTGCCTACCAACTCATTAAATGTGTACCACTTTTGTGAACCACCCCGCAACCAAGTAATGATACTTTTGTAATAATAAACAAATATTATATATAAGTTTGACATAAAATATAACAAAATATAATCATTGAAGAATTTTTTCCTAAAATTGAGATATTTTTTCTTGGACTAAAATTTCTGGCAGCACTGCCAACCGCATTACGCGAGATTAAGATTACGCGAGAGCATCATAAAATAACTGAATAATATTCATTAAAATATAAGATGTGTAGGCTTCCTGGTAAAGTTCAGCGAAACGATCATGCAGATATTTTAGCACAATAAAAATTGCTACTTCGGTTTTTAAATTCTAATTGTATTCAGAATGCCCTTCTTGTTAGTTGGACAGCTAAAAAATAAATTATGCTACCCTTAAGACAATGTGGAAAACACTTGCGGGGTTATATGGTTTCTGAAACCATGCTTACCTGTTCTGCCTGTTTATTGGCTAACTCTTTCCTTTTTGATTTGAATATTTTTGCACGTCATATATCGTGTTTATCAAATACGAGTATATACAATTAGATCAATCTATACAAATCAAAAAATAGTTCAGTGTTTTGTGTGTTTTCTAGTTGTGTACATATCGATTTTTTTGTAGGTGCTAACCAACTCATCGTTATACGTATGTTCAATAAATATTTAACTTTATATTCACTTGTCTTTAGATCGATTTAGATAATTGTAAAGCAAAATCTTCTAATAACATTTTCGAAATTTATTATATGAACTCGTTGTTCGTTGTATAAAATTCGTTAAGAGAGCTAAAACGCTCAATAAATTATAAATTTTACTACTTAACGAATTTATTATTAGTTACATATTTATATTTAAAAAGCGTTTGATTTATTGAACTAAGAGTATTTAGCCATAAATGTGTCAACTTAATAAATGCGATGATGTCGATTATGCGGCAAATGATCAAATTATAATAAATTTATTTTTAAACTCGCGCGTTGAAACCTATTAAAATCTAATTTAAATATTTATCTTGTTAAAAGAATAACGCCGGCAGTGAATGAAAATTTTGAATAATAATCTAATGAATGCTTAAATTTGTTAAATATATTTTGTCTTTTACCAACGCTGGAACTTAAACAGATATCATTCGTTTTGTAATTCTAAAAAATTGTGACAGTTTGAACTAGAAAATATTTTAAAGTGGGTGGGTGGTCGCATAAGACATACTCGTATACAAAAATTAGTCGATTATTTTGTAGGGCAAAGATTAGTGTTTTTCGGATTGAGAAACGGTCAAGGCTGATTTGCTGAGATTCTGAGGGAATCATATTTAGGTTACTTTTGCAATAAGTTAAATTAAAAAAAATTAACGCATAAATCAAAACTACATTGTAACTAATATTCCTCGTGCGAGATAAAATTGTACAATTTCATGTGCTCGGTTTTTTATTTTATACATTTTGTTTTCTTGTTTCGCCATTCATTGAAAAGAAAAATTTAAAAATAGTGCGACAAACAAAGTGTGTACCTGGAGATATAACTATATATATGTGCCGGAATATTAAGGTGACACGAAGTTTTTTTAGTATAGATGTAGCCGCACCTGCAAATTAAAATAGTTCAACAAACTATTCCCATTGTGTGAGTTTTTTCATAACGAAAATTTGTTATTAACCCTTATCCTGTATTAATGGGTCAAAATTGCCCAAAGGTTTTTATTTCCCATTTATTTTATAAATATTCAGCGGATTACTTTGACACTTTTGTACAATTTTTTTGACGGAATCTATTTAAATATAAAATATTATTTAAATATTAAAATTATTGATCCCAGCAAATTTGTATTGTAAAAAATCCTACTTAAGAAAAAACTTAAGAAAGGAAAAACTAAACTAAAACCTGATGTACATATGTACAAACCAATAATTTAGTTTAAAAATTATAAAAAAAAAGTTCAACAAAAATTCAATAAATTAATATTTACATCCCTGGGTACGGAGAATTATTAAAAATACAAAAATATGTATGTTAATAACTAAAAAGGAAATACCGCTTGTTCAGAGACAGCAAACGCTGTACAAACAATGTGGGCAATTAACAAAATGCATAAGTGACGAATATAGATAGAAACTAATTAAATGGCTCGGTGGCTGAGTGGTTAAAGCAGCTGATCATGATACGTCATGACCCGAGTTCAAATCCCAGTGGGTGCTACTGAGTAGCGTAGCTAGTTTGGCCCCAGCCAAAGAAGTTTGATTATTATTTTTCTTATCTTCTTCAATCAAACATTATTGATCACAGCAAATTTGTATTGTAAACAAGTAAGAGTGTGGTATATTCGGCTACGCCGGATCTAAAATAACCTTCACGATAGTGACGTATATTTATATAGTATATGTTACAAATGTGAACTAACTATGCTCGGATATGTATGGACCGATATCGGGGAAGAAATAAATTTAGCTTGAATCACCATTCCAAAACGAAATCTTTTATGGCAAAATCGGTTTAGGCTATATCTTGGTTATATAGGAAACGATATTGGATTTTTCTATTTTCTGTATTTTAGTAACCAACAAGAATCAAAAACTTTCATTATTTGTATTTTAATAACCTCGTTTTATTGTCAGAACTGATTTTAAGCAAAAAAATTTTTTTTGCATTGAAAACCCGGTTAGACTATATCTCAGGTATATATGGACCAATATCGGGATTTTTCATTCTTTGCATTTTAGTAACCACGTTTTATAATAAAAGCAGTTCTTTTAAGCAAAAAAAAAATTCATGGAAAAATCGGTTCAGACTATATCTTGGGTATATATAGACCGATATCGGAAATTTTCATTTTCTGTATTTGGTAGCCTCCTTCTGTTACGAAAACTGCCTTTAAGCTAAAAAATTTGTTCAAGTTCGCTTATGCGACATTTTCCTGAAAAAATCAGTTTAGGCTATATCTCGGGTATATATGGATCGATATCGTGAATTTTCAGTCTCTGTATTAAGGTAACCTTTTTTATAACCAGAACTACTTTTAAGCAAAAAAATTTGTTTTAGTTCGCTTTTGCGAAATTTTCCTGGAAAAATCGGTTTAGGCTATATCTCGGATATACATATATGGGCCGATATTTCCAATTTTCTGTTTCTGTATTTTGGTAACCTTCTTTTATAACCAGAACAGATTTTAGGCAACAGAATTGTTTAAGTTCGTTTACGACCACTTTCAATAAAAAATCGGCTTAGGCTGTCTCGTGTATATATGGACCGATAACCAAATTTTTCATTTAAGTAACCTTCTTTATTTAAGTAACCTTCTTTTGTAATCAGAGTTGCTTTTAAGCAAAAAAAAAAATTTTTTCCATGGAAGAATCGGTTTAGATTATATCTCGGGTATATACGGACCGATATAGAAAATTTTCTCTTTCTGTATTTGGTAACCTCCTTATATTACAATAAATGCTTTTAAGAAACAAACGTTGTTTAAGTTCACTTACGTGACATTTCATATCGATTTAGGCTATATCTCAGGTATATAAGGACCGATATCGGAAATTTTTATTTTCTGTACTTAGATAAACTTATCTTTTTTTTTGCTTTTAAGCAAAAAAAAATGGTTTAAATTCGCTTATGCGATATTTTCATAAAAAAATCGTTTTAGGCTATTACTTAGCGGGCAGACGGACATCGCTTAATCGAATTATCTATCAATGCTGATTCTGAATATGTATACTTTATATGGTCGAAAATGAAAATTGTAGAAATTACAAATGGAATAACAAACTTATTTATACCCTTTACATTTTTTGAAGGATATAACAACAAAAAACTCTTGTTTAACAATGAAGTGGTCCAAGTCTGCATAACATAGGATAGCAGGGTTACATGTAGTCCAGCCCTAGAATATCGTAACGCCAAAAAGACCATGTTTTTACCATACAATTGGGTTAGTTTTGGGCTACTCTTAGTCCGTTACCGATCATTCTTTACTCGCATGTATGGGCTACTCGCATATTTTGCAGGGTGTAATGAAGTGTTGTATATCTGCATTACATAGGACCATATTGTAACTAGTTTGCTTTAGCAAAATTGGATTACGTCGTCCAATATTATTTGCAGCGTAAGTGAACCACATAAAAGTATTTTTTTGCTACGTTTAGTCATAATTTGATAGACGTCTTAATACTTCAGAGTGTGCTTATCTGTCCAGAAGCTTTTAAATCATATATATCTTACCAAAATCGACGACGTAGTATGGCCAAACCAGGGATGTAAAAACATGTTTATTTCTTAATTATGTAGATAAAAGTAAAAGTTAATTTTGTTGAAATATAATACACCAAAATATGCGTACATGTGCATATTTACATTTTCCTATTTATAATTTTTTATATTTTTAAATTAATGTAAAAATATACTAATATACAATGCCGAATTAATTGTGCTTCTTTTGAAAAAAAATGATATTTTTAATAGTTTTATTGGAAACACAGCCTGGAAAGAAACTAATTCACCCCCTTTTTACATTAATTAAAAAAAATATGACAGGTCGTCGATAAACCGCACGGAAGCAGACAGTGAGTGCAACCAAATTATAAATTGGCACGCTGCCAAAAGCGAGAAGAACTATTAATGTAAGGCAAAGTAGGATAAAATCTCTTTGTGATATCAAAGAGAAAATCGTATTTTCTCTTTTATATTTTGATCTGTTTTAGTTAAGAATTTAAGATAATTTATTTATTTATTTTTTTTTTATACAATTATGATGGCATGCGTCTGAAACCAGAAATGCACTGATGTATTAGAAATAAAAAGTTTGAAAATTTGCCAAAAAATGTTTTTGTTTCCAGTTCTTATTTGCTTAGTACATTAATGTTCAAATCAAAATATGCAAAGTGCTAAATGCAGTTTGTGAAATGTGTTTGTTTGAAATGTAAAACAAACATTGAATTGAAGTATTAATTTTTGCCAAATTTTCAAAAGTTAAAACGATCTGATCGACGTAATGAAAATAAAACAAATTCACGCACAATATCAAACTTTTTTTTTTTATATAAAATCTATTGATCGTTGCTAGTGTGTGTAAGTAAAACGCAGCATTTTAATGGCAGCCAGATGTTGCTGATGGTGATGCTGATGATGATTGCTTGATATGTTTTTTTTGGGCATCATATTAAAAGCTTCAATTTTCTTTTGTGACGTGCTCAAACCGAAATAAAAATTGTATCAGGAAACAACAATAATTTTGTATTTTTAAGGGAACTTCTTCTAAAAGCTAACAAGCATAACTCTATTATGTAAAAGTGATAAAATTTAATACATTTTCACTCTTTTGTTTACATATACAGGGTGTCCCATCGCAAACGTTGAAATAGGGTTACAGGATTGATTGTAACTATCATGAGAAAAATCAGGAAAAAATATGCTTTATAGAGATCATTTGTTTATTAAGTTTTGTCTGCAAGTAAATAAAAATAATAATAACAAATAAAGAAAATCGGCGGAAAATTTAAAGGAGATCAAAAATTATCAAACGTATTCATAAAAATGTGTATTAGATTTATTAAGCGCACTAAAGTTGTATTCATAAATGATTAATACACATAGAAAAAAATATATGGTTGATACTCGTATGAAAATATTCTAAGTGTAGCCGTTATTGTTGACTTATGTGGTTGGTAGAGAATTGAATGATTTGTACCCTGTTAATTATTAAAGACAGATATACACGTATGACAACATATTGTGAAATATTTCTTTTTTTTTTAAGAAATTTAACACAATTTATGCCAATAAAAAATTATAAACAGCTTGTTTTTTATGTTTCCCAGCTATCTATATGTCGACATTTCATAGGAACTACTCTAATCATCAGAAGACTTTGGAAACTTTTGCAAGATATTCTCAAACATTCAACTTTATATCCCAACAATATAAATAAATTGTTGAGAATTTAAAAAGAAAAATGCTCTAATAATACCTGTCAAAACACAAAAACAAGCTTTTTCATTTATACACGTCTCTAACATTTCTTTACACCTTTCAAAGTCTACTGATGATTAGGGTGGTTCCTATGAAATGTCAACATATAGATAGCTGGGAAACATAGAAAACAAGCTGTTTATAATTTTTTATTGGTATTATGTTAAAGGCTAGAATGGCGAATAAAAACTTAATTGTATGAAATTTAACATAATTTTTTTTTTTTTTGAATTCATCTTTGAACAAATATAGTGATTAAATTTTAAGGGCCTTTGTTGATTTTGAATAAAACACAAATTATTTAGGAATTATTGTAATTTCTTTTTATTGTGATAATATTGGTATGGATCAATTGCTTATGGAATAAAATGTCGCCCAAATGACTGCCACGACCTTGGCGGCACACCTTTATCCGATGTTCCAAATTTCCAATGACGCTGAAGCATAATTGAGGTGTTATACCCTTAAATATGTCGAATTATCTGCTCCTTTAGCTCTTGAATTGTTGTCGACATACACCTTTTCTATCAAATAATCGCAAATAAAGAAGTCCAACGGTATCAAATCACATGATCTTGGCAGCCAATTGACATCGCCCCCCTAATGAGATAACACAGCCATTGAATTTATCGCGCAAAGGAGCCATTGTTTTGTTAGCTGTGTGAAACCCACATATCGTCTATATTTATATCTTCCAATTCGGGCTAGAAAAAGTTCATTATCATCTCACAATAGCGTACACCATTCACAGTAAATGCCTCACTAGCCTGATTTTAGAAAAAAAAATACGTTGCCTTTTTGCCGCCAGCCCATAAACCTTACCAAAAAGTCACTCTCTGGGAGTGCATTGGTTTTTTGAAAATCACTCTTGGACTAGCATTAGCCCAAATGCGGCAATTCTGCTTATTGACGAATCCACTGAGATGAAAATGTGCCTCATCACTGAAGATGATTTTCTTCGAAAATGTATCATCCACTGTTGCCATTTCTTGCCACCATTCTGATCAATGAAGACGCTTGGAATGATCAAGAGGCTTTAGTTCTTAAGCCAATTGTACGTTGCATTAATGCAAGTCGAAAAAAAGAGCTCAGTGTTATTATCACTGCAAAAATTTACTGTTTCAAAAACAATAATTAATAATTTGATAGAGAGCCAACACGAAAAGCTCATTACGTTATGCAACATGAACATATTGCTCTCACAAATCAGATGAACTCCTAACCCTAGACATATACGAGTAAATTAAAACATATAAAGAAAAATTTAAAATTTCACTCAATGCCAAAAGTATTGACCATACTAAATAAATTTCAATAAGAAGATTATCAATTCACCATACAAATGTTAACGTACAAAGACAGCAATTAAATAAAAAAGAAAATATTTTTAGTACCTGCGTGCTTTTAAGCTGTATAATAAAATAATTTTTTAAGTGGCCATATGGTTGTTTGTCTTAAATTAAATATGTATGTTAGTAATAAATTGTTGATATGTACAACATCTATAAAAATTATAAAACTTTTGGGAAAAGTCCATTTAATTTATAGTATTTGTCTAAAACAAGAAAAATTGGATTAAATAAAATCACTAATCCATTAGATTTCCTTTATTTATAAAGCTATGATGTAAAAATGTTTAACGGTATGGGAGTGAATATAACAATTGTGAGTTAAAACACCCATCCTAGCACCTATGAGGAGCAAAAGGTATATGTTTTAATAAAAACTATTATTGTCTGACTCTATGATTATTTTTTTAAGCTGCCCAACAAGTTTTATTAAGGTCTTAAGTGTGGGAGCAAATATGCCTCACTTTGCAACGAAAACAAACTTTTGTCAAAATCTTTTGGCGCAAGTAGTATAGACAGCAGCGAATGAAAATAAGATCTACACTTAATAAGTACTTACAAGCAGGGCTGCCAGAGAAAATATGAAAGAAACCTTTTAAATCTCGATAATTTTTTAAACTATCGTAATTTTAGTTTTGAAATATCGTAAAAAATCGATCTTATGAAACTTTCAAAGTTTTAGTATATTTTAAACTTTTATGTAAAAGCATAACAGATTTTGATTGCAAGCTTATTGTTTCAGATTTCTACATTCACAAAAAATAGGTAAATTAATAACACTTGCATATGTACTTATAGTATGGTATTAAAAAACATATATACTTTGATACATTGAATTTGCAGAAAATTTTAGGAATAAATATCTTAATTACATAATTTAAATAAATTGTTTTTAACTGCAATATTAAAGAAGTTTTAAGGATTTAGTTATAATTGATATTTAAAAAAAATACCTTCAATTGTATCATTTGCTAAAGAGTTTCGTATTTTTGTCCTATTGTTACGTTTTTGCCCCTCAATATGCTTTTGCGGATTCTTCAATTGCAAATGAAATAATAGCGGACACACTTCTTTGTTAAACAGTACATAAATAATTCACAACTTTATTTACACTTGATACCACTGTGCCAAATCCAAAACACTAGACTTGCTTACTTTGACTTATGACTGACTGTGTGGCACAAAGCTTAAAAATAAACTTACTTGTTGCCCGCTGACCTGCCTGCTATTTATACTTCTACAATCATCACGATCATTCTAGTTATTCATAATTTTAGACTCAAATGTACAAATATAATTCTTACGCATATACACATTCATACACATGCTTGCGAACAATAAGCAAGTCGCAACAACAAACAAGAATAAGCTTGTAGTTGATTTACTTGGAATTTTACGTACTTTAAATTATATATGTTTGTCAGTTTGTGTATTAGGTTTTTAGTTTTATCTAGTTTGTGCGCATGTGTTGCATATTTATAACAAGCAGATCAACAGCTGCACAGTGGGTTAGATGTGATAAAAATTCTTAACAATATTTTACCTAACTTGGCTGAATATTAGATTTCTTAAGTGCGGTCAGACTTGTTGTTGTTGTTTGGCCTTCGAGAGTTTTGCATCTCGCTCTCACAGTTACCTGTTTACCTCAACTAACTGTATTAGTTTACAGTTTTTTTGAGGTATTTCGTTGTTAGCCACGCGACAACTTACTATGTGAAGGCATAAGTCGGTATAGCTAGTCACAGCGCCGCAAATTAATGTTCCTACCATTGTGGGCATAAGATCTTCGTTACCCCGTCCATGCATCGCAAATTTATTTGCAACTGTATAGTTACAAATACAAATTGTACATCTGGATATTAAACAAAAGAAAGACGTATTTAGATTTAGTTAGTTCGTAATTAAGCAACAAAAAAATGTTTAACTATTTTTCTTTAGCAAATTTTCATTTTATGGATAACTGAATTAATTTTTCTACTGCACAAATAACTATTATGCACTATTTTTTTTTTTTTTTGAAAAATACTCAAATTATGGTGATTTTTGCCAAATTTTTAGGTCATAATTTTGAGAATAAAAAAAAAGTTCCAAGTTGTGTTTGAATATTGATCATTAGTTCTAATACGATCTCATCTACTCGTATAATGTACAAATCATTCAGCAAATGGTTAGGCAATTTTTTTCTGCAGAACTGTGCTTTCTCTTGAAAGTTAATATCGTCTTGCAGATGCCCATATTTTTGTGAGCCCTGCAGTACTCACTTTCTAATCTACTCATAACAAAGAGTTTATTATAATTTTATGTTATAATAAACGAAAAACAAAAAGTTTGAAATAGTTTGATTTATTTAAAAAAGCTTGAACCGATTAATTTTATATTATCGGTGGCAATTTTTTCCGCTCTCGACGACACGGCCAACTGGGTACTCTCACGTGTTTACATACAGGGTTGACCATAACTCTCCTAGTATTTGAAATGATCATTAAAAATGAAATAGCCACATGTTTATAAAACTGTTTATTTGTTACGAAAGTAAATGATTACGAAAGTAAATAACAATATTAAGCTACAGTATTGAGTAGCAATAAAATAATAGCTTAGTTAACATACTAGCTCTATTCACAATCTTGTGCATTTGTGATTGCAAATTTATGCAATTGCAAATATCAATTGTGAACCACCTCTGTTGGTTTAGTTTGCACTGCTTTTTGCAAAGCACGAAATTCATAGCTGATTAATAATTAGAGTAGAAAATAATTTACTGAATAGAGCTTAAGTATTGCATATACCCATAAGAGTAGCAAGTGCATTGTTGTGTATTTTGTTAGTGTTGAGTAAAAGTATGCTAAACCTTTTCGCAAATACAATGATGCAATACCATTTGCATAAGACTGTGAATAGAGCTACTGTGATATTAAAATTAAGTTTGACGAATTATTATTGTGTTGTACCACTTGTTTAATTAATTATTTAATTTAAAATTCATTTGTCCTGATGTCCAGTTTTTTAGATTAACACTTTCATGAAATTTTTGCATACGAATTAAAAATAAAAATTTCAATGAAATAGACGACTTTCATGAACATTTCTTGTTCGTCTACATAGGAAAGTGAAAGTTCATTTTACAAATGTCGCCGAGGCAAACAGTTGCAAAATTTGCCTCTACTTCTCTCCACTCTTATTTTGTTTGCTTTCTAATCAGAGTTGCCGACCTTATTACATATACAAATTTATGGGACAATAGTTGAAAAAACTTATCACTATAAACTTTTAACATCATAATTATTTTCATAGACTTGCAAAAGAAGTTGATTTTATAATTATTATTTTACTACAATACTGCAACTTTGTATAATTTTTTGTATGTGGCAACAGTGCTTAGAATTTGTCATTTTACTTTCAGAAAACGTCAAAAAATTTGTTTCATTAAATTTTTAATGAAAGTTGAGTGGAAAGTAAGCAAAATGAGACTGTTAGTAAATTAGTGTGAGTGTATTGCAACCTTCATGAAATTACTTTCCTGTCTAAACGATAGGTAAGATAAATAATATGAAAGAGAAACAAAATGCGATTTATTAAGACATACTCGTATTTAAAACCGCAGAACGCTTACGAGTAAAAAGATTGCATTGTTCTCGAACAGATGGCTCGTACTCGCTCTACGTTGTTTGGTTTTCTTGATGTTTTATGACGCCCGGATCTTTAATTTGATAAAGGTGATCCATTCATCTTGAACTTCCAGACCCATCCCTTAACAGTTTGAATCATTGGAGTATGCGTGGTATCACGATTATGGAAATGATAATAAAATTTGCGTTAGCTTCAGTCATGGAATCATTGTTGAGATTGAGTATATGCATATACAAAATGCATGTTGCGCTTCGCTTAGAAATGTGTGTTGAAATGTTTTAATAGACTGTATGAGTATAAGTAAAATACATACTATTTGCTGCAAAGCAGTCATGAATGTATGCATATTTTTTCCGTATAAATAATGGGTATACCCAATAACGAAATTTTAGGCAGATACTTAAGTATACTTTTTTTATGAGTACTCATTATCAGTCTCTGATATACATTACGTACATCTAAGTTTTTTGAAGCAAAAAAAAATTATTCAAATCCTATATGATTGTTTCTTTTCTATATTTCAGGCAATTTTATTTTATACACCAAGATGGCTGTGGAAGTCTTGGGAAGGTGGCAAAATTCATGCACTTATCATGGACTTAGATATAGGAATATGTTCAGAAGCCGAGAAAAAACAAAAAAAGAAATTACTTTTAGATTATTTATGGGAAAATCTGAGGTAGGTTGTCTGAACCAGCTAACTAGCAAAAGTTCCTTCTAAAAACTTATTCGTATTCATTACGAGTATATAAAAACTATACGACACATTTTCTATGTATGTATATTTATTTTACAGATATCACAACTGGTGGGCGTACAGATACTATGTGTGCGAGCTATTAGCACTCGTAAATGTGATAGGTGAGTAATTAGTTGTTCCCCCGAAATATGCATATAAATCTACAAATAACTTAACACAACGAGAGTTTAGTGTTTATTATACTATGAGTAAATGAAACTGAAATGAAAATTGGCAGAAAATTAAACAGACAATAACGATAAATGAACTGAAGCGTTAAACGAACCGAACAAATTGCAAAAACTAACAGATGTATTTCAAAGAAATATGTACGAGTATATGCAATGATACTAAAAATGCTACAATTTTGTGAATATGTATATAAATGCTAATATTTTCAAAGTTTTTTGTTTACTTTGGCTGAGGTTAGGGTAATATGTTCAAATATGTTGAAACGCCGACTTTACATAAATCAGCTGAAGCTCCTCCATATCGGGGTAGCGATATGCATAGATGTGTCTGCAGGCGTATGTAGAAACGTCTGTTTTGTACTGACTGCTATCAACTCATAAATAAACGTATTGTGCTTTACACATTGATCTATACTTTTTACGCATACGATTGTTTATGGCTGTATTTCGTTCTAAAGAGAAATATTTTGTAGACTTTTTGTTATTTAAACCACAATATGTTAAACAAAATTCTTTGTGTTTTTTTGACGAACAAAATAAACAAATCACATTAAAATTTAATGTGAAATTTTCATAAACTGACCACTGAGTTGTAAACGAAATCTGCCAATGTGTAAATAAACAATTAACCATAATGTTTGGCGTTTTTTTTTTTTTTTTTGTTGATTTGACACACAGAAAAAGAATTTCAACATTGAACAAAGTTGAGTTCATATTTGTGGAAAAATTGCCTAAAAGAAAAGCGCAACGAACTGGATTTAAGAAAATCCGTACATTTGACACCACTTGGGCTGGAGTAAAGTTCGGATGGAATTAATTTTCTTCGGTATTCACGTTGTACTCCAAGCTATTTAAGTTATAAATCTGGCCAGTGAAAGCAACAAGCTTTTTGATATTTGGTTATGATCGTTGCTCTGTTCAATGTTCGATCATATGAGCATACCCAGAAATCAAGTATAGATAATAATGCAACTCTTTAATAATAATCTACCTCCAAGCTTGAAGAGCATTAACTCAATTTCGACATTTAAAACAAACTTAAAAGATTACAAAATTTTGAAATGCTTCTAGCATAGCTAAAATAGTTTGATTTAACTGAATCTTCTTTTTTGTTATTAATGTCATGTAAATATGTACAAGTTTTATATTTTATTTATTATTTTTTTCTTACTATAAATCCCAATTTCTGTAAATTGTAACAAATCTTGAACCAGTACGTGCTTTTTGTAAAAAAAGATATTGAAAATGAATTAAGATATTGAATAAGGCAGCACTTAAAAGTATTCTTCAAAAAATTAAGGCTAAAACCCTTAACTCAATACTTAAATTCTTACAAAATCTGTGATTAAATTTGTATCGTAAATTCTTTAAAAAACCATTCGATTTTGTCACTAATAAGAATTATGTAACTTTATCGAAGATTATACCAATGATAAATTGTCTTACAGCAAAGCAAAGTTTTTCTTCCTCCTCGTGAATGTAGCTGAAGAAATTTTATGATTAAATTCTTGAATTTTAGAAATCTTCGCTTCTGGTGTGCTAATTAAGACAGCTCAATTTTAGCCAGTGGATCAAAAGATCAAATCCATAACGAACATGTTGATTTTTGGCTCTATGTGTTCTTCCCCGTCGCTAATCGTAAGAAGACCGATACAAGTATGTATCGATGCTTTTTCTTCGATAGCGATTAGGTATCGATACTTTGTGATCGATACCATATCGAGTATAAGTATCGATACTCTAGTATTATCGTATCATCCCTAGTGGTGGCTCTACATATTTCTAATGCGTTTAATCGAGTGCGGCAAAGTACAATACTGGCAAAACTTACTGCTTTTGGCGTCGGTGATGATTTTTCTCGGTTTGTAGTACTCTTTCTCAGAGGCCGCACTATACGACTTGTTATATATGAGGTCTCATCAAACGAGTTCAAGATTAATTCAGGGGTACCGCAAGGCTTGGTTTTTTCTCTTAACCAATTTACTATTTTTCTCAACGACTTTCTACGTCAAACTTCCAACCCTATCTACTCTTTTGCGGATGACATCAGCATTTGGCATTCTTATTCATTCAGTTAAAGGCCCAGCCTATCCCAGATGGGTGCAGTAAGTAAGGACTTACTTTTAATTTTCTTATGGGGTCACAAACTGCAACGCTCATAAGACCCAGTGTTGTTTATTAACATACAAGCGCTGGACCGTGAAAGCTGTTAATTTTACTCATTAATAGTATAAATGAGGAGTGAGGAATCTGATGTTCTTGGAATAAAAATACTGTGGTATATTTGATGGAATCAACATGATTTTCATATTATCTAAGAAGCATTCAAGTGTTTATATTTTTGAACAGTGTAAATTGTGCTTTACGCCATGCGATTTCTTTACTTTTTATACCACCTATATCCGACCGTGAATGGAAGACAACTCCAGTTCTGTGCTTTAGTATATTTGGTGGATTTACGAACGTGTACTAGAGAGAGCGAAAAAGCTTATCGGTGACCGTAGGGCAGGGATGCCTAAAAGTTCTATATGGAAGAGTAAACACCAATACATTTAAGAAAAAAATACTTTTATTTAATATATATTCGTAAAGAGCCAAACTTATTTACAAAAACGAAATTTACATTGATAATCGCTATCGTCAATGTTTACCAGCAATGCAGGCGAAAGTGTTGTTGCTTTGTTCTTGCGTGTTTACAGTGAAGAACGACAAAATATATATACATGTAAGACAAAATTGTGTGTAGTTTTCATTGCTGGTGCTGAGTGCAGTATGTGTGTAGTAAAGAGCACAGCCCTAAAACTAAGCGGTTTTACAAAAAACAATTAAGCATCAAGCGCATAGGGCTTGGGCACTCCTCACGTAGGGCATCCTACTCTATTGGCTCAATTCTCTCGGAAGATCAGCTTTTACCTTGGTGTATAACAAACCAGGGCTTTCTGCATTTCGGGGCATAAATGGGCAAGAGTTCTTCACTTGTTGTAGCAAATAAAATTCTAGTAAGCTTCATGACTTCAATTGGTAGAACGGGAATCAGCAAGCCGGCCCCTGGGTGGTTTTGCTTGTATACCATCACGACACTGATCACGGTTGAGATGTCTTTCTTTGCTGTAACGTTCTGGGGTTTATAGCTAAAACTGAAGGGATGGATCTAGTTTCGCTGGTAACGATGGTTCAATGTCGGTTTTCGGCGAGTAATAACCCTCTAAGGTGATGTTGTTTTGCAACAGATACATGCAATGTAAGAATCCATAAGAGGTGGTTAGACGGGTGAGTTGATTAAGGACTAATGCTCTGGACGGACTTTGGCCTACCATGATGAGTAAACCTTTTCTTCCATTGACTGTTGGAAAATTAAACGCAGGAGGAATTAAAAGAGCTGAACTCTTCAGCAAGAGGTTTGCCCATACGGCAGAAGTTGTAAGCTGTGTAAGCCTTGCAAGCCTCAGGTCGGCGCTGGCGAATCGTGAATAATATTTATCACGTGGAGCTATCAAATAAGGCCGACAAGGCAGGTGCTGATGTAAAGTCATTTCCACAATCTGTTGACTCACTAAAGCATCACCGCAGTATAGGGTGCATTACTTGGTTTTACTGCAATGTATTTATAGTGGTTGTCCCCTCAGTGCACGATAAAAAAAATACTCGTAGTATCAAAGCCGTAAACTTTCATTTTGTTAGCATGTGTAAATTGTTGCTCAATTATTCCTCTTGCCATCTACTACCAGAGCTTTATTATATTGTATTGGATATGTTTTTAAATTTTTATAGTTTGTTAAAAATATTATTATTTTTTTACTATAAAAGTGCTTCAAGCACTCAAACAGCCATTTTTTTAAAATCTCTACATAGTTTTTGGGTTATATACCGTTAATTTCTGAAATAAATAAAGTTAAAAATCCATGTTGATAAACGAAATATTTCAGCACATGATCGCTTTGAGTTTGTTATTTACTTTGCTTCGCATACTCGTATAATGCCAACATCATACAATTCTCATAAGCTTTTATACTTTGAATCACTACAAACATTGAAAAAAAAATACCTCAACGTTTACTAACATTTCCTAAACACGTGACTTTAAAAAATAATAAGTAAAAAAAACTATTTATCTCTTCAAAAGAAAGAGTATTCGCTCTAATAATTCATGAAAACGAAACTATTGCAAAAGACAAAATTCATGCAAATCAACTTATTTTAATTTGCAAAAAAAAGTAATATATTTATTTATTTTTTCCTGTTTTAAGGTCAAATGTTTCTTATGAATCGATTTTTCGATGGCGAATTTATGACATTTGGCTTAGAAGTGATAAAGTATATGGAAGACGATCAGGAGGATCGAATGGACCCTATGATTTATATATTCCCTAGAATGACCAAATGTACATTTTTTAAATATGGTTCTAGTGGAGAGGTAAGATGATATAAAATAGTATAAAATGAATTTTTGTATATTTATTATTTTCCAATTTTTATTTGCTTCTTAAAGGTGGAAAAACATGATGCCATATGCATATTGCCATTAAATGTTGTTAACGAAAAAATCTATATTTTTCTTTGGTTTTGGTTTATATTATTAACGCTATTAACTTTACTAACGCTGATATACAGGGTGGTCATTATATTTTCACCACGTATGAGGGTGTACTTATTTCGTATGCGATTTAGGTAAGTTTACTAATAACCTTAATTCCAAAAAGTTTCAATATTGGCCCAAATATAAACCAAAGCTTTCAGTGTAATAACTGTAATGTAGTATGGGATCGAATTGTGGTTTTTATATATAATATTTTCTCCATACATATATAAGCAGTTTGCATAATTTTGTAAGTTTATGCGTTTTTTTCTAAATTATTTATTAAAGCATTAAACACATAGACCGCAGCAGACTTCACGATTTCACTGCAGCAAATGCAGCAACCGGTAATTGCCGTCATGTGGTGCAGCACTGAATTATTTTGAGCAGGGCTGCTACATAAATTCAGTTATATAAAAGTGCATTTCAGTGTGGCCAGCTTAGAATTTTTGGCTTTGCAAGCTTTCAGTGCTTTGCAGAACGAGTTCTGTTTATATCAAACTTTCACAAAAAAACCTCTTCTCTCTAAATAAAAAGTTTTAAAAAGAGTAACTTAACTTAGCAAAGTTTTTTTAATTCAGGTTATAGTGGCCTTCAAAGTTGAAAATATAATCGGATATATATTCTGGTCTATGTTGAATACTTTGCAACAATATATCGAACTTTTCAAAATGTGCACCAAAAACAATTCGAGTCGGGAAACAAAGTTTATACCCGGCTCTTAAAATAGATACTAAACACTTATTAGACAAATTTTCTATAGAAATTATAGTTTAATAAACATACAATATTTTTTTTAATGAGTAAGGACAATAGGATATAACAAATAAAATTATTAATTTATTAAACCAACACTTAAATGTTATTTCTTTATTCTTATAATTAAGTTTTTTATTCGCTATATTTAGCTTCTACCATTTATACCAATAAAAATTATAAATAGCTTGTTTTCTATGTTTGCCAGCTATCTATATGTCGACATTTCATAGGAACTACCCTAATCATCAGTAGACTTTGGAAATTTTTGAAAGATATTCTCAAACATTCAACTTTATATCCCAACAATGTAAATAAATTGTTGAGAATTAAAAGAAAAATGACAGGTATTATTAGAACATTTTTCTTTTAATTCTCAACAATTTATTTATATTGTTGGGATATAAAGTTGAATGTTTGAGAATATCTTTCAAAAATTTCCAAAGTCTACTGATGATTAGGGTAGTTCCTATGAAATTTCGACATATAGATAGCTGGGAAACATAGAAAACAAGCTATTTATAATTTTTATTCTTTATTATTGTATTAGAAAGTTAAATATATCCAAATTGTTTTATGTATTTTTCACACATTGGCCACATTATTTTTATTTTTTTAGCGAATAAAAAGACCAAATAGTTTAATTTGACTGTGGCGGAAAAATCAGTATGGACAACAACCTGCAGCCCTTTCGTCTTACTGTTGTCAAAATAAACGTTCGCATTTAAATTCATGTATTTTATATTTGACATATTGAAGTCGGTTGGCTGCTGCCTTAAATGCGTTTAATGCGTAAGAGCTTTCAAAGCATAAATACCGGGTGGACCATAAGTCTCTTAACATTTGAACAGATCGCAGGTTAAGCGAGGGTGGGGGGAGGAGCTACGAAACCGGAGACCGACCTTAAGGGATTTAGTGTCATTGTGTTCTTTAACGAAGAACAACTCAAATTTAGCGTACGCAACAATTATTCTGTGACCGAAGCGAACGCAAATTTTGTTGTAATTTTAATGTTCGCGATATCATTACCATTAAGTAATGGGTCTAGAAGTTTAAGAAGACTGGTTCAACGTTATCAAAACAACGATCCGGGCGTCCTAAAACATAGAGGGAACTGGAGAATGTGGAGCTGTTCGAGAGCAATCCCACCTCTCTACTCGTAAGCGGTCTGCAATTGTCTGCGGTCCATATTGTCTGCATATATATGTCCATTATTAACTTCATCTGAATCCAGAATGCACCGGAATAGATAGCAAGATGTGTACATGTGTTTTTATACCCTTCACAAAAATGTAAAGGGTATATATAAGTTTGTGATTCCGTTTGTAATTTCTACAGTTTTTTTTTGCGACCCTATAAAGTATATATATTCTGAATCAGAATTAATGGAAAAGTCGATTAAGCGATGTCCGTCTGTCCGTCTGTCCGCTGTTGAAATACCGTTTCTGAGAAAACCATTAGACTTAGAAACTTTTTTCTTTCACCATTCTTTTACCCCATCGATTCATGGGTTTGCTATTGAAATTCAGTAATATCAGTCCACGTATAGCTGAGATATATTAAAAATTCCGAAAAAAGCCATTTTTTTTTGCAGTTTTGTATGAAAATTTTTGAAAACAAAAGTTGTTCGTTTTGCTTCAAACTTCACACACTTATTAAGCATGGTGACTAAAAGACAAAAAAATTTTTTTTCAGATATCGGTCCATATATACCCGAGATATAGCCCAAATCGGATTTTTAATGAAAATGTCGCATAGGTGAAGCTAAATAACTTTTTTTTGCTCCAAAGCAGTTCTGGTAATTATATAAGGTTACATAAATATGGAAAATGAAAATTTCCGATATCGGTCCATATGTACCCGAGATATAGCCCAAACCTGGTTTTTCATGAAAATGTCGCGTAAGCGAACCTAAACAACTTTTTGGTGCTCAAAAGCAGTTCTGGTAAGGAAATAGGGTCATATGAATATGAAAAATGAAAATTTTCGATATCGGTCCATATATACCCGAGATATAGCCTAGACCGGGGTTTTCATGAAAATGCCGCGTAAGCGAACTTAAACAACTTTTTTGTGGTCAAACGCAGTTCTGGTATTGAAATTAGGTTACATAAATATGGAAAATGAAAATTTCCGATATCGGTCCATATATACCCGAGATATAGCCTAGACCGGGGTTTTCATGAAAATGCCGCGTAAGCGAACTTAAACAACTTTTTTGTGGTCAAAAGCAGTTCTGGTATTGAAATTAGGTTACATAAATATGGAAAATGAAAATTTCCGATGTCGGTCCATATATACCCGAGATATAGCCCAAATCGGGTTTTTCATGAAAATGTCGCGTAAGCGAACTTAAACAACTTTTTTGTGCTCAAAAGCAGTTCTGGTAATGAAATAGGGTCATATAAATATGAGAAATGAAAATTTTCCATGTCGGTCCATATATACCCGAGATATAGCCCAAATCGGGTTTTTCATGAAAATGTCGCGTAAGCGAACTGAAACAACTTTTTTGTTCTCAAAATCAGTTCTGGTAATGAAATAGGGTCATATAAAATGAAAATTTTCGATATCGGTCCATATATACCCGAGATATAGCCCAAATCGGGTTTTTCATAAAAATGTCGCGCAATCGAACTTAAACAACTTTTTTGTGCTCAAAGCAGTTCTGATAATGAAATTAGGTTACATAAATATGGAAAATGAAAATTTCCGATGTCGGTCCATATATACTCGAGATATAGCCCAAATCGGGTTTTTCATGAAAATGTCGCGTAAGCGAACTTAAACAACTTTTTTGTGGTCAAAAGCAGTTCTGGTATTGAAATTAGGTTACATAAATATGGAAAATGAAAATTTCCGATGTCGGTCCATATATACTCGAGATATAGCCCAAATCGGGTTTTTCATGAAAATATCGCGTAAGCGAACTTAAACAGTTTTTTTGTGCTCAAAAGCAGTTCTGGTAATGAAATAGGGTCATATAAATATGAAAAACAAAAATTTTCGATATCGGGCCATATATACCCGAGATATAGCATAGACCGGGGTTTTCATGAAAATGCAGCGTAAGCGAACTTAAACAACTTTTTGTGCTCAAAAGCAGTTCTGCTAATGAAATTAGGTTACATAAATATGGAAAATGAAAATTTCCGATATCGGTTCATATATACCCGGTGTATAGCCTAACAGGTTTTTTGATGAAAATGCCGACTAAACAATTTTTTTGTGCTCAAAAGCAGTTCTGGTAATGAAATAAGGTTATATAAATATGGAAAAAGAAAATATCCGATATCGGTCCATATATACTCGAGATATAGCCTGAACCGATTTTTCCAATAACATTTTTTTTTTTGCTGAAAAGCAGTTCTTGTCATAAAAGAAGGTTACGAAAATAGAGAAAATTAAAATTTCTGATATCGGTCCAGATATACCCGAGATATAGCCTAAATCGGGTTTTTCATGAAAATATCGCGTAAGCGAACTTAAACAATTTGTTGTACTCAAAAGCAGTTCTGGTAATGATATAAGGTTATATAAATATGGAAAATTAAAATTTTCGATATCGGGCCATATATACCCGAGATATAGCCTGAACCGATTTTTCCATTAAAAAAAAATTTTTTTTTTTTTTTTGCTGAAAAGCAATTCTCGTTATAAAAAAAGGTTACTAAAATACAGAAAATTCCCATATCGGTCCATATATAACCGAGCATATTTAGGTCACATTTTTAATATACTATACATATTCGTGACTATCGTGAAGGGTATTTTAGATTCGGCCCAGCCGAATATACTACACTCTTACTTGTTTTATCTCCTTTTTTACCGTTGTCCGTGTTTTCTCTATATATGCTCATTATTAATTTATTTTCAATGCATTTCATTACCTTGCAGTATGGAAGGTGTTGGACTAAATTTTGATAATCTGAGCAGTGTCGAAGGTATATACACTGGGCACTGATCAGTTTTAACTAATTTAATTCCAAGATTCTAAATGCTGTAGTAGAGTTTTAAATGCCTTTGGTCTTTCATGTTGTTATAGAGTGTCCTTTGGTCTTTCATGTTGTTATTGTTGAAACCTCGACAAACACTACTCCCTCTTTCCGTATCATCATAACCTATTTTCCCAGTTCCAGTATAATGCACTGCATATGTAGGGTCATCCCCTGAGTACTCTATCATCTTTAAATCTCGTTAATCCCTAAATCGTATTTTACAACAAGATAGGGCAATACGCCATACCACAAGCGACTCCTAGACTACAGTTCGTGAAATTTTCGGCCAGAAAATCTCATCGAAAGGAGCTAACATTAACTGGCCCGATTTTTCTCCAATCGCCTTCTGCCATTGTGGATATCTAATTTTTGCTTTTTATTGATCATTTCAAATGTTAAGCGACTTATGGCCCAGCCTGTATTATAAAATAAGAGAACTTACTAGCATGTTTATTCAAAATATATTTTTAATATATGTAATTGAAATGAAACCAAAATTTCTTTAATAATTTTTCAAGATGTAGCACCGAATATGGGAAAGAATTGTTGAATTCACAGGCTCAGTCGTATCGCGTATCGATGTATTTGGAGAAACTCACAAAAAATATATTTGAAAATTGTTTTTGCTTTAAAGTTTTGTGTTTGAAATTTTCTCTCCAAATACATCGATACACGATACGACTGAGCTTGTGAATTCAGCAAATGATTTTAATGTTTTTTTATTTCTTATTAAAACTTTTCATAATAACTTTTCTTACAGGTTAGTGCGTCGAGACGCTATAGAAATAATCGTTCGTCGTTCAAAGATGGGCGATTGGTTTTTGTTGTATTTATTAGGCGAAAACATAGATACGGTTATATTTCGAGATGTTGTACAGGACTTAGCCAATCGTTTAGGACATAACCAACACCACAGGGTGCCTGGACTAAAAGGCGAAATTCAAGATGCATGATATTGGGAGTATTAGAAACCGTACAAAATGCAAAATGTTGTCTCCATCTAAAAAAACAGTAAAACTTCAATGAAACTACCTAAAAAGAAACAAAAAAAAAACAAATAAAAACTCCAAAAATGTTGAAAAAAATAAATAAAAAGATAAAAATAAAAAAAGAAACATAATGCTGCCAACTTTGCTTCATATTAGCAATTTAAACAAATACCGACATCAAAACCACCAACCAAAATACATCATCAAATCAATATGGAAAGAAGTCCAAAGACATATAAAGAAGGAACTAAAAACTGGACTACTAAAAATTATTGCAGACGCACAATTATCAAGGATAATATCTCGTCATTATTTAATCAGCATTAGCAACAGCATCACCATCACCATCATCCTCATGAGATAAACACCTTTTACCCACGAAAAAGAAGTTGTTTTTTTTTTTGTTTTTTAAGTCTTTAAGCTAAGGATTGATAATAAGCAATTGCCTTTTTTAAGGCAATATGTAAAATAACATAACACAAAACGAACTAACAAATAGTTATAAGATCAATCGGAAAGATTTTTACCATTATCATCATCCAATCATGACTAGTTTCAAAGTTTAGACATCCAAATTCGCAAGATTTAGCAATCAAATATTAGAGTGAATTCATCATCGGACATCGACATTTTTTTAAAACACTGGCCTCTGCTGCTTTGTGTAGTTTAACACTTTATAATCATGATAGAACCTTAAGCTTAAATGAAAAAAAAAATCAAAAAAATTTGGAGACAACTACCTGTGTATAATTGCATTTTTGTATCGGCTCACACCAAATCTTAACAAATTACATCTATTTAAGAATTGGGAAAACATAAAAGGAACAGCAAACAAGTGTTCATTTATTTAACTAAATTTAGACAAACAAAATTTTTTTATAAAAAAACTTCTAAAAATGTCAAAAAAAAAAAAAGTCTTAAATCAATAAATCACTATATCTGGACATTAACCAAATAAGGAACACTGACTTAATGTTTCATAAAATGAACATCCATAACATGCCCTCTTTTCAATTCCAATTTCATTGGAAATAATCGAAAATATCAACAGCAAGGTAACGAAAAACAACATCCTTTAAATTTAAATTTTAATATTAAAAAAAGAAAAGAAAACATATTCAAACCTAAAAACAAAAACAAAAATAGCGCGCATCATCTAATAACCATTTCAAAACAAAAAAATATATTAAAATGTAATCTTTTTTTTTTTTTGTAACAAAACCAAAAATAATATCATAATAAACAAAAAAAATCACTCCATCTTCAAACACACACACATACACACACACACACACACACATACTTAACATACTAACCATTCAAATAGTATTACAAAGATTTTTGAAAATCCCCCAATGAAAAATAATCCATTAAAAATCATTAGCATCATGACTACTTCATCAAACGTTAGAGGTTTAAAAAATGAAGAAATTTAATTAAAAAAAAGAAAACACAAAAATACTCCCCATTTTTAAATATAAAAGCAACAATAATCTCATTATTATAAAAATAAAAAAATAAATATGTAAATACCTTTTTTATCCAAAATTAATTACAAATTAGAAATATATATTTAAAACGTAAGCAATTATTCGTAGTTATATTACTTTTTCTTTAAGCATAAACAACCTTAATTCAAATTTTATTAATCATAGAAAAACTCAAAATAAATAAATATTATATATTTAATATCCGTCCAAAAAATGCATACATTTATAGCGAAGTCACCAACCAGCATTCTTTCCACACAAAAAAACCACTAGCAAAAACAAAAGCAGAGAACATTAAATAATTTGAGACCAAAATGAAAAAAAAAAGAATAAAAATAAAGAGAACAAAACAATAAAACCTATTCAGATATCCTAAAATTCAAAGCACTCTTTAATTTCTAAACCGCAGATACCTTTTTCCTCGTTATACAAAATTGGAAATGATCGAACTAGGAGTAAATTTCAAACATAACATTAATTATTTATTATACTTTACACATAAAAAACAAAATACTACATGTATCATGTGCAAAGTGATTACACTCAAATCTGGCTCTAAATAAATTGGACTTGGCGTACCAGGAAGCTTGTTTAAGCATACATTTAAGCTTACATTTCAAGTGTAAAGTTATAGGACATTAGATTGATAATTTCGGCTTCAATCAAATCATAATTTTCGTTGAAATGCAAGATTGCCGCCGTGAAGATTTACTGCTCACAGTAATTCCATTGTATGCGATGTGGCACCCTCTTGTTGATACTACATATTAAGGCCTCTGTTCCGTCAAAACCTATCTGTAATGTATTGCAATTATTCATCTATGTATTTATTTAATGAATTCATCATTTTAAGCTCATTGTTGCTCTTTTAAATTCGTTTATTCCAATAACTAAAAGTATATTTCCATTTACTCTCGCTCTTTTCGAAATCTTCCAATGTAACGGGATTAAATTCTTTATATTTGCTTAATTTCAAGCTGTACTACCCGTCCACACGGGCAATCTGATTGGCAATTATTGCCGTGGCAACTGCCAAAATCGATTGCCGACACAAGATATTTGCGTGTGGACCGAACGAATATGTGTTCAAACACATGTTCGGCAATTCTTGGTAAAAGATATTGCTGAGCAATTATCTTTGAACATAAGCTGTCAAAATTCATTTATCATCACTGATGTTTATGAAAATACATACAAACATACGCTTTAATATATAAACAAATGTACAAATGATTATAAAAAGTGATTTTATCAACAGAAAAATGTAATTATTTACATTTTTAAATTCATAAAAAAAGAAATGAAGTGCTCGGAGATTGATGCATTTAAAGCACTCATTTAAAAAAATAATAAAACAATTACACTTAATTAAAACATTGCAACCTTCTTTACCAAAATATCTTAAATTATGTTTTAAGATATTTACATGTTCGCCAACTAAAAGTAGAGCGTTGAACATTAGCAATTTGATGACGTAATTCTGCCGGCGTTATTGCTAGTATTAAAACACAACAGATTGCCTGTGTGGTCGAGCTGGTAACACAAAAATCATTTTTAAAGGCCCATTTAGCCGACCGTAAATCTAGAAATGTAAATGTAGTCGGAACAGCTGATCGGTTTTGTTATACGAGAAACAATTAAAACGCTTATCTGACTGTAATAAAATGTAACCGTAACGTCTCAACCTGTAGAAAATAGAATTTCATTACGTGTTTACGTGACAAATGTAGTCAGTGATGGCATATATTATTGTGAATGGCAGGACGGCACAAAAACCCTGTTTAGTACTTTTTGTTTATTTGATAATTGAACTTTTTAAGTAGTTAAATTTGTATACACACATAATATATTTTAAAAAATTTTGGACTTGAATTGTTTGTTTTTGCTTAAAAGAACTTCTGATAATATAAAGAGGTTACCAAATAGAGAAAATGAAAATTTCCGATATCGGTCCATATATACCCGAGATATAGTCTAAACCGATATTTTAGTGAAAAATTACTTTTGCTTGAAATCAGTTCTGATTATAAAACGAGGTAATTAATTACTCGTAAACTACAGAAAAGGAAAAATTCCGTTATCGGTTCACATTTAACCGAGATATAGCCTAAACCAATTTTTGCATGATAATTTCAATTAAAGATTTCCTTTTTGGAATGATGATTGCAAGGCAAACATATTTTTTGCCCGATGTCGGTCCATGTATATCCAAGCATATTTAGTGACTATCGTGAAGAGTATTTAAGATTCGGCCCAGCCGAATGTACTACTCTCCTGTTATAAATTAATATTATTATATATTATAAGCAGTTAAATTTGTTTTTTTAGAAGTACCAAAGAGCAGAGAACAAAAATTTAAACATTTGAGATTTATTCGCTATAGTAGCTTCCAACATTGGTACTAATAAAAAAATTATAAAAGGCTTGTTTTTTTATATTTTCCAGCTGTAGCTCATATGAAATGTCGACAATAGACAGAAAAAGAAATATTAGAAATTTTAGGTACCATTTAAACAATTTTCGTACCTTTTGTATATGTACTGAATACTATGAGCTCTCATCACTGCTGTGAACAGCTGTATTGCTTTTATTTTATTTTTGCAAATTATTTGATATAAAGATACAGGAGATGAAAAATTAATTATTTTCTTTAACATACAATAATATAAAAATTACAAATAGAATAGAGACAATGAAAAATTGTCACGCAGAAGTAAATTGGGTGTTCAGACGATCGTAAGAAAATCTTACAAATAATTCATCTGACAACAAAAATTGTCGGTTCACACAGTTTTCAGATTGATAGATGAAAAAAATTGCCAGACATGTTGTGAGGCATTGCCACTTATGTATATCAACAACCATCTGTTTGGCAGTGTTGCCCATCAAACTTTTTTCTGACAATGATGCCATTGTCAGGTGCATTATTTTATATATCTGACAATTAAAACTGAGCTTACAATACCAGCCAATTATCTGACAATGAGTGTTCTCACGATTGTCAGATGCCTGACAACATTGTCGTCTTACAATTGATTGACAATGGTTTTACTGACAACGTTGTAAGTTAAAAATTGGCAGTTCACACGATTGTAATACATTTTCAGACAATATTACTGGCAATATTGTAAATTCTGTCAACCGTGTAGCTTTAGTATAAATGGAGCGTTTCGCGATAAAACAATGTGTCTGTATTATTGAACATTATTTCAAGCCATCAATTCCACGTAAGAGCTTTTGTGAGTTCATAAGCTAAAGTCAAGGTGGACCTTTAAAACTTTACAGAAGAAAGTTTTCTCTTTCAACAAAACATTAAAAACCAAGCTTTCCGCAATATATCTTAGAGCAGATTAGGTCCAGGTATTCATAAATTTAATTCGAATGCATTTCCTTAATTGTATTGAAATTATTTCATTTTAGGACGATGTTAATAGAGATTTCATATAAGTAAATAAATACAAAAACAAATTAGCAAATTATATAAAACAATATTAAAACTAAACATTCGATTGACATACCCTACACAGATCTGTTAGAGCAAAATTGAATAGAACATCGGCTGAAATATATAAACAAAATATGTACAAACATACATACATACATATAGCTAGCACATAAAGAAAAAGTAATATAGCAACTGATAAAAGCAAGGTGCTAAAAGAATAAAATTAATTTTAAATGAAAAACAAAGCATAGTTATATAATCTCAAAAAAATATCATTAAACTAGGCGATTGAAAAAAAAAAAAAATATATATATATATATAAAAGAAAAACTACTTATAATAACTAAAAACTAAACGACTTCAGTTTTTTAAACTTAATATGTGTAAAAAGTGTAATTAAAATCGTTTTATTTTATTACAAGTTTAAATATAAATACGAAACATAGATTTGTTCCTGAAAAAATATTTTTCAATTTATAAAAAAAAAAAAAAAAATATTAATATTGAAATAATTTTTTTATGATAATTTTTTAATAGAATTTTAATACAAACAAATAAAAGTAATCTTTAATTTGAGATATTTAAAGACGCGATAGTTTTAGTAGATTAGTTGTAAATTAAAATGGTTAATATTTTCTATTTTGAGTAATGAAAACATAATATTTTAGCATTTCTTTTCTTTTTTTTTTAGTGGAATCCCCAAACTTAAAAATATAACGCCATTAGATTTTAGTAGAAAATGTAAATTAAAAAAAAAAAATTGATCTTAGATATTAAAAAAAAGAAATATTAAGAGTAAGCACAGCTTTTTAAAACATGCAAAAGTTGAAAAGCAGAATAGCAAAAATGAGTTAATAAGCATTGATTAAGCTTTTCAAGACTTTTTATTCTAGCTGCGACTGTGTTTAACTCTTTATATTTATTTTAACTTAATTGTAAATTTTATTTTTTTTTATTTAATTATCTTCAAAGTTTTTTTTATTGTTTGAACAATTTTTAGATATCTAAAAAAAATTGAGCAATAAATATTAAACAACGAATAATCATCATCATTTTCTTTAATTTTATTTAAAGAATTAAAACTTTATTTATACACTTTTCTTAAGTATTAATTTATTTATTTTAGTCATGATACTTTAGACTTATTTTAAGTTTAGTTTCTGTGCAACTTATTTTTAATTTAAATAAAAAGCAAGTCATTAAAATGTTCCAAATTATAAAACTTTAGTTTCTATTAAACAATTTGGTTACCGTTTTACTTAAATCCTTATAATCTAATGATTTCAGCAGAAAGCAATACATCATTTATTTACAGATCTTGAACGATATTGAGATGTTGTTACAGAAATGCCTCAAGACAAGTTAATACACCTGACTATACAGACACTTACTTCTTATACAGGGTGGCTGATAAATTTTGCTACATTAAGAAACTCAAATAACTTTTTGTGAGTTTATGTAATTTATTTTTTTTTGTAAATCATTTGAAATATAATACAGTTTTATTAAAGTAATTCATTAAGTTTTGAAAATAAGTGAATTCAAGGGGCCTCCATCCTCGGTGATACATGTGCGATATCTTATCTTAATTACCATTCGAATGAATTGCTTTAAATCATCCAAATTTGTTGAGTTTCTTTTGTGAACCTTTTGTTTGCAGTAACCCCACAAAACATCAGATGCAGTAAGGTCAGGGATAATGCCAACGGAATGTGAAGGTTCTTGAAAATTTTGCCTCAGTTCTGTCATAACAGACGTGGCTAAGTGACAAGTTGCCCCATATTGTTGAAAACAGAGTTGAAGAGATTTTCAGCGTAATTCTGGAAAAAAAAAACTCTTTCAACATCTTTAAGTAACGGTCTCCATTAACCATAAGAGTAAGACCGTCTTCTTCGAAAAATTAAGGTCCGACAATAAAACTGCACACCACACTGTAATACAAAGTGGATGTAATTGGATCTGATAGAGTACCTGTGGGTTAGAATTACTCCATATTCGGCAATTTTGTTTGTAAACATTGCCCTTTAAATCAAAATGTGCCTCGTCAGACATAAAAGTGCGGTTCAAGACGTTCTCATCTTTTGAATGATCTTCTCACAAAATTGAATGATCTTCTCACAAAATTCAATGATCTTCTCACAAAATTGAATGATCTCACAAAATTCCAAACGACTTGGGAAGTCTCTAGGATTCAGTTAGTTTGTTAATAGAATCTTATATGGAAATAAGTTTAAATCTTGGTGCAAAACTGTCTGCTGACACCCATTTGAGTAGATAAGCTCTTTGTCGAAACTCTAGGATTGGATTATATGGCAGCAACTATAGCAGCGATAATTTCCTGCGTCCGATTGAGGGATCTCGATGATAAGGCCTTCTTGCGATTATGCCACGCTCGGCAAAATTCTTTACGAGCCTCATTATACTCCATCTGCTAGGAAGAGTGCCGCCAAACGTGCGCCTATATTCTCTTCGGACGGTAGCAACGGACTCTAAAACGGGAAAGCATTACACTATCCAAATTCTTGTTTCATTGTCCCAATTCTTCATTTTAGTTAAACTTAAATATTAATCCATAAAATACAATAAAAATGGAAAAGGTTAGTTACACAGAAAATGCAGCTTTCATAAGCCTCCCTGTATTTATGCCAGTAGTGTAAACAAATTTCTCCTGATTGGGAGCTCTTTCATAATTTGCATAAACTGACGTAAGCTAGCTTAAACAAATGCTCGAATACTTATAATCAAATCTGTTGAACTGCGATATGTAAGTAATGAAACTTTGTGTTAACTTGGAGTTTACACAAGCCACTAACAGTTCGAACAACTCTGTACATTCACAATTTTTACTAATACACTCACTTGTTTCGCAATGGTAGCTCCAGACAGGCAACTTTAGTACGAATACATTTACCGAGTGTGACTGAATAAGTACATACAACTGAACACACAAACTCTCATGGGTAAGGTAAATGTGTGATTGCAAAGTTGTACATACAAATATTATTTTCGTTGTTAAAAAGAAGTATGAGTACGATTGACGAATGTTGAAAAATAATTAAGAAACTAAATCAAGTAGCCACCGCATACAAGCTTGATTGGGTTTGTTATATAGTCTAGTTTGCAGACGCAAGCTCTAACGAGTAGAAAACATATTTGGGCAAACATTATGCGGTGGCCTATAAAAGCGCAATTCGATTTAAGACGGGTGTGCTTAGATCATTACAAAGGCTCAGGTTGCAAATCTCTGGTAAATATATTCGGTTGAAGCATTGTTTACATTTCCACAAAAGTAATCAAAGTATTTGCTTTTTAGACTTTGCAGAAGTAAGATCTCACTGCATAGATAGTAAAAAATACACCTTCGTTGTTTCCTATTACTAATACTAGCGTACAAATATTATACATTCAGAGTAGTAACCCGGTGGGGAATGTTCATTAGTATTCATCGTGCAAAACACTGGCTATGGTAAACCATCGCTGAGAAATGCTAAATTTTCCTTTGGATCATGCCTGAATTTTTTTTTAGCAATTGTACAAAACTTTATAGATAACACGAACTGATTTTGCTCGCTAAGCGTCCGCGACGATCTGTGAGTCTCAGCAGGTAATATCATTGATATTCATATGTGAAATTTTATGTTATTTTTTTCCAATCGTAGCAAAGAAAGTCACTGTTCTTTTAAATAAATTTAATTTTTGCAGCTTCAGATCTTTTTTTATTTTTATCTTGGACCAGTACTTAGGGGATAACCCCTACATATACGGGGCATTGTACTGCAACTAGGAACTTAGGTTATAATGAGAAGGAAAGAGGGAGTAGTGTTCGTTAACAATAACAACACGGAAAAGTAAAACAAACTCTGATTGTTTTTTATAAAAAATTTACTACTTAAAATCTTTTATTTCTCAATATTTCGATAACAATTTGTCTCCTGACGATGATAAAAATTTGTTATCGAAATATTGAGAAATAAAAGATTTTAATTTGTAAATTTTTTTAAACATTAAAATTCCTTTAAACTACTTCAGGGGCCTTTCTCCCGAGAACATTCTTCTCCTTAAACCTTACTTTACGTGTTGTTCATAGAACACAGACGAGCAACTCGCTTAAAAAATATGTATGAAATCTACTCAATGTTTTGAGTGATTTTCATATAAAATTCTGCTGTGTTCTATGCTGTGTTCTATGAACAGCACATTAATCTAAGCTGAACTTTTTATTTCTTACACTTTGTGTAAGAACAAAGTGAACGCTCAGTATGTAAAAGCATAAAGCACGTTTACGCTTGACGGCATTGTATGGTGATTAATAATTTCCATGTTTCGTTTAATATTTCAATTAAATATTTCCTTGTCTCTATCATTCAATATATTTCCAAATACAAAAACATAGTCAGCCCAAATAGAATTTCAAAAAGAAAATCTCTCCCCCACTTACACCGAAAAAAATTTTTTTTTCGTGTTCAATAATGAGATTCGTTGAATCAATTAATAAATTGTTTGAATGCAAACCTGTAAAGGAATTCGTGGAGTCAAACAAAAGTTTAGTAAAATTAATTATTGATCGAAAACAACTATTTTTTAAGCAACACTAACATTTTTATATTTATGCATACAAATAATTTTTCAGACAAAAACTTTTTGGTGATTTTATTTTTACTGTAATTTTTTATGTGTAGGTTCTACAAACACTTAAGAGGTATAATTGAGTTTAACGATTTTTATTTTTCGGTTAAATGTTGTTAAATTTATTCTAAATATTTTTATTTTATTTTATTTTATTTTATTTTATTTTATTTTATTTTATTTTATTTTATTTTATTTTATTTTATTTTATTTTATTTTATTTTATTTTATTTTATTTTATTTTATTTTATTTTATTTTATTTTATTTTATTTTATTTTATTTTATTTTATTTTATTTTATTTTATTTTATTTTATTTTATTTTATTTTATTTTATTTTATTTTATTTTATTTTATTTTATTTTATTTTATTTTATTTTATTTTATTTTATTTTATTTTATTTTATTTTATTTTATTTTATTTTATTTTATTTTATTTTATTTTATTTTATTTTATTTTATTTTATTTTATTTTATTTTATTTTATTTTATTTTATTTTATTTTATTTTATTTTATTTTATTTTATTTTATTTTATTTTATTTTATTTTATTTTATTTTATTTTATTTTATTTTATTTTATTTTATTTTATTTTATTTTATTTTATTTTATTTTATTTTATTTTATTTTATTTTATTTTATTTTATTTTATTTTATTTTATTTTATTTTATATTATTTTATTTTATTTTACTTTATTTTATTTTATTTTATTTTATTTTATTTTATTTTATTTTATTTTATTTTATTTTATTTTATTTTATTTTATTTTATTACAATTTTTTTATTTGAAAAAATCATATTCAAAAAGGTCAATTTTAAACATAACAAAAAGCAAAATTTTAAAAACAAAGTTTTCAAATCTATCACTTAATAAGAAAATATTTTAAACATCAAAAGTTTTTTAAAGCCTTATTATATAAACGAAAACCCCTTTATAGCAAACATTTATGTAAATAAATTATATAATATTTTAGATTTCCTTAATATAGTTTTCAAAACATATGTAATATATATATAATAAAAAATTTTATAAGTAACTGCCAATAATAACTTTAATAAGAAAATAAATAATATAGATAGAAAATTATATAAAAATTTATAATAAAACAAATTGCTGAATATTATTTGTTCAATTTTAAAACGTATAACTTAAATGTGGAGAATATATTGTGGAAGTGTTAAAAACAACTAAAGCTTTTTTATTTTTTGTTTTTGAAAAACACAAAAACTTCATGAATGTAATACGAGTAAAAGAAAAAACAACCATATAGTATTCAAGAAAACCGACAAGTACGCGATGGGGCAATTTTTATTCTAGTGTGCGGATTTCAGTGCCACTAACACTGCGTTTAGACATGCGGGTAATCTCATGCGAGTGCGGTATCTGTATTATTAACGAAAATTACTTCGAAAAATTCGTATCTCTTGCAATTTTCTTTTCTGTCTATACATGCGCGTGAGAGTTTATTTTAAATTTGTCGTCAGCACGTGAACTTCAAACAATTTGTTTCCTTCACATATTTTGTTTCTATTTTAATTTATCTTCTCTTTATAAATTGGAGTTGCCGTGTTCTTCACATGAGAGTATTTTTAGTAAATAGTTGGCATTAATTTGAATTATCATTATTTAATTGATATTAACGCTTTATAAATTAAATAATTCCATCATTTTAATAAATTAACATACAATTTAACAAACAAACTAGTTAAAACTTAAGTTTAATACTTACAGCCGTATTCATAAAAAAACACTAATCAGCATTTTAACAACTTTCTAGTTAAAACAGAATTTTCAGCAAAAAAACACATTTTATAAAAACGTATTCATAAACAGCACTTTAGCTAAAAATCATTTTATTGAAATTTTCTATTTTTGGCTTGGCAACGCCATCATATGCAATTCTCATCTGAATCATAGTGCTGCGATAAAAACGGTTTTTTGTTCACATAGTAGTCATGTAAAGAAATGTCTTGTATTGTTTTTTATAAAAATCGACTTTAAAACAAATAAATAAATGTTAACTCCATTTTGTCTTTCAATTAAATAGCAAAAAATGCTGAGTCGGAAAAGTTTTACTTTGATTCCTTTTGCTTACGCGTAGGAAAAAATATGAATACCGAGCTTTTTTTAGTATTTCGCTTTTTTACACATCACTGATATATAAAATGTTAGTAGTAACTGTTAGAAGACTGGAAAAAATGTAAAGCGTAATTGCTTATCTGGAATCCAGAATAAAATAGATTACTTCTTTCCCTGAAAGTTTTCTGTTGCCAGCTATTCAAAGCTTGGGTCATATTTTCTATTAAAAACACACATCTATTATTATCAATATCATGGGATTTCTGATAAATATGCAATAAAAATTTTCGCAACATATAAATAAACAATAACTCCACAAACACAAATATCACCTTAAAATTGTCTTAAAATTGGGTGCAATCAGTTTTAAAAATGGTTGACTTAAAAAACTGCTAAAAAGAACATTTTAACGTAAAATTCGTTTATGAATACAGTTTTATCGAATTTTCCCTAAAAATGGTTTGAGCGGCTGTTTAAGTTTTTTATGAATACGGCCGTTAAAGTTTAATTTTATAATGCTTAAGTTTAATTTTATAATGATCCAGTTGATTTTGCTTAAAATTATTTACACGGTAACACTGTTTGTTTGTCTGACATTTGATTGCATGGAAGTGCCAAAAAACCACTCGCAAGCAAATTTAGCTGCGATTAGACCTGCGAGTGCGAAAACTGTGAATGTGGTAGTAAAACAATGTGAGTGTATTGAGTTTTTCGAACTCTTACTCTTAAATTTTTTATGATTTTTTTATGCCTACAAATCTGAAAAAATCTTAATTTTAAGAGAACAATCTTGAAAACTTATTTTGCTTACAAAATCCTCAAAATTAAGTTGAAATCTTCATTCTGCTAATGCTGCGTACAAAATACTCTTTTTTTTTGGCGTCTGCTAGAGTACCGTACCAAATGCTCTTTTTTTTGGCGTCTGCTAGACTACCACACCAGTCGTAGAGGTGAAAGTGAGAAATACTTGATATACTTTATATAAAAAATGAGCCCAAACTTGCAGCGTTTTCTTGAGACTTTGTTTGATGTCAGCTAATGTTTAGAATATGGTTAAAATATATAAGAAAACATGGTTTTGATCTATTGTGAATGATGGCAAAAACTTAAATTTTAAATCTTGAATAACTCTTTCGTTTCCAAGCTAAGCTCAAAAAGTTTCGAATTCGTGCACAGTTTATTTACTTGTTTTAAATAGCACACACTCTAAGTTATACATACCCACTTATGTGTTTCATTTTCTACTTTTTGTGTTCTACTAAATAAGAGAAATATGATTTAAAAAACCAAAAATAAGAAGAAAAAAGAAATTTAGAAGACAATAATTAGAGGAAAGCAAAAAAAAAAAATAATAATAATAATAAAAAAAAGTAATTTAAAATGCTAAAAAATAATTCAAAACACTTTAAGTTTATTTTATGACAAAATTATTTTGGGCAGTTTAAATTTGTTGTGTTCCTTTTTTTTTATATATATTATTAAAAAAAATGCTTTATTTTATAAGCTTCTTGCAGTCTTCCATTAAAATAGTAGAAACCCAAGATTTTGGAATTTGCATTCATATTAAGACATGCACCTGAAAAATTAACATTAAAAACTTCCTTTAATATTTAATTATTTGATCTTGTTTTGGTAAATATTTCTTATTTTTGCAGCAAAAGATCGTTTTATGTTATGTAAAAAATTTAACAATAATTGATGATAACAAATTGTTATCGAAATATTGAAAATAAATATTGTTAAATTTTTTACATAACATAAAACGATCTTTTGCTGCAAAAATAAGAAATATTTATTAAAAACTTCCATGTAAGTAAAATAACTCCACACATACATATGTTAAACAAAAAAAAATAATTTATTGAAAATTAACTAGCAGTAGTAAAAGTTAATATAAAATTATTAGTAAAAAAACAATAACTTCGATCATCCCTGTACTCAATTAAGTTACTGATGAAATGATGACGTGAAAGCTAATAGCAATTTTGAGCTGTCTTCGAAAATCTATTCCACCATACAAGCCGTTTGACCGAGTATTATGGTGCACTACTATCAAAACTTATCACTTTTGGGGTCGATGATGATTTTTCTTGGTTTACATCGAGCTTTTTCATAGACCGCTCTTTACGAATTGTCATCAAATTAGTTCAAAATTAATTCAGGGGTTCAGCAAGGCACGGTTCTTTCTCCTACTCTATTTCTTATATTTCTAGATGATCTTCTATGTCAAATTACTTATCTTATGCACTCTTTGGCAGATGACAGCAGCTTTTGCCACTCATACTCATACCGAGATCGCTGCCAAGAGACATAATATGAATGACTCATTAAGTAAAGTGCTGTCCACACTAACAGGAACAGCAAAATACTGTTACTGTCAGGTGTAGACTGCAAATGTTACTGTTTTCTTGCCGTCTTGACACTGCTGTTAAGACGTTTATTTTAAAAGCTCTGCCTTAACAGAAAATGACATTTTCATATGAAAAATGACATTTTAATATGAAAAAAGTAAAAATAGTTTCAAATTAAAAGAAATTTGCTAAAAAAAAGTTCAAATTCTTATTTTACATTACAAATTTTGCAATAATAACATATTTTGTCCACAAAATATAAAAAAAGGCATAAAAAGTGATGATGTGCTTTTGTTGACGGAGTTGAAATAATGAAAAATCGAGACATACGTTTACTCCACCATATGATAATCGGGCCGTCAAAGGTATGTTTTAACAGTATATCTTAACCGCGTTCCATGTCTAATGTAGACGGGCAGTGAAGATCTACTTTTAACCTCTCAATGGGCCCGCAAAAACAGGGTTGACTTCAACACTCGCAAGACCCAGTGTTTTTTATTAACACACAAGGGATTGAGTGTGAATTCGGCTTCGTCTGTACTCATGGATGGCATAAGCATTAAGGAATCGAAAGTTCTTGGAATGAAAATACAGTGTGATGTTCCATGAAGTGAACACATTTTCCACGTCTCCAAAGAAGCATTCAAGTGCTTTGGTTTTCTGAAACGGTGCAAGATGTATTTCACTCCATTCGACCTCCTTACTATTTAGACAATCTATATCCGACCGTCTCTTTTGGGAGAGCGAAGTAGCTTATCGGTGACAGCAGGGTATGAAACTCTATTGTCTGGAGCATCGCCGCAATGTGGGGTGTGTTATTCTGTTTTATCGAAACTACAATGGATTTTGCTCTGCCGAGATTCGGAATCTTACTCCTGAGATTCTCATATGAGTATTTCTACGTAACACACGTACTTCGTCTAGCCCTCATCCATTTACGGCCAATGGTTCTACAGGTATCGTTGTTGCTGGTGATTTCAATGTTCCACTCCAGAAGGCCAATATGTTGAGTTATTCGCTGCGCACAACCACCTAGCGCAATTAATGAATGAGCCAACGCATACTCCATGTGTTGAAGGGCACCATTCAAACACACTTGACCTATTCCTGACTTCACACCCTGAAAAGTATGAAGTCAGAGTTAGTACACCTCTCGGCAATTCGGATCATTGCACCATTGCTGCCTCCTTTTCGGTCTCTGAACTTCATAACGTTTCGAAATCAGCTACGAAACGGTCAAAATTTATTTACGAAAAGGCTCATTGGGCTGAGCTCAACCAATTTTATAAGCATTTTAATTGGAAACTGTGCTTTCTAGATAATGACATAAATGTTTCTGCAAAAATGGTCGAGAATATGATATTGCTAGGGATGAGAACATTCATCCCGTCCAAGCAAAGTTCGATTAAACCAAGAGTGAAGTCTTGGTTTAATCAGTCGTGCAAAAACGCAGTCAGATCCAGAGAGGAAGCATTCAGTAACTGGCGTTTAAACAAAACCCCAGATACTAATTTGCTTCGCAAAAAGGCAAGATCTTCGTGTGCCAAGGTACTTAGGCGTGAAAAGTTTCTTCACGAACAGCGGCTTCGTGCCAAGGTCCTTGTAGCTCCACAGGGCAGTAAGACCTTCTGGTCTTTCGTTAAGAGAGTAAAGTGCTAGTTCATCAGTTCCAACTCAGTTAAAGGATGACCAAGCATTCATATTCTGTCACATATAACGTTGGAAAGTTCTAATCAAACTTCCACAAACAATACTCCCTCTTTCCTCCTCCGCATAGCTTATTTTCCTAGTTCTGGGAAAATGCACTAAATATATAAGGGGCATCCCCTGAGTACTGGTCCAAGACATATATATATATATATATATATGGATATCAAGCATGTATGTACATATTGTATTTTAGACTACTTGGAGGAAGATATATTTTGTCAGTCGCTGTTGGCGTGATTCAGTCATAGAAATTCCTCATCACGGGGAGAAAAATCAATTCTTTCTAGTGTGAAAGAATCCTATAATTCAAAATATTTCAATAATAAACATGTTGTTTTATATATGCATCCATTTGATTAAATTTTGTTTTTTTTTTTTTGTCTTATCGTTTAAATTTCAAAAATTCGTTGAATAATCACGATTAGTCCGCGTCGGTTATATGAAACATTTGCTGAAAGAACATTTCTAAATTCTCTTTTGAAACTGTATTCGTGTTCACGCTGGAATTCTTGTTTGCAATTTGTTTTGCTCGAGAGACCTTCCTTTGTCTTCTTCTGTTTACTTTTTGACAGTGTTGGGCAAAAAGAAAATAGTTTTTTTTTTCTCTTTAATTGAATGCATTAACTACTTTTTTCCACTTTAATATTAATTAACAAAGTTTTTAAAGGTATTTTTTCCCCTTCTTCTTCACTCATTTATTTACTGAAGAATCTTCAAAATATAAAGTAACAATAAGTATTAAAAATCTTAACACTAAATATAAAAAGTTATTTAAGTCCAGCCAATGCTAGATCAAAAAGTTTTATTTTGCGCGAACAATATCGGTAAAATCGCCTATTTAACGTTCTGATAGTTAGAAGGGTATCTCTTCTTCTCAACCGAGTGTGGCCGCCATTATATATGTAATCGAAGCAAATAAAAAAATTAAATGTCAAATATAGTTGTAGTTATGTTGGAAAGTGTGAATGAGAAACTCGATAAGAAATTCATGTACATGAAGCAAAGTACATAAGTATTTCCATTCCCCCTTTTCCTGTAACTTCACTAAACTCGAAAGTTTTGCAGCAAATGTTTCATAGCATGGACGGAGACTTAAGCGGCCCATACACGTTTCAATTCAGTTGGCAACTGAGTCGGTTGTTGTCCACATCAAAGCGTGTATGGCTTTGTCAGTTGATTAGTTTGACAGTTGTCGAGTTGGTTGAAGAAAAATTAAAATGTTTTGATTTTTTCAAGTTGATTAGCAAGTCTTTCAATTCGATTGTGTTGTGTGTGTTCGAGTCTCTTGATCAGGTCTCAAAATTTATATTTGTAGGGTTTTTGCAAAGGCACCGTTATATATTTTTAAAACTGTCTATAATTTCATTGAATTTCATAGTTGAATGAAAATTTTTCAATTCAGTTTAAGAAGTGTGTGGGCAATAATCAATTCAGTTGAAAGACTCGATTGAATCGTGTATGGGCCGCTTTAGAAGCTTATTGTATGTACAGTATGAAATACATTTTTGCTTAACAGGTGGTTAAAGTCCCAATTAGAATTGAAGAATGAATGAAGTGGAGACTGAGTCTTCGCTTAAATGGCCGTTAAACAGATTTTTGAAAACAAACAGTTTTTATTGAGCAGAAAGGTGTAAAAAGAACTTGATCGAAGAATTTACTATGAAAAAGAAAAAAAAATACTCTATATGAGATGCGCTTTCAGACACTATAAACTGATTTTTGATTTAGATTTAGATTTATTGAGTCTTTGAAACTACAATATCATACAAAGTACAATACAATGAAAGATAAAAATTTAGCTCTATAATGTATTAAACAAAACAGATTTATGTGTAAAGATTATTTCATACTATTACACTGCGGTACTGCGTATTGGATCTTTTTTAACCTTGAAAATATTTTTTTGGAATTCCCCTTTATTACTGCTAGTTATATTTTGCAATAAAAACTTTAACACACACACACACAAAATTAATTTCTAGTTAACCTTGACACGACTTGCAACACTAAAATAGCACTAACTTTTTTTTTTAATAACTTAAAATGACTGCACTCTTTTCTTGAATAATATTATAGCACTTGTTTCTTAAAACTTACTTTATTTAATTTTAGCAGACATAAATACATTTCAATAAAAAAAAACTGCCTTAAATATTCAATTTGTTTATAAAAAAAAAGATAATGTAAATAGTTTCAAAATAAACACATTTCACGCAATAACTATATTTAAAATAAACAAAACTTTTGTAAATACTAACTTAATAGACAAACTAACAAATTATTCAAACTCAATGATTTTAAAAATTATAATTATTATTATAATTTTGTTTTTGTTTTTATTTTTGTACTTATTAATATAATAATTAATTAAACTAATTATGTAAAAACTAAAACAAATAATTAAATCTGCATAATAATATGAAATTCAAAATAAATTCGCCGATTGCCTTCAATTAGAAGAATTTTTCATTTTAATTTTTAAAAATTAATAGCAAACAAAAATTTAATTAAAAAGGATTTAAAAAGTCATATAAAGAAAAACACAGAAATAAGCAACTCCCAATATACAATTTATACAATATCATTAATTTAATAAAGTTAAAATAACAAAATCCACTATCCACAAATTTAACTATAGTGTAAAGAACAAGAGAACTGAATAATTGAAATAATGATTTTATTCTGACAAAAAAAAAAAATATATAAAATACAAAAAAAAAAACATAAAACAAAATCAGAGAGCAAATACATGTATATCTAAAGAAATAGTTAAAATTCAACTAGTTCTAAATAAATTAGATTTACAATTATACACTATTATATACTCTTTCAACAAGACAGAACAAACTACCAAATAATTACGTTATGAATATACAAAAATTAAATCCCCAATTAAGCAAAAATAAACGAAGGAATTTAAATAGAATTAACTTAAAATTATTTTAAATTAAAAAACAAAAAAATGTCAGTGCAACCACATACAGACTCATACAAGATAGACAAAAAAAAACAAAACACATCCGCTTGAATGGAAAGATTGATGTAAACAGACCACGAAATCACATCGGTTGAAAACTAAATCAGCAATATAAAAATTTAAAAAAAATATAGACGAAAAAGAGATGAATATAATTGAATACTGCATATTATTTGAAATTAGGCTTCTTAATTGCACAGCCCTACCCACATTACTGATTTTATTTCATGTTTAAAGTATTTTTTTTTCTAACGCTGATTTTCATTCATTAGAAATTCAATTAATTGGGACCAATTTATTCATATCTGAATCGATTGGAGTAATAAAACACATTCACACATTAAATTATTTTTCGTCAAATAAGTCGTTATCTTTTTAAGCTAAAAAAAAAATTAAATACGTTTTAATCACTTTTGTTTAATGATTTGATAAAATAATTAAAGAAATGCCTTAAGGTATGCTAAGGAAAAGTGTATTGCAAAACAACTAAAATCAGCTCAGTTCCTCATTGCCAGCAGTGAAGTAAACAATTAAACAGTAACTTGAGGCCGTAACTACACAATGCTCTTGTATTACAGTAGTATATAGCGATGCCAGAAGCAGCACTGCCAGCTTGAAGATTTTACCTTAATTGTGATGATTTAACAAACGAAATAAGATATGAAGATATATATTTTTCTAAAATTTTAGATTAAAAGTATTTTCAAATATCTAATGAAAATTAGATATTTGAAAATCTTTGCACCCTATTGCATACCTAGTAACACATGACTTTAATTTTGCAAAGAAATTTAATTAAGCTGACTATTTTCTTTAAAATTTTGTTACATCTTATTATGTTATAGCGTATTTACACTTACTTACTTACAGCTTTCATCATTTTGGCAAGATGTTAACGTCTTCTTATATAAAGTCTATATGAAAAAAAAACTCAACATCTCTCAACATCTTTACAAGATGTTCATTATAGCAAGTTCACACGGAGTTTTATATTCGACGTTCGCTCTCTCATTCGTGGTTCGCGGCCGAATCTTTATTGAACCAACATGATTCGCCATACAAAATTTTATGAGCGAACCATCTTGGTTCAGTTTGATTCTTGTTGCGAACCACGCAAAAACTACTATCATCTCCAAATTTGATAATAAATTATCGCTAGTTTATCTGAACTAGCTCTCAAAAAACATGTAAACAAAGAAAAAACAGATAATTAATGTGTGTAAAATCAAAAGAAACACATGAAACATATAAAAATTGGATACTTACATTGAGATTTAAATAAAAGTTGAAAATCGAATTAGTGAAACGTTTGCACAAAATATGTAAACACCAGTGTGAACCAAAAAACAACCGCCTTAACACCTAGTTTTGCAATAGCGGTTCAGAGAGCGAACCAAGTGTTTCACATTACCGTCTGAACATAGTATTACTCATTTTGATGGACTCATCATCTATCGATTATTTTGGTGTCATCACTAAAAAAGTTAAAAGACATTATTAAAAATTCATACAATCACTATAAAATATACCTACAAGTGTCAAAAATGTTTACAATGAGCTGGAGCGAACAATTTAAGTAAATTTTAATTTAATTAAAAATAATATATAACTAGAAATAATAATACGTACAGTACATTTATTTATAGTAAAAGAAAAAAAAATATTTTGGGTTGTACGGTCTGCTGCTGACCTTCGACATGAAAATATAGCAGAATTTGCCAGAAAATGACAGTAAAGTTGCAAGATCCTCTCTGTTTGAAAAACTCTGAACTGGTAGTCTTCGAATATCCTTTTCCCAAAAATTGCCATTTCGATTGTAAACACCTTGATATTGATATTTATTAGTTCAAATCTTAATAAATTATTTAAAATTCTAACAAATGTCGCTGTCGTCTTGCATAATTTCTAACAATTCTGCAAATTGAAACAGTAATTATTTTTGCTTTCTAAGAGCAATAATTAATCCAATAATTGCAGAATCTTTTAACTGCATTTTATTTAATGTGTTTTGTTTGCTCAAACACGTGAAGTAATACTTGACAGATGAAAAATGTTGAATATGTAATGTAAACAGATTTCTTAAATTTTCAACATCTTCCACACACATCTCTAGGATGTGAGTAAGTGTAAATACGCTATTATTATAATTACCCATTTTAAGATTTTTCTCTATAATTAACACATATGGCCTTGTTCATAAAAAATATTGTATGTTTATTAAACTTTTATTTGACAAATTTCTATAGCAAATTTGTCATATAAGTGTTTAATAAACATGCAATATTTTTTATGAATACGGCCAATAGACAACAGCTCGCAGCAATCTGTCAAAAATACACGTGCTTAGATGAAAACGATTTATTTAACGACATCAAAGCAGCACGACTTTACAACAGCATTTGCTGCTGCCAACTTAAGGGCCAAATAAACCACACAAATTGCTTGCCAAACATGTCTAAATTTTAGGTTTGTGCAAACATTTTTGTTCGTTTGTGGGGGTGTTTGCTAGTTTGTACAAATATTTGAAGCATGTTTGCACGAAAATCAAAATTTTTTTATTTTCGTGCAAACATTGTGAATGTTTGTGTAAATTTTGTCATTTCAATGAAATTTTTGTAGAGTGAGGTGGTGGAAGAAGAAGCAGGGTGAACAGAGTGAATCAAGAAAATGTTTTTTGTAATAATGTTTAGTTAGAATGGCGTAAAAGTTTACGTTTGTTATGGAAATTAAATAAATAAAGATTAAGAAGCAGAATCTCAAAAAATAGAGGGTAAAACAATTTATAAAAATTTTTTATAATTTCTATTTTTGTAAGCAACAAAAAATAAAGGCAGTGCTGCCACTATACATATAAATTGAAATATTATTGCTACAAATTATTTTTTGTATTATTTAATAGAAAAAACAGCACAAAATTAAAACAAACAAATAAATTTATGTGTTTTTACAGTTTTATGTGATATTATTACGTTTTCAGTCTGTAATTTTAATTTTATTCATGTAAAATATATATGTGGGACCTCTGAAATTTGCATTGTTTAAATACACGTAGTGCTGCTGCTGTCTTTAAAATAATTACATATGTTGCTGATAAGGCGACAGCATTTGAGTCTATGTAATGCAGACTGGGACTATTCCATTGTTAAACATGAGTGTATTAGTCGGCAAATGTTCACTTTTGCAAAGTTGTTTTTTCTTTTTTTTTTTTAATACGAGTAGAATGAATCTGTATATATAAGGTAATATTTTACAAACTACTCCTTTCTGGTATACCATGGATTCGTATTGTGACTAACCTTCTGCAGTACTCCATGAAGTAGCTTTGAGACTACTCTTATGTAATGTAAAGCTGGGATATATGTGGTCCAGCCGTAGGACATCGTTATGTTATAAGAACCACGTTTTTGTCATACAATTGGGTTAGTTTTGGGCTATTCCTAGTATATTTTCCTAGCTCCGGTAAAAACACTGCATACGACAAATTTGAAGTAGAAAATTATTTCAGTGAATCTACTTTAATTTTATTAAATTTAGTTGGTTCTGCTTGCGTGTTGTTCAGTTTTTCCGTAGTGATTATAAGACCGTATTTGTTTTTAAGCTTAGAACATTTTGGCACTGAAGTGTTTGTTTTGAAATGTGATGTACTCAGGCATATTCTGAGAAACACAAATCTCTTAAACTAGGTGTTGTGAGAAACGTATAACGCAAGAAGTATGGTTTTGCGATTTGATAACGCCAAATAGAAAACGCATATCGCTTTAAATTGGCGACTTCAACTCGCATGTATATACTGAAGTGAATTGATTGAATTTGCTAAAACTGAACTTGCAAAATGCAATAAAATTATTCATAATTAAAATTTAGTATGTTTTCTTTTTATTTCAATAAAAAATTCGAAGAATTTTACACATTTGCAATTAAAAAACTAAATTAAAAAATTTTTCTATTTGTTGTCAAATTTTTTTACATTTTCATGCATGTTCTGAGAAACGCAAATCGCTTAAATTTCTGAGAAACGTATAACGCAAGAATTATGGTTTTGTGATTTGAAATCGCCAAATATGTGTTCTGGAAAATGCAAATCGCTTAAAATTGGCGACTTCAACTCGCATGTATATATTGAAGTGAACTGATTGAATTTGCTAAAACTGAACTTGCAAAAGGCAATAAAATTATTCACTATTAAAATTTAATATGTTTTCTTTTTATTTCAATAAAAAGTTTAAAGAATTTTACACATTTTCATTAAGAAAACTAAATTGAAAATTTTTTTTATTTGTTGTCAAATTTTTTTTTCGTTTTGTATTACTACCACATACATACATACGTATGTAAATCACATGTTGTATTTTTTCGGAAAAAACTCCTAAACGCCAGTAAAACGCGCGTTCCTCAGAACACCTAAAAATCAATTAAGCGTTTTACAAAACGCATTGCGGTTTCAGAACGCTCGTTCTCGGAACATGGCTGTTTATATAACTACTATATAGATATACATATAGGTATGTAAAACACATGTTGTATATTTTCGGGAAAAAACTCCGAAACGCCAGTGCCTTGATGGCTGGTAGAGTATTCGACCAACATTCGCGAGGTTGCAGGTTCGATTCCTGCCTCAGACCCTGAGTGTTACTGCAGACAAGCAAAAAAGCTTAGCAGTTTTTGTGTTTTTTTAAAAAAAAAAAAAAAAAAAAAAAAAAGCGCGTTCCTTAAGCTCTAAACACTTAGACGACAGCAGACTTCATAACTTCATGGGTACAAATGAAGTTAGCTTCAAATGCTGCCGTCTCGTCAGCAACATAATTATTTTCAAGACAGCAGCATCACTATATGTATTTAAGCAATGCAAATTTTAGAGATGCCACATATATATTTTACATGAATAAAATTAAAATTACTGACTGAAAACGTAATAATATCACGTAAAGCTGTAAAAACTCATCAATTTATTTGTTTATTTTATTTATATGATGTTTATTTCCATTAAATATTTCAAACAAATTTTAGTTCTTATTACTGTTAATTTGTATTTATAGTGGCAGCACTGCATTTACTTTTTGCTGCTTACGAAAATAGAAATTAGTCTATGTTGGCAACAGCATCAAATGCTGTTGTGAAGTCGTGCTGCTGTGATGTCGTTAAAATAATCGTGTGCATTTAAACACATGTATTTTATTTTTGACAGATTGCTGCTTGCTGTCGTCTATGTGTTTAAAACTTTAGAACACCTAAAAATTAATTAAGCGGTTTTCAGAACGGTTTGCGGAACATGGTTGATTGTAAGACATTTTTCTTGTGCTTGAGCAGCCCTCTAGTATGTCTAGAGCAAGATGAAGATATCATTTAGATATATGAAGCAGAACAAATGTAACTTTCATTAGTAAAAACGATAAATTTATGTTATTTAAATAAAATCAAGCACTTTGTGAATACATCAATTTTCTTGCTGGCCAACATTGTCTACTTGTTATTAGAAAATCTGCTGGGAAAACTTGTTTTTTGTTCTACGTCATCTAACGTTTCGGGTGTACTTTAAGGCATTGTGTTATTAATAAATTCTTTTTATAAAATTTTTATTCTTGTTAAGCTGTTGATAAACTTATTTGCCTTCCAATAAAATTACTTATATAATTTCTAATGTAATTAGATTATTATATTAATATAAAAATATTTAAAAGCAATTTTTATTAACAAAAAGTATGTAAATTATTGAATTTAAATAAAAACATAACTCAAATTTTATAGAAATTTGTTTTAATAAAGTTAAAAAAAAAAGAAGAAGATTTTAGTATAAATTTTTAAAATTATGATTTTGTTTATATATTTGAAAAACAAAGCGAGCATGGTTAATAAAGCTTTAATTTGAAGAAGCTATGAATAGTAAAAGAGTTAAACAAATGTGTCCTCAGTTATATACATTTTTCAGAATGAGCGACCGCAAAATTAAAAATATTTAGTATAAAATAATAATAAAAATAATAATAATTAATTATAATTACAATAACAATTTTATTAATAGAAAATTAACTAATGACAAAAGTTGACATCAATATTTCCATTAAACATTAAAATCCAAATTAATTATTAATATTTATATAAAGTTATTTTAACAAAGTTTTAATTTAATAATATGAAATTCAAAGAAAATTCATGAAAATCATGATCATAAATAATGTTATATAGTATCATTTTACCAATTATTAAATGGTAAGGTAATTTAAGCAAATATTTACTTTTTAAGTAAATTATTAAAATAGACAAAAAGGAAATTCAAAATAAGAAAATTACATTTAAATAAAATTAAAATAATTAAGCGAAAACATCATTTTCAGGATTGTATAACATATTATTAAATTGTAGTATTTATTCTTAATAATTATAATTATTTATACAATAAAAATAATAACAGCAGAAGTAAAATAAACAAAACAAAAAAGAAAATATAATAAAAACAGTTTTAAATTCAAGACAAATAAATTTGAACGAATTAATTTTAATACCAACTTACAAAATTATATAAAAAAAAAAAAATAAAATAAACTGAAAAAGACCCCGGCCGCAATAAGAAAAGTTTAAGCAAAACCGTTTACAAAACTTTTAATAAATAGTTATGGCTTAAAGCCACAGCCACAGTCAACCTCAGAGACGTTTGTTTGTTTTAAGCTCTTTTTATTGTGACTTGGTTTTCGAATTTGAATTTAATTATAACAACGGTATGAAACTTAATACGAGAACATAATTAATCATATTGTAAATATTATTTAAAATAAAAAATGCACACATACAACAACACTTATACAATTAGTTGATTTACTATTAACAAAATTGAAAAAAAAAAATACAAAATATTATTAAACAAAATATACAAACTATTATAGAAGAATAAACAAAGAAAAAAAAAAATGGTAAAATACAAGAACAGAAGCAAGAAACACAACATCAACAAAAACAAAAACAAAAGCAAAAAAAGCAAAAAAATAAAAAAATACAAAAACAAAAAAGAAAAACATAATGGTTCATAAAGTAATGATAAAAAATATATTATTAAATTACATTACAAATTATTAAAATTAAAAAAATTAAAAGAAAATATTATTATATAATAATGCGTAACAAAATGATTAAAAACGTATTGACAACGTTGTATGATTTTGATCAAGAAAACAAAAGAATAAAATAAAAACAAAAAAAAAAAACAATTTTTCGATTTGTTAAAAAAATATACATAAAAAATAAACTAAAGCTATTTTTATTTCTTTAACGAGTCCACAGCTCAGGTAAGTGAAACGTTTAAATCCCGGGCAGTTTATGGCACAAGAATGAGTGACATGTGTAGAAAATTTTAATATTTTTTTTGTTAGCTTTTATTTATGTATTGAATCTTCACAATGTGAACTAACAATAAGTATACAAATCTTAATACTAAATACAAAAAAAATAGCTTAGTCCAGCCAATGCTAGAGTTTTATTTTGCGCCAATTATATCGGTAAAATCACCTACTTAACGCTTTGATGGTGGCAACGGTATCCCTTCTTCTCAACCGAGTGTGGCCACTAAAATTGAGTATGTTTCGTGCAAGAGGGTTTGGGTGAAGCTGCAATTTGCCGATATACCTTGTCGCATGCTTTGAAAACTCATCTTTTACCAGTGGAACACCCAGATCCTTGTGTATTCGGGAGCTTTTTACGTACCATGGAGCTGCAGTAATTGTTCGAAGAATTTGGTTTTGTCGCCTTTGACCCATAACTGAATTCCGTAGCACCATATAGGCTTTAGTATAGGGTGTTTTTTTAAGCTAGATAGAACTTTAAATTGTAAAAAGTAACACAAAAAATTAAATTTTGATGAAACATTTTTTTTATTTGTTTCAGTATACTCTGACAAATCATCATGAATAGACTCACGCTTGAACAACGCTACGAAATTATCCAAATTTACTTTGAAAATCAGTCGTCGATTCGCGCGTTGTTTTATCGCAAAATTGTGTTCAGCGATGAGGCGCATTTTTGGCTTAACGGGTTTGTTAATAAGCAAAATTGCCGCATATGGAGTGAGACCAATCCACAAGAGACCCTACAGACTCCATTACATCCAGAAAAATGCACTGTTTGGTGCGGTTTTCATGCTGGTGGCATCATCGGACCTTATTTCTTCAAAAATGAGGCCGGAGCTCGCGTTACGGTCAATGGAGATCGTTACCGCACCATGATCAATGATTTTTTGTTTGAAAATATGGATGACATTGATCCGGAGGAGATGTGGTTTCAACAGGATGGCGCTACGTGCCATACGGCGAACGCAACCATCGACTTACTGAAATCAAAATTTGGCGATAAGTTGATTTCGAGAAATGGACCTGTCAATTGGCCTCCAAGGTCGTGCGATTTGACACCTCTCGATTATTTCCTGTGGGGCTACGTGAAGTCACTGGTTTATGCTGATAAACCAGCAACAATTGACGCCTTGGAGGTCAGCATTGTTCGTGTTGTTCGTGACATACAGCCAGCAGTGCTCGAAAAAGTGGCCCAAAATTGGACGTCCAGAATGCGCTTCGTCAAGAACAGCCGCGGTGCCCATATACCCGAAATCATTTTCAAATGTTAATGTCACGTATTGATCTTTCGAATAAAAAAAAATTTTGATTACAATTTAATTTTTTGTGTTATTTTTTACAATTTCAAGTTCTATCGGGCTTAAAAAAACACCCTATATTTCGTTGTATAACAAAAGTTTGCAATCTAATTTCAATGTAAAATTTCTACACATAAGCAAATTTAATTTTCAACTGAGTGACTTTCACGTCAATGTGAGACTTCCACGTTAGCCTGCGATCCAGGTGAATACCAAGATACTTTTCTTCATCGTGCCGCGGAATAGGTGAGTTGTTAATTTGGATATGCGCACATGTTTGCTTACGCAGTGTGAATGTAACGTGAGTACATTTTTGTTCATTAATCCTGATTTTCCAAAGCTTCAGCCATTTTTCCAATATTGAAATAAATTCCTGTAAATTTCGTGAAGCTACTTGATGATTTTCATGTACGCTGTAGAATGCTGTGTCATCTGCAAAAGTTGAAGTGTGGATTCCAGATGTCGTTGGCATGTCAGAGGCGTAAATCAAATATAAAGTAGGCCCCAGTATGCTACCTTGGGGAACTCCTGCCTCAATAGGTTGAGTTGGGCTTATAAAATTACCTTCCGGTCGTATAAGTAGCTTTCCAGAAGCTTGTAAGTATTTGCAGGCAAGTTCAACTTTATTTTGTGCATCAAGCCGTCGTGCCACACTTTATCAAAAGCTTGAGAAATGTCAATGAATAGAGCTGAACAATACTTCTTCTCCTCAAAGGTCTGTCTTATGACATTGACTAGTGTGTGCGTTTGTTCTATGGTACTATGTTTAGCCTGAAAACCAAATTGATAATCAGGGATACATCCCACATTGTTCAATATTGGACTCAACTTAACCATTAACAATTTTTCGAATAGTTTTGAAATTGTTGGTAGTAGACTTATTGGTCTATATGATTCTACCTTGGTCGGATCCTTCCCTGACTTGGGTATCATAGTAATCATAGAGACCTTCCACTTTGCAGGATAATACTCAAGGCGTAAAATAGCGTTAACAATAAAAAGTAGAATTCTTTTAGCTACACGAGGTAACTGTTCAAGCATTTTGTCAGTAATTTGATCAATACCTGGAGCTTTCCTGGGGTTTATGTTACTGATACCTTGTTCTACATCGGGAAATGTGAATCGCAAAGACACAGGCGGTCTACCTGCATATGGTGGTAATTCAGATGCATTATTTGTTATATCATTTGTAATAAAAACATTTGTTAAAGTAATGCACAAAAATGTTCATCTTCACCCCGCTTGTAATCATTTTCCATAAACATTTATATAGAATCCATTAACAATTAGTTCTTTTTCCACAGCATTGATTTCCGCTTTCCTTTTTTTAGAGGATGAAAACTAAATGAAGGATTTGTTGACGGCAAAAAACCATTAAGTGATGAATCCAGTTCATAAAGAATTCCACTTTGTATGGTTTCGTCGTCATAGTTTTCGGTAGATCTTAAAATAAGATTGATTATATGGTTGGCTTATTGTGTCACAAAATTTATGCTTACAATCTGGGTTTTAGGTGCTACTTTAAAAATAACAGCTGATCAGAAAATTTCCAGGTTTCTGGTGGCTCCATTGCTCCTTGACTTGATTTTGGTTTTCTTATTCCGTTCACGGTTCAAATAATCTCGCAGTGACTTCTATTTTTTTTACAAATTTCCACTACAAAAGCCCAAGCTTGAATTTTAATGATATGTTATTTGTTTCAATAAACTTACCACTCATTTCCATCGGCAATTTTTACCCGTGCTTGCATTTTCTGCTTAACATTTTTACTCCAGATGCCTCAAATTATACAAAATATCATTTTTTTTAAACTAATTCAATTAATATTTCTAATTGTTTATTTTCCGTTTTGAAAATAAATAATTTTACAAACAAAGCAGTGTCGCGCTACAAAGTTCGGGGCTTTAAAATTTGCGCTTCAACTACTACTGCAGCGACTGCTACAACTACACATTCTGTGCACTTCCTTTAACACGCCCATTTTTAACTTTTGACAGCTTGCAGCGCTACTCGTTACGTCGTACTGCAGCTACAATTCTGTTTCCCACTTAAATAAAACACCCAGATTACTTTAATAGAAATGTATTATATTTCAAATGAATTACTAAGGCGCAGTTTTTGACTGCGTATTTAAATACAAAATTAGTTAATTTTCATTTAAATTTAAGTTGTATTTAAATGCTAGTTCAGTTTATCACTATTAAATTATTGTTCTTATTTAAATGCGATGAAAGTGTGGCAGCTCTACTTTAAATCCAAATATTATGGAAAGTGTTCCATAGAACAGCTGTTTGTAAGTGGAAGAATAGAAAAATTCTTAAAGAAAAATATTAAATTTATTAACTGCATAAAAAAACTTCATAATTTTATTTCACGCGAAGTTATTTTTAATAATTATTATATTTAGTGCAAAATTAGCAACTAATTTTCAAATATTTTCTACAGGCAATAGCTCGTGTGCGTGCTTTGTTTACATCTTTTGCACTAATACAAATGCAAGCACACAAAAACCATATGGGCTATATGAAAAACTTAAATAAAACTTAAATGAAGAAGTTTTGGCATTTAAGTTCAGTCAAAATTTGTAGTGAAAAACTGATTATCGTATTTAAATGGAACTTAAAACTAAATAACATTTCAATACCAACGCAAAAACTGGGCCTAAAAAATAAATTACATAAACTTGACAAAAAGTTATTTAAGTTTCTTAATGTAGCAAAATTGATCAGCCACCCTGTATATGTATGCTATATATATTTACGTGACTATCGTGAAGGGTATTTTCGATTCGTCTCAAGCAAATATACTACACTCTTACTTGTCTTACCATCAAACCATAAAATATGTTTTTTTATCTTTTTTCTCAGTATTTTTTTTTTTACAACATTCTTTAGATTACAATTCATTGGTCTCAGGTAGAAAGGCCCTATCAAACATAATGGCAATTTTACAGGAGAAGGAAAAATCGTAATAGAAACTGTATAAATAGGTACATCTCAAAGTAACTTTTTTGCTCAATTGCTTGTAAGAGCGTTATGTATGAAATTGTATAATTAAATCTTTGTGACACTGTGTACTTGTGTAAAACGTAGTAGAATCCCTAAAAGAACTCAATTTAGGGAAAATGCGAGTTAGGGCCTTTCTACGTGAGACTAACGAATTGTATTAACTATTTTAAGTTCTAAAAGTATTGGCCCACAAAGTTTTTTGTTATAAAATAAATTAAATTAACTGTTTTAAATAATTAAATGAAAAAAAAAAAAAGAATGCAGCGATTGAATAATGAATCTTAAATGAAGGTTTCTCGGATGTAAGTTCTGCTAAGTAAGAAATCAAAAAGTGAAATGCCGTTTATTTTCAGTTTTTTTTTTTTTCGTTTACCGTTTTAAGCTGATTCATCAAAACTAATGCATTTATTTTTATGTCGGAGTTGTGAAGTCAAAAGAATTCTAGCCACTTAGAAATTACAAAATGTTCATAATGTATCGCAACTGAAACATTATTACTTCTTTTATTCTTTTGTAATTCTCAACTTTCATTGATTATCTAAAACTTTCAAACAAGTGCTTTGAAACACAGCATGTGTTGAAGTACTTTGAATAATGTTTTTCTAATACATTAAAAAGAAAGCTTTATAAGATTAAATAAAAGAACACTATTAATCAATGTTATTGTTAAAATTTCTTTTAATTCTATGCATCTCTATAGGCAATTGGTTTTATAAATAAATTATTTTAACTGGTGATTTGATTTGTGTTTACTCTTTACAAAATTATCGAGTAAATTTTGTAAATATATTTTTTATTTTTAACAAAAAATTACACCAATATCTCGCTTTACATCTTTTCGTTATGCATTTTTTTAAAATTATAAACAGCTTGTTTTCTATGTTTCACAGCTATCCATATGCCGACATTCCATTGGAGCTACCCTAATCATCAGTAGACTTTGGATCACAAAGTGAGGTATTGAGATCTGATAAATTTGAAGAATAAGCAATCTAAAACAGAAGTAAAAATTGTCAAACAAGTTTTGGTTGAAGCCGAAACGACAACAACTAAAATGTACCGTTATTTATTTTTTATTTGTTAATCGTTTTAAATTATTTAATTCTTTTTTTTGAAGATCGGTTTGGTTTTATATAAAAAATTCATCGTTATCATCGTCAGGAAAATTAAAACGATCTTTAGCTGCAAAAATACGAATTAATTACTTCAACAAGATCAAATAGTTAAATATTAAATACGTTTCAAATTATTTTTAATTCTATTATATTCAAGTGATCGCCTGTGTATAGAGGAATAAAGAAAAGCAAAAGTAATAAAATGTTACAATAGATCAAAAACGCGAAATTTCAAGTAGTTTTTAAGAAACAGGTTTGTTGCTGAAGTCTTTCGTTTTCTAAACACTTTTATTACAAAAAAAAAAAAACAAAAAAAAATCGTTTAATTATTAGCAGCATTGAAAAGTATTAACTGATACCAAATCAAATACTTGATATGAAAACGTGTCAATTGAATTGAAAAAGTATTGTTTGCAATTTAGAATTCTGCGAAGTGATGTCATATTATTATCAAAGATGTATATTGTTATATAATTTCCCATTTATTAGGAATTAAAGTTTAGCTATATAAACAGGAATGATTTAGTCATTTTATAATTTAGGTAAAAATATCTTGTTTTAGTACACAAAATGCAATTATTGATATTTATTTTATAGTATCATAATATCATGAAAATGTCCTGTAGAAAAATGTAAAGTTGTGTACGCAAATATCCAGCATTAGTTTAGAACAGAGTTTGTTTTTTAATTTTAAACTTAATTCAAAATATGAAAAATATGAAAAAATTAAATTTCTTCAAAGATACTTTTTATATTTTCTTTCTGTTGTTTTATGGACAACTCATTATTGCCTTTGCTTGAAATATAAAAGATAATATTGAAGATAAATTTTAAAGAGGCCTCAAAACAAGTGACACCATCAGGTATGTTCTGAAGCTCGCACATGATGTTCTGTAAATCGCAATCTCCAAACTCTTGTCGAATTTAATTCACAACAATGTACCCATGGTGCATTAATGTCTTGAAAGTGGCACCGCTAAAAAAAAATTACAGCAATGCCAAAATTTATTTAGTGAGCTGTCACAATTATACAGGGTGGACTATAAACCAGGAGACCGGCCGTTAAGGGTTTAATGCCATCTTTTAGCAGAGCATAATGCGCATTTTGCATACGTGAATACTATCGCAAAAATGATTCTGCGAAGCTAAATGCAAATTTTGTTATAGTTTTAATGTTCACGATAGGAATCATTCCCCAAAGAGTCAAACCATTATATCATACAAGTATTCTAGACGTATCACTAGTTTATATCCCATAAACAGCACATAAAACTCTATGTACAAATGCACAAAATACTGTTTGTTGAATAAATCACGAACTGAAGTATAATTTGTAAGCGATAACCAAGGTGTGTCATATGGTCCCACAGTTTCAAACTATTATCTCCTCTACAAAATTACCAACTGTATCCAAGTGGTTATAAGTAATCTCCCTCCACGAGATTGGCCCCTTACGATGCCACCAGATAAATATACCTTCAAATCGTGAAATTCGGGTGATGATTATATCAAATCGTCAGCTAGTAAAATGAATCGTTTTTAAACAAAATATAAGTATATCTCAAGGTACCATTAAATAACTCCCAATGCAATAATTCCCAATGAAATAAGTCCCAAATTAAAAAAACGAAATAACTCCCAGCGCCAAAATGAAATAAGACGCAAAAACTTAACTGTTAAATCAAAATAAATATATAAGTAAAAAATAAATGAAATAACTCCCAATACAAATTATATTTGTACCTGGGCATTGTTCAACTTTTTTAACCTCTCTGGTATAACAGATAACTTCCGATGAAAGATATCATACCATATATCATAAATATATGCCCAAATGCCTCCGAAGCCGGTGTTCCATATACCATAAAGAGATCATTAAGCCATCTCGGCCCGCGCACCACGAGTTTCCTGCATAGCCGGGCGGAGGGTTTTTATTCTCTGCGGTATAACAAACACCGGCTTCACTGACTAAAAGTTTTCTCTGTAGCCAGAATATTAGAATAAGTCTTATGGCGTTTTTTTTTTTTCATGAAAATAAAATGTTACATGTGATTAAGCAACATTTTTAAATACCAACCTGATCTCTAAAAGGTGTTACATATTTTACATTTACAAAAGAACACAAAATATTGTATAAAACAATAAAGAGCAATTAGAGTTTCAGTTTTGAAGTATTTTTATATCAAAACTTGCTGTGTATAAAAAAAATAAAACGTTGACACTACTAATTTAAAACACATCCATATTAATAATTTTACAGCCTTTTTTTTCCTTTTATATTTGTTTTTCAAATAATTGGCAATAAATTATGAAAACACAAATACATAAATTATGAAAACATAAAACATAAATAAAGGCCAGTATAAATCAGCATGCAGGTTAGTAAAAATGGGCAATATCTCACTCTGTGCTTGAAGCAAAGGGCAAAATATGCTTCATATACTGCCCTTCTTCATGCAGCATATTTAGAAGAGAACACGATTTTATATATATACTGTTGCCCTCTTTTTAGAAAAAAACATAAAAACGGGCAAACGTAACAATAAATGTAACATTTTTGTTAGAAAAGAAAACGCCATTAATTAAATAGGTTCTATTAGGTGACTACTAATAAAGCTCTTTAATTAATTAAAATGAAATAACTTCTATACCATACCTGAAGGTTGAAGGAGGAAAATATTTTGTTAGCGAAGCCGGTGTTCGAAATACCACAGAAGCGAAAATCTGTCAACCCAGCTGAAGGCCGGCTATGCAGAAAATGTTTGTAAGTGGAAGCGATCAGAAATATATACAATTAAAAAAATAAATAAAACAACTCTTAAAAAATTCGAAGATTTTAGTCAAATGAAATTATTCCCAATATAAATTAAATAACTCCCAATTATCAAAATAAATGAAATAACAGAACTCAGTTAGAAGTTATTTCATTTCGGATTTCATTTCATTAAAAATTACGAAATAACCTCCAAAAAATTGGGAATTATTTCTAAATGAAATTTGTATGGAATTTTTGAATTTTTTTGTTATGAGTTATTTCACGCTAGTTATTTCAATGGCGTAAAGTATAACAAACATGTTTATGGTTGATATTAAAAATGTACGAGCATGCACTGGTTTTCCAACATGTCCTATGGACCCGGATAACTTTTTTTCATTTATTAAATTGAACGAAAAACTCACGAAGTGCACGATATGCATTTTGATAGGAATATCTTTTTTCATGTTTCAAAATGAATTAGTCTGAAATTGAGAAATGTTAAATCAAATGCAGAAAAAAACTTGACGCTTAGGTGTGGTTCACTTTAACTTCACACTAACTTTAACTTTAGCATTTAATTGATTTCTTCTAAATTTTCCAGCTAAAGATCTTGATTGAGTTTTGTTTTTATAAAAAAGGTTTAACGGTATTTTATTTTCAATATTTCGATAACAATTTGTTATCATCATCAGGAAAATTATAATGATGATAACAAATTGTTATCGAAATATTGAAAATAAAATACCGTTAAACCTTTTTTATACAAACAAAAATCAATCAAGATCTTTAGCTGCAAAAATTTAGAAGAAATCAATATAAACAAAATCATATAATACATTTAATAATAAATAATAGTGATTTATTAAATAACTTCAAAATATAAAAAATCTAGAAAACTAAAACGAATAATAGGCAATATTGTATTCTGGACAACTTTATTTCGGTTGAGCAAATCAAAATGTTCATTTATATTATATATATTTCATATATTTCCATTTTTAAAGGGTTAAATTTTAAACTTTTCATACAAAGTTAAAAAATGAAAACTGAGTATAATGAGCATAGAAACGAAATGCAAGACAAATAAATTCTAACAGCACCCAAAAATCAGCGAAGCCGAAAATAAACAATATTTCAAAACAACACACAGTACAAGCCGCGAATATTGTTAGATCTAGCTAACAAGATTGAAGTACATTGTATACGAACTGTGAGAGCAAAAACAAACAAAATAAATACTCTTTAATAAAAGTAGAGATAATAATTACAGTCTAACTATTTAGTAATTTACCTTGAAATAGCAATAAAGTGAATAGAAACTCACCACAGACTAAAAAATATTTCAACAGAAACATTAGTTAAAAATAAAACACTCGTACTTAGGAAAACTTGCAAATATCAGTGCTCCAAATGTGGTGAGTTTAATAAGCTGGTCTCCACACCAAGCAGCCCAAAGCAGTTTTAGAGCGAGCTCACTGAATTGAGCACGGTGTATGGATCATTATTTTGTTGATCAGGTTAACTTGAGCTTTATTTTTATTAACTGTTTGGTAAGCGAATATTGTCTCAATCTCAAACACATTGAACGGGAGGGAGACCGATAGGCACACAAACACACAACCACATATACATACAAGTACGTCAAATACAAGCAGCAGATTGCATTGAATGGAATGGCTAAAACCAGCAAAACTTTTTGTTGTCAGTCTTGAGGTGGTAACTTAATTGAACGGGTTAACGTTACGGAAAGGTAACAATAAAAAATCTCTCACTGTCGTGATTTTGTTATAAAATACTAATCAAGTTGTCAAACTAAAACGGTTTTGTTACAACAAATTACAAAATAAACAAGAGAGTTTAATATTTCTAAAAGTGTTTATTGAGTTAACCCAAAACAAATCAATTTGTTTTTGGGTCTTTAAAGTAAAAGCGAAAATTATTCATTTATATAACAATAAAATTGAAACAAACTAGTTTTGTTCAAGTCGATTTGATAAAAGCAAAATCTAAAACACATACGAGTACAAAAAAAGTTTTTGCGCAAAGCTGATCTAATGCTGCTAAGCTTTTGTATGTCTTTGTAGTGTTGTAGAAATTAATGATCATTTCGAATACATTGAAAGTAAATGATATATTAATACTAATACATGCAAACAACTTGACGTTAGAAAGATGAAAAAAGAAACATCCAACAACATATAATAGAAATGTATGAAAATCTCTACATAAAAAGAGAGCTAAAAAGAAGCAAAATATTTACATTTTTCAAAACTAAAATAAAAGAATAGCGTCAATAATTTTGTATAAATTAAACAATAAGTGTAACTTAAGAAATTCCAACCAACACCATAAAGTTGCTTAAGTGTTTCAAGGCAGCGAAGGTCATGAAACCAACGCTCATTAAAAAGTAACCCACACAATACAGTTAAAGTGCAAAAAATAAGACAATATACAATGACAAAATAAATTTAAAAAATCAAGCAGGCAGATAATTAATTACAATTCTACAAACTCAAAGCTTAAGGAGGAGAAACAAGATTACACTTATTGAATTTTTTAATATTCAAATTAACGTCTCGAATTTAAAGTACAGCGCTACAATTTAATTCTATATTGAATTCTGCTTCGTTAAAGACGTAATCAGTAAATAAAATAGAAATGTTTTTTTTATTAGTTCTTCATTCTGTTCTGTGAAATTCTTTTTAATAATGACAAAAAATTTAGCTATTTGACATTTACTCTTAGTTGTGTGCTAATACCTTTTTCCGTTTGTCAAACATCGCGGCAACGCTGCCACTCATGCAAATTGTGATAATTAGAGTAATAAATTTTGATGAAGAATGGCTTTAAGGTATTAGTGTAGACTTTAAACTTAAAGCTCAGTTTCTATTTGTAATAAGACAAAAAATTAGCTGTCAGTTCGCCGATGTCGAAAGGATAAGTTCATTCGCACTCTAGGCGAAAGAAAATTGATTTGGGTTTTTTCTAACTTTATTCTATGCGAGCGATGTGTCAAAGTTCAATTAAAATACATAAGTTCATGCAAACGAACAATAGTGATATAGACAAACCCAAATTTATTCGAATGTGAGTGACTAGCTTTCTTTCGCATACATTTTCATTCGATATCGTCGAACAGGCTTTAAATAAAAAAAATGCCATTGTAATGTGTGCTGTGACGCATCTGCCTTCTTGACCTTATCTGATGGTGGACCAACTTCACGAGGTGAATTATTCACGATTCACCAGCCTGCAAGGATCACACTTTTAGAGATGATATCAGCATAGGTAGTACCTTCTGTCATAAGTTTGTAGCTAAATGGGAAAAACTATTGCTAAAGAGTTCAGTCCTTCTAGTCCCTCTTGTAAGCAATTTCTCAGAAGCCAATAGAAGACAAGGCTTAATGAGTTGGTAAGCCAAAACCCATTAAGAGCATCAGCCTTTAACTAGCCCACACGTCTAAACATCACTTCTGGTGTCCTACGCTATAGGTATCTGTTTCATGACAACAGTATTTCCAGTGGTTATTAGCCTCTGAAACCTTAATTCACTATAGTTATCAGGGCAATTCATTCCCCTTCCTGCAATTTAAACCACAGCCAGGACATTTCAGCCAAGCTACAAGTACCTCAACCATGATCAGAGCCGAGATGGTCTGCAAGCCAAACCACCAAAGGGCTTGGTTGAGCCCTGTTCTGGCAATTAACCCGCGGTGTGGGTGCGGAAGCCCTTCTTAAAGTTTTATTTACTACAACAAACTAGGGAATCCTACCTCTCTATGTCTCAAAAGGCAAGGTGGACAGCAAAGCAAAACCTCCTCCCCACAAGAAAGGTATCTACAGTCACAGAAATTTGCTATTTTGCAGCATATTTACAATAATATTTTACGTATAAAAATTTTTAAGAATGTGTTGTGTACGCTTTGGTAATATAAAATAATATTGCCCTTAAGCGTTCGATAGGAACTTGTGCCTTATGTCTTGGTCAACAATGTTGACCGCTCCTATGGAGAGGTTACCATATTTTCTGCTTTTTATTTTTCAAACTTGTTTTTGACGCGTTATAATTTATTTAGAGAATAAAGTTGAATGCTTGACAATATCTTTCAAAAGTTTACAAGTCTACTGATAACTAGCGTAGCTCTTATGAAATGCCGATATATAAGACAGCTAGGAAACAAAAAAACAAGCTAATTATTATTTTTTGATTTGTATCAGTTTTAAATGCTAGACTAGTAAATAACAAACTCATACCCCGTTGTACAAATATACAAATCAAAAATTAAATAAACTCAGTTGTTTTTTTTTTAACTTCGATCAGTACTCAGGGGATGACCCCTACATATACAGCGCATTGTACCAGAACTAGCAAAATAGGTTGTGAGGAAGGGGAAAGAGGGAGTAGTGTTTGTGAACATTTGACTTGAACCCTCCAACGTTATAACAGACGGGAAATACGTCTGCAGGCAACTTATTCCACAGGCGAAGCGTACGGCTCCCCGGGCAATCGACCACAAATGGATGGGCTCTGGACGATGAACGCATGCTACGTAAAAATGTGCGAGTTTCAGGAACAAAATGCCTAATCTCGTCAGAGCAAAATCCATTGTAGTAACGATAGAACAGAGTAACGCACCCCACACTGCATTGATGCTCCAGTGAGTCAATAGAGTTTGATACCCTACTGTCACCGATGAGCTTCTTCGCCCTCTCCTGCACACGGTCGAGTAACTCCAAAACAGACTTTGAGGCACCGGCCCAAACATGACAGTTGTATTCCATTTTCGGTCGGATGCAGGTAGTATAAGTAGTAAGGAGGTCGGATGGAGTGAAGTACATCTTACACCGTTTCAAAAAATCGAAGCACTTGAATGCTTCTTTAGAGACACTAAAAATGTGTTCATTCCAGCGAACATCAGACTGGATCTTCATTCCAAGAACACCAAGAGCATCCGATTCCACAATATTTATACCATAAATGAGTACACGACCCTGTTTTTACGACCCCATTCGGAGATTAATAGAAGATCACTATTCAGTGAATCATTCATATTTAGCCTCTTGGCAGCGATCTCTGATAGGCTGGGCTTATAACTAAAAGAGTACGAGTGACAAATGCTGCTGTCATCCGCGAAATAGTGGAGTAGAGTGTTAGATTTTTTTTCAATATCTCACTCAGATATTGGGAGAATTTGAAATATATAAGATATTTTCCTTTTTGACTTTTTACATGCATACCAAAAACAAAAAAAACTAAAAACTTTTGCATGGGAAACAATGCCTTTCGCCATTAATTTTTGAATATTATAACGAAACAAAAAGAATTAGGAAAGAAAATGTTTGTTATACATTTTTATAAAATTTTATACAGGATGTGTCAGAACTCAATGGCAAACCAAAACGGAGAAAAATCAGTAAAAAATCTAAAAAAAAAAATCAAGGGCTCGTTTTTTTTAGCTTTTTTTCTGATTTTTCTCAGGTGGCTACAATGCATACTGTCCGCCTGTTTCAGCTTGACATTGAGTTCTGGGATACCCTGTATATGACATTTTATTTATTAAAATCGGTGAAGTCAACCTCAAGTTATAGCAAAATATATAAGCGGAATCGACTTATTTATGAGGTAAAGCTGATTTTTAAGAACCGCTTGGAAAATTTTAATGATTAGAAAGTCACCGCAATCAAAACTTTTTTTTCAGCAGATATCTATAAAGAAAATTTGTAATTCGGCTAAGTCTGTTTCGATAGAGCCTCTAGCATATATGTAGCTGATTGTGCTTAAAACGAACATATGTTACATTTTTTAGTTAATAAACATTTAACAACAACAAAAACAAATTAAAAGAGAAATAAAAATAATAACAATACAACACAAAAAAAACTCATCTCTCAAGGTAATCTAGGTTGCGTGTTTTGCTTTGTAGCTGTTATTTATTTTCGTAAAATTGTGTTAATCGTATGTGCAATATTATCTAAACTAAGAAAAAAATATATATATTTAATATATTTAAAAGTTTGTTATTTAAACAAGTACTTCAAGCTACTGATGAGTACAAAAGTAACTTAAACAACCAGCGTGCTTAAGCATATCAAACATATATAAGTTCATATATTATATATATGTATGTATGTACTCGTACATACACATATATGTATATAGAGAGAGTAAATCTTTTAGTTGTCAAACCAGACCTTTAAAGTCAAAAACATTAAAACATCCACAACTACTACATTCTAAATATAAAATAATAACAAATTTTAAAATAATCAAAAAAAACCAAAAAAAAAAAAAAAAACAAAAAAAGAAACAATCTCTCAACCGTATATTGCAGCAACACGTTTAAAAGCCTTTAGGCTAAAATGTTTTTGTTTATTTATGTATTTTTATTTGTTTTTCTTTTCACTATAGTGTTGAATTAAGTCAGAGCATAAGAAAAAAAAAATTGCATTTTGGGAAAGTATAAAATTTGGGAGACTTAAAAGAAGAAAAAAAAAAAAAAACAAATTGCAAAAAAAAACCCCCCAAATAAGTCTCAATCTAATGCAGTAATTTTAAGCTAGACAAATATCTACAACATTTTCCTGTACAAATGCAAAATTGTGGTAAGTTCAAAACATGTTTATATAAAATAGATTTATTGAGCCTTTGAAACTACAGTATCATGCAAATTACAATGCAATGAAAGACAAAATTTTAGGACTATAATGTATTATACTAATAACAATATAATTAAAAAGCAACCAACTTATTTCAATAAAGTTAATAGATTGCGATATGCAAAAATGAAGTATAATAAGCTCTTGCTCCCGGACTAGCATGAAACAAATGAGAGTATAGCTCTAAAATAAACTTGAAACTAATTTTAAAACTAACTTATATGTAAGACTTAAAAACTAAAATAAAAAATAAAAAAAAGTAAAATAAAAAACAATTAAGTTTTTTATTCGCTATTTAAGCTTCTAACATTTATACCAGTAAAAAATTATAAATAGCTTGTTTTCTATGTTTCCCAGCTATCTAAATGTCGAAATTTCATAGGAACTACCCTAATCATCAGTCGACTTTGGAAATTTTTGAAAGATATTCTCAAACATTCAACTTTATATCCCAAAAATCCAAATAAATTGCTGAGAATTTAAAAAGAAAAATGCTCTAATAATATCCGTCAAAACACAAAAAAAAAGCTTCTCTATTTATAAACGTCTCTAACATATCTTTACACCTTCTTCTACTGTTAAATATGTGCATACATATTTATCCTCAAAATAAGAATGCAAAAACATTTGTACAAACATTTAGCGTGTAAAAACAAGGGCGTGTTTACTTGTTTGTACATATATTTGAAGCATGTTGGCATGATTTTTGCGCAAACATCTTGAATGTTTGTGTTGTCTAACGCAAAATTTTGTCAATTCAAAGAAAATTTTGCACAATGAAGTGATGGAAGAAGACGCACACAAAATGAATCATGAAAAAATTTGTGATTGTATTTGTATCGTTATGAGCAAACGGAAAGCGCGTGTTTGCCGAAAGGTTTGCATAGTTTATTTGTCTCTTTAGATATATACCAGTTACTTCATTTATGAGTAGTTTTAATTGCATATCTTCGACGAATTTATAATTTATATACACACATTTTTCTTTCTCGAGTTGAATTATTTTTGTCCAAATTTTGAAAAATTCGATATAAATGTTCAATTCTTTAACATTTTTAACATTATAGATCAAAAGATTTTATTTTCAAATTTTAAGACCCGCCTAACCTGAATTAAGTGTAGCAAACAAATGCTTTTTTAATTAATTTTCTTTTTTAGATTTTAAGGCCTTTTTTTAGAGAAAACTTTTTTCATGAAGGATTGATATAAACAGAACTCGTTCTGTAGAGTAATGGAGACAATTGGCGGTTGCAGCATTTGCTGTCGTGAAGTTATGAAGTCTTCTGTGGTCTATGTGTTTAAAGCTTTAGACTTTATATAAAATATTTGTTTATTATATTTTATAATTTTTATACAAGGGCAACTCTAATACAGTGGTGGACATGTAATTAAAACATAAATGTGATCTTTTTTTTTTTCTTGGCCCAGTACTCAGGGGATGACCCTGAGTATGCAGTGCATTGTACTGGAACTATAAAAATAGGTTGTGATGAGGTAGGAAAGAGGGAGTAGTGTTCGTGGAGGTTTAACTTAAACAATAACAACAAACTCTATTGGAGCATTTAAAATGTTGGAATTAAATTAGTTAAAACTGATCAGAGCCCAGTGTATATACCTTTGACACTGCTCAGATTAGTAAAATTTATTCCAACACCTTCCACACTACAAGGTAATAAAGTACATTCAGAAGAAATTAATATTGAACATGTATAGAAAACACGGACAACGCTGAAAAATATTTCGATATTTTGTAAGATCTATTGCTATTTGAAGGAAATCTTTCCACTGCAAAGATAAGTTCGATATCTTTAGCATTTGGTTCGTTGCTTACATTCATTCTTTGTTCAATTTTCTTTAAAAAAAAAAAGAAGCCATTATTGTGGACACATAATTAAAACATTTTCAGATCTGCTATTTATGTTACGGACGCAGAGACCACAGAGGTTTCCAACTAGCTACTTTTTCCGAGCACAGACCACTAAGTGGGTTCCAACCCTCTCCCTGGGTACGCCGACATAAAAAACATTTATTTATATTGAAACAAAACCAAACATTTACTTTCCTTGCCACTTTCCCGATCTCTTATAGGGGAGAAACTGGTGTTTTTGTTTCCCCATTGCCCACCCAACCTGGTTGCAAATAGTTTGTCCTGCACTCAATTTTTGTTTTGCAACCCCAAAACCGTTTAAATAAAGATATTCAAATATCTAATTTCGTTTTGTTGTGAAAATCTTTTGATAGTTAAAACATACCTAATCATATCCGTAAAATTGTACGCCAATATTAGCCACAAGTTAGGGAAAAAAGACTATGAATGTATTACTAGGTCCGTAAAAATGTACTCGTACATATTTAAAGACTGCAACACACATGTCTATTTTGTAAGTCTAAAATATATATACCCAGTGGCGGAAAGAAGGAGTGAACAGGCCTGCTAGAAGGCCTTATTTGGCAAACACAAGACCTTGGCACTGCATTCCATAATCATATATTATTTACACACGTTGTCCTAGCCAGCCAAGGCCTTCCCTGTTCTCTTCCTAAGAAGGCCTGATATAAGGCCTTCTTCAACAGGTCTGATAGAAAGCGTTCTTCAACAGGCCTTATTTATATTTAATTTGTGCATTTGTTAGTATACTTTCATTAGAGTATTTTCTTTTTTGCCTTAGCGACCTTTTAATCATTTTTTTTTAATTTTGAACACAAAAATTTCACAAAAATACACAATGCGACCGACCTCTAACGCATTTTAAGCAAAACTATTTTAAGTTTACATCTTTTTTATTTTTCTCTTTCTACATTTTCCTATTTTGGTGTTTGACGTTTTTCTTTGGAATTTTTATTAAAACGGTTCATCAATTTTTGTTGCTACAAACGTACGTTTGTACTATGTAGTACGCGTACAAGATACACATAATTAGAAACAAGTCTTCCTTTAGAAGGGAGTTAGTAGGCCTTCTATAAGGCCTTCCTGAGAAGGCAAGCGAGAATGAGTATTGTGTAAGAAGGCCTTACAGAAGGCCATATAAATGAAGGAGGACTACAAAAGTTTGCCACTGGGTACACATGTGTATATACAACCATTAACAGTATTTGTGTCCATAATTTTGGAAATAAATACATCCAATAAAAATATAAAAAAGCCAAGTTTCTTAATCTAGCAATAGATTTAATGTCCTATACCCCGCTTCAAGTCTATTTAATTCACTAAAGCAATACGCCTACGTGTGCTAAAGTTGTAAGTTGATTTCTTTTAAAATGTACAAGAAAAATATTTTTAATGAAATAATATTCATATACATAAATGTATATAAACATATATGTATATGTAAGCAAGCATGTGTGAGTATATAAGTATTTTCTGAAGCTAATTAATAATGATGATAATGATGGTGATAGATTTGCCATAAATCGAAGTGAGTCACCTTGTAAGATTCTTGTTTTAGTTAAAACTTTGACAGATATTTATTTTATAAAAAAAAAAAAAACACTCACAGATACTCGCCAATGTATGTGCGTGTATATGTGCGTACGTTTGTATGTATAGTGAAATTGTAAATTGAAGGCAAATAATGTAAAGATTAACTACTTTTAACTCTTATAACTTAATACGGGTTTGAAGCATTACAACGACTGTTTGCGAGTATTTCGTATGAAATGATAAACGTGAACATTCTTACATGTACACAGAAAAAATTATTGCAAAATGCTTTGTACGCGAGATTTCTGTTGCAGAATTTCGCAAAAAATTTCACTTAAAATGTTTGCTGATCCAAAGAACGTTGTTTTATTTGTATTGTAAGTTAAATAAAAGTGCTTATTGATGTTCCCTTAGTAGGTCCGCATTCAAAAATATGTTCGATATGTGCTTATTGCTTTTGCTTTTTCGTTCGGTTGAAAATAAAATTCAACGTGAGGTGACAGTGCTATCGCCACCAGCTGTGTATAACAGTTGTAAACTTTACGTGTTTAATGCAAATACAACTAAATACAACTTTGTAAATGTCACTTCACTTTGTATATAAATATTTATTATTTGCGCCAAAATTTTATCTGGTTATTCTATTCTTATATTACATTCCAACATTTCCAGTCGGTTTTTCTGTGTAAAAGTCCATAAAAAAGGTAAAACGGCAATTTTTTGCAGATTAAAATAAAAACTGTTCTTGGTGCCCAAACCAAGAAGAATTTTAGCATACGAGTAAAATTCATGTAGAAAAAACTAATTTTGACATAAAGAGAAAAATATTTTGAATTATAACTCTGTGTTCATAATCTACAGTAGATGCCAGGAACCCGGGCATATTTCCCGATAATTACTTTAAAATTCTTTTTGCCTTTTGTTATGTATAAGTTGGTGAACACTAAGCGTTTGGGCTATTGAAGATAACCACCTGGCCAATATACCGTAAGTCCTAATACGTATAGTGGAGTCTTCATCTTCTTTACAGGGTGAATCATCCCATAACACCACAACCACTTACGATCAAACAGAAAACCATACAAGTAAAATTCATCTAGAAAACACCAAATTTGCAATAAAGTTTGAAATATTTTAAATTATAACTCTGTGTTCATAGTCTATAGTGGATGCCAGGAACCCGGGTATATTTCCCGATTGCAGAAACTGATTAGCATCAGCCCTGCAGAAATCGAGACTACTCCTTACATGCGTGTAAGGAGTAATCAACAAGGGACCAGGACTAGTCCAAAAGTAATCCAAATATATGAGAAAAACATGCTCCATTTTACATTACAATGTCCTAGGAGAGGACCGTGTAATCCAAAAAGATATTACATCAGAGTAATCAAAAACTAGTCCAAGTAACTACTAAGCAAATTAATAACATATCACTAACCCATGGACTACCACAGAAAACTAGTTTAGAAACCATTTTTAAATTACTCTGATGTGAACACTCCATGGAACTCCACAAGAGACTACTTTGAAAACTATAATTTTGTAAAATTTTTTGGAGCACCTTTGAGGTGTTTTTGAAAAAAATAATATCAAATGAAATATAATCACAAAATTTTCGTATAAAATTTTTTCTTTATTTATTAAAAAAACTATTATCCCATAATGGGGCAAGGGACGCAAAATAGATCACCATTGGTCGCAGTGCAAATGGCCGATGAGGGCCATATCCCATCCAATAATAATAATAATAAAAAACTATTATAAACAAAAACAAATTAAACGCATGTGAATGTTTTATTATAATTAAATAAATAATTAAAAACATAACAATTGTGTTCATAGAATATACCTGGACTTACGGAATTCAACTTTGGGGAACTACTAGTAACTCAAACCTTGAAATTCTTCAAAGATTCCAGTAAAAAATATTAAGAACTAGCGCTTCATGGTTTGTGAATAATAAAACTATTCATCGTTATCTTAATATACCCATGGTTAAAGATGAAATTAACAAAATCCTGTGATAGATATTTATTTATTAATAATAATAAAAAAAAACCATTCGGCTTGCCAGAAAACACACTAAACAAAACATGGCGTAACATTATTACCATAGTTGTATTTTTTTTAATAATGTGTTGCGAGCATTGTAAATTTTTTTTTTTAGTTATCATGGTCCATGTTTGCACTACATCGGACTATGTTGTAACTACTCCTTTTTATTTAAAACGGATCATGTAGTCCAATAATTTCTGCAGGGAGCACCTGCTTTGCTGGATCAACTCCACGGGGTGAATTATTTACGATTCATCAGCGTCCCAGTGTGGTTTGCAAAGCTCACAGGGGTCGACACTTTTGCCATGAGCTCAAAGCCATATGGGCAAACCAATTGCTAGAGAGTTGGGGACATCTGAACCCTTCTATATGCAATTTCCGAGACAGTTAGTGGAGGACAAGGCGTAATGGATTGGTCGCCCGAAGCCCATTAAAAGCATCAGCCTTTAACCAACTGGCCCATCCAACCATCACTTCGAGTGATGCCAAGTGTGCTGTCAACACTTCAATTTTTGATTTTCCTTCAAGCAAGGTCGGTGTCACATATACTAACAAATTTTCACACATACTATGACCATGCTTGTTAAGGATTTTGATCGTGTCTGTCTCCCTTAAAGTATCTTAATTGTCATCGTTTATTGTCCTGCATTTTTATTTTTATTTTCCCATTTAAAAATACAATAATAATGAAAATTTATTCCATCTTGAAATTCAATAGAATCCTTTTATTCCTTTTTATTTATTTTCTTCTTCTTTTATTCTTTTTTCCCAACAATTATGCACAATGAAACCAAAATAATAATAAAAATGTGTTCATGCTTGATGGCTTGCACTAGACACCATCAAGCATATATCAGCAACCATGCCAGAAAATCAAAAATGTTTGATTTTCCATCAAGCAGCGTCGCTCTCACACAAACTAACAAATATTCACACATCTTATTACCATGCTTGTTAAGGATTATGATTGTGTCTATCCCCCCTAACAACAATCGTTCCTGAGCCTACGAAAAACAAACAAAATTTTCGCTGTGTATGTAAATGTGATGCTGTTCAGTTTTCTGAAAATTTGTATTTACACACCCTGTTGTCTTGTTGAGCAACTTAAGCGACTTTTTATTTCTGTCTACTGGTTGAGTATAGTGTGCAATTATAACACGCGCGTTGTCTACGGTAAACTTTGTTATTCTTCTGGTTTTTGTGTTTTTTCAAGTACTTTTGGTTTTGGTTGAAAGGCGTTGAACGTCGAAGTCAAATCTGTCTTGATTTGTTTTACATTTTATGAGTGTGTATAGAGTACTTTACGAATGAAGTATTGTTTGTTTCATTTTTTCCTCTTCTTATTTTAATTGATCTTGCCTGTAAATGTATAGGTGTGTGTGTGTTCATATTTCTGCATGGGCTTAAATAGCCAATCTTATGGGTATTTGCGTTTGTATATTAAATTTTGTTCGTATTTGTACTTCTATCTAAGCAAAACTCTTAGCGTCTCCATTATAAGTTGCGGTTTAGCTAAATTTGAAAACAAATACAATCTTTTTCTAGTGTTTTTACACTTTTTACCCTCTTTAGTTTTAAGTAAGTGAAGAACGCATGGAATATGCGATAGGAAATTTAGAGATAATGAACTTTAGGAGTCTGGTATAAAGACATATTATCATGACATAGCGAAGTCATACAAGCGTTCGCTCAGAATGTTAATTTTAGATATTCCAATTCAGAACACGACAACACATTGGGCTATCCCCTCTTCTTTAGATAAGTTAGTATGCTAAGTAGTTTTTAAGTTTTATTAGAAATGTTTACAAAGAATTTTTACAATTTATGTAATTGTATTAAAATTCATACCAATAAAAATTATAAATAGCTTGTTTTCTATGTTTCCCAGCTACCTATATGTCGACATTTCATTGGAACTACCCTAATCATCAGTAGACTTTGGAAATTTTTGAAAGATATTCTCAAACATTCAACTTTATATCCCACCAATAAAAATAAATTGTTGAGAATTTAAAAGAAAAATGCTCTAATAATATCCGTCAAAACACAATAAACAAGCCTTTTCATTTATACACCTCTCTAACATTTCTTTAAAGTTGAATGTGTGAGAATATCTTTCAAAAATTTCCAAAGTCTACTGATGATTAGGGTAGTTCCTATGAAATGTCGACATATAGATAGCTGGGAAACATAGAAAACAATCTATTTATAATTTTTATTGGTTTAAATGGTAGAAGCTAAAAATAGCGAATAAAAAACTTAATTGTTTGTATTAAAATTCTTTATAAATTAAAATAAAAATAATTATATTTAAGTACAACAAGGTAAAGTCCTTAAGCTCTTTGTATATATATCGCACCCTAAATACAAAAGGGTCACAACTCAATATACAAAAATTTTCAGCAGAGACATAAAATTGTTTAAATCGCTCTTTTATTGCAACATAGTCATAACTCCAAAAAGCTTGTTTCGAGAAAAATGGATTTCAAATTTTTAGTTTTCCTACAAGTCTTAGAAAATTTTTTTAGAAAATATCTCCTAAAGGAAACAGTTTAAAGGTAATTAAAAAAAAATTTTGGCAGAATATTAAAGAGAGTACTGCTAACAATTTTGCATCGTTAACTCTAAAAGCTCATTTTTTGAGATATGACTATGTTGCAATAAAGGAGCGATATAAAAATGATTGTAATATTTAAAGAAAATATTTGTTGAATTCACAAGCTCAGTCGTATCGTGTATCGATGTATTTGGAGAGACAATTTCAAACACAAACATTAAACTCACAAAAAATGTATTTGAAAATTGTGTTTGCTTTAAAGTTTTGTGTTTGAAATTTTCTCTCCAAATACCTCGATACATGATACGACTGAGCTTGTGAATTCAACAATTGTTCCATTATGAAAAAACTCAATATTGAAGAAGGTTCTGCTTCAATTTTTTTTAATTTTATATTAAGTTTGCAAAAGCATAAAAATCTGAAAAGAGTGGAAAAAAGTTAGTTTTAGAAAATTTAGAGTTGTGAACTTTTTGTGTTTAGGGTGCAATATGTATGTGTTATTACAAGCAAATTTTTTAAATACCAAGAATTGAAAGAAATAAATCTAATTGAATTGAAATATTTATTTTATTGTTCTTTTTAGCTGCTTTGTCCAGTTGTACACCAAACTAGGGAACTCTGCTTTCTGGGGCATAGGAAGGTAGGAGTTCCTTATTGGTTGTAGCAAATGTGAAAAAGATTTACATCAGCACCTGCCGTTACGGCCTTGTCTGATCATGGACCAGTTCCACGAGTGAATTATTCATGATTCACCAGCGCCCCCATATGGCTGACTAGACTTACACAGGTTTATGCCATATGAGCAACTTCTTGTTGAGGAGTTTGGGCCTTCTAATCCCTGCTGTATGCAATTTCCCGACAATCAATATTAGGCAAGGCTTAATGAGTTGGTAGGCCGAAGCCCACTAACAGCATCAGCCCTTAAACCAACTCACTCGTCAACCATCACCACTGGTTCCTCACGGTACAGGTTGTAAAGGCTACACACCCTCGGGAGTTTGTTAGTCCCCGAAAGAAGCCAGGCCAAGCAATTATCAAGGATACTAACACCACCTTCCTGCGTTTTAAGTTTTATTGGTTGTAGCAAATAAAACTGTAGGAAGCCACATGACTTATTTTGTGTTGGACCTCCAAAACCCTCGCAAAGCGGTAATTGATAGAACAGGGATCGTTAAAGCCCCAGGAAGGCTCTACGTGCAGACCATGTGGGTGCTGTTCATGGCTGAAATACTTACCTTGGCTGAAACTTTCTGGCTTTGGTTTAAACCTAAATCTCAGTAAGGAGAATAAGTTTTCCCAATGGCAAACAGCAATTCGTTCATGTAAATCCAAAAAGTAACAAACTCAAAATGGATCCGTGTGGAACACTGCAATAAACATTTTGTATGGATTACTTTTGGATTTGTTACTGAAATAAGTGTATTGAACTTATTTGTTGAGAAAAGAAAAAACAAGCTTACATACCGCTGAGCCAAGCCTAAACTAATCATTCAGTTAACAGCACAACATATCGCTTCTTTATTGCAACATAGTCATATCTCAAAAAATGAGCTTTTCAAAAATTGTTTTACCCTGCAGAAATTATTGGAGTACATGATCCGTTTAAATAAAAAGGAGTAGTTACAACATAGTCCGATGTATTGCAAACATGGACCATGATAACTAAAAAAAATATATTTTACAATACTCCCTACACATTGTTAAAAATATAAAACTATAGTAATACTGTTACGCCATGTTTTGTTTAGTGTGTTTTCTGGCAAGCCGAATGATTTTTTTTATTATTATTAATAAATAAATATCTATCACAGGATTTGTTAATTTCATCTTTAATCATGGGTATGTTAAGGTCACGATCAATATTTTTCTTATTCACAAACCGTGGAACCCTAGTTATTGTTCTTAATATTTTTGACTGGAATATTTGAAGAATTTCAAGGTTTGAGTTACTAGTAGGTCCCCAAAGTTGAATTTCGTAAGTCCAGGTATATTCAATTAATACAATTGGTATGTTTGCAACTATTTATTTATATCTTTATGTTATGTTTTTGTTTAGCAAATGAAGAAAAAAAAATTATACAAAAAATTTTGTGATTATATTTCAGTTGATATTGTTTTTTTTTTTCAACATCCCAAAATTTCTCTAAAAAATTTTACAAAATTATAGTTTTCAAAGTAGTCTCTTGTGGTATTCGATGGAGTTTTCACATCAGAGTAGTTTAAAAATAGTTTCGAATCTAGTTTTCTGTGGTAATCCATGGAGTAGTGGCATGAAGTAATTTCAAGACTAACCCTGTGTTAATAATTTGTGGAGTAGTTACTTGCACTAGTTTTTGGATTAGTTGGACGTAATATTTTTTTGGATTACATGGTCCTCTCCTAGGACATTGTAATGTAAAATGAAGTATGTTTTTCGCATATATTTGGATTACTTTTGGACTAGTCCTGGTCTCTTGTAGAGTACTTTTTACACGCATGTAAGGAGTAGTCTCGATTTCTGCAGGGTATTTCTTCTTTTTCATTTTCGTTAAATTATTCTGTGAAATTTTGTTTTGGCTCAGAAAGTTTTAATTTACTTACTTTCGAACACCATAGAACCAGCGCATAATCAGCGTATATATTGTGCCAAAAATTTATTCAATTTACTTTTGAACTGTTTCTTTTAGAAGATATTTTCAAAAAAAATTTTTCTAAGACTTGTATGGAAACTAAAAATTTGAAATGCGTTTTTCCCGAAACAACCTTTTTTTTTAGTTATGAGTATGTTGCAATAAAGGAGCAATATGTTGGTTCAACGAATCAAAGGCTTTACTAAAATCTAGAAAAACTAAAGCAGTATTCAGTTTCCTATCTAAATTGCTCCTGTTCAACATAGTCTAAAACAATCCCTAATAATACAATATTATAGTTTTTTCCAAATCCAGACTGGTAGACGTGTAAAAACCTACTTGCATGTTTGCGTAATTAATCCCTTAAAATCACTTCGAGTGTTTTAAAAGTAGCATTCGAAACACTGATGGGCCTATAAGCCGGTATTAAACGGAATAATTTCACTTCCGAAATTTTCTATGAGATCGGATAGGTTAAAGTGATATGTATCATATACTCGTATAGTCAATAATACGTTAAGGTTTCTCTTAAAAGTTTTTAGTCTATTTCGAATACAAATACTGTTTCAAGTGCCGTCTAACACACAAATTAAATTATGAGTTCTTTAAATTTTCTACTAAGCCTTTTAACAAATATAATATTAAAAAAAATAAATAAAGAAAAATAAAATACTTTAAAACACGTCAACAGAATAGACAGACACCATATTTAAGCTGTCGGTGTCTGATAGTATATATGTATGTATGTGTGTATATGTATGCAAGAGCAAATGTTTGCTGTTTCTCAGCCAAGTTAAGCCGCCTTTGCAATATTAAACAAATTGCCAAACTGAAAACAAACACGGGATAATGCGTAGGCTGTTTTGTCCATTTCATAAATATTTTTCCGCTCTCAGCCAATCTACGCAATTTATATATTTTAATACACTTTATGTAGCAAAGACATCATGTTACGAGCGATTAATATAAAAAGGCAAAAAAAAATATATATATATATTTTCCTCAAAAATTAGTCTCAGTTGAAAGAGTTTTATAATTTCATAAGAAAATTTTTATTATTTAATGTTCATAAAATTTTTTTTACTAATATTGTACATAAATTTAAGCTATTTGCTTCTTAATGGAGTCTATGTTTTGCCATCGTTATGTTTTTTCATAAGATATTATTATTTTGTTTTTTGTTTTAAAATCTATTTATTGTTTCCTTTCCAACATTTGCTTTTTGTTAGCTCTTTATACAGGTGAAGTCATTGAACTTTTTAGTATTATACTCGTATGTTAAATTCAAATTTTGGTGGTGAATCTTTGACGCAAAAGTTACTTTGACTTCATTTCATTCCATACATACTTACACAATTAATGATCAAGTAGATTAAAAAATAATAGTTTTGTGGTTTAATGACTCAGTTTTTGAGGTTCACAAGGCACAATAAAATCAGCAGATCACATTTTCTGAACAACATACGTTTTTATGTATGTATAATGTTTCTATTTTCAACATATAATCTCTTGCCGCTCTTAAACAAAAGCACTATTAGGGGGCTAATGCTGTCATTCGCTTACGAGCGAGTTCTTACTGGAATGTGCGAGTTTTTACACTTTTGCGATTATCTCATTCGATATCGAGTAAAAGGTATGGACACTTCTAATGATGGCATTCGATAGCTAGAAACCATTCGAATGCAACCGTGCAACTTTTTACTCGTACTATCGAAAACCCGCCAAACAGAAAAACACAAAAGAATGTAAAGCTACGTACACACGGTTGTCAGATCTTACAATATTGCCAGTAAAATTGCCTGAAAATGTATTACAATCGGGTGAACTGCCAATTTTTAACTTACAACGTTGTCAGAAAAACCATTGTCAAGCAATTGTAAGACGACAATGTTGTCAGGCATCTGACAATCGTGAGAACACTCTTCGTCGGCATTGCCAGATAATTGGCTGGTATTGTAAGCTCAGTTTTAATTGTCAGATGTATAAAATTAATGCACCTGACAATGACAGAAAAAAGTTTTATGGGCAACACTGCCAAGCAGATAGTTGTTGATATACATAAGTGAATATGCCTTACAACATGTCTGGCAATTTTTTTATTCAACAATCTGACAACCGTGTGATCTAGCAATTTTTGTTGTCAGATGAATTATTTGTCAGACCATAGTCTGTCAATGAAATTGTAAGATTTTCTTACTATCATCTGAACACACAATTTACTTCTGCGGTACAATTTTTTATTGTCACTACATTGTCAGCATGTTGCCATATCTTACAATATTGTAGCATCTGACAACCGTGTGTACATAGCTTAAGTTACATTTTGAATATAAAATTAAATGTATACACAAAAAGAAATTTTTTCCAATTTTATGGCAGTACATACCAAATGGGCAAAAGGTGTATTACCCAATACTGGGTAAGGGAAATATAAAGCCAACCAATTGCGGCAAGAGCTTACTCTGAAGTTGAACGCTTCTGGTCCACCAATTAAAGATGTGATTTTGCACACAGTACTTTGGCTAATCATTTCCAACAGAGTGTTGGAATCCTGCAGAAGCCAAAAGTTCAATTGTGGCTGTCAATTGAATTTTTGGTGGAACTGTGGTGGAAAGTTGTGCGTCAAAATTGAATTGGCCCAACAAATAGTAAACGCTTCCTTTGTGAGCCTAAATCGTCTCTTAAAACTGTGAAATAACCCTGCAGAATTCGTGATTACTCCTTACATGCCTGTAAAGAGTACTTTACAAGGGACTATGACTAGTCCAAAAGTAATCCAAATATATGGGAAAAACATGCTCCATTTCACATTACAATGTCCTAGGAGAGGAAAACATTAGGTCAGAGTAATCCAAAAACTAGTCCAAGTAACTACTCCATAAATTATTAACACAGGCTTAGTCTGGAAATTACTTCATGTCACTAATCCACTGATTACCACAGAAAACTAGTTTGGAAACCATTTTTATATTACTCTGATGTGAATACACACTCCACGGAACACCACAAGAGACTACTTTAAAAACTATTATTTTGTAAAATTTTTTTGAGCACCTTTGGGGTGTTTTTGCAAAAAAAAAAAAAAAAAAAATAAAACAAGTAAACCGTATTCACAAAATTTTTCGTACAAAATATTTTCTTCAATTAATAAAAACTATTAAAAGAAACAAAAACAAAATAAACGCATATGAATGTTTTATTATAAATAAAAAAATAATTGCAAACATAACAATTGTATTCATAGGATATACCTGGACTTACAGAATTCAACTTTGGGGAACGGCTAGTAACCCAAACCTTGAAATTCTTCAAATATTCCAGTCAAAAATATTAAGAACAACAACTAGAGTTTCATTGTTTCTCAATAATAAAAATATTCATCGTGACCTTAACATACCCATGATTTAAGATGAAACTAACAAATTTTGTTATAGATATTTATTTATTAATAATAATAAAACAAATTATTTGGCTTGTCAGAAAACACACTAAACAAAACATGGCGTAACAGTGCTACCATCGTTGTATTTTTTGTAATAATGTGTTGCGAGTATTGTCAAATATGTTTTTTTTTGGTCATCATGGTCCATGTTTGCATTACATCGGATTAGGTTGAAACTTCTCCATTTTATTTAAAACGGATGATGTACTCCAATAATTTCTGCAGGGAAACATTCTTTATTTTGTGGATATATTTGAACAAAATATTTATTGCACTTACTCGTTGTTTGGCAAATTTAAAGGATATGCTTTTCCCCAAATTTTTTTCCTTATTGTATTAAGGGTAGCCGTTTTGTCGTAGTCAGACGATGATGCATAATATAATAATATTGGGTTCATTTCTTTTGCGTTTTGATTTTTATTGAATGAGCTGCTCGTAAATTTTAACTTGTTTTGTCAAAACATATGATTTTTGATGACAATTTCCAGCAGTGTTATAAAACACAATTTGTCAGTATTTTGCAACACTGAAGTGATAACTCGACTCGTTACGTAACGATCCACATCATTAAAAATTTACACAAAATCGAAATTATTTTCTACTCGATAGTAGTTTCGTTCACTAATGGCAGAATTAGCCCCTAAGTGTGGGTACAGCCGCTTATCCCACAAAAACATAAAACTGTCAATTAATATACACATGTAAGTATGTATATTTATCATTATAAGTGAATCTTCGAAGCATTACAAATTTGAGGTTTAACCCTTATCCTGCATTAATGGGTCTAAATTTACCAAACGGGATTTCTCCATTTATTTTAAAAGTATTCAGCGGACTTTGGTGCAATTTTATTTTTATCAGAATCTAAAACAGATTATTCTGGCTGATCTGTTCACAGAGAATGTGAGAAAAACCTTAGGCATTTCTTGTACTCTAGGGTCAAAATTGCCCAATGCTATAAAATCACTGCGCGCCTGTGATACGAGCTTAGTAATCGATTTTTTTTTTTTGCATTTAAGGTATCACAAGTAGCAAAAAACATGAAAACTAAAACTAAGTCTTGCTATTTTCAAATACCTCAAGAGATTAGGGATCTTGTTCCCGAAATGCGCACATTTTTATGTAGCATGTGTTCATCGTCCAGAGCTCATCCATTTGTGGTCGATTACCCGGGGAATCGTACTACGCATTACAGAGAGAATTCGTTTTTCAGCCGTACTCTTCGTCTGTGGAATAAGTTGCCTGCAGAAGTGTTTTCTGTCTGTTATAACGTTGGAAAGTTCGAGTCAAATGTTCACAAACACTACTCCCTCTTTCCCCCTCCTCACAACCTATTTTCCTAGTTCTGCTGCAATGTACTGCATATGTAGGGGTTATCACCTGAGTACTGGTCCAATATAAAAAAACCTTAAGTGTTGTTTTTTTGCATATTACAATCGTATTATAAGAAGCGGAAAGACTAAAAAAGCAAAATTTTTGGTTAAGCTGTTATATATTTCGCTCGCTTCAACAGTGCGAAAAAAGTTAATAAATGTTGTGAATGTTAAAAAATTAATCATGAAATTAAAAAATAATAATAGGAGTAAATAAATATTTAAATACTTCCATTGAGCAAAATTGACCTACTAATGTCATATTCGTTTCATAAGGGTTAAACAGTTAAAGGTTAAAACCTACTCTCAAGTACAGAAAACGATTTTTCCTTTAAAAAAAAAGTAATAGCTACCCGTGCTTTTTAATTTTAACAAAATTAAATTAAAATAACAATATTCTGTTTGACATTTTATGTCATGTGGTAAAACGAACGCAGCTGATAAAAACATCACGATTAAAAATAAATATATGTATGTAAAGTGCATAGAGATTTTAAAAATACTTAATTAAAAATTTCGTACACGTTTAATGTTAAGTGCAAGCCCTCAAAAAAGAAAAATGCTTGCAGTACGAGTCTCTTACAATCGATTTTTAATATTTGTTGCTGGATAAAAAAGTAACCAGCGAGAATATCACATGTATACAAATTTATCATGTACTCGCATATCCTAAGAATTACATTTTACAAAGAATTTCTGGCCAGCCAGCTTGTTTCCATTAACATTTATATTGTTATGCAAGAAGAGTAAAGAAAAAGGTGTGTCTTCTAGGATAATTAAGATAAGAAATACTCAAAAGTCATTAAAATAAAAAAGAGAAGAGGAGAAAAGAAATCAATTCAATAAATTATGTTTATAGTGAAAATACCTTTAATATTAATCAAAAATTATATAAAATGATGGCAAATAGCATCCCAGTGAAATTTTTGTCACATACATCCCAGTGAACTTTTTGTCACATACATCTTCGATCTGAGAGCATTGACAATGTAAGTGCGACCCATCCGAAGTCTGTATACAATTCCTACTTACATTTACACAGCGATGGCCTAGGCCGTAAGATGCATCCAACACTGTATACATTGTAAGCGAAGATTGGATGAGTTCAAAACTATATTATTAGCATTTGTTTTCTTCTTTGCTTCTTATGTACATCCAGCTTAACAAAATGAGTAGAAAAATACTAATCTGAATCGGATGTTAGTTGTTTGTTGTGCTCACTTACAATCGGATGCTTTGAAATTGTAACAACTTGTGGACTGCTGGGATATTTCTTATTTTTCTCAAACTCTTTATCAAACTTCCAACTCTAACTACTCTTTCGCGGATGACAGCAGCATTTGCCACTCGTACTCTTTTAGTTACAAGCCCAGCCTATCAGAGATCACTGACAAGAGACTAAATATGAATGATTCACTGAATAGTGACTTTCTATTAATCTCCGAATGGGGTCGTAAAAACAGGTTCGCTTTCAACGCACGTAAAACGAAGTTTTGTCTATTAACACATAAAAAAAACGACCGTGAATGCTGCGTCAGCTGTACTCATTGGTTGTATAAATATTGAGGAGTGGGATGCGCTTGATGTCCTTGGAATGAAAGTAGAGAGTGTAGTTTGCTAGAGTGAACACATTTTTCATGTTTCTAAAGAAGCGTTCAAGTGCCCCAGATGTTTGAAACGGTGTAAAATATACTTCACTCCATCTGATCTCCTTACTATTTATATCACCTATATCCGATTGAAAATGGAATACAACTCTCATGTTTGCAGAGGGAGAAGAAGCTTATCGATAACAGTAGGGTATCCAACTCTATTGACTCACTAGAGCATGGACGCGGTGTAGGTTGCGGTACTCTGTTTTATCGTTACTACAATGGATTTTGCTCTGACTAGATTAGGCATTTTGTTCCTGAAACTCGCACATTATTACGTAGCACGCGTACATCGTCCAGAACTCATCCCTTTATGGCCGATAGGCTGGGATAGATGACACAGCATTCTACAGCGTACATGAAAGCTATCAATTAGCTTCGCGTAATTTGTAGGAATATATTTCAAAATTAGAGAAATGGTTAAAACATTGGAAAATTAAAGTTTATGAATAAAAGTGTACTCACGTTACATTTACACTGGGTAAACAGACATGTTCGGCTATCCAAATTAACAGTTCACCTATTCCGCAGCACAATAAAGTCAAATACCTTGGAATTCACCTCGACCGCAGGCTGATGCGAAAGTCACTCTGTTCAAGTCAAAAGCAGCGCAACCAAATTGGCTTATGGGCAGAAATTCTATCTTGAAGCTGGATTGCAAACTTTTATTATACAACGCAATTCTAAAGCCTATAAGGTGCTACCCAATTATGGGTCACCGCCTCAACATCTAACATTGAAAAAATTCAAAGGCGACAAAATCAAATTCTTCGAACGTTTACTGCAGCTCTATGATACGTAAAAAAACTCACGAATTCATAAGAATCTGTGTGTTTTCTGTGTGACAAGGTATATCATTAAACTGGAACTTCACACAAATTCTCGTGCACGCAACATGCTTAATTTTGGCTGCCACACTCGGCTGAGAAAAAGAGATACCCTTGCCATCATCAGAATAATAATAATAGGTGATTTTACCGATAAAGTTCCCGCAAAATAAAACTCTTTTGTCTAGCATTAGCTGGACTTATATTATTTTTTTATGGCTAGTATTAAGATTTGAGTACTTATTCTTAGTTCATATTTTGAACTTCCAATAAATAAATGAAAAAAAAGAAGAGCTCATTTTCATGTTAATTTTATTTGTTGTTCAAGTCAAGTGAAATATTTTGAGGTGTGTTCGAATTTCGTATTCAATGAAGGTTAAAAGCAAGACGTTCTTTTAGAATGCAACTCGTTTGATAAATAAACTTTACATCATTCATTTGAAAATATAATTCTAAATAATTTTCTTAGCATTGTAATATCATAGGTAGTAAAAAGTGTAAGTCATTCTATTTTCCTAGATCATCAATGTACTGCATACTGAAGAATAAACAAACTACTAAGAACTCTTAGCAAATCAGCCCAGCAGGGCTCATAAGAACATCCGCAAGGAACTCGAAATTTTCATACGCCCTTAAACAAATAAGTGAAGACACTACTAAAGTAATAGATCAGTGGAGTATAAGAAAATAATACACACATAAAGCTTGAACATAAATTTTATAAAAGTGTCATAAAATTTACATAATTATGGCTGAGATTGCAGACATAGTAAAAGACTAACTACCTAGGCTGGCGCGCTCCCAACACAAAGCACCAGCAATCTGCAACCATCTCTGATTACTATAATTTATAAGCTACTCAAAACTGATGACCGACCGCACAAAGATAAATAATGATGATACAAGAACATACAACAAGATTTACGCAACAGCAGAGCAAAGACTTACTGCACAAAAGCAGAAATAAAATGCACCTGCTGAGAGACATACGAGTACAACAGATAAAGAAACAAAAAAATACAAAACGAAACAAACACAAAAGCAAAATGTATGTATGCATATACATATGTATATAGTTGCTAAAATTACATAAAAAAAGAGTTTTTTAATGATCCACCAACACCTTTGGCTAGAAATTCCTTCAACTCAAATTGAACTACACAATAATGAATGGGGGAAAAAAGTGATTTCACCCGGGCTTATAGTGGCAAATCTCAACGACTGTGAATGTTACAACCTTCGTATTCTCAGTCACTCACTTATTGCACCTTCTGCTATTCTACTTGACTGTCATACGTTGAGTCAGATTCAATTAGTTGGGCCCACAAAACGCAACATCATTTCGTATGCAACTCATGTTTTATCATAGTCGATCATATTGCGTCTTTCAAGCACTCAAGAAAAAATTTAGTTAAACATTTGTAATATAAATTGTACGAATATCTGGAAGAAAAGAATAATATATGTAATTTGGTGACTTGACTACAAAATTATCTAAGTAATTTGTGACGAGTATCAGTTAACAAATAATCCAAAGAATAGTGATATTGGCTAACTGATACAAACTGCCTTTTATCATCAGCTTTTAAAATGTCATATCGCATCCTAAATACAAAATTATCACAACTCAAAATACTAAAATATCAGGAGAGACATAAAGCTGTTTATATATTTATTCATTTCACAAGTTTCTTAAGCCGTGAGGCCCAATAAACTATGATATGTCAAAAAATGATTAATAGCAAACGAAACATATTTTTACTACAGCATTACATGTTGTCGAAAACAATTTTCTTAAACTTCTTATTAGAATGGGAGAATTTTCTATTCGCATAAGGAATTACTGAATTCCATAACCCAATAGATCTTACAATAAATGATATTTTCATTATTAAGGTAGAATATCGAGGAGGAACCAACGTGCATGTCCTAGATGAACAGCCAAATTGGAGCCTATGTCTTAAATATAGCGGACAGTTAGTTCTGACAGTCTTGTAAAGCAATAACAGCAACCTCATGCTCACAAAGTCCTTAAAACTACTCCCCAGCACCAATTTAGTGTAAGGAGTTATATGCTCCCTATAACCCAGTCCGTAAATACATCGCACCATTCCATTGAAGCAATGCTCTAACCTCTCCATATTCTGCTGGGAAGTACCATTATATATACATGTGGAGAAAATCAATCTCTTCTTTATATGTATATGTTAGCAAGAAGCAACCCAGTGCACAAAAACGTTTTAACACAAATGATATGGAAGAAATAACACGATTAATATGCACAGAAAAATATAAGAATGGTTGTAATATTTAAAGAAAATATTATTCCATTAGGAAAATTGTGAAATCTGAATTTGTGAAGTACGCGACAAGATATATTAAAAAACTTGAATTCCATCCAAATCCTCTTGCAGTTAATATTCTTCACTTTGGTGGTCATACCCGTCTGAGAAGGAGGGATACTTTGGCTACCATTAGAGCTCTAAACAGATGACTGAATTCTGAAATAATATTCGCATAAAAATAAATTTTTGTCCAGCACTGGCAGGACTTTAACCACATTTTTTTTTTAGTATTAAGAATTGAATACTTATTGTCATTACATTTCTTATGTAGATTCAATAAATAAAATAATAAAGTTAAAAAAAAAAGGAAAATATTCAATATTGAAGAATGTTCTGCTACACTTTTTTTCAATCTAACCTCTAACATTCGCTCGAAATTTCTTACCGGCGAGCATTTTTTTCAGGTCTGCAAACAACCAGTAGTCGCTGGGAGTAAAATCTGGCGAATACGGAGGATGCGGGAGCAATTCGAAGTTCAATTCATGTAGTTTTGCCATTGTTTTGATTGACTTGTGACACGGTGTGTTGTCTTGATGAAGCAAAATTTTCTTCTTTGCCATATGCAGTCGTCGTTGCAGGAAAAATGCGAGTTAGGACCTTTCTACATGAGACCAACGATATATGCTATCGAAATATTTTAATTAGGGTAGTTGAACTGTTATTATTCGATCGTTTTTTACGGTTTTACTAAAACCGTTTTTTAAAAAGGTCTGTTTGTGGAATATCGAATAAAGCGGAGTTTTTAATATGGCTAACCGGGAATTTAAAATATATAAATGTTACATTTTTATATCTATTTTAATTGCAAATATGCTCGTTACTGAAATATTTTTATGAGAGTGAAGAGAATGAGAATTTATCTCACAGTTTGTTATATAATCGTAACCGAGTAGATGCTACTCGTGCCAATAAATATGACACTGTGACAGATTCTAAAAATGAATTAAGCATTTCAATTAATTATATACAAAAAACATAAACCTATTTAACCTATTTAAATTTATTGTAGAGAAAACATTTTTGAACGTTAAAATTTGAAAACCAGATTGAACGATGCAATGAATAATACACGTGTTTTAGAGTAATTTGCTATTATGAATATTCTCACGGATTTTATTTCTCACGGAATTTATTTCTCTTGTACTTTTATCTATTCAAACTAAAGAGAAAAAAATATAAAAACGTCGAACTTAACTTTTGTTCTTAATTGGAGGAAAGAGAAAAGTGAAAAAAACTCCCACGGAATTTTCATTTGTAATCGGGCTGTATATATCTCAACACATACGAGTATTTTTCGCAACAACAACAAAATACGATATCCACGGTTATATTTTTGATACAAGAGTATATTCGTGTTACGTATGTTCGATTTTCGTATTTTTTCAGTTATATTGGTACACATGTTTGTTATATACATATGTTGGCAATATCAGCCATTTCCCATATTCAGTTTGTTTTTGACAGATAAAAACGTTAGTCGTGTTTTAATGTTTCAATTTTTTTACTAATTTAATAAATTTTGAGCAAAAACAACGTTGCATGGACATCGCTGAGGAGCTATTGAACATCGTTAACGACGATCCAGATTTCCTCAAAAAGGACATAACTGGTGGCGAATTATAAGTGTGTGGCTATGACATTGAAACCAAAGCCCAATTATCCCGATGGAAGAGCCCAGAAGACCCAAGACCTAAAAAAGCACTTCAAGTTCGGTCAAATGTGAATGAAGGTTTTGCTCACTGTTTTCTTCGACGGCAATGGCGTTATGTATCATGAATTATTGTCGCAAGGTCGTACAGTCGTCAGAAACGCACAGAATTGTGGAAAAAACAATCATGGATTTTGCACCATGATAACGCACCAGTTTACACATCGATGGTTGTACGTGAGTTTTTGTCCAAAAACAAAACTGTTATCATGCCTCAAGCACCGTATTTACCAAACTTGGTTCACGCTGACTTTTTCCTCTTCCCAAAACTGAAGACACCGACGAAAGGACAGCGTTTTGCTATGATGAAGGGATAAAAGAAAAGTCGAAACAGGAGCTGTTGGCGATACCAAGAAGCGAGTTTCAGAAGTGTTTCGAGGATTGGAAAAAACGCTGGCATAAGTGTATTATATCTGAAGGGGATTACTTTAAAGGGACAAGATAATAATTGATGAATAAATAAGTACTTTTTGAAAAAAATTTAAATAACGGTTATAGTTTGATCAGTGCTCGTACATACAAATTATTTCTTATTATTTTGATATTATTTTCATTATCACTTTTTCTGTGGAATCGTTAGATATTAAAAAATTAAACTTATCTCGTTTTTCCATTCGCGATATAGAACACAATAATTTACGAACAACGATGTGACACATTTTATGCAAATGGTAACATCGCATTATACCCACAGAATATGATAGCTAATGTGTTCCTAAGAATAAAACTGAAGTTTCAATTTAATCATAATCCAAGGGAAACATGTTTGCATATATTCGTCTGCAGAATGATTATTTTTTTCTTTGGGTGTTTGTAATATTTACGTCATGTGTTGGAAAAATATTATTTGCCATACAATATTCGTAGATTTTGGTTTTAAACAGTTTAAAGTTGTTTACCCTTCCGTTCTCTACTGCTTAAAATGGGCACTCGTACACAGACGAAGGTGATGTGTTGACGACAGCCCTCATTAAGCTAATCCTATTATGAGTTTCCGAGCGTAAAATGGTTTGCGCACATACAAGGGGCAATACTTCAGTCACAAGAATTTCAGTTGTACGAATAGTTTAATAATTATAATAATGTGATGCAAATAATTTGTATTTTAATGAGAAATCAAACTTTACAAATTTGAAGATAATAAATATTATATGTACAAGTGTTATATAATAATGAAGTTTTACATAATAATCTTTTCATTGGTTTATTTTATTTGAACGATTTTAAGGGTACGAATTTAATATTTAAATTTGCTATGGAAATTTTAAATAGCCTTATATTATAAAGGCTGGTTAAATTTCAAGGGCCGATGTTGATTTTGAATAAAGCACAAACTATTTAGGAAATTATTGTAATTTTATTTTGTTATGATATATTGGTATTACTCAATTATGTAAGGAACAAAATATCGGCCAAATCGGCGCCGCGACCACGGCGGCACACTTCCATCCGATGATCCAAATTTTCGATGACCCTGAGGCATAATGGAGGTTCTATGCCGTTAATGTGCCGAATTATCTTATCCTTTAGCTGTTGAATTGTTGCTGGCTTATCGACGTACACCTTTTCTTTCAAATAACCCCAAAGAAAAAAGTCCAACGGTGTCAAATTACATGATCTCCATTACGTGAGATAACACGGCCATTGAATTTGTTGCGCAAAGAGCAATTGTTTCGTTAGCTGTGTGGCAAGTGGCACTGTCCTGCTGCAACCACATATCGTCTACATGCATATCTTCCAATTCGGGCCATAAAAAGTTCGTTATCATCTCACGATAGCGAACACCATTCACAGTAACTGCCTGACCGGCCTCATTTTGGAAAAAATACGGCCCGATGATGCCGCCAGCACATAAACCGCACCAAGCAGTCACTCTTTGTGGGTGCATTGGTTTTTCGACAGTCACTCTTAGATTCTCATTCGCCCAAATGTGGCAATTCTGTTTATTGACGAATCCACTGAGGTGAAAATGTGCCTCATCACTGAAGATGATTTTCTTCGAAAATTGATCATCATTTTCATAATAAGTCTGGATAACTTTATCACGTTGTTGGATTGTGTATCTCTTCATGGTTCAAATTGAATAAGTCTGAAATAGAGAAATGTCAAATAAAATTCGGAAAAAAACTTGGGGTTTAGGTGTGGTACACATTCAACATCGGCCCTTGAAATTTAACCACCCGATATATTAAAGCACATAAATATGAAAAAATTTTTATGGTGTAAAGTTGAAATTGTGTGCAGCCTGGAGCAAGTCTGTTTATTTGTTGTAAAATGAACAATTATTCCGAGATTTAATAGAAATTGCAGTCAACTGTTTTATTCTTTTTTATTTAATTTCGTTTAATCAGCTGTTGAGGGTGGGCCAGAAGTTACCATGGGTTTTAAAAGTTTAATAACTTTTTCGTTTAATACTTTTCTTTATATTTTTTTTTCTCAGATTATATAATGTACGAAATGGAAATTTTTTACACTAAGTATGAAAAGTAAAGCCTCTTAAAAGAATACCGTGTTCAGCTTCGCACTGATGGGTTCGTTGTAGAGCATTTTATCTTTCAAAATTTGGGGCTGTAGCGTTTGAAACAACCCTGCCCACAACTCAGTTAGCTTTAAATTAACTTTAAACTAATTTTTTTGCAGCTGATGGTGAGTGACACTTAGCTTATTTTCAATGCAGATAACTGACTACTTTAACATGGCGATGTCCTAGGAGGTAGTCAATTGTCCGACTTTGCATTGCTATTCAACTAACTTAAAGTTAATTTGTTAAATTTTTGTTAAACTATTATAATTTTTTAAATTAAAAATTTTTTGATTTGTACATATGTACATCGAGTTCTAGTTCAAGTTTTTTCCTTTCTTAAGTTTTTTCTTAAGAAGGATTTTTTACAATACAAATTTGCTGTGATCAATAATTATTGATTGAAGAAGACAAGAAAAATAATAATCAAATCTTTAGCTGGGGGACAACTAGCTGTTTCGTAGTCGCTACACTACTCATCAGCACCCACTGGGATTTGAGCTTGATTTTAATTTGAATAACTTAAAGTTAGTTTTTTAAAGTCAACTTTTAACTTAAAGTTAGTTTTTTAAAAATCAACTTTTAAGGGACTTATATATATACTCGGAAGTTATAATTTAAAAACGAAAAACCATCGTGTATTTAAAGACATCGTGTTTCAACTTCTGCAAGCAAGTCATATCGTACGATTGACTAACACAGAAACAAATTCAAAACTACGCATTCAAATAAACCAAAAAAATAACTGCGTAGAATAATAAATACACTTTCATTTGGGAAAATTCTGCATTACATTGTAACTAGCTTGCATTTAGGCCAAAAAAAGTGAATTACTAGTTGATTTTAATTGTAGTCGACTACCAATTTGCTGGCAGGGAATGCTTGACTTGAGTTCAAGGATAGCTTTCTGTCTGGTTTACATACACTGGTTGCTTTAAATAACCCCAAATAAAGTAGTCAGCTGCTGTCACATCTGGCGATCGCACTGGGTAAATAATTTCTGGATATTATTTGCTCTCCAAAAATTTGACTTAAAGGTGCCATTGTCTTTCGGGCAGTGTGGTCAGTGGTTCCGTATCATAAAACGATACCGCTTTCCATTTAAGGTTACAAAAAAAATATTTTATCGACATGAACCCGTAAATCAAGAACTTATAAGCAATTAGCTTTTTTAATAGTTTTTTGTAATAACATTTTGAAATAGTTACTCGTAAGCGAGATTGGTAAGTACTTGCCTCCAATGACATCTCCATGTTAAAATAGTGACTTAATATGCGAAAGTAGAAGTAGGGAAGAGTATGTTTATTAACACATTACTTTGCAATAGAATTTTTCACTGGGTATATATACATATTGTATGTACATACATGTCGAATTTAATTTTGTTGTTGATTCGTTGTTATTAGACTGAATTATTAAACAATGTATGTCATATATTTTCGCTTCCAACAAATGTATGATTCATCAAAACTTACCAGGAATTTATTACGAATAATTTGATTGTTGACATTCTTACTCGTTTTATTGTCTGATATTGTTTACTAATTTTCACAAACATTGTTAAGAGTAATAAAACTTTTTCTAATGATTTTTTGCCAACAAAACGAGAACTAACAAAGTAAAACGAGGTAAAATATTTCTCGTAGATCTGTCATAATAATACAATTTGTTGCCAAGCTGCTCGTATTGCTTGTTTCTTAACATCACGTCACATGAGTGAACATTAAAGTTGCAAAAAATAATTTAAATTTAACGAGTCGTTTCCGTTCAGCATTAAAACAAAAAGGAGTGAACGAACAGTGATACATAAGTATTATCGCCCATCATCTTCATTACTTGTGATAAAAAGCAAATACATACATATGTATAACAAAACAAAGAAATTACTTCTGGAACGATGGTGTTAAAATGAAAGATTTGCATAATTGAGATAACAAAAAAATAAATAAATAAAATATAAAAAAAGTAACGCACAGTTACAAGGTAGTAAACAGTACTTGAAAAACAAAAATTAAAACTTTCTCTGTAAATTAATTTACAGGCGTTTTGTTGAAAATAATAATGAGTCTTGAATGAAACAATGCCAAACGTCATACAATACTCGTTTATTTTAATGTATTATACTATTGTTGAAAACTATAAACAGTTTCGGTGATCTTTTAAACACATCTTAATCATCAAAGTTTATAAAATATTTTGGTTTTTTTTTTTATTAAACCAGTTTTTATTTATGAAATTTTTGTATTGACATAAGCAATCGCCAAAAATAAAAACATCGCCTATCAAAAGAATATAATTTTGGCATTCAAATGGTGTCATATCACGTCATAACGTCCTAATTCTTAATATAAGCTTAAAAATATTCTTGTTGTACTTCAAAAAAAAAAATTCTTAAAATAAAAAGATTTATTGTTGACTTTTTAAACATCTGAGCTGAAATTTTCTCGACGAGCCGACAGCAAAGTTTGCACGCCGCCATACTTCCTTTATGAGCGATTAAGCATTGCAAAGTAATAAAGATTATCAAATCTAAAAACGTAATCAGCAATTGAACATTGGATATATGTACATATATCAGTATCTGAGGTTTTTAATATTATTCTCAATACATAAAACAATTTTCTTTCATTTGATTGCTTGTCAGATAAATCAAATTGCTTGAACTTTATGTTATTATACCTCCCTTTATATTCATACTTCTTTTATGAGTAATTAAGCAAAATAAAGATTATTTAAAAAAAAAGAAATTGGAGAAGAAAGCGATTCAGAAACGAGAGATATCGAAGGAAATGCTAGCAACATCAATAGTCAGCTGACTTAAAATGTGTTATATACATGGCAGAGCCAAGAAATGCAGGTATTTTACAATTTGTTCTCCTTGTTTTCAAAATTTGGATACTAAATCTAAGAAAAGCAATTCAATTTTGCTCAGCCCTTACTATAGAAAAATTTTTCAACGTAATATCCTCCTAAATATATTTCAATAAGCGATTATTTTTTTTTATAAGAGTACTTTTTACTTCTGTGAAAACTCATTTCTGTAAAAAAGCTCAATTTTTTGGTTTTAGTTTTCAAGGGAATACTAATTCGTAAATTTGAAGAGGATATAAAAAAATTCTGTATTGAAATAATCACTTGTTTAATGAAAAAGAATGAAAATGTCAATTTCTTGTAGGTAATATAAGCAAGAGCTAAGCATTAAACACATAGACGACAGCAGACAGCGAGCAGCAATCTGTCAAAAATAAAATACATGTGTTTAAATGCACACGATTATTTTAACGACATCACAGCAACACGACTTCACAACAGCATTTGCTGCTGCTGCCAACTTAGATTAATTTCTATTTTCGTAAGCAGCAAAAAGTAAATGCAGTGCTGCCACTATAAATATAAATTGGCAGCAATAAGAACTAAAATTAGTTTGAAATATTTAATAGGAATAAACATCACATAAATAAAATAAACAAATAAATTGATTTGTTTTTACAGTTTTACGTGATATTTTTACGTTTTCAGTCGGAAATTTTAATTTTATTCATGTAAAATATATATGTGGCACCTCTGAGTTTTGCATTGTTTAAATACACATAGTGCTGCTGCTGTCTTTAAAATAATTATGTTGCTGATGAGACGGCAGCATTTGAAGCTAACTTCATTTGTAGTCGTGAAGTTGTGAAGTCTGCTGTCGTCTAAGTGCTTAGACCTTTATGCGTCAAAGCTTTGCCACCGAAAGTGTGAACCAAATTATTAATTTAATTAATGTAATTTTATTGGTTTACATTATCACTGAAATATACGGTTATTTTCATATCGCTCCTTTATTGCAACATAGTCATAAGGCAAAAAAGCTTGTTTCGAGAAAAACACATTTCAAATTTTTAGCTTCCATACAAGTTTTAGAAAAAATGTTTAGAAAATATCTCCTAGAGGAAACAGTTTAAAGGTAATTTAAATAAAATTTTGGCACAATAGAAAAAGTAGCACTGTTAACAATTCTGCAGTGTTAACTCGAAAAGCTCATTTTTTGAGATATGACTATGTTGCAATAAAGGAGCGATATATAACTTCTTTTTTAATTATGGACCTTATGATATTTTTAAAAATGACATAATGTCCAGTTGCAAAGTGTCACTAAAACCATGGACAGTATGACATTTTCAAAAGTGTCATACTGTCCATGGACCTTATGACACATTTATATGTGCCACACATTTGGGCAGACTCAAGTTTAACATCTGCCCTTAAAATTTAACCACCCGACAAATAAAGTTGTCATATTTCTTTATGCTGGTACCTTTAGTCTTAACCATTGAAAGTCTTCTACTGCTGTATAGGTAAGAAAAGAAGGTAGTCACAGGTGACTGGCATCTTCTACTGCTGAATAGGTAAGAAAAGAAGGTAGTCATAGGTGAATTGTATCTTACAACGACTCCTTATTGGGAGATTGTCGTAAGCACTTAAGTTACAAATGACGAACAAGTACAATTGTCATTCGCGCTTGGTTGGACGGACTGGCTTCAGAAAAAATAGATTGTTTTTATTCCAAAAGCAATAAGAAAACAATTTGCTAAAGCATTTGTGGTTATTAAATCTTATCCAATTAACCGTTATACGAGTAGTAATCAAACCTTTTTAGAATTAATGATATAATTATAAATATATGCATTAATATGAGTTATATATTGTATCGTATGTGTATTTGTCATTGAGTGCTAAAAAGTAAAATTAAAATAAAAATAATTTAAAAAGGAAATACAGGTTTCTTTGTCTTCTAAAACAGAGGCATGATCATACGTAAAGTTCATATTCGTATGCCCGTCAAGGTCAACCGACAGACAAATAAATTCATTAAAATAAACTGGAGGTAAAATTTGATTTTCGTAAAACGCTCACTTTTTATAAGACAACAATAAAAAAAGCAAAAATAAAAATCTGTTTATATTTCCAAAAACTGGCATAAGATAAACTTGAAATTGAATACAAACTGTTGCTTGTCAGGAACTCTAAAGGTATTGAAACTTTGCAAGTTTTCTGCTATTCGGTAACAAATAAAGTATTCAATACTTTAAAGTTTCTGTTTTTGTCGGTTACAGTAAAAAATCAGTTTGATCACAATATTTCAAACTAAATTTCAGATACCTGAAAAATAACAATGTCTGAAACAAGAAACTTTTTAGTAAGCACAACAAAAAGCAGAAGTCAAACGTACATATATTCCTAATCTCGTACATGCATGCCGCTTGACTGCTAAAATAAATCATCATGTGGTGCAGCTGCCTAATGGAGTGGCAAAAACTTAAATTAAATATTTTGTTATTCTGCCAAAAACAAAGCGCAAAGTTTTTAGGAATGTTTCTTTGTGCTTCGAAAACAGTGTATTTTCATGCTGCCCGATAGCCGAAATCTGGCGAAACACACATAACGACTTTTATTATTTTTAAGGCTATTGCACTTTTTAAACTGTTAGCAAGTTTAATACCTAAACATTTTGTGGTATCGTTTTGCAGGCTGGCAAAGTTTTCTTCATAATTACTTTTTAGTTTTTGAGCTGTGGTTTGAGTATCAAAGCAGCAGAATACTTTCAGAATAAAAACATACATTCATTCAAATGCAAGTTTAAAATTCTTTGAAAATTACTTGCAGTCGGCAAAAATTTCTTTCTCTGTTCAGGCGCAGCCAATATAAATAATTTATTATATCCTAGCTGAATATTCGCATTTGTGTTAAAGTTCAGCCTTAAGTAACGAACGAACGGTTACAGTCTGTTGTTGTTGTTTGTCTCCGCCCAACTCAACAGATCATTCATTGTTTCTTCGCTATTTTCAAAACTAAATTATTGCATTACAAATGACCACATGGTCGGATAGTCTTTCTGCAGTCAGCTGATAATTAAAATATGAATTTTAAAAAAATAAAGTTTCTTCACAAAAAGCTTTGAGGGGCCTCAAATTTCTCACTGCTGTTTGCAAACTATTTCGTCCAATGCTATAGTCATTTGTAATGGACATTTATAGAAAATCCGAGTATATGACTTTTAACAATTTTGCAGCTTTAATAGAGGCATTGCTTATTTCCGCCATTTAACAAGCGGACAGAGAAATAAATTTGTAAGCTTGTAAAATACTTTTCGTATCTTAATGTTTTTATAAAAAAACACACGCACACAATTCAACATTTGCACAGTGGGTTTTGAAAACATATTTTGGTGCCTTGCGCTGGTAAATTGCGAGTAACGAAAAAAAAATTCAACAAACTTAAACAACTTTTTGCATATTTGGTCAATAGGCAGCAAACATAAACGTATGAATAATTAAAAGAGTTCGGTGACTGAGTTGGTCGCATTAAGAAATACCTCATGTTTACAGGATCCAGAGTTCGCATACTAGTGGATGCTGATACGAGGGCGGATGATATTGAAGCTATCTAAGTAGGAAAAAAAAAAAAAAAAAAATATATATATATATATATATATATATATATATATATATATATATATATATATATATATATATATATATATATATATATATATATATATATATATATATATATATATATATATATATATATATATATATATATATATATATATATATATATATATATATATATATATATATATATATATATATATATATATATATATGTATATATATATATATATATATATTATATTTTTTTCGCAAAACCATTTATTTCTCAATATTTTGTTAAATAATAATTTTTATAACATTTTAATTTTCCTGAGGATGATAATAAACTATTAACGAAATATTGAAATTAAAATAAAAAAAAACGTTAATTTTATATAAAAAACAAAAGATCTTAAGCTGCACAAATATGAATTATTTAGCATATAAGAAGATCCAAACATATTAGGATAAAATTATTTGTAATGGGTGATTTTATAAGAACTATCGGAAATTTAAAAAAAAACCCACATAAAATTCAGAAAAATGCATGAAATATTTATTTAGATCGAAATTTGGGTTGATATAATTTAATGTTTGAAGATTATTTCATGCAAATGTTGGCCGCGGCTGCGCCTCAAATGGTCCATCCGCTTAGTCTAATTTTGGCATACTCTTTCCAACATTTCGGCCGGTATCTCACGAATAATGTTGGCAATGTTGGCTTCCAGTGCGTCAATCGAAGCGGGCTTGTCGCTATAGACATTAGCCTTAACATAGCCCCACAAAAAATAGTCTAGAGGCGTTAAATCGCACGATTTGGGTCCCAAGCGTGAAATAAACTGTTCACCGAACTCGCCTCTCAATTGGTCCATTGTTTCGCGTGCTGTGTGGCATGTGGCACCGTCTTGTTGAAACCACATGTCATGCAAGTCAAGCTCTTCCATTTTGGGCAAAAAAAAGTTTTTTATCATCGCACGGTAGCGCTCACCATTCACAGTAACGTTGTGATTCGCATCATCTTTGAAGAAATACGGCCCAATGATGCCGCCAGCCCATAATCCGCACCAAACGGTTGTTTTTTGTGGATGCATTCGTAGCTCTTGCAATGCTTCTGGCTGCTCTTCACTTCAAATATGGCAGTTTTGCTTGTTCACGTATCCATTCAACCAGAAATGAGCCTCGTCGCTGAACACAATTCTTCGGTAAAAAAGTGGATCTTCATCTAACTTTTCAAGAGCCCATTCACCAAAAATTTGGCGTTGTGGTAGGTCGTTTGGCTTCAATTCTTGCACCAGCTGTATCTTATAAGGCTTCACACCCAAATCCTTCCGCAAAATTTTCCACGTAGTTGAGTAACAGAGGCCCAATTGCTGCGTAAGGCGCCGAATCGATAATTCACGGTCATCACCAACACTGGCCGATACGGCTGCGATATTTTCTTCAGTTCGCACTCTACGTAAGCGTGTTGGTGGTTTAATGTCCAACAATGTAAATTTGGTGCGAAATTTTTTCACAATAGCACGAATAGAAGCCTCAGTAGGTCGATTAAACTGACCATAAAATGGAAGAAGCGCGCGATGAACTTTCTTAACAGAGCACGCATTTTTGTAATAAAATTCAATAATTTGCAAGCGTTGTTCGTTTGTAAGACGATTCATGATTAAATTATAGACCAAACTGAAGATGTTTGACAGTGACACAAGATACAAAACGTGCGTGAGCTGTCAAAACTAGTGTTGCCAAAAGGATAATAGCAAAAAAATCACTGGTTATAATCTTATTTGCTTAAAAATTCTTTTTTGAAAACTTCCTCATTGTAGTTGTTAACATTTGTTAAAAATGAGAACTAAATGAATTGCCGGACCTTGTCCGGACATAATGCTATTGCTAATCAAAAAAGGAAACAATTTTAAAAACATTGTAAAAATTGTCTTCTTTTTGCGATTGTAATTATGAACAATTTTATATACTTAAATATGTTGTTCAACTTGAATTTGTTTTGCTTTAACCCACTGTTTGTAACTCCGTTGAGTTGAGGCAGGAAGATGCAGGAAGCTTATGAATATTTCGTTTCTTCAGAAACAGCAGCACTAACATATGTAACTACCATCATCTTAATCATTTTCATCATCATTATTATCATCTTTTAATTTAAACTGCGGCACGTTTGTGTTTTCAAGTCATGGTGTTTTGTTGTTTGCCTGTCATGTATTATACAGAACATTCATATAGACATATTTATATGTGTATGTAAATATCTATACCAAAAAGTAACATATACAAATACAACAAAATTGAAAGAAATGCTACAACTAAAGTTGTAGCATTTGTAAAAATAATAATGAACATCTATAGCAGTGGTGGCCAAAATAGGAATTTCCAATATTCACGAAAATAAGACACAAAATTGAGCTGCATGTTGACAATAAAAATCTTCGTGCGAATCACAAAGGTTTACATTTTGTTAGTGCTTTCCCAAAGGCGAAAATTGCCTAACATAAGGCATAGCCTTTATAAAGGCGTTACCTTGTTACACTATCCTACAAGATCGTGCGTCCTACGAAATAAAGCATGTGTGCTGAAAAATTACTACAAATGCAACTTTATGACAGAATTTTTAACAAATCGTGTGATTTGAAAAATTTTATGAAAATTTTCAAAACATTATGGTTTCTGTACGATCAGTGTGGTATATATTGTGAAAAACTATCAGCGTCAAAAGTGAGTTAACATCAATTATAATTTTATATTTCGTTTTATTACATTGCTAGTATTAGCACAAGAATACTCTTAGTAACTATAATTAAAAGACTATCTGATGCTTACTTAACCAGTTTCAAAAAATATTCAAAAAATAAGACCAAAAATTTTTTATAATACCTTTTAACTAAAAGTGTCAAAAATTACGCTTCAAGAGTAAACAGTTTCCTCCTCATGTAATGTTTTCGCTAAGACCGGTAGATTTACAGCAATTTTTATGATGATTTTTATTGAAAAAGACAAAAACTAATTGTTTTAGTTAATTGATAATCAATATACGTGGTGGAAGTGCCAGTAAAGTTTTATAAAAGCCGTGAATAAAGATGAAAACGGAAATTTCAGTAGAAACAAGAAAAACTATAATAGAGCTAAGAGAAAAAGGTAAATCATTTCGAAAAATTAGTAAAATATTACTACACAGACACTACACCTCTTAAAAAGCATTGTGGAAAAATTAAAAAGCTTTAAGAAAATAGACGATTTTAAGCGAAGAGAACGTCCAAAGCTGTTAACTGAAGGCGAAGAAAGAAGCATTGCTGCCATAGTTACAAAAAAAACACATTCTAATGTGGTACAAATAGCTAAGGATAGCACTACAGAGTCTGATAAAGCAGTTAGTGATAGCACAATACGACGCACTTTGCAGAAATATGAATTTAACGTCAGGTGTTCGAGAAATAAGACTGCACATACATTTTGTTTATACATTGACGTACACTCACTATTGATCATATATTATTGACCCTTTGTTGTAAAGTATAAAAAAAGACATTATATTTAATTTCAGCTATTTTTCCTATTATAACGCTATAAATAATGATTTATTCATTTTTGTTATTGTAAATGAAATCGATATGTATAATATAATTTCATTGTATTAAAAAACAAGACACACCACTGGTGTTGACTCACTTTTGCTTCTCATGTATATGAAAATATTGATGACGCCTCGAAAAAAAAAATTTTATATAAGTAAGTGTGGCCTACAACGCCAGCTGAAGCGATTTTGTAAAGTCGGCCACACTTTTTTCACAGTTTCCTGTGAATAAATCGTACGATCGTATAGAATAGTGAACCAGGGCCTTTAATGCTGTAAGCAGCACTTTGTATTCACTGAATACTAACTTGCAAGGTGTGCGAAGTAATGTTCATGGTATTTTACAAAAAGGATATGCTAGATTGTATTCAAGCCAATAATCGTATGTTAGAAAGTAATAAGCCTTTGTGTTCACGGCAGGAACACTTCAGTATCTCACTTACTTTGTGTACAAGGGAAACGCCTTTCCTCTGCAAACGCTTCGTATATAAGCTGGTGTGTATTATCCTCTTAAAAGTGTGCTTCTGTAAAGGAAATTTTCGCCGCTGAAATGTTTTCATTTCAATAAAGATTGTCAAATTCGTTGCTCTTTAAACTACACATTCCTTTTGTACTGCTAATACAAGCGTATGCATATATGTATTTGGTCACCACTGTCTATAGTATAAAACTTGGGTTACTGTGCTTGTAGCTTAGTAAGTAAATTCAGTTGGTTTCTGATATTTTTTATGAGCATTTTCAATTCCTTGTACAAGGAGTATGAACGTACACGTACGTACTCTGTCTTTCTTATGACTTCTTCACTAGGTCGATATGAGATTTTGTTAGAGTTTCCAATAGTTAAAATAGAAAATTTTGTAATTAGTGAAAATCTTCCTGAAACTTTAGTATTAGCAGACAGAACAGTAATCAAAGCCTAAATTTATTACTTAATATTTTTTTATTCAAGTTTACGAAATATTTTACAAAGGTAAATGAGTCCCTCGTTTGTTGTAGCAAACAAAAGTCTAGGAAGCCGCATGACTAGTGTTGTGTTGGACTTATGTTGTGTTGGCGAAAAACATACCAAGGCCGGTGCTTTGCAGATCCCTCGGGGCTGATCATGGTTGAAGTGCCTACCTTGGCTGAAACGTTCTGGCTTTAGTTTAAACCTATAATCGCAGGATGGGGAACTAGCTTCGCAGATAACTATGGTGCACACCGATTTTCGGGAGCTAACAATCCCCCTAGGTGCTGGTGTCTTGCAACAGATACTTGCTCTATAAGGAACCAGGAGCGATGGGTTGGCGGGTGAGTATGCTAAGGGGCTGATGCTCTTTATGGGCTTCAGTCTACTAACCCACTAATCCTTGCCTTCCAGCCACTGTTGGAAAATTACTTACAGGAAGGATTAGATATCCCGGACTTTTAAGTAAAGGGCTACAAACTTATAGCGAAAAGTTGCGACCTTTATGGGCCTAGCAAGCCACGTGCGGGTAGTGGTGAATTATGAATAATTCATCCTGTGAATTTGGTCCATCACCAGATTAGGCCGTAAAGGCAGGGATGATGTAAATCGATTTCAAAGCTGTCTGACATGTCAACTAGATTTCAGACAAAACAATCTTAGTTGGCTTTTGTTTTTCTTTTTTTTTAAGAACCGAAGAAACAGATGAAAATTCCTAATTGGATTCTGTGACATTCCTGTATAACTAACAGCTGTAATCATTTTTGCCCACGATCTCATTGCTGTGATGTTAAGTCCAGATGATATCCATAAGGCTTGCAGGCTCTCAAAAATTCTTAATAACCCTTCAAATTCGTTACACAAGTGGTCGATTATAAGGACCGTAATCATTTTATAATGCTTGAAAAGTGACCACGATTGAACCTCAACATTTGTGTAAATTTTAACTGTTGCAATGTGTTTGTCGGTGTTTAAACGATCCAGGCTCTTAAATATCAAACCTTTCACTTAAAAATTTTACTTCAAATAATAGATATTCAACGGCTCGCAGCATTTTATGACTGGTGGTTTTGAAACCACTAAATAGGTAAAAGTAACTTCTCTAACATTTTGATAGAAGAATTGTAAAATTGTTTAAAACTTTTTGCAGGACTTTCAACTCCTCCTTCTCTCTGTCCTCTAATTTGTAACACTTCTTCTTAGTGGAACATAGTTACATGCAAAACATTTGCTAAGGAGTATAAATTTTACAACGATTTATAATTTGTTTTTTGTTACACAAGCGATAGTCAAAGCGAGCAATCACCCATATCTGGTAGAATACGTAACAGTGGTGCTTTTTCATCTGCTGCAGCTAAAAGCCAACTAATAAATTATAAAATATTTGTTTAAACCAATATTTATTTGTTTTCACAGGAAAAAAATTTTTTTCGTGTTCAATAACGAAATTTGTTGAATCAATTAATAAATTGTTTGAATCCGGAATTCGTGGATTCAAACAAAAGTTTAGTAAAAATAATTATTGATCGAAAACATAAATTTTTTTAAACAACAACAAAATACGATATCCAAGGTTATTTTTTTGAGATTTATGTATATGCTTACAAATTATTTTTTCAGACAAAAATGTTGTTGATTTCATTTTTACTATAAATTTTTCGGTGTTTGTTAACTTACGGAGCTTGTCTTATATATTGTATAGTGTAGTGTTTATATGGATCTGCCTGCATTATACCAAGTACTAACACTGCACAGAAACAAATTTTTTTCGTGTTCAATAACGAAATTTGTTGAATCAATTAATAAATTGTTTGAATCCGGAATTCGTGGATTAAAACAAAAGTTTAGTAAAAATAATTATTGATCGAAAACATAAATTTTTTTAAACAACAACAAAATACGATATCCATTTATGTATATCCATACAAATTATTTTTTCAGACAAAAATTTTGTTGATGTATTTTTATTATAAATTTTTCTGTGTTTGTTAACTTACGGAGCTTGTCTTATATATTATATAGTGTAGTGTTTATATAAATCTGCCTGCATTATACCAAGTACTAAGACTGTCAGCTTACTACCTTCTTTATATTACCAGTCAGGTACTTGTCATTGTCCGTTGCTAATGTTTTCTACTGAACTCGTATATGGATTGTATCTGCAATAATAAATATAAAAGATTGAACAGCATTTCTTTAAATCATTCCACCACTACTCCAAATGCCTACTTTTGAGCCCGCAAAACATTCAAGCCCTTTAGTTATGTCTAGTAGCTGAAATGTAGGAAAGACTTAAGCTGTAATATATACGTTAGAACAAAAAGTTCTAGTTGCTCGGCAACACTCAAGACGGTTATTTTTTTAGCGCTGCATCTTGTACAAGCAAAAGATTCCCAGGCTTAATGTATTTGTATATTATACGGACGTCATGTAAATAGAGAAGTTACAATGAGCTGGAAAAAATGAAACTTTTTGTGGGGAATTTTATAAATAAGAATTTTCCAAATAAGCGCTCTATTATAATATCGATGTTACTTAAACCTTTCTGTTACCATTTGTTATTTCTAGGAAAACTATAGCAACAAGAGCTCTTTCAAATCCCCCTCCCCCTTTATTTTACTTCAATAAATCCATCTGAAATGTGGTTGAGCACCAACATTTGATTTCAAAGCCATACAGAAACTTGAGTATATAGGAACGCAAAGAAACGCAAAAAAGTATTACATATATGTTTGGTTTTTCAGAAAACCCTCTTAGGTTTCTAGCAAGTTTCCTACTGTATTGGAAACTCTAGATTTCAGTCAATTTAATATTTAAGCTTCTGTGCATATTCACAACATCCACTGACATAGTGATGTTTTTGTTTATTTTTATAATCGCTATGTGTGTACGATGGTAAAAGAAAAAAAAAAAAAAGAAAATAACAATACAAATTCACTGAACTTTTCTTTTGAAAAAAGTACACATTTAAGTATGTGAATGTACGAAGAAAGAAGAAATAAGATAACGATTCAGTGAGAAGAAGAAAAACATTTCCCTACAGAAGACAATGACTGATGTCGTAATGGGAAAATAATTTCTGCCCTGTATTATTTTCACCGTTTTTCCATATTTTTTGTGTTTATTTATTTTGCTTTTTGATTATACTCGTACTAAGGTTTGGGCCATGTTATGCTGAGCTATTTTGTCTTGTTTTATTTCTGTTTACATTAACTTAGAGCCACACCGAATTTTTACACTTGACTTCTTTGTGTTTGTTGGCCATCTCCCAGATAACAAAATGATTTAAAACCGCTCACGTTTTTGTATAATAAATATTTTCGGTGACAAAAATTGTGTTGCAACTATAAAATAATTTACAAACGTAAAATAAAGTACAAATTTTTTGTCCCGATAAACCCTTTTTATGTAAATATTTAATGACACCACGCATTTCCAATTTTTCCATTGTAAAAAAATCGCGGATGTGTCTTTTGTGAACACCTGTTTCTATATGAAGAAGTTACCAGATCGAAACAACATTTAACATATGTTCATAGCAGAGATGGAAGTTTCCAAAACACTTAACTTTTTTCTGTTTATACCCCACTTTTTGTGCTAGGCTAAGAAGTTTCCGAACCGCCCTTGTATTTGCAAATTAAATATAAAAAGTGGCCACGCCACTTTCCTTGACCGTTTCACATTTTACGTCGATGAGGCTTCTTAGTTAATACCACATAAAAAATGTTAAAAATTATGCGAAGAAACAACATGCAATTTAGTGATTTCTCCATTATTTTTCTTGTAATACAAATGTTGTTTGCACGAACAGTGTTGCCACTGTTTTGAACATTTGGCAAAAAATTAAATTTTATAAAATTATTTTTTTAAAATTTTAAAATTTTGGAGAAGAGTATAGATATATTAGCACTGAAATTATTATTAAGGTCAAACAGTTCGAAAAAATTGTAAAACATCAAAATTTTTCAACATGTAACTGATAAAAATTGGAAGTGTAAAAAAAAATCCAAAAAATGTTTGTTTAAAAGATGCGTTTGTAGCTTTACATGCTGCATTGCTGTTAGCTTTCTTTGTTTAAGCCTGAATGTAGCGATTTTTTTTCTCAACTAAATGATTTTTTCGTGCAATAAATGACACAGCACTGACTGTTAAAAAAGAAACAAACGCATAAACACAAACAACAAATGTGTTTGACAAACTATGAATTAAAAACTGCACTGAAAAAATTTTGTTCAGAAATTCTCTGAATTTTGACATTACTTTTATGAATTTTTTCATTATTTTTCAACCATTGTAACTTTTCATAGAAATAATGAAACAAATTTTATTAGACTATTTTAATGAAAATCTTTATAAAAGTAATGAAACATTTTAATAAGAAACATGACTTATTTTCATTAAAAGCATGAAAGACAAATTATATGATTAGTGAAATAATTTCTCTAGATCAAAGAATCAATTTCATAAAGCACATGAAAACTGTACATTAAATTAAAGAAAAAGTAACATTTATTTAATGAAATAACTTCTTTGTACTAATGTAATATATTCATTAAAAAATATGAAACTTCTTCATAAGGTCAATGAAGTTATTTCATTTTTCTAATTTTATTATTCATTGAGCACCTGAAAAGTTTACATTAAATCAATGAAATAGTTACATTTGTTTAATGAAATAATATCATAACACACATTAATAAAATATGTTCACAAATGTACGTAATAAGATCAATGGAATTATTTCATTTATTCATTGATACTTTATTTCATTACACAAACAATACTATTCCTTGCTTTTGTGAAATTGTACCTAATTATGATATAAGAAAATGTTGCACAAGTATTTAGCAAATAAAACAGATTTTATTAATTCAAATGACTTCAATACACTGGTATTTAAATTTTTTAAACTATTATTAGGCTGATTTGAGTACATACACATATGTACATACATACTCAAGTTCGGTAGCCAGAAATTTATTTGTCATTGATCTAATGAATTCTATTTCATTGGAATTATAAAACTCATAAAACTTACATTTTAATAAAAAAAACTTGACATTTTTTAAACTGTAGCTTAAGATTAATAAATGCCCATAAATATATCTTACCAAAATTCAAAGAATTTAAAAAAAAAATTTTGTTTTAGTCATAAATCCAATGATTTTTTTTAATGAAACTTAATGAAACCATTCTGATGGAACTATTTCATAATATATATGAAGTTTCATGCATATTGTGAAAAGTTTTCATTGGATTAATGAAAAATATTTAATGAAACAGTTTCATTAAATATATGTATGACGCATAATTCTTTCAGTGTATAGATGACACTAATGTTTCAATTCAATAATTGAATAAAAAGTGGCCTTTGCCTAAGCTGTTTTGATTTTTTATAATAATTTGTTACCAATTTATTTCAACAAAATGCACGAAAAAATATATTTTTGAATGAAATTGTAAGTTATTATCGTTTTGTTTACAAATGTCGTATTTATGTGTAGATAAGTTATTTTATTGCAACTTATATAATCGTCTTTATTATTAACTATTTCTCTCTTGTAATCTTAGATTAAGAAAAGTTGAAAAAAATAACTGTTACGGCTTAAGCAACCATCAGCTTAAGTTTATTATTGTACTACTTCATTATTATTTTTTTGTTAAATTTTTATACCTTATTTTTCCAAAAATGTGTAAACTTACTTATCTTATCAGACATAAATTAGATTACATAGTTTGCTGGGTAATCATTGTGGTTACATTTGAGATTTTTAACATCTGCTTTTAAGATCTATCTAATAGCTAGAGTTTGTTAAGTAAATGTGAAAGAGGAGGTCTGAAAATATTTGTAAAGCAAGAGAAAAAGTTTAAAATCATTTAACTTCCGCAAAAGGTTTTTGAGGTCGCCTAAAAGAAAGAAGAAATACTAGCAATTAATTTAAATTGCCTCAAGTGGTACTAGATTAAGCCTTTTTCTGTAGCTGGGCTTTAGCTTGCAATGAACTATAAAACATAGTAATTATGTATGTACTAGTATGTATGTATTAAAAAAGGTATTTTACAAAACAAATTCAATACACAATAGTAGGAATATGAAGAATACTCGTATTTGTTTTCCGCAAATAAATAAAATTATAAGTAAACACAAATTTCAGAAGCTATTACTAGATGTATGCCCGTATGTATGCCAAAGATGTGAATATATTATTAGTAGAAGAAACTCATTCCATAAATTCAAATAAAATTATTAAACAAATAAGTTGTTTAGTCGCTTAGGAAAAGGTTAAATATATTGTTAGGCATGTATGTTTTACGGAATTCTTTACGTGAAACCATACCTCAATGGCTTTGACTTTGAAACCAAACTCACTGAAAGCGTCCAGAAGAGCCAAGTACAAAAAAAGCACATCAAGTTCAGTCAAATGTGAAGGTTTTGTTCACTGTACCGTCCATAAGGAATACTACTAAAGTTATGCTAGAATGGTGGAAAAAAACAACCATCGTTTTTGCATCATGATAACGCATCACACAGCGATGCTTGTGCGCGAGTTTTTGGGCACAAATAAACCCGTTGTCATGCCTCAACCACCGCATTCAGCGGACTTGGCCTCTAGACTTTTTTCCTCTGCCCAAAACTGAAAACACCGATGAAAAGAAAGCCTTTTGCTAGATTGAGGAGATAAAAGAAAAATCGTAACAGGGGCTGTTGGCGATAACAAAAAGCGTGTTTCAGAAGTGTTTCGAGGATTGGAAAAAACGCTGGCAGAAGTTGTTATATCGGAGGGCGATTACTTTGCAAGAGACAAGATAGTTATTGATGATTAAATATATACGTTTTGAAAAATTTTAAATAACGGTTATTTTTTTATCAGCCCTCGTAAATGGATCACTATTGCAAATTTTCATTTTCTCTAGTTGGTAACCTCCTTTTATTACCAGAGTTGCTTTCCAGCAAAAAAAAGTTGTTTACGTTCGCTTATGAGACGTTATCAACAAAAAATCGGTTTAGGCTATATCTCGGCTATATGTACCAACCGATATCGGCCATTTTGTATGAACATTTTTGCAAGAACAATTTTGTTCTGCTTCAAACTTGACACAATTATTTGGCATGGCGACTAAAAGGCAAAAAAAAACCCTATATCGGATACCCAAGATATAGTCTAAACCGATTTTTCCCTGAAAATGTTGCGTGAACCAACTAAAATACTAAAATAAAGAAAATAAAAATGTCCGATATCGGTGCATATATACCCAAGATATAGCCAAACCCAATATTTCATGAAAAAGACGCTTAAGCGAAATTAAAAAGCATTTTTGTTATCCCAATTTTCACGAGGCAATTTTAGTTGCGCAATTCTTATCAAATGTTCTTTTAAAATTGCTTTTATGTTCAGACACAGCAATTTTACTTGAGCAACTTTCGGTTTCTATTGCTTACACTTTCTTAATCTTGCATGTACTGCATTCTCAAATTTGTCCATTTAATTTTCACTTCTTCTACTGCTGTGTATTTTTTGAAGTTGTCCTTTTTTATTAAAAAAAAAAAAAAAATTTTTTAAATGAATAAAAATATCACAATTTCGCGCCAATATTACTTTCATCTCAGACAACATATCAATACATAAAATAAATACAAATGAAAGAAAATGTAAAATTTCTGACATTACGAATGATAGCAGAAAACGACTTTCCGAGTACAAGCAAGTCTGTACTCATTTTTACACTCCCCACTCTTTCCTCACTTATCTGTACACAAACTCAAGAATTGCGCAACTGAAGCTGCCTCGTGAAAGTTGGGACTTTGGCTAGTAGTTCCTGTAATATAAGGAGGTTACTAAATAGAAAAAATTAAAATTTCCGATATCGGTACATATACACCTGAGATATAGTCTAAGCCGAGCTTTCCACCAAAGTATTTCTTTTATCTTAAAATAAGTTCTGATTATAAAAGGAGGTTGCTAAGATACAGATATTAAAAATTTCCGATATCGGTCCATATACACCTGAGATATAGCCTAAACCGATTCTTCCATGAAAATTTCCATGAAAGAGATCACCTTTATGGCATGGTGATTACAAAAATGTTCTTGCCCGATATAGGTCCATATACATCCGAGCATTTTTACAAATTTGTAACATTTACTATATATCGTGAATGGTATGTTAGATTCGGCCCAGCCGAATGTACTACACTCTTACTTATTTTTGTGCAAGTCGAGACAAGAAGTGTATGTACTTCGGTTCTTTATTGCATATTTACTTTATCATACGAAGTAATACAATTATGTTAAAGTCATAAGCAAAATTATGTTAAAGTCATAAGCACATAAGAACAATAACCAGTCGTACAAGAAACATTGAAAAACTCACAAACAATTACAAGCAGATGATATTTCAAAAGTTTGTAGGCTTTGAGTGTAACCGTGCATATATTTAACGTAAACTCAGGTATATAAAATATAATTGAAAAAAAAAATAGTTGTTTTCGATGAATAATTATTTTTACGAAACTTTTGTTTCAATCGACGAATTATTTCATAGGCCCGCTTTTAAACAATTTAACAATCAATTGATTTAGCGAATTTTATTATTGAAAAAGAAAAAAAAATTTCTGTGCAAAGTGCGAAGAAATTTGTGTAACGAAAATAATGGAGACTGATATTTTTCTTGCGCCCCATTTGCTTTAAAATGGATTATCTTGTTTTAAGTTTATTCATTTCTTTTTCAAAATATTTCTTTATACATACATACATATAAGTGCCTGCATTTGTGTTTGCTTAACATAATATTAAAACAATGATTGATTGCTATTAATAAAGTTGGCCAGCTTTATGCGAAAATAAAAACATTCAACGGTCTATCTGTCAGTAAATGTATGAAAACGATCAGTTGTTTTGGCCTACTACTCGTATAAAACGCACTAGAAAAAGTATTTACTCAACACGCAAACATGACCATATAGTATAGACTTATGTTTATTTGATATACTATACGAGTATGTATGCATGTGTTAACGCATTTGGGAATATGTAAATGTGCTTAAAAATTACATTATATTTACATACATACTCGTACGTAAGCATTGGCATAATTTAATGTCTTACTAAAGTGTTAAGCTTTAAATTATGGGTTAAGCAAAAAATGCTCGAACATGATTGAGTAATGGCTGCAAAATAGGAAAATAGAAAAAGTTATTAATTATCACTGAGAAATAAAATGTTGTTTGTCTAAAAATTCTAAAGATTTCATTATAAAAACATTAGCGTGGGAAAAAGTGCTGCTTTAGACAAGTAACAATAAGAGGATTTCATTTGCATAATTCAAATATACAGACAATTTATTTATTAAGTTTAAGTAAAAAGCACATTTTTTTCTTTTTAATATGATATGATAAAAAGTCCCTCTAACTGTCTTACTGCCTACTCAGAGATGAATATTTCTTTTGTATTTAGCAAAAGCTTTGGGTTTGTTTATTTTGGAATATTTGTTTGCTTTTTATGGAAAGATTTGCGAAGTATTGATAATCAAGCATACATATGTAGAGAGAAAACTTTATTTACCAAGTGATGGCGTCATAAGAGATTGCGTCTTTTTTATGGTGAAAAAGAAACAAAACTTCGTTTTCATTAGTTTTTTAAAGAGTTGGCTCAAGTGTTGCGGCTTAACACACCTCTATAGAATGTAACATATTTCTTTTCTTATCTCTACCTTTGCAGACAATTTTATGCCTGTAATAAAACTGCTAGAAACTTTGAAAATAACATATGTATCTCTAAACACTGAGAGGAAAAACTCAAAAATTGAGAGCCTTTATTAAGTCGCAAATGGACTAAAATTTTATGTATAAATAATATGATGTTATATACAGGGTGAAACCTACCAAAAAGAACGTATTTTCTGTGTAACATACCTGTTCCATTTTTATTGTATTTTATAGATTAATCTTTGAGTTTAACTAAAAAGGAGAATTGGGACATTGAAACAAGTAGTTGGATAGCGCAACGCTATCACTCTTTGGAGTCCGTTGTGTCCGTCCAAAGAGAATAGATACGCACGTTTGGCGGTACTACTCCTAGCAGATGGGCTATAATGAGACTTGTGAAATATTTTGCCGAGCATGGCACAATCGCAAAAAGGCCTTATCATCGAGATCCCTCAGTTCGGATGCAGGAAACTGTCGATTCTGTAGCTGCTGCCATACAATCCAATCCTAGAGTTTCGACATGCAGCTTATCTGCTCAAATGGGTGTCAGCAGGCAGTCACTGCAGACAATTTTGCACCAAGATTTAAACTTATTTCCATATAAGTTTCAATTAACAAACAAACTGAACCCTAGAGACTTCCCGATTCGCTTGAAATTTTGTGAGAAGATCATTCAAATGGTGTCAGAGGATGAAAACGTCTTGAATTGCATTTTTATGTCTGATAAGGCACATTGTGATTTTGCCCTTTAAGCAGACAAAATTGAATTGAATATGGAGTAATTCTAACCCACAGATGCTCCAACAGATGCAATTACATTCACTTCGTATCACAGTGTGGTGTGCAGTTTCTTCAAAGTTCATTTTCGGGCCTTACTTTTTCGAAAAAACGGTCTTAATCTTAAGGTCAATAGAGAGCGTTACTTAAAGATGTTCAAAGAGTTTTTCTTTCCAGAACAACGCCAAAGGAGAGTTATTTTCAATTCTGTTTGGTTTCAACAAGATGGTGCAGCTCCCCACATAGAAACGCCCGTTATGATAGAAATGAGGCAAAAATATACCAAAAAATTGATTTAAAGAAACACAACATTCCGTTGGCCTTCCAGATCTTCTAACAACACTGCAGCTGATTTTCTTTTGTGGAGTTATTGCAAACAAGAAGTTTACAAAGGAAACACAACTTCGCGCTGCGACACTCCAGGCCGTAATGAATAAATGTTGATAAGATGTCGCACATATGGAGGCCATTTGAATTCGATTATTTTCAAAACTTTATGTATAAGTTTAATAAAAATTTATTATTTTTCAAATGAATTTCTAAAAAGTAATTTACATAAACTTTACAAAAAGTTCTTTGAGTTTCTTAATGTAGCAAAATTGATCAGCCACTCTGTGTAAGAAAACACAAAAGGGATAACCTGGACAAATAAATCACAGGCTGCCTTTTAATAAAGAAATATTTGTATTGCACTAAGTTGCCTTGTATCAATTCTACGATGATCGAATAGCTATTATTCAACCGGTTCTTACTGGGTTTTTTGTTCTAAAGCCTGGTTTCTCCTTGCAATTAACCAGGTTTTAAGTATTGTTTCCCATCTTAATAAACTGATGTATCTCCAAAACGCACTATCAATAAGTATACGAATCAGGGTTGTCAAATATGGCGATTTCTTGCTGAACGTGGCGATTTCAAAATATATTTGGTGTCCCGTGGCTGTGTTCTGTAACTTTGGCGAGAAGTTCTCGCATCGAAAACTTGTGAAACAAATTATTCCATTGTTTCTCGAAAAGTGAGAAAAAACTGCGTCTGTAACTCATGTCGAAAACTGTCCAAAGCGTTTACGTCGTTACGTTAGAAATGTCTGAAAATATAAAACGAAGCCGACATGCAATTTTAAAAATGAAAGCGCCAGCCACAATTAGTACCGCCGCCGACCAAAAATTACTAAATTAAGAAATTTTGTTCGACGGCCTCATATTATAACCGCCGGCTATTCTAGAAAATGTATGGTATGGCTCTAATGTTTACATTTTATTTACATACATACTTATGCACAAAATTTTGTAAAATTAAAAAACAATCGCAATTTGTGAATTCTGAAAAAAAAAACATTATAAAAGTATTACAATATACTTTGTTGGGTCGGATATTAAAATTGTTGAAATTACAAACTTAAGTATTCCCTTAAAACTTGTTGTGTGAAGGGTATATAATTTAATTGAAATGTTAAAAAACTGTGTAAATATATATGTGAAACTTAATTTAACTGCAAAATACTTATTTTTTCAGCATTATTATTCATTTAATGATGATTATTGTTATTTGAAATACTATCTCATAGCCTTTTTATATGCGAGATATAATGCCAGTTGAATGCGGGAAATTTTTTCGCTAAGGTTTTACAGACACAGTTTTTCTGTAAAATGGAGAGTAATTTCCTTACGTGACAGCTATTACTCACCAAAAAAAGTTATAGCTACAGTTTAGTGAGAAAAGCAGCTGTTGTTTCAACTTTGTTTCATTTCACACGTTTCAATCGAAAAGTTTCTCGTGGCTAGAGTTACAGAACACAGCCACTGATTTTCGATTTGTTGACTGGTGATTTTTTGTTCGCAATTTGTAAATAAGTTAGCGCTTTGATTGGCTATTTTTGATAAGACATGAACTTGTTTTGAGAACCGTTAAAGTCAATACAAGTATATATTATATTTTTTTTTGCTATATTATATTGGTTGCTATTAAGAAGACTCCACTTTGACTGTATATGTAAAAGAATGTAGAAAGTACAATTATTTTTTGCTTGTGAAAAAATTTTACGCTTCCCAATAAAAAGTAATATAGAATACTGGAAACATTATTAATAATTATCAGTTATATGGATTTTCTATAGAAAGCGATCTACGAATCAATCCAATTTTTTTATTGCTTCATAAGACTAGGCATGCTGGTTAGCTAGGCCATGTGCCCAGGGAAAGAAGATATAGTCCGAGGAAGCAACTTTTGAAGAATACGGCGGGTGGGGTAGGACTTCACATTTCAGGTCGTTCACAAGCAAACAAGATCTCTCAGCTTCAACTCGTGCGGCACTCAATTTCTTTATTTCCCATGACTTTCAATCGTTTTAAAATTGATTATTGCGTCACTTCAAATGATTTTAGATATGACTATGTTGCAATAAAGATACGATATATATGTACGTAAGCTGAGTAAAATTCACAACGGAGAGCAGAGAAAATTTTGAGAAATTTAATGGTAAAAAATAATAAAAAGACAAATAACAAATCTTAAAGATTTATTTGTAATACTCTTATTAATATTTTATTACCTTCATTTTATTGTCATGCTGCTTTATATTTTTTGGTCTCTATTTTCGACTACATCAAACATCTTGAACAACTAACGGTTTGTTGTCTTCTGGAGCTGATGTTTACTTTTATACGCAGCCGTTGTAGCTTTATTTTGGCCGATGATGTGTTGCTAAGATGACAACTGTGTCACAACAATAGTCATGCTAACTTTTATATCCACATTAATATTTCTTATAATTTATTTATCGCTTCAAAGAAAAGAAAATTTAGGTGTTGGTACTTTAAAGACACTGTTTTAGACTTTGACAGTCCTTTATGTGTTTGCTTTAATCTCTTGACATAATTATAGCTTTTGAACATTTTTATTGGGCTTTTGTGAAATATTGTAAGTTTCTGTCTTACGATTAACAATGATGGATGTATGCATATCAATACCAGGTGTTGCTAACTACATGTGTGCCTGTTTAATCAACAACATTTTCTGCCATTGTTCAGTGACAACTTTATAAACGTTGAACATTTTCCCTTTCATATTCAGCTGTTGGCAGAAGTCCTGAATTTGTGTTTAAAAATAGTGAAAATTTTTGTTTATATAGAGTAGATCAACGGCCATTCTCAATATGGACGAACACTCAAAATATTATGATCAATTTCAATACTTATATTTACGAGTATATTTAAGGTTTTTGACTGAATAATTAATATGAACACTTGCCAAACATAAGGTACTCGTATAAATCTTAGTACTTTAATTTTGGTTGAATTTTATATAAGCCAGTTATACCTCGAGATTTCTAATAACTATAAGGCTGATAGCATCATATTCAATTTAACTTTTAAATCTTAATGTCTATAAAACAAGCAAATTTCCCCGGCGTGCATAAAAAAATATTTCAGTTTCATGTGTCCTCAATATTTTTCTAACTTTACTTTTTGTATTGTCGTTGTTTTTTTTTTTTATTATTATAATAGAGCGGAAAAATTACCAATAAAATAAACACAACTGACGTCCGGAGATGTTTTAGTCCAAGTTAAATACCCTTTTTGCCAACAAAGTTGAAGCCTCTTTGATTACAAAAGAATGCAAATCTAATAAATGCAGCAAATTAACACCCCAGATAATTTATTAAATTTTTGCCTCCGGTTCTGTATAAGATTGACAAGCAGGCAATCAGTTTTGACCACTTCTAAGAAATGTTTTAACCGGCAAACAAATCAACCGACACAAAAGTAATAAATAACAAAATGAAAAAAATAGGAACAAATTAGACAAAACACTTGAGGCAGAACTGAACAATTTTTATGTGCGACTATTTTTAAAACTAAAACTTTATGCATGAGCACAGCTACAAAACTAATATTACAAACGTTCTGTTTGCACCATTTCCAACAATAAAAAATTTGAGTTAAGAAAAAATGCAATATGCCATTACTGTGAAGCTTAGCCAAAATATTTATTTATTTATATTAATGGCAAATAAATTTGCGCAATTAATATTACAAAAAAAAAAGTTAAGGGACTGCAGAGGCCTACGCCCTCTCTTAAAAATAATAATAATTAAGAGTTAAATACATTTTTTTTAACTAAACCAGTAAAAAATTATAAATAGCTTGTTTTCTATGTTTCCCAGCTATCTATATGTCGACATTTCATAGGAACTATCCTAATCATCAGTAGACTTTGGAAATTTTTGAAAGATATTCTCAAACATTCAACTTTATATCCCAACAATCCAAATAAATTGCTGAGAATTTAAAAAGAAAAATGCTCTGTAGATATGCTAAAAAGGTATTGAACATTCGAACCGCCATCCTGTTTAATGCAATTAATAATATATGTAAACAGTTTTATCCTTCTTAATTTTTAAGAACAATTTTAAGTACATTATCTGCTTAATACCATTTTCAGACGGTAATATGAAACACTTGTTTCGCTCTCTCAATTACAATTGCGAAAAACGGAGTGCAGACTTTTACCGCGGGTTTAACTTTTTCATCACTTCTTTACCGTATTTTTTCTCATTTTCATAACGCTTTACATTCACACTTACACACACATATTATTTGAATTTTTGACAAGTCTTAATACAAAATGTGATAGCAGCGTTGTCAACTCGGTGCGTTCCCACCGTTTTTGGTGCTTTTTAAAATTTTTTGTGCAGAAAATTCATTAGTCGGTGCGGTGTGCGCTTTTTTTTAATTTCCGGTGCGCTTTTTAAATTTCGGTGGCACCAAATCATATTCAACACAACTTTTGGTTTTAGTGTAAGAAAAGAGTTTGTTCAAGTGTCAAAAATTTGTACATCTCATTTTGTAGAGCACAATGTGAACACGGAGTAATCATGTGGAAAACGTATCACATCATAAACACAAAGTGAGACAATCGTGCTGTTTTATATTATACATTTTCTCCAAAGAAAAATAAACGTTTCGGTGTATACAATTTGCTGCTTTTTCTAAGTGTTTGCTGTTAAACGATTAATCTATGTTTGTCAAATATTACGAAAAAAGCAAACACTAAATAGTACACTTCGTATTCATAATGGCCCGTGAATTGTTACTGCTTTAATAATTAATAAATTACAAAATTATTAACTAAATTCTAAATCGAGTTTGATGGCCTGTAGTGCAATTCTGTAACTTTTAATAATTCGATAATCGTAAATTTTTTGCACATATTTCATCCTTTGCCGTAACGATTTTAAGCTCCTGCAATATAATTTTGACGACGGTAAGTAGCTGTATTTTGTGTAGCTGATAACGTTTTTTTGTACAAAAATTTTATATTATTTTTAAATATTTCGTTTTCAAACAAAAAAAAAAAAAATAAAATAAAAACAATAAAAACAATAAGACCTAGATCTGAACAAATTTATTGCAAACATTGATTAATATAAAGGCCGAAGCAACTAGGATCAAGATAGATCGTTATAATTATTGTAAAGATATCATAGCCTTAATAAAAGTAATAGAATCGCATTAGAGGCCAATTTAAACACGATTTTTAGCTATTGGACGAATTTGATGGCATGACATCAGCCGGTACTATCAAATCCGGTTGAACGCCGCTTAAAATGTTGTTAAGTTATCATGTTTTTAATATAAAAATATGATCCTGTTCACAATACAAAAATTGATTTTTAAGCAAAAATACTAAATTTGGTGCGTTTTTGTTGAAATAACGCGCTTTATTCTTCATTTCGGTGCGTTTTGAAATTTCAAAGTTGACAACGCTGTGTGATAGTCTGAAGTGCCCTTAAAGGCACCTTTACATGGTAATACAAGTATTCAGATCTGTCAAAAATATGTGCATTATAAAGGATATCTTACCGTGTAAAAACAAAATGCATTCAGTATGAGAGAAATCCAAATGCAAAAATTGACAAGCGGTCGGTAAATCTTAATTTTCTAAACCATTTTGGAAAACTCAGTAGTCTCATCTCAGGTGTATTTTTAAATTTGCATTGGCAGCACTTCAAGTATTTACCTGCAGTAAATAAATGGTACAACATTCACAAAAGCAAACAATCGCAGTTCAAGAATATTGCATGTTGTTTTTGTAAATGTTGTGGAGCTGTAACCATCAGTAAATTCATTAGACTTTCATAATAATACTTTGATTATACTTATCCCACAAGTGTAAACTTACAACACATTTTTGTTAATTTTTTTTAAATACGGAGAGAATTTCATAATATTTTGCCTATGATAGCGAGTGGGAGAAATATAATACGAAAGAGGCAACACAACACACTGAGTGTGTTAAAAAACAGTAAGTAAAGTAAATTTAATTGTGTCATTTTCTCGCACGAAAACATTTTAATTCTATTTCTCCTCAATAAAATTTTTCATTGATAATTTAGGAAACACTAGATTACAAAATTATCTTATTAAGCAAATGGTGTAACATTTTTACAGATGTTTAACAACAAGTAGATTGCTACCGGCTTTTTGCTAGAAGATTTTCTATATCCAGATAAATGTGTAAGTGTCTCTGTTATTGTATTAACTTGAGAGTATTTTATTTCACAATGTCAATGAGAGTGCGAGTGAATGGCATTGTTTGAAGCGTAGAAAATGTCTTGCTACACACGTACTATAAACCTTTAATTGCATATTTTGTGCTACATGCACACACATATGTATGTATGTAACATTTATAAAATTTTCGTGTTTAAGAACATTTGTTATGCTTCTACACTTCTGTTAGTTACTTCGTCTTTAACTCTGGCTTACGATTGAAAACACTTTGTAAAAATATACTAACACTCTTTTAGGCACATTAGATGAAGAATATGTGTAACGATGAAAATAATCATGCTTTGATGGGCATGCAGTCATTCCGTCCATGAAACCAGAAAATGACTTGAAAGGTTGTAAACATTATCTAACGCCTCCCAAACATCCAACAACAAATAAGTGCTGGTGTGTAAAGAAGTAAATTGTTAGTTACAAACATTGGAAATTTCCTTTCTTGCCAGAGAAAAAACTGTCATACTTTGTGTGGAAAATGTAGGAGAGGTGTAAAATTGTAAGCGTGAAAAACCAAAGGCAAGAAATACGGGTTATTTAACGAAGAAAGAAAGACAATACGGGTACATATTTTGATAAGGTACATAATTAAGTTAAATGCTTGATTAGGCCATTGATAGCAATCAATCAACAATGTTTAATCAAAGTAAAAAATGTTGACATAAATTAGCCAAAGGGCATGAGTGTTATTTTGCTTCAGGTTTCTCAGTTTGTATAGCATTTTAAATTGTTGCTCTTTGCTAGTATTGTAATTTTTAATGTACATACACACATCATATATACACCTATATATACATACATATGTAACACGATTTGTTGCTAATAACTAAACTCATCTCTTTCTTTTCTTTTACAGTGTATAGCAAAGAGTTTAAATCGGAAGTCTTATAATAAGGTAAGGTATAGCTAAAATGCAAAATAATCAAACAATCTGTAAGATTTATGAATTAATAACTCCCATTAGAAACCCATTAAAAGCCAAAACGACAATGAAACCTTTGAAAACTTCTTTATTCATATAAAATTAGGAATACCAAAAAAATATACCAATAATTGTTTTCTTGCATTTTTTTGCAACTCCAGCAGCTTTTCTTAAGGCAGATGATACAACGTCGTCGATTAGCCAGCTTCAGTGTTATCAACTCGGTGCGTTTCGCACCATTTTTGGTGCTTCTTAAAATTATTTGTGCGAAAAATTCTTTAGTCGGTGCGTGGTAAGCTTTTTTTACATTTTGAGTGCGCTTTTTAAGTTTCGGTGGCACCAAACCAAATTTAACTCAACCTTTTGTTTTAAATTAAGAAAAAAGTTTATTCAAGTGCCCAAAATTTTTTCATTTCATTTTGCAGAGTGCATCTAGAACACGGAGTTGTAATGAGAAAAACGCACCTCATTGTAAAGTAAGACCATCATAAAGCAGAAATAATACATATTCTCGAAAGAAAAAAAACATTTCGTTTTAAAAAATTTGCTATTTTTAGAGCGTGTTTTGCTATTAAAAGATCAAGCCAGGGCTGTCAAATATTACAATAAATGCAAAAACAGGTAGTGAAGTATGTTGGCACGTGAATTCGTTGCTCTTTTGGTAATTGATAAATTACTAAATTATTGATTAAATTATAAAATTTTTCAAAAACGTTTGCATTATTATAAGTGTTGCATTATTATAATTCTGGTAAATTTTCGTATATTCAATAAATTCTCTAACCAATTGATTTTCTCTGTTCGCTTACAAAAACAAATGAAATTTACACTGTGTTTGATAGAATTGCTATTAAGAGAGTTTGATGGCTTGTAGTGGAGTCTGTAACTTTTAATGCTTCGATCATCGTAAATTTCTTCGAGATAGTTCATTCGTTGTACTGCCTGGAATAGGCAATAAAACTAACAGCTGATTTCGGTCGACAGCGAATATAATTAAATATTGCTGAATAATATCGTTATAATAATTGTAAAGGTAACATTGTCTTAATAAAAGACAAAAGAATCGCACTAGAGGCCAAGTTTGACAAACGCAAATTCTAGCTATTGAACGAATTCGATGGCATACCCTCATGCAGTACTACCAGTCCTGGTTTGATTGTATAATAGTCGCTTTAAAGGCTGTTTCATTATCGTGTTTACCAATATAAAAATATTGTACTTTTTATAATGCTAATGGGTTTTTAAAAATGAAAAGAAAAATTTTAAATACAGTACGTTTTTGTTGTAATAATACACTTTTTTCCTTATTTTGGTGCGTTTTGAAATTTCAAAACGCACGCAATATTTAATAATCAAGTAGTTGTGCTGCGTGTTTTATTTTTTTATCGATCACAGATTTTTAAATATCATATCTTTATTTGTGCTATCAGTTTCTGAAACAAAATACTCTATACACTACAAATCGTTAGTAACGCACATTCAGAAAATATATGTTTTGTCACATCTCATCGTAAATGCTAATGCATATGAATAAATTATAATTGTATGAATAATAATGTACGTTTTAAACTTTTCAGATTTCACATTTTAAGTTTTCTCAGCTTAATGTTGTTAGCTTTCTGTAATTAACTATTTTGTAGAATATAAATTTCTTTGTATATAAAAATACATATTAGGTTTTTACGCAACTAAATGTTATAGAAATTTGTTCTGAATATTATTTTTTCTCCGATTTTTCGATTGATTTTTACTATAATTATTGTTATTATTACTATTATTATTGTTATTTTCATATTATTTTTGTTATACGAATTTTATTTCGATTTATTCATTTCGCTTTATTCAGTTTCTAAATGCGATTGCTTTGTATCTAAATTATTGTTATTATTTCTATTACTATCATTATTTTTTGTTATATTTTGATTAACTAGTTTCAAACTGCAATATAAGACTTGAGACTTGTGTATGAAATAAATAAATGAAATAAAATTAAAATAAATAATAATAATTTGAGTAATTCGTCATGTATAAACCGAACTAACTCCTTAAATGGGAGTGATAGCAAGTGTTTCATTAACTGCTTCTTCTCACCACTAAATCTGCAAATGTCTGTATTAGAAATGGCTGTTTGGTGCAGATGCTTTGCCTGTTCAGTCTTAGAGCACGTTCGGCCCTCTTTGCATCAAAGCTTAGACATTTTTTAGAATGTTCCAGACCATTTATCTGCGTTTCTCTACGATGGTTCCAGTCTATCGTTTTACTTCCTTTTTAAGCTTGAAGCCAAATGTAAGAGTAGGTCCAATAAGAGTTCTCTCTGCGCCATTTTTGCTACAGATGTCTACCATCTTATTGCCACAATGCTCTTCAGGTTCTGGCAACCACACCAGAGTAATCTGGCTCTATTTTTTTAATATATTCAGCATGTTGTGCCATTCTTGAAACGCTCAAAATATTTCATATCTATAACTCTTATAGATAACTTCAATTCTTATTCTTGCAAAAGCAGTCCCAGCACATCGTATACACATATATCTTACCGTTGTCTACGTTCAAGTTGTATATCCCCATGTTCAGTTGCATTCACAAGATATACAACGATGGTCAAATCCATGATAAATAAAACAAACCTAACGAGTATATAGTATTTTTAAATTATGTAAATCAAATTTGTTGTGAAAACTGTGTAGTAACTTTTTTAATTATTAGGAAAAATCACCAAGCACACTGACATTTTGATCTGGCAATACCGGTATTTGTTATAGAGTATAGCGTAACTTCTAGCGAACGATAACTTGCGACGTTGCGATACTAGAATTCACTCGATATTATGTAACACGCCAACTTTCGCTTAGAATCTCTATCAACATTGTGAAATAGGTTATTCGGTTTTGATTTCAATGTTTTTTAATGGACAAAAGTTATTAATTTCTGATAATAAGTTATGATAATAATATATATATTATTTAACTGTCAAGTTTTCATATTTTGCATTTCATATCTCATTTATTTCTCGTTCTAGTGTCAGTAATAAAATTGGCATAATTAAATTTGCAAATGAGAAGTTTTCCTCGTTTCTGACGTTATTTTATATTTATTGTCTCTGCTTTTCCGATCTCGGTGTTAAAATGCTGCTCTTCGATTTGCATATAACATGTTTTGCATGAGCTAGCTTGAGTAGTTTAAATATTTATATTTTACTATAATTTTAAATGAAAAGCATAGCATCAGCTTTGATCTTTACTCTGTCATGACTGTCATACACGTTTTCTGACAACCAATTTAAAACGTCACCATTAATCAGTTGTTACACGCATCTATTATACACCGCGTCATTTTAAATAAATTTTCAAAATAAATGTTACTGTTATAATGATACCTTTTGTAATGATTCATTGTTCTTTTAAGATGTGAATTTCCTTGTTGATAATGACTAGTCATGAAGAACTATCATTAGCATTTACACACAACTCATTACATGTAGATGTATATACTTATAGCATGTACGTTTGTGCTTTAACTAAGAAATAGACAGATTTTCTTAAAATATAGGTCACTAAACAAAAGAAAAAAAACAACAAATACTTCTAAAGCTTGTAAGAAACTAAACACGTACTTCGTTAAATATTTTGAAAGCAGGAATAATAAAACTAAAACGTCTTTGTAGCATGCAAAACCCCAGAATGCTATTAACTAGAAAAAATATATTTACCTTCGTTCAAAATAAAAAAAAAGTGAGCAGGTACCAGGAAATTTTACCATAAAAGAAGTTTAAAACTGTAAGAAGAAAGGGAAGAGAACAACAATTTATCATGTCATAACATCACCGTCACTGGTATCAACATCAACGGCACCAGCTTCATTATCATTTCAGTTGAAATGATTACGGTTTGTCAGCATAATCGCCACTGTGCATAAACAGATTGTCTTTATCAGCTACAGCAAGTTGCTTATGCTATATATTGCCACCTAAATTAATTTAAAATTTAAAAAAATTTGCATCTTTTCTAAAAATAAATTTTCTGATTACTATTGATGCCACATTAGCACTTAGTAATGTAATTGTCATGTCGTAAAATATGTTATTAAAACGACATTATATTACATTATATACTCATTTTAAAACTTGAGAGTTTTAAAATGAATATCTATGCTAAAAAAAAGCAACCACTTTTCCGTAATTTTAGTGAGAAGCTTTCACATTGAGAGCTAAGAGCAAAAAAGTCCATCGTTTCTCTATTACTGAAATAACTGCGTTTATGTATTTCCAAGTAGAAATAGGCAACACTCACTAAGAGAAAGATATTATAATAGCGCATTTACACCAACTCAAAATCTAGTAGATTTGAATTGAAATCTTCAACGAAATCTATATCGTTTACACCATCGTTTTTTGACATCTAGCAAGATTTCATTTGCTCAAAAATAATTTATACATGCATTAAAGTGTATATTTTTTCACCACATTATAGTGCAATTTTTGTTGCAGGGTAGTATTTTTAAGTACTTTTTGCAAGAAATCACAGTTGCATCGCTTAGTACTGAGTATATTTCGCTTTGGTGTAAATAGGCTTTAAGTATCTTTTGAAATACAGGGTGGCTAGAGTACCTTTTTTCCGTAATTTTATTGAGAAGCTTTCACATTGAAAGCTAGGATCAAAAAAATTCCATCGTTTCTCCAAAGTGAAAATAGGCAACACTCACTCGTTATACTTTTATTGTTATCAAACTTTTGAATGATATTACAAGCATGTTTTGAAATACAGGGTGGCGCAGAATTACCTTTATGGTAGAAATGAAATGACAAAATTAAGACGCTGTTCGTAGTCTACTTGAACAAGCTGAAATTTATACTGAAACATACGTATTGTGGCCAAAATTCTCTAAACGAACTCCCGCGATAGCTCCAATTGTGACGAATATCTTCTGGTTGCTGTTTCTGGACTATCCTGTACACTATGCGTAAGAAGTTAGATATTTTCTTCCGTGTGGACTATACCAAATCACCAAATTGTTGAAATAGGATATTAGATTAGACATTCATTTTGGACAGTGGGGTTGGTTGGTAATTTGTTGCTATAGCCCCACCAATCTGAGTTTAGTGCCATGAGCCTAAATTATTGTTTTATTTGATAGCTGTCATGTCCACTTTTAGAGTTCTGATACTTTCTTTAGAAAAGAGAAGAGTGATGGCAACAAAAATACCATTAACAATTCAATGTTCTATAGGGTGTTTTTTTAAGCCCGATAGAACTTGAAATTGTAAAAAATAACACAAAAAATTAAATTGTAATCAAAATTTTTTTTTTATTCGAAAGATCAATACGTGACATTAACATTTGAAAATGATTTCGGGCATATGGGCACCGCGGCTGTTCTTGACGAAACGCATTCTGGACGTCCAATTTTGGGCCACTTTTTCGAGCACTGCTGGCCGTATGTCACGAACAACACGAACAATGCTGGCCTCCAAGGCGTCAATTGTTGCTGGTTTATCAGCATAAACCAGTGACTTCACGTACCCCCACAGGAAATAATCGAGAGGTGTCAAATCGCACGACCTTGGAGGCCAATTGACAGGTCCATTTCTCGAAATCAACTTATCGCCAAATTTTGATTTCAGTAAGTCGATGGTTGCGTTCGCCGTATGGCACGTAGCGCCATGCTGTTGAAACCACATCTCCTCCGGATCAATGTCATCCATATTTTCAAACAAAAAATCATTGATCATGGTGCGGTAACGATCTCCATTGACCGTAACGCAAGCTCCGGCCTCATTTTTGAAGAAATAAGGTCCGATGATGCCACCAGCATGAAAACCGCACCAAACAGTGCATTTTTCTGGATGTAATGGAGTCTGTAGGGTCTCTTGTGGATTGGTCTCACTCCATATGCGGCAATTTTGCTTATTAACAAACCCGTTAAGCCAAAAATGCGCCTCATCGCTGGACACAATTTTGCGATAAAACAACGGGAAATCGACGACTGATTTTCAAAGTAAATTTGGATAATTTCGTAGCGTTGTTCAAGCGTGAGTCTATTCATGATGATTTGTCAGAGTATACTGAAACAAATAAAAAAAATGTTTCATCAAAATTTAATTTTTTGTGTTACTTTTTACAATTTAAAGTTCTATCTAGCTTAAAAAAACACCCTTTATATAAAGTAGAGATTTGATCTATGTGAGAGAAGCCACGACCACTTTTCTGATGAAAGCAATTATTTTTAGACTAACAGATAGTATGCGCAAAGTTAATCTGCGATATTCCAAGTGTCTCCCTATACCAATTTTTAAGATACTAGTATCAAAAACTTAATATTTGCTGTTAATAGCCTGTGCCCTTCCACTGCACGAAACAATCAAACAAATCACTTAAACGCCAAACACTTGAATAAGCGGAACATGGAATTATATACTCATACAATTTATTATTGTTATAACCAGCGGGACAACTCAGCAAAACAAAGATATGAAGTCCTCGAGAACTTGATACAAAAATGTCAAATATTTTGCCAATTAATGCCAAAAACCATCAAAGTCCACACTACACAGATTAAAAGCAATTATTGTAAAAAGCACAACTCAACAAGACGACGCACGAGGAAAGAACAACACAATTGAATTGAACAAAACTTGTCTAATACAGATCTGAAAAAAAAAAAATAGGCGGCCTGTTTGCAATAAAGATGAAAAGTTTTTTTAAACTAAATAATGCAGAGACAACAGCGTTTAAGTATTGGAAAATAAACTTCATCACGTTCGTCCTACAAAACAAGCAATAAAGTATACATGGAAAACACATTTCTTAAAATTTTGTAGCAACATCAAGTACAAGCCCAGATTGAGCTTAAAATTTAAACATAAATTGGTGTGATTTTAGCAATTGTTCTTTTAAACTAAAGTTTTGTTAACATTGAGAAAAAATTTATAAATTTTTTGTGTGCAAAAAAGGGAAATTTTTCTGCATCTAAAATAGGATGCATTGTTATAACCAGGGCAAGTATTATTATGCAAAAGAATGTTTGTAATCGTTAACTTAAACTGAATTGAAAATTATTCCAAAAAAGTAGCGAATCGAAGAATTTGAAGAAAAAACGCATCGATTTGTTACTGCATGTTTTTGCATATTTGGTGATATATGTATGCTTTTATTGCTTTTTTTGCTTCAAAAACTTTTGATAACTACACGAAAAGGAAATATTCGATATTTGATGTTCCTGATGCTCCTTTGAAGTGAAAATAGTTTGAAATCACTTCAATTTCAAACTTCGGTATTCTACATTCTACTCTTTACTGTTCATTTGTGTTTTGTTTTCGAACATTAATTTGTAGTGAATTGTCTGGTTCTTGAAACCACTTTTACACAAAAAGTAGTAGTTTGAAAACACATTTTAATTTCATTGTGAAAAAAATAATAATTTAATTGTGAAACTGAAAAAAACTGAGTATAATTACAAACCCATTGAAATAAGAGAGTTAGATGGCGCCATATTTATTTGAGATACAATTGTGCATATATTTATAGGCAAAATAAGGAAAATATTATATAAAAAACTAATAATTGTTATATCATTAACTAAAGTTGATTGGCGATATCATCTCTTATTACAGCGGTTACGGAATCACTAACTCATCTGAATTATCGTCATTACTTTTGTCTTGGATTTACCCCCACCGGCATAAAATGGAGAATTATAAAATAACAAGCATTAGATTAAAAATTTTGCACGTCGTTTTTTGGGCAAAAGGCACATCGCAAAAAATAGAATAAAATTGAAAATATGGTTCATATCAGTTTATAAAAAAAAACAAATAAAACTGAAAACGTGGTCTGTGTCAGTACTAGTTATTTGAACATTTATCCAAGTTTTATTTTCGAAGTTCAGTTCGAAGGAAAGAATGAAACACCGACAACACTCAGAACAACAAATATGAAAAGTTAAGTGCCTGGCTCACGATGTCGTTTCGTAAGCGTTCGCCATAATTTTCGAGGTAAAAATAACGAAATAACGTTTTCACTGCTGTTGTATCATTTACCTTGTCTACCTTCGATATATCCATTAACTGAATAATAGTTGACTATAAGTAGCTTATTTTTAATATAAAATATTAGCGAATGTTAACGAAACGATATCGTGAGCCAGGCAGAAACTTTTCAAATCAGTTTTTATTTTCATTCTACTACTTTTCTGGAACATGCCGGATAGATATAAACCCTAAAAGCGAATATACCAAGTAATTTTACTACCAAAATCATATAAATTTAATTTGCCGTGTTTCGTTGATCTACCACACAGCCAGGACGCACTTGATGATGGTTAAGCTATATGTGATGAAAACAAGTTAAATTTATTTAAAAAATTTATGCTATTAAAAGTCAATTAGCATTTATAGGCTCAAATTATGTACAAAAAAATAGAACAACAAAAAAATAAAATTTTTTTTTTTTCAGGATATAAAAGTGGCATGACTACAAACACGTACACACATTGGTAATTTATCAGTGAAATTTTGGAACGCACTCTTTGTCAATGCAAAGTAGTTTCTTGGATTTTTGGCAACTGCAACGGCTTTTCTTAAGGCCAATGACACAACTTAGTTGTTTAGGAGCTTTTCGAGAGCGTGATCGGTACGATCTAGCGGTAAACCTTCAATGTTTGATGATGAAGCACGAAAACAGTGCGTTTATCTTGTGATTTCTTAATGTAAAATCTAGGTTTTTTCGTCGAAATTGCAACTAATTCACGCTGTTCTCTTTAGTATACGGGCCAAACATTTTATATAGCAGCATGTGAATAAATACCACTACAATTTCTTGCCGTAAATGCCTATTCTGTACAATGTTATACGTGTAGATTGATACATTTCGTCAACTCCACCCATGCCCTTGTTGTAATTGTAAAACATGTATGAAATCATACGGGTTTCACTTATTAATCGTCTGTCAGTTTTTCCATAAATGTCCTTATGGTGCTTATTTTCGCCAAGATAGAACTTTAAATGCTGATAAAATCTCAAGCTCTTCACATCATGACATATGAGTTCTAATCCGAGATCTTTTAGTTGTCTTCATCATCCAAGAGAGTGCCACCATTGCGATCAAAAATCTCGACTTCTCCAGCAACGTCATTTGGCAAGAATGAGAAGTTGATGTTATCATCAAACCCCTCTTGTTCATCAGTAACAACACTAGGCTCTGGTGGGAGTATAGTCATATCATACTCAAAGCCATCGTTGGTATCCTTCATAATGTTATTGGCAGCTTCTTGTAAACCGCGGTTAATGCAGTTAAAATGTCCGTTCATCTTAGTAAAGTTACTACGCACGTTAAAATATATATTTAAGCAAAAAATTTCAATAAAAACCATAGAAAACTAAGTGCTCCTAAATTTGAACGAATGCCGTAAATAGGATAAAAAAAATGCTTAAAAGCGTATTGCAAAAATATTCAGTCTCCATTATTGATCTAAATGACAGTCAAGAACATGCTCCAATAACATCTGTCGATGGTGAGCGTTTCCTAATAGAGAGAGTTTTGTTTTTGGTAATATGAAAAAAATTGTGTAAGTAAACAGAAATTAACTTAAGTTTTTAATAAAAAGTCCATACTGCGGAGCTTTCTGCTTGTCTGTAAGAACACCCAGTTTTTTTAGCAAGAATCGGAGCTATGATCTTGAGGCTGTTAGTTGATTACTCTACCCACTGGCCTATCGAGACACTCTGACTTTAAAATAAAATCTAGAAGATGTGTATGTAAGTTTACATAGGTTTGTTATATTGTAATTTTAAACATACATTTTTCCACATACTTACAACATACTATTGTTCAATTATATAGTAGATACTGAAAATATTATATTGTTATATTTGAATACCCATAGATTCACCTCACCATAGTTTTGTAATAGAAATTTTATAAATAACCATACTCAAGTCTAGTTCAACATTGCCTTAATTAGTATTAAACATAGTATTAATAAAATTTACCATATTAATATCATTATTATTATTTTATTAATAGATTTAGAAAGTACATATTTTATAATCCATTTACAATTTGATTAATATCATACCTAACCAATATATTTTCATATGATTGATAATTGAGTTTTTGGTCAAAAACAAAACCCTCATCATGCCTCAAGTGCCGTCTTCACCAGTCTTGGCCTTCGCTGACGTTTGCCTTTTCCCAAAACTGAAGACTCCGATGAAAGGAAATCGTTTTGCTCTTATTAAGGATATAACAGAAAAATCGAAACAGGAGCTGTTGGCGATTCCAAAAATCCCGTTTCAGAAGTATTTCGAGGACTGAAAAAAAACTCTGGCATAAGTGTATTATATCTGAGAGGAAATACATTAAAGGGGACAAAATAGTTATTGATGAATAAATAAATACTTTTTGAAAAAATTTTAAATCAGCCCTCGTATTACAAATTTGAATTAAATGCGCTTTGATATGGACCGAAGTCGATGAACAAATTTTTTTTGCCTTGTAATCGGGATGAGAAAAAGGAAATTTTCATGGAAAAACCGGCTTAGATTATATCTCGGGTATATATGGACCGATATCAGAAAATTTCATTTTCAATGTATTTCTGTATATGACTAAAATCCTTTTATTACCAGAACTGCTTTTAAGCAGTTGTATGCAAAAACAATTGTTAGCTTACCATTCGTTTGGGAAGCTAACGTTAACTTTAAATATTTTAATGTTGATACGGGAATACTTTACCTGTTCTTTAAAATAATAGTTTAGTTTTTGTTTTCAATTTCTTTGGAAAACATAATTCTTTTAAACATTCTTAATAAAAGCAATATGCTATTATTATTAGATAAGCAAACCATTACAATTTATATCAATTGAAAATATTAGTTTTGAAAGGACAGGATAAATAACAAATATGTTAGTGACGCAGTTACAATCAAACGAATACGTTATTCGAATAAAAAAGTTTTCTAGTATATATTCGTATCATTTGATCTTGTTTATATTGTTTTCTTCTAAATTTTCCAGCTAAAGATCTTGATTGAATTTTGTTTTTTATAAAAAAGGTTCAACGGTATTTTATTTTCAATATTTCGATAACAATTTGTTATCATGATCAGAAAAATTAAAATGTTATAAAAAATTATTTATAAAGAATCCTGTTAATATATCTGAATTTCGTTAATATACTACATATTATATATTCATTATTTATTTAAAATAGTAAATCCAGGAAACGTTTGTCAAAAATGTATTATTTTATGTAACAATAACAATTCAAAACAAAATGGTATCCATTTTTATACATCACTACTCAAAAAATTACAACTAAACATAACGGCATTGCCAGAATAAAACAACTAAATTTCTTACTATATTTAAAAGTTAACGTACTTTTTTTGCATAAACTTTTTTTAACAAATGTATGGAAGTGTTAATTGGTAACCAACATATGTGTTAAAATTCAAGTACTTTTTTTTACATAGTTTAACGAGCATATTTCAAGATTGTTGTTATTAAGTATTTTATGCACATATTTAAAGCATTTTAAAGCATAAAAATCCTTGCCCTGGTTATAACAAATGAGAACCTAGTCTTAGTGGAAGAAATATGGCGGGTTATTTTTATATAAGAGTCATAAATTTTTTAAAACATGTTTACAAGCACAAACATTGGTTTCCTTAACACAATCAAATATAGATAGACCTACATAAAAATTGATACTGAACATGAAATAGTTTAACACAGGCAATCGGATGTATGTTATAAATAGACAAGCAGCCAGGCTGACAGATCGTTACACAGACAACCTACAACTGCTGCCGCCGCTTTGGATTAAGCTAGTAAAAATGTTGCTTAATCTGATGTTGGTGTTACAGTTGTTGCTGCTGTTATTGTTAAAACCCGTGAGCCAGTCACATTAACAATCATCAACCATCCATCCATCCATCCGTCTTATCTCGTCTCTTAGTTTCTGGCATCCAGTCGCACCACAACACCACCACTTAAATTGTTTTATATTTTCTACACATTGTATGGTTGTTGTAATTGACTGTTTTCGGCTTTGTGTTGTTACATTTCCATAGAACGCGGTCAATGTGCATTATTTTCGCTTAAGATGAATGACCATCTTAAATTGACACAAAACTCTGGCTAAATCAGCCAACAAACAATATACTCGTACTCCGCCTTTCGGGCAGACGAAACAAGTCTTCGTCATAAAAATCAAAGAAAACAATCTGTAGACTTTTATCCTGCTATTGTTTGGTATGTGGACTGATTGTGTCTTCATGTTGTAGCTGCTATTGAAGTTTGTAGGTTGGCTTTTTGTAAATGTAATGATCTAGTACAACATTGTTATAACACCCAGTTTTACATGTATACTTACATACATACATACAAAGAGCATTTAAATATATAACCACCCTACATATATCAAACAAAGCAAACAAACAAATTTGTTTAACCCTAGAATCATAAGCTTCTTTTGGCGTTACATAAATCATATGCACTCGTAAATTTTACGCCTTTTTTTTATTATAACAAAAATATATTTATTTTTAAATTTTTATATAATTTTTTATATCTAAAGTAATTTATAGTTATTAAAGAGCAAAATTTATTAATATGTACTTGAAATTATTTTTCTTTGTCCCATCAAACACAACAACGCACTCGATGCTCTGCGCAAAAAGTTCGATTGCAGTGTTTGCACTGAAGTGCTGTCATTCGTCTCTTATTCGAGAGATAGATAAAACAAATGGTCTTTTTGCACTCAGAAGAGGCCACTACTTGATCTGGAAGTTTCGTGTGCACTATTTCGCATATACTTTGTTTAAGTGAGCACTGCAAAGTTGGGAGTTTTACTCACTGCTCAAGCCAAGGTGTTATCATTCCCTCATACAATTTTTTTTTTATAAACTCATCGCGGTTAATCAGATGAATGTTATTTCTTTGCAAATTATGGTTACAAATAACGTTTGAATTAATACAAGCGATGTTCAATACATCGTAAAAAATTGCCATCGGCCATCTACGAGTTTTTCGGCTGCAGTTCATAGTACTACACATTTGATCAAATGCGGCAACACCATACTTCGTTTCATTATAAAACGTAAAAATTTCAGGTTAATGACTGTCTGGAGACAGAGACGTGCCTTTGTGCATCGTGAAAAGCAGAATATCTTCGTTTATCTGTTAATGCTCGACTACTTTTTTCCCCGGTAGGTTCCGCTAGTTGCGGAACCATTAGCTGTAGTTTTAGCCTTTTTCGAACAAGTAAGCAATTCGTCATCACTACTTTCATCACTGGAATAAAGATACTCTAATTCAGATCCACTAAAATCGTTTTCTATGAATGTCAGTATGCCATGTCATTAACGAAATAAAGATATTAATATCGGCTAATAACAAATTAGAGCAACTGACATCACGGCGATGAAAAAAATGATGTGGTCCAAAATGTACATACTTGTCATTGTATTGAAGATAAAATAAATCAGAACTATGACGGAGCTTGTGTGTAAAATAGGATAAAGGTAATGTCTTTCATATTTGTTAAAAGTCATCAAATCCATTGACCCTGCTTATGACGATTGCCAAATATTGGATTACTGTTGTTACTTGAAACGAAGCTGACTTTCCTTTGGGAACTTTTGTTTATTTTTTTCGATATGTGTTTTGAATTTACATTGACCATATTTGGTGAGAATTTATGATTAGATTACGAAGCTGGAACACGTGTACATTCTGCATGTTGTTGTAACAACGCCGCGCTGTTACCATAAATAATGCAGTTTAATAAACAATCAATAAAGCAAGCCAGAAAACGAGGCAACGTGTTTCAAGTTATAAATGTACGTTTATACAGGGTATCCGCCAGGAAGGTATACTACTTTATTTTGCCGCTATTTTGATAATTATTAGCCTTGATAGTTTATATACTCGTATGACAGTCGTGAAGTAGACAGGTGACAAATTTATTATGGAAAAATATTCAATAATGTGTTTTAATCTTTAAAATATGTTATCAAAATCAATCATCGAATGAGAATTCTACGTAAACTTTTTTGGAGAAGCAACGTGCCAACAAAACGTAATGTTTATCTTATAGTGAATGATTTCGAATAAAGAGGATCATGGCAATTATTTGTTTTACATAATATTGTTTATTGCAACACTGGTTTTATTTTGTTGACAAAAATGGTTATAAGTTTCGGTCGAAGACTCAGTATGAACGAAAACTTACAGTTGTGTTGTCTCTCTGTTGTCACCATAAACATTCTCATATAAATACATATTGTTACGTTTTTATCCTTAATAACGATTTTGCGGATTCTCCAATTGTAAACGAAATAATAACGTAGACACATGTACTTAATACACAGTACTTAAATACTTTACAATTTTATTAATACTTAACAGCACTGCGTATATACACACTAGACTTGCTCACTTTTCTGACATATGGCTATCTTGCGCAAACCAAATAAAGCTCTGCTTCTGGCGAACATCTGTCGACTATTTATGTTTCTTTATTACCTTGATAATGATCATTCCCTATTCAACATACTTGCGAAACAATAAGAACGCAACAACAACAATGAAATCATTGCTGGTTGATTTTTGCGTTCTGTAGATTGCGCATGTTGTTTTTTTGTGTATAATATTTTCCATGTTGTATAGATGTGTGTGCGTAGTTATAACAAGCTGATCACTATTTCGCACAGTGGGTTAGAAACAATGCAAATACGTAACAATGTTATATATTTTATATTGTAGTCGCTGGTTTACTGGCTTCAATGTGTTGAATGCATTAATCCAAAAATTGGGAAAATAGCAATAGAAAACTTTTAGTTCTTAGGTTTGGTTATTTAATTCGAATACAATTCTACATTCTGTCATATTCTGACATTCCTTTTAAACAAATGAAATCCCAGTGGGTGCTGATGAGTAGTCTAGCGACTACGAAACAGTTAGTTGTCCCCCAGCTAAAGATTTGATTATAAGTTTTCTTGTCTTCTTCAATCAAAAATTATTCATCACAGCAAATTTGTATTGTAAAAACACCTTCCAAAGAAAAAACTTGAACTAAAACCCGATGTACATATGTACAAACAAAAATTGAATTTAAAAATTATAAAGCTCAACAAAAATTCAATAGTTTAAAGTGAACAACCGTTGATTTCTATTATTTGTTTTTTGGAAGTATCAAAAAGCAGAGAACAAAAACTCAAATTCACTATATTAGCTTCTAATATTGATCATTTAGATAAAGTTAAGTGTTTGAGAATATCTTTAAAAAATTTTCAAAATCTACTGATAATTACGGTAGCTCCTATGAAATGTCAACATATGAACAGCTGGGAACCATAGAAAATAAGCTGTTTATAATTGTTTGCATAGTAAATAATAATTGTTTACATAGTAAATAATTTTCAATTATTTTAATTAAAAATATGTAAAATTTTTTTGAGTTTCGATTGAAGTCAAAAAGAAAACAACATATTTTATTTTTATTACGAATAATTTTATTTCCTTTTGCCAGTTTATTTTAAGCAAATTTAATCACTACACTGCAATATACACATGCGAGTTGAAGTCGTATATTTTAAGCGATATGCGTTTACTAGAACACCTATTGGGCGATTCTAAATTGCAAAACTATATTTCTTGCGTTATACGTTTGGCGAACACCTATGAGGCAATTTCAAATTGAAAATGCTGAATTTAAGCGATTTGCGTTTCTCAGAACATGCCGGATTAGTAAAGAATAATCCAGAATTAGCACAGAAGTTGTGCTTATTAATTCAATTATTATTCCATGGCATATTTGCCATATTTTTGATATAATAAAATATGTTAAATGGACATTTTTTACCGAAAGTATGGAAAATAAAGTAACCTAAATAACCCGCCTTTTCATTAAAAATGTGCAAGATTTATTTTCTCATAGGAACTTTTGGGCCACCTAGTTTAAATTTTTAATTCACAATTGCTTTAATTTACTCAGACAATCAAGCAAGCCAATTTTGTTGTAAACTATCAAAAATCCGTAACCAAATTAAAATATTAGAATTTGTATTTAATAATAAATAATATTAAGAAAAAATATTATTAAACGAAAAAAAAACGTTATATGAATTTTCCTATCTATCATTTTGTTAAACTTTTTTTTTATAAGACTCGATACACTCAAGTAATTTGTTGCGAAAAGTTTTGCTGCCAACCCATCCATCCAGCCAACCATTCAGCCGTCATTAATATGGTCACAAGCGGAGGAGGTTGTTCATATAAATTCCACGTGATTTGTGTGAATGTGCAAGTATGACTACTTTATTGTTAAAAGTTTGTTTAAAAAAGTAAGTTAACATAATAATTTATTACATAAATTAATTTAGAAATTACATTAACTTAGTTTTTTGTGTGTTTAGGTGTCATGTTTGCTATTGGATGAATTTTAGTTGAAAAGCGCAAACACGCTTATAGTAAATGAAGCACAAACTTGCAACAAAACTATCTGAACGAAAGCAAACTTGCCTACATACTCGTATACAATACACCAAAGCAAAATGAGAAAAAGAAAAACATAAGCATTGCATTATGAAGATATGGCTAGTAAGTAAATACACTGAGGAAATGAGGAAAATTTCATTTGATTTGTTTTTCTAAAGTTAATAAAAATTAAGTTACGAAGCATTGAATTGGGTCAAGCGCCTAGCCGGGATTCTTAGATTCTTTGATTGAAACGAACTCTTTGATGTGTTAGTTTGTCCTAGTCTGGAGTGTGCGGTGATGAAGAAGTTTTCTATCGCTGTTAATTCTGAAGCCACACAAATACGGACTTCTACCAGATAGAATAAAGTGGACGATATACATATCTCCCTTTGATTCCCTTTATAAGAATAAAATAGCAATCGGAAAAAAGAAATGGTACTACCTAAAAAAAGTTTGCCTGCACATTGCTATCTTCTAATTACCCTTCACAAAAATTTTATATAGGTTTGTGATTCCATTTGCAGTTTCTGCAATTTTAATTTTTGACCCTATAAGGTATATACATATATTCTGAATCAGCATTGATAAAAATTCGATTGAGCGATGTCCGATAGCATAAGCTTTAGGTATCATATAGTCAAGATGCGCATTAAAGTTAAGTTCATAATCTATCATATGATAGGTATATGACTAGCAACTTTTAAATTATTATCATTTAATTTATACTGGAAAACTTTACCATTACTAATATTTTACTTATGAAAGGCCATTTGGCAACATGTATTAGCATTTAAAGGCAAATTATTGATATCGCACCAAGAGGATATTTTATAGATACAAAGTTGAAGAGACACCGAGTTATTATCTCATCTTATTTCTTTAAAAATTTTGAGTTTGTCAGCATATAATAAAAACTGCCACCCATAACAGCAATTTCAAATGTCATTTATCAAAATTAGAAAAAGTATGCACCCTAATATTCTTCTTCTGGACATATAATTCTCAAGGACAACAGTATGTCTCCTATCAGAAATATAAGAACTTAGCCAATTGAGAAACGTACCGTAAAAGTCAATTGTAGATAACTTAAGATGTAGTATTTTATGTGATAGCTTATCAAATGTTTTACATATATCCATTAAAATCTCAGGAACTTGGTTTTTTTTTTTTTTTTTTTTTTTTTTGTCATTCATTTATTTATTAAATCTTTAAAATATGAACTAACAGTAAGTATTCAAATCTTAATACTAAATATAAAAGTTATTTAAGTCCAGCCACTGCTAGACAAAAAACTTTCATTTTGCGCGAATAATATCGGTAGAATCACCTATTTAACGTTCTGATGGTGGCCAGGGTATCCTTTCTTCTCAACCGAGAGTGGCCGCCAAAATTAAGTGTGTTGCGTGCAAGAGGATTTGGGTGAAGTTCCAGTTTACTGATATACCTTGTGGCATACTTAGAGAACTCATCAGTTACCAGCGGAACACACAGATCCTTGTGAATTCGTGAGTTTCTTACGTACCATGGAGCTGCAGTAATCGACGAAGAATTTGGTTTTGTCGTCTTTGAATTTTTTCAATGTTAGATGTTGAGGCGGTTCCCCATAATTGAACTCCGTAGCACCATATAGGCTTTAAAATTGCGTTATATAACAAAAGTTTGCAATCCAACTTCAATGTCGAATTTCTGCCCTTAAGCCAATTTAGTTGCGCTGCTTTTAATTTCAACTGAGTGACTTTCGCTTTTCTAATAAAAAAAAAACTCTAAAAGTTAGAAAACAACAGAAAAAATTTTTGAAAATAAAATTTTTATATAAAACAATAATTAAAAGTTTTTTATTCAATAAGTATTTCATTTTCCTATAGAAAACTTCTTAAGGAAAGTATTTGTTGATTGATTATAAAATTGTTAGGAAATCAAATAACATTATTTTTATACACATTACATGTGTATGTATGTACATATGTTAAAGCTTTTTCATGTTATTTTATTTCCTGTCATAAAATAGTTTTTCGTTTATAATTAATCATCATTCCTTAAGAAGTTTTCTAAAGGAAAACAAAATATTGAGTAAAAAACTTTTAATTCTTGTTTTATATAGGAAAGATCTCGAGCTCATATATTATTTTTAAGATTTTTTTACACATCGCTCCTTTATTGCAACATAGTCATAACGCAAAAAAGCTTGTTTTGAGAAAAACACATTTCAAATTTTTAGTTTCCATACAAGTCTTAGAAAAACTTATTAGAAAATATCTCCTAAAGGAAACAGTTTAAAGGTAATTTAAATAAAATATTGCCACAATATAAAAGGTAGTACTGTTAACAATTCTGCATTATTAACTCGAAAAGCTAATTTTTTGAGATATGACTATGTTGCAATAAAGGTATCGCTCCTTTTAAAGTTAAAAATCATCAAGAAAACATATAAAAAAAGAAGAGATTCAGTAGAATAGCTAATAACAATGAAACGGAGAGTTGTCAATTTATAAGAATCTGAACGTGAAGAAAAATAAAACCGTTTACGGTGGTTAAAAATAGTTACTGAATAACGTAGAGTTAAAGTTAACAATTCTAATTGTGGTGTAAAGTTAGTGAATTGTACTACTGGTAATGTAAGGAGGTACCAAATAGAGAAAAAGACTACTTCCGGTATCAATCCATTATATACCCGAAATATAGTTTAAACCGATTTTTCCATTAAAAAAATTTTTTTTTGCTTAAAAGCAGTTCTGGGGCCAGATTCCGCAACTATGAATTTTTTTACCAGTGAACACTCAACATAAAGTTCACCGACAGACACAGTGTTCACTTTTCACTAAAAAGCGATGCCGTAAAAAACAATGAATTTTATTACGCTGAATGTGTTTCTTCAGGCTGAATGATATGCTGATTTGCAAAATTGACTGTTTCACACAAGTTTTTTAATAGAAAATTTTAATATTCATACATAATCATTTTGTTTATTTTTTTCAAGTTCAAAATATTTTACAAACAACTAAAATTCACAGACGATTTTTGAGTGACAAAATTATTATTAAGTGTGTACTTTAAGTGTCAACATAATTCATACTCATCATTGTGGGCTCAAATATCAAAAGAGAACACTGAAATTGGTGAATATTTCAAAATTCATCGTTGCGGAATTTGACCCCTGGTTATAAAAAAAAGGTTACTAAAATACAGGAAATGAAAATTTTCGATATCGGTCCATATATACCCGAAATATCGTTTAAACCGATTTTGCCATGAAAATTTCCATGAAAGTTTATCCCGATTTCGGTCCATATACATATATCCGACCATATAAGTTAAAATTTGTAATATATACTGTATACGTGACTATCGTGAGGGGTATTTAACCCGGCATTTACACATGTAAGTGCAAGTTCGAAAAACTCAACACATTCAAACTTTTTTACCAATACACACAAATTTTTCCTACTTACAACTCAACTTACAACAAAATTCAGTTGTAAGTGAATTTTGAAAACTTAATGTAAGTAAAATGACAAATAATAAAACAGTGCTAACAAAATTTAATTTTAAATGAAATAGATATTAATTATTAAAATAAAAATAATATTCATGGCTCATTTTTAGCATATCTATATGAAAACAAAACATTAAGAGAGAACACAGGTGTATAGCAACATATTTCAATGGTAGTACTAAACATAAATAACAAGTTTTTATGGAAAAAATTATATCATGCATTTATGTTTTTCCGAACTTTTCCAATAATGGCAAAACGGCCATACTTTATCCATATTTTCTTCATCAAATATTATTTTAATTCAAATATTCTTCATCAAATACAAAAAAAAAATATATGAACAAGAAATTGTTAAATAAATTTCGCTGTCATTTTTGTATATTTAACATGTTTAACTACAAAATTAAAGCAATTTTTAATAGATTTTTTACGCAGTGACGACATTTAAAAGCTTAACTTACACTTGTCCGTGTAAACATATATAAAAGTAACTTGAGAGACATTCGACATCTCATTCGATATCGAGTAAAAGGTTTCGAAATTTCTAATGATGGCATTCGACAGCGAGTAACCATTCGAATGCAACCGTGCAAATTTTTACTCGTAAGCAAAAGCACTATCGAAAACCCGCCAAACAGAAAAACAATAAAGAAATGTAAATTAAAAATTTGTTTTGAATAGTAATAGTAGTTAAATTAAATGGAGAATTTTGGTTCTTAAGGCTTTTTGCAATTCACAAAAATATGTATAAGAATACAAAAACGTTTTTTTTAGAAATGCATACATACATATGCTTATACATACATAGTTAAATGGTTGTTTTTTACATACATATTTATTGAATTGTTATTTCTATTCAGTTACTTTTTAATGCACAAACACGCATACATGACTGATTTAAATGAATTGTTATTGTGAACGTTTGTGTTTTTATTTATTTTTTAATGTACAACATGTATATAAAGTATGCAAATACATACAATTTTCGGCAGTGTTTTGCAACATTAACAGTATTTTGAAACACTAAAGTGATAACTCGATTCGTTACGTAAAGAGTCACAATTTCATTGGAAATTTACACGATATCGAAATTATTTTCTACTCGATAGTAATTTCAATCACGAATGACAGAATTAGCCCCCTGAACTTACTGTAAGTTACTTGTATGTGTAAATGCAGTGTAAGATTCGGCCCAGCCGAATATACTACACTCTTACTTATTTATGATAAATTGCTTTACAAAAATGAATTCGTTACAGCTCGCTCCTAAGTTGATCCTTTTAATTTTATTAATTCTTTTCTTTTGTTATTTAAACCTGAATTATTTTAATAATATATTTCCTTTTCAACTCAGTTTTAAACAGACCTAACTTACTTTGTTTTCAAAAATATCATTGAAGAACGGTCTATGTTAGATAACTTTATTAAAATAAAAAATATTCAAATAATTTTACTTGAAATAAAATGTGTCTTTTTTAGTAAAAATTGTATTAAAATTTTTTTTTGTGTCTAAAATTTTACATATGTATGTTATAAAGTTTTCTCCTTCTCCTGTAAAGTAAAGAAAAATCGAGTTCACTCGTTTTATATTATCGATCGGCATCGCTTTTCTTGTATTTTGCTGGGTTAAAGCGGATACATACATAAGTACAACACCTGAACTTATTTTTTATTGAACATATATCTTATTTATTATTATAAGTTTTTTTCGTTTATTTGCAAAAGTTTTCGTTTTTAAATACATCAATTTAAAATTCATTTTTACTTCAAGGTATTTGCAAAAAAAAAAGTTGTTTATCTCTCGTATGTTAAATCGTATGTTAAACAATAATGACCCATTTTAGAAAACCCTTGGCTAACAGCTAAATAAAAAAAGTTTACACAGCTGTGTTGTTCGTTCGAAATGCATACACATCAAACATACATATGTTTGCACATACATACATCTAACGACCGGTATTAGAAATAAACAAACATGCATACAGATGGAATTGTTTCTTGCATTAACAGCAGACCATGAAGAAAATGTTTGGACGGACTGTAAGGCCCAAACGGCCAACTTTATGAATATCAGCTTTATGTTTAGAGGGGACATTTGTAACCGTTGCCGTAAAACGAACAAAGAAAAACCAAAACAAAATTCTGTCTTTTGGCAATATTTTTGTTTAGAGTTGAAGAGAAAAATTCAATATTGTTTAAATCAGTTTTTGTGGTTTTCTTAGTTTTTATTCAGCAGTATGTCAGAGATTTTTGCGATTATACTCGTAGCATGCTTTACTAAGCCTTGAGTTTAATAATTTTTTGCCATTTCGTTTATTAGCTTCGACCCAGAGATTGACCACTATCTATTTACACATTCCTTCCATTCAATTTGTGTACATATGTGTGTATACATTTAAGCATACTTATGTATGTATATACAAGTTTATTTTTGGCTTTTAGTCATGCCAGCAATTGCCTAGAAGCTTATGCTTGCATAGTACATTTATAATTTTTACAAAACGATTTTGGAATTTTGGCTGCGGTTTTTTATTTGTCATAAACAAAAATAAAAAATGAATTTTAAAATGCACATAATTTTAAATAACATTTGCATGGCACTCGGCATCCATGACTATTTGTCAATTTTGACTCTTTCAAAACAAATAAGGAAAAATGTCGTATGTATGAAAGTGTATGTACATAAATACATAAGTATGTACACAGACATGGATTTTATGTGACGCTTAAAAGTTGTACAAAATCATTGATTTGTCAGTCACAAATCTTGCTTGCCATTGAGAACAATCAAATAGTTTAATGTAAAATTAAAACGCAATTTATTGCCTGCAAAGCTTCGAAATGCCAAAATGCATGTGAAACATGTAAATGTACGGCTTAAACATAGAAAATGTGTAATGTTGAGAAAAAAACTATAATTTTACGCAGAAAAATTTCTTATTTACTACAAGATGTGTTTTTTTAGCAAACGGCATTGGATTTTAGCAAACGGCATTGGATTTTAGCAAACGGCATTGCGATTTTGTATTTTTTGTATTTATTCGTAACGTTTTTCTGTATATTTCATCGCTTGCAGTAATGATTGTGTTTTTGTGTGCATCATAACAAATATCAGCTGATTTTGGTCGACAATGAGTACCGTTAATGTTACATATTGTTATGTTTTTGCCTTTAAAACGCTTTGCGGGTTCTTCAATCGTAAATGAAATAATGACACAGCTTTGTTTACACTTAACACCACTGTGTATTTACACACTAGACTTGCTTACTTTTATAAACTTATGCACTTGCGCAAAGTTCAAAAATAAACTAGCTCATTGCCGCCGGCCTGCCTGGTATTTATACTTCTGCAATCATCATGATCTTTCTAGTGATTCCTAATTCTAGACTCATATGTACAAATATAATTCTTACCCATGACATAGACTATGCGACCGTCGTTACAACGTATTGGCTTGGCGAGTTGTGTGTTTTGCGCACAAACTGTGCGACATTAATTTACAATTTCATTTCTTAAAAAATTCTGTTGAGTAAAGATGACCGCAGAAGCAACAATTGTATATAAATATAATAGCAAATCAAAATAAAGTTGTACAACATGCTCCTAAATTTTACAACCAGTCGATACAACTACCCAAAACTCAAAACTTTTTAATCTTTCGTACAACCGAGACACAACTTCATACGACGACCACACACACTTTACAATCTAATAACCAAAATCGTCATGTTATACAACTAGTCGCATAGTCTGTGACTTGCTTTACGCATAACCATACTCACACACATGCTTGCGAACAATAAGCAAGTAACAACAATAAAAAATAAATAAAAAAACGTAATACCAAGAATGCAAGAATAACAACAACATTATTTGTAGTTGATTTACATGGAATTTTGCGTACGAACGAGCATGCCATGTACGATTACGTTTATTTGTTTGCCTATTATGTTTTTAGTTTTGTCTTATTCATAAGAATATGCTGCACATTTATAACAAGCAAACCAAAGTTTGCACTCTGGGTTATATGTGATAGAAATTCGTAACAATATATTTTATTCAAACAATTGAGTTTTTTATTCACTATTTTAGCTTCTAACATTGATACCAATAAAAAATGATAAATAGCTTTGTATGTCTATTTCTGTTTGGTTCACAAAATTTCTTGTTCTTATTCATAATTTCACACAAGTGCTTAAAGGGCTAAATATACTACATAAACTGTTTGGCAAGCATATGATTTCCATTTTCACATAACGATACAAATTGTAAAATTGATTTACATCAGCACCTGCCTTGACGCCCTAATCTGATGACAAACACCACGGGGTGAATTATACACGATTCACCAGCACCCCCGTGTGATTTCTAAGGCCTACATAGGTCGTTACTTTTTGCCATAAATTTGTAACTATATAAGCAAACCCCTTGCTGTAGAGTTCGGGCCTTCTAATCCTTCCTGTATGAAATTTCTCAGCAGTCAATGGAGGAAAAGGCTTAACGAGCTAGTAGGCTGAAGCCCATTAAGAACATCTGCCCTATAAATATCATGGCCAACTCACCCATCTAACCCTCACCTCTGGATACTTACATTACAGGTACCTGTTGTAAGACTACCGAGCCTCGGGGGGTTATTAGCTTCCTAAAAGCAGCATGCACCAAAGTTATCAGGGAAACTAATTTCCCTTCCTACGAATTTAGGTTTAAACTACAGTCAGAACATTTCAGCCAAGACAGGAACCTCAGCCATGATCAGCAACAAGAGATCTGCAAGACAGAACTTTCCAGGATCTTTGCTGATCCCTGTTGGGACAATTTTAACCCTTGGTACTTGTTTCGGAAGTCTAATACAGCATAAGTCATACGGCTTTCTAGAGTTTTGTCTGCTACAATAAATGAGCAATTTCTTCCCTTCTATGCCAATGTGGTCTTTGCCAAGGTAAAAACCCTTTAGAAAAATAAACGCTACAAATATAATTCATACAAACACGAATTTATTTATTTATCTTGTTTTTTTTTTTTTTTTAAGTAGAAGGATTGTATTACAGCAATTAGCTCGCCATAAAAAATTCAAAAAATAAATTGTTTTATAGAAGCTATTTCTTGAGCTTGTGTTGCTATAATTTTTTTTTATTTTCTGCCAAGAAGAAAAACTTTTATACAGTTTTAAGAAAAAAAAAATGTTTTCCTGATTAATTTAATATATGTTTCTACTTTTTTTTTTAATTTTATTATTTTATTTATTAAAGCTACATAAGAAATGTAATGACAATAAGTATTCAAGTCTTAATACTAAAAAAAATTTGATTAAAGTCCTGCCAGTGCTGGACAAAAATTTATTTTTGTGCGAATTATACTTGAAATACAAAATTAACCGTTAGACAACACAAATATTCAAAAACATTTTGATTTTCATGCAAATATGCTTTAAATATTTGTGCAAACAATCAAACACCCCTGTAAACAACACAAAATGTTTGTGCAAACGTCAAATTTTGGCATAGTGACCGAACTGTTTGTGTTGCTCAAATGCCAATGTGTTAGTGCATCCGCTATGCTTGCTATGATTCGTTGTTTATTCACTTCATTCTGTTGCTTTGTTTTGGTTTTTGTTATGAAACCGACTTCAAGAACTGTCAAACACTATTGTGAAGTGGTTTCAAGGGGTTTGTTCTATGTCTTAATGTTAGTTTTGGTTTAAATATTTCTTTTTTTAATTGTTTTAAACTTTACAGTGCTCGGAACTACTGCATAATAATGAGGTGGTTTCTTTAGGGCATTTTGTGCAGCCTTTTAGTATGAGTAATTCAATGGTTTACAAAAGTATAGAACGTAGAATGCACTCAGCAGTGATTTCTCCTCTTCATTATTTCAGTGGAACACCAAAACAGAGTACATTAAGAAACTACATTTTTGTTTGCTTTTAGCTTCATACATATCGCTCCTTTATTGCAACATAGTCATAACGCAAAAAAGCTTGTGCTCGAGAAAAACACATTTCAAATTTTTAGTTTCCATACAAGTCTTAGAAAAACTTTTCAGAAAATATCTCCTAAAGGAGACAGTTTAAAGGTAATTTAAATAAAATATTGACACAATATAAAAGGTAGTACTGTTAACAATTCTGCATTATTAACTCGAAAAGCTCATTTTTTGAGATATGACTATGTTGCAATAAAGGAGCGATATGTACGAGTATGTTATATGACTATGCTTTTAGGTGAAGAAAGAATGTAGTAAGCGAGATACATGACAACATATATCTTTTCCAGAGCGAGAGTATGATATTTTATTACATAAGATACTAAAGCAAAATTCAAACTAAAGTTATTTTTCCTACTTTTCATATTTTAATATTTTTAAATTGCTGGGGTCGACACATTCGACCATTTTCCAACATTTTTGATTGCTAATATGTTTTTTGTTGACTTGTTATTTTATTTAAGCCAAATAATATAATCAATTTCTATCAAATGCGGCTTTTAACACTTGAATGATTTTTAAAGTGAACACTCGTTAAGCCGTCTTTAATTCTTTCATTCACTCACTCTTTTGCATCGATATACATTTTCCTAACAATTCTTGTTTTATGAAGATGAAAAAAGCGTAATCTTTAAAGCTATTTAGCCGCATATAATCGGGCTAAAAGAAAAGAAAACCGAAAACAATGTAGATGTTAGTAACTGTGTAAAAAGAAACTATAACAAGCCAGGCTTGTCATCACATGCCAGCGTTCTTGAGCGTACATGCCACAGTGTTATATGAAAGTGTGTTTATTTGTAAATCTGTCTATTATTAGATATATACATGTGTATGTACATACATTCAATTGTTGGCAATTTATCTAAATAACTTGATGTTTGCTTTAAGCCATGATGTCTGCACTTTTTTCTATGCAACCTTCGTCAAAGAGTAAAAAAAAAAAGAAAATATGTCACGTTGGATCGTAAAAAATGCATTTGCAGCTGTTTTTCTTTGCTTTAGTTTATTTCGTTAGATAATTTGCAGCTGTGCTTAAAAACAAATATTTAATGAAAATAAACTGAAAAATAGTTTCGAAGCCAACCGCCACCGTCGTCAGCGCAAGATTAAAGTTTGTGGTCAAGTTTCAGTTTCAAAGTTTTTCGTTAGTTAGACAATAATGACAGTTAAGTGAATGGAAGTTCTATATATAATTTTTATTTTAATTTCAAAGGATACTGATCATTATCTTAACTATTGGAGGTCTGTATCTTTGTCTTTAGAACACATTAATCATTTCGTGTTTAAGTTGCCACTCTACGAGTATAGTAAAGGGGAATTATAAATTGCAAAAACGATTGAGAAAAAAGTCCATGACTATAAATGTTTTTATTTGGTTGGAACGGCAATTGAAAACTGGCTTAATTCTTTGTATTTAACTCATTTTTGTGCTTCAGTTCTTTAGTTTGCAATACAATTTAACAAAATATAAAAAATTAAACAATTGTATGATATTATTTATTTACATAGATAAATTAAACGAAAACGAGGACAACTTAGAAACTTGATGTCATGTGATAAAATGTTTTGTGTGCTTTATTCTGGAACCACCTCTATAAAAATCAGTCTTAGGCAGGTATATCAAAAAAACGAAACATTCAGAATAGTCGGAAAATTTATCTAATTAAGAAGGTAATAAACTTTCAAAACTACGTAGAAAGCCAAAAACAAATCAGCTGATAAAACATTCAACATAGTGTCACATCACGCCATCTAATTTTTTTGTGATTTAATTCGATTAATGATATTTTATGTTAAATACAAAAAATATAAAACTTAAAAACAAAACAATATTCACAGAAAATTTCATTAGTCTTTTGTATTTTGTATCAAAGAACTTTTAAACACCTGGTTAAAGCTAATTAACTAAAAGCAAACTACTCAAGGAGTTGACGTATCGAATCTTCTCTGAAACGAACCATTTTAGAATCTGTTATTTTGTATGTGCCTTTGCCTTTGTAACTGCGCAACCTAAATTACCGCGTGAAGCATAGTTAATCTGTTGAAAAGCGGGTAAACATTACCCTCTCTCTCTCTCCTCTCCGCCTCTTCTGCCATGGCCTAAGCCTAACATCACACGAAGAGGAATTAGTTGCCTTTTTCTCAACCGAGTGTGATGCTGATGTTAATCAGTTTTTCTCTCTCTGCTTCTCTTACACACAGAGGCTTCTAAATAACTGATGAAACAGAAAACGAGCGCAAGTTCAAGCTAAAACGACTCTCACTGAAAACAGGCCCACAAGCGAAACGACGGCTGCAACTTTGCAAATTGTCATTAACAAAAATTAAAAACTAATATCGTGTTTAGGGACAACAATTAGTGATACGTCTAAAAAATTTATATCAGAAATATATTTGTACAAGGTGGCGCAAAAGTAATCCTCCTATCAGAAAATTCTATAAATTTTGCGATTGGCCCCTAATGTCAGTTCTGTTTTGACATTTGTGTAGTAAACACATGCGAAATACATGTTAATAAACAATGTTACGCTACACTACTCCAGAACGCGGAATATTGGTGACTATTTATTTGACCCCAAGAGTAAGATGATTTTTCATCACAAATAATCATGAGTAATGAGGCCCATTTCCATCTTAGCTGGTACGTAAATAAGCAAAATTTACGCTTCTGGGGCCCTGAAAATCCGTGTGTAACCCACGAAGAGCCATTACACCCGCTCAAAGTCACTGTATGGTGTGCTGTTTTCGCTGGAGGAGTCATCGGACCTTTTTTCTTCGCAAACTTCGCGGGCCAAACGGTTACTGCGAATGGTGAGCGCTACAGAGCAATGATCAACGAGTTCATTTTGCCGCAACTTGATGAATTGGTATTGGAAAACATGTGGTTCCAACAGGACGGTGCTACGGCACACACTGCGCGTGCCACAACCGATATGCTGAAGGATGCATTTCTCGGGCGCCTAATCTCCCTTTTTGGCGATTTTCACTGGCCAGCAAGATCACCTGATTTGGGGCTTTTGGAAGTCGCGGGTTTATGTCAACAAGCCTCAGACTCTGGCAGCTCTTAAAGGCAATATCCGTCAAGAATGTGAGGACCTATTGCCGGAAGTTTTGGCCAATGTAATGGAAAATGTTATGAAAAGGGCTCAAATGACAATCAACTGTGGCGATGGCCATTTACATGACATCATATTCTCGACTTGATGTAAAAAAATTAAAAGACCAAATAAAAATAATCCACAAGAATAATCAAAGTTTTTAATTTTTTTTTTTTTTTTTAATTACAGCCAAAAAAATCGGAAGGTTATTTTTGCGCCACCCTGTATAAAAATATTTTAATGTATTTCCTAAAAATTTTCTAGACATGTTGCTCATTAGTGTCCCATGAACACTAATGTGTTTTTATATTTGTTGGGTAAAAAATGTAATTTACTAAAAGTATCCCAGCGGCGAACACTACCTAGCACAAGTGTGCCCAGGCCTATGCGCTTGATGCTCAATTGTTTTTATAAATGCGCTTATCTATAGGGCTGAGCTCTTTAATACGCAAATACTGCGCTCAGCACTAGCAATCAAAAATACACAAACAACTTCGTCTAATATATTTTTTTGTCGCAAAGCAACAACACGTTCACATGTTTTGCTGGTAAACATTGACGACATTATATTATCAGTGTGAATTTTTTTTTGTAAATTTTTTGCTTTTACAACAAAAAATATTAAATAAAAATAGTTTTTCCCTAAATGTATTGGTGTTTACTCTACTATATACAACTTTTGGGCACCACTGGCCTAACACACTAGTTCTCTTCAAAGTTGTGTGCAACACTTTGTAATCAATGAATACTTACTTACTTTCAAAGTGTATGACAGTAGTATATGGAGTTCCCAAAAATGAATTACGTTCATCTTTTGTGTCACATTTATATGTACCCAGCGGCCAAAGTTTCGCTTCCGACGATCCGATGCACACTTGTAAGTCAGTAATGCACACCATCTCATATACGAACCTAGTATACGTTTTCATGTACATTGCCGCATTTGTAGAGTGAACCTGCACACAAAGTAAGCGAGGTAGTGAGGTGTTCATCCAACAAAAGCTCATTACTTCCTAACATAGATTGTAAGTCATCAGTAGACAGTTCGAATACAATCTCGTATACTTTGTAAGTCGGCAGTAGGTAGCTGGGATACAATCTCGCGTACATTGTAAGCCGGCAGTAGGCAGCTCGTGCGTACTGCGCATTTCAGTTTTTTGGGAATATTTCATTAAATATTTCATTAATAAAATTGTTGAGAACAGCACACAATGCAGTCACTTTGAGCGGGTTTAATGGCTCCTTGTGCATCACTCGTGGACTTACGGTGCCCCAAACGCGACAGCTTTGCTTGTTCACGTAGCCATTGAGGTGGCAATGAGCCTCTTCGTTCATTACGATTTTGGTCGAAAAATCGCCCACTCCGCTCTCAAGATTGTGGCGATGTCAACTTCCCGAATTGACCAATAAAATTGTAAAGGTTCAAATAAACATAATAAAATAATAGAAAAAAAAACATAAGAGCAAACAACATCGGTTATTAAAGCAGATAATTAAAACCTCCCGCAAACGACTAGGTTTCGGGTCGTACGCTGAATGTTTAATTGAGAATAAGTTTATGATGCAGACACAAATTAATTAATATTTCCATTGCGTTTATGTTTACAAATACCTAAGCGTATTGTATGACTTCTAGGATCTATCTATTTCGACTACCTCTTTTGGAAAACGGCGGAAGCAAAGTTGTACACCTAATATACATATATTTCATGTATATTAAATTACTTAAAAAAACTTTTAAAAAATTTGTATTGAGGAGTATCGCATGACACGATTCCAGCGCACTTAAATTAATTAATAGGTTGTCCTGCATTTTGCATAATTTTATCATTTTAGCTGAAAAATAAAAGAAAATAACATACAAAAATGAAAAGAAGATAACATACAAATTCATAAAATCTTGCTCTTACCAATTAAGATGATATATTTTTCATAGTTCCTCGTCGTTATCTTACATCTGTTTTGTTCACCTTAAATGCTGCATTGAAATACGTTTGCATTGGCTTTATTTGGCTGAGAAACATTTCAAAAGATGATAATACATACTCGTATTTCAGTTTACAAAAACACAAAACATAACTACAGAACATTCTTATGAATTTTATGCGTGTATAAAAAAGCTTATATTGGCCGTAACAAATTGTAAATAAGGCGTGCACTTTAAGGTCGTTCATTGAATTTTTTAAACAAAAAAGTCAAATACTATCGTAAAAAGTATAAACTCTAAGAACCATAAACAATTTGCTTAAAGTCTTCAGCAGGTTTAATTTTCAAGTCTTGTACACAATCCAAACCATAAAAATCTTTAATATCGACAACGCAAAAAATATGTACGCGTATATAAGAAAATTCCTGTAGGTTAACGCTTTGAAAAACATATTTATTATTTTGGTTCATGCCAATAAAGTTGGTATAACTTTGGATTAACATATGTATATTATGCACTAACAGACTCTTCAATATCCTCTCTTTAACATCTTATTGGCCTTTATCGTTATTAAGCATTAAATCTGATTTTTTTTTTTTTGTTTAATTCGTTAAAGTAGTTTCTTTAAATAGCTGATGTGGCCAACCAGATATGTACACATGCATAGATACTTGAACATTTTTATACAAACTCTGTATTGTAGTATTAAAATTCAGCAACCCAATATTTTATCATGTAATCTGACGGAGCAGACTCGCCGTAATGTGTATCGAGCTTTTTTTTTTTTTGTTTCTTTCTCCGTTTTCCCTTTCAAATGTATTTAGTATTTAATCACTTCACGAATTTTACTTTTTTCTGTATTTATACAGCAATAACTATCTCGTCCCCTTTCAAGTAATCACCCTGAGATACAATACAGTTATGCCAGCACTAGTTTCGATTTTGCTTTTATCTCCTCAATAGTAGCAAAACGCTTTCCTTTCATCGGTGTCTTCAGTTTTTGGAAAAGGAATAAGTCAGCGAGATCCAAGTCCGGTGAATACGGTGGTTGAGGCAAGATAACGTTTTTGTTTTTGGTCAAAAACCCACGCACGAGCATCGATGTGTGAGCTGGTGCGTTACAGTGGTGCCAAGTTCAATGATTGTTTTTTCAACAATTCTGTGCGTTTATGACGAATTGCTTAGCGCAAATGGCGCATAACCGTACGACCATGTGGCAAGAATTCATGATGGACGAAGTCATTGCAGTTGCAGAAAATAGTGAGCAAAATCTTCACATTTGACGTGCTTTTTTCGGTCTTGGCACGATCGATTAGTACACCAAAACAGGACTAATCTTTTTACTTGTATCAGTCAAAAACAAAGTTAAAGTCTGAAATGGCTGATATTGCCAACATATATAACAGACATGTGTACCAAAAAAACATGCGAAAATCGAACATAGGTAACTCACGAAATTTGAAAATGGCAGTTATTTTTTGATCAGACCATGTATAAAAATTATTTATTCAGACAAAAATTTTGTTGGTATTATTTTTACTACACGGTGTGCCAAAAGGAGTCATCCGATGTTGTTTGGCTCTCATTTTTATTTATTTTTTTTTTTTTTTCAATAAAAAACGACAATTCTGTTTTTTGATTATATTTATTTAAACCTTTAAAATTTTGTTGGCCAATTAGAGAAGAGGATATCGGCCAAACGGGCGACGCCGCTATTTCGAGGACGAAGTAGACGATTTTTCGACTAAAATCATAGTGAGCACCAAGGCTCACTGGCATGTCTGCGTGTACATGAACAAGCAAACCTATCACTTCTGGGGCACCGAAAATTCACGAGTGATGCACGAGGAGCCATTACACCCACTCAAAGTGGCTATTCACGCTGGAGGAGTCATCGGCTAATTTTTTTTATCGAGTACGCCGGTGCGCGTTGTATGGCCATGTTTACCGAGTTTGATTTTCTGCCGCAATTGAACGAATTAAGACTGGAGGACATTTGGTGTCAACAGGTCGGAGCAAAGGCACACACTCCGCGAGCCTGAACCGATATTCTGAAAGCGGCATTCCCTGGCCTCGCATTTTGGCCATTTGCGCTGGCTCCCAAAATCTTCCGATTTGGCCGTTCCAGACTTTTATTGTGTGGTTTTTTGAAGTCCTATATTTACGTGAACAGTCTGACATGCTGGAAGCCCTAAAGGACAACATTTGACACGAGTGCGAGAACCTGTCGCCCGAAGTTCTCACCGAAGTGATGAAAAATGCCATAAAACGAGCCCGTATAACAATCAGTTGTGGCGGCGCCGATTTGACCGAGATCATCTTCTCGAATTGACCTATAAAATTCTAAAGGTTCAAATAAATATAATCAAAAAACAAAATCGAATTTTTTCTTTTTAGCAAAATATGAGAGCCAAACACAACATCAAATGACTTCTTTTGGCCCACATTGTATAATTTTTCTGTGTATGTCAGGCATGTTTTTTCAGCAAAATTGTTTGACGAATTCGCACAAATTTTGATGTTTTATTCTCCTAATTTATGTGGGCAGCTACTGTTACTTTAGCTAATTCATTGTTATATTTTTGCAAAACGTTAATCAAGTGATTGTTGTCTGATAATTGCGATATCTTGTTAATCTCAGACCACAACTAAACTGTATATATATCTCAAATATTGTATAGTATGACTTTAAGATTTATCAACTTTCTTGAAGTTTCGTTTTTGTACCTTTTACATCTTGGTGAAGATGTAAAAGGTATATATAAGTTTGGTATTCCGTTTTTAATTTCCACAATTTTCATTTCCCTATACTCGTAAAGTGTATATATTCCGAATTAGTATTCATAGAAAAGTCGCTTAGGCGATGTTTGCCTGTCCGTCGTTGAAATACTGTTTATGAGAAAACCATCCGACATTTTACTTTCATCATTCTATTACTCAATAGATTCAAACGTTGATTGGGTTTTATTTTCAGTTTTTTGATGCTTAAAATTATTGTTTGAATAGATTTCTTCGTTAACAATAAGAAAAATTTCCCCAGTTTTGACGGTATACCGTCTCTTGTTCCTATCCTAAGCTATTTAAAGGATTTTCTTGTAGCCTTTTCCCATCAGAACACTACTTTCTAGTTCCAGAGATTTTCTTTTACAAACATATAAACTTTTCCTCTTATTAGATTAGTAGACTTCGTTTCTTTATTTCTCTATGATAATCTATTAAGCCCAATTTTACACTATTTCAAAAGTAACAGAACAAACGCAGTATGTAGTCTTATGAGAAAATCTAATTTATGAGTTAAGGTTTTGCCAAAATAAATCAAATTCAAGATAAATGGAAATTTATTTTAATATTACAAGAATAAATATATATGCTCAATGTGAGGCAATTAACGATCTCTTCCTGTTTTCTAGATTGTTGTAGCGCGTTTCAGTAATTTTTGTAACTTTTTAATAATTTTTTACCAGTTAATTCCAAGTAAAATGTAATATTAACTAAATTTACAACCAATGTTAAGCAAAAAAGCATTTTATTTTTATCTAGTTGCTTTAAAATCTCTTTCTGTGAGATAAATAACTACATTACATTAATGCCACATGTGCTCTAGCCCTCACCATTCTATTAATAAAGTTATATTTTTGATTATGAGAAAATGTAAAATAAAAATAAAAACATTTTGTACGTTGACATTTTTTAGATTCGTATTGAATGGAAACCATGTACAATGTGTAACCATGGCAAAGTACAAGCATTGTTATCTTCTTTAATAGGCATATTAGGGTGGCACTAAAACAAAAATCCCAAATCCATATTTACAAAGCAATTGTAGGTTTTCTAACTGTGGAAAGCGTGCAATTAATCAAAAAACTTAAGCTGGATTTATTTTAAGTAAATGATATATCTCACTTGCTCAACAGGAGGGAATTAGCTCAAATTTTTCCAATATTCACTTTTTTGAAATTTTTAAAATTTTCATATATGTAAAACTTTTACTCTCAATATCTATCTATTGACAAAATTTTTTGATTCCAAAAACTTTAAGTGAAGAGTAATTTTAATTAGTTGAGAAGAAAAATCACTGGAAGGCAAAGTCAAAAATAAGAAAAAATTATCTTCTAGTTTTTACACAGCCACCCTAATTAACACATGTCGCTTCTTTATTGCAACATAGTCATAACTCAAAAAAGCTAGTTTCGAGAAAAATGCATTTAAAATTTTTAGTTTCCATACAAGTCTTAGAAATTTTTTTAGAAAATATCTCCTAAAGGAAACATTTTAAACATAAATTGAATAAATTTTTGGCACAATATAAAAGGTAGTACTGTTAACAATTCTGCATTGTTAGCTCGAAAGGCTCATTTTTTGACATATGACTATATTGCAATAAAGGAGCGATGTGTATGTGTTAAAAAAAATTTCAAAAGCTTGCATATATAAAAATATCGTTTCCCTGGTAAGTATTGAATGTTTCTTTTCTATTTTTAAATGTTTATAAGATTTCGTTGCAACTAAATTGTAGAAAAACTGTAAAATCTTCTCGACTCATTTGTATTGAAAAAAAAATGAATGTGTGTCGTAACAAATTTTAAATGTGATAATAAAAATTTTTAAACATATTATTGGCAATATGCTGGTAAATACCCATTTATACTTTACACTATATTTCAGACTTATATATATTGAATATCTTATTCTTTATATCATATTGTAGTCTATTAATTTTTACTGAAATTAAAACTTCAGTAAATGCCTTTTGTTAAATCAACATTTGTTGCTTGCTTTGAAAATATACGGCCGTATGCAAAAAAACTTAACAACGCTTGGTAAGCAATTGTTAAGAAAAATTACCTAATGTTTTATGCAAAAACAATTGTTAGCTTACCTTGCCCTTAAAGTTGAGTTGGGTACACTTTAACTTTACGTTAAAATGACAGTTGACTTGCCGATTGTTATTTTGCTTAAAAATTGAAATTTTGCGAAAATTAAAGAATAATACTATATATTACTTTCATTATATAAGGAAATAAAAACATTACATTCTTAAATTATTAATTTTGAAAGAATAATATAAATTACAATTATGCTAGTGATGCACTTTTAATCAAACGATTACAATGAAAAACTTTATTCGAATAATAAAAATATTTCTAGTAAGTAATCCTATTAATTTTTCTCAATTTCAGTAATATACTACATATTATATATTCAGTATTTATCAAAAAGGTAAATCCAGGAAATGTTTGCCAAAAATGTGTTATTTTATGTAATAATAAAAATTTTTTTATTTTTTAAATTTATTTTTCGATTTTCGAATATTAGTTTTCATACATCACTATTCAAGAAATTACAACTGAACATAACGGCATTGCCAGAATAAAACACCTAAATTCCTTACTACATATAAAAGTTAACGTACTGTTTTTGCATAAAATTTTTTAACAAATGTATGGTAGTGTTAATGTGTTTCGTAACTAACGTATGCGTTAAAACTCAAGTAAGAATTTTTTTTGGATACGGCCCATATACTTTAATAAAAGTACTCGGCCGGATTGATATTGAAGCTACCTAGCGCTAGATGGCAGCGTAATTTTTTATTATTTTTTTTTTTTTTTAAATTGCGCTAAATACTTTTTTAAAAAAAATTTAAAATTACGGTTATTTTTGATCAGCCCTCGTATATATACATATATGTATACTATACACATATACAAATTATTTTTTTAGACAAAAATTTTCTTGATTTTATTTTTACTAGAAATTTTCTTCGTACTCGTATGTCATCCATGTTTGTTAAAGCTCAGTTCAGACTATTATACTGTGTATTAATACTTGTCAAAAATTCAAATAATACGTGCAAGTCTGATAGTCTGAATGTAAACCGTCATACATACGAAAAATAATACGGTAAAAATTTGACATCCCATACGACTTTTTTGTTTTTTGAAACTTTTCAAAACGATAATACTTTTCATTGGATCAGTGTTGTGTTTTTTAGGAAACCAGCTGTAAAAAGATTTACTAGCCGACTATTTATTAGCCGATGGCGTGCCGTCACCGATAGTATTTTTTGTCGTTATAAGAAAGCTCGAAATTTGGGATTTAGCTGTCGTATATAAATGTATTTTGCTCATGCTATATGTAGAACATAAAATATTTTAGTGCTTTTAAATTTGGATCTGTTTTACATAATTATAATAATAGCTGCTAAAGATTTTCAAACGCCGGCACATCTACCGCCTACGACGAAGAGCTCACCTGCCGCCGTGTAAAGTTTTATGTTGACACATCTCTCTGCTGAATAAAAAAAAATATTAACAGCTGTTTTCTTTTCTACTCAAATTTTTTGGTTTATATCAAGTGGTGTGAATGCAAAATCTAATTTACGTTAGACTTTTAGACAGTCGCAAGAAATGTGTTTAGACTTTTATCTTACAAAATCGTATGAAAGTATTTATACTTGTATAATAGTCTGATCGGGCCTTAAGTAAAACTGTTTGACAATATACGTTTGATACAGATGTACAATATATATACATGTAAATAAAACCTTGGATATCATATCGCTCCTCTATTGCAACATAGTCATATCTCAAAAAATGATTTTTTTGAGTTAATAATGCAGCATTGTTAACAGTGCTACCTTTTATATTGGTCAAAATTTTATTTAAATTACTTTTAAACTGTTTCCTTTAGGAGATATTTTGTGAAAAGTTTTTCTAAGACTTGTATGGAAACTAAAAATTTGAAATGTGTTTTTCTCGAAACAAGTTTTTTTGCGTTATGACTATTGCGATAAAGGCTTTCTACCAACAATTATTTTTACTGAACTTTTGTTTAAATCCAGCAATTCCTTTATTAATTGATTCAGCGAATTTCGTTATTGAACATGGAAAAATGTTTTTCTGTGCAATCAGATTTTATATCATATTTCAGCCACCTAGAAATATAGACGACTCTGGGAAACTCTGACTAAATTTTCAGTGTAAAATTTAATACCTTGTTTTTGTTGTGTATGTTGTGCATAGAGCAGAATATACACATTTTCCAGCAAATGATTAGTAAATAATAAAAAGCACACACTCACGCACAAAAACTCACTCTTTGGTTTTCGTGCTATAAAAAGGTCTTGAACTTGTTCTTGCTAAGCCTTTCAGCCAGTCATTCATTTCTTAGTCAGTCATCTTCTATCTTAGCGACTTAACTCTAATGTTGACTTTAAGTGAAACCACCACCAGATAGAGCGTTAAGGTGATAAATATTAAAATTGACATTAAAGCTTAAGCACAAATATAAAGATTATTTAAAGATGCAAAAAGATGAGTACAGGCGTATAAGGAGAGATGAAAAAGAATATGAAATGAACACAATTTGCATAGATAGATATGTATAGTCGCACAAGACAAAGTAACACCACAGTCCTTAAAATTCAACATCATCGGCGCTCCACCACAGAGATGACCACAATAGTTGCTACTAAGTAAATGTCTTAAAGGTTAATTGTTAACATATAAAACGGTGTTAGCTGGTTGGAGTGGACGGATAGATAGTTAGTTCATTGGTTACTGGGCTGTGTAGACGATTGTCTTAATGAGGTTCATTCTTGTGGCTTGAGCAAAATGATGTAAGTTGTTTGCGAGAGTGTTGCATCAATGAAATGTGTCCTGCCTGGTTGGTTGTTAATTATGGCAATTATAAAAGTACTCTCGCAGTCGGCAAAATAAAAAAGGGATACACAACAGTTGTTATGTCTGTGCTAGATTGGGAACTACATGTATGATTGTTTGCGGCTTTCTAAGATGCAATGAGCAGTGAGTGGGGCTGGATGCAGGAGCTTAGTTAGATTCGTTTTGAAAACATACATGGCATTCATTCCCTTGCTTCTCTTTTGCATTTTATTTTAATGTCTGTCTTTAGAAATTTGTAAATGGATTTTATGTCTTTTACGATTCCCATGAGCATTTGTGGCAGATATATATATATATACTCGTTTATGTTTATGGTTATACAAAAGTGTTTTGTTCTTTTTCTATTTAAGCAATTCTATGACTATTATTGCTTTTTGTCCTCTAACATATTTTATGGCTTTACTGCAGAGTAGAAAGATAATTAGTTTTAAAAATGAAGTTCTAGCAAACGATAATGAGGGGATTAGGATTTTTGAAGCCATTAACAATTATTCAAAGCATCGGTATCTACTAAATTATATTAGAACTTATTTAATTAAGCCTAATACATAAATAAATACTCATTAATTTACAACAAGAGAGTACGATTAACCATCTAAACATTCATTTACACACGGTTGTAAATTACAGTGTCTTGCACTGCACGGAATAATTTAACATTAGATTATTTAGGTAGTAAATCGTCAAACAATTGAGAGTATTTACTTTATTAGTTTCTAATATTGATATCAATTTGCTTATGCGGATGATACTGCAATTGTCGTAGCACATAGAAGTGCTAAGGAGGATAAAAAAAAAATCATGCAAAGTAACTTAATTACCGCCTCAAGATGGTGATATGGCAATGGTACCATATAATAATAAACTTATCCATCATAATAAACTCATCCAAAACGAATATTATGCACATAAAATATCCTAAATTTAGGTATGAAACCATAAACATTATATAGAATGACACTGATTGTCTACACAGTCACAAAAATGAAAGCTGTAATTATGAAGATGACCAACGTAACACTACTACTGATATTGTTAATAGTTATAAATGCCTTGGAGTATATGTCGACCAAAACTTTAAATGAAGAGAACAGGTCGAGGAAATGAGAAAGAAAAATTATAAAAGCAGCCTATTATGCTAGAAACACAACTACGACGAACAACGAATTTCGCTCATTGCCACGAATTCGCCGGCAAATATCCGTTGCATAAATTCGTCGTGTAAAGCATAATACCAACGAACTTTTGTGTAGATAACATTGTTTGCATATAAATATTAAGGGGACCATATTAAGTCAGCCTATATAAATCCCATCCAAAAGGTAGATTTTTAAACAAATTATCTGAGATACCTTCTATTTTGAGAATATCTTCATAAATTTTTTACTATCGGGTAGTTAAATTTCAAGGGCCGATGTTGAATGTGAACGACACATAAACGTCAAGTTTTTTTCCGAATTTTATTTAACATTTCGTTATTTTAGACTTATTCAATTTGAACCATGGAGAGATACATAATCCAACAACGTGTTAAAGTTATCCAGACTTATTATAAAAATGATGATCAATTTTCGAAGAAAATCATCTTCAGTGATGAGGCACATTTTCACCTCAGTGGATTCGTCAATAAACAGAATTGCCGCATTTGGGCGAATGAGAATCCAAGAGTGACTGTCGAAAAACCAATGCACCCACAAAGAGTGACTGTTTGGTGCGGTTTATGTGCTGGCGGCATCATCGGGCCGTATTTTTTCCAAAATGAGGCCGGTCAGGCAGTTACTGTGAATGGTGTTCGCTATCGTGAGATGATAACGAACTTTTTATGGCCCGAATTGGAAGATATGGATGTAGACGATATGTGGTTTCAGCAGGACGGTGCCACTTGCCACACAGCTAACGAAACAATTGCTCTTTTGCGCAACAAATTCAATGGCCGTGTTATCTTACGTGGCGATGTCAATTGGCCGCCAAGATCATGTGATTTGACACCGTTGGACTTTTTTCTTCGGGGTTATTTGAAAGAAAAGGTGTACGTCGATAAGCCAACAACAATTCAACAGCTAAAGGATGAGATAATTCGGCACATTAACGGCATAGAACCTCCATTATGCCTCAGGGTCATCGAAAATTTGGACCATCGGATGGAGGTGTGACGCCGTGGTCGTGATTATTTATATTAATCCATTTTTTTTATTAAGTATGTTTTTGTGAAAAATATTTTTTTTTTATATAAGAAACCTGACCACCTAATACATTTTGTTCGTCGTTCGCGGACGAAACAATTAGAAATAAATCTATTTCAACTTTCGCTGAGTATGACGAATTTCGACCAACGCCACGATTGTGTGCATTTGCATATACACCAATGTGTTTTATTTTTGGCGACGAATATTCGTCACAGTTGTTTTCCTAACATTAAGCTATTGTTCTAGCAATGCGGTCTTGAGGCAGTCATATTTTGTATTAACTAAATCTCATAAACGACAGGGAATAACTGCCTAGGGTAATTCAGTGTATTGCAACTAACTTCAGTAAACACAAAATCACCGCAATAGTACAAGGGTAAATGAAAATCAGTATATTGTGAAGTATCGAAATATACGAGGGCGTTTCGGAAACTTCTTAGCCTATCAATGAAATAAAATAGTTAGTTTTTCAAAAATATTTTTACTTTTCAATGTTATCTCCTCAAACTTCAATACACTTAGTCCAATGCTTTTCTAGCAATTCTAGCCCTTGATTAAAATAGTTTTCCTCAAGGTCTTCCAAATAGTGGTTTACAACTATAATTCCATCTTTATATGAGGTAAAACGCTTGCCAGCAAGGAATTTTTTTTTAGATTTGGGAACAGGTAAAAGTCACTGGGAGCTAAATCAGTAGAATAAGGTGGGTGGTCAAACAACTCGTACTTTTATTCGTTGATTTTAGCCCTTGTTAAAACACTCTTGTGCGCTGGTGCGTTGTCTTGATGAAAAATTATTTTTTTTGAGTTGTAAGCCAGGATGTTTTTTCGCGAATTTGTACATTTAATTGATCCAAAAGGTTGCAATAGTGTTCTGAATTTATTGTTTTACCCTATTGCAGATTTTGAATCAATAAAATACCTTTGAAGTCCCAAAAAACCGTTGCCACAACCTTACCATCACCATATTGAGCCCGAAAGGAAGCCCTTTTTAATAATAAAGATTTTTAGTAATTGGTCATAAAAAGCAAATTTGAGAAAGTTAACGTTTTAAAACATTAAATTTACTTATTGAAATATCGTGTTTCCGATATAAAAAATATATATTAATTAAATATCAAATAAAAATATTTATAATAAATTTTTTTTATTCTTTATTTCGACCCTTTTTTTCTTCTTAATATTGTGTAATTGTTCGAGCTTGAGGTCTTTTGGAAGTTTATGGTTTTTTGGTTTTTAATTATCTGGCAATATTGCGCTTTCCTTTGGATAGCTTCTTCAGGCCAAAAACCAAAAACTTCCAAAAGACTTTAAGCTCGAACAATTACACAATATTAATTTATACTATATTTATTATAAAATATATATTCACTTGATACATAATCAAATACACAATGTTTTTTTTCTAATTTAAAAAGGTTTATAATAAATATTTCCGTAACCATAATCTTTTTTTCATACTCGAACAACAAATTATGAAGAAAATACAACTAAATTTGACAGCTTATGTAGAACATTATTTCTTCAAAAACAGTGTTAACAATTGTTTGCAGTTTCGCAAATAAATGTTGTTGCGTTCCACACGTGAACTTAAGGTGTTGGCAATAGAAATTGACACCTGTGAACATAATTATTTCCAAGTCCATTGCGGTTGGGGCACCCTAAGTATGTAGAACCGATTATTATAATTTATATGTGCAGAAATTAACTTTTCTCAGCAAATCTGAGTGCTTTTTATATAACTTATAAATTTCTTATAGTTCTTTAGTGTAAAAACCATAATGACTCAAATTAAAATATATTTGTTTTTTTTTTTCTTTTTAGATGTTGAAATAACTATTTAGAACAATTGAAAGTTGCGATAGGACTTAAAACACTTAGAAAACGTTTTAGTAACACCGCATTTGGTTATAAGCAAATTAAAGAAATCAAAACTTCAGAAGAAACACAATATTGCTGAGAAAGGAACTTTGCACAAAAAGGATTTCCTCCCCATAAACAAATACAACAACAATATGAACGAATATTTAATAAAACTGTTGCCGTTAGCGGCTCTACTAGTCATGAGTTGTCTACAATTTGTCAACGTTACAGCGCAATCGAATTACGTACAGCATGGTGATAGTGGCAACTATACAACAAATGGTTTACCTGAGGAAGCCACCCTGGATGGAAAGGTAAGAGAGCATATATGCCTATTTGTACACGTAGAGAAAAATATGTGGTTGATATAACAATATTTTAAGAGCAACATACCACGACATGTAGTATGTTGCTCTACTTTTGTTGAAAAGCAACATATTGTGATATGTTGCAACTACTAGTATTATTGAAATATATGATTGGTACTGAAAATATTACATTGCTATATTTTAATGCCATTGATTTATTTTACCAGTTTTTTAAGCAAAATGTTCAACGTATTAATAAAATCTACCATATTAACATTATACCTAATCATGTTATTATGCCAACCATTGTCATGAATAGTATTATTGGTATATAACCATATTTCGGTCATAGCCCGCCATATTAATTAAAAAAATATATAATTAGAGGAAAAACTGTACTATTTTATTTATTTACAACTACACTTATTCATGTAATATACGTACATAAAACAAATTAAAATAAAAAGATTTGATACATTTCGTTCAATTAAAATAATTAAAATTAATCTGCAATATTTAGCGAAGCTTTTCGTTCGTTCACAGAATTACATTTAAAACAATAACAAAATTTTGAATGTTGTTTTTGTTTCAATCGTGAAACTGGCCCTAAATGTACAAATTCGGGAAAAAACATCCTGGCTTACAATACAAAAAAATAATTTTTCATCAAGACAACGCACCAGCGCACAAGAGTGTTTCAACAATGGCTAAAATCAACGAATTAAAGTACGAGTTGCTTGACCACCCACCTTATTCTCCTGCTTCAGCTCCCAGTGACTTTTACCTGCTCCCAAGTCTAAAAAAAATTCCTTGCTGGCAAGCGGTTTACCTCAAATGAAGATGCAATTACAGTTGTGAACCACTATTTTAAAGACCTTGAGGAAAACTATTTTAATCAAGGGCTAGAATTGCTAGATAAGCATTGGACTAAGTGTATTGAAGTTTCAGGAGATTACATTGAAAAATAAAAATATTTTTGAAAAACTTACTATTTTATTTCATTGATAGGCTAAGAAGTTTCCGAAACGCATTCGTATTACTAAATTGAGAATAAGCTGATTTTAACCATAAAACACAGTATTATGGCATATATACTAATGTTGCCATAATCATATTTCAAACTGGCTTTTCTTTGCGTGTAGCAAGTTCCAGAACATTTTTTGTTTGGAAAGAGGATGTTTTGCAAAAACCACAACTCAAAATATTTTTTTGTTTGTTTTTTTTTTCTTCTTCTAAACTTATGTTACAAAATGCTGTTTAAATCTGGTAATAAAGTTTGAATTTTAAAAATTGTTCTTGCTTTTCATTTGGGCCTTAATGGGTTAAACAAAATCTCAGGTGAAATTTTTATTGGCAACATTTTTTGTACGCATGCATTAGTTTCAATAACGAATGTCTTTTGTTTGCATGCGAATTAAAAATAGTTCTCTTTTGCCAAGCCTTTATTTTGTTCTTGCATACGTTATTCCCGATTTTGTTGTTCGTTGTCTGCACGTCTATAAAGTTCATAGACAAGCCATAAAAACTTATTAAAAAAAAAGTTACAGAAACACCTCAAAGTGCTCAGAAATTTTATGTTTTCTTAAAATTCTTATACGTAGACAATTGGCCACAAAACACATCGTGTAAACAATAATTTTATTAATATACATATAAGTTTTATTACAATGATTTTTATGTTGTTTTCGACAGAAATATTTATATTTTTTATATGTACTTTATGCGGTTTGTAGTTTTTGTGTCTCGTTCAAAGCGGAGCAGAAATGAACGCGGACGCATTAATGCGTTTTTGTACGGATGAGATGTTTTCATTTTATAATTTTTACACTTATTAGATATGAGTGTATGAACAACACACACCTACGTGTACATAAATTATTATTGGCTGTTAAAGCCCACATGCTTATATATTAATATCTCGATTTGCAAATGACCAGACTTTATGATTTTTGCTTTTATTTTTTGTTAATCTCGTCTGAAGTTGAATACTTTGAGCTGATTGCTATTGAATAACTCTAATCCATCCAGCCTTTCATTATTTTGCAACCGCAAAAATTCTATTTAATTGGTTTTAGGGTTTAGAACAAAAATATTTGCTGGCTATTTGTAATCCTTTGGAAAATATAAGCAAGACAAGATGAAGCAAGTTTCAATAATTGCTTAAATGACGCCTTGGTTACATGATAGAATATATTTTTGTATTTAGTTGTACTTATAAAAACTGGATTACAGTAAATCTATATAAAATCTTATCAGATGTTTGAAAGGAAAACGAGTATAATGTTTAAATAGAATAGAACAATACTTGACAAAAGAGGAAAAGAGGCTAAAACTTTTGAAACATTTTTGATAGTAACCAATGAAATCACCAATTATCGTAAATTTTTGGTTTACAAGTTTTTTGCTCAACCACAAATTGTTATTTTATAATTTGATTTTATAAGAACTAGCGGAAATTTAGAAAAAAAGACACATAAAGTTCAGAAAAATGCATGAAATATTTATTTGGATCGATAGTTGGGTCGATATAATTTAATGTTTGAAGATTATTTCATGCAAATGTTGGCCGCGGCTGCGCCTCAAATGGTCCATCCGCTTAGTCCAATTCTGGCATACTCTTTCCAACATTTCGGCCGGTATCTCACGAATAATGTTGGCAATGTTGGCTTCCAGTGCGTCAATCGAAGCGGGCTTGTCACTATAGACATTAGCCTTAACATAGCCCCACAAAAAATAGTCTAGAGGAGTTAAATCGCACGATCTGGGTGGCTAATTGACTGGTCCCAAGCGTGAAATAAACTGTTCACCGAACTCGCCTCTCAATTGGTCCATTGTTTCGCATGCTGTGTGGCATGTGGCACCGTCTTGTTGAAACCACATGTCATGCAAGTCAAGCTCTTCCATTTTGGGCAAAAAAAAGTTTGTTATCATCGCACGGTAGCGCTCACCATTCACAGTAACGTTGTGATTCGCATCATCTTTGAAGAAATACGGCCCAATGATGCCGCCAGCCCATAATCCGCACCAAACGGTTGTTTTTTGTGGATGCATTGGTAGCTCTTGCAATGCTTCTGGCTGCTCTTCACTCCAAATACGGCAGTTTTGCTTGTTCACGTATCCATTCAACCAGAAATGAGCCTCGCCGCTGAACACAATTCTTCGATAAAAAAGTGGATCTTCATCTAACTTTTCAAGAGCCCATTCACCAAAAATTTGGCGTTGTGGTAGGTCGTTTGGCTTCAATTCTTGCACCAGCTGTATCTTATAAGGCTTCACACCCAAATCCTTCCGCAAAATTTTCCACGTAGTGGAGTAACAGAGGCCCAATTGCTGCGAACGGCGCCGAATCGATAATTCACGGTCATCACCAACACTGGCCGATGCGGCTGCGATATTTTCTTCAGTTCGCACTCTACGTAAGCGTGTTGGTGGTTTAATGTCCACCAATGTAAATTTGGTGTATAAATTTTTTTACAATAGCCCGAATAGAAGCCTCAGTAGGTCGATTAAACTAACCATAAAATGGAAGAAGCGCGCGATGAACTTTCTTAACAGAGCACGCATTTTGGTAATAAAATTCAAGCATTTGCAAGCGTTGTTCGTTTGTAAGACGATTCATCATTAAATTATAGACCAAACTGAAGATGTTTGACAGTGACACAAGATACAAAACGTGCGTGAGCTCTCAAAACTAGTGTTGCCAAAAAGATAATAGCAAAAAAATCACTCGTTATAAATTTTACAAGTAAGTTAATAATAGTAATAATTAATACGAGTAATATACAATTAATAATACAAACACACGTTAAATATAGTTCTCGCATAATAACACACATACCTATATACATATCGCCCCTTTATTGCAAATGGTCATATCTCAAAAAATTAGCTTTCCGAGTTAACAATGCAGAATGGTTAACAGCACTACCTTTTATATTGTGCCCGAAATGTATTCAACAGTTTCCTTTAGAAGATATTTGCTAAAAATTTTTTTGAAGACTTGTATGGAAGCTGAAAATTTGAAATGTGTTTTTCTCGAAACAAGCTTTTTTGAATTATGACTATATTGCAATAAAGGAGCGATATCTTATATCGTACGGACAATAACAAAAGAAAAAAGTTTGTTTTAAGCAAAACATGTTTAGAAAATTAAAATCCACTTCCCTTTTGACTTGCATGACATGAACTTTAGTTCTAAAATATATAAAACGTTGATAGATTGAATTAATTCTTTAGAAGTTTTAAATGTGTGTATTAGAAATAAGTTGTAGCAATTCTTCCCATTTTGTTGTTTGGTCTATTCCAAGCAACAAACAATTCTATACGCCAACAATTTAAATATGACAACAAAACAAATTATTTCATGATAGAACAATATAATCCGATGTTGCAGGAGAAAACAATTCGTTTAAGATATAAGACGGCAACAAAATAGCAATTCCCTTTAAGATCCCATTATTTAAATTTAAGCATGCAATCGTAATTCCCGTAAGAATTAATTGTTCCGTAATTATAAAACACTGCAGAACTGCCATGCGGAAATTGTGCACGTTTATGTTTTCTGGAATGCAATGTACAGTGCATGTACAGTGGGCTTTCTAAAAGACGAACAACTTTGGCTAAACAATTTAAATAGTTTTTCCACAAAATTGTTGAGTTTATTATTATTTTCTTTACTAGCTACAAAGATTTATAGCAATTAGCAAATATTTACGACTGATTTTTTGTGTTTCCTAGCTGTTTATATGTCTACATTTCATAGGTGCTACCTAAACATCAGCTTGATATCACAGAATTTTCTTTTTCATGTCCAATAACGAAATTTGCTGAATCAATTAACAAATTATGTGAATGCAGACCTGTCAAGGAATTCGTGGGTTCAAACAAAAATTGTGTAAAAATTTTTAAATTAAATATAAATTTTTAAATTTAATGAAAAGAAAAAAAAATAATAAAAATTCTATAATCTTTCATTTTTTAAATTTTTTGGTACAAAAAAAAGAAAGAAAAAAAAGACATGCCTTTAGAAGATGGCTTTAAATCATCGTGAAAATTTGCTCCTAGATAACAATATAATGTTGCAGCAATAATATCAGAAATTGGTTTGCCCCTGCGAACGTAATTAGCAAAAACGAGGAAAATTAAACTTTTTTGGTACTGCAAAAATTTATAAAAAAAGGCGTATTTTGGGTTCATGTTTTTCTATGATTTCTTTTTGGCTTGTTTGTTACTTCATCGATACCAAGGTATCTTTAATATGGTAGTGGTATAAGCGCAGCTGTTTTTCCTTTCCTTTACGTCAACATAGACTTTCTTGCGTTTCCAAAATAAAATTTTGACAACTATTCGTAAATTCTACCAACAAAATACAAGTTGATGTTTGTTGGTGTTGTATTTATTGTAATTCTGCCACTATCTATTATAAAGCTGCTTTGATCGATACAAGTAAAAGGATGAAAAGAGACGAACGATTTTTCTTCCGATAACAATTAAAAAAAGACATGAATATACATAGATTAAAAATAAATAAATAAAGATTAAAAAATAAATGTAGATTAGAAAGCTAAAAAATCGCTTCGATATCAAATTTAAAAAAATTCCATTCAGTATTGTTTAAGCTGCTTCCTAATAAGCCCATGTAACTAAATAAATATCCGTATAACGCGTTTCGAGGTTTTGTTCTAGGATTTCCGAAAATTGGCTTCAACAATCTCCAAAATCCCCTACGTCCTCTGAAATAATATGGCAACTTAAATTTTCGCACTAAATCGAATGACCGTTAATAGTTCTGATGCCCGTTCCACGACCAAAACGCGTTTCGAATATGAAAAACAACAGAAACTTCTACCAGCACTAGCTGAAAGATAAAAATAAAAGTTTTTCTTAGAAAAGTACTGTTTTTGTGGTTGATAAATATTATTATAACATTTCTTTTAAATTCTCATTAATAGATGAAGATTAATATATATAGTTAAATATTTGAAAATGTATATTAGGTGTATAATTTTATATGAAAAACTACACTCATAGAAAAAAGCATCTTCATATTAACTACGGCTGGACATAAGAATTGTGACATCAATATTATGTTAATAGTCATCAGTAATGTGAAAACAGATATCAATCTCAATGACAAAAGACATCAAAGAATTTTGTCATACATTGAGTATCATCAATGCTACAACTTTGGTGACATCAATACAATGACACATTTGGTTAATAATTTTATTACATCTAATTGGTCAAAATTTAATTAAAAAAAAAATAAATAGTATTATAGTATTTTCAATTTATTGTTGAAAAAGAATTTTGTTGTTAAAATCAATATTTTTAAACTTAAATTAATGTTTAAGAAGAAGAAAAAAATGCATCATTCTGACAAATAAGTATTAAGCTAATATATAAATGAACGATAATACATCACTTTGATGACACTTTGTCATCACATGCGGCGTTAGTTAAATAACTAATACGATAATTACGACATTATATTGATGACAGTAAATCATCAAAACTATTAGAAGATTTTTAATTCTCATTGGTTTCTTGAAAATAGTGCAATATAAAGTTATATGTTTGAATATATTTTTAAATTAAATTAAATAAAACTAGAGTTTCTGATGACATTTTGTCATAAAATTTACTTCACTTAGTAATTTTTCTGATATTATTAAGCCAACACATCAATAAGATTTTTATATCATATTGAAACCAAATTATAGTTGGTCTGATGTTAGTGTGATATTCTATTGATAATATTTTGTCATTATATTGGCATCATTTAGTAATTTCTTCGATATTAGAGTGTCACTGCATTGATCACATGCTCACATCAAACGTATTCCAACAAAGCATCACCATGATGTCATTTTAACATGTCATTGATGTAATAATTGGGTTAATTACTGCTAATGATAATTAGAGCAACTTAGATATAATGGTTGACATCACAGCGATGAGAAGTGTCATGGGGTCAAAAATGATGACATTTGGCATTGCATTGATGCTAAAATACATCACAGTTATGACGGGTTTTCTATGAGTGTAGTCATACACATACGAGGGCGGATTGATTTATTTTTTTTTTTTAAATCATTTATTTCCCAACGTAGTCTCTTTTTAGCTCAATACACTTTAGAAACCTCTCAAAACACACGTTAGTTTCGGTAATCACTTTTTCGTTTGTGATGAATCTTTTTCTTGCGAGCACATAAGTATGTTTTGGTTGGTAAAAATATTAGTTGCTAATATGAGTAGAGGAAATAATCATACAGGCCTGTTCTGTGAAACGCAAATCGCTTAATCTTAGCGTTTTCGATTTGAAAACGCCAAATAGGTGTTCTGGAAATCGCCATTTAACAATATTTACCTGGTGTTTGCAACCCGTATTATTATTTCTAACTTTAAGAAGATATTTTGCAAAAGAGTGAAATGGGTATAGATAATTTTCGCCCCAACTGTAATAACGACAGAAATATTATGCAACTCTGACACTAAATTCAAATAAAAGCGAAGCTTTTTGTAGCAAAATATTACGTTTCTCGGTATTTATTTATTCATTTACTTAATCTTTTGCTTTCGCGACCTGCTTGTTCTTGGTGTGGCATCAACAAAAAGTTTACAACCATTATTAACTGAAGAACATTTTTTAGTGTGATGCTAATTAAAATAAATGATTGCAACACAAATTTAAAACAATTGTCTTTTCGCTTTGTTGTTGTTGATGCTTCACTTCCTTTGCTTTTAAAGTTAATGAATATAAGAACATAGAAGCGAAAAAAAAACATTTCTTTGATATTTATACATAACAAGTTCTATTTGTAAGGAAAAAAAAATTAAATAATTTGTTTACGCAAGAAATTCTTCTGAAAATTTCCAAGAATTTATGTTCTGGGGATTGGAGAGTAAGATATAAAACAAAAAAACGTGAAAAATACTAACTCGAACATTGATTTTTCACATACACTGCCGAATTTGGCTTATAGCTTGAGCTTTTCCTGGTTCGTAAGAAAAACAAAACTATGAAAAAAGTTGTGGCTTATTGTTGAAAGTCAGATATGGAAAACTGAAAAAAAATAACAAAAAACTGGTGAAAATATAGAAGCACTGAAGAAAATGGTTTTGGATAATTGTCGAATCACTACCAGAGAGGTGGCTGATGCTGTTGGCATATCGTTGGGCTCATGCCAAGCAACAATTTTTACGGATGTTTTAGGCATTAAACGTGCGGTAGCGAAGTTTGTTCCAAAATTGCTAAATTTTGAGCAGAAACAACGCCGCATGGATATCGCTCAGCAGCTGTTGAACATCGTCAACGACAATCCAGATATCCTCAAAAGGATCATAACTGGTGACGAATCATGGATGTATGACTATGACATTGAAACCAAAGCCGAGTCATCCCAATGGAAGCGTCTAGAAGGGTCAATACTAAAAAAAAACATCATGTTCGGTCAAATGTGAAAGGTTTGCTCACTGTTTTCTTCGACTGCTAAGGTGTGGTACATCATGAATTCTTGCCAAAAGGTCGTACAATCAATAAGAAATAATATCCTGAATATATGTGCCGTTTGAGCGAGGCAATTCATCAGAACGCACACAATTGTGGAAAAATCAATTATGGATTTTAGTACCATCAGTAAGAAATAATACCCTGAAGATATGTGCCGTTTGCGCGAAGCAATTACTCAAAAATGCGGAAATAACAATCACGGATTTTGCACAATGATACGAACCAGCCCATACATCGATGCTTAAGCGTGAGTTTTTGGCCAAAAACAAAACTGTTGTCACGCCTTAACCAGCGTATTCACCGAATTTGCCCGCCGCTGGGTTTTTCCTCTTAACTAAAACTGAATACACCGATGAAAGGAAAAGGGTTTGCTACGATTGAGGAGATAAAAGAAAAATCGAAACAGGAGCTGTTGGCGATACCAAAAAGCGCGTTTCAGAAGAGATTCGAGGATTAGACAAAACGCTGGCATAAGTGTATTATATCTGAGGGGAATACTTTGAAGGAGACAAAGTAGTCATTGAAACATAAATAAATGCTTTTTGAAAAAATTAAAAATATAAATCGGTTTCTGATCAGACCTGGTATATACCTTCGACATTGCTCAAACTAACAAAAATTAGTCCAACGCCTTGTCCACTGCAAGGTAATGAATTACAGCGGAGGAATATTAAAAAGAAATCAACAAAGAACATATCGTTCCTTTATTGCAACATAGTCACTAGTTTCGAGAAAAACGCATTTCAAATTTTTAGTTTCCATACAAGTCTTAGAAAATTATTTTAGTAAATATCTCCTAAAGGAAACAGTTTAAAAGTAATTTGAACAAATATTTGGCACAATATAAAAGGTAGTACTGTTAACTGTTTTTGCACTGTTAACTCGAAAAGCTAATTTTTTGAGATATGACTATGTTGCAATAAAGGAGCGATATCTATAAGGAAAACTATAAAATAAAAAACTCGTGCTTGCTACTTATTATACAGAAAATGCGGAAGAAAATAAACTTAGAATTATATTTGCAAATAATTCGTTCAGCTCAAGGTTCATTTTGTTTTTTTTTTTAAATGTTTAATGTATTTTCAATATATAAAAAAACAAAAAGGAACTTGGGCTGAACGAATTATTTGCAAATATTGAATTAATAAAGGTCAAAGCAAATAGGATCAAGAGGACTTAGAGTTATACCAATCTGTACTTTGGGACTCAAACGGTGTCATATCACTCATAATGTCCTAATATTATATGTTGTCTTTTGACCAAAAAAAAAAATTCATAAAGCAATAGAATTTTTTCAACTGTGTTGTCATAACTAAATCATAAACATCTCAGCTGGCTCAATTTTAAAACTGCACACTAAGGTGTTTATTTTTGAAATTTTTATTACTTCTTTAATATAAAATATTAGAATAGAGGTTTTCACAAATCTCAACAATCTCGTATTTAAAAATTGTATATAACCATATCTGATTTGCATTCAAAAAAGAGTTTTAGTGTTCTTCACTTTAAACTACAATTTACATACCGAACACGTTCTCTAGAAATGCATTAAAATTTTCGAATGTTTTTCCACTTGTTTGAGAAATTTGTATTCAAACAATGATTTTAGTTAAAAAAGAAAAAGAAAAAATAAATAAATATATACAAATACGCAGGGAAATGTTAAATGGAAATGTTAAGTGTTTTACACCACAATTAAATTCTTAAAATCGGACTTAAAATCGGTACAGTGTTTGTTTTAAATTTAAAATTCTAATTGTTTGAATGATGTTTTCCTTTTCATCAACCTGATGGATGGGCATTTAAGCTTGTGCGCTTAATGCTATTATAATACAATTTGGCTACAGCTCAAAAAATTTTAAAGTTTTAAAACTTTATTTGAACTGTACCAGTACGAGTTTGAATAGAAAAATATTATTAATTCGAAATAGAAAAAAAGAAAATCAGATGCACAGATGTGTTTCCCACACTTAATATGCTAATTTAATGTTTTATGCTTTAGTAAAATAATATCTTAATTTTTACCGCTGGGTAGTTAAACATTTTATATTAGTAAGTTGTATGCAGAGAGCGAATACATTTAAAAGTAAACTATTGAAATGACCAAATGTTTTTCGTTGGTGATTTTCCCACACCACCAGAAAGACTACAAATTAAGAATTCATAAAATTTTTATTTAACTTCTGCATACTGTAAAGCCCAGCCATGGCTTTTTGCAGCATACGGCTACCGACAAACAGCAAAGTTAGTAAATTTCAAGTCTGAACCACAATTGTCAATGTTTTGGAAGAAGTATTAAACAAACATATATTGTAATATATATGTATGTGGGTATATGTATTAGTAAGCACATGCACAGAAAGAAAAAGTTCGTGCTAAATATTTTTTACTTGCTTTTAGTATAAGTCGCACTCAAAAATTAAATTAAGAATAAAACACAAGTGTGTTAAAAAAAAAAAAACTAAAAACACGCTTCGATATCAAAGTAATTATTCATATAACTAGATAATTATCCATATAACGCGTTCGAGTTTTTTTTTTTTTTTTTTGGAATTCGCAAAATTAGCTTCAGTAATCGCCAAAATTTCCACTTCCCTAGACTCTATACGGCAACTGTAATTTTCCAACTAAATCGAACGACAGTTAATAGTTCAGATGCACGTTGCACGGTCAAACCGCGCACCGAATATGAAAAACCGGTTCCGATTCAGTTAGCAAAGCGATTTTTGGGAATTTCCGAAGTTAGCTTCTGGAAACGCGGCAACGCCAATTTTCGCACTAGAGCGAATGACCGTTTATAATTAGTTCAGATCCATGTTCCATGGCAAAAAAAACGCGGTGAATATGAAAACCCAGTTCCAAAACGGATAGTAAGGTAGTTCCGAATTTTTTTTGGAAATTCCCGAAATTGGCTTCGTGAATCCCCAAAATCCCCCTCCACCCCACTTCCCTGGAAACAAATTCTAATTTTCGCACTGAAGGTGAATATACAATTTTATATAAACATACAAAAAAAAATTCGATTCGGCAATAAGCAGGATTGTCACATTTGGGCGAATGATTATCCAAAAGTGACTGTCAAGAAGCGAATGCACCTACAAACAGTGACTGGTTGGTACGATTTATGGCGACGTAATGTGGACATATTTTTTCTAAAATGAGGCCAGTGAGGTAGTTACTGTGAATGGTTTCCACTGTCTAAGGATGATACCGAGCTTTTTAAGACCCGAACTGGAAGATATGAATGTGGACGAAATGTGGTTTCAATAGGACGGAACAGCTAACGAAACAATGGCTCTTTTGCACTACAAATTCAATGGCCGTGTTATCTTATGTGGTAGCGATGTCAATTAGCCGCCAAGATTCTGTGATTTGACACCATTGAACTTCTTTTTTTTTTTGGGCTATTTGACAGAAAAGATGTACATCGTTAAGCCAGCAAAAGTTGTGAAAAAGATTTACATCAGCTTCTGCATTTATGGCCTTATCTGATGATGGACCAGTTGCACGGAGTGAATTATGCATAGTTCACCAGCCCCCCGTGTGGATTTCTAGGCTCACACAGGTAGCAATTTTTGCCGTATATTTGTAGCCATATGAGCAACTTCTTGTTGGAGAGTTCGGGCCTTCTAAGAAATTTCCTGTAAGCAATTTCCCAGCAATCAATGGAAGACAAGGCTTAATGAGCTGGTAGGTCGAAGTTCACTAAGAGCATCAGCGCTTAAGCCAACTCACCTGCCCACTATCACAACTGGTTTCTTACAGTACAGCTATCTGTTGTAAAGGCAACAGACCCTCGGTAGGCACCTCAACCATGAGCAGCCCGGTTGGAACTGCAAGCAGAACCAGTCGGGGGCCATACTGATCACCGTTCTGCCAATTTAAACCCTGTGTAAGAGTTTCAGAAGCCAACACAACATAAGTCATGCAGCTTCCTAGAGTTTTATTGGCAACAACAAACGAGGGACTTCTTCCCCTCTTTATCCGAAAAGCTGAATGCCCTGGTTAGGAATACGCCAAGGCAAAACCTTGGGGGTTACTCTATACTGCGATGCGAAAGTAAGTTCGATGCGAAAGGCAAATGCGATGAGAGTATAATTTGTTACTTTGTGCCGTTTTCGCGAAATATTTTGAAAATGAAGCAACACTGGTACCGCAAAATAAATAATATCGCAGAATGAGAAAATAAAATGTGCGAGAGTGAAAAATTAAATGCGAAAAGTAAATACGAAAACGCAATACAGAGTACCAATTCTTCGATTACGAACCATTTTTTCTTCGCTTCGCAAGAGAGAGTAGCCTCCCTGTTCCCGGGGGGATGAGCCAGCAACAATTCAAGAGCTAAAGGATGATATTATTCGGCACATTAACGGCATAGAATCTCAATTATATTGTGACCATCGGATGGAGTTGGCCGATATTTTGTTCCATACATAATTGAACTATACCAGTTTTATCATAGTGAAAAGAAATGACAATAATTCCTACATACTTTGTGTTTTATTCAAAATCAACATCGACCCTTAAAATTTCGATTGGTATAAATATTAAGAGCTAATGTACGCCGATAGCCATTGATGCTGGTGCTTTTAGCTTTAAGATTTACTTTAATTTCAATTATAATAAATATGTAAACAAAAAATAATATTTAATAGATAAATAATCATAGACTCAAGGATTCGGGATTAAGTACTCTTATGTCTAAAATTTACTATTAAGTGCTCGAATAACCTGCTCTTGAATCAAGCGCACCGTGCTTGATTTGAGAAAATCTGTACTTGCCGTACTTTTGACATGGCTTGCAGTTGATTTAAATACAGATAGATTGAATTTTCTTTTCAGTGTACATATACGACTGCATATTCATGTTTGGCTTTCATTGCGTAGAAACAAATTTAAGCAGTTATTTAATAGTTTTAAATTTAACTAGTTTTGGCAAAAAGTAAAAAGCCAATATTCGCTACACTCTTTTCAAATTTAATATTCAATATAAAGTAAGACATGTCAACGTTAATAGATACACATTTGGTTGCCAAATAGTTTTGTGAACAAAAAGTAAATTTATTCATATGTAGTTTAAACCGGAAATTTTCAAGAAAAAAATATTGGAGTTAAGGAAGTGGCTAAATAATAAATATTTTAAAGTGGACAATTGAGTTTTTTTTTCATTTTTTTTTTTTGTAAAAGAAATTAGATTGTGCTTGTGCCAAGCCGATTGCTGGCATTTTCATAAAGGTAGTGTATTCAAATGCAATAAAATTACGCGTTAGCAGATCTGTGTTGCTTTAATGTTAATAATTTACGAACTGCTTATAGTTATAAAATGTATAACCATTTTAAGTGACTGGGAATTTGATTTTGGGAATATACTAGAGTGTTGTAATAAAGAATGTCCATATTCTGTCTCGAGAGCATACCCAGCGGAAACTTGGTAACGCGTTGCACTTGTCTAAGAACATATTTTTCAATATCGAGTGATTTTTTTGCTATTATCTTTTTGTCAACACTAGTTTTGACAGCTCACGCACGTTTTGTATCTTGTGTCACTGTCAAACATCTTCAACGCTTGCAAATTATTAAATTTTATTACCAAAATGCGTGCTCTGTTAAGAAAGTTCATCGCGCGCTTCTTCCATTTTATGGTCAGTTTAATCGACCTACTGAGGCTTCTATTCGGGCTATTGTAAAAAAATTTATACACCAAATTTACATTGGTGGACATTAAACCACCAACACGCTTACGTAGAGTGCGAACTGAAGAAAATATCGCAGCCGCATCGGCCAGTGTTGGTGATGACCGTGAATTATCGATTCGGCGCCGTTCGCAGCAATTGGGCCTCTGTTACTCCACTACGTGGAAAATTTTGCGGAAGGATTTGGGTGTGAAGCCTTATAAGATACAGCTGGTGCAAGAATTGAAGCTAAACGACCTACCACAACGCCAAATTTTTGGTGAATGGGCTCTTGAAAAGTTAGATGAAGATCCACTTTTTTATCGAAGAATTGTGTTCAGCGACGAGGCTCATTTCTGGTTGAATGGATACGTGAACAAGCAAAACTGCCGTATTTGGACTGAAGAGCAGCCAGAAGCATTGCAAGAGCTACCAATGCATCCACAAAAAACAACCGTTTGGTGCGGATTATGGGCTGGCGGCATCATTGGGCCGTATTTCTTCAAAGATGATGCGAATCACAACGTTACTGTGAATGGTGAGCGCTACCGTGCGATGATAACAAACTTTTTTTGCCCAAAATAGAAGAGCTTGACTTGCATGACATGTGGTTTCAACAAGCCGGTGTCACATGCCACACAGCACGCGAAACAATGGACCAATTGAGAGGCGAGTTCGGTGAACAGTTTATTTCACGCTTGGGACCAGTCAATTGGCCGCCTAGATCGTGCGATTTAACGCCTCTAGACTATTTTTTGTGAGGCTATGTTAAGGCTAATGTCTATAGCGACAAGCCCGCTTCGATTGACGCACTGGAAGCCAACATTGCCAACATTATTCGTGAGATACCGGCTGAAATGTTGGAAAGAGTATGCCAAAATTGGACTAAGCGGATGGACCATTTGTAACGAAATTTGAAACTCATATAATTATATACATACATACATAGAATGATATATCACTCACTTATATTAACAATTGTATTAAAACTTTTTATCATAATACTTTCATAAAATACTCATTTTGAGCTGGAGGCCTACCATTGCCATTGCCTCTCATTAATATTAGCTTATAATTTTAATTATAAGTTCAATAAATAAATAAATAAATGTTATGTCAAACAACAAAATTTTTTTTTTACCAAATTTTCTCTTGTTCTTTCTACAGGTCACCAAACTTGACGATATCAGCCCCTTGATATTTTTAAATCGCACAAAAGCAGCCCTCAATTGCGCAGCCGGTTCTATGCAGGTTTGTTCGACACACATACACTACAATTATTATGTTTAATAAATAATTATAATTTATTACTTCTTCTACTCGTCTGCTCGCGAAATTGTGTTTGCGTTCGGCTATAGGTTGATATGAAATTTAATGAACCCTTTCATGGCATCATACAAGCTGATTATGATCGCAGCAGTGCCTGCCGTGTTAATGGCAAAGGAGCACTATCGTACAGGCTGGAATTGCCATTAAAAGGATGTGGCACTCTGCAGGTAAGAACACAAATTATATTGACAATTACGACGTTTAAAATGATAATGAAACATTTTTGTTCACCCAGAATCCAACGCGTGTTTTTACTAATAATATTATTGTACGATTTCATGCTAATTTGGAAATGGATGGTGATGAGGTTATAACAATAGTATGTCGCTACCCACCACCCATACCCTCACTGCCACCAGCTTTGCCAGCTCCCATGTAAGTTTTGTTTTTTACAAAGACTTGAGCAAATTCGTTAAATAAATTTATGTTTAGCCTTAATCCTATTGCTGCTGGCACCGTGGTGCAACCGCCTTTGAAAGGAATTCAAATTCTGATGATTATTTGTGCTATTATGTTTTTGACTTTATTGTTGTTGGGTTTGGCCGTGTCTTACTATTGCTTGCGCAGCCGTCCTATACCAGTGGTTCGACGTCTTCCTATGTCGATGGGAAGTGGTTCAGAAATAACCAAACTGAGCGGCAGTAGCCTGGGTGGTATTGGCGATTTTGAAGGCGTTAAAATACCCAGAGCTCATGCTGCTTTAACAACGGTACACAGTTCATCGGGTAGCGAAGGTGCATTAATACCTTCTGATTATCCCAGCGAATCACATTCTGAAATCGAAGAAATCGATACGAGGTTAAACCTTAGCAAGTATTATTTTATGCTGCCATTTTTAACGAATTTAACTTTATTTTAGATCACTGCCTTTCAGCTCGGCTGGAAGTTTCGAAAATCGTGCTTTTGTCCAAGAGACATCAAACATTTATAGCGATCATTATGGTCATACGCAAGAGATTCAGGCCGCAAATGCTGTGGCTACTGCCATACCTCGTCATCCCATTGCTATCACAGAGACGTCGTCACCGAAATTCGATGTACAAGTACGTGTTAAGAAATCACCACCCCCACCACCATCGCCTCAGACTTCGGACACTGAAAGCGTAGCAACTTTGCGACCTGATCGCAACAATCTATCCACAATCATGGAAAGCCATGAAGATCGTGAAAGTATTATAACAATGGAATCACTGCCTGGCCAAGAAGAAACTGTACACACTCAATTTGTTTATACCCCTGACATACATTCTGTGCCCCAACAGTCTGAAATGCTAGTTCCCCCACCGCCACAACCTGTGTTCTCTGTTTATACACGTACACATCATGAAGTTGTTGATGGACGTCCGGAAACCTGGTCCGATTACACTGATGGTCCTGCTTTAAGTGAAATAACTGACGTTACTTCCCGGGCTCCCGACTTGCATTCGGTGGCCGAAATCGTTGACACATCGCACTTTGTTGAAACGGAATATATGCCCCCAGAGCCGCCAATTGTCATAAAGAAACCTCAAATAACGTCCCATACGGTGGATGATGTCTACTTGCGTACTATAACCGAAAAGAAGACCATCGAAGACATTGAATCTCATAAACGTAAAATTACAGAATACAAGGCTAAAGCTAAACCACTGCCACCTCCCATTCCTGATCCCACCTGGGATGTTAAAATACGCAATTATCCCACCGAGCGTGAACAACAGCAATGGGAAAATTTCTCTGATATTTCGAGCGTTTCTGGCTTAACACTTACGCCTAAAATGGAGAGGTCAGAACTATCATTGCCTCCAAAAGAACTTCCGCAGCAAATCTATGACAACAAAGAACAACTGACCAGTCCCCAATTGGTGGGAAATATGAAGCCCATTGAAATACCACCGGCAGACAAAGCTGTGCCCAACTGGGATGTTTTGATACGCATTCTGGAGGAACCAGAAATGTCTGAAGCGGATGATGTTAGTTCTGTGCATTCCAGTGTACATCCGCTGACTCGTTACTTAAGCTATGATGACAAAACGAAATGGAAAGAAATCATTACCACTGAATCTTCACTGCGCACCATGTTAACAGAAGCAGTGGTAAAGGAAGACTTCGAGCGTATACGTTCGGATACTAGATATGAACGCATTTTTGAGCCACAAACTTGGGATGTTATCATACGAATTTTGGCACCTCCGTCCGATGATGAAGGTGATGTTGAGCTTAGAGCACCCAAACGGGGAAAAAAACCCCAACCTTGGGATACACGTTCCAGACGCAGTAGTTTGCCAACACTTTACGAATATGATAGTGATGGCGGTTCTAGTGTACGAACCATAAGAATGGATCCTTCCATGCCTATAAATCCCAATGGTTTTAATGTGCAACGATCAAGAAGATCTTCGCGCACTTCCTACCATACCGACCACAATGATTTCCGTTCAATGTCTGAGGTGACCGTGGACTTTGGTAGATTAGACAATATGTCAAATGCTAGCTCATACTATCCTATGCAATATGATGACGATGATTTATCTGAAAGACGTTCGTTTCATAGATCGGTAAGCCATCCTTCTTTGGCTAGATCGGCTAGTGAATTTACAGAGCACTGGGCAGCTCCAGAGGATATGTCCTCGCCAGAAGTTACACCCACACCAAGACGATCACAAAAATTGGTAGTATAGCAAGTCCTGTTAAATCAAAGAATTTTATTTAAACTATTTTCTTTTAGGCTACTTTCCAGCCACGCGGTGTACCAGCACCGCCACCTCCTCCACGTGCCGGTCGCATAGTGGCCCAAACGCAAAGCGAGTATGTTGAAACAAGGCGTTCTTCTTCTTATCGCACCGGTATTGAGCCCAGACCCAGAGAGTGGTAAAAATAAGTGAAACTAATTGAAGATGAACAATGCTAAGTAGCGGCAGGAACCGCCATATAGAAAATATGAAAACAATTTCCACCTTAAAGTTGACATCTTCACAACTCCTTCCAGCCTACATGGAACTTAAAAAAATGCTCTAGTTTTTATACTGGTCTTAAATATTTATCATCTTTTTTATTTTATTTTTACCACAATATGCTTTATCTTGCTTACCTAATGACTCGTTCTGCTTATTAACGCTACTTTTATACTGAGAGCAAATTATATGTAATTAATGATTTCTAACACAAGTGCCAATTGACTCAAATAATATACAAAGTTTATATAATTAATAATAAAAGAAAAAAAAAACATTTTGCAAATACTAATTTGGTAGTTAGTAGACTTAATTATACTCACGCTTATAAATACGCACAACTTGTAAAAACCAAATTTAAACGATTTTCATATTAATTTTCTCTTATAGCTTAGGTTTAGTGATGAATTTTTCTGATTCCGTAACTCGAATGTAAATTTGAAAATGCTGAAACTGTCGATGTTATGAGTAACTTAAACCCATAGCTAGTTTTTAAGAATAAATTTTAAACTTATTTGCTGTTCATGGAACACAGATGAGCACTCGCCTAAAAAATTTTATGTGGAAATCGCTCAAAAAATTGAGTGACATTCATGCAAATTTTCTAGACGAGTTGCTCGTCTGTATTCTATGACCAGCACGTTAATTCACTTTGGACGTGTGTGAAACGGTAGAAAAGTACTCTCGTAAAGCCCAGTTCAGACTATTATACTTTGTATTAATACTTGTCAAAAATTTAAATAATACGTGCAAGTCTGATAGTCTGAATGTAATCCGTCATACATACGAAAAATAATACGATAAAAATTTGACATCCCATACGACTTTAATACTTTACGATACGATAATACTTTACATTGGATCAGGGTTGTGTTTTTTAGTAAACCAGCTAATTAAAAATTGAGTAGTCGGCTATTTCGTAGCCGATGGGGTGCCGTCACTGATAGTATTTTTTGTCGTTATAAAAAAGCTCGAAATTTGAAATTTAGCTGTCATTTATAAATGTATTTTGCTCATGCTATATTTAGAACATGAAATATGTTTGTGCTATTGAATTTGGATGTGTTATACATAATTATTATTTTAATTGTTGAAGAATTTCACACGTCGGCACGTCTAACGCCTACGACGAACAGCGCACCTGCCGCCGTGAAAAGTTTTATGATGGCACATCTATGTTGGTTTATGTCAAGTGTGATGGTGTGAATGCAAAATCTAATTTACGTTAGACTTTTTGACAGTCGCAAGAAATGTGTTTAGACTTTTATCTTACAAAATCTAATGAAAGTATTTATACTTGTATAATAGTCTGATTGGGCCTTAAGTAAAATTTTGACATTTCTGAGGAGAATAAAATTTTACTAGCCCTAGGAGCTAATATAAATTTTGACAATAGAATAGAAATATTTGAAATGTAGGAATTTGATTGAATTTAATTATAATTGAAAATTTTATAATTAAAAGTGTAAAAATTATGTTTTTTTGAAATTTAAAGTTAATTATTTCTTAATTTGTTCATTTTTATTTATTTGTTTAGTAGTTTTGTTCAAGACGAATTAAGTACCAGGTGGCCATATTAGAACAACAATACAACAACACAAAAAACAACATTTAGTTCGCCCCATGATACAAAAAACAAGGTAGTCGCTTCGCTACAACAATACAACAATAAAAAAACAACAGGTATTTTGTTTGTGTAAAAAGGCGAATTCACACTTAAACTGTCAAAAGTAGTTGATAAAGAACATGTACAAAAATCTAAATGGTGGCGAAAAGGTAAACAAAACTTGACAGAGAAAGTGCCGCCATATTAAACGAATTCACCTGAATTCGCCGATGCATCCACCTAATAATGAATTCGCCTTGGTTCGCCCTTTCCAACATTACCCATCCATCAAAAACATAATGATTTCGCTTTAAACTCTATTGAACAAATCAGTATTGCCGGCAACTCGATGTTACACAAAATTCGAAGAATTAAAATTTTTTCATTTTTTGAGAATATAAAAATTAAGGAAAAAAAAAATTTTTAATTGTAATAATAATTACAACAAATATTGTGAAAATGAGTGAATTTACTTAATTGTGAATAAATTCGAAAATAATCAGTCGATTTTTATGGACGATATCTCGTTTTGTTGCTATTATTTGTGGCTTTGTAATAGAATAATGAATCTGAAAATTTTTTGCCGTTTTCTATTTTTCATGATTTTTTTAAAGCAAAAATTTTTGACATTTTTACGTAAAAAATATATTTTTTTCTTAAATTTTTTATTATAACTCCGAAACTGTTCATCCGATTAAAGCCAAAGATCTAGACGGATTAAAGTCTATGTAAATCTTAATTTTTCTGATTATATTTGAATAATATCCGATTAGCCGTTTTTGAGTTATCACTAATAATGTGAAAAAGCGTCTAAAAAAAAATGCAATTTTACAAAAAAATTTGTTTGAAAAAAATCTATCCAAAGAATTTAAAAATTCTACCATTTTTGTACAAAGGTAGTCATGATACATCAAATGCATATAGTGGTTATTCGAGCATATTTTTGCTGTTGCCCTGTGTAATCAATTGTTTTTAAACTTTCCCATTTTGGAATATATTAAGGTGAACAAAACTTTAGCAAACTTAAATTATTAAAAACTGGAATCTCTTGTACGATTTCTTCACTGTTTTTTGCTAGAGAACTTGTAAGAAACTGTGCGTAATTATTTGGATCAATCATAGAAACAATTAAACTAAATATTGAAATTGGGAACTTTACTTTTACTTTAAATATGGATGTGCATATACGTGTAGAAAGTTAGTTTTGGCTATATTTTTTTCAAATGAAAATGAAAATAATATAAAATTTTCAAATTTTTTAAATTTTCATATATTATCTATGCCGCCAATATTTTACTATGACTATAGCTATTAAAAATATCGATACAGAACACCCACGAAGATTTCATACTACAAATGTCAATTTTGAACAATAAATTGGACTGGTCGATTTCATCTACTGACCTCCCTAAGTTGTGTGCTTATTGTAAAATCAATTTTAAAATTGTTGCCTAATTTTTAACTGTACCAAATTAAGTATAGCCGCACCAAATGGGTTAAGATTCGTATACAGGAAATATGACATGGCGCGCATGCAAATGTGTGAAAAAGTATGAAAATATAAACAAATTTTGATGGTTGGGTAACGAGCATCTAAAACAGCTGTCGATCAGCTACGCTAACGAGGCCACCTGATACTAAATTCGCCTTGGTTTTGTTAACATTTTTTTCTTCTTTGTCAAAACTTTATGTTGTCACATATAATATTTTTTTTCACACAGTTAAAACATGAAATATTTTTACCACAGACAAATTATTTTCCACCATAGAACTTTGCTACCGTTTCGCACACGTCCTTTGGGTCAAAAATAATTTATACATTGAAGGCAAGGCGAATTCATTACTAAGTGAACTTGACAGCACAGGTGATAATTTTTTGCTTCTAGCGTTTTTTTCAATGAGACTGTCAAATTTTTTTTCTTTTGTTTACAAATTTTTTCGCGCCATTTTAGTCTGAAGATTTTTTTGTATGATTTAGCGTAATTTCAAGAAATTTGTGTGAATTTAAAAGTGAAGAACTAATATAATCTGTGATTTTAATTACAAACAAATATAAAAGTTTATATCAAGGTGCATTAATGTATACACGGTGGCAGCACTACGGCATGTGACAATTTTTTGCTACTGGCAATATAGTAAGCTATTTACGTCAAATATATTGTTTACATTTTTGAAAGTGAATTTAGTGTTTTATTCTGAATTAAACATTTAAAAATTGTTTTGTTAACATAAAAATAATTCAAATAACTATAATCAAAAATTATGAAAAGGTACATTCATAGTTTATAATTGTGAAAATAGCTACAAATATTTTTGATAAACATAGCTTACCAGATGCATGTTTTTGTTGTATTGTTGTAATTTTGCTCTAGTGCTGCCACCGTGTATACGTTAATGCACCTTGGTTTATATTTAACGTTTATATAAAATTTTTTCATAGTCTGCTTTTACATTTGTACAGACGATGGGCAGACATTTTTTCAATTCTCTTTTGGTCTTGCCTAAACCTTTTACATTTAAGAAATTAATAGACAGACAGAAACTTTTCGTTTTTCTTTTGTTGTTGTTGTTTTTTTAAGCACAGCTAGTGTGTTTATATGAAGTTGATGTTGATATGAGAATAATGATATGAAGCAACAACATAAGAAATACGAAAAGTTAAAAAGAGAAACAAAGAATGTCCACAAATGTCTAGTACAGAGAGTCGTGTACTACACACTCTCCCCCACCGAAAATTTTCGTTACCGCACCATCAAATTTCGTCTGTCTGCCCGTCGTCTGTACAAATGTAAAAGCTGACATAGCTGAACAATCTTAGGCGAATTTAGATTTTGACATTCACGATATGTTTTACAATAACAAAATACATAGTACTGAATTCGCCTTTCCGCTTGCATTCACCTGTATAAATTCGCCTTGATTGAAGGCATGTGTGAAGCAGAATTATAACCCGGCATTTACACAAACTTTCCTAACAATAGACACAAATTTTTCTTACTTACAATTCAACTTACAAACCAAATTTAGTTGTAAGTGAATTTTCAATGTTTAAGCTATGTACGCACGGTTGTCAGATGTTACAATATTGTAAGATCTGGCAACATGCTGACAATGTAGTGACAATGAAAAATTGTTCTGCCGAAGTAAATTGTGTGTTCAGACGATTGTAAGGAAATCTTACAATTTCATTGTCAGACTATGGTCTGACAAATAATTCATCTGACAACAAAAAGTGTCAGTTCACACGGTTGTCAGATTGTTAGATGAAAAAAATTGCCAGACATGTTGTAACGCATTGCCACTTATGTATGTATAGCAACAACCATCTGTTTGGCAGTGTTGCCCATTAAACTTTTTTCTGACAATGATTTTATTGACACGTGCAATAATTTTATACATCTGACAATTAAAACTGAGCTTACAACACCAGCCAATTATCTGGCAATGCCGACGAAGAGTGTTCTCACGATTGTCAGATGCCTGACAACATTGTCGTCTTACAATTGATTGACAATGCTTTTTCTGACAACGTTGTAAGTTAAAAATTGGCAGTTAACACGATTGTAATATATTTTCAGACAATTTCACTGGTAATATTGTAAGATCTGACAACCGTGTGTACGTAGCTTGGCAGTTAACACGATTGTAATACATTTTCAAACAACTTTACTGGTAATATTATAAGATCTGACAAACGTGTGTACGTAGCTTGCCACTGATATTCCAAAGTTGTAAGTTTTTCCATAGAGAAATCAATCATTTCTTCTCTAAAATATTAATTTGCAATTATCCGATTTGTAAACTGTTTTCTACTTAGACCGTTGTCTAAGTTAACATTTTAATTGAACCATATTTTGTATATTTTTAAATTCAATAATGCTAAAAATTGCCAAGTATATAAATGGAAAATGCTAGAAAAAAAGCTAAATGGAAAATTTGCATCAAAATTAGAATTAAAAAAAATGCTAAATTTAGCTGCAAAAATGCCAAAATGGCCACACTGGTTATAAGGGATAAAACTTTGCCAGCCATAACTTAAGCCGGTTGTTATCTTGTGCGTTTGTGAAATTGATTATGACAAAATTTATAAGGCAAAAATTTGACAAATGTAAATTCGTTGTCCCTAAGCAACAGATACAAATTTATATTAGTGTTAAAGGAATTTTAAAAAAAGGAACGAGATGAAAAACCAAAAGCCCATTAAAGTCATGTAAAAAATAATTTATTAGCTTTAAATGCATTCTCAAGCCAAATTCCTGGTCAAACTTAAGGGAAGAGGAGACACATTCCATTTGTTGATTTCCTTTCTGTTTTCAACGCACCCAAAAAGAAAAAAAAAGTTGTCATTTCTGGTGAAATGTGTTAAGCCGTAAAAGTAAGAACAGATGAAATTCCTTCTTTATTCAATGCCAGAGTGGAAAGGGACTACAAGACAAAAATACAAAACAAAAACTATATCTCGTGACAAAAAGTAATCATAACGAGTTTTTAATTACGTTGTTGAAATGAAATATGTATTTAACACAAATTTATATCATTTATATAACATCACAAATATTGAATCCCATCACAAAAAAAAAAAAAAACATTAGATTATTAATTCTAGTTCTTGCCAAATTCAGATTTAAATTAGAAACAAAAACACTTTCAGCATTTTCAGTAATAAATTTTACAAACATTTCAATCAATGTTCAACTCTTCTCAATGCATTCATCAGTATTTCAAAAGGATAAAGTCAGATGAATTTTTGGAAACAGCTGAACGGGGAAAAAATGTATTTTATTTATACTTCTATAATCCAATCATATTCAAGTTTATGATTTTATCAATACGGTGGTGGGTGAACTGAACGCAATTTTCATTTTTTAACTTTCTAAAATATTTTATATTTTTACGTAAATAAATCAAAATACTACACAAATAAAGAAAGTATTAAATACTACCTTGGATTAAATATATTAAATAAATAAAATATATATACATATTAATTAAATACAAACCGTCCTTCCTCTTATTCATTAAAGTAGAAAGAGGAGAAAAATAGGTATTCAAACAACAGTGTGTTCTTTCATAAATTGATATATTTTTATTTAAATATTTTAGAGACGTGAAGTCGAAAAAAGAAAACAATTTTGTAATAAGATCAAAAATAAATAATAATAAAAAAATATATACTAAATAGCTTAAATAAAAAAAAAGTTGTGAATAAAATTTTAATAATTTTTAAATAAATAAAAATCGTAAAATTTATGTACTAACAATTTCATGTGCGTTTTATTTCCTCAAATTTTTTTTTTCAATGTTGTCTTTTATATACTTTATCAGAAGTAAAATAAAAACAAGTAGGAGTGTGGGGCCGAATCTAAAATACCCCTCACGATAGTCACGTATAAGCAGAGAAAATGCATTTCTTCATATTGTTATGGCAACATTAGTATGTACTCCGTAATATTTTGTATTGTAAAGTATTATTGTTTTTAACATAGTATAAGTCTTAATAAATATACTAGTGTAAAAATGTCACCGTATTTATTATTACGACTCTTTTATTTTCAAATATGGTTGGATAGAATAATAGTATTTAAAAAATATAGTTCGAATACGACAATAGCTGTTGTTATATGTATTTAAAAGTTCTTTGTTTTAAACATATGTATGTTAGACCTATTCACACTTGTATGTTTACAGAATATTCATTGCTGGTTTTGTTCAAGACTTGACATATAATTTTATTTCAGTTTTATTTTATTTTGCCATGTCAAGCAGTCAATTTTTTCGTGTGTTTAATTATTAACAAATATAAAAAATAAAAGAAAAAGTTTTAATAATAGAAATTTTTAGTAAAATAAATAAATAAATAAGCCGGTCAAGAATGTTGTAAATATATCGTCATAAATGAACAATAATGTATGAAAGCAAAGAGGTTTGTATTAGCATTTTCATATTTTCAAACGATAACAAATTAATTGTATGGCTATTTGACAGATTTGCGGCCCAATAATTTACCAAAGATACCAGGAAGACGCCCAAATGCTATTGATTTTTTGAATATAAATTAGAATTAATAATCCTTAGACAATATTTTTTAAATAAATTATATTTTACTGCAAAAAATTATAAATTTATTTAACGATGTGGCCATCAACAGTAGTATAACTGGATGTGACAATAGTAGTTTAGACGTTCACAATAATATTGACAAGAGCGATAATATAATGTGGTTGTCGTGCGAATATTACTAAAACTTTTACCAAAGATATGGTTACGTCACATAATATGGTTCTTGAATCTACTTAGTTTAGCAAGGAACATTTCAGACTGAAATCATTTTATTTGGTTGCCTTCAACCATATAATTCAACAATAGTATGTTGCCCTTAGAATATTGTTCTCTCAACTATATAATTTTTTCTACGTGTATATGTATAGTAAACACGCAAAGAAAACGCAGTTTGATATATGGTTACAGCGACACTAATATATATCGTTAGTCCCACGTAGAAAGGTCCTAACTCGCATTTTGCCTGATTTGAGCTCTTTTAGGGATTCTACTACGTTTCACACAAGTACACAGTGTCACAAAGATTGAATTATATAATTTCATACATATTCTCTTACAAGCGATTGAGCAAAAAAAGTTACTTTTAGATGTCCCTATTTATACAGTTTCCATTACGATTTTCCTTCTCCTGTAAAATTGCAATTGTTTTAGTTAGGGCTTCTCTACATGAGAGCAACGATATGTTATAGCGTTGCGTATTATTGTTCTGTTATGAATTTAACTATAGTATACTCTGCCATAAATATGTTACTGTTTATATTTCTCTAATTCTATTGTTACCTTCTATTAATTTCAAAATATGGTTGTATATAAATGTAATATTTACGAATTTTCGTTTAAAAACGACAATAGATTTTGTGACACTTAATATAAAAATGTTTGATTTTAACATATGTATCGTACATTAATTCACATGAACAAATGTAAGTTTACAGAATAAAATTGCTATTGTAACTATTTATGATAGTATCATTCTGGTTGTTGACATACTCCCACATACATATGATACATGAATTTTTTGTTTTTCTTTGGATGTTAAAAAATATATTGCGAAAATTAAATTAGCTGATTAAAGTCAAATGAATAAGCATATAATTGTGTAACCATACAAGTCTCCGTGAAAATCAAAAGGTAAGTTTATATACATATTAAGATGCAAATATACATACATACATATGTATCTTGCATACAACAATACTTTGATTTGGTCAACCATATTAGGGTCACATCCAACCATACTATTATTATATCTACAAAAACCATATTATTGTTGTGGACAACCATACTATGGGAAATACAACCATGCTAATATGGTTATATATGACTTTTCTATTATATATTACTATTCTACTATATTCTATTTTTTTATTGCGGCTAACATATACAACTTTGAACAGGAATTATGTGCGTTCATTCCATTGAGATACAAGCTGCATATTTTTTTTGGTGATATATATACATATGACATTTATTTCTTATTATATTGTAATTTCTTATTGTATGTATGTATATAGGTTTATTATGTAACATAGTCATAAAAAAATAAAATATCTTATTTATCCGGTAACCTTGTTTTTTAGTTAATAGAGATATTTGTGACCAAAATATGGTTGTATAAAAATAAAGATATTTATGAAACTAATATTGTCTACAATGACTGAAGTATGGTTATTTTTTATAAAAGTAAGGATGTTTAGTTACATAATATGGTTGGGTATGACACTTATATAGTAACTTTAACTAATACTAAGTTTACTCACTTTAACACTTTAACACATAACAATGTTGAACTAGAATATAGTATAGTTATATACGGTATTTGTTTTACAAAACTATGTTGTGCTATAGCAATGTCATTTAAAATATAACAATATAATATTATCAGAAATAACCATATAGTTCAACAATAGTATGTTGCTCTTATAATATTGTCTACGTGTATATTAAAACAAAAACAAGTAAGAGTGTGATATATTCGGCTGGGCCGAATCTAAAATACCCTTCACGATAGTCACGTACATGTTTAGTATATATTATAAATTTAAACTAAATATGTCTGGATATATATAGACCGATATCGGGGGAAAAATATTTTTGCCTTGTAATCACCATTCCAAAAAAGATATCTTTCATGGACATTTTCACGGAAGAGATTGTTTAGCTATATCTCGGTTATATATGAACCGATATCGGAATTTTTTCTTTTCAGTATTTTAGTAACCTTCTTTCATAACGAGAATTGCTTTTCAAAACAAAAAAAAAAGTGTTAATGGAAAAATCGGTTTACGCTATATCTCGGGTGTATGTGGGCCGATATCGGAAATTTTCACTTTCTGTATTTATATAACCTTCTTTTATTATCTACTTTTAAGCCAAAAAAAAAATAATGTTTTATGAAAAAATCGGTTTAGAGTCTATCTTGAGTATATATGGACCGATATCGGAAGTTTTCATGTTTCATATTTAAATAACCTTATTTTATTACCAGAATTGCTTTTAAGCAAAGCAAATTGTTTAAATTAAATTTTTGGTTTGTACATTTGTACAAAGGGTTATAGTTCAAGTTTTTTCCTTTTTTAAGTTTTTTCTTAAGAAGGATTTTTTTACAATACAAATATGCTGTGATCAATAATTGATTATTGAAGTAGACAAGAAAAATAATAATCAAATGTTTAGCTGTTTCGTAGTCGCTACACTACTCATCAGCACCCACTGGGATTTGAACTCGGGTCATGACGTATCATGATCTGCTGCTTTAACCACTCAGCCACCGAGCTTTTAAATATTCTCTATCTATATTGATCTCATATTGAATAACATGGAAATTGTTTAAGTTGGCTTACGCGACATTTTCATGAAAAAATCGGTTTTGGGCTATATCTTAGGTAAAAATAGGACCGATATCGGAAAATTTCATGTTCTGTATTTTGATAACCCAGTTCTTTTACTAGGACTGCTTTTGAGCAAAAAAAAAGTTGTTTAAGTTCGCTTATGCGACATTTTTATAAAAAAAAAACCGGTTCAGGCTATACCTTGGGTATATATGGACCGATTTAGATTTTTTTTTTTTGATATTTATTCGCCATGCTTAATAACTGTGTGAAGTTTGAAGCAAAAACAAACCACTTTTTTCAAAAATGTTCATACAAAATTACAAAAAATAGGGGTTTTCGGAACTTTGGATATATCTATATGTGATTCAATATTACTGAATTTCAATAGCAAACCCATGAATCGATGGGGTAAAAGAATGGTGAAAGAAAAAAGTTTCTAAGTTTAATGGTTTTCTCAGAAACGGTATTTCAACGGAGGACAGACGGATATCGCTTAATCGAATTTTCTATCAACGCTGATTCTGAATATGTATACTTTATACGGTCGGAAATTAAAAATGTAGAAATTACAAACGGAATCAGAAACTTATATATATATATATATACCCTTAAGATTTTTGTGAAGGGTATAAAAAGATATGAAAATAGGTTATATATCATAAGTATCAGGTGTACAGCTTTGCTTTCGCCGTTTGGCAATAGCTGACTATAGCGGTAAGTGCTGGTCGAAACAATTAGATCGTAGACAGTGATGCCAGAAATTAATAAAATTGTTTAATAATTAATAAATTTGTTTAAAGTGTTAATAATTAATAAAATTGTTTTCCTTCTTCTGGGAAAGAAATATACAACACAAAGCTAATAGTTAGAGCTTGAAGACATAAAAGAATGTAAAAGCAATGCCAAGTGCACTAGCGATCTATATGTGCGTTGGTGCACGAGCTCGTGCTTACATGCCTACAAAACAAGAGACGCTTTATATTTTATATATTCAAAAACGGATTTATTGTCTTTGTTAAGTTGAGTGTGTTATTCACAGTAAAGCAAAACAGCAGTATATAATACAAAATTCTTATTTGTGCAAAAAGTAATGCGCAGTACCATGGTTAAACTGTTTTCTTCATACTTTCTGTTACACTAATACTCATGCTTTGTACAGTCATAAATAAGAAATGAACGTTAAATGTCAAAAACAAAGCACGTGTAAGTAATAACCCTTTTAAATATTAATATTTTATGGTAAAAATGTGTAATTTTTATTATATATTTGAATAAATAACAAATTTTTCTAAAGAAGCTGCGGAAATTTGCCTTTAAAGATGTAGAATTTTTCGGCTTAAATGCCAGTTAAGTAATTTTAGCCGCATTTAAGTTCAAACACCAAAAAGAAAGCATTATATTGTTCAACATCATCGAACAACACGTTTCATGGCTGTTGACATGTCTAACATCAGGATGAAATAATCCCCCAGCATTTTCTTGGTAAACGTGAAAAATGAACTGAACATGTTCACGATTAAGTGAGATTCTGTATGTAAGAGTTGTTGCTGAAAACATAAGCAACAAATTAATAAAGCGAAACAGAACAGGACGAGAAATAAAACACACGGGCCGTATAATTTTTCAAAGTCAACCAAAGCAACAGTAGGATGTCATTGAATGCTTTGATGAGTTTTTTTTTTTCTTTTTTTTTTTTTCTTCCTTTTGTTCTGAGTTTTCGGTTAACATTGACTTGAAAGCAGGTTGCAACAGTTGTTTTCACGTTCAATTTCAAGGTAAAATCATGTGGCTTGCCTTAACTTAAAGGCTTAAAAGGAGAGTAACCTTGAAAAGCTTTCTCTTTCGGGAAGCATTAAAAGAAGCTTTTATAATACTCGCAAAGCAATAAACCAGAACTGTTTGTGCGTTCTTTTTTAAAAGCAAAAACACGTTGGACAAATGTGTTTAGTTTTAATTTAACCAACGTGGTAGCAGGACAAAATTCGGAAACAAAAATCTCTCCTACAGACAAAATATGTGATTTTAATTTAAAAATTAAAACTATTGTTTTTCTTTTTTAAGCTTTTACAAAATGTAAATAAATAATAATTAAAAGCTTTTACAAATAAATTCAAGCATACTTGTGTGTGTGTGTGTGTTTGTCTGAAAACGAAAAAATTTTGCAAATATTTACAAATTTTAAGAAACTTTATAACTGGCGGTGGTGTCTTGTGTCATTAGCATAAATTAAGCAAATAGAAAAATCAAGTGTTTGATTAAAAGAGCTTAGTTGCAAGATAATTTTAATAATATTTGAAACGGAACTAAATGTAAATATTTATATAAACAAACATATACAAACCACATAATTACACGCGTAAGGAATAAAATGTAAAACTATTTTCTTAAATTGCTACCATTTTAAATACATGAAATCAAAAACACAAACTAACTTTGATAGAAAATTTTGCACAAAATTTAAAACCAATAAGGTAAGTAAAGTTGAAGTAAGGAATGAGTGAGTAAGTGGTATTATCAGTTTTACTAAATTACACTAAGTTCAAGTTTTGATTTTTTGTTTTAATTTTTAGCATTGTAAGAATGATAAGAGATGCGCTTAGTTTTGAATGTATTAAATAGAAATATATAATTTTCCTTTTAAGCAGCAGTTCAATATATATTTTTTATTTTGGACCAATATTCAGGGAATGACCGATACGTCTGCAGGCATCAGATGCAGTGCATTGTACCAGAACAAGGAAAATAGATTATGAGCAGGGGAAAAGAGGGAGTAGTGTTTGTGAACATTTGACTTAAACTTTCCAACGTTATAACAGTCAGGAAACACGTCTGCAGGCATCGTATTCCACAGGCAAAATGTACGGCTGAAAAACGAATTATCTCTGTAATGCGTAGTGCGAATGCCCGGGCAATTGACCACAAATGGATGATCTCTAGACGATGAGCGCGTGCTACGTAAAAATGTGCGAGCTTCGGGAACAAGATCCTTAATCTCGTCAGAGTGAAATCCATTGTAGTAACGATAGAACAGAGTAACGCACCCTACACTGCGTCAATGCTCCAGTGAGTCAATAGAGTTGGATACCCTACTGTCACCGATAAGCTTATTCGCCCTCTCCTGCACACGGTTGAGCAACCCCAAAATAGACTTTAAGGCACCGGCCACAACATGAGAGTTGTATTCCATTTTCGGACGGATATAGGTAGAGGATGTAGTAAGAAGATCGTATGGAGTGAAGTACAACTTACACCGTTTCAAAAACCTGAAGCACTTGAAGGCTTCTTTAGGCGCATGAAAAATGTGTTCAGTCCAGCGGACATCACACTGTATCTTCATTCCAAGAACATCAAAAGCATCCAATTCCTCAATATTTATATCATCCATGAGTACAGATGAAGCAGCACCTGCTGTCGTTTATTTGCGTGTTAATAAAGCCCATTTCAGACTATTATACTTTGTATTAATACTTGTCAAAAATTCAAATAATACGTGCAAGACTGATAGTCTGAATGTAATCCGTCATACATACGAAAAATAATACGATAAAAATTTGACATCCCATACGACTTTAATACTTTACGATACGATAATACTTTACATTGGATCAGGGTTGTGTTTTTTAGCAAACCAGCTAATTAAAAATTGAGTAGTCGGCTATTTCGTAGCCGATGGGGTGCCGTCACTGATAGTATTTTTTGTCGTTATAAAAAAGCTCGAAATTTGGAATTTAGCTGTCATTTATAAATGTATTTTGCTCATGCTATATTTAGAACATGAAATATGTTTGTGCTATTGAATTTGGATGTGTTATACATAATTATTATTTTAATTGTTGAAGAATTTCACACGTCGGCACGTCTAACGCCTACGACGAACAGCGCACCTGCCACCGTGAAGAGTTTTATGATGGCACATCTATGTTGGTTTATGCCAAGTGTGATGGTGTGAATGCAAAATCTAATTTACGTTAGACTTTTTGACAGTCGCAAGAAATGTGTTTAGACTTTTATCTCACAAAATCTAATGAAAGTATTTATACTTGTATAACAGTCTGATTGGGCCTTAAGCAACATTGAGTCTTATGACCATTGAAGGCGACCCTGTTTTTACGGCCCCATTCGGAGATTAATAAAAGAATAGAAGTCATTTATATTTAGCCTATTGGCAGCAATCTCCGATATTCCGGGCCTGTAACTAAAACAGTACAAATGCCAAATGCCGCTGTCATCCGCGGAAGAGTGGATAGGGTTGGAGGTTTAACATAGAAGATCGTTAAGGAAAATAAGAAATAGGGTAGGAGAAAGAACGGAGTCTTGCGGTAACCCTGAATTTATTTTGAACTCGTTTGCAGTCGACAGTATGTAAATCAACATTTTTGTATGTCCTTAAACATATAGGTAACACCAAATTCAGCCTAGCCACAAATTTAGCAAGCCTCATATTGAGGTTAGACTAGAATTGGCTTGAGTTAACATCAACACTGGAAACAAGTATGTTCAATTATGCACGTATTTCCTAAGAAAGATTCTCAAGCATAAGTACTCCTATTTACTTTTATGTGGTGAAAAAAATTGTAATCTCGCTAGGCCAGATAGAAATAGACATTATTGTAGAGATTTACGAAAAGATCCTTTTAAATTATAAGGCCCGAAATTTGGGAGGTGGAACTCTAATCTAAAACGGCTGATATTGCCATCATATATAGCAGACATGTGTAACAACATAACAGAAAAAATGCGGACATCGATCATACGTAACTCAGGAAATTTGAAAATAGCGGTTATATTGTGATCACACCTCGTAAATCCATTTATTGCAAAACTTCCAAAAAAGTGTTTACAATAGTAAAAATTGTTTTTGAATTTAAATTAAGACTTGCACATTTTGAATTGCGTAACCCAGCTTATGATCAAGAATTTTGTGAAAAAAAAAGTAATTTGCTCTTAAATTATTTTCTCTCTTCCGTTAACGATTTGAAACTAACGAACAAACTCACTTCGTTACAAATTCGTTATTCATTTTCCAACGCTTAAAACTTTTATCCAGAGTTCCGCCCCGCCACCTCTATTGTTACTGTCGTTACAATGTTCGTACTGTTGGTACTTACCAACTATGTCAATTTGACACTTTCGCGAAAAACCAAAAAAAAAAAAAAAAATATTCGACAAAAAACAGCAAAAATTGTAGTAGAAAAAAGGAAAGCAAAGTTATGTGCAGCAATTCACTTACTCAGTTGAAGTAAAATTTAAAAGCATTAAACTGATGCCATTTACAAGAAGAAGGATACAAAAGAAATGTGCTGTAAAAAATGTGTGAAGCAATATGATTTTCCTGTAAATTGCGGACAGTTTAAAGCTTACAGAATCACTTCTTGAATTTAAATGAAAATATTATTATCATATTCTCATGCTACAGAGAACTCATAAATATTAAAGAAAGTGAAAAGGAATCAATATTTATAATTGAATCATTATTTGTTGTACATGTTAGACAAAGAAACGTGCTTTGGAGTTAAAATCTAACACTTACTCGTTTATTGCATTTCCTTCTGCCGCCTCCAGCTTCAGTCAAGAGATGTTTCTTACCTTTATTTATTTCGTTGAGTCAATAATGCTTTTTTAATTTAAACTCTAGAGAAATGCTGTTGAAATAAATTTTGGCAAAGATCTTAATTAGGCAAAATAAACAGAAAACTGCCAGGGCATTTGTAATTAAGAGTTAGAAAACTTTGATAAATATTATTTTTTAATTCTAAAACAAATCAATGAATCAACAAACAATGTTTTCTTAATGATGATTTTCCAGTAGAAAAGAAAAATATTTCTTTTAAATTGTAATAAAACAAGTTTCTTTTGAAAAAATTTAATTCAGAAAATTATAGTGAAATGCTTGTTAATCTAATTTCACATTTATGTATTAAAGAAAAATCCAAAATTTTTCATATTAGAAATTTATTTAAATTAAAGATTATTTGCTGAACGAAACACGTGGTGACTATCTTCAGGCAATAAATATTACCAGCGAACAAGAGATTGGTTATTTCATTGGCTTATTTCAGAAAATCAATACTCTAAAATTTTCCATTCACTGGCGACAAAAATGCTAAGCACATACATACATTTAGGATCACGATTAATTTTCTCTAACGGTTGTGTGCTTTATGATACGTAATAGCGAAACCTAATTTTGAGCGTTAAGCGTCTTTTTATAACCTTCACAAAAATATAAAGGGCATATACATATAAATTTGTGATTCCGTTTGTAATTTCTACAATTTTCATTTGCGACCCTATAAAGTATACATATTCTGATTCAGAATTAATGGAAAAGTCGATTAAGCGCTGTACATCTGGCCGTCTGTTCATCTGTCGCTCGTTGAAATACCGTTTCTGAGCAAACCATTAGCCATAGAAACTTTTTTCTTTCATCATTCTATTACCCCATCGATTCATGGGTTTGCTATTGAAATTAAGTAAAGTCCATTCACGTATAGCTGAAATATATTCAAAATTCCAAAAAAGCCATTATTTTTTGCAATTTTATATGAAAATTAAAAAAAAAAAAAAATTGTTTATTTCGCTTCAAACTTCATACACTTATAAAGCATGGCGTTTACAAATTTCCCGATATCGGTACATATATATCCAATATATAACCAGAACCCATATTTTAATGAAAAAATTTTTTTTTTTTTACTTAAACTTAGAGAAAATGAAAATTTTCGATATCGATCCATATATGCACGCAGAAAAAAATATATGGTTGATATGACAATATTTTAAGGGCAAAATACTATTGTTGAATTATATGGTCGCAGACAACCACATAATATGGTTTCAACCTAAAATTTATTTGCAAAACGTAGTACAGCCACGAACCAAAATTAAACTTCGTAACCATATATTTGATAACCATACATTTGCCTAACCATATTATGTAAAAAATTTAAATTATATTGTCACGTTCAATAGTAATAGTGTTGAAGTTCAAAAAATTATATAATAAAATATATTCACATACATACACACATAAGTTATTTCCATATTTAGAACCAGATTTTTGTAATTTATTTTATATATTTTTTTAAGAATATTTCAAAATTCAATATATTTTTTTAAACATTATTTTCAAAAATAAGTAGGAAACAACTAAAGGACTTGCTGCATTTTTGCTCTGGCCCATAAATCTGCAAAAATATCTATTCAAAAACATTAAAACACATATACACAACATGTATTGATTTCAAATGTTTATTTTTATGTTTTGGTTTATTTATATTTATTTGCACCAGATAATATACATTTATATTTCTTTTAATTCGTTTATTATTATAAATGCCTTTGTCAAATATTTTCACAACAACAACAATGTTTTTGTAAACGCACTTGTGTTGCCTGTACAAACAATCTATTATTGTACACTAAAAAACTATTGTTGTATTCAAACTAGTTTTCAAAACATTATTATTGTATTCAACCATATTTTAAAACGATAGAAATATAACAATAGAAATGAAGAATTGTCAATATTACTATGTTTAGAGTGGATTAAACTATATTAAAAACGATAACACACTGTCACCTGTAATAATTCACATTATGACAGAGTAAATACTAACGTTGGCACAACAATATTCGAAATTGCTTTTTCTCTGTGTGTGTATACCCGAGATATAGACAAAACCGATTTTTTAAGAATATATTGCATAAGCGAACTCAAAAAACTTTATTTTTTGCTTAAAAGCTATGCTGGTAATAAAAGAAGGTTACTAAAATACAGAATATGAGTAATTCCGATATCGGTCCGCAGCCTAAACCGATTTTTCCATAAAAAAAAATTTTTTTGCTTAAAAGCAGTTCTGATTATAAAAAGGTCCTTGTGCATCCCAAAATACAGTGGCCATAATCTTACCAGCCGAGTTCACTGGCTTCTCTTTCTTCGGAGTACTTCCACCATTGTTTCGATAGATTTTTGGTTTCAGGGGTGTATTGCCGGAACCACGTTTCATCAACAGTTATTAATCGGTGCCCAAAATCAGCATGCCGAAACGCCGCTGTAATTTGGTCTGTCGAACTAATTTTTGTTCGACACTGAACAAACGCGGCAACCATCTTGCCGATAGCTTTTTCATACGCCAATGTTCGTGCAAAATGTTGAACACACGTTTATATAATACGTTTACCATTTCAAAAAGCTTACATAACTTGACTCGACGATCATTCATAACGACAGCGAGGATTTTCGCCATTTTTTTTTAATTTGCCAAATTTTTGTTGAACTTTTATAATTTTTAGAATTAAAAATTTTTTGGTTTGTATATATGTACATCAGGTTTTTAGTTCAAGTTTTTTCTTTCTTAAGTTTTTTCTTAAGAAGGATTTTTTACAATACAAATTTGCTGTTTATTTTTTTGCTTTCCTGTTGATGGAATTGTTGCATTGCTTATTCGGCCACGTTTAAGTACAGCAATGCAATGTTTTACCATGTAATCTGACGGAGCAGACTCACCGTGATGTTTATCGAGCATTCTTTTGTCTCTTTTGCCGTTTTCCCTTTCAAATAATAGTTTTTAATCACTACAAGGAGTCTACTTCTTCCATTTAAGAAATATAAAAGTTGCTTACTTGAAACGACTAATAAACTAATCGCTGAATTTTGGTAAAATTTTTGACAGAACGCATTTAAAAAAAAAAGTTGTTTGTATTTGTGCTGCCATCTAGCGCTAGGTAGTTTCAATATCAATCGACCCTCGTTAGTAACTGTGAGTTGAATAATAAAATTAAATAAAGTTAAATTCATGTAAAATTTCTATTTTTTAATAAATTGTTTTGATACTATCGGATACTTAGCTTTGCACGTTATAAATACACATCATATCGCTCCTTTATTGCAACATAGTCATATCTCAAAAAATTAGCTTTTCGAGTTAACAATGCAGAATTTTTAACAGTACTATCATTTATATTGTGCCAAAAATTTATTCAAATTGCTTTTAAACTGTTTCCTTTATGAGATATTTTCTAAAAAAATTTTCTAAGACTTGTGTGGAAACCAAAAATTTTAAATGCGTTTTTCTCGAAACGAGCTTTTTTGTGATATGACTATGTTGCAATAAAAGAGCGATATGCCATTTCTACACAGGCATACTGACAGGTTTTCCTTTTCTAACAAATAAATATTTTTAGGGTCAAGTTTAAGTGCTATATGCATCAGCACTTCATTTCGGATAGAAACAAATATGCTTGTAAAATGTGTTAAAAGAGAAAACTCCTGTGTAAATGTTTTGTATTTGACAAAGCACACACATGCCCAAAATGTGTCCATTGAAAGTCATAAATGCTCTAGTTGCAAGAGAAAACAGATTAGTTTCTTGTACATCTTTAGCACAAGCAAAAATAGTATGATGTATTAATATGAATACTAAACTGCACTTGCAAACATTTTAACTTTGAAGTGCAGTGCTAAATAAATCCAATAGTTTTTTTTTTTTTTGCATAACTGTATTTGAATCTGATAAAAATTTATTTCTCATGATAGAATTTTTTTCTTTACTAAAGTTACTTTAACCTTCTAGAACATTTTTAACATTTTACACGCACAAATTAAAGTGCATATGTATAGTTCGAATGCACTAAGGGCCATATGCAGAAAAAATTTTTACTTGAGTTTTAACGCATACGTCAGTTACCAAACACATTAGCACTACCAAACATTTGTTAAAAAAGCTTATGCAAAAATAGTACGTTAACTTTTAAATATAGTACGGAATTTAACTGTTTTATTCTGGCAGTGCCGTTATGTTCAGTTGTAATTTTTTGCATAGTGATGTATGAAAACTAATATTCGAAAACTGAAAAAGGAATTAAAAAACAATTAAGTTTTTCATTCGCTATTTAAGCTTCTAACATATATACCAGTAAAAAATTATAAATAGCTTGTTTTCTATGTTTCCCAGCTATCTATATGTCGACATTTCATAGGAACTATCCTAATCATCAGTCGACTTTGGAAATTTTTGAAAGATATTCTCAAACATTCAACCTTATATTCCAACAACATAAATAAATTGTTGAGAATTTAAAAGAAAAATGCTCTAATAATATCCGTCAAAACACTAAAAACAAGCAAAAAGCAAATCGTAGCAACCAACGGTTGTTCATTTGTTTGAAAGGTGTAAAGAAATGTTAGAGACGTTTATAAATAGAAAAGCTTGTTTTTTGTGTTTTGACGGATATTATTAGAGCATTTTTCTTTTAAATTCTCAACAATTTATTTATGTTGTTGGAATATAAAGTTGAATGTTTGAGAATATCTTTCAAACATTTCCAAAGTCTACTGATGATTGGGGTGGTTCCTCTGAAATGTCGACATATAGATAGCTGGGAAACATAGAAAACAAGCTATTTATAATTTTTTACTGGAATTAAAAAACTCTAAAATTATTAGTATAACATAAAATATCATATTTTTGACAAACATTTCTTGGATTTACCTCTTTAATATATAATGAATACGTAATATGTAGTATTTTAATGAAATTGAGAAGAATTATTACGATTAGTTATACTAGAAACATTTTTATTATTCGAATTAAGTTTTTCGTTGTATTCGTTTGATTGAAAGAGCATCACTAACATATTTCTTACTTATGTTTCCCTTTCAAAATTAATATTTTCAATTCATTTACAATGTAAAGTTCTAGTTTATTTATCCTAACAATCATAATACATTGTTTTTGTTAACATTTTCCATAAACCTGTGAATTTATAGAAAAATCAAAATCAAGAAATCAAATGTCATTTTAACGTACAGTTAAAGTAGCTCATTTGAGCTTTAAACGTATGGTAAGCTAATAGCTAGTTTTGGATGCAACATTAGGAAATTTTTCTTACCCAGCTTTTTTAAGTTTTTTTTTTGTCATATAAAAGCAAAACTTTAACTTTCGGCTTACATAAATCCTTGCAAAACTAGTAAATTAAATTTTTTTTCATAATGAGTACTTTGTGAAATCTGAATTTGTGAAGTACGCGATAAGGTATATTAACAAACTTGAATTCCATCCAAATCCTCTTGCAGCTAATATTCTTAATTTTGGTGGTCATACCCGTCTGAGAAGGAGGGATACTTTGGCTACCATTAGAGCTCTAAACAGATGACTGAATTCTGAAATAATATTCGCATAAAAATAAATTTTCGTCCAGCACTGGCAGGACTTTAATCATATTTTTTTTTTTTTTTTAGTATTAAGATTTGAATACTTATTGTCATTACATTTTTTTATGTAGATTCAATAAATAAAATAATGAAGTTAAAAAAAAAAAAAATAATGAGTACTCGAAACTACTCATTACTCAATCATATACTCGTAAACATAATCACTACTTTTCGTGCTGGATGAAACTCTCATGAAATCGAAACATCCGTCAATTGATAATGATCCCCATACAATCAGACAACACTTTCTAAATTAAAGGAACTTTTCGCAATTCCTTCCAATAACCCCTATTTCCATTTGATTCATCAAGCCTCCTTTCTTTTTTTATCAGAAAAAATGATCTAGGAATATTTATGGTTGAGAATTTTTCGCAGAAAATACTTGCTTAATTGCGCATAATTGCTTTCAGTTTGTGTTCGTGTTTGTTCCAGTAAACTTTAGTCTAGTCTCAATGTGACGCTTGCTAAGTTTCTGGTTACGCTGCATTCGTTAATGTTGAATAGTTTTTGAACGTTTAAAAGATGCAGTGGTGGTCTTAGAATTAGAAACGACGTGGCAGTTTATGTATTTGTTAATATTTTTAAACATTTTGTACAACTATGATCAGAATGATAGCTAGAAATAGGAAATAAACAAATCATCTTTGGCTTAAAATAAAAAGAAGTTTACGCCTCGAATAAAACTAACACAAAAAATAACAGCAATTTCAATTTGGTCGCATAATTGGTACTAGTAACAGGTATTCTGCATAAAATATTAAAATACATTTGTGAATTAAAGAATACAATTGGCATAATTTGCAAATAATTCGTTCAGCTCAAGGTTCTTTTTTTTAATTTTTAATGTATTTTTCAATATTTCGTCTTCCTTTGGAAGACTTCTTCAAGAAAATTTGTTTTTCTGTGTGTAAATTCAATACAAAATTTGAGTCTTCCAAAGGAAGACGAAATATTGAAAAATACATTAAACATTTTTTTTAAAAACAAAAAGGACCTTGAGCTGAACGAATTATTTGCAAATATTGAATTAAATAAAGGTCACAGCAAATAGGATCAAGAATTCGCATACATTTGGCCTTAGAACTTTGAATGGTATTTCTTTGACGTATGAGCAATAAAAAGAAAAATATTTCATAAAAATTAATTATCATACGTCAGAGGTACCGGCTAAAAGAAGAGAGTTATAAATGTACTGTTGGTCTCATACTCGAATATGCAACTTTACAGAAAAAGACAATAGAAACTGTATTATCAACGTGTTTGTACACTGATTATTTATAAAACTATTCCGCTAAGTCTTTGCGAGGTGTATTTGTGTCACTCTTTGTGATTATCATTCACCTAAATGCGGAAATTCTGCTTATGGATGAAAATGCGCCTCATCTCTAAAAATGAATTTCTTCGAAAATTGATCATATAGTGTTGCCATTTTTTTGCCACCATTCGCATTAGTACTTGTGTCAATTGCACCTTGTTAGCGTGTAAATGCAGTTCATTGTGCACGATGTGCATCAACGACGAGCCGTTCTTTAGCCACACTATCACGAACAGCTGCAACATTTTCTGCAGGACGAGTTGTACGAGCTTGCACTGGTGTTTTTATATCTGGTACACACCCGGTTTGTTGAAATTTTGCACGAGTTTTGCGATTGTATGCACATTTGGATGATCATATGGATATTTTTAATCGGAGTATTGTAAAATAAAACCGGAATAAGTAGAAAACCGGAATAAGCGGAAAGAGTGATTTTATACAAAAGAAAAACTTTGTGACAATTATTTTAATATATTTTTTAAAGTAAATAAAGATAAACACACTGCATGAGTGTACCTAGCAGATGCAATTCTGAGAAAGAGCTTAGCTCTACTAGGAAAAACCTCTGGATTTCTGAGGAAGAATCTTTGAAAAAATCATTGCATAATATCCTGTCTCTAAGAGATAGGAAACACCCACGTTCGTGTTCGCCAGATATTGTTGTTACAACAGAAGACAAACCATCTTTCAATTTAATTGGTGCAGATAAGCCGAAAACACAAGTAGGCAAGGACAGGTATCTATGTATGTGGTTAAACGTCAGCGAAGTCCCAAATCCCGTCAAATATCATCAAATCCGAAAATTTCTAAAGATGATAATAAAACTACGGCAACGGAGAGTAATAGATTTGCTATACTTCAGACTGATGAGCCAATCACTTAAAAAAAAAGCATTTAAACCGCAACCAATATATTTGAGAGAACCTACTTCTGTGGGCTGGTAAAAGCACTTATTGCGGCAATTGGTAAAGACAACTTCAACCTAACATCAGTAAAGCACGGCAGCATTAGTGAAACAAAAAGCCAAGTAAACTGCAAAAATGATTCCGGAAAAATATCTAAAGACAATAATACCACTGCGACAATGGATAGTAATAGAATCCACCGTACGGTACAACGAATTCTATATGCCGCGGCCTTAAGTGTGTGTGTGTTGTTCATATGTGTATATGTGTATATATTTTTTCATTACAAAATAAATAAAAACATTTTGGCCTTTGGCATTATTTTCAAATTAAATTGTTACCCCTCTTCCTTTACCTTTACGGTATTAATATTTTTTCATTCAAAAATTATTCATTGCTTGTCTGTTGCTTTGAATTTATTACAAACATATTTTTCTTCTGGATTTTCATCTGCCAATTAAATTGCCACGTGTTTTACTTAAGTAAGATACATGTTAAATATTATGAGTTGAGGTAACTGACACAAGCTCATAATGTTTTGTAACATTTAGGGGCGCTTTCTGTGAACAACAGTAATTAGTTTGCGTAAGCGATAAATACTTAAAAGATCATAAACGCTTTTAAGCAAACATACTCGTATAACAATACAAGTCTTTTAGGAATTTATAATAGTACTTAAACCCTTTACGCAAATAAACACTACTAAAGAAATTATATTAGCAAAAAATACTTGCCTATGGCAAAAAAAGCTGTAGAGAATTAAATTTGCTGTTACGAGCACATTTCACAATGTACAGGGTATCCGCCGGGAAGGTATACTACTTTGTTTTACCGCCATTTTGGTAAACAATAGTCTCTTGATAGTCGTCAAGTAGATAGATGGCAAATTTATTGTGGGAAAGTATTCGATAAACCAACGTGTTTTAATCGCTAAAACATTTTGTCAAAATTAATCATTGATTTTCATGAAAAATCATGATGAGTTAAAAGTAACCTTTCCTTCCATTAAAAGTGACAGTATGGTGTACAACTTAGTCAGGAGGAACTTCTTTGAAAATGAAAACGGCGTAATGGTAACTGTAAATGGCGTGATATGATTGAAAGCTTTTTAACGCCAAAAGTGCATGATTTGGGCTGAATTAACCTGTGTTATCAACAAGACGGTGCCACATCGCATACAGCCATTATTACAATGGAATTAGTTTAAGGTCAGAGAGAGCGATTTTAATTGCCGAACTTTTAAGCAATTTTCTTTTGGAATTGCTTTCTTGTCCACACACAAAAACTTTTTTCGGCAATTCTCGAGCTTTCTCTACTTATTATTTCATACAATTTACATTGTAATGGGTGATTTTCTATCTATCGGAAATTAAAAAAAAAACACATAAAATTCAGAAAAATGTATGAAATATTTATTTGGATCGATAGTTGGGTCGATATAATTTAATGTTTGAAGATTATTTCATGCAAATGTTGGCCGCGGCTGCGCCTCAAATGGTCCATCCGCTTAGTCCAATTTTGGCATACTCTTTCCAACATTTCGGCCGGTATCTCACGAATAATGTTGGCAATGTTGGCTTCCAGTGCGTCAATCGAAGCGGGCTTGTCGCTATAGACATTAGCCTTAACATAGCCCCACAAAAAATAGTCTAGAGGCGTTAAATCGCACGATCTGGGCGGCCAATTGACTGGTCCCAAGCGTGAAATAAACTGTTCACCGAACTCGCCTCTCAATTGGTCCATTGTTTCGCGTGCTGTGTGGCATGTGGCACCGTCTTGTTGAAACCACATGTCATGCAAGTCAAGCTCTTCCATTTTGGGCAAAAAAAAGTTTGTTATCATAGCACGGTAGCACTCACCATTCACAGTCACGTTGTGATTCGCATCATCTTTGAAGAAATACGGCCCAATGATGCCGCCAGCCCATAATCCGCACCAAACGGTTGTTTTTTGTGGATGCATTGGTAGCTCTTGCAATGCTTCTGGCTGCTCTTCACTCCAAATACGGCAGTTTTGCTTGTTCACGTATCCATTCAACCAGAAATGAGCCTCGTCGCTGAACACAATTCTTCGATAAAAAAGTAGATCTTCATCTAACTTTTCAAGAGCCCATTCTTCAGTTCGCACTCTACGTAAGCGTGTTGGTGGTTTAATGTCCAACAATGTAAATTTGGTGCGAAATTTTTTACAATAGCCCGAATAGAAGCCTCAGTAGGTCGATTAAACTGACCATAAAATGGAAGAAGCGCGCGATGAACTTTCTTAACAGAGCACGCATTTTGGTAATAAATTTCAATAATTTGCAAGCATTCTTCGTTTGTAAGACGATTCATGATTAAATTATAGACCAAACTGAAGATGTTTGACAGTGACACAAGATACAAAACGTGCGTGAGCTGTCAAAACAAGTGTTGACAAAAAGATAATAGCAAAAAAATCACTCGTTATATACACACACACATACACACATGGGAGAAAAGTTAGGAATTGCTGAGAATTGCCGAGTAGCGGCAATTCTTTTTCCCTTCTTATTCCCCTCACCGAAAGCTTCTATAAAGTCAAGAATTGCCCAACTAAATTTTCTGTGTGTGACCTGGCACTTACTGTGAGTAGTATACCTTGCCGGTGGACACCCTGTACAAAAAGATTACAGTTCTAAACAGTTTCAGGTACTTTATTGTTTCTACGAAAATAATACATTGTCTGTTGTCACATGCAATAAAATCCTTAGGCCAAAATCATGTTTACAATATTCAAAAATATATCTGAAAAATTTTTAATCTAAATATTTGTATAAGCAGAACATTCTCCTCAAACATGATAATTGAAATGTTATTAATTTAAAATAAAGAAAATAAAATTGCAGTAAAAAAATAAATACAGCGTGCTTTATGTGTTTCATAGCTGTCGACATTTCAAGCAGTACATATTTTTTGAGTGGGCAAAAGCACTTGCTGGTAATAAAAGAAATAATAATGAAATCAATTGCTAGAAAAAATAAATTTTTATTGCAAATTAAAAATATCAGTCTGAAAGGTTTAAAACAACTTATTGTTTTATGTTGGTTAAATATTTTTCTGACTTTATTTGAATGTAAATTGCATTAACATTATCTGGAAAGTATATTATCTTCAACCTAATTTTTTTAACATTTTAAAAATTTTAATTCGTATGGATGGAGAAAACCAACTACTGCAAGATCGGTGAGACGATAATGTGTATTTCTCCTTTGATGTTTACTGATGCTACCGGTATCAGCAAAAGTAATGATTTTTCCGGAGAATATTGATTACCGCTCACCAGCTCTACTGTCAGACAACAGATTTGATGTAATTTTGTCAGGCACATACTTGGACCTGATCGGCATATAACGTCAAGAGAAAGTTCTCCAACTCTTTACAGGTGGATCCAAGTCGCATGCTGGAGTTGATGGGGATATTTTTATCCCCTGGTGTGAAAGGAGGATTAGCTTTAGGCTGATATTTTAGCGAGACATTCGTACCTGTAGCTTTTCTGGGTACGGTGCTCGGAAATGTTTTAGCACACCAACTGCCAAGGACGGAGTCCAACTACAATAGAAAAGTTATCGAATAATGATTTTAATATTTTTTAAAGAAGGTTCTATGTCATTTATATCAAGACTTCGATGGCATATTTCTCTCTTAATTAATGCTCGATGTCGTTAAAATATCGAATTGTCCCATCCTTCATCTCCCGGGGAGCAGGGTTTACCTTGGCGTATAGGTGGGATCGTTGAAGTCTCGCTTAGGAGCTGTAAGAAACAAGAAAACAAGTATAGCGTCAATATTTAAGGACCGCTTAAGACATATGCTCAAGTAATGTTACTTGTCGAATATCAAGGTTGACACGGCCCAGATAATATGGACTATTATGTTTAGAAGCCTTCCGCGATGGAGGTTACGTTCTACAGTGATTGTCCTGACGGGACATTGCGAGTAGGTTAAAACTTCCGTTTAATGATTGCTGTAGAAGTTGTAGGACCAGGAGGAAGTAGAGAGTGTTAAGTACTTCAGCTGTCATTGTCCAGCTCTTTCTTCTATAAGTGCTTTGCTTCTTGTCTGACCAATGCTGCATGATTTGGCGGAAGTAGTGAAATGTAACGTAAGTGGATTGGAGTCCGGTATCCGAGCTGCGGATTAGTTCTAAACTGGACCTGTGATATACATCAATCTGCTAAGATACATATCATATTCAGGCAACACAATGGTACAAAATTGGTCCCAAGTGCACTGGCTTTTCATAGGCTGGCAGCTTGTTAAATTTAGCCTAAACTTCTATAATAATATTTATTTTTCTTTTCTTTTTTATGCACCACTTTTTATTTATATACTCGTATGTGGTTTTTAAATGTAAGAAAAAAATCTAAAAATAAAAAAAATAAAAAATATATAGAAATTTTTTATTTTGTGCTGTTAGGTTTTCGCATCCAGATTTCTATAGAGCACGAACTACAGCTTAATTTTTACTTCGCCGAGAATATTACCTGGAATTAAAATATATAGTTTTGTTTGGAATGATATATAATTTTGTTATTTATTTATTATATATTTATTTAGTAACTATACAGTTGCAAAGTAAATTTGCAAATTATAAGATGCACAGCATGGGCGGAGTGGCAAAGACCATAATGCCCAAGATGGTATTAACAGTATTTTGTAGCGTCGCTGTGACTAACTATAACGACCTATGCCTTCACATAGGAAGTTTCCACGTGATTAACAATGAATAACCTCTAAAAAAAATTAGTTGAGGCAAACCGTTAACCAGTGCGACTGAGACGCAAAACTCTCGAAGACCGAACAACAAACACAAACCTGACCGCACTTAAGAAATAATTAATTTTGTTATTTTATCAAAAACGCAAATCAAGCTTGTCACCAGTATGAGCGTTAAATATCAAGAGCTTTGAGCAAAAAGCTTTCCAGTTGTAACATTTACAGCCAGTTCGCCGATATCGAAAGGATAAGTTCATTCGCATTCTAGGCGAAAGAAAACTGATATCGGTTTTTCCAACTTTATTCTATGCGAACGATGTGTCAAAATTCAATTAATATACAGACAGAATTATATGCGAATGAATAATAGTGATATAGACGAACCCAAATTGATTCGAATGTGATTGACTAGCTTTCTTTCGCATACATTTTTATCCGATATCGACAAACAAGCTGTTAAACTTATAATAATATATTAATTTTCTTAATGTTCAGATTTCTCCTTCAAATAATACATTTTGTCTGCAACTAAATTATTTTTTTGGCAACTTCTATTGTAGCTCTATTAATCCATAAATAAAAGGAAATGTGACATGCTATAGCAATAACTAAACAAAAGCTTTTTTTTGTCTTCTTCAATCAAAATTATTGATCACAGCAGATTTGCATTGTAAAAAATTCTACTTAAGAAAGGAAAAAACCTGGACTATAATCCATTGTACAAATGTACAAACCAAAAATTTTATTTAAAAAATTATAAAAAGTTCAACAAAAATTCAATAAAAAAAACAAGCTTTTTTCGAGAAAAGCACATTTCAAATTTTTAGTTTCCATACAAGTCTTAGAAAATATTTTTGGAATTTATCTCCTAAAGGAAACAGTTTAAAAGTAATTTTAATAAATTTTTGGCACAATATAAATAAGAATTCTGCATTCTGCATTGTTAACTCGAAAAGCTCATTTATTGAGATATGACTATGTTGCAATAAAGCAGCAATATGAACGTACTCTCTCTGCTTAAGAATACTAAAGTCTTTAATCTGCTTCCCTATCCGTTGGAAACCTTTTAATTCAAAGTAATTTAATTCTCTTTAGTACCCACATGTATACGTTATAATTTATTTATAAAATGTTTTTAGGCAGGGCGAGCTTTAATCTAGTTTAATTGTTTTAATTAGGACAACGAAAGAAAAATTAAAATGAGTTTTGTTTAAAAAAGTTTTATGTCATAAAAAAACACGATTTTTTCTTTAATTTAATTTCACAAAATTAATAAAAAGAGACATGCAGATTAATGCGTAAAGTGAAAATATTTAAAAGAAAAAGTTTTATTACATATATTTAAGTTTTAGAAGAAATTTTAGCAACATATGAAATTTTTCAACAAGAGACAGAACAACACTTATGATATCGTATTTAACGTTAGCGTACTTTATCCTAATATAGTTATAGAAAAGTTATATGTAAAATAGTTATAGAAAAAGTTATATGTTGGAGATGCTGCTTTCAACTGATGTACCAACAGCTGATAGAACTAATTTTAGAAAAGATGCAAAAAAGTGGCATTCTTAAATCCACGAATTACGGTCGCTGTTTTATGTTTGGTGCTATAGGCGAGATTTTTATTAAATAATGTGACAGCAAACAGCTCAATACTGAGTTACCAAATATCGCTACTTTGTTGCAACATAGTCATATCTCAAAAAAGCTTGTTTTGAGAAAAACGCATTTAAAGTTTTTAGTTGACATACAAGTCTTTGCAAATTTTTTGAGAAAATATCTCCTAAAGGAAACAGTTTAAAAGCAATTTGAATCAATTTTTGGCACAATATAAATGGTAGTACTGTTAACAATTCTGCATTGTTAACTGAAAAAGCTCATTTTTTGAGATATGACTATGTTGCAATAAAGGAGCGATATGTCCAAAGAATCTATTTCATAATTTCATGCGAACCAATAAGTCTATTGCCAACAATCTCAAAACTGTTCGAAAAATTGTTAATGGCAAAGTTGAGTGCAATATTAAACAATGTGGGATGCATCCCTGATCATCAATTTGGCTTTCGGGCTAAGCATAGCACCATAGAACAAACGCACAGACTAGTCAACGTCATAAGACAGACTTTTGAAGATAAAAAGTATTGTTCAGCTTTATTCATTGACATTTCCCAAGCTTTTGATAAAGTGTGGCACGACGGCTTGATGCACAAAATAAAGTTGAACTTGCCTGCAAACACTCACAAGCTTCTGGAAATCTACTTATGCGGCCGGAAGTTTGTTATCAGAGAAGGCGATTTTATAAACCCCTTACAGCCAATCGAGGCAGGAGTTCCTCAAAGTAGCATTCTAGGACCTACTTGCCAACGAGATCCGGAATCCACACTTCAACATTTGCGGATGACACAGCATTCTGCAGCGTACATGAAAACCATCAAGTAGCCTCGCGAAATTTGCCTCCTGCAATATATTTCAACATTAGAGAAATGGTTAAAACTTTGTAAAATTAAAGTTAATGAACAAAAGTGTACTCACGTTACATTCACACTGCGTAAACAAACATGTTCAGCTATCCAAATTAACAATTCACCTATTCCGCAGCAAAATGAAGTCAAGTATCTTGGTATTCATCTCGACCGTAGGTTAATGTGGAAGTCTCACATAGATGCGAAAGTTACTCCGTTAAAGTTAAAGGGAGCGCAACTGAATTGGCTTATGGGCAGAAATTCGACATTGAAGCTGGATTGCAAACTTTTATTATACAACGCAATTCTAAAGCCTATATGGTGCTATGGAATTCGACTATGGGGCACCGCCTCCACTTCAAACATCGAAAAACTTCAAAGGCGACAAAACAAAATTCTTCGAACAATTACCATGGTACGTAAAAAACTCACGCATTCAAAAGGATCTCTGTGTTTCTCTTGTAAAAGACGAGTTTTCAAAGTACGCAACAAGGTATATCTGTAAATTGGAACTTCATCCAAATCGTCTTGCACGCAATATACTTCATTTTGAAGGCCACTCTCGGTTGAGAAGGAGGGATACCCTTGCCACCATCAGAACGTTAAATAGGTGATTTTACCGATATTGACCGAGCAAAATAAAATATTTTTGTCTAGCATTGGCTGGACTTAATTAATTTTATGTATTTAGTATTAAGATTTGAACACTTATTCTTAGTTCACTTTGTGAAGATTCAATAAATAAATGAATGAAAAAGAAAAAAATAAAAATTTTTCCGACACAGCCTTTTAATTTCTTTTTTTACCAAACCGCACAATATTAAGGGTGGTAAGATAAGGCAGAAGAAGTCGGTACGGTTTTGGGGATGCAAAACAAGAATTGAGTGCAGGACAAAATATTTGCAACCAGGTTGGGTGGGCAATGGGGAAACAAAAACACCAGATTCTCCCCTATAAGAGATCGGAAAAGTGGCAAGCAAAGCGGCTTGAGTAAATGTTTGGTTTTTTTCAGTATAAATAAATATTTTTTATGTCGGCGTACCCAGGGAGAGGGTTGAAACCCACTGAGTGGTATGTGCTCAGAGAAAAGTAGCTAGTTGGAAACCTCCCTGGTCCCTGCGGCCGTAACATAAAATCCAAATCCAAAAATCATGCACTGATTCCTCCCTAATGCGTACGAGTATATTGTATAATTATGCAAAATTATTTAACTAATCTTTAAATTCATTTAAGAAGATTACGTCCGCCTAAGTCAGTTTAAATTACATTTGCATTTGACGAGCTATTCATTAACTTATGACAGTATAGTTAACACATTATTCTTGAACTTTATATATAACATAGTAAACATACATATGCTCTTATCAAACCATAAACACTCATATTCCCATGTAAATACATACAAACATAAGGTGATTAATTATCTGAAGTAAAAGGGTTTTCATTTCGGCAATCAGTCAAATTAGCAAAAACAGAAACGCTTCAAAATTGATTTCAAGACTTTAGTTTTTTTTTCACACATTTATGCATTAATATTTCACTAGAATCCAAACTACAACAAAAACTCTCTATCTTAAGTTCCAGTTTATTTTTTAAGGATGAGTATTTAGTCGAGTGCTTAAAACTCAAAAGGAAATGAAAAAAATAATAGTAATTTAAAAATAAACTTTACGCTTCAGCTCAAACTTACAATTGTTAATATCAAGCAATTTTATTTTCATCAAATGCATTTTTCGTAAAATGAAAAACTCAAATTAAAATAATAAAAGAGAATGGTATTTCAAATAAAGAATTAAAATAAAACTAGTGGCAGAAACTACAAAAAAAAAATGTATATAATAATAAACACAAAGCCATAATATATGTTGGAATAAGTAACGACTTCATGCTTTACCAGAAAACAATAGAATATTTAACAATCGAAAAATGCTCCAACAAAAGCAACAATGTACGAGTACTTGTTAAAGCACTAAAATACAATAAAAGCGAAAAAAAAACAAAAGCAAAAAACATGACCAATATTTTCAATATCAAGTTCAGGTACGAGTAGAAAGGACATGCATACAAGCAAACACATTTATACAACAGGATTTATATGAAACATGCGGTGGCCATCAACCAGCAACATATTTAAAAAGCAAGGATGCGTATTAAATTTTCAAACTGCAGGACATAAGCCAAGCAAGCAAAACCTAAACTAATGGTTTTGTAAGCTTTCTTCTCTCTTAAACTCTCTTTTAAATCACAGCCGAAAGCTTCTTAGCCAAACTGAGACAAAATTTAGTAAATATTGCGCAAAGAGTATTTTTTCGAAAATCAACTAGTGTATTAACAGCACGACAGCATAACAATTAATGTTAAGTTGTTTGTTCTTTTTTTTTATCATCAATTTATTTGAAGAAGCCAACAGAAGATGCAAAAAAACAAGAAATGTTATAATTGTAGGCTTCTCAATTCATGCATACATTATGAAATGAGTTTGTTAACCTCTTACAAATATTGTAAAAAATTACTGTAAAAGTAAAAAACTACTAAATAAGTGAGTCTGCTGGGCATTAAACACAAAAATCTACATCAATTAGTCATGATAATATACTACTAATGGGTGATTTTATAAGAACTATCGGAAATTAAAAAAAAAAAAAATACATAAAATTCAGAAAAATGCATGAAATATTTATTTGGATCGATAGTTGGGTCGATATAATTTAATGTTTAAAGATTATTTCATGCAAATGTTGGCCGCGGCTGCGCCTCAAATGGTCCATCCGCTTAGTCCAATTTTGGCATACTCTTTCCAACATTTCGGCCGGTATCTCACGAATAATGTTGGCAATGTTGGCTTCCAGTGCCTCAATCGAAGCGGACTTGCCGCTATAGACATTAGCCTTAACATAGCCCCACAAAAAATAGTCTAGAGGCGGCCAATTGACTGGTCCCAAGCGTGAAATAAACTGTTCACCGAACTCGCCTCTCAATTGGTCCATTGTTTCGCGTGCTGTGTGGCATGTGGCACCGTCTTGTTGAAACCACATGTCATGCAAGTCAAGCTCTTCCATTTTGGGCAAAAAAAAGTTTGTTATCATCGCACGGTGGCGCTCACCATTCACAGTAACGTTGTGATTCGCATCATCTTTGAAGAAATACGGCCCAATGATGCCGCCAGCCCATAATCCGCACCAAACGGTTGTTTTTTGTGGATGCACTCAACCAGAAATGAGCCTCGTCGCTGAACACAATTCTTCGATAAAAAAGTGGATCTTCATCTAACTTTTCAAGAGCCCATTCACCAAAAATTTGGCGTTAAACTGACCATAAAATGGAAGAAGCGCGCGATGAACTTTCTTAACAGAGCACGCATTTTGGTAATAAAATTCAATAATTTGCAAGCGTTGTTCGTTTGTAAGACGATTCATGATTAAATTATAGACCAAACTAAAGATGTTTGACAGTGACACAAGATACAAAACGTGCGTGAGCTGTCAAAACTAGTGTTGCAAAAAGATAATAGCAAAAAAATCACTCCTTACTATAGCAATTACAGTTAAAGAGTTTTTTAACATTGGATACTTCCTTTTTGTGTGTGACAGTTCTGTTTTGTAAAGGAAAGAAGTTGAGGGCTTAAGGCTCCAGTATTAAACACATTCGAGACAGTTGTGAATAAGATCTACATCAGCACCTGCCTTACGGCCTTATCTGATGATGGACCAGTTCCACGCAGTGAATTATTTACGATTCACAAGCGCACCCGTGTGGTTTGCTAGGCTCACACAGGTAGCAATTTTTGCCATATCGCTCCATTATTGCAACATATGTACATATATGTGAACATATGCCGCTTAGATACATATATTTTCAAAATACATTAATTTGCAATACTTCATAATGAAACACATAAACATACATATGTATGTGGTAGGTATATACTTAGAAAATAATGTGTAAAAGTTTCGCTGTACAACTAATTACACATGCAAAGTAAAGTTTTAATGCAATAAAAGAGCCACCTATTTCGTTGTGAATTAAAAATTTAAACTAATTATTTAAAACAAGAGAAATATATATTTATATTTCAATTAGAAATTAGCTTCGCTCTCGTCATTATGTGTACCACCCATTCGAATACTAGCAATGTCAATGAGTCGCAAAAAATTAATACATTGAATGTATACATATGTATATCAAGTAATATTGTTAAGATATTATTAAATTATGTGAAACTTTTTCATGTTATTCTAGGAGCAACATGTTCCATGTTAATTTACTTAAAGTTGAGAAGCAACATGTAATCGTTAATAGGTCTTGTGTTGGTTGCAGAATAAGTGTAATTTTATATTATGTTATTTTTTAATTTGTAAATATTGCTAAGAATTTTTCTTTGTGTTTGAATTTTTTGTATATAAGAATTTGTTGATAACATTTTTTCGAACAAAAATTTTTATAATATATTAATTTTCCTGACGATTCTAAGACGCTGTTCATTAATACACTTTTTAATTAAGTCAATTATCACTTAATTAAAAAAAATTTTAACTGCCTGGCTCACGATATCGTTTCGTATACGTTCGCTATGATATTTAAGGTCCAAAACCTATTCCGATGCCGTTTATAAGCTTTATTTTTTTCCTGATCTTGTGTCATTTCCCTTGTTTACCTTTGATATATCCATTAGTCGAATAATAGTTGATTATAAGTCACTTAAATTAATTATGAAACATTAGCGAACGTTAATGAAACGACATCGTAACGCAATTAACGTTTGACAACAGCTGACAACAAATTTTTTAAAGTTGTTTACAATTTGATTGTAAATATTTCTTCTTGTTATAATTTTACAAAAATAGTAAAAAGTTCAGCATTTGAAAAGATTTTGCTTATATATGATACAAAAAAGAAATTAATATTGTTTATTTATAACTATTTTAAAAATTTTATTATCATAACTTACACTCAACTTGAATCGCCATCTTTTGTTTGCATTTGTTTACATTTGAGTTGTCAAATTTGAACAAAGTGTGTTCATTGGATATTATTGTGCTAACTAAACGCGGTTGCCACAGGATTGTATATATATTTAACTTTACTAAATAATAGGTGATTTTATAAGAACTATCGGAAATTTAAAAAAAAAAAAACACATAAAATTTTGAAAAATGTATGAAATACTTATTTGGATCGATAATTGGGTCGATATAATTTAATGTTTGAAGATTATTTCATGCAAATGTTGGCCGCGGCTGCGCCTCAAATGGTCCATCCGCTTAGTCCAATTTTGGCATACTCTTTCCAACATTTCGGCCGGTATCTCACGAATAATGTTGGCAATGTTGGCTTCCAGTGCGTCAATCGAAGCGGGTTTGTCGCTATAGACATTAGCCTTAACATAGCCCCACAAAAAATAGTCTAGAGGCGTTAAATCGCACGATCTGGGCGGCCAATTGACTGGTCCCAAGCGTGAAATAAACTGTTCACCGAACTCGCCTCTCAATTGGTCCATTGTTTCGCGTGCTGTGTGGCATGTAGCACCGTCTTGTTGAAACCACATGTCATGCAAGTCAAGCTCTTCCATTTTGGGACAAAAAAAAGTTTGTTATCATCGCACGGTAGGGCTCACCATTCACAGTAACGTTGTGATTCGCATCATCTTTGAAGAAATACGGTCCAATGATGCCGCCAGCCCATAATCCGCACCAAACGGTTGTTTTTTGTGGATGCATTGGTAGCTCTTGCAATGCTTCTGGCTGCTCTTCACTCCAAATACGGCAGTTTTGCTTGTTCACGTATCCATTCAACCAGAAATGAGCCTCGTCGCTGAACACAATTCTTCGATAAAAAAGTGTATCTTCATCTAACTTTTCAAGAGCCCATTCACCAAAAATTTGGCGTTGTGGTAGGTCGTTTGGGTTCAATTCTTGCACCAGCTGTATCTTATAAGGCTTCACACCCAAATCCTTCCGCAAAATTTTCCACGTAGTGGAGTAACAGAGGCCCAATTGCTGCAAACGGCGCCGAATCGATAATTCACGGTCATCACCAACACTGGCCGATACGGGTGCGATATTTTCTTCAGTTCGCACTCTATGTAAGCGTGTTGGTGGTTTAATGTCCAACAATGTAAATTCGGTGTGAAATTTTTTTACAATAGCCCGAATAGAAGCCTCAGTAGGTCGATTAAACTGACCATAAAATGGAAGAAGCGCGCGATGAACTTTCTTAACAAAGCACGCATTTTGGTAATAAAATTCAATAATTTGCAAGCTTTGTTCGTTTGTAAGACGATTCATGATTAAATTATAGACCAAACTGAAGATGTTTGACAGTGACACAAGATACAAAACGTGCGTGAGCTGTCAAAACTAGTGTTGCCAAAAAGATAATAGCAAAAAATCACTCGTTATTAGAACAATTAACTGTTAATTGGCAATTAAGTTAACTAAAATTTTGAATAAGTTAATTACAAAATTTTAATTAACAGTGTATGTATGAACAGCATATAACAAACTTTTAGCGAAATAAAATATTTAAATAATTTTTTTATTATATAAAAATAAAATATTTTTTAAAAAATTAGTTTTTTCCCATTTTTTTTAAACAAATTTTTACAACCACAACAAATGTGTCTATTTTTACAGTTGTCAAATGCTAATTGAGTGAGGTAAATTTCGTATGTATGTACAGGCAAAGCAATATTGCTAATTAACTGAAAATTAACTCAATTAAAAATACTTGTCTGAACATGCTATTGGGTTCCATAGCCGTACAAAAAAATTTCAATTGTTTAGAAGATTCTAAATATTAGCAGAAGCAAATGCTGCGACCACTTTGCGAAGCAAATATCCCAATAATAAAATTAAGCGAATATGGATTAGGTCTCATGAGTTCACTTCGCATTAAAATTTTTTTTTTTTTTTTTTTGTATATATTGTATAATGTGACTTAACAATTATTAATCCACTGAACAAAAGAATGCGAAAAAGGCTGGCTAAAAATTTACAATCCTATTACACTCAATGCTACTTTGTTATATACATTTTTACTCAAACCAAAAGTCAAATATTTTGCTCCACTCCTGAATAGTATAACAATAATCGATTGTTTTTGATAAATTTACATTCTGCTTAATACAAAGGTTCGAATAATCTTCTTATCATAAAAGGTCTCATCAAAAATTCATGACGTAGTTTTTTGAAAAGTGGTTCTTTAATCAAAATCAAATATTTGTCTTGCCATCAAGAAAAATAAATAAACAAAGAATAACAATGATGGTTAAGTTTGAATACATTAAAATTTTTTCAATAAGTTCTTAACTTAATCTTCTAATTGAAAAACTTATAATGTATACTTTTTATTAGTTTCAGTTTCTTTTTCCTTCTCCTTTTCTATATCGTACAAGGACAAGGTCGTTAAAAAAAAAAAACTACAAAACATTCAAGGATTTTCTTCTTGTTTTCCTAACACAAAGTTAAAGCTGGAAGTAGTAAAACTCCTCTCTTAGAAATGTAAACATACTACGAGTATTTCAGTGGATGAGTATTTATTGTAGGTAAATTAATTACAAGGCAATGTTGTGTATTTTTTACTTTCCGCTTGTATCCTTAATTCGGTTTCCAGCATTTCTTGTCGTTTTTTCACTGCTCACTATAAATAAACAATGTCAACAATGTCTGCTGCATTGCTTTCTGTTTGTTGACAGTTGTTAGCAAATGTCCATTGTCATCGTTCGTTATAAAATTGAAGTTGTATCAATTTTATGACAACTTGTTCAATTTTCATTGTTGGCGTAAAGAGAAAAATTTGAAACCCAAACAAGTGTGAACTAAAGGCATTATTATTTTATTTTCTTCTTTAAGAGGGTACAAACACTTTCGCAGTTACAAAGCCATACAAACACTTCAAACAATAAAAATCAACATGTTGACACAGACAAAGTAAAACAATGGTGGTAATTTAAGTCTTGAGTATCAACACTGCAGAGTTTTAAAATTCCAGGCGGGTGGATGGATGGATGTAGAACTTTCTCGCTTCTGCTTTTTAACTTTGGCTACTAAATCTTGTAAAATTGAAAATGAAATATTAATGGGCATTTAAATTCCTTTGTGTAAATACTTTCATAATATTTGTTGTCTGTCTACGAGTGGCAATATACAATTCAAAGTTTTTATAAAACTAAACTTTTTTTTTGCTAAAGAAGGACGTTTTATTGTTTATGTTTACAATTATTTATATATTACAATAAATTTTTAATAAATAAAAATTATCAGAACTAGTGCAAATGAAACGGTTTCAAACCTTTTGGCAAATAATGGTCTCTAAGATGTTGAGTGTGGTTTGTACCTGGACCTTTTCTTACTTTTTTTGACTTGTGTTTTTTTTATCTCTTTAAATAGTTTATTAAATTTCTAATTAATTTAAAAGACCGCTAAATTTTTTAAATCATACACTTATGCACACACAAATAACAATATGTTGCTAAGTTTTTTCTATCAGATATTTTTGTTTGTATTAGTTTGCAATTGCATATTTTTGCAAACTTCTTTTTGTAAGTCTTTTTTGTTAAGGGGTTTCACGATGGATAATGCAAACTCTGCAAACCTCTTGTGGCTTTAAAGCAAATTATTCGTCGAGGGATCGGCTACAAGGCTCCGTTTTGAATAGTGTGTTCTATTCTATCGTTTAATGTTCTTAATAAAGCTTTGTGTAAATTTTACCGTTTTTTATTTAAATTTAAAAATATAAATCATTTACTAGACACCCTGTATCATACACAGGGCTGGGCCAAAATTAAAATACCTTTGACAATAGTCACGTAAATATATAGTATAGTATATATGGTATATTATAAATTTGAACTAAATATGCTCGCATATACATATATGGGCCGATACCAGGGAAACATTTTTTTTGCCTTGTAATCGCCATGCCAAAGAGGTCTGAGGTATATATGGACCAATATCGGAAACTTTCATTTTGTGTACATTAGTAACCACCTCTTATTACCAGAACTACTATTAAGCAAAAAAAGTTGCTATCATGAAAAAATCCTTTTACGCTATATCTCGGGTATATGTGGACCGACATCAAAAATTTACACTTTCCATATTTAAATAACTTTGTTATATTACCAAAACTGCTTTTAAGCAAGAAAAAATTTTTTTCATGGAAAAATCGGTTTACACTATATATTGGGTATATATGGACCTCAACTGGAAATTTTCATTTCCTGTGTTTTAGTAACCTTATTTTATAACTAGAACTGCTTTTAAACAAAAAAATTGTTTTCATGTAAAAATCAGTTTATACTAATCCCGGGTATATATGGGCCGATATCGGAATTTTTCATTTTAGCAACCGTCTTTTATAACCAGAACTGCTTTTTAGCAAAAACAATTTTTTTTATAGAAAAATCGGTTCAGACTATATGTCGGGTACATAAGGACCGATATCGGAAATTTTCATGTTCTTTAATTGGTAATCTCCTTATATTATCGGAACTGCTTTTAAGCAAAAAAAATTTAGCTTGTGCGGTGTTGTCTATAATGCAAATTTAAGCAAAAATACTTCGCTTTTTGCATACCACAACAAAATATATGTGTTGACCAAAGAGAAATTGCAAACGAATACGTTCTCTCTCCTACTCTATTTCTTATTTTCCTCAATGACCTTCTCTATCAAACTTTCAACCCTATACACTCTTTTGCAGATGGTAGCAACATTTGCCACTCGTACTCTTTTAGTTGTAGAGCCAGCCTATCAGAGGACGCTGCTAAGAGGCTACATATGGGCAGCCTTTAACGCTCGTAAGACTTAGTGTTGTTTATTAACACACAAAAAACCGACCGCAAATGCTGCTTCATCTGCGCTCATGGATGGTATAAATATTGAGGAATCGGATGCTCTTGATGTTTTTGGAGTGAAGATACAGTGTGATATGCGCTGGACTGAACACATTTTTCATGTCTCTAAAGAAGCATTCAAATGCGTTGGCTTTTTGAAACGGTGTAAGATGTACTTCACTCCATCCGATCTCCTTACAATTTATACCACCTACATTCCACCGAAAATGGAATACAACTCTCATGTTTGGGCCGGTGCCTCAAAGTCTATTTTGGGATTACTCGACCGTGTGCAGGAGAGGGCGAAGAAGCTGATTGGTGACAGTAGGGTATACAACTCTATTGACCCACTGGAGCAGTGTGGGGTGCATTACTCTGTTCTATCGTTACTACACTGAATTTTGGTCAGACGAGATTAGAGATCTTATTCCCAAAACTCGCACATTTTTATGTAGCACGCATTCATCGTCGTGAACTCATCCATTTGTGGTCGATTGCACCGGGAATCGTACAACGCATTACAGAGAGAATCCGTTTTTCAGTCGAATGCTTCGCCTATGGCATAAGTTGCCTGCAGACGTGTTTCCTGTCTGTTATAACATTGGAAAAGTCAATTGCTCACAACTACTACTCTCTCTTTCCTCCTCCTCACAACCTAGTTTCCTAGTTCTGGTAGAATGCACTGCATATGCAGGGGTACTGGTCCAAGAGAAAAATAAAATAAATAAACATAAGCAATAAACAATAATATTTGACAAAAAAATTTTAAATTTTAGCGGCCTTTAAAGCAAATTAGTTATTTAATTAAATGCTTAGAAATAATAAAACATTTCAAATAAGGTGCTATGAGTGAAAAATCTTCAACGGGCAAAAGCAAAGATAGAAAAAAAGGTCCAAATTCAAACTGAACTCAACTTTAAGACGTTGACCAGTATTTATCAAAAAGCTTACAATTTATTTCCTTTTACCGCATTATGTCATTCTGATTTATTACAAAAATAATTGAACCAGACGAATGATACCATCATAAATAATTGAGCCAGACGAATGATACCATCATATAAGTTAATATTGCAAAAGCTAATGCAATATTACAAACAGACATACATACACTGTAACATAAACCCATTCAGCACTTTTAAATTAAAGCTAAAGAGAGACGTGTGAAAGCAAATTGTGCAACATTTATGAAATTAAACAAAAATCAAACGACTTCCTGCACACTCCACCAGGTCAGCAAAATTCATATGACGTGATCACCACCTACAGCAAGTTTAATTAATACTTAGGAATTTATTTTAAGTTAGTTCTTAAGTAATTGTCAACCAAAAAGGTTTAATTAAATAAAGAAAAAAATAAATAAAAAAATAAAAAAAAAAAAAAGAATTTTATTCTTTTTTTTAATGAAGAAATAACTTCAAAAAACTCAACTGGCGCCCAACAATAAAGGGTCGCTACCGCGTTACGTTCCGAAGGACTTTTTTTTTGTGAAATAAAAAAGTAAAGTGTGAGTGAAAAACCATAAGATCCTTAAGAAGCATACGTGGTTTATCATTTTCAAAAAAAAGGGAAAAGTCCTTAATAAAAGCCCTTAAGCAGTGCGATAGGAAGTAACAGGCAGTGACTACAATCAGCGTTAAAGCCCAAAGAGGACGAAACGCACACCCACGCAGAGTGCGCATCGCGGGACCCTCAGTAGCAGACAGCAAAAAGGATAATTCTCCAGCGCCGTGGGATGGTTATTACAATATTTTTTATGTAAGCTTTATATTTAAGTAAAAGTTTTAAATGGTTAATTATAAAAGTGAAATATAAAATTAAATTTAAAAAGAAAAATAAGAAAGTTTTAAAAATAAATCCAAAGCTAATAAGCAATATCAAATATTTAATTAAAACAAAAGAATATTAACTTAATTCATCGTTTTTCGAGTGAATATAAAAAAAAAAAAAAAAAAAAACACAAAAAAATTTAGAAATTCTTTAAAATAAATTTTAATTTAAATATCTAATTAAAAAAGAAAAATATTAATTCACAAATTGCCCTAATATAATTAAAAAATTAGTAATTTTAATTTTTTAACAGTGAAATTTTTATTTTCAACGAGAAAACAGAAAATAAAAATTTAAAGAGGTTTTAAAATAAGGAAAAAGTAAAATTTAAGGAGGTTTTGAAGTAAATAAATAGTAAAAATTTAAGGCGATTTTAAAATTAAGAAAATTTTTAAATATGTCTAATCCAAATAATCTCATTAGACCTAGCATTTTAGAAAATCCTGGTAGCTCTAGCGCACAGAATCAGTCCACTAATTCATCACAGCCAGTAGCAGCACCTGATTTAGAAAGGCTAATAAGCAATATAGTAAACAGGGTTGTTCAGGAGAACTTAGCTCTAAATAACCCGGACAGCATACTCGTTACCGCGACAGACGAGACAATAAGACCGGAACACCAGGGACAAATTAATGACTTAGACAAAATACCGGACATTGTTCGTAGTTTAAGGGATTTTTCCGGAAATCCTTCAGAATTTAGTTCGTGGAGGAAAAGCATAGAACGCGTCCTCAAAATTTATGAAAATACGAAAGGAACACCAAAGTATTTTGGGATTCTAAGTAGTATTAGAAATAAAATTACAGGAAATGCCGACGTGATTTTAGAATCCTATAACGTTCCATTAGACTGGAAAGCAATAATCTATTGCCTCAATCTCCACTTCGCAGACAGACGCGACATAACGACATTGGAATGCCAACTTGCATCATTGGTGCAAGGAAGGAAATCCATACCCGAATTTTACCAAGAGGTATACAACCACCTTTCTTTAATATTAAACAAATTATCAAGCCTTACCATGGGACAGGAAGCTCTTAACCTTTTGACACAGACTTACAGAAACAAAGCATTAGACACATTTGTTAAGGGACTTAATGGTGACTTCCCAAAGTTATTAGGCATGAAAGAACCATCTGATTTACCTCAGGCCTTACATTTATGTCTTAAACTTGAAAACCAGGGATACAGGACACAATACGCGTACAACCAGAATAAAAATAGAAAATTCCAACCACCACCAATGCATACACCGCAGCAAATGCAAAGAAAACCACCTTTCTTTGCACAAACAGCATTTATTCCTCAACAGTTTAGACCTTTTTCTTATAACAGACCCATAAATAATCAAGCAAACATCCCTTCACTCAACAACGCTTTTCCACAAAATTTCAACCATTTTCCACAATATCAAAATTTTCAACCACAAAGACCTTATGCTCCTAAACCATTACCCAAACCTATACCTATGGAAGTCGACAGTTCCCAACAAACGCGTAATGTCAATTATATGAACAGACCAAATTATAACACATTTGCAGGAAAGCGCGCACCACCGCCATCAAACCAATTTTCTCGTAATATTCCAAACAAACTCCAAAGAGTTAACCACATTTCCCAGGCTGAAAACTTCACAAATAATATGGAACATTATAACTCAAATATGCCCGAAAATCTGAATGAGGAGAATTGGCAGGAATATTATAATAACTATGAACAACAGGAACAGAATTATCCAAGCGAAAATCAAAATCAATTTGCAGATGTTCATTTTTTAGGTTAACAAATTCATCGCTTCCGTATTTCGAATGTAAAAGAAGCGATGGAAAAATATTAAAATTTCTTATCGACACCGGATCAAATAAAAACTATATTCAACCTTCACTAGCAAAAAACCCTAAACAAAACGAAAATATTTTTTTCGCAGATTCAGTAGGAGGAAAAATTGAAATATCTCAGCACATAGAACTTTATCTTTTTAATCTCAAGAACGAAAAACTTAAATTTTTTATACTACCAACACTTAAATCATTTGATGCTATTATTGGCAACGACAGCTTAAAACAACTTAAAGCAGTTATTTACACTTCAGATGACCTAATGATAATTAAAGATAAAATTAAAATACCTATTAAACAGCAAATAGCAAAATCAGTAAATAGTATAGAAGTAAAAACAGACCATCTTACCCTTAAACAGCAAACCGTTATTAAATCATTATTAGGAAAATTTTCAAAATTATTTGCAGAACCCGACAAAAGATTAACATTTACTACGAGAGTTACAGGTGAGATTCGAACAACAACGGAATCCCCAGTCTATACAAAATATTACCCATACCCCATGTCGCTCAAAAACGAAGTCGAAGACCAGATAAATAAACTCCTTAAAGATGGGATTATCCGACCATCACGTTCCCCTTACAATTCGCCCGTTTGGATTGTAAATAAAAAACCAGATTCAGAGGGAAACAAGCAATACAGATTAGTTATTGATTACAGAAAGTTAAACGCTGTTACTATCGCCGACCGTTACCCAATCCCCGAAATCAACGAAGTTCTTTCGCAATTAGGACGAAACAAATTTTTTTCTGTCATAGATCTTAAAAGCGGGTTCCACCAAATTCCTTTAAAAGAAAAAGACATCGAAAAGACAGCATTTTCTGTCAATAATGGTAAGTACGAATTTACTCGTCTTCCATTTGGCCTTAAAAATGCCCCTTCCATTTTTCAACGTGCTTTAGATGACATCTTAAGAATGCACATTGGTAAAATTTGTTTCGTATACATTGATGACATAATCATCTTTAGTCAAACAGAACAGGATCATACTAAACATTTAGAGACTATTTTTAACACTTTAGAACAGGCGAATATGAAAGTTCAATTAGACAAATGCAAGTTTTTTGCCGATGAAGTTGAATTTTTAGGATTTGTTGTAACACCCAATGGAATAAAAGCAAACCCATTAAAAGTTGAAGCGATAGAAAAGATTCCTATACCAAAGACCCTTAAGGATCTCAGATCGTTCCTAGGAATGTCTGGATTTTACAGGCGCTTCATTCAGGACTATGCCAGGTTAGCGAAACCACTAACCCTAATTTTGAGAGGGGAGGAAGGACGAATGTCCAAACGTTTGTCAGCAAAAAAAGAAATAACGTTAGATAATGATGCAATAGAAGCCTTTAATAAAATTAAAACTACTCTCGCTTCTAACGAGGTAATGCTACAGTATCCTGATTTTAGCAAAGAATTTAGTCTTACTACAGATGCATCCAATTACGCTATAGGCGCAGTTTTGGAGCAGGATGACAAACCAATAATATTTATATCACGGACTCTCTCGAAAGCAGAAGAAAATTATGCCACCAACGAAAAGGAGATGTTAGCTATCGTTTGGGCTCTGAAAACATTGCGAAGTTATTTGTATGGACCTGTTGCCGTAAAAATATTCACAGATCATCAACCTTTAACGTATGCATTAAGTAATAAAAATAACAACAGCAAGCTCAAGAGATGGAAAGCAATTTTAGAGGAGTATAATTATGTACTCAAATACAAACCTGGAAAATCAAACGTAGTAGCAGACACATTATCTAGAACTCCAAATAATCAAATCAATTCTCTTACACCAACGATGCACAGTGATGGAAGTTCTTCGCATAATCTTATTCCCTATACAGATTCCCCAATAAATGTTTTTAAGAACCAGTTGTTTCTTTCTACTGGCGATGTAGCCTCGTACCAGTTCAAAATTATTTTTCCCACCTACCATAAGCATATCATAATAGAACCAGATTTTAATGAGGAAAACTTAGTAAACATTTTAAAACGATATTTAAATCCTTCTGTGACAAATGGTATTTTCACAGAAGATCATATTTTAGGTAAAATACAAAATATATATCCACAACACTTTGCCCAATACAGAACACGTTACACTAGGAAACAAGTAGAAAATCTCACTCAAGAGGCAGACCAGGAAACAGAAATTATAAAAGAACATAATAGAGCTCATAGGAACGCAGTCGAGAACAAAATCCAATTGCTAGATAAATTTTACTTTCCTCATATGAGTGCAAAGATCACAGCTATTGTAAAACAATGCAAAATATGCAAGGAAAATAAATACGAAAGACACCCTACTTCTCCAATTTTGAAACCTTCTCCTATCCCTGAATATCCCGGACATATTGTTCACATTGACATTTACCACACAAACAATAAAATCATTTTAACCGCCATTGATAAGCTTTCGAAATATGCCTTAGTGAAATTAGTTAAATCACGGTCAACCGAAGATATAAAATTACCCCTTCAAGAGTTGCTCATTTCTTTTGGAATCCCGAAGAAAATCGTTATAGATAACGAAAAGTCTCTTAGTTCAGCACCTATAGTATTTATGCTTGAAAATCAATACGGAATAGAAATATTCAAGACACCACCCTATACGAGTACAATAAATGGACAAATAGAGCGGTTTCACTCCACTCTTTCTGAAATAATGCGATGCATTAAAACCGAAAAAACACATAGGAATTTTGAAGACTTACTACTTAGATCCCTTTACAAATACAACTTCTCTATTCACTCGACGATCAAGAAAAAACCAGTTGAAGCATTTTTTGGACGAACAGTTAGTACAGACCCAGAACAAATCGAAAAAGACCGACAGGACAGCGTTAATAGACTCGTAGAAAAACAAAACAAAGACTTAGAATTTCATAATAAGAAAAGGATACCTTTTCGTTCGTACAACGCAAACGATAAAATATTTGTAAGAAACAATAAGAGAATAGGAAATAAGCTAACGCCTAGATATAAAGAAGAAACAGTAAAAGAAGATAGAGGAAACACAATACTGACAGAATCAGGAAGGATAGTTCATAAGTCACACATTAGAAGTTAAAATAAATTTTAATATAAACTCGTATAAAATGAAAACAATATCGTAAAGCTTAACAATATTTTTACAACATTTATGAAAAATATGTATAATTTAAATAGAATTAAGAAAAAATTAAAAACTAAATGTAAAAAAATGATAACGAATCAAACAAAACAAAATATGTGAATTAATTATTTGCTAAGTAATGATAAAGCTTGTAAAAGGATCGAGCAATATGCCATAGGCGTACGATACCTTCATTTAGTAAGAGAAAAATTGTAAATCAAGAAAAGAACAATCGAATAATATGCCATAGGCATACGATTTTAAATTTAAGTATTATAAAATTGTAAAACTCACTACTTTGAAAGAAAATATGATTTATAAAAAATATTAATTTAAAAAAAAAAAAAAAAAAAAAAAAAAAAAAAAAAAAAAAAAAAAACCCGCAACATTAAAATATAAATTAATCTTTATTATTGTTATTAAGAATTAAAAGCTTTACCTAGACATATAATAAAAAAATTCTATGCTAATTTTGCAGACTTACCATGCACCTAGTGCATGCGGAATTTCAAATATTCGATTACACGAATTCGCAACTTATCACTCTAAAAGACGACACTGCAAGAGTTCAAGAAGGATCTTTTAAGATAATTCATGTAATAAATTTGGAAGAATATGCAAAATTAACTTCTGAAATAGAAAATACTATCAGAAATAACCTTAATGCAGAACATCAATTATATCCTCTCCTAATACACGAAGTATCTCAAGTTCGGACTCTTATTGCAAAAATTTCTCCTAAAGCAAGAGAAAAACGTTCTCTTGACTTTATAGGCTCAGCGTGGAAATGGGTCGCAGGAAACCCCGACCACCGTGACCTAGAAATCATAAATGAAAATTTGGAAACATTAAATGAAAATAATAACAATCAGATAATTATAAATAAACAATTGATACAGAAATTAAATGAACAAACCGAAAAAAGTAACCAAATTATGAAAATTATTAATGTAGACAATAAGCTAGAAATTAGTCTTAAGATAAAATATAAAATACAACTTATAAAAGAAGAACTATTAAATATCGAATATGCTTTACATTGGGCAAAATCCAGTGTAGTTAATTCATTTATTTTGTCAAGTATTGAAATTGAAACCATAGAAAAAATTGTTAGACATGAAGGCATACCATACATAAATGTTGAAGAGGAACTAGAATTTACAGACGTAAGCATAGCCGCAAATGGTTCTATGATAATTTATATTCTTAGCTTGCCTACAACTGAAAAAGAAGAATGTGAAATACTTACACTTAAACCTGTAAAATTAAACAATAGAATCAATAAAATCCAATATGACAAAATTCTGAATTGTAAAAAGAAAATTTTTGGAATAAAATCTAAATGTAAAGAATATAATAGAAAAGCCATTTGTAACAAGAATAACTTAGTAGAATTAAGCGATAATCATTGTATAAGTAAACTTGTAAGAAGCCAATCATCTAATTGTTCACGAACTAATGCTGATCACATATCGGATACGGAAGAAATTTATCCTGGTATACTATTACTCAACAACTTCAATGGCACGATAGAGATAGATGGACAACAATTCACACTGACTGGAACTTTTATCATAAAACACCATAACTCTACAATTAAGATTGAAAATAAAATTTTTTACATACGCGAAGAAATATATTTTGAGCCGTTGCCAGCCGTTTTTCAGCAAAAATCAAAGAATGATGAATTAGAAGAAGTTCTCTCTTTGGAAATGATTAAAGAACTCGAGATCACTAATAGGAAAAGAATTTCCAAAATTGACACAAACAACAAAATTGGATTAACACTCAACTCAATCACTTTAGCTGCATTTGTCACCCTTATTGTTGCACTCGCATATGCATCATGGAAAATTAACAAGAAAATGAACCTGAAAAGAAGGTCGATGCCCGAAGCCAAGTTTCTGCCAACGGGTACGTTAGCATTTGAGAAGGGAGGAGTTAATATTGCAAAAGCTAATGCAATATTACAAACAGACATACATACACTGTAACATAAACCCATTCAGCACTTTTAAATTAAAGCTAAAGAGAGACGTGTGAAAGCAAATTGTGCAACATTTATGAAATTAAACAAAAATCAAACGACTTCCTGCACACTCCACCAGGTCAGCAAAATTCATATGACGTGATCACCACCTACAGCAAGTTTAATTAATACTTAGGAATTTATTTTAAGTTAGTTCTTAAGTAATTGTCAACCAAAAAGGTTTAATTAAATAAAGAAAAAAATAAATAAAAAAATAAAAAAAAAAAAAAGAATTTTATTCTTTTTTTTAATGAAGAAATAACTTCAAAAAACTCAACTTATAATATTAGAAATATAAGTTCGACTATTTATCATTAATACATACAAATATATCTCACGGCACAGAACTTATCAACATACATTCATACGTACGTTGATAAATAATAACAAATAACTGGTTGTTCAGTGACAGCAAACTGCAGTACAAACAACTGGGATTATAACAAATTGGATGTGTGATCAATATGAGACAAATATAGACGAAAAACTAAATAAGAGCTCAGTGGCTGAGTTGGTTCAGCAGCCGTATTAAAAATGCATGATGTTTACATGGTACTGAGTTCGAATCCTAGTGGGTGATGAGCAGTGTAGCGACTGCGAAACAGTTGTCCCCCAACTTTAGTGTATTCAATTATTTTTTCCTGTCTTCTTTGATCAAGATTTATTGATCGCGGCACTTATTGTTATAATTGAAAAATAAAAATATTTCATAAATTATTAGAAATATCAAAAATAATTTTAATATGCTTGTATATAATTCCCAACAAATGCAGATTTTTTACTTTTTCTGCCAATGCAACCAGCAATTTTTTGTATTTCTAGAACAATTTTCTGGAAATATGGCAAATTTGCATAAAAAAACGGGTATGTTCACGATGAACCACAATATGCACTGTAAATTTACAAGTTGCAAATTTGCATAATGACTATCGTGAAAACCCTTATTGCAAATGAAGAGAATTGAATCAAATTGCAAATTTTGTCGTTGCGTGAAAAAATAAAGTATTTTTGGTAACATTTGCATCGTTTGCACTATCCGTCCTGAAAACCCTTATTGAAATCCAGCAACAATTATAAACAGCTTATTTTTTGTCTGTTCTAGCTATTTATACATATGTCGAAATTTCATAACAACTACTTTTCTATTTAATTGGACTTATTCATTACCTCGTTTTTAATTATAAACATTGAAGGTCTTGGTAGCATCTGAAACAACTTTTGGTAGAATTTTTTTTGTTGCCTGGTGCGTTCCCATTCAAAATATTCGTTCTTCTTTTCTACGTGTAAATGATATATTTTTACGTATTTTACATTATATTTTCATATTTACACACATTAGTTTATTTGTCTCTTTTATCTCATCTTAATTACATTAGCAAATACTTTTCAACAAAAAGCTCATAAATTTCATAAATTTTTTTTTTGCCTTCCACAGAATCAAGATTAAAGAAGAAGCAAAAGAGTACCTACCAGCTTAAAAGTTTTAAAAGCAAAAGTTTTCTAAAACGAAGCAGACAACCTGCATTTAACTTGCAGAAGAAAAACGCACAAAGTTTTTTATAACAATGTTTCATGAGGCAACAACACAGTATTTTATTGAAGAACAACATGAACAATTTAACAAGATTTTGAATTAGTCTGAAGCCAAAAGAAAGTATTTGTTGCACTTAATTTAAACACTTGGAGTCTTAAAGTTATGAGTAAATGATGTTTGGCTTACATTAAACAAAATTATTAAGCAAAACCTTTTTTGGCTTTTAAGAATATAAAATTTCAACAAGCTTGTAACGGAATTATTAAGCATTTGCATTCAGCAGCATAATTTTTCAAAAATGGATAATGAAGATAAATTGCTGAACGATAAAGAATTGCCATTCTCAGTTTTTACTGGAACAACAACGCGTCTAGTGCGTACACCATCACCATCTACAGCAACCAGTCCTCACACACCACCTTTGCAGCCGTTGGTGCAAACATTTACGGCGCCCTTGCACCGTAAAAAAGGTCGCCTTCAACGTTCGGAACGTTTGCAAACACTTGACAATAGCTCGAATTCTTCCAGCGGCAACAATTCAACGTCAACACCAACTTCATTTTCAGCTTGGGAGTCCTTAGTTAAGGAGAGTTTTGGTCAAATCGCTTGGCCAATTAAAATAACATCATGGGAATTAGTTGATGATCGGGTAAAAATTGTGCCCAACAGGTAAGCTATTAATATTAACTCAAGTGTTAATATTTTTTTTTGTAATGTGAAATATCAAGTAGCTAATTAGTTGCTACAAATATATGAAAAGTCTGTTAGTCTCTTCGGAATGTAAAAGAATGAAATAGTGATAAAGAAAATCGAAACAAATATGTAGACCTCCCAGTGGTGCCAGCAATCTTCATTTCCCAAATATAAAATATTTATTTTAGCAAAAAAAATCTGTTTTTTAAATGCAAAAATTATGCTTTTTTAAATAATACTGACTGCGCTAACAAAAGATGAAAACAATAATATAAAGTAAAAATTCATTTCAACCAAACGTCCTGCCTTAAAGTTAGTAATATATGTAAAGTTAGTAATATAGGTAAAAGGTGAGTTAAACTACATAAATTGCCAGGAAAGTATGCAAAATTTCACGTTTGTACAAACATTTTGTATTATATAAAGATCTGCATTTGTTTGCACAAATATTTGAAGCAAGTTTGCACTTTGTTTGTTAAGCGCTTAATTTTACAATTTCAGCAAAAATTTTGCAGAGTTAAGAAGCTTTACACACATAGACGACAGCAGACAGTAAGCAGCAATCTGTCAAAAATAATAAACATGTGTTTAGATGAAAGCGTTTATTTTGAACGACATCACAGCAGCACGACTGCTGCTGCCATCTTAGACTAATTTCTATTTTCGTAAGCAGCAAAAAGTAAATGCAGTACTGCCACTATACATAATTGTAAATTGGCAGCCATAAGAACTATAATTTTTTTTTTAATATTTAATAGAAAAAACATCACAAAAATAAAATAAACAAATAAATTTATATAATTGTTGTTTATTTGAGCTTGTGGTCACTTGTTTCAAAATTATTCGTTTATTAATGTTTCGATATTTCGACACCTCCTTGAGTGTCTTCTTCAGAAAAATTTTTAAATTTAGACATTTTCCTGTAGAAGACACACAAGGGGATGTCAAAATATCGAAAGATTAATAAACGAATGATTTTGAAATAAGTGACCACAAATCAAAATATCGAAAGATTAATAAACGAATGATTTTGAAATAAGTGACCACAAGCTCAAATAAACAACAATTATATTTGAAAAAAAAGGTCGAAAAACTAGGATCAAGATGCAAATAAATTTATGTGTTTTTATAGTTTTATGTTATATTATTATATTGTCAATCAGTAATTTTACTTTTATTCATGAAAAATATAAACGAGTCGGTGGCACCTCTGAAATTTGTATTGTTAAAACACACATAGTGCTGCTGCTGTCTTTAAAATAAATATGTTGCTGATTAGACGGCAGCGTTTGAAGTTAAATTCATTTATAATCGTGAAGTTCTGAGGTCTGCTGTCATCTAAGTGTTTAAGAAGAAGCACACAAAGGAGATCAAGAAAAAGTTGCCTAACTAGAATGTATGAAATTGTATAAAAATCTGCCTTCTTTGTGGAGTTATTAAAAGGAAAGTCACTGAGCCAGCTGATTCTAAAAAAAATTTTCCGAGAAGTTACAAGAGAAATATCTTGAGTTCAACAACATAACAACATAAAGAATTTATACTTCGCGGACTTCAAATGGCGAGAAAATTACTGCAATACAATCAGCAGACGCTCGTTGAAAACAAAAAAGAGTTTGTGTTTGTGTCATTTGGGTACAAACGGAAAGCGTTTGTTTTCAAACTGTATGCGTAGTTTATTTTTCCATTAACTTTGTACATATGCAAAGCAATTAAGGATTTTTTACTCCCGAAAACGGCTTCATAGTCCCCCAAAATTCCCATTCTTTCCCCGGAATTAATACGGCAACTTCATGTCAGTCCGGATATACCTTCCATGGCTCCGAGTTTTCTGGGAATTCCGAAAAGCTGCTTCAGAAATCCATAAAATCCAGTCTTCTTCTCGGGAAGCAACATGGCAACTTAAATTTTCGCACTAAGCCAGCAACACCGTAAAGAAATTTTTATGTACATATGTAATAATTACTCATACGGCATGTGTTTCCAGTGTTGTCTATATGAAACTAACATGTAAATGAAGCCAATATAAGCGTGTTAAAAATAAGTTTTAAAAATTTTAGAAACATTTTTATTTTGGTTTGAGTATTAACCAGGGCTTCAACTACAAAGCACTATATTGCTTTTAGACTATTGGCTACACTTGTAGGTGCTTTCTTGCTTTGAGTCATGCAATTTTTATGACGCAATTGAAAATTAAAAAAAATATATGTAAATAAATATAAACTGTATTATTTATAAAAAAAAATTTTCTTGTTTATTAAACATAAAAAAATTTTTATAAATAAAGCCGAAAGTCATTTCATAACATGGAGTTTTTTCAGGAATTTAAAAATCAAGTTATGCAATAGAACTCTTTGCTACACGTTAATATACTAAAGTTTTATTTTGTACATTTCTAAACTTATAAATAATAAATATTAATAAAATAATGACTACACATCAAAAGTTACTTTTTTAACCAACCCCCACCAAGGCCATTTCCCAAGCCGCCATATGCCGAAGAATAACTGGAGGCATAACTAGAAGCATAGGATCCGCCAAAGCCACCAGGGTACGCCCCGCCGTATCCTCCACCTAGTCCTCCTCCAAAACCGCCATGTAAACCGAAATGCGGCTTATGCCAGCCTGTCGATATGGGTACAGGAACACCGACTGGTACTCCTACGGGATATGGCACGGGTGCATGAACCGGTACTGGCGTGTGAATTGGTACAGGAACAACTACTGGCTGTTGAATAGGAATAGGTATACCGACCGGGTAAGGCACGCCAGGACCGTGGCCAAATTTTTTGCCCAACGAAGCATTCACTTGATTTGTACAGCTCAATAAAATTGTACCAAGGACAATATATAACCTAGAAAGCATCTAAAAATTAAAGTTATATTACTGTTTAAAAAAAATTTTTTTTACATCGTAGAACTTTAATGTCTCACAAAGTTCAATTCCTTTAGGAAACCGAATACAATCTGATCTTTGGCTCTTCAGAAAATGAAAAACTAAAGATTTAATTGGAACGAAATAATTTTTAAATTAAATTTTTGGTTTGTAAATTTGTACAACGGATTATAGAAACCGAATACAACCTGATCTTTGGCTCTTCAGAAAATGAAAAATTAAAGATTCAATCGGAACAAAATAATTTTTAAATTAAATTTTTGGTTTGTAAATTTGTACAACGGATTATAGTTCAAGTTTGTTCTTGTCTTAAGTTTTCTTCTAAGAAGGATTGTTTACAAAACAAATATGCTGTGATCACTAATTTTTGATTGAAGAAGTCAAGAATAATAATAATCCAATCTTAAGCTGGGAGACAACGGGTCATGACGTATCATGATCTCCTACTTTAACCACTCAGCCACTGAGCCATTTAATTATTCTCTATCTATATTCAATCTTGTTTTAACTATTTACCTTTTACTGATGTTTAATGCGCTAGAGTTGAGCGACACAGTTTTACTGGAGCCATCATAAAACTATCAAAACTTTAAGTAGCCAAAAATGTTTAATGTTGCCTCAAAACTAAACCAGTTTTTTGCTAATACTAATAACAATTAATGTGAAATTCTGATTTTATTTATAAATTTTCATATTTATTAGTTTTGTTGTTTAACATAATATAAATTTATTGTAAGCTGAATATTTAAGAAGTTGTTGCTGCATTGCTGGTTTGCATTTGTTTTAACATAAAACCTTTTTTTTCTATTTCTGTATCAAAATGGTTTCACTATCTGAAAAGCATATTTTTTTATACCAAAAATTTTATTTAAAAGATAAAAGCTTTTTACAAGACTGTAAAAATATATTTGTTGTTGCTAATGTATAACAAAATCTGTACTAAAAATCCTCTCCACTCAATGTTCTTTTCAAACCTGAAGCCGCTTAAAATTTTTACATACCAATCTGACGACTTTAAAATAGCTGATTAGTGTAAGATCAGACACTGCGATTTTAATTGCCGAACTTTTTAGCAATTTTCTTTTGGAATTGCTTTCTTGTCCACACACAAAAACTTTTTTCGGCAATTCTTGAGCAATTCTCTACCTTTTGTTTCATGCAATTTACATTGTATATGCACATACACATACATACATGAGAGAAAAGTAAGGAATTGCGTAGAATTGCCGAGTACCGGCAATTCTTTTTCCCTTCTTATTCCCCTCACCAAAAGCTTCTATAAAGTCAGGAATTGCCCAACTAAACTTGTTGTGTGTGACCAGGCACTTAGAATTAAAAAAAAAACGTAAATTTATGCAAAAAAAAAGAACTAAGTCGGCAATTCAAGCTTATTTATGGAAAAGTCATGTTTTTATCAGTTGTAATTTGATCTTGTAGTTCTTTCTTTCACAATTATATATTTTAGCAAACCAGCGGAGATGTTTTATTGAGGAATGCACTTAGAGCTGGATTTTAATAAAAAACTTCATGGTTTAATTACAGTCATTTTAAAATTTCATAAAATTCAAACTACTTTCGATTTTTGAAGTCATTTTTTAGTAATAAAAGTCGTATTGCCTGATATTTCATTCACAATATATTTATTAATTTACAAGTTAATAATACCGATTTGGTCAAACTATGCCACAAATATCACAAATCTTGTTTATACGTATGACTTGTTTGCAAATGAGAACATAAAATATTGCTGTACAGTTTTTTTATTGTGAGCCCACTATAATTTATCTTGAATAACGCACTTATTGGCAAATAAAGTTTGACACGTTGCCACCTTCTTTAACATTTTTAGTTTCTCCTTAAACATCAGGGACTGTTGCAAATGTAATCAAACGAGTTCAAGATTAAGTCAGGGGTATCGCAAGGCTCCGTTCTTTCTCCATATTTCTTATTTTCCTCCATATTTCTTATTTTTCTCCATATTTCCTATTTTTCTCCATATTTTTCTCCATATTTTTCTCCATATTTCTTATTTTTCTCAACGACCTTCTCTATCAACCTTCCAACCCTATCCTGTCTTTCGCAGGTGACAGCAACATTTGTCACTCGTACTCTTTTAGTTATAGGCCCAGCCTATCAGAGATCGCTGCGAAAAGGCTAAATATGAATGATTCACTGAATAGTGACCTTCTATTAATTTCCGAATGGGGTCGTAAAAACAGAGTCGCCTTTAACGCTCGTAGGACCCAATGTTGTTTCTTAACACACAAACAACCGACCGTAAGTGCTGCCTCATCAGTACTCATGGATTGTATAAATATTGAGGAATTGGGTGCTCCCTGTGTTCTTGCAATGAAGATACAGAGTGATGTTCGCTGGACTGTTCACATTTTTCATGTCTCTAAAGAAGCATTCAAGTGCGTCGGGTTTTTGAAATGGTGTAAGATGTACTTCACTCCATCCGATCTCCTTACAATTTATACCACCTACATCCGACCGAAAATGGAATACAACTGTCATGTTTGGGCTAGTGCGTCAAAGTCTATTTTGGGGTTACTCGACCGTATGGTATCCAAATCTATTGACTGACTGGAGCATCGACGCAGTGTAGGGTACGTTACTCTGTTCTATCGTTACTATAATGGATTTTGCTCTGATGAGAGCAACATTTTTATGTAGCACGCATTCAGCGTCCAGAGTTCACCCATATGTGATCGATTGCCCGGGGAATCGTACAACGCATTACAGAGAGAATTCGTTTTTCAGCCGTGCGCTTCGCCTGTGGAAGATGTTGCCTGCAGACGTGTTTCCTGTATAACATTCAAATCAAATATTCACAAACACTACTCCCTCTTTTCCCCTCCCCACAACCAATTTTCCTAGTTCTGGTACAATGCACTGCATATGTAGGGGTCATCCCCTGAGTACTGGTCCAATATAAAAAATAAACAAAATAATAATAAAAATAAAATTACGAAAGAAAGTTTATTATTTTGCGAGCAAAATAAAAAAGAGTTGGTTTAATTGTTTTTATTTCAAAATTCATCCCTTGTCCAATTTTTAACAAGTTAACTTTTACTTTTGTAATAAGATCACCCTGCGATGTAACCATATAGACGTGTTTTACCATTTGTCTTTGAATCTACTTCGGCTGTATAGTTTAGTGAGCTAGGTATTTGCAAATAATTTTCATTCGCAAATAACTTTTACGTATAAACGAGATAACATATTGCTTTTATCAATAAAAACAAATATATATTTTTTTGAGGGTAAACAATTGTCCAAGGCGTATTCATAACAGGTGAAATTTTTGTTTTCGCTATCTTTGTCGGATATCATTGGAATAATTAAAAGAAACCTGAAAATATGCAAAACAATTTTGGGAGCCAGGCATGATCCAGAACCTTCCCCAAGCCAGCTGGCCATTTTCATGTTAATACTCGTACAGACTTTAATTTTTACAAAGTCATATAAAGTCTTATGAAATAATTAAAACTTTTTCTTTTCCAAAAAATTATAAACAGCTTAATTTATGTGTTTTCCAGCTATCTATATGTTGACATTTCATAGGAGCCACCCTAATCATCAGTACAGTTTGGAAATTTTGGAAAGCTTTTCTCAAACATTCAAGTTTCGTACTTTGCTTCAGCAACGGACATTAGTCGGAATTTAACAAAGAGTCTCATTAAGTACATTATAGTTGTACATATTTGATTATATCGCACCCTAAACACAAAAGAGTCACAACTCAAAATACTAAAATTTTCAGGAGAGACAAAAAACTGTTTACCTATGAAAATATGATTGTAATATTTAAAGAAAATATTGTTCCATTATGAAAAAATTCAATATTGAGGATAGTTCTGCTATACTTTTTTCAACTTTATATTATGTTGGCGAAAACATAAAAAACTTACTTCTATGGAAAAAAATCGGTTTTGTAAAATGTTTAGTTGTGACCCTTTTGTATTTAGGGTACGATATATATTCTTACAGTTGCTTAAGCTGGCTTAATTCAGTTTATTCACATTATAGGTAGTTAGCCTTAAGTCACGTCTAACTGTTTAACAGTAAGCAAACCTTGTGATAGAAATATATTCCGATGGCGAAAAAATTTTTTATGCCCAACTTGTTTTTATTATTTTTTATTTTTTTTTTTTTTGAAATCAGCATAATTTTCAATTTGTTAAATTTTTGTTGAACTTTATAATTTTTAAATTAAAAATTTTTTGGTTTGTACATATGTACATCGGGTTCTAGTTCAAGTTTGTCCTTTCTTAAGTTTTTTCTTAAGAAGGATTTTTTACAATACAAATTTGCTGTGATCAATAATTATTGATTGAAGAAGACAAGAAAAATAATAATCAAATCTTTAGCTGGGGGACAACTAGCTGTTTCGTAGTCGCTACACTACTCATCAGCATCCACTGCGTATTGAACTCGGGTCATGACGTATCATGATCTACTGCTTTAACTACTAAGAAACCGAGCATTTAATTATTTTCTATCTATGTTCATCTCATATCTAATTTTTATTAAAAAATTTGTTTTGGGGTTTTTACTATGTCAACGAATTATGTCTAATTTTAGATACTAATACCTAATCTTTATTTTACTTAATTATTTTTTATTGTTAAAATGTTGTCTTCCGCTTTGTTAGACATACGGTTTTAACAAAACTAATATCACAGTAAAAACCCAAAATAAACTAAACAACAAAAATAAAACAAAAATTCATAAGCACGTGCTAATAATACCCGTTTTCGTATGTGTAACTCAGTCACTGTTTTAAAAATCTTTGAATGCTTTTTAATATGAAAGATCTTCTCTATCAATCGCCTGACTTACCAATTGCTAAATTGATAGATGCTGGTTTAAGACAAAAATTGAGCGTTTTTTAAATATGGAAAACAAACATTTGCATAAAGCTGATTAAACAAAATATACAAAAATATGAAAGTCAGCTTAACTTTAATACATACAAATTTAAAGGCTTTAAGTCAGCAAAAAACTCGTGGGAAAAGCATTGATAGAGTTCGAGTTTGAGTTGAGGGTCAGCAGAACAGCAGATACTTATGCATATGACATTTAATTTTTGCAAATTTGTATCATAGATTTCCTCAAAATTCTTTAATACTCGTAGTTAAACCGGCAACATCACAAATGTTCTACGAAAATAATAAGTCTATATGTTTTTATATGTAGGAGTTCTCTACGCTTTTTTTTTTTTACTTTTAAATATAAGTATCAAAGAAAAATAGTCAGAGTGCATTAGTTAGCTGAAATAGTTGCAGCTATTGTGACAACACTAAATAACTAACACTAAAGTGCTAATTGAAACCTAAAAAATGCTACATAAAGTAAGTTCGCTATTTTATAAAAATCCAACTTTTTCAAAATTGTTATTCCAAAATTTAGGTCTTTAATCAAATACTTGTTTTGGTGTTATATGTGAGTGGGTCAATAGCCCAGTATCAAACGGCAAGTCTAGGAAGTCAATACTCTGGCCAAAAAGTTTACTCTCCATTACAAACTGGCCAAACCGCTTACAGTAGTTATCAACCAACAGCGCAGTATGCCAGTCTTAATACTGGAACCAGTTATGCAGGACCTCAAACTACTTATCCACAACCATCATCATATTCCAGTACGTCAGAAGAACCAAATTCTATTTCTAATCCCAATAGCCGGACTTTAGGTTTGTTGGGTGGTAGTAGAGGTGGATTACTGGGAGGCTTGTTAGGAGGTGGCGGCGGCTTGCTGGGCAATCTCTTCGGCCTTGGCGGTAGAAGGAACCAAATTTCGCCGGCATATGCAGCGCCCATATTGGTGCCAAGCTATGGCGCTTACCCAGGAAGCTTTGGGGGGTTTCCCGGTGGTTTTGGTGGTTATCCCATATATAGTGCTTTTAATGGTTATTATGGTTAAATTATAGTAGTACCTACAACATTTATGAAAGTATTACTATATGTTCATGTTAAGTTCTAAACGTTTTTTATTGTGATAATTATACATATATATTATAAATAAAATGCTCTAAAAATCAAACCATGCTCTCTGAGCAGCTGTTGTTGGTTAGTATGTTAATAGTAATTTAACAACAAGTGCACAAGCACATGAGAGCAATAGTAGGCTAAATAACACTGGATTTACCTGTTCCAAGGTTTTGATGGAATTTGGACCTACTCTTGTGATGGGCCGCTTTTTGAGAATTGGATGGCAAATTTTTTTTCTGTTCTTGTTGCTATCCGTCTTCGGTTGCGATCATGTTGTTCTTGTAATGTAATCTGCAGAATTGCACTTCCCTATAGGCAGCCAATGCTCCTACTCTCACGTTCACTGCTCCAAATATTGATGCACTTTACAACCTTTACATACAACAAAACTCAGTTCTTTTTATAACGCTCATACGAAAATTGCAGTTGTCGTATTGCTTTCGGGGAAGTGGTGGCGTTTTGGAGGTTCACAAAGCCGATTTTGGGAATTCCAAAAAAAAAATTCGGAACCACTTCACTATTCGATTCGGAACTGGTTTTTCACATTCGGTGCGCGATTTTGCCGCGGAACATACATCTGAACTATAAACGATTATTCGCTTTAGTTTAAAAATTGAAGCTATCGTATTGCGTCTGAGGAAAAGGAGGGATTTTGACGTTTCTTAAAGCCAACCTTAGGAATTCCCAAAAAAAAAACTTGAAACGCATCGTGAACCGAATCGGAACCGGTTTTTCATCGCGTTTTGGCGGTGGAACTTGTAACTGAACCATTAACGGTCCGTTGATTTAGTTCAAAAATTGAATGTGCCGTATTGGTTTCGGGGAAGTTGGGAATTTTGGCAATTCCTGTAACTGATTTTGGGAATTCAAAAAAAAAAAAAAAAACTCGAAACGCAATCTACGGATAATTATCTGGTTATATAGATAATTAGATTGATATCGACGCATGTTTTTTGTTTGTTCTGCGTAAACTTTTTAACAAATAAACGTTATTAACAAATTTTCGAATAAACTTCGGCTCTCAGTTAATCTTTATTTTAGCTCAGTTTTTTTGTAATTTTTATATTTTATACTTAGTACTCATTAGCACTTATACTTCCTAAAATTTACAGAAATTTTGTATGCACCGGGAAGGTATACTGCTGTGTTTTGACACCAATTATTATGTAAAAATATGCGATAAACCAACCTGTGTTAATCGATAAACCAACCTGCTTTAATCGTTTGTCGTGAAAAAATTAGTGACGAGGCACGTTCTTATTTGAATGGATATGTGAATAAACAGAATAGTCGGTTCTGGCCAATGGAAAACACACAAATTATTCAACAGTCACCTCATCCATTAAAAGTGACAGTCTGATATACAATTTGGTCAGGAAGAATCCTTACCTTAGTTCTTTGAAAATGAAAACGTCAGAAGGGTTTTGTGAATGAGAGCGATAGCGTAATAATTACAATGGAAAACTTTTTAACGCCACAGCTGCGTGCTTTGGCATATAGGCAGGATCTCAACTGACTTACTGTGAGTAATATACCTTCCCGGTGGACATCCATTAGATAACCAGCAAAGATATCCCATATTCATAAGAACAAATTATCTCAAATTACTTAATTTGTTTCAAGTCGCTTTTTTGTTTGTGCTAGACTGCGCGGCTATTTTTCCTTCAAATGAAACTTTGTAGCACCCATTATTCGAAATAATTTCATCATGTGTGTGTGTGTGTGTGTGTGTGTGTGTGTGTGTGTGTGTGTGTGTGTGTGTGTGTGTGTGTGTGTCTGTGTGTGTGTGTGTGTGTGTGTGTGTGTGTGTGTGCGTTTAAGAACAACGTTGAGGGAAGATAATTAACTTAAGTTAAGCGTAATACTAATGAAATTTAAAAAATTTTCCTTTTAATATTTTCAACATTAGAATATCATCAATAATTTTATAACCGCAAGCAGTCACGTATAAATATTCTGCAATGTTCTCCTTCCAACAATAAAATAAAATTCACAAACATTTGAAAACACATCGTCATGGCAAGCATGAATGAATAAGCAATTTTTGGTCTTATTCTTGTGTGCTTAGCTTAGAAATCTTGTGGAGATAATTAGTTAAAATAAAAAATTTTAGGTGCTTACAAATATTTAGTATCACGAAAAAATGCTGATGCTTTTCGACGCTTAACATGATTTTGACATTAAAAAAAGGAGAAACAAAATTGCGTTGGGGCGATAAATCAAAAATGTAAATATTTCTGAATTCAGAAATATTGCAGCGGCATTTACAATACATATAAATTTAAATTGGCTAGTTGTCATACTTCTAAATTCTAAATTACTTATCTCTTAACATAAATTAGACTTTGTGCCAGTTTACACAAATTAAGTTTGACTCGTCAAGTCTTGAGTTTGTGGGAGAACGGGGAGAAAAGAGTACAGGCTTGACGGTATCGTCAAGTTTAAAAATAAATATAAAAAAATATGAAAGCGTTAAGGCAAAAACGCTTGAACTTGACAACACAAAACTTGACGTGCTTTTTCCGGTCTGGCCTCTTCTGCACGCTTCCATTGAGATGATTCGGCTTTGGTTTCAATGTCAAAGTCATACTTAGAATTTAGCAATTTTGGAATAAACTACGCTATCGCACGTTTCATGCCTAAGACATCCGTAAAAGTTGCTTGACTTGAGCGGAATGATATGCCAACATCATCAGCATCCTCTTTGATAGTGATTCGAAGATTATGCAAAATCATATTTTTCACTCGTTATATCACAATTGAACTTGTGCTCTGCTCATAGTAGACTCGCCAAATGCCACAGTCAACATTTTAAATGTCCTTGCGCACTTCATTTCATTTTTTACACAAAACTTAATACAGTTTCTTTGATCTATATTTTCGAATAGTAAAAAATCGAAGACCACACCAAAACATGACCTTTTTATCTGTCAAAAATAAACTGACAATCCGAAATGGCTGATATTGCTAACATATATAACAGACATGTATACGAACATAACACAAAAATAAGAGAACATAACACAAAAATAAGAGATAATCGAACATATGTACGTAACTTTAAAATAATGATCAGATCTTGTATTAAAGAATTTGAACATTAAAATAAAACTGCATTCACGCACGATTAGTGTTTGATGTTTATAATCTAGTGAAATTGAGTGCATGCGCCCAGTTGCCGTAATAGCTATGTTTACTTATTATATCTTATTTTTGCAGCTAAAGATCGTTTTTTTATTTGTTATAAAAAATTCAACAGTATTTATTTTCAATATTTCGATAACAATTTGTTATCATCATCAGGAAAATTAACATAACAATATAAGATATATTTACATAAACAAGATCAAATAATTAAATCAAGATCAAAGAATTAATCAAATATGTTTACTTATTATTATAGCAATGTTGTACCATAAAATAGTATAGTTATTGAACAAAAATTTTACAAAATAATAATGAGCCAAATTAATGGCGTTTTAAATATAATAATATAAGCATAGATTTTCACAATAGTGTGTTGCCCTTAGAATATTGCCTTATCTAAATACATATTTTTCTACGTGTGCAATATACGATATCTGAACTCTTTGCCCACTGTTGCAATTATGTATTAATATGCGTCAGTGGTAACTGAATGACTATTTAAGTTTTTGTTTTATTTAGCGCAAAAAAACACAAAGCTGCAAAGCTTTTTGCATGTCTGCACAAACACCTAAAGCTTCTGGCAGAAATCGAACCTACAAGCTGGGCACTTCAACTAACCCATGCGTTATTATACTCGTAACTGTTGCATCTCTCCTCTCAGCTTTTACTTGGCATCATACACAAAACTGTGACAAAAGTTTATTGTCACACCACACATACGTAAATGATAGAGTATTCAAATATTTTATATATTTGAATTACATGTTGTCTAATAATCGGATTTTTTTTTCAAATATTAAACTGCCCAGACAATTTTAATGGGTTTTGTGATAAGTTCGGTTATATAAAATAATGTGAAGTTAAGACATTATCGTGAAGACATTATTTACTTAACACTTACCCAGTACTTGTACAATAAAAGGTATACGAAGTCTGATCAAAATTAACCGTTATTTTGAAATTTCGTGAGTTACGTATATTCGATATTCGCATTTTTTTCTGTTATGTTACCAATATCAGCCATTTTGGACTGTCAGTTTGTTTTTGACAGATTTTTTACTATTCGAAAAAACTCTATTAAGTTTTGCGTAAAAAATGAAATTAAATACTTCAGGATTTGCTTCAGGTGTCAGCATGAGAAACTCATTCAATTTCCTTTAATTTTGCTAAAATACAACTGAAATTCCTCATAATATTATATATGCTGTCGATCTAGTTTGCTTCTCATAGACATTAAGGTAGGCAAAAGTTTTCCATAATAACAATTATTTCCCTACATATAATCCAAGGCGTTGGAAAATATGTGGTGGCGAATATGTAGAAATTCCTATTGACATCACTTGATTAGTGTAAAATATATTTGCTCTGGACAAAACAATTGAAAGCTGAACTGAAATATTGCTAAATGATAAACATTTTAGCTTTTGTGTGAAACAACTTATTTTGAATTTATTATACTAAATAAATTTGTATCTTTAACCTTAAAACTTTTTTAAACAAAAAATTTAGAAAAATTTTCCTGAAGGAAACACACAAGGGGGTCAAAATATCGAAATTTAGTAAACTGATATTTTTAAAACAAGTGACCTCAAGCTCATATAAACAACAATTATATAACAAGTAAATGTATTTTATAAAAAAGTATTTTTGAGCCACATGTATTTAAAATACAAAATACAAAATTCATTTCAATTCATTTAAGTTACATATTTGTATTTCAAATATACGTAGAAGAAAAAATATGGTTGATATGACATAATTTTAAGGGCAAAATACTATTGTTGAACTATATGGTTGAAAACAACAACATAATATGGTTTCAACCCGAAATTTTTATACCAAATTTAGTACAGCCAAAAACCAAAATTACACTATATAACCATATATTTGGTAAGAGTTATAATTTTTGTATCATGCCTAATACTTTTATTGTTGAAATAAAAATTTCGCTGTCATATACCATCATATAATATTATCACTCCTGCCAATATTTTTGAAAAATTGTATATTCTATTGTCATGTATTGTAGTGTTGAACGTGACTATATATAACAAATAGCTATAAATATAAAAACACACATAACATCATGAATTAAAACATAATTTAAGGTAATTTATTTAGTATTGCCACTATTATATGATGATGGGTTGGTATCATTCGTCTAGCTCAAGTTCAATCCTGGCTAAAGCCAAGAAATATTTTTATTTATATATAATTATAACAATAATTGCCGCGATCAATAACTCTTGATCAAAGAAGACAGGAAACAATGACTGAATACACTAAAGCTGGGGGACAACTAGCTGTTTCGTAGTCGCTACACTACTCATCAGCACCCACTAGGATTCGAAATCAGTACCATGTAAACATAATGTAGTTTTAATACGGCCGCTTAACCAACTCAATCAACTCAGATTATAACAAATTGCACATGTGATCAATATGAGATAAATATAGACGAAAAAATAAATAAGAGTTCAGCGGCTGAGTATCGAAAAGAAGAGAACAAAAATTCAGAAAGTTGGGTTTTCATTCGCCAGCTTTCAGAAGAACTTTTACTTTAATGCTGATGAAACTGTTCTTGTTCTTGATACGATAATATTTTTGTTGTAAGTATTGTTCACTAATTATTTTGTTCAATCAATCGTTTAACTGGTCAAACTTCTTCGAGTTATTTCAGTGGAATTATTTGGAAGAAAAATTCTTTGTTTAACCTAGCAACGATTAATCGAATGAGAGCCTGGTAGGCTTTTGCGGTATTCACTGCAGCCAACAGTCAAGTAGAGTCGAAAGGAGGCTGATTGATTGGATACTCTAGCAAAAACGTAGGCATATTGTTATTGGCTTAGAAAATAAACACAGTCAGGCATAAAAAAACACTTGAATACTCGTTGTATCAAGAAATTTACAAATGTACACATACTCACACAAATACAACAACAAGTGTTTTCTAAGGATACCCGTATGTGATTTTAAGTATATTTGTGTAGGTGATTTAAAAAAAAAAACCTATTTGATACAGTTTCTAACTGTGATTAAATAACGTTGATTAAGTTTATTGTGTGTTTGTAGTTGGTTTTATTGATAAAAATACAAACGTAAGAGTTTTTCCTTATACATGTATGTAGCATATCATGATATATACTATGTGCTTGTAATTCTATATTAGATTGGCTCATAAATATGAAATTAAGTTTGAAAATTATTTTTTGTGCTAAAAAAGAATATATATTGGAAAAGTTTGAAGTTTTCGCAGAAAGCTTAACAAAATATTTATCTAATTGCTAACATTAAAACGCATTTTCGACTTAGCAACAATATTATTAAGTGATTGATATAAAAAAGGCCTAAGGAGAGAGGAAAGCAAGGGCTGCAAACTTGTAAGCCATAAAATGAGTACACAAAAAAAAATTATAGTAAAAATAAAATCAACAAAATTGATGTCTGAAAAAATAATTTATATGCGTATACAAAAATATCATAAAAATAATCTTGGATTTCGTTGTTAAAAAAAAAAATTGTTTTCGATCAATAATTATCTTTACTTTGAATGCGGACCTTTCCGCATTTGAATGCGGACATTTCCGCATTCAAATATATAATTAATTGATTCAACGAATTTCGTTATTGAACACGAAAAAAAATGTTTCTGCATACCAAGCAGGAATAGGTAATAGCTTTCCTTTCACGGTACAACTGTTTTTTATTTTTATTTTTAATAATCTTTTATATTTGTCTGTGTTTTTTCTATGTTCTTTTGAATACAAGTCATTACCTAGCTGTGTGGGATGTGTTGGGTTAACTTTTGTGCGTCCGAGCGTGTCAAAGGTGGTTCAATTTTAAGGGCCGATGTTGTCTGTGAATCACACCTAAACGTCAAGTCTTTTACTGGTTTTCATTTGGCATTTCTCAATTTCAGGCTAAGCCATTTGAATCAATTGAGCAACTCGTTAAAGTTATTCAGGTTTATTATGAAAATAGTGATTTCATAATAAAGTGATCGTGATTTTTTCGTCCAAATATGAGTACAGTAGTACTGAAAAAGATTTATATCAGCACCTGCCTTGCGGCCTAATCTAATGATGAACCAATTCCACGGAGTGAATTATTCACGATTCACCAGCGCCCCCGTGTGGGTTACCAGACTCACGCAGGTAGCAATTCTTACCATATGATTGCGGTCATATGAGCAACTTCTTGTTGAGGAGTTCGAGCCTTCTAATCCCTCCTGTATGCAATTTCCCAGCAATCAATGGAGGACAAGGCTTAATGAGTTGGTAGGCCGAAGCCCACTAAGAGCATCAGCCCTTAAACCAACTCATCCGTCAACGATCACCACTGGTTCCTTACAATACAGGTATCTGTTGTATAGGCAACAGATCCTCGGGAGATTGTTAGCCCCCTAAAAAAGGCACACACCAAACAATTATCAAGGCCGAAAAGCAGAGCGCTCAAGTTAGGAATACGTCAAGGCAAAACCTGTTCCCCGGAGGGAACTCGGTGGCACAGTTGATCGGTAATTAATCTTTCGAATAGTTTAGGTATGGCACTAAGCTTCGCAATTTCTCTATAATTCATGATGTTATTTTTGCAGCCAGAGTTAAATAACAGAATTATTAATGAATATTTCCAAAATGACAATATTTAATAGACTCATTGAACAGTTTCGTTAACGGAACAGTTAAAGCAGCAGCGCACTTGAGAAGAAGGGAAATCGGAATTGCACATTTTCTAACTCTACTAGCTTGTTATATACAGTAGTTGCATCTAATGGTACAATTTAAATATCTATATTCGATAATTCCAGAAGTGGATACGAGAACGAATCATCATACCATTTATCAGAATACGTCGTTGAGAAGAAATCGGCCAATAGGTTACATATTTTTAGATCATCATCAGACACAAAACTGCCAAACTTCATAATGGAAGGCGACGATATAGAACGCCTTTTAGCATTTACAAAGTTGTAAAACCTTTTCGGATGTGATCTAACATTATTACGAATTTTATTTAAATAATTATTGTACCATGATCGATTGATTAAGTTATAATGTGAACGAGCAGAGAAGTAATTTGCGAAGTCAGTATAAGCCCCGCACTTTTTCATTTTTTGTAAATAGTTTATTTTCTTATTTTTAAAAGACGACAAGTACTTTATTCCCTCGTGAGGACCATAATGACTTATTTCAAGACTTTAAGTAATACATTGCTCCATATATACATACAATTGTTGGTAAAATCTGTCGAAAAGTTGTGGCAGAAAATAACGGTCTTTAAAAAAATTAACCTCAAAACTCAATTGCGGCTTTTGAAACTCCACCCGCCACCTTTAAGTTGCCAGTTCATTTTTTGTTTATATCGCATTTTAAAGAAAAGAATCAATTTTCCTAAATGAATTTGCATTTGAAGCAGCTTAAAAGAAAATGAGCCTGATTAATACATAAACTGACACATATACTTGTGAAATTAACTGTATATTGTTTTATTATAAAAACATAAAAGTTTATATGTAAGCATGTGTTCCCACACATAATGGAAAATATATTCATATGTACAATATATATACTAGATAGTTAGTGACGATGAAGTTCACCGACACACAAATATACAAAGCTATTGAAGAGTCAATGAGCAGAATATCGGCAAAAATGCTTGAATATTACACTGAGGAAAATTGCAGGCGATAAAAGCAATTCGCTTGACAAAAGTCAGATTTTTATTTTTAACAATTGAATAAAGAAAATTACCGAAATCTCAAAAATATTAAAAGTGATTTTCCTTGAAAAAATTTATGTTGAAACTTTAAAAATAAATTTTAGCTAATTTAATATTTTAAATTTAATTTCTAAAGCTATGTACACATGATTGTCAGATGTTACATTATTGTAAGATCTGGCAACATGCTGACAATGTAGTGACAATAAAAAATTGTCCCGCAGAAGTAAATTGTGTGTTCAGATGATAGTGAAAAAATCTTACAATTTCATGGTCTGACAAATAATTCATCTGACAACAAAAATTTTCAGTTCACACGGTTGTCAGATTGATAGATAAAAAAAATTGTGAGACATGTTGTAAGGCGTTGCCACTTATGTATATCAACAACCATCTGTTTGGCAGTGTTGCCCATCAAACTTTTTTCTGACAATTATGCCATTGTCAGGTGCATTAATTTTATACATCTGACAATTAAAACTGAGCTTACAATACCAGCCAATTATCTGGCAATGCCGACGAAGAGTGTTCTCACGATTGTCAGCTGCCTGACAACATTGTCGTCTTACAATTGATTGACAATGGTTTTTGTGACAACGTTGTAAGTTAAAAATTGGCAGTTCACACAATTGTAATACATTTTCAGACAATTTTACTGGCAATATTGTAAGATCTTACAACCGTGAGTACGTAGCTTAAGAAAAAAAAAGTCATTTGATTCAGTGAAAAAACTTTTGTTTTTTATATTTTTTGCAGTGTAGAAAAATTTATCTAAATTATATTCTATTCATTTAAACAAGTGTAGTGTATGTAAATCTTTTCTGGTTATGAGCAGCGATTCAATCAACAGATTGCAAGAACCCATTTAGTTCGCTGCAGGTAACCAAAGTGTCAATTTCAAATTAATGTCTTGGCTTGAAAACAAATATTGAAAATAAAAGAATAGCAAATAAGCAGCAGGATTTTTTAATTAAAAAGAAGAAATTGTATATAATGTAAAAGTGGACTTTCAATCGAATTCATAAAACGTGTTGACAAATAAATAAAGCATCACCGCTTTAACTAATTAGAACTGAAGGCAACAAAAGAAGCAATAATGTCTCACTCAAATAACAATACGATTGAAAAAAGAGTTAATTTTAATAGAATGTATTCGAAATCGTTTTCAAACGAAAGTAGATCGTTAAATTCAACTCCGACAAAAAGTTCCTTTAAGCTGGCGGGCCAACGGGTAGCCCACAAGCATTTGCCTTCATTTTTTGGCACAAATTTATTCGAGACATCATCATTCGATACGTGCAAAATCAATACGTCGTCACCCCTGCGAACAAATTCAGTTGTCGAAAAGAAATCTTCAACATTTGAAGCGACGCGTAGTAATATATTTTGTCGTCGCTATAAAAGCAGTTATTTTGACACAACAACTGCAAACACATCTTATAGCAACAGGGACTGTGGCACAAACTCGACCACAATATCAACTACGCAGCAACAACAACCGCACCAACAACAAGAGCAGCTGCAACAGGAGTATTTTCATTTTCGTAAACACAAGAATGCTTTAATATTCAATGAGTTGGAAATTAGGTCTGTGGAAACTAAAAGTGTCAGTTCTTCATCACCATCAACATCAAGAACAGTAGCAAGAGCCGCACACAGAACACTTGCAGCAACAGAAGGGGCTACTAAATCAACTCATAGTGTTGTTACAACAAAACAAGCTGTTGATTTACTGCAACATAAGCGTCGACGTTTCAGTTCAAAACCAAAGGTATTTTTCAAATTTGCTCTACCAGATGAACTCATACCCTCAAGAAGGTGAGTAAGAGTGACTAAGTGAAAAAGTGTGTAAATGAACGGGTGTGCAAATGCATTAGTTATTCAAAGGCATTAATGCGGGGGTATGCAGGCCAAACGCTGAAGACAATTTATATATTATATACTAAAAACCGATTCGAAAAAAAAAGTAAAAACAAAGTGAGTTTTTCACATGTCCAAAAGAAAAATTGATTTCCATAAAGATATGAAGCTGAATAGTTTACTGATATTATTCTAGCAAATTTATGAATTATCTTAAGAAGTAATACTGATATTATGAATTATGTTAAGAAGTAAATAACATTCTGAAAATTTTTGCGGTATGTTATACTACTCAGACACAAGTCTGCCAGAAAAAATATGGAAGAAATCGTTAATTTCCTGATAATTTTTTAAAATATCGTCATTTTACCTTTGAGATATCATCAAAAAAAATCGGGTTTATAGAACTACGTGTACCCAATTTTTAGAATTTTTATATAACATGGTATTAAAAAACAAATATATTTTGATACATTGAATTTTCCGAAAATTTCAGAAAGCAATATCTGAACTGGATAATGCCAACAAATTGGATTTAATTGCGACATTAAAGAAGCATAAATAACTTAATTTTAATTGGTCTACTCGTATATAACAAAAAATGCTTTCTAATAATTGATTCTCTCAAGAGTTTCATATTTTTGTCTTATTTCAACTAACTTGGCTGAATATTATGTCCTCGTTGCAGGAGAGCCTGTTTTTCTGCAACGTTTCCCTATACTTTGGAATTAAATGAAATATATTGGAAAGGCTCAATTCACATACGAGTATTTTTATTTTTCAAAAACTGTGAAAACTTTTTTCTTAGTTTACAAAAATTGCTTCAAAATCTAAGAAAACGTAGTTCCCCATACTCGGAATAAGATCTTCTAATGGGAGATGAGGAAGTTTTTGAATGAGATTTACTGCTTTTGTTGAATATATGAACAGAAATTTTTTTTTTCCAAGTCCAATATCTTTGAAATTTTAAATTTACAAAAGTTACATTATTGTTTCTTACATTTTTACACTAGTCTTAATATCACTTTATGCATACTTTTTTATGTTATTATCTTGGACCATTGTAGGGGTCATTCCCTGAGTAGGAATGACCCCTACATATACATTGCATTATACTGAAACGATGAAAATAGATAATAAAGAGAAGGTAAGAGGGAGTAGTAATTGTGAATCTTTGAATTGCACCTATCAAGAACAACGCGGCTAGACCAAACAAAAGTGTTGGGATTAAATTGTAGTGCCCAACTTACCCAATCAGCTCAACACTTCCCACGCTGCAAAGTAGCGAATGACATTGATATTAAAAAAAAATATATAAAGAAAACACGAAAAAAAACAAGTGTTCATAGGATGGAAGAAATGCTACTTATTCCTGAACGCTACTTTTTCCTGTTGAAAAAGAGTTAATATGTATGAAAATACATATACAAAAAATACAATATACAATAGATATACTCTCTCCTGCAAAAAATCGTAATGTTTAGTGTAAAAATCGTCAAATCGTCGTTTTGCTAAATTTTAGCATGGAAATCGTCAAAATTACAATTTATCGTCAAATCTGGCAGCTATGCTCAGACCTTAAAAGTTTCTAGGAAGTTTTGTTTATTACCTAGTGTCTACAACTGCGATTAACTCTGACATAATATCTGAGAAAACGTCGGCAGTTGAGAGGGCGAAATTCTCTATGTCCACCTTCATATCTAACAAGGAGTATACGTATTGTTTATAATCTTATAAGAATCCATAATTCATTGAAAGCCGAGAAGAAAACACATCTTGGCGATCAATAGAATATTGTATAAATTTTGTATATGTGCACATTTTTTACAACATCTATTGCTTATAGTATATATAATAATATTTATTTAATACGTAAAAGCAAATTATTTTCAATTTAAAAGGGTCTTTTAAAAGATATTTTGCAAAACTAAAAATCGGTAAAACTCCAATGGCGTCTATTTGTAAACAAACGCATACACATCCGCTTTTTTGACAGCTCTTATTATAAGATCGTTGCCATGAGATTTCTCATAAGAACGCTCTCATAAAAATTATTATAAGACTGCGATAACACTGATTTTAAGTCTACACGTAACAGAATTTTCTCTGCGATTGAATTTGACGTTCTCATCTTAGATATTATCGCAGGTGTGGACACTAAGTTAGGAAACATAAATTAGTCAAATATAAGAGCAGTCATTTTATTAACCAGCGGTGCCAGAGCAAGGATTCAAATGCAACACTTTTACAGGCCAGTTAAAAAAATGCAAGAGCCAAAAAATTAGGATGGCAGGATGCGGCAAATGACTTGGCATCGGGGCGAAAGTTAAAGCATAGATTCAAATGCAACACTTTTACAGGCCAGGTAAAAAAATGCAAGAGCCAAAAAATTAGGATGGCAGAATGGGGCAAATGACTTGGCATCGTGGCGAAAGTTAAAACAAAACGTCAGAAAATCTTCAAAACTTCATGACTGTCTCCGACTCGCGGGGGTAAAACATAAGACCGACCACCACTAATATTTCTCTTTCTATATTCCTTGTGAAATATCTACCCCCTAACTGCCCTCCCATACAAAATATTACTTTTTAACATTTTATGGTCAACTTACTATCCCCAGAGGTACGTAAAGGTGCCAGTTGTATTACTGGCTTTCAATATTTTCGCAAGCTCAACATTTTTGGAGAGCAATAATTAGGGTGGTCCATAGAGAGAACCCTTGTTTTACCTGATTATGTAAATATTATGTAGTTAAATTAATACGTTTTCATTATACATTCTATTGAGCATGAAACTTGCAAAAAAAATACTTTCTCTTCCTCTTTATGGCACAATACTCGTATGTTGTATTCTTTTATTAATTTTACCCCTCTCTCAGCAGGGTCATTTACAACTCTAATTAAGAGAGTATTTTTTCTTTTGTGTTTTCAAATTAACAAACTCAAACTTTCACGACCCAAATAAGTATAAATTTTTTTTATTTTATGCACAACAAAATATTGTGCAATAAAACAAATATTGTCGCAATAAAAAGTGCTTGTCTGAAGAAAATACTTAATCACTAAGAAAGTGTTTTAAAATATGTTTTATATTAAAAAAATACTTCATTGCACAAAAAAACGCTAAAAGCTTTGTAAAAAATCGTAAAAAACACTATAAATTCCCTCTTTTAGAAAAAAAGAGCCCAAGAGCACCAAAAACTAACTACCCGAAGTGCATGGAAATACTATTACTGTAAAATATACTCAATATTTTGAGTATATCTCACACAAATTTTCTAGATGTATCACTTAATTGTGTCTTATAAACACCACATTAATTTCATCTTTTAATATGTCCATAAGTACGTCAACAATTAAAAACTTACAAAACTTATATTTGATTAATTATAACTGCTTTCTTCTTTAATTATAAATGCTTTTATAATTAAATAATTACCAATTGTTGGCAGGTCTAAGTACGCTTCGTTGGCGCTCAGGAGACCTTTGCTTTTAGTTTCTTTAAAAAGTTTTAAATCTCTAATCTTTACTGTCTTCTTAATGAAGATATCTTAGTAAACAAACATAATTAAGTTGAAACTTTACCAAAAGAAAATAACAAATCAAATGGATAATATATCGAATAACATTTTGTTATTGTGTGTTATTTTATTTCACAAAGTTTTTAAAGAATCATAAAACTTGCCCTAAGAATGTATAAAAAAAACTGCTGACGAGATGGAATGAGCCCAAAACAAATGTGAGTTAAGAAGTTGGGTATCGATATTATAATCGTGAATAATAAATATTTGTATAAAATTAAAACTTTTTCTGTAAATTTTTATTACTCGTATATGGGGTTATTTTTAAATAAATATCACCTTGCATAAAAAGAGAGAGCAAAACAATTTGGAAATTCGGATTTATATCCACCTATAATTTGATGGATCCTTGAAAAGTGGCATGCTGAAGGAGGCTAACTAGATACCATTTCCGTCTTTTCTTTTCTGCAAAGATGTTAAGTTGAAGAAAAATATGTTTACACAATTTTTACTTGTACCTGCCTTGGCCCGTACGATTAGCCCTGTTAACTGAGCTCATCGGCTATCTCCATATAAATATGACCATTTTTGCGGTGTACATGCAGCCTTAGCTTGCTCGGTCATATGTGCAGAAGAGCTGCTTCGCTGGCCTCGGTCAAATACATTCGTTATTTCCTAGTTTAGTCCATTGTTTATTTAAATAAATTTGTTATATTTGGTGTTTATTATAAATTTAATTTTAATAAACTTACCATTTTTTTACTTTTTGACCTGCAGCAGTGTGCAGCAGTGTTCTATTTCTAATCTTGCTCAGTTTTATAACACTTTCCTGCTAATTGTTTAATAATGTAATTGGCTTATTGTGGTCAATTAAAGGGTTAATTGCGGTCATCTCAATAATACTCCTAGTTAAAGCTTTTACACAAAATACTTCAACAGTAAATATACATATGTAAAATTTTTTGTTGTAATTCAAAGTTTTTTTATGATTATCAGTAGATCAAGTATTATATTTATGTGTACTCGTACACACATATGAACATATCAAACACTTTATTGCTACTGATATTGGAATAATTATTTATGGTTCAGGATTGGGAGAATAGAAAACGAATGCCACCGTCACATAAATTCGAAAAAAAAATACTTTTAAAAAAGTGCAGACCGCAAATAATATTAAAAAACAAAAATAACAAACGCTACCAGAAAACAAGAATTTTAAATGCATAGTGCAGGATGCCCAAGCCCTATGCGCTGGATTTTCAACTGTTGTTGTAAAAGCACTTAGCTAATGGGCTGTGCTCTTTAATACTCATATACTGCACTCAGCACTAGCAATGAACAATACACAAACAACTTTGTCGTATATATTTTTTGTCGCTCTTCTCTGTACACACACAAGAGCAAAGCAGCAACACTTTCGCATGATTTGCTGGTAAACACTGACGATAGCAAATATCAGTGTAGATTTTGTTTTTTAAGTATGTGTTGCTTCTTACTACAAAAAAAAAAATAAATAAATAAATAAATAAATCAAAGTAGCTTTTTCCTTAAATAAATTGGTGTTTGGGCACCCGTGGCATAGGACAGGATACTTTTTTCTTTCTGATTTTCTTGAACGCTGGTATTTATTAACATTCAGATTACACCTTAGAAAAAAAATGTTCCCATTGTGTATTGAAGACAATATCTTTTAAATGGTACCTCGAGTAGATACAATTATGTTAATTGGGCTCCGGTTCCTTTCAGTACTTATTCAGCAACTTAAATTACTCGTATTCCGGTGTTTGCAATTTTTCGAACATATTGCTTTAAACTCGTATTTCTTGAACATGAAATCAATACTTTGATGTATTTGATTACAAGACGATTAATATAGTAAAATTTATTTTTTTTTTTTTTTCATGTTCCAAAACATTTTTTTTTTTTATATTTTTATATATTTTTTTATATATATAAGATATATTAAAATTAATCGGAAATTAATAAGTCTTAGGTATTTATTTCCATACAAACTTAACCTATTTTTAGGTTTTAAGCATCAAAATAAAAAATAAATTTAGTTAATTAAAATTTTTTTAATTCTATTGTTACCATACCACTATTTTTTTCCTTCTTAAGAAAGAGGTGAGTTTAACTCTTGAGCTTTTATGATTTTAAATGTTTAGCAAAGACTTGCACCGCTTAAAAATGAAAGCTTTTGACCGTGTTAGAACAGTTGCCCAAATGCAAGTCTTTACCTATAAAAGCTTTTACTGTCTCAACAAATACCAGTGAAGCTAAAAAATTAAGAGTAATTTATAAAATTTGGAAAAAAGCTAATAGCAAATTCATACAGTGTTTCCAACTTACAAAATATCTATTACTAGGAAAATTGTTGTAATATATCACAAATGGCTGTTCTGTGTTATGGAAAAATATCATTTTATATACTTATATTAAGTATTTGTAGCCAAGTTTAAGTTCTTCACCCGCTCTTTTTTAGTTCGTGGTGATTACTATTATCTCTTTAATGTATAAGTTATCATTTAAGTTCATAGATGGGAAAATTGTCGTTAAGTGATTTTACTCAAACAATTATATGAATACTCCAGTGTAGTTTGCCATGAATAGAAAACGGGTTTACCGAATTCAATAAGTAAAACGCCAAAAGATAAAATACAATATATAATATTGGACATTCTATTTTCTACAGTAGCGTAGTTATTCACATATTAATCATATTTTTCATGCAAAATTTTTATTTTTTTTTTTATTACAGCAAAAAATTAAATAAGGTAGCCTTTCTCAACAATGCCATGATGGCGCTAAGACTCATATTTTTTAGTGTTTTTTTACGTAAAGTCATATACAAAAATAAAGAAAGAACAAAACAAGTAATATTATTATAATATTCAGCTGGGCCGTATCTAAAACACCACTCACCATAGTCACGTATAGAATAGAATATATTAGAAATCTGAACTCAATATTCTCCGAGCTTATATTGATCGATATCGGAAATATTAAAGTGCTGTATTTTAGTAACATCTCTTTTTTAACGCAATTGCTTTTAAGCCAAAAAAATAAATAAATAAATTAAATTCGCTTACACGATATTTTCATGAAAAAATCGGTTTAGGCTATATCTCGGGTATATATGGAGCGATATCGGATATATTCATGTTCTAAATTTTAGTAACCTAGTTTTATTACCAGAACTGCTTTTGAGTAAAATAAGATTTTTAAGTTCGCTTACACAACATTTTCATTAAAAACCGGTTTAGGATGGGGTATATATGGACCGATATCGGAAATTTTCATATTCCGTATTTTAATACCCTTATTTTATTACCAGAACTGCTTTTAAGCAAGAAAAGTTGTTTAAGTTCGCTTACGCGACATTTTTATGAATAAATCGGTTTAGGCTATATCTCGGCTATATATGGACCGATGTCGGAAATTTTCATTTTCTGCATATAAGTAATTTCCTTTAATAATCAGAACTGCTTTTAAGCAAAAAAATTTTTTTTCACGGAAAAATCGGTTTAAACTATATATCGGTATATATGGACCGATATTGGTAATTTTCATTTTCAATATTTGGTAACCTCCATTTATTAGCAGATTCGCTTTTAAGAAAAAGTCGTTTAAGTTCATTTACAAAAAAAAATAAATTGCAAAAAACAAAAAGGAATTGTTTAAGTTCACTTATTCGACATTTTAATTAAAAAATCCGCTTAGGCTATATCTCGGGTGCATATGGGCCGATATCGGAAATTCTTATTTTTCATATTTAAATAATCTTATTTCATTGCCAGAACTGCTTTTAAGCAAAAAAAAAAGTTGTTTAAGTTCGATTACGCAACATTTTCATGAAAAAATCGGTTTAGGCCGGGTATATATGGACCAATATCGGAAATTTTCATTTTCCATATTTATATAACCTTATTTCATTACCAGAACTGCTTTTAAGCAAGAAAAGTTGTTTGAGTTCGCTTGCGCGACATTTTCATAAAAAACCCGGTTTAGGCTATATCTCGGGTATATATGGAGAGCAGGTTTTGCTTAGGTGTAAGCCTAACCAGGGCAATCTGCTTGTAGCAAATAAAACTTTAGGAAACCGCATGACATATGATGTGTTGGACTTCCGAAACCCTTACCAAGGGTTAATTGGCACAACGGGTACTTGCTGATCATGGTTGAGGTGCCTATGTATCTTGATTGAAATACTTTGGCTGTAGTTTAAACCTAATTCGCAGAAAGGGGAATAAAATATTTTGGCTGTAGCTTAAACCTAAAGCGCAGAAAGGGGAATAAATATAGTGAATGCCTGTTTTCGGGCGCTAATAATCTCCGAGGTGCTGTTGTCTTGCTAGAGATAATGTAAGGCAAGAAACTAATAGTGATGGTGGGCGGATGAGCCGGTTTAAGTCTGATGCTCCTATAAGACTTCAGCCTACTCATAAAGCCTTGTTTTCCATTGGCTGCTGGATATTTTGCACACAGGAGCGATTAGAAGACCCAACCTCTTCAGCAAGGAGTTTGTCTATATGGCTATAAACTTATAGCAAAAGTAATTGTTCGAGCTTAAGGTCTTTTTTGGAATTTTTAGTTTTTTTGGTTTTTAATTATCTAGCAATATTTCGCTTTCCTTTGGATAGCTTCTTAAAGGAAAGCGAAATATTGCCAGATAACTAAAAACCAAAAAAAAGTAAAAATTCCAAAAAAGACCTTAAGCTCGAACAATTACGCATATTAAGAAAGAAAAAAAAAAACGGTACAAATAAAAAAATAATAAGCTTATAGCAAAAGTTTTGACCTGTGTTAGCCTTGCCAGCCACACAGGTGCACGGGTGAACCGTGAATAAATTACACCGTGAAGTTAACCCTTCATCAGATATGACCTTCAAGTTAGGTGTTGATGTAAATCAACGATACATCCTGTCATCAGAATCAGGCACCACCCGTTGCTGTTACCCTTCATTTTAAAATTTCTCGTATATAAGTGATATACGGAAATTTCAAAACTTTTCAATTTGAACCGAATCACTTTTAAGTGTTAAATGCAAGAGAGAAATTTAAAAGCATTGTGATGCCCTCTCCTGACAGTAAACAAACTCATGCGCTTTTGCGATTAAAATCCACCATGCGGAATTTTTGTAATCGAAGCACCAACAATTTTTTTGTTAAAACGTAAACACCAAATAAAATGTGACATAGTTTCACATAACAACAACAGCAGTGCAAAAGTTAAAAACAAACCTTATGACGTCACAATGTTTTCCACTTTAACTTGTATTAAGCATATGGCTACGTACTAGTATATATGTATATGTATGTGAGTTTACAAAAATTATTTTCGACTGTGTGTATTCCAAGTATGAGTGCTCTAGATATAAAGATACAACACGAATACAATAAAACGTTGGGTTGAATTGGACTGTAACACATTTTTATCCTGTCTGCTCCAACGAATAAAATGACAATACTGAAAAGTGAAAATCAGTTGCAAAGAGAACGTAATGCAATTAGCACGAGAAAACTCGAAATAAACGCGAACAAAATTGAACGTGAAAAGATTTTAAATAAATAATAAAAACAAAAGAGTCAAATCCAACACAAAAAAAGTGGCAATAAAATTGTAAATAGTGCACTTAAATTCTATTTAAAAAAATGCTAGCACAAAAAATGCAATAATTCAAGAAGGGAATAAATCATCAAGGCAGCTGATAATAATCTTAACGATAAATGCACAAATAAACGCATAAATAAAAAACAAGATATTTTGCTAGTAAGAGAAAAACAAAAATGTTGTTTAGAAAAGCTTTTTTCTAAAAACAAATTCGAAGGGGATATTTTTCACTGTTTTCATAAATGCGTTAATGACCAAATCACGCCATGACACAAATAAGCACGGAGCGACGTAATTATTGCGATGAAATGAAGTGTTATACTTTTTCCTCACGAATCAAGTTGACATTTATATTTCAACGGCATTTTTGCAATTGGTGCAGCAAAACTGCATTAATTTTAACGGCGTTAACAGCCTAGCTTAGTTTCTTGGACCCAAGAATTCAACTTTTGTATACATATTGTATTAATGTTGAAATTAAATACTCCTAAACTTACAGAAAACCTGTAATAGCTCTGAGATCATTACAATTATAAGTATCTTCATTTTTTACCTCATGAGGCTTTTCATCGCTGCGATGTCAATTCAAATATTTCGTCAATGTAATGTCACATTGGCATAGTAGGGAGTAACATTTGTTTTGAAGTGAACTTTACTGAGAGACAGTAAAGGCAGAATTAGTTTGTACGTTCTTTTCCGTTCTGAATCAGCTGTTTCGTTTGTGTTTAATATAAACTATATATACATGGTTTGTTTTCACTTTTACGTTCTGTTCTGTTACGGACTAATCTGTTGAAAATAGAATTCAACGTTAAGTGACGGCCAGATATGTGTATGTTTTACTTTTTTCAGGTATGGAAACATTAATTTTTTATTCAAATTTATATAATTTATTTTTGTCAAAAGCTAAAAAAATTTGATTCAATTAAAGATTTTTAAAAGTTAATACATTTTTATCAATTAAACAACTATGAATTATCAAAAGAATATTATTTTAGCAAGGAAAAAATTATATTTTGTATAAGAAGTGTGATAAACTCTGCAGATTGTGAGACAGAAGTGTGCTATTTGATCACCATTTCTGAATTATTAATGTGTTTCTTTTTTTGTTTTTTTCATACAAAATAGTATTTATGTATAGTATTTTATATTTCATTCCAATGCTTTTTTTTATTTATGCCCTACTGTAAAAAACAGCTGAATATTTTCACGGAAACAGTAATTGTAAAATATTTGATACAGAAATGAACGTCACAGAACGGCAACAGAAAGTAAAAACTAATGAGGCCTTAAAGCTTTCTTTCTTAAACTGTATCGAAATTCGATTTTTAATTGCAAAGCATTGAAGCCGCGCTATTTGGGATGGTCTCATACATTTTGCATGTACATGACGCGTTAGTTTAGGTTGCACAGTTAACTTGCAGAAATCTGCGCCGAGGCTCATAGAACGCTCTCAAGTAACTTCGCTGATGCCGCTATTAGCGAAATAACGTGCCGAGAATATTTTCAACACTTCAAGAACGGTGATTTGGACATCGAAGACCAGCATGGCGGCGGCATAGAGAAGGTTTTCTAAGATGCAGAAGTGGAGGCATGATTTGACATTAGTTAAACAAGATTCGAGTCAAAGACAATATGAATTGGCAAAATCATTGGGAGCGATGTAACATAGCATTTCAAAACCTGAAAGTCATGAGAATGATTCAGATTCAAAGAAATTAGATGCCGTACGAGTTGAAGTCCAGAGATGTTGAACGGCGTTTGTTTACCTGTAAACAGCTACTTGCACGGCAAAGACGGAAGATATTTCTGCATCGCATTGTGCCTGGAAATGAAAAATGTCTTCATTATGATAATCCAAAGCGCAGAAAATCGCGGGAATATCCCGGTCATGCTTCTGCGTTGTGATTGATGTGTGAGCTGGTGCGTTACCATGGTGCAAAATCCATTATTGTTTTTTCCACAATTTTGTGAGGTTTTAACGAATTACTTCGCGCAAACGGCGCATAACTTTGTTATTGACCGTACGACCTTGGGGCAAGAATTCAAGATGCACCACGCTATTGCAGTCGAAGAAAACAGTGAGCAAAACCTTCATTCACATTTGTCCGAACTTGACGTGCTTTTTTCGTCATTGGCTCTTCTAGACACTTCCATTTGGATGATTGGGCTTTTGTTTCAATGTCATAACCATACACCCATGATTCGCTATGACTTTTTTGAGGAAATCTGGATCGTCATTGATGATGCTTAGCAGCTCCTGAGTGATGATCATGCGACGTTGTTTCTGCTCAAAATTTAGCAATTTTGGAACAAATTTTCGCCGCCGCACGTTTCATGCCTAAACCATCCGTAAAAATTGCTTGGCATCAGCTGAACGATATACCAACATCTTTAGCAACCTCTCTGATAGTGACTCGACGATTATCCAAAATCATTTTATTAACTGCCTCAATGTTTTCATCGGTTGTTGACGTGCTCGGGCGACCAGGACGGGTATCGTCATTGACATCATCTCGGCCTTCCTTAAACTAATTATACCACAATTAAACTTGTGTAGTGCTTATAGTAGACTTGCCAAATGCCACAGTAACCATTTCAAATGTCCTTGCGTATTTAGTTTAATTTTTTACACAAAATTTAATACAGTTTCTTTGATCCATTTTTTTCGTAAAGTAAAAAATCGAAGAGCACATCAAACCACGACTAAGCTTTTTATCTATCAAAAATAAACTGACTATCCAAAATGGTTGATATTGGCAACAGGTGGTGTACCTCAAGGGGACTGTTCTTGGTCCCCTTATGTTCAGCATATTTGTCAATGATATTTTTAGAGTCGTTAATTATGTAAAAATACATGTGTATGCTGATGACATTCAGTTGTATTTATCTGATCGTGTTGGTCTTCTAGAGGATATGTATCGTAAATTGAATGATGACCTGAATTCTATTGTTGGCTGGGCAAGACTTATCTAATATCTAATAGTCTAATATTTAATCCAGAAAAATCCGTTGCCCTAACCTTACTTGTTTTTGCCTTCTTTGGGGCACTTCCTCCAGCTTCAGTACATTGCTTGGATTGTTCTCTTAATATCTACTAGTCTAATGTTTAATCCAGAAAAATCCGTTGCCATAACCTTACTTGTTTTTAATTCTTCTTTGGGGCACTTCCTCCAGCTTCAGTCCATTGGTTGGATTGTTCTTTTGTCTCTGGAGTATAGTGGTGGATCCAGGTCTCATCAACAGTTATGAAATGACGCTTAAAATCCATTTTATTTCGTTGAAAACGATCCAAACAAGCTTGAGAAATGTTCATTCTTATGCGTTTTGGGTCGACTGTTAACAAATACCGCATCTTGCAGAAAGCTTTTCATCTGTAGTTCTTCATGCAAAATTAAATGGACTCGATCATTTGAGATGCCCATGATATTAGCTATTTCACGCACTTTTATTCGGACATCATTTAGTACCATATCATGCACTTTGGCTACAATTTCTGTTGTTGTGGCTGTTTTTGGAAGCCCACTACGTGGTGCATCTTCAATGCTTGTACGACCACTTTTAATTTTAGCAACCCAATTTATGACTGTTGCATATGAAGGATCACTTTCACCTAACACATTCATCATATCATTATGAATTGCTTGTCCCGTTAAACCTTTTTTATGTAAATATTTAAGGATTTCTAATTTTTCCATTGTAAAAAAATCGCGGATGCGTCTTTTCTGAACACCTGTTTCTATATGAAGGAGTTACCAAACCTAAACAGAATTTAACATGTGTTCTTAGCAGAGATGGACCACTTAACTTTTTTCTGTTCATACCGCGCTTTTTGTGCTAGGCTAAGAAGTTTCCGAACCACCCTCGTATGCATAGCTGGGAAACATAGAAAACAAGCTACTTATAATTTTTTGATTGGTATCATTGTTAGAAGCTATATATAGTGATTAAAACTCAATTGTTTATTTCTTTTAAAATTGTCACAAGTACTGGTATATTGCTTTATTTGTTTGATAGCCGATAATTCACGGTATACAACCCATCCCCATTCTATTCATCCTTTGATAACAGGACGCGGCTTATGGAACTATTAATACTATCTAGTTATTATACATATGTAAGTTATGTAATACAATCATACACATACCTTTTAAATGGGATCATGTTTTGCGTGCATGCGTGTCAAAGTTGTTTTCATTATAATGGCTTAAGCTACGTCATCAGCAAAAAGCGAAAATTAAAACATAAGTATGGAAATAATCAGCTCAATTAAATCGTATGAAAAATTAACATGTTTTTATGCACACGGAAATTCATAAATTATCCACACAGATGCAGATGTTAAGTCCTTTAATTGTTACAAATTTCGTTCACTCAGTTCTGGTATCACATAAACATCGCAGCCGCCTCAGGATAATTGAAGTAATGAATAATATTTCCCTTTCTGTAAACACAAGGCAATTGGTGACTGGTCACAAGTATATAAAATAAAATTGTTATTTTTCAGGATGCAGTTGTGAAGATATAAACGTTGCGTAAATGAATAAGTGAAATTTTTGTTTAATATATGAAAAGCATACTCGTGTGCACAGTGGCGCACAATTTGTGGCGTTTTGTTTCTAGATAAATGCATAGCCAAATACAAAGTGTGGTCGACTTCTTAAACTCAAGTTGCAATGCATAATTTAAAAAAATGCGTATGCAGTGCTAAACATGTCTTAAGTACAATCTTGCGTTGCAGAGAAATTTTTTGCATTTTATCGGTATTTAGAAACGTCCCTATAAAACTCATACATAAAACAAATGTCAAACACATGTTATAAAATTGAATAATTTTGGTTTGGAAAAATGGAGGTAACACAAAATTATTTATACTTTTTTGTTGGCAAGTGCTGAGGAATTATCTCAGGCTAAACCTTAAAAAAAAAATTTTTTTTTATATACTGGACCAGTACTTAGGGGATGACCCCTATATATAGGGGTGCACTGTACCAGAACTAGGAAAATAGGTTGTGAGGATGGGGAAAGAGGGAGTAGTGTTTGTGAACATTTGACTTGAACCTTCCAACGTTATAACAGACAGAAAACACGTCTGCAGGCAACATACTCCACAGACGAAGCGTACGACTGAAAAACGAATTCTCTCTGTAATGCGTAGTTCGATTCCCCGTGCAATAGACCACAAATGGATGAGCTCTGGACGATGAACGCGTGTTACGTAAAAATGTGCGCGTTTCGGGAACAAGATCCCTAATCTCGTCAGAGCAAAATCCGTTGTAGTAACGATAGAACAGAGTAACGCAACCCACACTGCGTCGATGCTCCAGTGAGTCAATACTGTCACCTGCTTCTTTGCCCTCTCCTGCACACGGTCGAGTAACCCCAAAATAGACTTTGTGGCACCGGCCAAAACATGAGAGTTTTATTCCCATTTCGGTCGGATGTAGGTGGTATAAGTAGTAAGGAGATCCGATGGAGTGAAGTACATCTTACACCGTTTCAAAAAACCGAGGCACTTGAATGTTTCTTTAGAGACATGAAAAATGTGATCAGTATAGCGAACACACTGTATCTTCATTGCTCAATATTTATACCATCCTTGAGTACAGACGAAGCAGCATTTGCGGTCGTTTGTTTGTGTGGTAATAAACAGCATTGGATCTTACGAGCGTTGAAGGCGACCGTGTTTTTACGACCCCATTCGGAGATTAATAGAAGGTCACTATTCAGTGAATCAGACATATTTAGCCTCTTGGCAGCGATCTCTGATATGTTGGACTTATAACTAAAAGAGTACGAGTGACAAATGCTGCTGTCACCTGCGAAAGACGGGATAGGGTTGGAAGTTTGATAGAAAAGGTCGTTGAGAAAAATAAGAAATAGGGTAGGAGAAAGAACGAAGCCTTGTGGTACCCATGAATTAATATTGAACTAGATTGATGAGACTCCAGCTAAAGAAACTTATTAAAAAGGAAAAAAGAAGAGAACTTTTATTAACTACAATAAAAACCCCGGGAAGAAAAGTGATCAAAAACGAAAATGTTTGCATAAAAATTAAAAATGATGCGCGATTCTGACAGCTGATAATCATTAAAATGAGTTGCCAAACGATTAAAAACATTGGACGTTGCCAGATAGTTTACGTATGCGTTTACGAAGTGTATGCATTGTAAATATGCATTGTAACTTGCATTTAGGAAGTCAGTCTATACTTTAAGACATTTAGACATGTTTTTAAGAGGCGACCAGTCGAATTTAACTCATTCATATACGAGTACAGAATGAGTCACTGATTTATATCAGCCTTGAGGAATTTATCTGATGATAGACCAACTCCACGACTCGCTAGCTCGCCGTGGGGCTTGCAAGGTTCTCACAGGTTGCAACTTTTTGTAATATTATTATAGCCATGTAGACAAACCCCTTGCTGAAGAGCCCGGGCCTTCTAATCCCTATTGTATGCAATTTCTCATAATGTTAATGGTAGATACAGCTTAATGAATTGGTAGGCCGAAGCCCATTAAGAGTATCAGCTCAATCAACTTAGGGCCATTTTCACAATCTAAAATTAAGTTGCCATTAAAAAATTATTAACTAATTGCCGGTTTGCTTAACAGGCACTATTTAACCAACAGTTAGTAATTTGGATTGCACCATCTTTCGATTACTTAACAGAAAAAAATTTAAAAAATATGGCAATGCTACTTGTATTTGTTTACGAAAAATAGTGTAATGACGAACACAATTTTTAGAAAGAACCTTTTTTTATTTCTGCGGCCTTCACATTTCAAAAATATTTTTCATATAATTTTATTAAAAAAATGATACGCGGATAAGTTTGCTCTGAAAATCAGCAAGTCCTCTTGCGAACTTGACATTTTTATAAATTTTCTTGACAGCTTTGCAATTGATTTTTCTACCACAAGCATGTTTATAATTAAAAATATTGCAAAAATATAAATGTTGATATCTATTTACGTCCATTTTAGTATTATTTGTATGTTTTTTCTTTATTTGAGTTCTGACTAACATCTTAACCGGAGAATTTAGATCGGGTAAATTTAATAGCAACTTTTCTGTTAAATAGTGCCGGTTAAGACTTAATTATACATTGTGAAATACATTTTTCTCTAACCAGCGGTTAAAGTCTCAATTAAAATATAATCAGACTTGGTGTAAATGGCCGTTAGACGCTTAAACATAAATATATCCAATATAGGTATCTGTTGCAAGACAGCAGTACATTGGGGTGTTATTAGCCCCTGAAAACCAGCAAGCACTGTAGTTATTAGGGGGAACTAATGCCACTTCATGCAACTTAGGTTTAAACTACAACTAGAACGTTTCACCTAAGGTTAGACATTTTCTTCAAAAGAATATAAAAAAGTTTTGAAAATCTGTTCATATATGCAAGAGTTATTAAAAAACAAATTTTTAGGAGAAACATTTCATCTAAGTCCAATTCCTTTTTTCTTTAAAAAACTCTTTCGATAGATTAAGAAATATTGAAAATTGCTTCATTTTATGGAGTTACTCAAAATAGGTTTTCCAGAAGGACATTTTATCTGTCCGATAAAACTATGGAAACAAGTTTTATTTAAAGATTTACTTCAGCAAAAGTCGTATATAGCGAGTGACTGTGAGTGAATATAGTCCAAACAAAAATAGCTACAGGCATATCTTCTGTATTGGAGAGGTTGCTTTGCTCAAAGACAAATTCATTATGTTTAATGTCTAATCCATTAAAATTTTTCAAAAGACCAAATCTTATTAATACTTAAAATATTTTAATATTCCCTTCATACAGAACAAAATTTCAATTTCACTTTATTTTTCATGCCTCAGTCCAAATAAGTGGTTTTATTAACTTTACAAATATTAAGTTATACAAATTCTGTCTTGTTGTGATTTGTACATATTTTTGGGGTGGGTATTCTTTTTGCTTAAATTGAAAACAATTTTTATTATTATAACTTAATTTAAGACGAAGAAACTTGATTGAAGATATAAATTTGAATAAAAAAATTTACATACAATAAAGCAAATAACAATAATAAGTTGAGATAATATTTCATAATTTATATTTATGAAGATTTATGTGATTTAAATAGAAATAAAGTTGTCATTAAGAAAATGTCTCAATCATACTAAACTTATACTCAATACCTAAATGCAGCATTTCATGTTAGTTTATACATTAACTGGGTTGCAGTTGGGATAGTACAGGGTGTCTGGTAGCAGAACCATATTTTCAAACTTAAATAACAAAGTGTAATAATTGACACAATGTTCTATTAAGAGCATTGAACGAAGAATGGATGTGTGGATTTTAAAAAACGTCAACCAGCTGTCTTCCGTTGAGTTCAACACACTGTTTAAAACAGAGCCTTGTGTTTTGCGCCACACTCAGCTGAAAACTTGGTTCAATTGAGCTGATTTCTCGAGGAATATTTTCCTTTAAACTCACAAAAGATTAGGGATTGTCATTATAAAACTTCTGTTTGAGATAGCCCCATAAAAAAAATCTATGAGAGTTTAGATCAAGCAACCTCGGTGGCTATGGGATGTACTAAAAGCGACTCATCAGCTTTTGGCGGAAGTCTTGCTCAAGTAAATTCAACGAAGCTCTGGCTGTGTGTGTAATCGCCCTATGCTGTTGAAGCCACATATGCGAAAAATACCATAGTTTGGTAAAAAGAATTCCGTAATCATGCTTCGATAACTTTCACCGTTAACATTCGTCGCCTGGCCTCGAGAATTTTCGAAAAAATATGGCGCAATTATCTTAAGCGTGGATAAGGTACGTCAAATAGTTACCCTGGGGTAATGCAATGGCTTTTGATGTTTCAATCGAGGGTTGCGGGTTTTAGGAGACCAGACTGCCGTTCTTACAGGTTGGCGCAATTTGCAGTACGAGAACGCTCTAACCTCGTTTCACTAGAATTTTTGCGTAAATCAAAGTCACTGTATTTCAGTTCTTGAAAGCTTTAAATTTTAAATAAATGGAACTTCAGATCATATTTTAAATTTCTGGCATAATCGTTTTTGGATGTCCCAGTGAGGTGCTCTTTTCCCTATTGAAAGTCAGGGATTTTCACATAAACTACTTTCAATCCGTTCAATGTTTTCTCTTCATAGTCCAGTCGATCTTCCAGGACTTTGGGACATTCATAGCCGAAGCAGTTGCGCGGAATCTCTGCAACACAAAACGAATTAGATTTACACTCGATCCATGACGTATATGCGGAAACCAAACTTTGAACTAAATTGTCAACGAGCAATTGCGTCAGAATCATTACTTTAAAAAAATTTCCCCACCGCGAACGCATGATGCTCAGTTGGCCATTGCTAGATCGTGACTGACAAATCCGCACAATCAATCATTTCAACGACGACAATCTTCTCCCGCACTGTTTATTATATTATTAAATAATCGTATATAAAAGTATAAATATAATGTATATTCCATAACCAAAAAAGGTTTTGGGTAGAAGATAGGTGCGTAACTATAGGTATTGGATATATAATCACAGTGAAACTAAGTACAACAGCCCTATGCGCTTGGTGCGCTATAGTCTTTAATGAACACATGTGTGTGTACACAACAAGCGCAAAGCAACAACACATTCGCATGCTTTGCTTATTAAATAAAATTAGTTTTTCCTTATATGTATTGGTGTTTGCCCTTACATATAGAGCGTTTGGGAACCCCTGATTTAAAACATTTGAAGCCAAATCAAAACAACAACGAAAACTTTGAAATCTTCTTTATTTATATAAAATTAGGAGTACAGTAGTGAAAAAGATTTACATCAGCACCTGCCTTTGCAGCCCTTTCTGATGAAGGACCAATTCCATGGAGTAAATTATTCCCGATTCACCAGCACCCCCACACAGAAAAAAATTTTTTTCGTGTTCAATAACGAAATTCGTTGAATCAATTAATAAATTGTTTGAATGCGGACCTGTAAAGGAATTCGTGGATTCAAACAAAAGTAAAAATAATTATTGATCGAAAACTAAAATTTTTCTAAACAACAACAAAATACGATATCCAAGGTTATTTTTTTGATATTTATGTATATGCATACAAATTATTTTTTCAGACAAAAATTTTGTTCATTTTATTTTTACTATAATTTTTTCTGTGCATGTGAAAGTTCTTGCCATATATTTGTAGTCACATAAGCAACACATTGTGTTGCACTTCGGGCCTTCTAATCCCTCCTGTATTCAATCTCCCAGCAATCAATAGAAGACAAGGCTTAATGAGTTGGTAGGCCAAAGCCCATTAGCAGCATAAGCCCTTAAATCAACTTACCCATCAACCACCACCACAGGTTCCTTATAGTATAAGTATCTGTTGTTAAGGCAACAGACCCTCCGAAGGTTGTTAGTCTCAGATAAAAGCCAAACAATAATCAAGGATTCTAACACCCATATGAGCAACTTCTTGTTTTGGACTTCGGGCCTTGTAATCCCTCCTGTATTCAATCTCCCAGCAATCAATGGAGGACAAGACTTAATAAGTTGGTAGACCGAGGCCCACTAAAAGCATTTGGCCTTAAACCAACTTACCCGTCAAACATCACCACTGGTTCTTTACAATGAACCAGACCCTCGGGAGCTGTGAAAAAGATTTACATCAACACCTGCTTTTACGGCCTTATCTGATGATGGACCAGTTCTAGGAGTGAACTATTCACAATTCAATATTAGTGGTTCTTTACAATGAACCAGACCCTCGGGAGCTGTGAAAAAGATTTACATCAACACCTGCTTTTACGGCCTTATCTGATGATGGACCAGTTCTAGGAGTGAACTATTCACAATTCAATATTAGTGCCCCCGTGTGGCTTTCTAGGCTTATACAGGTAGCAATTGTTGCCATATGTTTGTATCCATAAAAAAAAATAAAAATAACTGAATACTAAAGCCAGGGGACAACTAGCTGTTTCGTAGTGGCTACACTACTCATCAGTACCCACAGGGACTCGAACTCGGTATCATGTAAACATGATGTATTTTTATAAATTTATTGAATTTTTGATGAACTTTTATAATTTTTTAAATTAAATTTTTGGTTTGTACATTTGTACAACGGGTTATAGTTCAGGTTTTTTCTTTCTTAAGTTTTTTTTTCTTAAGAAAGATTTTTTTACAATACAAATCTGCTGTGATCAATAATTTTGATTGAAGAAGACAAGAAAAATAATAATCAAATCTTCAGCTGGGGGACAACTAGCTGTTTCGTAGTCGCTACACTACTCATCAGCACCCACTGGGATTCGAACTCGGGACATGACGTATCATGATCTACTGCTTTAACCACTAAGCCACCGAGCATTTAATTATTTTCTATCTATATTCATCTCACATTGAATCACATATGCATTTTGTTAATTGCCCACATTGTTTGTACAGCGTTTGCTGTCTCAGAACTAGCGGTATTTATTTTATTTATTATTTGTATATGTATTTTTAATTTATTTTTAATTTAATTAATAATAATTTTCGTTATGTATATAATTTGATTAAATAAACAAATTTATGACTTTAAAGTTTACACAAAGATTTCACTTAAGTTAAACAAACCCTAGCTCTATATTATGGACCAAATTAATTATATGTTACTACGGGTATTGTGACTCCAAACGGAAACTATATTTGAATGTGTTAGTAATTATTAATGCAAAATTTTTTAAATAAATGCCAATATTTTTTCTAAAAATCCCAGAAAACTAAGTGTTCCCAAATTAATGCGACAGCCGTAAAAAGGTTAATGTTGATGCTCTATTTCTGGGTATACGAATAGGCCATAAAGCAAGTGTGCCCAGCCCTATGCACTTGATACTCAATTGTTTTTGTAAATGCGCTTAGCTATAGGGCTGTGCTCTTTAATACACAAAGACTGTGCTCAGCACTATCAATGAGAAATACACAAACAACTTCGTCTTATATATTTTTTTGTCGTTCTTCACTACACACACACCCACACACAAGAGCAAAGCAACAAAGTATGCGATAGCTGGTAAGCATTGACGACAGTGATTATCAGTGTAAATTTTGTTTTTGTAAATATGTTTTGATTTTTGCAAAAAAAAAAACTTATTAAATAAAAGTAGTTTTTCCTTAAATGTATTGGTGTTTACTCTTCCATATAGAACTTGTGGGCACCCTTGCCATAAAGCATAATCAGGTTAATGAATAATGAATTCAAGACAAGCTTTTGAAAAATGTTCTTTAAACCAAGTAAACAATTTTTTGTACTTTTTTTGCGGAAAAAAATTTTTACCAATCTATAATTGATAAAAAATTTTTTCCGCATTTCTACTGCTTGCAATGTCATGGAAATATTTGATTTAAAAAATGTTTAAGAACTGCGAAAGTAATTTTTCATGAACCTGTTGTCTTAGAAGACAATATATTGTATGTATATTATATGTAATATACAATATCGCATTTTTAGTCGCCAGAAGCAACAATATTTAATAGATGTATAATATATGCAACTTTTAATGGTTTTACGCCAATATACAAGTACAATAACAAAAAAAAATTGTTTTCATTTAAAATGCTCATTTGCCGTACACATTATTGTTATAATATTGCAACCTGTGCCAATCCCAAACTGAAAAAGTAATGTGTACAAACAAAATATTATGGCCAACTAAATTCAAACTCAACCAAAAATATGCAAGAATGTTGGTTAAAGGTAAATATTTGAAAAGTTTAAAGTGCAACTCATTCACTCGTTCTACTGGCACTTGCAGGGATGTATATTAAGCCACCGACTATTGTGCAAATAAAAACAACTAGTTCAATGTAAATAATCGTAAAATACATAGTGAATGCTTTAAATTTATTTACTTTACTACTCTCTGCCTTTTAAACTCGTTTGCATTGCAATGATTATTCTTTCTTTTTGTAACTAGTGTGTTTTGCCATATGGCTGAAATTAATTTGAGCAAGTTGCGTATTTTTTGAAAACGGCAACTCGGAAATCAGATTACAGATTTTTAATAACAATAATCATAAGTTGATGTTAATAGTGAAAATACGTATTAAATAAATTTATTACTAAATATAAAAAACGAATTTGAAAATTTTCTGCGAATTTAAGCATATTGTTGTTGTTGATAATTTAATTTTTTTAATAGATTTCCCATACTCGACAAAAATCATTTACTGGAACAGTGGAAATGGTTCATGAAGAAGAATTTTATAGCACAGATTGTGAAATTTATTTACATAAGCCGAGTGAATTACTACACCCAGTGAATTATTAACGATTCACCAACGCCTCCATGTGGCGTGCTAGACTCACAAGATCGCAACTTTTTGTCAGAAGTTTGTAGTCATATAGAAAAACTTCTCGCTGAAGTGTTCGGAAGTTCTTATTTGCACACATGAGATGCAGCAGTCAATGCAAGACAAGGCTTAATGAGTTGGTAGGCCAAAGTCCATTAAAAATTCGCTAAAAAACGCCATACTATATATACTGTATGTTAAAAAAAATGCTTTATGCATTTAAACATATGCATATAAAGGGTGTTTTTTTAAGCCCGATAGAACTTGAAATTGTAAAAAATAACACAAAAAATTTAATTGTAATCAAAATTTTTTTTTATTCGAAAGATCAATACGTGACATTAACATTTGAAAATGATTTCGGGCATATGGGCACCGCGGCTGTTCTTGACGAAGCGCATTCTGGACGTCCAATTTTGGGCCACTTTTTCGAGCACTGCTGGCCGTATGTCACGAACAACACGAACAATGCTGACCTCCAAGGCGTCAATTGTTGCTGGTTTATCAGCATAAACCAGTGACTTCACGTAGCCCCACAGGAAATAATCGAGAGGTGTCAAATCGCACGACCTTGGAGGCCAATTGACAGGTCCATTTCTCGAAATCAACTTATCGCCAAATTTTGATTTCAGTAAGTCGATGGTTGCGTTCGCCGTATGGCACGTAGCGCCATCCTGTTGAAACCACATCTCCTCCGGATCAATGTCATCCATATTTTCAAACAAAAAATCATTGATCATGGTGCGGTAACGATCTCCATTGACCGTAACGCGAGCTCCGGCCTCATTTTTGAAGAAATAAGGTCCGATGATGCCACCAGCATGAAAACCGCACCAAACAGTGCATTTTTCTGGATGTAATGGAGTCTGTAGGGTCTCTTGTGGATTGGTCTCACTCCATATGCGGCAATTTTGCTTATTAACAAACCCGTTAAGCCAAAAATGCGCCTCATCGCTGAACACAATTTTGCGATAAAACAACGGGTCAGTTGCCAACTGCTCTAGAGCCCAATCGGCGAAAGAACGACGCATACAATGGTCTCGTGGCTTCAATTCCTGCACCAGCTGGATCTTATACGGGTGTAGGCCGAGATCTTTGCGCAAAATTTCCCACGTAGTGGACGGACAGAGCCCCAATTCATGCGAGCGACGACGAATCGATAAATTTGGATCTTCTTCCACACTTTCGTTTACAGCGGCGATATTCTCTTCAGTACGCACATTCCTTCGACGTGCTGGTGTTATTGCATCCTCTAGAGAGTATGTGGTACGAAATCTATCCACAGTTCGACGAATGGCTTGTTCAGATGGACGATTATGTACGCCATACAAATGACGAACTCGTCTATAAGTTGCGCGAATCGACGACTGATTTTCAAAGTAAATTTGGATAATTTCGTAGCGTTGTTCAAGCGTGAGTCTATTCATGATGATTTGTCAGAGTATACTGAAACAAATAAAAAAAATGTTTCATCAAAATTTAATTTTTTGTGTTACTTTTTACAATTTAAAGTTCTATCTAGCTTAAAAAAACACCCTTTACATATATATTGCAAAATAGTCATATCTCAAAAAATGGGCTTTTCGAGTTAACAAAGCAGAATTGTTTACAATACCACCTTTTATATTGTGCTTAAAATTTATTCAAATTACTTTTAGACTGTTTTCTTTAGGAGATATTTTCTAAAAAAAATTTCTAATACTTTTCCACACAAGTCTAAAAATTTTAAATACGTTTTTCTCGGACAAGTTTTTTTATTTATGATTGATTTATGTTGCAATAAAGGAGCGATATATGTATATACATATGTTTAAATGCATAAAGCATACTTTTGCTTTAAATATATATAAAAGTATTGTTAAGAATTTTTGTCACATCCAACCCAGTGTGTAGCTATTGATCTGTTATAAACGTACAACACATTCACACAAACAAAATAAAACTAATAACATAATACACAAACAAACAAATATACATGATTTAAAGTACGTAAAATTCCTAGTAAATCAACTACATATGATGTTGTTGCTTTTCTGGTAGTAGTTTTATTATTGTTTGTTGTTGTGACTTGTTTATTGCTGCCAAGCATGTGTATGAATGTGTCTGAGCGAAAGAAATACATTTGTACATTTGATTTTAGAATTATAAACAACTAGAAAATTCATGTGAATTGTAGAAACTGATAAAGACTTATAAATAGCAGGCAATCAATCAGTCAGTTTATTTTTAAGCTTAAGTAACCAAGCCTAGTGTTTTAGTGCACATTGGTATTGAGTGTAAACAAAGTTGTGAATTATTTAAGTACTGCACAAGTGTAAGTGTCATTATTTTATTTACAATTGAAGAAACCGCAAAGGCGTTTTAAAGGCAAAACAGTATAAGTATGTTATGCTATATTTTAAATCAACAAATTTATCGGCATTTTCGAGATCGCCACAAATTGATTTCTGGTTCGCTAGTTGCTGACAAGTTTAAAGATTTTAATTTAGCACTTTCAGTCTGGAGACTGAAAGGTTAGGACTTAGAAGTTGTGGAAAAGTTCAAAGTTTAATACAAAAAAATTTTAAGAGTGCAAACAGTGAGAAAAATTGATTTAAAATATAAAATCTCGAAAATCGCATCCAAACCCACTGTGCACAATTTTTTTATATTTCTTATTACATAGTAGATATAAAAATAAAAACAATGCAAAAAAAAATTATTTTGTTTGGACTAATATTAAAAAAGTTATGAGCATTTATTCGGAGACAGTTTTCTTATAAGTCGGTTTTTTTAAAACCAGATATCTCTGAAACCATAAGCAAAAAAATCTGAAAATTTGGTAAAATGTATCAATACATTAAAACTAAAGCAAATCCAACCAATTTTTCATGGAACTGTTCGATTTGACTCGGATTGCCGATTTGACTCGGATTGTAGTACATATTATGTACACATACATACATACATATATCACGCCTACTTTGTTCGCCTAAAATAGAAAATTAAACAAGTTTTATTTGTCAAAAAGTAACTAATTGATTTATTTTAATGATAGTATATAATTGTTGTTGTATATTATTTACAGTTAATTTAAGTTTGATTTATAAACACAACGCACGAACATAAACACAAGTTTTGTTGTTCTTTTCTAATCAAATAATTGATTTACTACGAAACTAGAAAAACTCCCCTAAAACGAAGTTTAAAAAAATTTTATAAAATAAATTAATAGTACTTTTGTATAGTCGATAGATGAAAGAAAATTTGTATGTTGTTGGTTTAGTTGAATTAGCAAGGAAGACAAGAAAAGTAATATGTAAACTTTTGTATAATATTCTTTATTGCAACATATTCATATCTCAAAAAAAGGGATTTTCGAGTTAACAATGCAGAATTGTTAACAGTGCTACCTTTTATATTGTGCAAAAAATTTCTTCAAACTACTTTTAAACAGTTTGCTTTAGGAGATATTTTCTAAAAATGTTTTCTAAGACTTATATGGAAACTAAAAATTTGAAATGTGCTTTTCTCGCAACAAGCTTTTTTTTAGTTACGGCTATGTTGCAATAAAGGGGCGATATATTGTAATAGTGAATTATTTATTGCTTGGCAGGAATTTTAATTATATAAAAGATAATCTTAGTATGAGTGAAAACGTGTTTCACGAAATAAAATACTCGTATATGCCGGTAATATGCACAACGTACCTTAATGTCCATCATTAATAACAAAGTACTGTGACATTTTTTATTGTTTAACAGCCCCTATGGAATTATTTAATGCAGAAAACACCAACAAAAAATCTATTCGTTTTTGTCTACATGCTTAAACATGTGCGTACCCAGTTGGCCATGTACACAAAGTATTTTAAACGCCGCAAAAAAAAAAAAACAATAGAAAATCGTGGAAGTCATATTGACTACAGCTAAAACAAATTGTTAACGAAATTTTTTATCAAATGACCATGAAATCATGCACGACCACATGAGTGTTAATTTTGTTCATTGTGTTGACTATGATTACAGTCTACTCATATTTTATGCACATATGTTGTTGTGCTTTTTCTTTTTTCTTAGTGTCCCGTTATTTTTCTACAAAAATATTTTATCTTTTTGCCCTTTTAATTGAAGACTTGATTGAAGACATTGTCGCCCCTGTATATACAAAAATTTTATTAAATTTTATTCAGCTATTTTTATACCCTTCACAAATATATTAAGGGTATATATAAGTTTGTGGTTTCGTTTGCAATTTCTGCAATTTTCATTTCCGGTCATATAAAGTATATAGGCCCTAACTTGCATTTTCCCTGACTTGAACTTTTTTAGGAATTCTACTACGTTTCATACAAGTACACAGTGTCACGAAGTTTGAATTAAATATTTTCAGAGATATCGCTGTTATAAGCAATTGAACAAAAGAAGTTACTTTTAGATATAGCTAGGTATATAGTTTCCATTAAGATTTTTCGTGTCCTGTAAAATTGCAATTATGTTTGCTAGGGCCTTTTTACATGAGAGTAACGATATATAAGTATTCTGAATCACATTTGATAGAAAAGTCGATGAAATAGCGTTTCTGAGAAAACCATTAGGACTTTTTTTCACCATTCTCCATCGATTCATGGGGTTGCTGTTGAAATTCGGTCAAATCGGTTCACTTGTAGGTGAGATATATCCAAAATTCTGAAAAAAACATTTTTTTTTCAATTTTGTGTGAACATTTTTGAAAAAAGAAATTGTTCTGATTCACAGTTGACACAATTATTAAGCATGGCGATTTAAAGGCGACAGAAATTTTACCCCGATATCGGTCCGTATATAGCCGAGAAAAAGCCTAAACCGATTTTTAGTGAAAATGTCGCATAAGCGAACTTAAACAACATTTTTTTCAGAAAAGCTGTTCTGGTAATAAACCTACGTCACTAAAATATAAAACATGAAAGTTTCCGATATCGTTCCATATAATAGCCGAGATATAGTTTAAACCGATTTTTAATGAAAATGTCGCATAAGCGAAGTTAAACAATATTTTTTACAGAAAAGCTGTTCTGGTAATAAATCTACGTTACTAAAATAGAAAACATGAAAGTTTCCGATTTCGTTCCATATAATACCCGACATATAGCTTAAACCGATTTTTAATGACAATGTCGCTTAAGCGAACTTAAACAAAGTTTTATGCAAAAAAGTAGTTCTGGTAGTAAAATAAGGCTATTTAAATATGGAAAATGAAAATTTCCGATATCGGTTGATATATGTATACTCGAGATATAGCCAAAACTGGTTTTTTCATAAAAATGTCAGATAGCGAATTTTTTTGCTGAAAGCTTTTCTGGTAGTAAAATAAGGTTATTGAAATATGTAAAATAAGAATTTCTGACATCGGTCCATATACTCGTACACCCGAGAAAAAAATGCTTTTGCTCAGAAGCAGTTATGATTATAAAAGGAGGTTACTGAAATACAGAAAATAAAAATTTCTGATACTGGTCCATATAATACCCGAGATATAGTCTAAACCAAACATGCCCAGGCCTACGCGCTTGATACTCAATTGGCTGTGCTCTTTAATACCCAAATACTGCACTCAGCACTAGCAATGAAAAATACACAAAAAACTTCGTCTTTTTTTCGTTCTTCACCGCACACACGCAAAAGCAAAGCAACAACACTTTCGTATGTTTTGTTCGTAAACATTGACGACACCGATTATCAGTGTGAATTTTGTTTTTGTAAATTGTTTTGCTTTTTACAACAAAAAATATTAAATAAAAGTAGTTTTTCCTTAAATGTATTGGTGTTTACTCTTCCATATACAACTTTTGGGCATCACTGGTCTAAACTAATTTTTTCATGAAACAATTTTTTCCCTTAAAAGCGGTTGTGGTAATAAAAGGAGGTTATTAAAACACAAAAATTGATTATTTCCGATATCGGTCCTTAAATGTATACCCAAGATATATCCTAAACCGATTTTTTCATGAAAATTTCCGTGAAAGACAACCATTTAGGCATGGCGATTACAAGACAAACAAATGTTTTTCTTCGTTATCGGTCAATATGGGGGCTGATAACCCTCCAAGGTGTTGTTGTGTTGCAAGAGACACCGGTACTGTAAGGAATCAGGAGTAATTGTTAGACGGGTGAGTTGATTAAAGTCTGATGTTCTTAATTGTGCCCTATCTTTCATTGACTGTTGAGAAATTGAACACTGCCCTCCCAACCTTGTTGCAAGGGGTTTGCATATAGGGCTGCAAACTTACAGCAAAAAGCTGCATCCTGTGTGAGCCTAGCCACACGGGGGCGCAGATGTATCGTGAATAATTCACCATGCCAGCAATATATATTATGGTGGACCATGTCGTGTTGGTTCCCCACAATTTGGTTAATTGTGCCCTATCTTTCATTGACTGTTGAGAAATTGAACACTGCCCTCCCAACCTTGTTGCAAGGGGTTTGCATATAGGGCTGCAAACTTACAGCAAAAAGCTGCATCCTGTGTGAGCCTAGCCACACGGGGGCGCAGATGTATCGTGAATAATTCACCATGCCAGCAATATATATTATGGTGGACCATGTCGTGTTGGTTCCCCACAATAATTTCACAACTATTTCGTAGTTGTTCAGAAACTAATAACGAAAAAAATCGTGTTTTTTTCATTCCAAACTCAGTGAAAAATCAATACACATATATAAAATTTACCGAAGACTACTACGGTATTCAAATGGTTGTTCTAAAGTCATAAGTCTTAAAATATTAGTATGGAAAAATCTAAATAATGTGAACATTTTGACCTAAATTATTTTAAATTTGAGCCAGCTTAGATGTTTACGGTTTAGTTACGGCAAACTTCTTTTAAAAAGTCTTATTACGAGTACTTTCTGACTATTTTGTCCGAATCATAATATAAAATATTATGACATTATGCGTGATATGACACCGTTTGAATCCCCCATATATACATATCTTAAGAATAAAAGTAGATATAAAACTCCATTGACTTATTATTATTAGAATTTATACACAACTTGATACAGGTGCCATATTTTAAAAAATTTGTCAATTGCATTAATTGCTACTAAAATAAATATTACATTTTTGTTAGAAATGAACACATCCATCATTCCTGTACTTGAAAAATTAAATATATTAGTTTTCGTACATCGAAAAAATTTACGTACATAAATAAAATTCAATAAAATTTGATTACAAGATTAATCGATCAATACAAGCACCTAATAGATACACTTCTGTTTCATTTTACCAAAAACGATTCGTTAACTTTTTGCAAAAATTTTTCTTAAATATTAAATTGTTTGTTTTGTGTATGACATTATTTTGCGGGCATATGTTTGCTGTTGCAATTCAAAACAACACAGAGGCAATATGGAATAAGTGGCTAATCTTTAACCCCTATCCACTTCGTCAGCTAAAATTTAAATGAACGAGTACCTCTATCCATCTCTACAAGTTGTTTATAAAACAATTTGCATTCTAAATGACGGTGCCGTATGTTTGCAGTTGGTGATAAATGAAAACGTGTCTACTTTATGTTCCAACAGATTTTATTTTCACTATCAACCGCCTGTTTCCCGAAAACTTAGAAAAATTTGATTGTTTTGAAGTTTAATTGAAAACAATAAAAAAATGCTACAATTTGTAAAATAATAATTTTGCAAACGATATAAAAACACCATTACAAATAAAAATATTTTTTACTTTAATAATAAAAAAAAGTTTATAATTTGAACAACATATATGCCATATGCTTGGCGCTTAAAAGTAAATTTTAAATTTTTAAAATTTGTAGCGTATCCTTTGTTTTTTATTCCTTCGAAACATCTATTAGGCATTGAGGAAATAAGCTTTTCCATATACTGGTTTTGAATTGCATTCCACTGCTTTTTCAATTCAGCGAAAAGTTCTTCTCCATTTCGGAAAACTTTTGCCCCGATCTTACACGTAGAAAAAAATATATGGTTGATACAACAATATTCTAAGGGCACGATACTATTGTTGAATTATATGGTTGTATCTGATAATATTATATTGTTATACAATATCTAAACCTCCATTGAGGTTCATAATAGTGCTGTAAAAAATACTATACTATATTTCAGTTCAATATTGTTATAATCATATGCAACCATAGTATTAATTAAAGTTATCAAGCAATTGTAATACTCAATACTGACCATTCATGGTTTTTATCATACTAATAACAGAGATGGCTTTATTGTAATATAACAATATTTTTATTACAATTAGCACAAATATATATGTTCATATAGTAATTAATTCCACAAGAAGGCTGCTCATAATATATGTATTTTAATAATATGTATTATATTATACAAATAGTCAGATAGCATCCCTATGTAGTTAATGTACAAATTTCTGATTTGATGTTGAAATATCTCCATCTGCTGAAAGAAAACAGAAATCTCTATTAAGAATTGCATCAGCAATTACAATTTCAAAAGTCATACATAACCATAATAATATGGTTGCATATATTTTTGGATATACCGTTCATATGTTAACATTTTAATATTAAACACACTAACCTCTATATATTCGCGAATACTCAAGATTTATATTTTCTGCAATTTCACGTTTTTGCTCCGTTCTAAATAATGCTGGACAAATTTATTTAAATATTTTTAAAATCAAGAACACAAAAAAACATATTTTTATTTACAAAGAAAAAGTCGAACTAAAAGAAAATTATATGTCAACGAGTAGAAGGAAAATATTGTTAACGACGACAATAGTAAAATTGCTTTGAAAACTTACAATTGTTGCATATGAATTATCGCATCATACACATTAGAAAAACAGTAAAAAATTACAAATAGCTTGTTTTCTATGTTTCCCAGCTATCTATATGTCGACATTTCATAGGAACTACCCTAATCATCAGTAGACTTTGGAAATTTTTGAAAGATATTCTCAAACATTCAACTTTATATCCCAACAATCCAAATAAATTGCTGAGAATTTAAAAAAGAAAAATGCTCTAATAATATCCGTCAAAACACAAAAAACAAGCTTTTCTATTTATAAACGTCTCTAACATTTCTTTACACCTTTCAAACAAATGAACAACCGTTGGTTGCTACGATTTGTTTTTTTGAAAGGAAACAAGCTATTTATAATTTTTTACTGGTATAAATGTTAGAAGCTTAAATAGCGAATAAAAAACTTAATCATTAGAAAAACAAATAGTTTAGTATTGAGTGTGATAAAAGCTATTGTTCTTTTCAAACATGTTTCACAATTGCTTTTGTTGTATGCAACCATATCTTTAAATTTATAGATGGTAAAAATGGAATTGCAGAAATGCAAACAGTTACATGTTTATAGAAGAACAAACTGTTATTATGCTGTTTTCAACAATAATATCCAATGTTATAGAATGTATAGTATTGTTGTCGTAACCATATACCAAACTATTTTTTCTTTGCGTGTACGTTTTGCCATCATCCACATGTTCTCAATCGGGTTGTGAGCGGGAGATTGCGTTGGCCACGACATAACATTGACTTGATGTTCCTCTAACCATGTTTTGACAACCCTAGCCGTATGCTTGGGATCATTGTCGTGCTGGAATGTCCACAAAAGTGGCATTTCCCATTCAGCATACGGAAGCGTAACTGAACTTAAGAGGTCTCTCTAGATTGTGTTCGTCATTGTTTCAGTAATACGGTGGATTGGACCTATCCCCTGTTCCGAGAAACATCCCCACACCATAATATTGCCCCTCCATACTTTACTGTAGTGGTTGTATATCGTGGATTATACTTTTCATCTCGAGGTAGTCGAATGTTACACCTTCCATCTGATCCATGGAGATCATAACACGTTCTTCCATTGCTGTGGTGTCCACTTTAAATGAAATCGAGCAAATTGAAGGCGAGCTTTACGGTTTTTTTCTGACCTGTAGGTTTTTTGGTGCACCTGTAGCTTCTAAGACCGCATTCTCGGGCTCTTCTTTATATAGTGGAAAGACTAACGTCTACGGAAATTTCTGTTTTTGCTTCTCTGGGAACAGCTTTTGGGAATTTAGTAAAAAAATTCCTAATTGTATATGTATATATATGTATGTATACTCAGAATTTTGCGCTCTTCATTAATGTACACTGTTTGTTTGTATATTATTATTATTTTTTTTTTAGTTTTATGTAGTATGTGTGGATGTATGTGCACATTTAGCAAACAAAGCAAGGGCTTCGCACAGTGGGTTAGAGGGGATATTATGTTTATTCGTTTACTTTACAGTAAAATGCTGTAATGAGTAATTTTTCAGCGAAATATAAAAATTACTCTCCGAAAACTTTTGTCCAAAAAAGTACTCGAACGGAAAAATTGTAGAAATTCGTAAACTTTAGTAAACAGCTGATAAAATTACATTCATATGTAAACAGCACATGCAGGGGTAATTGCAGATCTGACTAGTCAAAGGCTAGTGAGGCATATTTTAGTCAGCTCTCCGTTATCAGCCACTGATAGTAACCACTCAAAACTTGAGAACTTTTTACTGTGCATATGACGATTATCGCTATTGCGGTCGTTAAATTTGTGATCAGATAAAATTTTACAAAAACCTCTTATTGTCTAGTGTGATGTTTTTACAATGAAAGCAACTCACTTGTCTATAAAATTTGTATGGAAGAAACTCAAAGTTATGACTGCTTTTCATATAAATTTTCGTCTCAAACCGATTGCTTGTGATATGGAAATATCGCATAGAAATATGGAAAAGTAATTAAAATTCATAAACACAAATTAATTTTTTTTAATAAAGACATTTATGATTCACAAACAAGCGAGTTGTCTTTAATATTTGTATGGAACTCACTTAAAAAATTGAGTGCTTTTTCTATATAATTTACTATTTATAATTTATATTAATGATAAATTTATATTATTGACCAAACGTATTAAAAAAATGTAAAATAATTATGCCTATCTTTTGTTGTTGCTGTTGCACTTATTCAGTAGACGCCAAAGTCTAAACACACAATTTTTGTATCATTTGCTAAAATAATGTCGAAATTTGTGGCTTACAGCTAAGTTTCGACAAATGCAATCCGCTTAAAATTAAATTCGATTTTCAAAACGCTAAATAGATGTTTTGACAAACGTATAATGCGAGAACTATGGTATTGCGGTTTGAAATCGAAGAAGAGTGTTTTCGTAAAGCATATCGCTTAAAATTGGCGACTTCAACTCGCTTGTATGAACTGATTGGCTTTTCTTAATACGAGTAGTACGTTTCCATACAAGTGTTTTATTTGAAATTACGTATTTTGCCCAAAACATATAGCAATGAACAAGATACGTACAAAGTACTTATTGTATAAACTTACCCGTCGTTACACTAATGTCTGTTTGAAACGGCCACGGATGACGTACGATGAACTCTATGTGATCCGTACCTAAATTGATAGTGCTTAAGCACAAAAACAAAAATAAGCTTTAAAATCCACTATATGCACTTTCTTACGTTCGAATGAATAACGCAATTAAATACTTTTTTTAAAGTTCATACGCAAAGGGTTTTATTAATGTTCCAACTGTCAGCATTTATTATTCTCGTTTGTCATTTTTATATGCAATTTATTTAAAAAAAAAAAGAAAGAAAATAAAATAGAATTGCAAATGTGTCCAAGAGCAATCATAATTAAATTAAAATAAAACAAACAATTCGCGCACAACTGCCATCCAACCAGGACGGTCAACTGTTTACTTGCATTCAAGTTATTAAGGCGCCCTTTAACAGGATTTTATTTCCTTTTTGCTATTGTTTTAATTGCTACTTTTAACACAATATATTGACATCAATCTCTATAATTTGTTCAGTATCTTTTTTGAAACACATAATTCGATTTTACTGATGGCATTCTTCAGCGCTCTTCTTTGTATTTAATCTCATTTTTATCATATTAATTAGATTGGAAGCATCAGCGACGATATAAAAATACACACATAAATCAACAACTTCACAATTTAAACATATATAAGTATAAAGGGTGATCCATCCATAAGATGTTTAACCAACTTAATTTAACATATTAATTAAATCAAAATACAATTGAAATCAATATGCATTTTGAGAAAAATCGGTAGAGTTGTGCACAAAGTTCAGCCAATTGGCTCTGCAGGACATATAAAAATATTAGTTCACGCATATCTAGATGGTGTCACTAGCCACACAGCCAATGAAATAATGGCTTTTTTGCCAAAGAAAGTCAAGGGCCGTGCTATGTTAATTGGCCACCACGATCATATTGTTTGATACCGTTTGTCTTCTTCCTCTAGAGATATTTAAATGAAAAAGTGTACGTTATAAGCCAATAATACTTCAACAGGTAAAGGATGAGATAACAACAATATTGTACTTCAATAATATCTCACAGCCATTCAAAATTTGGACCATCGGACAAAGGTATGCCAACGAAGGCGTGGAGAGCATTTGGTCGATATCATCATAAAAAAAATATTAAGATGATTCTCTGAAAACTTTTTGCTTTATTTACAATTACTATTATGCGTTTTGCTTGGACCATCCGCTACGTACATACATTCATACCCTGCGGATAACATAACTAGTACGTGGCTTAAAATATACTACACAGAAAGAAAAAGCTGGTATTCATCCCTGCAAAAAATGTGACTAACCCATACATGCATGTAAAGAATGGTCCGCAACGAATTAGGAGTAGCTCAAAACTAACCCAATTGTATCGAAAAATATGGTATTTTTACCATTACGCAGCATTTGCCATTTAGTTATAGGCCCAGCCTATCAGAGATCGCTCCCAAGAGGCTTAATATGAACGCTTCACTGAATAGTGACCTTCTATTAATCTCCAAATGGGGTCGGTAAAAACAGAGTCGCCTTCAACGCTCGCAATACCCAATGTTGTTTATTAACACACAAATAAACGACCGCAAGTGCTGCCTCATCTGTACTCACGGATGGTATAAATATTGAGGAATCGGATGCTCTTGGTGTTCTTGAAATGAAGATCCAGTCTGAAAATATCTTATATATTTCAAATTGTCCTAAAGTATATATCTGAGTAAGATATTGAAAAAAAAATTTAACACTCCACTCCACTCTTTCGCAGATGACAGCAGCATTTGCCACTCGTACTCTTTTAGTTATAGACCCAGCCTATCAGAGATCGCTGCCAAGAGGCTAAATAATAATGATTCACTGAATAGTGATCTTCTATTAACCTCCGAATGGGGTCGTAAAAACAGGGTCGCTTTTAGCGCTCATAAAACCAAATTTTGTCTATTAACACATAAATAAATGTCCACGAATGCTGCTTCATCTGTACTCATTGATGGTATAAATATTGAGGGATCGGATGCTCTTGGTGTTCTTGGAATGAAGATCCAGTCTGACGTTCGCTGGAATGAACACATTTTTAATGCCTCTAAAGAAGCATGCAAGCGCCTCGGGTTTTTGAGACGGTGTAAGATATACTTCACTCCATCCGACCTCCTTACTATTTATACCACCTACGTCCGACCGAAAATGGAATACAACTCTCATGTTTGGACCGGTGCCTCAAAGTCTATTTTGGGTTTGCTCAACCGTGTGCAAGAGAGGGCTAAGAAGCTTATCGGTGACAGTAGGGTATCCAACTCTATTGACTCACTGCAGCATCGACGCAGTGTGGGGTGCGTTACTCTGTTCTGTCGTTACTACAATGGATTTTGCTCTGACGAGATTAGGGATCTTGTTGCCAAAACTCGCACATTTTTACATAGCACACGTTCATCGTGCAGAGCTCATCCCGGGGAATCGTACTACGCATTATAGAGAGAATTCGTTTTTGAGCCGTACGCTTCGTCTGTGGAATATGTTGCCTGCAGACGTGTTTCCTGTCTGTTGGAAAGTTCAAGTCAAATGTTCACAAACACTACTTCCTCTTTCCCCATCCTCACAACCTATTTTCCTAGTTCCGGCACAATGCACTGCATATGTAGGGATCATCTCCTGAGTACTAGTCCAAGAGAAAAATATATAAGAATAGGATCAAAGCTACTCCTTGGTAAACCACAAAGGAGTAGTTTGTAAAATACTAGCTAAAATATACAGCTAGAATAAAATTCTATTAAAAAAAGAATCTCGTCTAATAATGACATGGTCCAAGTCTGCATTACATAGGATTATGTTGTAATGATGCGGTCCATATCTGCTTTACATAGGATCACATTGTAACTAGTTTGGTTTAGGAAAATTCGATCACGTGGTCCAATATTATTTGCAGGGGTATCAAAGTTTATGTAAATAAACAAGAAACGCTAGAGCAAATCAAACACAATATTCATGATGAGATTAATGAAACATCGCGTTAAATGTGTGATAATGTAATGAAAACTGTGCTCAAAAGGGATCGCATCTGTAAGGCTAACAGAGGTGGGCATTTATCTGATATTTTATTGCATATATTGCCGATTTCAATTAAAACATTTGTCAATATGCGAACCGTTCTCTTTCATTTAATCAATAATTATAAACGAACAAAGTAGTATGTATACCTTGCCGGCGAACACCCTGTAGATGAAATTTATAAATAAAAAATTTGCTTTCAGTGTATCCGTTCATTTGTTTAGTACGAATAGATTTAATTTTCTTTTGAAAATATTACCAGTTATAACTTTAGCTGCAGAGTGCATACGTACGTCCACACATATTATATACGCGTATATACATATATGCATTTTTGCTGTCAAATACACAAAAAAAAACTTTATAAATGGGTCAATGACACAAAACGTAAACAAAGAAACGTAATAACATGCATATAGAAATGTCGATTTTAGTACAAATGCAACAGCAACTGGAAAATACATTTAAAATCTCCACATCTGCTCAAAAAAAACATGCTGTTAAGGAAATTCTAAAAATGTGTTTTTCTCATTACAAATATAGCATAACAATACACAAATCTAAACAACACACCAACAAACACCAAACTGGCAACCACTAACAGCATAAAAATGATATTTAATGCATTTCTGTTTATTTGTTTGTTTCTTTTTTTGTCTTCTCCCTTGTTTTTCTTGCATATAAAAGAAAACAATTGTGTAAAGAAACACTAATACATTCAAGCTTAAAACCATTTCCTTCTTTTATTTTCCCAACCGGAAATGTAGTTTTGTTTGAATTACTGCAAACTATAATGGTTGGATAACAACTGAGTTTCAGCAGTAAAATAAAAATGAAAAGAAATAAGTTTTAGCGTGGCAACGACTTGCCCACATCAGATCGGTGTAATGCTCTTATTTCGTAACAAAAATCCTTCAGCAAGTTTAGAAAAGCATTTAACCTCCATGGCGAAAGATATCAGTGGATTTTTCTTAGTGCGGGCAAAGGCAAGTATATCTGTGCACTATATAATCGCACTGTGCTTTCAAGATATACGCATATTGCAAGCACTTTAATTTAAAACTTTAAAAAAACAAAAAATTATGTAAGAAAAGTAAGGAGTATGCAATCGTACCAGAGAGCTGCAACTGGTGCCTTTTTTAGTGATCTTGTCTTAAGCTGAGTTGCGGTGTGATTGGCCACCGCATGTTTTTGGCACATTTTTTTTTTTTTTAACTTGGACCAGTACTCAGGGGATGACCCCTACATATGCAGTGCATTGTACCAGAAATAGGAAAATAGGTTGTGAGGAGGGGGAAAGAGGGAGTAGTGTTTGTGAACATTTGACCTCCAACGTTATAACAGACAGGAAACACGTCAGCAGGTATATATATTACGTATAAGAGCTCTCGTTTGTAACATTTCAATATATAACATACGCAATTAAGTTTATATGCGATGGCTGATTTGATTATTATTTTTCTTGTCTTCTTCAATCAAAAATTATTGACCACAGCAAATTTGTATTGTAAAAAAATCCTTCTTAAGAAAAAATTTAAGAAAGGAAAAACTTGAACTAAAACCTGATGTACAAACCAAAAATCTAATTTAAAAAAATTGTAAAGTTCAACAAAAATTCAATATACTGAAATTTTTGTTAGTCTCAACAATGTCGAAGGTAAATACACTGGGCACTGATCAGTTTTAACTTATTCCAACACTTTATTTGCTGTGTTTATAGGTAGAAATCAAACATCTACAAACGCTACTTCCTCTTTCAGCCTCCTCGTACACTCCATATGTGGGGTCATCTCCTGAGTACCGGTCCAATAAAAGAAAAACCAGAGCTAGTCGGATATTTCAGGAAGCACATAGTAGTTTGTTAATACGGTAAGGGTTAAAGTTCTGATTCACTTAATTTTTTAAGAAATATGGACCAATGAACGCGTCGTTGTTTTTAACGTGTATAATGAAAGCTCTGGGTACTCTTCGGGTTGCTCATCGGCATAAATATGGCAATAGTGGTTTGAGTAGTTCAGTTTAAATAGTCCATAAATTACTCGAATCGCACTAAAAACACTTTTTTTGTGGCGTGAGTCATTTTAGCTTGCCAAACGCTAATTTACAAAATTAACAAAGCGTTTGATATTAGTCATGCAAGATCTGCATGAAAATCAAATCTCACGATGAAGCACCCGATATTCCGAAATTTCTAAAAAGAATTCAAAATTTAATATCTTTATGAAATGATCAGAATTACTAAAGTATTCATTCAAACAAAAGGTGATAAATCAACCTGTAGGAAAAAACTATATATGTATATGGGACATATTGGGGTAGGAGTTCCTCGTTTGTTGTAGCAAACAAAACTTTAGGAAGCCACATGACTTGGGCTTCCGAAGCCCTCGCCAAGGGTTAATTGGCAGAACAGGAATCAACAAAGCTCTGCTTTCAGCCTATCTCGGCGCTGATCATGGTTGAGGTGCCTACATATTGGCTGAAACGTTCTTGCTGTTGCTTAAATTTAACATTGCAAGAGGGGGCCTTAGTTTCCCTGATAACTATGATGCTATGCCGGTGTTCGGAGTAAGGAAATACTCAAAGTGCTGTTGTATTATAATAGACACCTGTAATGTGAGGAACCACAAGTGGTCCTTAGACCGTTGAGTTGGTTAAGGGCTAATGCTCTTAATGTATTTCGACCTACCAATTTAATAAGCCTTGTCCTCCTTTGAGCGTCTGGAAAATTGCATAAAGGGGGTAGTAGAAGGCTCGAACTGTTTAGCAAGGGGTTTTTTCATATAGCTACAAACTTATGACAAAAATTGGGACTTGAGTGAGTCTAACAAACCACAAAGGGGTGTTTTTCCACCATCAGATAAAGCCGATAAGGCTGCTGTTGATGTAAATCAATTCCAACATTCTGTCGTTAGAGAAGCACTAGTATTAATCTAGAACCAAAAGGGCTGTTACTTTTTCTATCACACCCAATGTTAATTTGAGTATTAAGACGATATAGTAAAGTTTTCAATTGAAAACTAATACTGGTGATTAGTATACTAGTTATGTACTTATTCCACCTTTTGCAGAGTGGAACAGATACAGGTGTACGAGAGCGGGTTGATATTGAAACTACCTAAGTAGGAAAACAAACATTTTTTCAAAAGCCATTTATTTCTCATTATAGTCTGCTTTTAGCTCAATATACTTAGTAACACTCCAAATCTTTTACCAGTATACCATCTTTATAATACGATTTTGGGATCCCTTCAAAATACGCGTTAGTTTCGGTAATCACTTTTTCATTTGAAATGAATATTTTTCCTGCAAACCATTTTTTCAAGTTTGGAAACAGGAAAGAGGTCGATAGGAGCTAAGCCTGGACTATAAGGTGAATGATCAACCAATTCGAAGTGTATTTCACGTAATTTAAGCATCGTATCTAATGCTTAAAGAAATATCACATTTTCTTCTTTAAATGTGGCCGTTATTTCCTGATTGCATCAATCAATTGATCCAATAATGTACCATAATACTTTCCTGTGATTGTGGATTCTTTTTAAAGGGATCGATCCATGAGATATTGGGTGTTCATCCCAAAATTCAAAGGCCTTAACCTTGCCAGCCGGTTTCACTGTCTTCGCCTTCTTCGAACACTTTCACCCATTGTTTCGATGGATTTTATCATTTCAGGTTGTAGTGGTGGAGACACGTCTCATCAGCAGCCGATTTCACTGGTTTGTTTCGATGGATTTTTTTTTCAGGTTGTAGTGGTGGAGACACGTTTCATCAACAGTTATGAATCGATGCCAAATATACACAGGATTGTGTTTTATTATGTCCAAACACCGCTGTGAAGGGGTCTGTCGAACTCGCTTTTGTTTGACACTCAGCAAACGCGGTACCCATCCTTCCGATAGCTTTTTCATATGCAAATGTTAATCCAAAATGTTGAATACATGTTCATATAATATGTTTACCATTTCCACAATCTCACGTAACTTGACTCGGCGATCGTTCATAACGATGTCGAGAATATTGTTGATGGTTTCTTCCGTAATCACCTTTTCTAGCCTTCCTGTTAATTGTACTGTTGCAGTGCATGTTCGGACGCGTTTAAATTCAGCAATCTAACATTTTACCATAAAATCTAATGGAGAAGACTCACCGTAATGTTTATCGAGCTTTCTTTGGTATCTAATGCTGTGTGAACCGGTGTGTTGTCTTGAAAAAAGAGCATTTGTTTTCTTCTTAAAACGTGGTCGTGTTTTCCCGATCACATCATGATTGTGCATCCTTTTTCAAGATAATCGATGAGCGATATTCCGTCTTCATCCCATGAACTTGCCATCCGATATCATTGCCTTCTTTGAAGCACTTCCACCAGTTTCAACCCATTGTTCCGATTGATTTTTGGCTTCAGTGGGTGCAGTGGTGGACCCATGTTTAATCAACAGTTATTAATCGACGTCAAAATCAACACGACTACGCTTTAGCATGTCCAAACATCACTGTAATGTGGTCTGTCGAACTCGTTTTTGTTCGACACAGAGCAAACGCGGCACCCATCTTACCGATATCCTTTTCATATGCAAATGTGCATGCAAGTGTTGAACACACGTTCATATAATAGGTTTACCATTTCAACAATCTCACATAACTTGACTCGGCGATCATTCATAACGATATCGAGAATTTTCTTGATACGAGTATTCTCTTCTGTAACCATCTCTTTTGGCCTTCTTGTTGCTGGTAATGTTGCACTGCTTTTTCGGCCATATTTAAATTCAGCAATCCAATATTTTACAATGTAATCTGACGGAGCAGACTCACCACAAGATTTATCGGGGTTTTTTTTGTCTCTTTCTCCGGTTTCCCCCTCAAATAATAGTGTTTAATCACAGCACGGAATTCACTTTTTCCCATTTTTTAAACACAAAACTTGCTTACTTGTGCTGGCATCAAGCGCTAGGTAGCTTCAACATCAATCCACCCTCGTAGGTTAATAAAAGATTGTTTTAAATAAAAAAGGAGCCAAATTACTATACATGTGTAAATAAAACACTCTTTTAACGAATAAAAACTTTATAAAATAAAACTGAAAGAGAATTTTTGTTAAAAATTCGAATTTTGTTTTGTTCGTTTTTTGGGTGAAAGCCAACTAGAACACAAGAGTTCATTAAGGCGCCGAACCACTTTCGTTTTTTTTCTCTTACAATTGAAAATAAATCCAAATAACTCAAATGTATTACAAGTTCATTAAAAATTTTCTAAATAGAAAACAAAAGTTAAAATTGAATTGGCATAGGTCATTGAAATTTTTCAAGCAAAAGTTTTTTTTATTTCAGTTTGATTCAAACCAAAACACTAAAAGAACTTTAATCTCTTTACCAGTCAACAACGAAACAATAATAAAATAATTTTAAAAAGTCACTTAAATAAAAAAAATAAGAAACAACGAATTTATAACCAAAACCTTAAAAAAATAAGCGCGGAATACCTAGAGAGTTTAAAACAAAAAGTTTAATAAAAAAAAAAATAAATAAAGTCCAAACGCTTTAACGACAGAAAGGAAAATAGAAATAAAAAATAGAAAAGCAAAAAGTTTTGTTTAAACTCAAGGGAGAAAGAAACTTTCCAACTACTAAGCCAAAGTATTTTTTAAACAAAACTAAAAAGTGCAGAAAAACAACGTCTTTTTGTAAGCCAAAGCAGCCATTAAAGTTGAAACTTAAAAGAGGAATAAAAAAATTTATATTAAAAAACTTGCAGTTAGATAGACGAGAAATAAATATTTTTAAATTCTTAAGGCTTTAAAGAAAATCGCAACGACGGCGTCTACAACGACTACAACCACAACGACCAGCAAACACAAAATGTTGTGTTTCAATTTAAAATTAGCCACCATTTTTCGATCGTATCGTGACGAAAGTGTACGTGACCGCAGCCAAAGTCTATGTGCCCCACCCACCACTACACGAGCACCGTTGCATAAAGATATTGGTGCATTGCGCGTATTGCAACGTCGTGCATCCAGCGTCATGTAAGTTGTGATATTTTTTCAAGTTCAATATTTACACAATATGGTTTTGCGGTTAAGAGTATTGTATGAAATACAGAGGTTTGAATGAATGTAGAAGCAATTTTCAAGTGAAGTAGGCCAGTGGCCATGATACCAAAATATCGCTCCTTTATTGCAACATAGGCATATCTCAAAAAATCAGCTTTTCGAGTTAACAATGCAGAATTGTTAACAGTACCAACTTTTATATTGTGGCGAAAATTTATTCAAATTTCTTTTAAATTGTTTCCTTTAGGAGATATTTTCTAAAAAAAAAATTCAAAAACTTGTATGTAAACAAAAAATTTGAAATGCGTTTTTCTCGAAACGAGCTTTCTTTAGTTATGACTATGTTGCAATAAAGGAGCGATATATATATAAACTATTTTAATGCTTGCTTTAAAAATAGTTTATGCTAGAGACAAATACCTTCCTCCTAAAAAAAAAACATTATTTTGAAATTTTTTTGTGTGGTCTCCATACTAATGATTCAAGATAGACAAAAATATTGGAAGCTTGTCATATACCTGGTACTTCTAGGACCTCTCTGGAGCTAGATTTTGTATGGGAGTCCCTTAACTGTGGCAACAATCGACAATTATCTGTTAGGTTTCACTTTTTATACCCTTCACAATATGTATATAAGTGTGATTCCATTTGAAATTTCTACAAATTTCACTTGCGACCCTATACACGTAATGTATATATATTCTGAATCAGAATTAATAGAAAACCCGATTAAGCGATGTTCGTCTGTCCGTCTGTTATTAGTTGAAACATCGTTGCTGAAAAAACCGTTAGACATAGAAACTTTTTTCTTTCACCATTCTTTTACCCCATCGATTCATTCAGTAAAATCGGTTCAAATATGAATATATCCGAAATTCCGAAAAAAGTCATTATTTTTTGTAATTATGAATGAACATTTCTCAAAAAAATGGTTTATTTTACTTCAAACTTCACACAATTATTAAACATGGTATGGAAATTTTTCCCTGATATCGGTCCATATACACCCGATATATAGCCTAACCGATTTTTTAATGAAAATGTCTCAAAAGCAAACTTAAACAACTTTTCTTGTTTAAAAGCAGTTCTGACAATAAAACTAGGTTACAAGAATGCAGAAAAATAAAATTTCCGATATCGGTCCATAATACCTGAGATATAGGGCCAGTTTCACGATAGCGAAGCTGTTCGTTCGTTCGCTCAATTACATTTGAAACAAAAACAACATTCAAAATTTTGTTATTGTTTTAAATGTAATTGTGCGAACGAACGAACAGCTTCGCTATCGTGAAACTGACCCATAGCCTAAATCGATTTTTCCATGAAAATGTCACGTAATGTCGCGTAAGCGAACTCAAACAAATTTTGAAATGTTGAAAAATTTTTAAGTTTTTTGATTTTTCTCAATATAGCTGAACTGTTTGCTCTTAATAATAATTGCCAATGTGATATATCCATACTCTTCTCTAAAATTTTAAAAAGACAGATCATTACGACTAAACCGTTTCAAGGAAAGAAAGTATTTTTATCGGCTCACAAATGGCGGAGTTACTAGAAAATTAATTTTTTCGAAGGACAATAATTTTTTGGACCCGATTTTTTCTTTCCATTATGGGGTATTTTTTTATAAAAAAATCATATCATGTGTATTCCCAGATAATTATTTTTCGTTAAAAATAAATGTTTAAATCAGATGATTTCTGTTTATTTACTTCATACAAACTCTTCAAGTTATTCAATTCAATTATGAAATTTGATGAATTCATTTGTTTAAATTTATGTCTACTCGTGTATGACTATTTGTATTATTTTAGCTTTTGCTAATTGTTAGAGAAAAAATCTGATTTTGTAATAAAAACTTTTGATAACACAGTAGTTGTTCCGTTGCTTTACACTTGTTAGTATACAAAAGATTAAGTCTCGAATCTTTTTTGAGAAAACCTAATAAAATGTGGTCAGTGCGTATTATTCTTTATGCAAAATATATAAAAAAGGAAATATTTTTTTAACTTAAACTGTTTGTGTATGTATGTGAATGATAAACATTATTAATTTATTATTGAACTTATTGCAATTCTTAAGCATATTTGTGCTATCGAAGCCAATTATGGCAAAGCCTCAACGTCAAACATAGGAAAAAGTCAAAGGTGACAAAGCAAAAATCTTCGAATGGTTACTGCAGCCTCACGGTGCATAAAAAACTCACGAATTGTTTTGTTAATAATAGACGAATTTTTAAAGTATGCGACACGGTAGATCAGCAAGCTGGACTTAGTTAATTTTTTTTTTTTTTTTTTTGATTAGCATTAAGACTTGAAGCTTTAGTAAATAAATAAAAGCTAAAAAAAAAAAAATTATGCAATCCAATTCAGGAATATTCAGGAATACCTAAAAATAAATACCCTGTAGATGTGGTATCCGAGTCATTGCGGCATTATTGGTTACGAATTAGCAAACAAGGCTGCCAAAAACGCAATAAACTTTTCCGTATACTTTCGCAAAATCATTTCAAAACAATGTTTTGAAAATGAAGAAAACATATATTGAAAATGAAGAAAAAATTATAAATAGCTTGTCTTCTATGTTTCCCAGCTATCTATATGTCGTCATTTCATAGGAACTACCCTAATCACCAGTAAGTAGACTTTGGAAATTTTTGAAAGATATTCTCAAACATTCAACTTTATATCCCAACAATCCAAATAAATTGCTGAGAATTTAAAAAGAAAAATGTTCTAATAATATCCGTCAAAACACAAAAAACAAGCTTTTCTATTTATAAACGTCTCTAACATTTCTTTACACCTTTCAAAAATTTCCAAAGTCCACTGATGATTAGAGGAGTTCCTATGAAATGTCGACATATAGATAGCTGGGAAACATAGAAGACAAGGTATTTATAATTTTTTACTGGTATAAATGTTAGAAGCTTAAATAGCGAAAAAAAAAACTTAATTGTTTGAATTGAAAATGAAGTTTAAAATATGAGTCTTTTGCAATGAACAAATAGGTATTTACTCTTTTGTAATTTTGCTCGTATATTAAATAATTTTTGAGGAAAAAATAGGTTTGCAATAAATATTGCAGCTGTTTTATCACGTAGGTTATTCTTTTCCTTCCTATGAAGGAGGCTGATGAAAAATAACCGTTATTTTTAATATATTTTTTTTTTATACTTATATATTCATCAATACCATCTTGTCCCCTTTAAAGTAATCCCCCTCAGATATAATACACTTATGCTAGCGTTTTTTTTTTTTTAATCTTCGAAACAATTCTTAGACGAGCTTTTTGGTATGGAAAAAGTCAGCCGGGGCCAAGTCCGGTGAATACGGTGGTTGAGCCATGACAACGGTTTCGTTTTTGGCCAAAAATTCACGCACGAACATCGATGTGTGAGCTGGTGCGTTATCGTGGTGCTGAATTCATGTTTTGTTTTTCCAAAATTCTGTACGTTTCTGCCTAATTGCTTTGCACAAACAGCGCATGACTTCAAGATAGTATTCCTTATTGACCGCACGACCTTGGGACAAAAATTCATGATGTACCACGCCATTCCAGTCGAAGAAAACAGTGAGCAAAACCTTCACACTTGACCGAACTTGGCGTGCCTTTTTCGGTCTTGACTCTTCTGGACGCTTCTATTGGGATAATTAAGCTTTGGTTTCAATGTCATAGCCGTACATCCATGATTCGTCACCAGTTATGACTTCTTGGATGAAATCTGTATGGTCGCTAATGATGTTCAACAGCTCTTGAGCGAAGTCCATGCAACGTATTTTTTGCTCAAAATTAAGTAAATTTAGTAAAAATCGAAGAGCATACCAAAACATGACTAACCTTTTTATCTCTAAAAAAAAACTGGCAATCCGAATTGGCTGATATTAAAAACATATGTAACAGACATTTGGTACACATGTACACATAACAGAAAAAACGAAAGTAGAAAATATCGGTTATTTTTTAATCAGACCATGTATATTCGTACTGATTTTGAAAGATTCTATTTATTTTAGTAAAAAACGCAACCAAAACTTTTTAGGAATTTACTCTACACAATTTTTGTCCTGTATTACAGGATACTTGGGAATGAAAAACCATAGAGTACATCATGTGTGATGCACCAACAATTGTGAACCATGAGATACACTCTCTTCGTTTATTAGTCTGCCTTCGTAAGTTGGTTAAAGGAACTATATTTTTGTTGGTTATAGTTGATGCGAAAATTTCATTTCTGAAAAGCAAGGGCTTGGGCACTTTCGCATTGAAAAGCTAAAGTTTTTTTATATCAATAACAAACTTCCTCCTTTTTCAGCAATAATAAAGTTTCTTTTTACAGTTTTGCAACATTTCTGATATGCAATGCGTGACTGATTTCATAAATTGTTTATATTTTTCTAAGAAAAGACTTAAACTTGATTGCAAATAGATGTGGAGCAAAATAAGAAATTTGATCAAGACAGTGACTATGAATTTAAATCAAATGGGAAATATAAGCAAAAAAAAACACATCAAACTTATTTGAAGGCACAATCTTTTGTAGCCAAGTTTGAGTAAATTTTGTAAGTTTAGAAAACATTTATGCTTTTAGTATAACTTTAAAGCAGAATAGGTTAAAAGAAAAAATTTAAATTATTTGAAGCATAATTTTTTATTTATATATTTATTTACTCTACAATATATCTATCTATACTAATAATTATATAAAGAGGAAATGTTTGTAAGTTTGTACAAGGTACTCCGTGGAACTACTGGTACGATTTTTAAAATTTTTTCAACAAAATGTAGAGGCTATATAAAAATTCATTCATGTAATTAGGGTTGGGTCAAGGTAAACTGCCTAAGCTAAGGAAATTTTTCTTACTGCTTTTGAAGAAATCTATTAAATAATAGTTTTGGGAACCAAAAAAGGAAAATAAAATTAAATCAATGCGAGGACACTATATGTCCTCCAATCTGCATACTCTTCCGCATATCCGTCCCCTGACCAAATGCGAAGGTTATGCTTTATAAGCTAAACGACTGAATCCATGTCCATGAAACATATATGGATCGGAGTACAACGAAATACAGCAAGTTTATATTGTTGCAAGACTACCATGCTTCTCTGTCTCCAGACCAGAACGACGGAGAATCACTAACCCCAGCGCATCTGCTAATAGGGGAGGGTCTGCGTTCGCAGCAGCAAGGATTCGCAGAAGACGTGACCGCCAAAGGGCTGACATTATGCAAGCGATGGCGTCTGCTCTGCAATCTCAAGCAGACATTCTGGCAAGCTTGGTCTCGCGACTACATCCTCGGCCTACAATCGAAGGCCAAGTGGTACAAACCAATGCCCACTCTAGAAGTCGGGCAGGTCGTGATAGTCCACGAAGACAATTGCCCGCCACACCATTGGGTGACCGGGAGAGTCGTTCGCGTCCAAGAAGGAGGAGACGGCAAGGTCGGGGTGGCGGAGGTCCGGACCAATAGCGGCGTTCTTAAGCGCCCTATACAAAAATTGGATCCACTGCCTATAGATTGAAGACGTGCTGTCCTTCAATGGGGCCGGAGTGTTGGGTCATAATAGCCAAATTAAATAATACCATGTGCGAACTCAAACAATTTTTTTTGTTTTTGCTTAAAAGCAGTTCTGGCAACAAAAGGAGTTACTAAAGTACAGAAAATGAAAATTTCAGATATCGGTCTATATATATCAGAGATATAACCTAAACCGAATTCCATGAAACAATATTTTCTATTTTTTTTAAAGCACTTCTGGTAATAAAAAAAAATAAGTTAAACATAGAAAATGAGAATTTGCAATATCGGTCCATATATACCCGAGATATAGCCTAAATCTACTTTTCCAAGAAAATTCCAATGAAAGATTCTCTTTTTGGCATGAAAATTATAAGGCAAAATAATTTTTCTCCGACATCGGTCCATATATATCTCAACATAAGTTCAAATTTGTAATATATACTATTTACGTGGCTATTGTGAAGTGTATTTTAGACTCGGCCGAGCTGCATATATTGCAGTCTTACTTATTAGAGCATTTCTCTTTCTAAGTTGTCATTAATCTCTTTAAAATAGCAAAATATAGAGTTATATGTTTGAACATATTTTACAAAGGTTGATGATTAGGTTAGCACCTATGAAATGTGGACAGGTAAACAGCTAGGAAATACAAAAAACTGTTGTATATGATTTTTTTTTGTTTTGTTTTGTTAGTAGCGATGATCTCAAAATTTTTTAAACCATATAGCATTTCATATATCAGTATCATTCTAGATTAATAAATATTTTTAGTATTCTATTATATGAGGCAGAGTACTGCTGTGGAATGGATGAATATGGAGGCACTTCTCCTTCATTTCTAATAATATTTTAAGTAAAAAGTAAAAGTTTTGCTGAAACTATAATAATTTGACTGCAAACCTCCAACATTAATGGTAAAGTACTTCAGTGCACTTCAGTTTATCGATTGCAAACTTAATAAGTTTATCGATTGCAAACTTAATAAGTTTTATATGGGGTTTTATGATAACAACTCACTCGTAAGTCAAATTTTAAAAATTGAAAAAATGGCATCTAATTTAAGTAATTCGTTAAGTATAAAATTTTGATTTGTAAAATTATATACAAATTATTTTGTTCTTAAATATAGTTTTTACTGAAATTTCTTAAAAAAAATTTTTTTTAGTCTTATCTCGACTCAAGATGTTATGATATAATGCCACAGATATATAGTTTAACTTACGCAAACTAGTCTTATTGCACATATTATTAAAGCAAATAAAACTTATGTTTAAGTTGAGAAATAATATTAAAAAAACCTTTTCTCTTTTCAGCTCATCCGCAACAGAGTTAATATCACGACGTGGTGTATTTTCCCGCCATCATTATGGTTCTGTTGATCAGGTATGTTTTTTACTACAGTTGCGCTGCTCAGCTACACATAGTGAGCGGTTACTAAAATTGCAGACTTTAGGTTAGTGCGCTTTTAATATTTTCGACAGTGAATGGAAGAAAGCAGTTCAAATAGAGCTGTGTCGTTCACCAACGAACGGTTTAAATTGAACGGATCACCTCAGTGAACAAAGTCAGCCGGTCATTAAACTGATAACTTTCCGTTGAAGAGTGTACCGTTCAATTTGAATATCTTTCGTTCAAATTTGTTTCGTTCTCTTCATGTCGTGTTCTTTTGCTTCACTTAATATTTTACGGATTAGTACGAGTAGATTTTAAAGTATACGCAAGGACATCATTTGCTTATCGCTGTGGTATAACACCATTGTTTTTTTTTTTATTCAAATTCAGATTTTTTTATAAAAAAATAAACAATAGCTGGGAAACATAAAAAACAAGCTATTTATAATTATAAATTTATAAAAAAATAAACTTTTGTAATATTCATAGAACAGTGACGAGCAACTGAAAGAAAGTTACTCAATTTTGTGAATGATTTCCATATAAATTTTTTAGACGATTTAGATTTTTTGTGTTCTATGAACAGCACATTAATGCCAAAAATCAATTTGTGAAATTGGTTTTCAACAGTTTGTGTCTTTTTTTTTTTTTAGTATAGAAAAGTTTTTGTAAAAAACAAGCTTAATGAAAATTCACATCTAAATGATTTTTAAAATAGTTTTCACGTTTTCAAACAATAATTTGTTTTCACATAACAGTTTATTTTATTATCTTGTTCTGTGTGTCTCTTGGTCAGTTGTGCTGATTAATGAATGGCCGGAACATTTCAGTTTTGGTGCCGTGGCTTTCGTTCGGAATGACCTAGTCAACGAAATGAACGACCGGATCAGTCTTTTGTAATTGAACGAAAGCGACCAGTCACTAAAATGAACGAACCGCTCTAATTTCAAACATATTTTTTCAAGCTTTAACAATCAAAGTTGAAAGAGGTAAAAAAGAAAAAATTATAAACACCTTGTTTTCAATATTTCCCAGCTGTCTATATGTCGATATTTCATAGGAGCTATCCTAATCATCAGTAGACTTTGTAAGTTGTTGAAAGATATTCTTAAACATGCAACTTTATATTACAACAATCTAACATAACTGCAGCTTCAAGTATAACAAATATTTGAATAACAAATAATAAATTGCAGCTTCGACGTATTAACAAAACATGCATTCCAATGCTAATAAAGTTAAATCAACAGCTTTCATAATTAACTATACATTAAACGAGATTAGAGGTAAACCACGTGAAACCCTCCGTGAAATTGGAAATGTTTTATTTATTTTTTTTTTACAATTACTTACTTTTTCTATGTGCATAAATTTAAATTTAGATTCTTATTGTGTGAATAAAAATTAAAGCGAAATAAATTTATTTTATTCATTTCAACCTCAAAAGCAAATAAACAATTGTGCCACCTTCGATTAAGGGGAAACATTTTTCTAGTATCATATGCATGACACATAAACCTTTAGCTTTTTTTTTTTTTTTAAATACGTATCTATATACAATATAATAAACAAAAAATATTCAGATGAGAGTACTCAAATAACATACATACGTAGCATTAGTATTTTTTAAAATGTCTCAGACTAGTAAACAAAATATTGTTTTTTATTTTTCCATTTGTTTTGATATTTTGCAAAATTTGCTAAAACATCTTCAAATTTAGTCCCTCGGTCCTTTGCATTCACTCTATTCACTATAAAGGTGAACTCATTCATAAGGATAAATAATTTATCTTGATATGGTTTTTTAAAAACAAAATTAGCATAAAAAGGTACATTTGTTTATTTTAATGAATATATTGTCTCGATGCAGAAAGACTAGAAAGTTTGAATAGAAAAAATCGTTTTGTTTTGAGCACATGATTTACACAAAATTTTTCTATTACTTTGTATTTGTGAACATAACGCCATCGAATTATTAGTCGACTGATAAAGTTATTCTCGATTAAACATCTCAGCTTACGAGCCATACATATATTTTTTTTCTTGGACCAGTACTCAGGGCATAACCCCTACATATGCAGTGCATTGTACCGGAACTAGGAAAAGAGTTTGTGAGGAGGAGGAAAGAAGGAGTAGTATTTGTAAACATTTGACTGGCACCTTTCAACGTTATAACAGACAGGAAACACGTCTGTAGGCAGCTTAGTCCACATGCGAAAAGTACGGCTGAAACACGAATTTTCTCTGTAATGCGTAGTACAATTCCCCGGGCAATAGACCACAAATGGATGAGCTCTGGACGATGACCGCGTGCTACGTAAAAATGTGCGAGTTTCGGGAACAAGATCCCTAATCTCGTTAGAGCAAAATCCATTGTAGTAAAGATAGAACAGAGCAACGCACCCCACACTGCGTCGATGCTCCAGTGAGTCAATAACGTTGGATACCTTACTGTCACCCATAAGCTCCTTCGCCCTCTCCTATACACGGTTGAGTAACCCCAAAATAGACTTTGGGGCACCGGCCCAAACATGAGAGTTGTATTCCATTTTCGATCGAATATAGGTGGTATAAATAGTACGGAGGTCGGATGGAGTGAAGTACATCTTACACCGTTTCAAAAACCCGAGGCACTTGAATGCTTCTTTAGAGACATGAAAAATGTGTTCAGTCCAGCGAACGTCAGACTGTATTTTCATTCCAAGAACACCAATTTAATAGTTTGTGGATTATACTGCCACTTTCTCTATTTCGAATAAATATTTTTATTCGCATAAAAACATTTGAAACATAAACAAAATTTTACAATTTGTTTTTGTTTTAAATATATTTATGCGAATGAAAATACTTATTCGAAATAGTGGAAGTGGCAGATAGTCAATACTATTCACCGACTAAAACTACATGTAACTGATTTCTTATTTAATACATAAGTTTAAGTTTACAACATAACAAGAAGCATGTCAATCGGTAATAAATTTATGAATTTGACACAAAAAAAACTTTTTCTCGTTTATCAATCCACTTATCAATAAAATATGCAAACAATCTAGATGTCAAACACTGAATAAATTATTAACACAAGACGAAACAATAACAAAAAGTAAACAGGTGAGAATGAAAATAGTTTTTACTTTTCTAATTAATAGTCGTGTCAAGGTGTCAAAATGTTAATATTCAAACTTGTTGTGCAGCAGTACGATACTACGAACAACAAACAAAAAAATCCAAAAAAAAAACTTGCCTGTTTTTAACAAACAAATACGAGTATTATTAGACCGATTCATTTCAAGGTGAAAAGAAGTGAGTGTCTTCCTCCCTTAAATTGAAAATTGGCTTGCGTTTACGACTGTTTAAAACCAACCCGATGAAGATTTTTCTAATGGAATATTGAAAAAGAAACATGAAATTTCAGAAAAAGTATGGTTATTAAAAATTTTTGAATTCAAAATGGCTTGTTTAGAAATAAATTGTATTTCTGTACTTACTAACTTATATCGTATTTCTGTACTTAACTGAACATATATCGCTCCTTTATTGCAACATAGTCATATTTCAAAAAAGCTCGTTTCGAGAAAAACCCATTTAAAATTTTTAGTTTCCATACTTTAAGTCATGTATATTTGTTTGTTTGTGTATTATGTTATTAGTTTTATATTGTTTGTGTAAATGTGTTGTACGTTCATAGCAGATCAATAGCTACACACTGGGTTGGATGTGACAAAAATTCTTAACAATACTTTTATATATATTTAAAGCAAAAGTATGCTTTATGCGTTTAAACCTATGTATATACATATATCGCTCCTTTGTTGCAACATAGTCATAAATAAAAAAAGCTCGTATCGAGAAAAATGCATTTCGAATTTTTAGACTTAGTCTTAGAAAATTTTTTTTGAAAATATCTCCTAAAGGAAACAGTTTAAAAGCAATTTGAAAAAATTTTTTGAACAATATAAAAGCTCATTTTTTGAGATATGACTATGTTGCAATAAAGGAGCGATATGTACTATTTACAAAGTGCTATAAACAAAATGGGAATGGAATAAAACCAATTGCAAATAAAAATTATACATTATACATAAAAAAAAACTTTCAAGGATTTTTTAGTTCAGTGAGACATTTTTTATACGCATTTAAGTTGTTTATTTTAGAAAGCTGTCTAACAAGAAAAGATCATTAAAAATTTTATAACATAATACTTATTTATTTTAATTTCTCTGGAAAGTTGAGGTATCTTACCGCTTTTGGGATCGTCTAAAAATTAATTTTTGTCTTCTATATTTTTCCTTTACTTTTTAGTTTGACAAATTGAAGAGGCAAAACAAAAAGTTAAACTGAATTCAACATTGCCGCTCGGCCGCCTTTAACGGCATTGCCAAATTAAATTAAATTCAATATGTTGAAATTTATGTACGAAAATTTTATTAAAAAATATAATTCTTTGTAAATGGGTCACATTGTTGCCGCCTGCTGACGCATGCCGCTTGCATTGGCCTTTCACTATTGTGTACATGAATATATTTATTATATTTGTTTATTTTTTATTTTTTTGGTCTTTTTACATTTCTACTTTTTTAAAATACAAAAGTATAACTAAAAACATAACATGAAGGCCGGAGCACATAGAATCCGTCGTACGTTATACGTTGCCTTTTTCAACTGACAACTGAGTTGAAATACATGTAGTCTTATGAGCTTTGTTTCATTCCGTATTTCTCCGTCAACGCAAAGTATTAAAGTTGAACCACTTCTAACTATCCATTTATATACTTTGATTTATTTTTTCGTACAAAAATAAAATAAGTTTAAAACAAATTGCGTAAGATTTTCTGCGCCGTGGCTGAAAAATAAATCAGCAATTGCTTTTATATCCGTTAACAAAGTACTGATTGTGCCAACTTCATACTTCATATACATGTTGATGTCAGTTGAAAAAGGAAACGGACAAAATACGACGGATTCTACCAACCCCGGCCTTAATTCAGTACGACTTTAATTTCCAATTGCCGCGTTTGCGGACGTGAAGTCTGCCGTGGTTTATGTGTTTAATATTTGAGTCTGCTGGGTATATACAAAAGGTATCCTTAACAGCATTTTTGAGGAAGGATAGAAATCCGTTTGTGCATGTATATCTGTTTGTGTATTTATGCGGTAAATACTGAAATAGGCGAAAATTAAATAATTTCAAAAACAGTTCAAGGGCGAAAAATTTTAGTATGTACGAGTATAGACTTCGCACTACAAAATTGTTAAAAACATTTATCGCGATGGAATCTTGCCAGGAAATTACTTATGCATAAACCATACTTTGAGTAATTTTAGCTTTGAATTCACATATATTAAAGGCGAAAGTTGTTGTTAATTATTTTTAATATCACAAACATAATTTGCATTAGGTGTTTATTTTGCGCAAAAGATATTAATTTGTTAAATAATTTTAGTGATTTATAAATTCATATTCTTTTTTCCAGTTACCACAATCTGAACTTGATGGTATTGATCCAAACTTTAAACGCTTTCGTGTGGAAAATGGTGAATCGTTGGCAGAGAAAGACGAGGTATTGTACTTATTAAAAGGATATTAAATATTTGATATTCTTCAATTAAAATTTTACACACGCAACAGACATACAAACACGTACATATTTACAATCTTAACTATTTTAATGTTTATTTTATGAGCCATAACCCCATGTGTTGGCTTAGTATGCTTTGCAAACACCTCCACGACAGTATGATAAATAAGTGATTTAAGTGGGACATTCTTTAATGCTTATGGGTGATTCTCATTTTAAATGCTTTTTTCATGTTTTTTTAGGTTTTCAACATAAAATATTTCAACAAATTAACACATAAATTAAATTCCAATGTTCTTTGATCTTGTTATACGTTAAAAAAAATTTAATTTTTGCAGCTTAAGATCTTATTTTCTAAAGTAACAACTTTTATTATTCTTCCGATATTTTTTTCTCCCTAAAGTTTTATTATTCTTCCAATATTTCGCTAACAGTTTGTTAGCATCGTCAGAAAAACTTAAAAGGTTAATATATACTTTCAAACTTAAATGGAAAACGTAATAATAGACACAAAGTCAATTGAATGATAGAAAGGAAATGCGGATCTTAGTTTTTAAAGAGAATGTCATCCAGGTGCTCTCGGTAGAGTTGAACACACTGTTCAAAACGGAGCATTGTAATCTGCGCCACACGCTGCAGTAAACTTAGTTCAATTGAGCTGATTTCTCGACGAGTATTTTCCTTTAATGCAACAAGAGATTATTGATTATCATTATAAACCCTCTCTTTGAGCTAGCCCCATAAACAAATCCATGGGAGTTATATAGGTGATGTCGGTGGCCATGTTATGTTCTCAAAGCGGCTGATGAGTTTTTGAGCGAAATTTTCTGGCTATGTGTGTGTGTAGTCGCGCCATACTGTTGTAACCACGTGTGTGAAGAGTACAATGGAGGAGTTCGCAAAAAGCGTTCTGTAATCATACGATAATATTCACCGTTGATATTCGTCTTCTAGCTCTAGATTTTCAAAACAAAATGGTCCAATTATCTCATGTGTTCACACCAAGTAGTTACCCAATGGCACTGTAGTGATTTTAGATGCTTCAATCGAGGTTTGTGGTTCTTGGAGACCAATAATGGCAGTTTTTTTGACGTGGCCGTTTCAGTGAAAATGAGCCTCGTCGCTACAAAAATGGGATTTGCAGGGCGAAAACGCTCCAACATCTTTTTAAAATTTTTTTTTTTTTTTTTGCGTAAATTAAAGTCACTTTTTTCATTTGCTAAAGGATTTGAATTTTAAAAAGATTGAACTTCAGATCCTTTTTTTCATGAATAATCGCTCTGAAAGTCCCAGTGAGGCTGCTCTTTTTCATACTAAAAGTTGCAGATTTTCACGTAAATTGCTTTCAAGCAGTTCAATGTTTACGGGAGTCCTTGAAGATCGACTGGACCCTGGCCATGGAACATTCATAGCCGAAGCAGTTGCGCAGAACGATTAAAATGTACATGTATACGTGCCATATGAGTATTCGCCGAATATCGAACTTTACACTGCGTTTACACGTACAAGTACTTGCATGGAAGTCCTGTGTACGTATTGTCAACGATTGGCAAGTTGCATTAGTATTTAAAGAATAACATGGAAGTTCACTTTAAAAATGTTAGTGGAGAGACAACAGCTCCTAAAACAGCATTACCACAGAAAACCATAATTTTGTTTTTCGGGGAAATGACTTTCACTCAAAACGGCAAAGACTGCTTAATTTATATATTTTCAATAAAAAAATGTGAATTATTTTAAAAATATGTTTTGAAAAATTTATATATGACAAAATTTATTTATTTATTATATTAAAATCAGTTAATCTCCGCAAAACTTGTTGTAAGGCAACACTGTTATTTCAGTTGTCATTTGACTTTCAGTAAGTGCCAAAAAATCACTGCCTGCTGAAATTGCTTGTCAGTTCAGTTGAAAGTTGGTTGCAAGTGCAGAGATTGTGCATGTGTTAGTAAAAAAGTTTGAATGTATTGGGGTTTTCGAACTTGCCCCTGCACGTGTAAACACTACGTTAGACAATATTGTCGGCAAGCAATTACGTTAGAAGCATTACTCTTAAAAAAAATTTCCACAGCGAACGCGCGATTCTCATCGTGACAAATAAATCCGCACAATCGATAATTTTAACGGCGCTTTCCTCCACCCGTTTAGAAATGATCGTATTTAAAAAGACAGATTTGCCAAAAAAACACCCTGTATAATATTTATGTGTGCATTAACGTGATTTAATATGTTAGGAGCACTTTGTTTTAATAATAATAATTTAAAAAAAAGCTTAAAATAGCTTAAAAGTGCTTGAAAAACATTGGTATTATTGGAAAAAAAAAACGGTAAAACCGAATAATAACCGGATAATTATCCGTATAACAGAATGTAAAATGGCCATTAATAGTTCAGATTCATGTTTCACGGCAAAAACACGCACCGAATACGAAAACTCGGTTCGATGCCGGTTAACGAACAAGTTCCAAACTTAATTCCCAAAAACGGCTTATTACCAAAATCCCTCCACTTCCCCGAAAATAATACGGCAACTTCAACTTTTGCACTAAAGCGAATAACCGTTAATAGTTTAGGTATACTTACCACGGCAGAAACGCACACCGAATATGAAAAAGCGCTTCTGAAGCGGTTGGCGAAACGGTTTCGAGTTTTTTGGGAATTCCTCAAATCGGCTTCAAGAATTGCCAAGATCCATCCATATTCTCGAAAGAAATACGAAATTTTCGCATGAAGCGGCTACACTTTATATACAATTTTACTTATCTACATATGTAATAATCACTCATACGCCATGTGTTTGAGAGTTGCAAACATACAAACAAACAATACAACTGAAGCTAATACATATAATTATATAAGTGTGTAAGAAAATAGAATGTCGTTAATATTATTTACAACAATGTTAAACTGTCAACATATAAATTGTATTGTCGCCACAGCCAATTAAATGTGTTTTTATCTATTCTAATTTATATCTAGAACTAATTAACTAAACTCCTTATTTACATACCAATTAATTGTTAACTAATTATTGGAAGTAAGAATTAAGAAATTTTAAAAAGACGGCTATTTTTTTAAAGTAGATACTTAGCGTAAAATTGAATCTTGCCATTAATGGTTAACGGACTTCATATTTTAAAAAATTTACATACGAGGGCTGATATAAAATTTATTTTAAATTTTTTTCAACAATTATTTATGTATTCATCAATAATTATCTTGTCCCATGGCACACTTATGCCAGCGTTTTTTCCAATCCTCAAAACACTTCTGAAACGCAATTTTTGGTATCGGCAACAGCTCCAGTTTCGATTTTTCTTTTATCTCCTCAACCGTAGCAAAACGCTTTCCTTTCATCGGTGTCTTCAGTTTTGGAAAGACAAACTGATAATCCGAAATGTATGATTTTGCCAACAGATATAACAGACATGTGTACCAACATAACAGAAAAAAAATTGAAAAATCGAACTAAAGAAATTTGAAAATAACGGTAATTTTTTTTTTGTCAGGCCCCGTATTAGATAAATAAAAAAAAGTAAAAACCTTAAGGGCCTGTTTCACGATTTCGAACGTTAACGTTTTCATAAATTTTAAACGGCTAAGAAACAGATTCATAGATCAAAAATAAATTTTTTTTTCTTATGAGTTGATATAATTTTTGCTACGTTTTCTTACACTATGTTGCCTTTCAGCTCTAAAGTGGATCGGAGATAGGACTTCTCGCTAGTCAAACTACTTGCGAAGGTTAAAACACAAAATCGTGAAATAGGCCCAAAAATAAAAATTGTAATTCCTTTCAGGGACTATTTTAATTATTTGTTTTTGTTGAAGAAGAGCTTCAGGCATAGTTGTTTTAATGCCCATACTGATTTTTAATACACTGCGCTTTTTATAAAAATGATTCTCAGAATGATCGTCAAAGCAAATGTAACACTCGTTAACCAAAAATGATCAAAATTCACTGTACTCGTTTACAGTTTTATTGCAAGATCCATTGTATGCAGTAACAGCCATCATATGAATCTAAACTTCTCGTATCTATGATAATGAATTTTGGTCAAATAAAGAAAAAGGAAACGAACAAATATAAGAAACACAAAGTGTACTCTTCAAATGAGAATCAGCCATATGTATATATGTATTCTAAAATATATTTACGTGTGTATATGCATGCAAGAGCATTTGAAATTATTTATAAACAAAACGAGTAAATGCTTTAATGTGCATTACACAAGCCAACAAAAATTTTGGGTTTTTGCCTTAAGGCAGTGTGGTGACCTGCGTACATAAGTACTTTTAAAACTTTGATAAGAGACGTTATGTTTTCCGAGTTTTAAACTTCTACAATTTGGTGACTACGACATGATGGAGAAGTTTGGCGACTTTTGGGGTTTTATTCTAAAGAATTATCTACGGCTGAAGGAAATTACAGCACGTATGGTTGGGAACTCTTGGCTGAATCGCGATCGACAGGTGCAAGTTCTCACCAGTACTGCCAGAAATTTTATCTCTTTAAAAGTTCGAAAAAAATAATTTTCAACAACATTCATGGTTTGTCTCATTCTGGTATTCGAGCAACACAGCGTTTGATAACTCGACGTTTTGTTTGGCCTTCAATTAATAGAGACTGCAAGCAATGGGAAAATATTTTTGTCACAACTGTCAAGCAGCAAAAACAAATCGCCACAGTAAAACTGCCACTGGCTGTTTTCCAGATGAAACCAAGTGATTTTCCAGCATCCATATTGTGCTCAAGCACAATAAAAATGTCTTACAAAACATCGTAGTATTTTCAAGTACTATCCATCGTCTTCTTTCATATTTCAAAACAAACACTTCAGTGCCAAAATGTTCTAAACACATAAACGAATACTGTATTATAAACATTTAGAACAAATAGAACCGAAAACAAGTAGAACCAAATGAAGTTAAAGTAGAACTTCAAGCATTGACGTAATGTTCTACTTGTTTTGTTTTGCATTTTGCTGTTAAGCATAATTCAAGTACACTCAAGCACTATCGTGAAGACGTTTCAAAACTCTGAAGTGTTTGTTCTGTTTCTAAATGTTCTAAAGCTTGTTTATTTTCTTTTAAGAATTGTTTTGAAATACAGTGCTTGGAACTACTGCACAGTAGTGAGCAGTGTTCTTTAGAACATTCTGTGCAGCCTTTTAATATAGACCTGGTAGGTCTAATACCACCATCTGAGGGTTTACTTACTAGCTAACGATGAGTGATCGTGTCTCCAGATGGGTAGAAGTTATGCCGCTGGAAGGTATTACTACTAAAAAAGTTTCAAAATCATTTTTTGAAACATCGAGCTGCCGATTTGGATGGCCGAATTTAATTATTATAGATAGAGGTATTTAAAAATTTATCAATCTTATTGGTGCCAAACTACAGCATACTACTTCACACCATCATTCACACTGTCAAACGGAATGGTTGAGAGGTTACATCGCACATTAAAATCATTTGTAATTGCACGTGAAAACCAACTGTGGACTAAAACGTTATCAACACTTTTACTTGGTTTGCGCTCTATTTTTAAAGACGACATTAAGGTATCACCCGCAGAACTGGTGTATGGTGAATTGCTTCGGCTACCGGGAGAGTTTTCTAAAAGATCTGAAAAAAAAATAATATTTCCGAACATCTGTTAGACTTATGTCAATGGATTCAATTCGACCTCGATAAGGAAGCAATCATTCCAATTGTGTACCTTTCGCTTACAAGGATCTTAATGTAATGCTCTCATGTGTGGCTAAGCAACGAGAAAAGAAAGTCGTTGTATTTTTTTTTAATCTTGGGCCAGTACTCAGGGGATAGCCCCTACATATGCAACGCATTGTACTGGAACTAGTGAAATAGTTTATGAGAAGGAGGAAAGGGGGAGTAATGTTTGTGAACTTAACACACGGAACGACCCAAACAGACGTTACCACATCATTTAAAGCTTTAAACACATAGACGACAGCAGACTGCAAGCAGACATCTGTCATATATAAAATACATGTGTTTAGGTGTACACGATTATTGTAACGACATCTTAGCAACACGATTTCACAACAGCATTTGCTACTACTGCCAACTTAGACTAATTTCTATTTTCGTAAGCAGCAAAAAGTAAATGCAGTGCTGCAACTATAAATATAAATTGCCAGCAATAAGAACTAACATTTTTTTTTTTTTTTGTAATATTTAATAGAAGAAAAAATCACAAAATTAAAATATCATCGAATTGGAGACACAGTTTCTACAAATTCTACTGATAACTTAAAGCTTACTATTCTAATATAGCAACAAACAATTTTTTATATATTTGTATATAAGCGAGTTCTTTATGGAATATTTCTCAGCACGATATTATAACATTTGCTGTTTGTTTTTTTTTTCACTTCTTGCAAAACGTGTCATAATCTCATTGATCTATGTAACTGCCAGGAAAAAACAATTTAAAAATTTTAAAAGTTGTTAACAAATTAAAAATGAAATCAAAAGAACTCATTTTATAATGTCAACAACACACATTTTATTACTTTTTTTTCACCTCTTACGTTGACTTTTTTATTGGAATATTAACTTTTCTATGAAAAATAAGCAACTTTCTTGGCTGAAAGGGGTTTGAACTCATAACCTGACAAATACGAGTGATATCATAGGAAATGAAAAAAACTTCCATTCGAATATTTCTTTAACCTGATTAAGCAGGACTCAAAAATAGTTAAAAACGCAAATAAAGTTACATATGTACGAGTATGTAGGATAATGAAAAACAAGTTTTCAAATAGTGTTTTGCTGCCTTGTGTTATTCGTTCAAACAGCAGCAACTTGTCGTTGTTCATCTTGCACCCCTTTTCCAACGTTTTCATTAAAAACTAAAAAATGAAAAGATTTTCAAAAGTTGTGGCTTGAGGAAATGGAAACCAAACACCAACCATACTGGATATGGTTTTATGAAAAATTATTGTTGAGAACTTAGTTAAAAAGCAGGAAAGGACATAAACGATGATATACAGTATACGATGAAAAGGATGAGATAAAATAAAGATAGATTAATAAATGAGCGCAATGATGCCTAATGCATGTTTTTCTTATGGGAGTGATGATTGTATGGAATTTCAAGGCGTTTAATGCAAACTACGCGAAAGTTAATTGCGTTTTCAGTCTTATGTTTGAGAAAAAAAACGGGTGAAAATGTCTGTTCAGCGTTAAATTTATTACAAAACTACGACAAGGACAACTGTGCAGAAGAGATTATTAATCGATTACAACAGTTTTTAAATAGCAGTAAAAAGATAAAGCAAAAAACTATTAACAAAAACAAAAAAGTAAACTTTTGCTCTTACTAATTGTACATTGCTTGCATAGTATTCTTTTAAGTGGCATAACAAGACGTTTAGTGCTTGCTAATGGACAATATTATATTGATATTTGAAAGTGTCATAAAAACTTTCAATAGTAAATATAAAAATATCTTCATATATCAAACGAGTAGCTATAATAATAACGAGTGATTTTTTTGCTATTATCTTTTTGGCAACACTAGTTTTGACAGCTCACGCACGTTTTGTATCTTGTGTCACTGTCAAACATCTTCAGTTTGGTCTATAATTTAATCATGAATCGTCTTACAAACGAACAACGCTTGCAAATTATTGAATTTTATTACCAAAATGCGTGCTCTGTTAAGAAAGTTCATCGCGCGCTTCTTCCATTTTATGGTCAGTTTAATCGACCTACTGAGGCTTCTATTCGGGCTATTGTAAAAAAATTTCGCACCAAATTTACATTGTTGGACATTAAACCACCAACACGCTTACGTAGAGTGCGAACTGAAGAAAATATCGCAACCGTATCGGCCAGTGTTGGTGATGACCGTGAATTATCGATTCGGCGCCGTTCGCAGCAATTGGGCCTCTGTTACTCCACTACGTGGAAAATTTTGCGGAAGGATTTGGGTGTGAAGCCTTATAAGATACAGCTGGTGCAAGAATTGAAGCCAAACGACCTACCACAACGCCAAATTTTTGGTGAATGGGCTCTTGAAAAGTTAGATGAAGATCCACTTTTTTATCGAAGAATTGTGTTCAGCGACGAGGCTCATTTCTGGTTGAATGGATACGTGAACAAGCAAAACTGACGTATTTGGAGTGAAGAGCAGTCAGAAGCATTGCAAGAGCTACCAATGCATCCACAAAAAACAACCGTTTGGTGCGGATTATGGGCTGGCGGCATCATTGGGCCGTATTTCTTCAAAGATGATGCGAATCACAACGTTACTGTGAATGGTGAGCGCTACCGTGCGATGATAACAAACTTTTTTTTGCCCAAAATGGAAGAGCTTGACTTGCATGACATGTGGTTTCAACAATTTTAAATTTCCGATAGTTCTTATAAAATCACCCATTATATAAAGATGAAAAGTTTGTATGTTTGTAAGTATGTAAGAGTTAATCTCTGGTGCTACTGGTCCGATTTTCAAAACATTTTCAATGAACTATAAAACGAAGCCTCCTGATGGATATAAACTATATGAAAATCCATTAAAGTGCTTAGGGTTGGGGTAAAAGGCTTCAAAATCTGTAAGACATATTTAATTGATTTTAATAGATTTTGAAGAAATTTATTAAAACAATGATTTTAAGAACCAAAAAAGCACAAATAAAACCCAATTAACGTGAGGACGCCATTTGCCCTGCAAACCGCGTGTGCTCCGCATGTCCGTTCTCCGACCAAATGCGAAAATTAATCCGTGCGTCTGTTACACTTTATTAGCTAAAATACTAAATCAATATCAATGTAATTTGAATTATAGATAGATTTGAGTAGAAAGGAATATTCTAGCAAAACTATCACCGTGTGGGGTCAAGGTTAAATTTTTTATCTGCAAAACTGTTTAAACTCATTAATCAAAATATTGTTTTCAAATTAAAACATCAAGGAGCCCGAGAGGTATGAAAAAAATTTTAAAGGAAGGTTTTGTCATCTTAATCTAAAGCTACGTACACACAGTTGTCAGATTTTACAATATTGCCAGTAAAATTGTCTGAAAATGTATTACAATCGTGCGAACTGCCAATTTTTAACTTGTCAGAAAAACCATTGTCAAGACGACCATATTGTCAGGCATCTGACAATCGTGAGAACACTCTTCATCGGCATTGCCAGATAATTGGCGGGTATTATAAGCTCAGTTTTAATTGTCAGATGTATAAAATTAATGCAATGGCATCATTGTCAGAAAAAAGTTTGATGGGCAACACTGCCAAACAGACGGTTGTTGATATACATTAGTGGCAATGCCTTACAATATGTCTGGCCATTTTTTTCATCTAACAATCTCACAACCGTGTGAACTGGCAATTTTTGTTGTCAGATGAATTATTTGTCAGACCATAGTCTGACAATGAAATTGTAAGATTTTCTTACGATCGTCTGAACACACAATTTACTTCTGCAGGACAATTTTTCATTGTCAGCATGTTGCCAGATTTTACAATATTGTCAACAACAATCTGACAACCGTGTGTACATAGCTTAAGTATGAGAAAAGAAAAATCATCAGAATTGCTGCTAATTCTGTCATATCCTTTTCAAAAATAAGAGCTGAAACTGGAGTTCAAGCCAGCAAGTCATCAGTACGCAAAGTAATTAAGAGCTGTGAGTATCTTAAATACCGGAAATTACAAAAAAAAGCAGCCACTTAATGTTCCTCGTAAAGAAAAGCGGCTTCAATTCGCAAAAGACTACATGGCTGGGGATGTGCAGCAAAGAAATCATGTAAGTTATTGCATTTACGAATGAGAAGAAGTTTAATTTGGATGACCCAGATGGCTATAACTATAATTTCTATGATTTGTGCAAAGAAAAGCAATTTTTGAACCGACATTATAGCCGAGAGGAAGGCGTTATGCTTTATGGGTTGCTCTTGCGTACTATGGCTCCATCGGTCTTGAATTTCAAAGTGCAAAAATGACTGGTGCAAGCTATAAAATATTGTAGGAATCAGATTTTCCGAAGTTCAGTGAACTATTTGCTTCCATATATAGGATATTGCAACAGGAGAATGTCCCTATACACAACGCCAGACTAGTAAAGGAATGAAGCCAAAAAGTTAATACTCTTGCCTGGGCACCCTATTCGCCAGATTTAAACATTATCGAAAAGGTCTGTGGTTAATTATTTTGTAAGGTCTATAAAGGTGCTAGATAATGTGATGACAAGTTGTCACTAATTCAGGGTGTTAAGGATGCTTGGAGTCAAATTTCATTGGATTACATAAATTCTCTTTTTCTCTCAATGAAAACCCGTATATTTGAAGTCTTTAAAAACAAAGGAAGTTTTGTCCATTTTTAATTATTCTTAAGTAAAGTAAATAAAGCAATAATAAAAAAATTAATCAAAAAAGCAAGGAAAACTGTTTTTTATTAAAATTATTTAAGGTGCCTTTGTTCAATGGAACCGAAAAAATAGCACATTTTTGTACTTTTTTTTATAAATTGCTCAGAAAAAAAACAGTTTAGTTATGAGAACACTCTCGGTATAACTTTTTTTTATATCTCAAGATGTCTAGCTTCCACTTCTATTTTAAAAATCTGCAATCGGTTAAAAATTGCAAAAGATACAGGATTCTGAATGTGGAATTTTACACATAAATATAATACATACACTTACCTACATACCCATTTTAAAATGTCAACCACTTGGAACGGCGATAAGAATTAGTTCCTGTACATAAATCAAACTTACCAAAACGATAAATGAAGAACAACTTCATTTTTCAGTTTCATTTATGTCACTGACACTCTGGCACTCTCTGAGACCGGAGTTTTGAAAATTTTAAAATATAATAAATCATAAAAAAGTAAATAATATTCTCGAACAGGACATGTATCTAAAATACTACTTTATTATACACATGTGACTACGCTAAAATAAACACCCTCCACGCAAATCAAATGGGGGGTGTACATCTTTTCTTTATACACAAAAACTGTCATAAACATATGTATGTAAATAGTAACAAGACTTGTTCACAAACAATGAGAAGTTGAATAAAATGAAGAAATAAAGTAACACATATTTCTAAAAAAAAAAAGAAATCAAAAAGCCAACACCCAAAAAAATCGCAAGAAAACACTTCCAATGATTAAAGAGGTTATTACGTCTTCCTTATTTACCTGTCGTCGCATAAACCATTATTTAATGTTCAACCATAAATATAATCAACATATAAAATATAAACATAATATAATCAACAAGGGTGGAAAGGTGAACAAAAATGATTCTTTTCCACCGAACGCTTTTGATAACGTGTATACATATATATTTAGTAAGTCGTAGTACAAAATGACAAATCACTGTTAAACGTCATATTACAGAACTTGTGCTTTGCCAACTTTCAATGCAAATACAAAAACTAACAAACGAGATGCGAGCACGCAAACTTTTTTTATCTTAATTCTCTTAACAAAAATTAAATTCAGATATTACTTTTTCTAAAATTTAAGCTCTAAAAAATCCCATGAACGAAGCTATGACTGCTAGTCCAATGACAACTATCACACTATTATAATATTTTATTATTTATTTATGTAACTATACAGTTGCAAAGTATAGGATGCACAACTTGGGCGGAGTAACGGAGACCTTATGCCCACGATGGTATTTACCGTAATTGTTTGCGGCGCTGTGACTAACTGTACCGACCTATGCCTTCGTATAGGAAGTTGCCGCGTGGTTGACAACGAAATACATCAAAAAAACTGTGAACTAATACAGTTAGTTGATAGTTTATACGAAACACTCAGTCATCCATTTGTGGTCGATTACCCGGGGAATCGTACAACGCATTACGAGTACAGTGTGAATTCGTTTTTCAACCGTACGCTTTGTCTCTGGAATAAGTTGCCTACAGACGTGTTTCCTATCTGTTATAACGTTGGAAAGTTCAAGTCAAATGTTCACAAACACTACTCCCTCCTTCTCCCTCCTCACAACCTATTTTCCTAGCACTGGTACAATGCACTGCATATGTAGAGGTTATCCCCTGAGTACAGGTCCAAGAATTAAAAAAAAGCTTGGGAAACGTCAATGACTAGAGCTGAGCAATACTTTATGTCCTCAAAACTCTTTCTTATGACATTAACTAGTCTGAAAGTTTAGCCGAATTCTGAATTGATGACTAGCGATACATCCTACATCATTCAATATTGGAGTCAACTTCGAAATTAGCAGTTTTTCGAACAGTTTTGAAATTGTTGGTAGTAGACTTATTTTTCTATATGACTCTACTTTAGTGGGAGCCTTTCCTGACTTGGGTATCATAGTAATCATAGACACCTTGGACTCTGCAGGATAATACTCGAGACATAAAATAACGTTAGAAATAAAAGAAGAATTGTTCTGTCCACACCAGCATTTTACCAGTAATTTGATGAATTTCTGGAGTTTATTTTATTGACGTTGATTTCAACATCTTGAAAACCAATTTCACGATAACGAAGCTGTTCGTTCGTTCGCACAATTACATTTAAAACGAACACAACATTCAAAATTTTGTTATTGTTTTAAATGTAATTGTGCGAACGAAAGAACAGCTTCGTCATCGTGAAATTGGCACTAAGTCTCAAAGGCACAGGCAGTCAGTCTAACGGCGGTAACTCAGTTCCATCATTTAAAGTTAAATTGTTTGTCAAAAATCTTTTCGGAATCAGTTCTTGTTCAGTCAACAGTTAAAGCTCGCAAAGGTCGCTTGCCTTTAAAACCCTTTTGTCGCTTTCCATATAGATTACCCGGATTGAGGAGTACCATCAAAAATTTTCAGATAATTTAAAATACAAAAATATGTATGTTAATAAATAAAAAAGGAATACCGCTAGTTCTGAGACAGCTGAACAAACAATGTGGGCAATTAACAAAATGCATATGTGATTCAATATGAGATGAACATAGATAGAAAATAATTAAATGCTCGGTGGCTTAGTGGTTAAAGCAGTAGATCATGATACGTCATGTCTCGAGTTCAAATCCCAGTGGGTGCTGATGAGTAGTGTAGCGACTACGAAACAGCTAGTTGGTCCCCCAGCTAAAGATTTTATTACTATTTTTCTTGTCTTCTTCAATCAAAAATTATTGATCACAGCAAATTTATATTGTAAAAAATCCTTCTTAAGAAAAAACTTAAGAAAGGAAAAAACTTGAACTAAACCCCAATGTACATATGTACAAACCCAAAATTTTATTTAAAAGATAATTTAACCTTATCTTGAAATCGTAAAAAATTAGTTGACAATACTTGTAGTTGTTTCGTGTGTAATAAAGAAAGTGTCTGCTTTGATGCGAGCATTAAAGGCTTTAAAAATAATTATCATTCCTTCTCTCTCTCTCTCTCTTCTTACAGGTGTTTGGCTCGCCAAGTGCTCCCATACTGGAAAATCCAGAACATCAGACACGTTGGTATTTTAAGTATTTTTTGGGCAAATGTAAGTAGTAGTACAAAAGTTTTAATATATTTTTTTGTCACAAAATTAATTATTTTATGGATTTTCTTCTATGCGCAATTTTAATGGAAAGAAGAAAATTAATTTTACCTTAAAGTAGATTTGTTACATTTTTCCTTTTTTTTTCTATAAAAAAAAAATTCTTACAAAAAATGTATTGTATTCAAAAAATAAATTAAATTCGGCAGAGAAAATGCTTTTTGGCATTCAATTTTGTGCTTAGGATGAAATATGTTTAACAAGAATTTATTATACGAGCACATACGAGGGCTGATTGATATTAAAGCTATCTAAATAGAAAAAACCCAAATTCTTTTCAAAACCCATTTATTTCTCAACATACTCGTAGTCTCCTTTTAGCTCAAAACGCTTAGTAAGAGGATATTCCAACTTGTCTATACCATCTAGGCGTATCACGTAAGTTTCACTTCCTCGTTTGAGATAAATCTCTTTCCTGCGCACTATTTTTTCAAATTCGGAAATAGGAAAAAGTCATTAGGAGCTAAATCTGGACGATTAGGTGCATGGTCAACCAATTGAAAGTGTATAGCACGTTACTTTCGCATCGCATCTTATGCTTAAAGAAAGAGTACATTTTCTTCTTTAAATGTGCCCGTTCTTTCCTGATTGCATCAATCAATTGATCCAATAATGTACGATAATACTTTCCTGTGATTCCGGATCCCTTTCAAAGGGATCGATCGATTCATCACTGTCTTCGCCTTCATCACTGTCTTCGCCTTCTTCGGAGCACTTCCACCCATTGTTTCGATGGATCTTTGATTTCAGGTTGTAGTGGTGGAGATACGTTTCACCAGCAGCCGATTTCACTGGTTTGTTTCGATGGATTTTATCATTTCAGGTTGTAGTGGTGGAGACACGTTTCATCAGCAGCCGATTTCACTGGTTTGTTTCGATGGATTTTATCATTTCAGGTTGTAGTGGTGGAGACACGTTTCATCAACAGTTATGAATTGACGCCAAATATACCCAGGATTGTGTTTTATTATGTCCAAACACTGCTGTGAAGGGGTCTGTCGAACTCGCTTTTGTTTGACACTAAGCAAAAACGCGGTTCCCATCCTTCGGATAGCTTTTTCATATGCAAATGTTAATCCAAAATGTTGACTACATGTTCATATAATATGTTTACCATTTCAACAATCTCACGTAACTTGACGCGGCGATCGGTCATAACGATGTCGAGAATATTGTTGATGGTTTCTTCCGTAATCACCTCTTCTGGCCTTCCTGTTGATGGTATTGTTACAGTGCTTGTTCGGCCGCATTTAAATTCAGCAATCTAACATTTTACCATGAAATCTGATGGAGAAGACTCACCGTAATGTTTACCGAGCTTTCTTTGGTTTCTTTCGCCGTTTTCTCTTTCAAATAATAGTATTTAATTCCTGCATGAAATTCGTTTTTTTCCATTTTTGAAGAAACACAAAAGTTGCTTACTTTAAACCACTACAAAAAAATAAACTAATAGATGAATTTGGGTGAAGTTTTAACACCAGAAGTTTGACAGATCGCAATTTAAAAAAAAAATTACGTAATTTGTGCTACCATCTAGTGTTAGTTAGCTTCAGCATCAATCCGCCCTCGTATATATTTTTATTTCAATACAACTAGAGAAATAGCAAAAAATATATTTTTTTTTTAATTTAAAAAATGAGGTTTGAAAAGTATACTTTTCAAATTCCCATTGAGTTTTTAATTAACATTTGAGACCCTCAAAAAAGCTTGAAAGAACCTTTAAGCTCTTTTGTTAAATTCATGTGTTTTATATATGTATTTTTCAAGTTACCACAGTTCGTCTTTTATTTTGTTTCTTCCGACAATTTAGCTCAATTTATTTTGTTTTACTATGAAAATTTAGCAATGATTTATTTTATACTATTTTATTACAGTGCATCAAAATTACGTTGGCATGGATGCTGAAAAATTTCCATATTTTTTATCCGTGGTTTCACAGGATTCCGGTAACCAAGGAGCCCCCATGTATCGTGCCATTCTTTTTCGCAAGCAGGTATGAGAAAAATAAAATAAAATAAAGAGAAAATCTAATTGTATCAGATATTTTGTAAAAATAAAAAAGAAAGACACTTGAAATCTTAACAAAATTCCCATAACCACAGCGTTAGTAACCAGTTGCCGCATGAAAGAAAATTCGCATGCAACATTTACGTAGTGACGTACCGGTTTAATTTTAAATTAAAGAGTTATGACCTTATTCATAAAAAAGTTTGTATTTATCAAATACGAGGGCGTAAGTGTTTAATAAAGAAACAAAAGTGTTTAAGAATACGGCCGTTATTTTCTAAAAATATTTAAGAGGTGGGGATATTCTTTGTCATGATTTTCATTTTAACTTAGTGAGAATGAACTTTTTGCAACACAGACACAAGTTTTGCTTTGCTAGTGAATTAAAAATTAAGTTCTACTTAACGAGCAAACATGATAGAATACATGATTACGACATCTCTCACACAAAACTGAAATCTTCTGGGCATGTTGGTCAAATGACGTCACGAAGCAATGAAAATACTGTCCTAGATGATTTTTAAATATATACTTCCGCATATGTCAACTAATGGGAAATCATGCGCATGGCGTAATCTCTAGTTTTATCATTCATTGAAGTTAAATCGGACGACCTCGGTGGCCATGGGATGTCCTTGAAAGCGACTGATCAGTTTTAGGGGGAAATTTTCACGAAGCAAATTCATTTTTGGCTGCCCGTGCATTCACCTCATTCTATTGAAACCAAATGAGTGAAGAGTACAGGGGATGAGCATGTGTAATTAGTATACTCATAGCAAAACCATATTAGCCTCATAGCAAAACCATATTAGCAAAACCATAAAGTCCTCAATTTTTACCCGATACTTTTCATCACCATGCTGTCGGCGGTTATAGGCCATTTCTTCCTTATAGCCTATTTACACCAAAGCGAAAAATACTCATTCGAGATTTCAAGCCAAATCTAGTAGATTTTGAGAAGATTTCCCATACAAAATGAAATCTACTTTATGAGTAGATTTCGGCGAAATCTCCTGAAATCTACTCAGCGATGCAACTGTGAGATCTTGCAAAAACTACTTAAAAATACTACGCTGCAATAAAAATTGCACTATAATGTGGTGTTTGCAGTCTCTGGGCACAAAAAATATACGCTTTAATGCTGGTGTATTCAGTCTCCGATAATATTGTATTGCCAAACCCGCACGCATAAATTATTTTTGAGCAAATAAAATCTTGCTAGATGTCAAAAAACGGTGGTGTAAACGATATAGATTTCGTTGTAGATTTCAATTCAAATCTACTAGATTTTGAGTTGGTGTAAATGCGCTATTAGTCAAATCTACTACTTTCGGCATTTCGAATCAAATCTAGTTGACTTTGAATAGATTTTCCAAACAAAATGGAACTAGATTGCAACTGGATTTTGACAAGTACTCTATTTTTGTAAGTACTCTATTACACAACTGTGATTTTGTTCAAAATAATACTTTAAAATACTACGCTGCAATTAAAAAAAACTATACTTTAACATCAAGGCAGCTTTAATAGGTAGTGGCAGAATGTTGGTGTTGTATTTATTGTAATTCTGCCACTACCTGAATAAGCTGCCTTGTTTAACATGATGAATTCATTCTGATGTAGTTATTGCTGTCAAACGCTTTGCAAAAAAAGATTTTATGAAAATGAAATCTTCGCAGATATCAAAACACGGAAGTGTAAACGGTTAAGTATTAACTGAAAATTTTCATTCAAATCTACTAGATTCTTGGTAGAAGAAAATGCTCTATTACATCATTTGCTGTAATTGTCAGCAGCGGCAAATGTGACCAAGTGAAGTCACTTTAATGACAATATAGCATCGATGCAATGACGCACTTTCATCGAATCGACTTAAATTCGAATTCAATTTGATTTCCTAAGCGTTGCCATGAAACAATTCCAACAAAAAACTCGTTTTTGTAAATCACATTTTTTCAATTTGCTTCCGCACGACTATTTGTATCGAACACTGAATTGCTCTAACGTAACGTTATCTTGACATGCTCAAATAAACAAACGAATTCAAATGGTATTATGCCAGAATTTTTTCCTTACTCTTTTTTCATTTTCAGCGAAACAAAATACCATGAAACATTTATGTTTTATTGATTGAATTTTGCTAATCCGCCATGTTTGTCAACCACCTAATCTACCTTAGAAATCACTGACAAATGTTCATGAGAATCGAAAACGAAGACATGATTTACATGTATTTCAGGTCAATTCATGTAAAAGCATATCCAACATATTTGCACTCCGTTTCACATTTAAGTTTTCTCTTTTTTTTTATTTTTATTTCACATGCTTTAAAGAACACTGAAAAAATGTGCGAAACATTGGAAACACTTACTGACATGTTTTGCAAAAAATAAACCACACTTGTGAAAATAGAAAAATAAAATATAAAATAATCCGCTATCAAACTGTTGTGGTTTTAAATGCTTTTTTGTGTCTGTACAAATCTCATCCTAGGAAATGTTTGGGAGGAATTTTAAATATAATTTAATATTGTACTTTCAAGCTTAATAAAATTGGCTGGCTAATTTTAACAACATTTCTCTGTGATTCGATTGCAGGGTACACAGAAAATTGCTTTACCTTATCAAGCCAATCAAAAACTTACAGTCAAACAAATACTAACACACTTCACTGGCATCGATGCTTCAACGACAAAGAATCCTAAAGAAATTTTTGCAGCTGACATACAAAAGGACCTTTTGCTCTTGGAAGAACAAGAGGGTTCAGTTAATTTTAAATTTGGCGTTGTGTATATGAAACCGGGACAAAGCTGCGACGATGAAATGTTGAGTAATCGTAAGTATAAACATAACTAAGTTAAGATAATGTAGTAAAAGATTAAGATTACAGAAAACTATTTTCACATACACATAAATACATAATAAAAAATTGAAGTAATATTATTAAACATAAATTTATTTTTTCATTTAATCTTTTACTTTTTAATGCCAGTACTTAAAGAATTTTCATTTATCAAATATTTAAGGCAGAATTAGTTTTTACGTTCTTTTCCGTTCTCAATCAGCTGTTTTGTTTCTGTTCAATATAAACCAAGGCGAATTCATACCAGGCAAGGCGAATTCATAACAGATGATATTGACAGCGCAACTGATAACTGTTTTTTAATTCTAATATTTTTTAGTTATCAACGGCATAATTAAAACAAAATTGGAAAACAAAATTTAAAACAATTTTTTAAATTATGTATTCTATTTTGAGCACCAGATATCATCCAGAATCCTCCGCAGTCTGGCTGGCCATTTTCACTTTTTAAAGTGCTATGATCTGAGACTTTAAGTTTCACGAAATAAGTTTCACAATATAATTAAGGTTTTCTTTCATTAAGTTTTTCTTTCATTGTAGATTTCAAAACATATCGCCAGCTATCATCCAGAATCCTCCCCAATATTGCTGGCCATTTTCCTCTTTCCAAGCTCTATGATCTGAGACTTTAATTTTCATGAAATAATTAAAAGTTTCACGAAATAATTAAATGTTTGTCTATTATTATAATTTTTTTTATTATATATTTTTTAATTTCTTTTTGTGTTTATATATTTTTTCCTTGACATTTGAAAAAGATTTAGTTTTTGTAGTGTTGTGTTTATTGCTCTTTGCATTTACCTGGTATGAACTCGCCTTGCATATACCTGGTATGAATTCGCCTTGATACCAGGTATATGCCAAGGCGAACTAAGTACTTAATTCGCCTTGGTATATGCAAGAACAATAAATACAACACTACAAAAAATAAATCTTTTTCAAATGTCAAGGGAAAAATGTAAACAAAAAAAGGAGTTCCAAAAAAATTTTATAAAAAAAAAATTACAAGAAAAGAAAAACTTTTAAATATATGTGAAAATTTTAATTATATCGTGAAAATTAAAGTCTCAGATCATAGAGCTTGAAATAATGAAAATGGCCAGCCAGATTGGGGAGGATTCTGGATGATATCTGGCGCTCAAGATATAATAAAAAATTTAAAAAATTATTTTAAAATTGGTTTTCCAACTTTGTTTTAAAATATGCCATTGGCATCTGAAACAGATTAAAATTAAAAAAAAAGTTATCAGCTGCACTGTCAATTTTAATTGCAAATTTTAAAATGTTCTTATTTTTGTGGTTTTGAGTTTAAGGATACATTTTTAGGACATTGAAAAATGGTGAGCAATTAAAATTGCTTTGAGAAAACCTTTCGAGTCTGGAATTAGTCTTCACTTTTCTTTAAAGTGCATGACATGAAATAAGAAAAGATAATGGAAGGCTAAAAAATGTTGCTAAATGAACTGACATGTACAAAAACTGTCACTAAAACTTTCTTTAAAGACTTAGAAAATAACACAATAAAAACTTAGTAGTTATAGTTAGGATGTCTTATTTCCTTTGTTTTTCCTACAAAAGAATTTTTTTTTTCATTTATGTTTGTCTTGCGTTAATGACTTTCTTTTGTTCTCCAACTATTTTGTGAATGCAGTATGATGCCAAACATTCTCATCATAATTTTCTTATTATTGTTTGCAGAGGAAGCCAGTCAAGACTTTGAAGATTTCTTGGATGTTTTGGGTGAACGTGTGCGTCTTAAAGGTTGGGATCGTTTTCGCGGTGGCTTGGATGTGAAAGGTAAGCAACAAATTGAACAAAAGAAGGTGACAAGGTTTGAAGAGAAAATAAGTGTCAGAATTTATAATATTTTATTTTTCCTTCCTTCAACTGTGGTACTTACTCTACGTTTAATTTTCTTTTTTTACATTTACGTGAGTGCTGCATATTGTTATTCCAGCTAAGAAAATATATACCCAGTTTGCCAAATTGTCATTGACGGCATTAGCTCAATATACAATATTTTTAATAATGGCTTCCAGTGGTCATCGTTTCACACATTTTAATGTGTTGTTGGAATTGTATTAAAAATTAGTTTCTATAAAACAAACGAAGAAAATCGTTTATTATTATTTCGGCAACGGAACTTAATAAAAAATATAATTTTTGTTCTTATATAAATAATCAGATGGTGATAAATAAATTTTTAAAAATAATTGAAAAAGATCACATGATAGTGAAGATCACATCATACTGAAGTCTTTTATCTTTGCATACAGATTGTGAAACATTATATACATTAAAATACATTAACACCTACCTTGACGGGCTAAATTGATGATGGAATAACTCCACGGGATATAGTAGAGTTTATTCTAAAAAAAAGAGTTTATTCTAATTCTAAATCAAGGGAACAAACCCACCTTCGTGACTTCGAACAGGCAAGACGTGTTAGATACTCGTTACACTTCCCAGTTCGAATATCGCAAAGCAAATATAGGAATGAAGAGTGTCAGATTTCAAAATAAGCACACACATAATCACATTCTATTGCAATAGGTGGAGAACGAACTGGGGAAAACAGGAAGATATCCGGAGTAGATCCCTAGCCAAACCGATCATAACCAAGGTCATTGCCATGGAAAGATCACTGGGTAAACCCAACAACGCTTTCAAGAATGCCACAAGACGATCATGTAGACTATCTATAAAAGGGGAAAACAGCAGACCCAAATTGTGGTCAGCAGAAATGTAGTACACTCTTCGACGAAGCTAAAAGAACAGCAGAACTGGGATGATTATAAAGCTTCAGTAAACAAACACAAGAATCTTATCAGGAACTTGAAGCGAAGATACTGGAAGAGATTTTGTAATAACGTGAATAGCAGACTTCGGAGAATACTTTCAAAAACACCGACAATCCCAAGCCTTATACAAGAGGCAGGCCACAAATTTCGAGAAATCGCTAGAAGAATTAATGAACCGCCACTTTCCGCATAACCAACCATTGAGAGAGAATGAAAGCTCTCCCCTGTCATATACCCGGAATGCTTTATATCTGGTTATAACAAAAGAGATGCTGCATTGGGCAATCAAAAGTTTCCAACAGTTCAAATCACCAGGACTGGAAGGAATCATTGCCGCAGATATACTGAGCAATCTGGATCTTAACACCTTAGCTCTTCCAAATCTATAGAGCTGCACTAAACTGGTCGCACATTCCAACGGAATGGACCAAAAGTAACGTAATTTTCATCCCAAAGGGAGGGAAAACGTCAAAGCAAAGAAGTATAGGTATGCCAGGCTAATTGGCCTCCTTTCTCTTGAAAACGCCAGAGATTATCATATGATCCAAAATTAGCAACAACCAGTTGTCGCCATCTCAACACGCCTATACAAAGAGCAGATCAGTTGAAACGACGCATATTGAATGGCCCAACCAATACAAAAACTACACCTTAGTAGCCTTCATGGATAACAAGATGCCTACAATAATGTCGAGACCCAGGCAGTCATAGATGCTCTTGACAGTCTGGAAATAGATCGACTGATAATCATGATCATTACGAGACTACTAAAGAGCAGAATTATAACACCGACAATGACCGTAGAATTACTAGAAATGTAGCAAAGGCTACACCTCTGGAAGGAGTACTATCTCGCCTTTTGTGGAATGCTGTAGTGCGTAATGTGCTCAAACACCACGTAGCGATTGCAGTCTCTGGAACCCATTTAGACACCATAACCTAGCAGTTAGAATACGCTCTAAATTTGCTGAGTCAATGGAGTGTACATTGCGGATTGAGAACAAAACCAGAGAAAACAGAAATTGTACTTTTTAGTAACAAGTATAAAACTCCATACTTCAAACTACCGTCCTTGTGGACAGAAAACTATCATGGAAAGAGAATATATAGGCTAGAGTAGTAAAGGCTACAACAGCCATCTATCTATATAAAAAAGCAATAGCCTCAACATGGCGCATGCGACAAAAAGGAGTTGTATGGCTTTATGAAATGGTTACAAAACCGATAATTTTCTATGGGGTATCAGCCCCTATCCAACGCACCCGTCTAACCAACACTCCTGGTTCCTTACAGTACAGGCATCTGTTGCAAGACAACAGCGCTTCGGGGAGAGGGGGGGGGGGGGGGGGCGTTACCCCCGAAAACCAGCCTGTACCATAGCTATCAGAGATACTATACAAAAAAAAAACATTTCTGAATCGTATTGTTACTGAGGATGAAAAATTAATTCATTACGATAATATACCTAAAGCCGGGCCAACCAGTCAAATCAACACCGAAGACGAATATCCATTCTCCTCATACGATCACGGGGAACCGGTAGCATAACAATTGATGCGTTTGAACAGACCAATCAACGAGAAACCTCCGGAATATTCGACCAGACACGAGGCCATAATTTTCCTTCCATTATGACAACGTTCGGCCACATGTTGCAAAACATGGGGTGAACAGTTTTCGCTCACCCGTTTTATGGCCCTCTTAGCTCTTCTTACTACCACTTGTTTTGTCCGATGCGTAATATCCTTACTGGAATACGCTTCACTTCAGAACAACGTTTCAGAAATTGACGCGATTCAGTCTTTGCCTCAAAACGTGGCAATTCTTTTACGTAGAATCCATATACTACCTGCAAGATGGGAAAAAGTTGTGGCTAACTATAGACAATATTTTGAATAATTTATAATCTTGTGTTATTATCATTATAAAGACATTTTTCAAACAAAAATATTAAAATTTTTTATTTGTATAACCAATAACATTTAATTAGATAATCTAAATTTTTTTTATACTTTTTTTTCGTAAACGGTATATGTGAATTCAAATTTAAAGCTATTTCAAAAATTGTGCCATATTTTCTCTTACTGCACTCCGACACATTCCAATCGTGATAAAAAAAATTCCACAGAAAACGAAATTGGCTGACGTCTATTTGGGTTCCTCGATGGCTGATTTGGTAGCATATTCGACCAACAGCCTCGAGGTCACAGGTTCGATTAATGCCACAGACTCTGGGCGTTACTGCAGACAAGCAAAAAATCTTCGCAGTTTTTGTGTTTGTTTTATACAACAAAAAAAAAAACTCACAAATAAACGTTGAAAAGCTTGTAGTTCAGACCTGGTCAATTGGGTGTACACAAAACAACATATAACAATTCAAACAAATTATTTAATTATTTCTAATGATTTAAGATACAAAAGGTTACAAAACTTTTCGGTTTTAATAACCAAAAACATAATATTTTTATGTTAATTAAATATTATCCAACTCGGCAGGAATTTATAAACTGTTCTTTACTTCAAGCAATTGTAGTACTTTACGTATTTTTTTTTCTTAGTACACACATAATTATTTTATTATTATTATGCATTTTTTCTGTTTATTTATTTTATTTTTACTTTTTTGCCCTGCTTACATTTTTTCTAAAGGCGATATGACTGGAAAATACTCTGTGTACACTTTGTATGAAGGCCATGAAATTATGTTTCACGTTTCAACCCTTTTGCCCTTCTCTAAGGGCAACCGACAACAGGTAAGTTTAAATAAAATTATTATTCCTCTGAAGTATTTAACTTCTACGAACTTCAAGCAAGCGAAAACTACGTGCAAAAATATAATATATTTATTAGTTTTGAAATGCTTTACTCTAAAACAAATTATACCAACATTGTTTGATTCTTCAAATATTAAAAAAAAAATACATAAAAAGTGTTTTTTACAAAGACGGAGAACTTTGAAATTAAATTTTTAATAACATTTTAATTTTTCTGACAATTATAACAAATTGTTATCGAAATATCGAAAAATGCTGTTTGGCTTTTATATAAAACTAAAACGAAATTTATCTGCAAAAATAAGAATTAATTATAAAGATGAATTTTTTAAAATTTATATGAAATTTAAGTTGACATGTTATTTACTGGCGGTCGGTCTTATATTTCACCTCCCTAAGACTGGCTCAGAGAAATTTATCAAGTTTTTTGTGGATTTTCTGCCGTTTTACCTTTGATCTCGATGCGAACCCCTTTCCAACCGTCTTAATGTCTTGGATTATGCATTTTTTAGCAAACTTCACAAAATAAAACATTATAGCGAATCCAAATTACGTTCTTGAGATTTTCCAGACAATACTAATACACTCCTAATAGTCATGCAAACGTTTACGGCCGTATTCATAAATAAATATAGTACGGTTATTAAACACTTATTTGACAAATTTTCTATAGAAACTTTGTCAAATAACAGTTTAATAAACATACAATATTTTTTATGAACAAGGCCATTAGTATATACAATATTTAAAGCAGAGCAATTAAATCGCTATTATTTTGATAACTCAACGCCTGTCGTGCATATTTTATAAATTTTTAACAAATTTCAGGTAGAACGCAAGCGGCACATTGGAAATGATATTGTAAATATTATTTTTATCGATCAAAGCATGTCTGCCAATATTGACAATGTATTGCCAACAATGTTCGACCCCGCCTGGATAAAAAGCCAATTCACACGTAAGCTCAAACTTTATTTAATCACAAATATTAATATTAAAAAATATAAGCATTTGCCTGCCTGTGTGTTCATTTACATAAAATACTTAAATGCTTACGTTTATGTTGTATTTATTTGCAGACATTTTTGCTGTGGTGACAAAAACCGATCAAACCTATCGCTTGGCCATATTTTGCGATGAGAATGTGCCACCATTTGGTCCAACACTACCAAACCCGCCAGAGTTTACAGTAAGTAAATCATAACTAATAAGTTCACAATATATGACTTTTAAGCATCTGGATCAATACAGAGAATCTTATTGTTACCGTGCTTAAGAGTTAAATATTTATTTATATAAAAATTTTTTTTTACACACTTCTGAAAATTTTAAACTATACAATTAAGAATTAGTCAAATCGCTCCCACGTTATGCGACTACATAAATTCGGTAAATGATTTTTATAATGTTGTGGTAGGTCGTTTGGCTTCAATTCTTGCACCAGCTGTATCTTATAAGGCTTCACACCCAAATCCTTCCGCAAAATTTTCCACGTAGTGGAGTAACAGAGGCCCAATTGCTGCGAACGGCGCCGAATCGATAATTCACGGTCATCACCAACACTGGCCGATACGGCTGCGATATTTTCTTCAGTTCGCACTCTACGTAAGCGTGTTGGTGGTTTAATGTCCAACAATGTAAATTTGGTACAAAATTTTTTTTACAATAGCCTGAATAGAAGCCTCAGTAGGTCGATTAAACTGACCATAAAATGATGAACTTTCTTAACAGAGTACGCATTTTGGTAATAAAATTCAATAATTTGCAAGCGTTGTTCGTTTGTAAGACGATTCATGACTAAATTATAGACCAAACTGAAGATGTTTGACAGTGACACAAGATATAAAACGTGCGTGAGCTGTCAAAACTAGTGTTGCCAAAAAGATAATAGCAAAAAAATCGCTCGTTATACTACAAAACAATTAAGTAAAGCGGCTCATACACATTTCAATTCAATTGTGAATTGAGTCTTTCAACTGAATTGATTATTGCTCACGTACTTCATAAACTGAATTGAACGATTTTTATTCAACTATTAAATTCGGTGAAATTATAGACAATTTAAAAAATATATAACGTTCTCTTTGCAAAAACACTACAAACATAAATTTTGAGACCTGATCAAGGGACTTGAACACACACAACACAATCGAATTGAAAGACTTGCTAGTCAACTTGAGAAAATCAAAACATTTTAATTTTTCTTCAACCAACTCGACAACTGTCAAACTAGTCAACTGACAAAGCCAGACTTGCTTTGATTTGGACAACAACCGACTCAGTTACCAACTGAGTTGAAACGTGTATGGAGTGCATAGGAGTGTAGTATATTCGGCTGAACTAAATATGCTCGGATATATATGGACCGATATCGGTTAAAAATATTTTTGTCCTGTAAATCTTTCAGGGACATTTTCATGGAAAAGTTTGTTTAAGCTATATCTCGGTTATACATGAACCGATATCGGAATTTAAAATTTTCTGTATTTTAGTAACCTTTTTTATAACGAGAATTGCTTTTCAGTAAAAAAAATGTTAATGGGAAAATTGGTTTAGGCTATATCTCGGGTATATATGGACCGATTGCGAAAATTTTCTATATTTATATAACCTTATTTTATTACCAGAACAGCGTTTAAGCCAAAAAAAGTTGTTTAAGTTCACTTACGCTATATTTTCCTCAAAAAATCTGTTTAGGCTATATCTCGGGTATATGTATATGGACCGCTATTCGAATTATTCATTTTCTATATTTAACTAACCTTCTTTTATAACTAGAATTGCTTTTAAGCAAAAAAAAAAGTTTTCTGTGAACAACGGTTGAGACTATATCTCGGGAATATGTGGAGTGATATCAGAAATTTTTATTTTCTGTAGTTAAACTCCTTTTATAACGAGGACAGCTTTTAAGCAAAAAAAAATTTTTTTAATTGTTTTCATTAAAAAATCATTTTAGGCTACATTGTATACCCGAGATATAGCCTAAACCAATTTTCCCATTAATTTTTTTTTGCTGAAAAGCAATTCCTGTTATAAAAAAAGGTTACTAAAATACAGAAAATTTAAAATTCCGATATCGGTTCATGTATAACCGAGATATAGCTTAAACAAACTTTTCCATGAAAATGTCCCTGAAAGATTTACAAGACACAAATATTTTTTCACCGATATCGGACCAACACCGGAAATTTTCATGTTCCTTATATTATCGGAACTGCTTCAAAGCAAGATAAAGTTGTTTAAGTTCGCTTGCGCTAGATTTTCATAAAAAAATCTGTTTAGGCTATACCTCAGGTATATATGCCACGATATCGGAAATTTTCATTTTCCATATTTTAGTAACTTTCTTCGTGCTTTTAAGCAAAAAAAGTTTTTTAACTTCGCGTATGCGACATTTGCATTAAAACCCCGGTTTAGGCTATATCTCGGGTATATATGGACCGATATCTGAAAATTTTTTTTTTTGCTTTTAGTCGTACTGTTTAATAATTGTATGAAGTTTGAAGCAAACCGAACAACTTTTTTTTTTAAATGTCATACAAAATTGCAAAAAAAAATGGCTTTTATCGGAAAAGGTTATAGTGGTCTTAAATACAAAAAAGATATTTCCTAATGAACAATTTGGTTTCAGAAGATCTCAATCAAAATTTTGCACTTCTAAAAATGTTTGATACTTAAGGTATGGACGTTATGACACAATGCAAAGTGTCGTAATCTGCACGGACTTTATGACACCGCCCTGATGGACATTACGTCATTTTCAAAAGTGCCTTAACGTCCATGGAATTTTATACACTTTTAAGTGTGTCATAACCTCCATGGACTTTATGTCACTGGACGTTATGACATGTCACCTATTGAAGTAGAAAACCCCCTTTTTTTTAAACGATTGCATTTTAACTAGCCAGACGATAGCCGCATCAAGGTTGCACTTGATTGGGCAAGAAATGGACAATATTGGTCGCGACAATATTGGATGCAATCATATAATTGTGGTATAAAAATTTGTGGCAATCTTGTGATCCTGCCTTTAGGAAACAAAATTCATCGTTTAGAAGAAGCATTTTATATAATATGAGTATAGCGCGGTTTTGATGCTATTTAATTGAAAATATTTTTAAGTCACAAACAAACTATATAAAAATAAAATTAAATGGGAAACAAAATGAGCATAAGTAATGAGTAATAAGCATAAGTAATGAATTATTTCATTGAAAGTAAGTTAATAACAAAATGAGTTTAACCAATCGATGGCACACGTACAGCTATTTACATTTTTAATGTATAAACAAATACAAAACGAAAGTGGTTTCCAATTAAGTATCTTTTATAAATTCAAGTCATTGAAATCCACTGCACATACTTTTCGAAGAATTCATCTGTCTCTCAAACCACAGGAGACAATTAGTCCACAACAATAACAACATCAATTGCTGTAGTTGTCGTGCTATTGTCGATAATCACAAACATCAGGGACTCGCAACGGACAAAAACAGTTGTGGCCAGACACATACATTACGAGTTATACGCTTGAATTAGTGGCGGCAAAAAACAAAGCTGTATGTTTGAAAAGCTCGCAGTGAGATCTTACTTCAGTGAAGTCTGAATTGCTATTGATTTTTAAAAACTTTGTTCGTACCAGCTCCATGTTTTTGCACAGATTTTTTATAGTCATGACTAGAATTTGCCGTAGTAGTGAAAACTATCGAAGACAGAAATGTAGGCCTTACAGATTCAATAACACCGATATATAATATGATATGATCGGACTACAAATGGCGACACAGTGAACAAATTACTAAAAAGGTAGTAAAGGGTGTTTTTTTAAGCTAGATAGAACTTTAAATTGTAAAAAGTAACACAAAAAATTAAATTTTGATGAAACATTTTTTTTATTTGTTTCAGTATACTCTGACAAATCATCATGAATAGACTCACGCTTGAACAACGCTACGAAATTATCCAAATTTACTTTGAAAATAAGTCGTCGATTCGCGCAACTTAATTGTGTTCAGCGATGAGGCGCATTTTTGGCTTAACGGGTTTGTTAATAAGCAAAATTGCCGCATATGGAGTGAGACCAATCCACAAGAGACCCTACAGACTCCATTACATCCAGAAAAATGCACTGTTTGGTGCGGTTTTCATGCTGGTGGCATCATCGGACCTTATTTCTTCAAAAATGAGGCCGGAGCTCGCGTTACGGTCAATGGAGATCGTTACCGCACCATGATCAATGATTTTTTGTTTGAAAATATGGATGACATTGATCCGGAGGAGATGTGGTTTCAACAGGATGGCGCTACGTGCCATACGGCGAACGCAACCATCGACTTACTGAAATCAACATTTGGCGATAAGTTGATTTCGAGAAATGGACCTGTCAATTGGCCTCCAAGGTCGTGCGATTTGACACCTCTCGATTATTTCCTGTGGGGCTACGTGAAGTCACTGGTTTATGCTGATAAACCAGCAACAATTGACGCCTTGGAGGCCAGCATTGTTCGTGTTGTTCGTGACATGCGGCCAGCAGTGCTCGAAAAAGTGGCCCGAAATTGGACGTCCAGAATGCGCTTCGTCAAGAACAGCCGCGGTGCCCATATGCCCGAAATCATTTTCAAATGTTAATGTCACGTATTAATCTTTCGAATAAAAAAAAATTTTGATTACAATTTAATTTTTTGTGTTATTTTTTACAATTTCAAGTTCTATCGGGCTTAAAAAAACACCCTATATTTGTAGGCGTGGCAAAAAAGAAATAAAAAACTAATACTCAAATTGTTTTTACATTATCTTTAATCTTAGGGGTAATTGACACAATTTTCTTAGGAACCACTATAGTGTCCATCAGAGGGCACCACAGGAGCTTAATTACGAGTCTTATACTCACGAGTAAAGGAAAACTGGGAAACAGCTAGTTGTCCCCCAGCTTAGTGTATTCAATTATTTAGTCCTGTCTTCTTTGGTTTAGAGTTATTGATCGCGGCAATTATTGTTATAAATAAATATAATTTTTGGTGAAAGCTACGTTAGAACTTGAGCCAAACGAATACCATCATATAATGTTAGAAATATTCAATAAGTTCAGCTATTTCGAATTAATATATAGGAAATTGAGATTTTGGCCACCACTGGGTAAGAGTATCCTTGCTTTGCGTAATTTTACGATTTTGAAGCAACAGCACTTACTAACTAATTAGAAATTAAACTTAAGGATGAAATTTTATAAGAAAAAAAAAACAATTATTTGAGCAAAAGTTTTTATCAAGAAGTGTAAGTACACAACAGCTTGCTTTTAAGAATTCTATATTGTGGCAAGAGTTTTTTAATGAAAATATAACTATTTTAATTTAATTGTTTCTAATTAGAAAACATTTGTGTCATGTATTCTCTCTGCGTGTGTTAATTAATTCGACGCTTTAATTGTTCACAAATTTCATTCAATCCAAAACGACATCATGTCGATGTTCGTACAATTGAACAACAACGAAAATTCCAGCAAAATCGTAAAATAAAAACAAAAATTGCAAAATTATGCAACGACTCGTAGTACGATTTTATTATACAGGATAAAAAGAAAATATCAGGACTTTTATGATTATACTTCGAAAATTCACCTTTTAATAGCGGAGCACACAAATCCTTGAGAATTCGCGAGTTGTTTACTTACCATAGAGCTGCAGTAATTGTTCGAAGAATTTGGAACTTTTCTGGGGTTTGTGTTACTGATTCCGTTTTCTACGTCTTGAAAATTAAGGCTCAAAGACACAGGCGGTCTAACAGCATATGGTGGTAATTTAGCTGCATAATCTGCTGTATCATTTCTAATAAAAATTTTTCTCAAACACCATCTCCTTTTCAGAATCGGTACTTGCTCAGTCCCCAGTTGAAGTAGCTTACCTGTGATTGGCCTTTTTAAACCTCTTGTCGCTTTCCACAAGAAATAGTCAGATTGAGGAGTACAATTAAGGCAAAAAAAAAAAAAAAATGGAAACAGAAGATAAAAAACGTGAACCATGAAGATAAATGAAAACGCGTTTGAAACACTTAGCTCTCTCTAATGAATAGTTCAATTGTACTAGTTCGTTCATGAACTACCCAACGCTACTCTAGAAGCAAAAGTGTAGTCCTCCTGACGTTTTTTATGCGCCACGGTGCACTAAATAGAGCTCTCCACGTTACTGGTTGTACCACAAAGCATAATCGATATCAGATTTATAATAGCATCCTAAAGATGTAGTTTGTTTTCAAAACTTCCTGCCAAGTATATGTTTTTACATTTGTAATTTAAGTCGTAGTTTTTGCTTTCTATATTAATCAAGCGTCTAAAGACATGGCGAGATATTTCACAGTGGTTTTGCCGTGAAAGTAACTTTACCTCTTAGCGGAAAATATGTATTTACACAAACATTAAATAGTTATCAAGAGTGTAACATGTTCTTTTGCGAAAAAGCACACTATAATTTAGTCACATTAGATTTGTTTAATTTAAAACATTTTGCACAAAGTAACACAAATACAAAACTCACCAATTATTTCAAACGTGAATAAAAAAGTAACAAAAAAACTCAAAATTTTCCCTTCTCCAATTAGTTATTTATAAATACACATACTTTGATATATCTACATAAATACATGCGTACCAGTGATCACCAAAAATCATGTTTTTGTTTGATTAACTCATACACTAAAATTTGTAATCAACAAAAAACAAGCAACAAAGTTGCTTGATTTTTTTTTTTTGCAATTGCTCAAAGCTTTTCTCTGATGCATACATATCCCATTCCACAAAACTTAGTTTTAGCTTCATTTAAACCGATGTCAATCCTAATTAGTTATTTAATTAACTTCAAAATAAGCAAAGTTTGTATCTTTTGCAGGATGTTAACTTGTTTCGTGAATTTATTCTTGTCAAGCTAATCAACGCCGAAAAGGCAACATTTCAAACGCCAATATTTTCCCAGAAACGTGAAAGAACGCTTGAAATGCTGATAAAGGATTTGCATGAGGATTATATTGGTGATAGCAAATTGGTAAGTAAAAGGATACTGGTAAAGGATAACAAATCAACATATATACAATACAAACACACACACGCTGCGAGTACACAATGTAAGTGATTGCCCAACAAACACTATGGGCTGAATTTAAATTGAGAGTAATTTGCATTTTCATGCAACATTTTCTCAAATGTACGATACTTGTTTGAAATTAAGTTGAAAAACATAAAGCAGTAAACGCATTTAAGCCAACAGATAACTAGCAGCAATACGAATATGTAAGAGTGTTAAAAACTGGTTATACGTTTATGATTCAAAGTATTGTTCATCGCTGGCAACTTTTGAAGCGAACCACAAGTCGATCCAATTTTTTACTTCTTCAGGCAGGCTGTGCATCATTCATCGAAGTGATAGTCCAAGGGATCATCGTCTAGAGAAAACGGCTAAAGGGGTAGTATTTCCCATTTCAAGGTTTCCAAGTTTGTCTGACCACTTTCGTAACATGGGCTCGAGTATTGTCAAGCCATAAAATCACTTTATCATCTCTCTTATTGTATTGCGGCCGTTTGTCTTTCAAGAATCGGCTCAAACCCATTATTTGCATTCAATAAGCATCACCTTGTGATTGCCTTTCAACATCTCTCGGATTCAACTCGTAAGGCACCCAATTTCCTTGTTTCTGAATCTTTCCCATGGCTTTCAGACTTTTGAAATAGGTTGTTGCATCACTTCCAATAATCCTGCCAATTCTTGTTACGTTTGAAACGAGTTTTAATTCAGATTAACTGTTCAATTTAACTTTTCCAAAATATACTTTTGAAAGAGTTTCATATTTTGTCTTGAAAGCACGTAAAGCGAACAGTCTTTGCTGTTTTGAGTTAGAAATCGCTAAAAATAAATACATATCATTTATCTATTTTATTCATGCTATTTATATCCCCAAGAAATAAAATGATGTTTCGTTAATGGTAGCGCTATTTTTGGAGTTGTTTTCTTTTCGCTGTCATTTTTAAAATTAATTTCCACTTTACTGTTTAGACCAGGAGTGCCCAAGTTCTAGGCACTTGATACTCATTTGTTTTTGTAAAAGCGCTTAGCTAAAGGGCTGTGCTCTATACTGAACTCCCTACAAACAACGAAAAATACACAAACAACTTTGTCTTACATATTTTTTTGTCGTTCTTAACTGTACACATACAAGAAAAAAGCACACTTTCGCATGCTTTGCTGGTAAACATGGACGATAGCGATTATCAGTGTAGATTTTATTTATGTCAATATGCTTTGCTTTCTACACTAAAAAATATTAAATAAAAGTAGTTTGCATTAATTTATTGAATTTTTGTTGAACTTTTATAATTTTTAATTTATTATTATTATTATTATTATTATTATTATTATTATTATTATTATTATTATTATTATTATTATTATTATTATTATTATTATTATTATTATTATTATTATTATTATTATTATTATTATTATTATTATTATTATTATTATTATTATTATTATTATTATTATTATTATTATTATTATTATTATTATTATTATTATTATTATTATTATTATTATTATTATTATTATTATTATTATTATTATTATTATTATTATTGTTATTATTATTATTATTGTATTTATTTTCTCCTTAAAGGGTAATTAAAGATACATTTTGGCAGCCTTAGCCTAAGACAAAATGTATCTTAAAGGTATATTTAATGCTATTATTCTATACTTAAATTAGTTTAGGAAGTTCCTCGCGATATGACAGGTATCCAAAATTACAGATTTTTGTATTGGATTGATGATATTTTTCTGTAGTCCAATAATACTTATGTTGTTCTGTAATTGTTTGTCGATGATGCCTTCTGCACTAATTATTATGGGGATGATCTTAATTTCTTTCAGCTTCCAGTTTCTCTTAACTTCAACTGCTAGATCTGAGTACTTGTTCATCTTTTCAACATATGCTCGGGAAATGTTTCTGGTGGCAGGTATTGCTACATCAATAAAAAAGCCTGATTATTATTATTATTATTATTATTATTATTATTATTATTATTATTATTATTATTATTATTATTATTATTATTATTATTATTATTATTATTATTATTATTATTATTATTATTATTATTATTATTATTATTATTATTATTATTATTATTATTATTATTATTATTATTATTATTATTATTATTATTATTATTAATTTTTGGTTTATACATTTGTACAACGGGTTATAGTTCAAGGTTTTACTTAAATGTGTTGGTGGTTGCTCTTCCATACAGAACTTTTGGGCACCCCTGGCTTAGACACTACTATAAATACCTCGAAAATCGATTATCTTTCTCGACATTTTCGTTAATAATACATACACAGAACTGTCATTTAAGCATTTGTGCGTTAAATCGCTGTTTTAGTCACATGCAGAAAGTAGTGAGTTTACTAAACTCGTCGTTTTTTTTTTTTGCCAATTTTTGTTTGAGCATCAAGATTTGCTTGTAGATTTTCCTGTGTTATGTTTTGTTTGCTAACAGGAAAGCGATTAAAAATCTTGCGTAAATATCTCATTAAAAGTTTAATTATAATCACATTCAGATGCCGTTTTGTTTGCACTTCATGTCTGTGTGTATGAACACGTACAGCCACACAAATGAAATAATTAAGAGATGTCACACTTCTTATCTGTATCTGCAAACAATAAGACATGCAACGGCACTCATAACTTAAGTAAAGCATCGACGCAAATATATATAGCTATTCTGAAAGGAACTAAAAATATATTTAAGCTAAACAGAAACGTATGTTTTCTTCACACTTACCCTTTTCCTATTATATTCATTGTTTATCTTTTGAGTTGCAACAACTATCGTTCACATTTGCACTGACACACAAATCAGGTTCTTAAACACTTTTGTGTGGCAAGATAAAAAAGAAACTAGAAACTGGCACACATCGACGTGCCCTCAACAAAAAAACACCAACAAACATCCTATTTCTTAAACACTTAAAAAAACTGACAACATACACAAGTTAACTTCCACAAACACTTACTAACACTTGCATAACTAGATGTATGTATACGATTTGAATACACAAACATAACGTGCTCATCTACTTGTAGAACATGCTTAATAGACGCGCTTTCTCTGAAGTACTGTATGACGTGCCAAGAACATCTAAGCTAAAGGAGGACGCAAGACAAATTGAATTTGTTCGTATAGGCCAAGCACTTAAACTGGAGGCCATTATGCGAGGTGATGCTCCCACCAGCATTGCTTCAGCCAGTCCCTGTACAATATTCAAAAAACCCCCCTGGGAGCCACATTGTTTCTATCCAACATTTCCACACCGGGGTTCATTGGCGGGTGACTCATTTGGTGCTAATGACGAGTGCTTATTTATAGCAACTGACGATGGTACGTTTATGATGAAAGGTAAGTAAATTCAAGTACAAACACACCCACAAGCCAAAAAGGAAAACAAATCAGAACAATGATAAAGCATTCTTCCTTACAAACACCTTTAAATTAATCATGGCTAACATTTAAAGTAATTAATTTATTTTCCTTTATCCTTGCCTCAATTCCATTTTGCCAATTATTGTGGCTGGCAAAGCAGATGATCAGTCACTACAGTTGATTTTTGACAAAACGTTGCACGTGCGGCAATTGAGCGTTTTAGAAGAGCATGGTCTAGTCTTAATACGTGGCGGTTCGGCCACAAATCGCGATGGTCATCGTGTACATGTTTTCCGTCTCAGAGAATTTTATATCCGTGCAGCTGAGGAATCATTGAAGTGTCGTTCACGTTCGGAAGTAAAAGATCGTCGAATTGAAAAGACACGTGGTTGCAATCTGTATTCCTCATCCCACATAAGCGGTGGACATTTGCGTTTAGTTGTAGCAGTTGGTCGTAAGCTGCAGCTGTTTCAGTGGAAGCATACGGCAGCTTGGGCGTCCTGGTGCCCGGAGAATGATACAGAAACTGCAGAAGGTTTTATATTTCAAAAGGAAATAACTTTAAGTGACTCACCTACGATCGTAACACCGCTAGAGGGTCCCACGAATACTAAAAGTGGTGGTCTAATTTGTGTTGGTTATAAGTAAGAAACGAGTGAATCTTTTAACAGAAGTTTGTTACGGATTTTGATTTTTTTTTTTTTTTTCTTAGATATCACTATGAAATTGTCTGTGATCAGAGCGGAGTAGCGACCCGTTTGCACGAAGTGGAGCCGGCCAAAAGGTATCAAACACAACTAACAGCCGCTATAGAGCTGTGCGATGGTTTGGAAACAGAACTGCTGTTATGTTATAACCGTAAGTCAAAATATTGCAAGTGGTATTTTTATATGCATCTTTTCTCTATATCATCAGTGGTGCCAGAAGGTTTTGTCGAAAAATGATGATTTGACTTACTGCCTGGCCCACGATGCCACTCGATATCGCTCGCTCACATAATTATATACAAACCAAAAACAACATTTGAAAATTTGTTTTTGTTTCAAACGTATTAATGCAAGCGAGCGATATCGAGTGACATCGTGGTCCAGGCAGCTAATTTTAGAACGAAAGTCTTTTTCTTGTATTTTTTTTTTTTTTATGTCAAACACAAAATTAATTTTTACTTCGATTTCTTCTCCAGTACAGTGATAGAAAAACTTTCATAGATATAACGATTTTTTGCATTATTGTTACGAGTTTTTCATTGTTTTTGGGCTAACGTAGGAGTAAAGCTTCATTTGACATATATTGTTTCATTAAAGAACTAACAATCGTAAATAGAATGGAATTTGTTAGTTTCATGCAAAAAAAAAAATCGTCAAAAAAAATCGTAATCCTCAAATCACTATCAGAGAGGTTGCTCATGATGTTGGCATTTCGTTCTAGGCTTTTTACACTGATCAACATCTTCATGGAACGCATGGAAGATGTTGAAAATGTGAAACACTGTTTACATTGATCACATCTAACATCTATATACTATCAATCAAAAATATTATTTCAATTATCAAACAATTTAACAAAAGCACGCAAAATTGTTTCGAAAAAAAAATTAATTTGAAAGACAAAAGAGGATTAATTAGAAAATATACGTATATAAATGTAGGACACATAAAAAAATTTGGCAAAAACGGAGAAAAAAATAATTCGGAAAAAATTAAGGCAGAAAACACACACGCAAACAATTGACATGATAAATAAATTATGATTTTTTAAAATTTTTTCAAAACAAATGACGTTTTTTCAGTGATGCCACAAAAATAATCGACATTAATGCCACTTTTCTAGTGGTGGCACTGAAATAATCGAAAGATGTTGAATGGAGTAATATGAGATAGGAACATTTTATAAAGATGTTGAAAAATGTTGATTTTTAGTACAATGTATTTCTTATGGGAAGATGTTATCATCTTCAAAAACTGATGGTAGATGTTAGATGTTGTTCAGTGGAAAAAGCCTATTCGGCTCATGCCAAACAATTTTTACGGATGTTTTAGGCATGAAACGTGCGGCTGGGAAGATTGTTCCGAAATTGCAAAGTTTTGAGCGTCACTCAGGAGCTGTTGAACATCGTGAAAGCCGATTCTAATTTCCACAAAAAGGTCATAATTGGTGACGAATCATGGGTGTATAGCTATGACATTCAAAGCAAAGCCCAATCATCCCAATGGAAGCGTTCAGAAGAGCCAAAACCGAAAACAGTACGTCAAGTTCGGTCAAATGTTTAGGTTTTGCTCACTGTTTTCTTCGACTGCAGTGGCGTGATGCATTATGAATTCTTACCACAAGGTCATACGATTAATAAAGAATGCTACCTTAAAGTTATGCGCTATTTGCCTGAAGCAATTCGTCAGAAGCGCACAGAATAGTGGAAAAAACAATCATGGATTTTGCAATATGATAACGCACCAGCTTACACGTCGATGCTTATGCGTGAGTTTTTGGCCAAAAACAAAACTGTTATCATGCCTCAACCACCGTATACACCGGACTTGGCACCCGCTGAATTTTTCCTCTTCTCTTCAAAACTGAAAACACCGACGAAAGGAAAGCGTTTTGCTATGATGAGGGGATAAAAGAAAAATCTAAACTGGAACTGTTGGCGACACCAAAAAACGCGTTTCGAAGATTGGAAAGAATGCTGGCATTAGTGAATTATATCTGAGGGGGATAACTTTGAAGGGGACAAGACAGTTATTGATGAATAAATAAACACTTTTTGAAAAAATTTGAAATAACGGTTAATTTTTTATCAGACTTCGTATTTGTTTTAAACACACACAATAACTGTGAAGCCTTAACGCACCCACTGACGACCTGTTTTTACATCTGTTATTTTAATATGTAATTCCTCATGTATTTTTTCATGTCTGTCAAAATTATAATTTTTACAGGTGCTTTGTAAAATTTGCTCACAAACGTACACAGAAAAAATTATGGTAAAAATAAAATCAACAAAATTTTTGTCTGAAAAAATTATTTGTAAAGGGCGTTTCAGACTATCATACAAGTCTTAAGATTTTGATTGAATTTTGTGGGACAAAAATCTAAAGATATTTGTTTCGAATGTCAAAAAATCTAACGTATCATTACATTTTGTTTTCATACCAACACACCTAAAGTAAAAGAAGAAATATGATTTGAAAATAAACGGCCAATTTACTTAACGTCTGGTTTTAATATTTTTATTATTTGCTTTTGCAAAAAATGCAACCCTGATCCAATGAAAAATCTTATTGTTTAAACAAATTTCTAAAAATGGTGTAGTGTTATGGGATGTTAATTCTTTTACCGTATTATTTCTCATTTTCATAACGCTTAACATTCACACTATCACACTTGCACGTATTATTTGATTTTTTGGCAAGTCTTAATACAAAGTGTGATAGTCTGAAGTGTCCGTAAGCGATACATAAATATGAAAAAAATATAACTTTGGATATCGTAGTTTGCTGTTGTTTATAAAAATTTTGTTTTCAATCAATAATTATTCTTACTAAACTTTTATTTGAATCCACGAATTCTTTTACAGGTCTACATTCAAACAATTTATTAATTGATTCAACGAATTTCGATATTGAATACGAAAAGAAATTTTTTCTGTGTACGTGTACATTTACGTCTGACATTGTCATATTAAGATGTAATGATTGATCGTCAAGCTTGAGGTATTTTTTAATGAAAAATTTTTAAAACATATTAAAATATTAATGGGTTGAAATTTCCTCCAGGCATACGAGTAGAGTTCTAATGCCAGATGTTTAAACATAAAATAGAACACACTCTATTTGAAATTTTGTCAGATTACTTTGCTCATGTTTTTTACAGAAACAATGTTTTTGAGCTAACAGACGACATGTGGGCATTTTACATTAGGAAAAACGAGATCTATATTATTAAAAATATATCGTCTGCTATCTACTTTAGTTAGTTTCCATATCAATCCGCCGTCGCACTACTCTGTATGCTAACTTATTTATGCTTTATGTTGGAAATAATTATTCAAATTGCCATAATTTATTGCCCCCAGAGAACAGGCTTTGACTTCATGTACACCAAAGCAGGGCACTGTGCTTTCTGGGGCATAGAGGGGAAGGAGTCCCTCGTTTTAGCCAATTATTTTTGTCAAGGTTTTTAATACTTCTCCAAATATTTTTGCGATATATATTGTGATCAATATCTGATGTTTTGCTTAAACTATACCTCATTATTTCTAAAAAGAAAAGTCGACTTATTTCAAACTCGATTTTTAATATAACTTCCATAAAAGCTTTTTACTTGCGTATTTCTTATCGGGATGATGAAATTTATATATTTTTCATCTTAAACGTTTTTGAAAATCTTTATTTGATAAAGCTAAATAATTTTTTTTTATTGCAGATACTTGCCACTTTCAAAAACTTAACGATCGAGAAGAATCAAGAAATGAATTTGATTTTCATTGGAATACTTCACCAACATCCGTTGTCTGTGCTTTTCCCTACATACTTGGTTTCACTTCAGATTCCATGGAAATACGTTTGCTGGTAAACGGCAACTTGGTGCATACAGCTGTCTTGCCAGAACTTCAAATGATAACATCAAAGCGAGACATTTTCTTTGTCACAACAGCTCCAGAATTTATGTCTAAAGATCTTAATATTAAGGGTCTACAAATAAATGAACAAACGCCGGAAAAACGATTGGTTACGACGCCCAGTGAATGCTCTTCCAATGAAGAACTTGCACGTGATAACTGCGACTTGCAGAGTTCAACAAGCGTCCGAGATTTGCCACTAAATCCAGAACATGAGATGAACAATTTGCTCGAAATACCTAATGCGATGGGTGCGCAGCTGCCGTCAATACAAAGAGCACGCTCCCTACAGAAGACAAGTAATTTAGAAGAAAAGCCTATAATCTCAAAAAGTAACTCTTGCGGGGATTCGTATCAGACTGAAAATAAATTTAATATTCTGCGCGGCAATTCTATAATTGAATCCCAACATGCAGCTGTACCGCCGAATTCTCCCCGTACAAATACAAATTCAAATAACAACAACAACAACAACAATCACAATACAAAAACAACAAATCAGCAACATTCGCCCATGTCGCCCACGAAACGAAATTCCAAATATCGCAGCCTCTTCTCGAATGGCAGCCAGACCAACGATAACTATTCCTCATCACCAGATCGATTAAAACCTCTGCGGGTATACCGCATACCTTTGGCCAAACTGGCTGGCGCCCATTCCCATTTCCACATGCAATCCTTCAATGCGACGGCAACAAAAGCTCAAAACCTGTTACGTGAGCAGTACGCACTTAACATGAAATCCAGACAAAAGTCTGTTGATGTACAATTGCCGCTGTCAGGTGGTAATGAAATGTCTGAATGACAGATGTCAAAGGAAACAACGGAACAATTTCAAGCCCACATACCGCCGACTTTGGAATTTATGGAGAAAAGAAAGTCCATAGATCTATATGACTATGATGACAATAAATTCAATGAGGAAGATGAAAGACGTTTTGAAATGCTTATGTTGCAGCGCTAAATGCTAGAACACTATTACGCACTTACGAGTAAAGTCAAAGAATAAAAACTGTTTTAAAATTTGATCTTGTTGATAGCAATAAAAATAACGGTTTCAATCTTAAGAAACGAAAACTATGAACAAATAACTATAAACATATTTGTGGCTTAAACGTGTATATGTATGTAAGTGTGTATGTATGTATGTTTGGGTTAAATTGATTTTTTAAAATTTTTCAAACACGAAACAGCTAGTTAGTTGTCCGTCCTCAAGGTTTGATTATTAGTTTTCTTGTCTTCTTCAATTAAAAATTATTGATCACAGCAAATTTGTATTGTAAAAATTCCTTTTTAAGCAAAACTTAAGAAAGGAAAAACTTGAAATAAAAACCCGATGTGGAAATATACCAAAATCTAATTTAAAAAATTATAAAAAAAAGTTCGACAAAAATTCAATTAATTTATATTAATTTTTGCTTTTTAGCTCGGTGTTCTTGAAAAGCTTATTTTTTAGTTTTTTTAAACCATATTTATTGAAAGACTTCTATGATCTTGTAATTCTATGTCTTGCTGCAAATTCAAGTTAAATTTTTTCAATTAATCACCGGATAATTATTCATACGATCGTGGCTCCACCCTTAATAGTTCAGGTTACGTTCCATAGCAAAAAAGCGCATTAAATTTGAAAAGCCGGTTCCGAACCCGTTAGCAATAGTGTTCCAAGCTTTTTATGAACCCCTGTTCTCCTTTTTATTCAGATTAAAAACTGTCCAGTGTTGACTCTCGAAGTTTATAATATCTGCATAGCGAATTTCATTTACACCGGTTCAGCTGCTTCTTTGTGAAAAGGTAACAACAACGTTACTTTCACATTTATATATTAGTAAAAACAGGGTCGCTTTTAACGCTCGTAAGACCCAGTTTTGCTTATTAGCACACAAACCAACGACCGCAGATGCTGCTTCATCTGTACACATGGATGGTATAAATATTGAGGAACCAGATGCTCTTGGAATGAAGATACAGTGTGACGTTCGCTAAAATGAACACATTTTTCATGTCTCTAAAGAAGCATTCAAGTGCCTCGGTTTTTTGAAACGGTGTAAGAGATACTTCACTCCCTCCGATCTCCTTACTATTTATACCACCTACATTCCACCGAAAATGGAATAAAACTCTCATGTTTGGGCCGGTGCCTCAAAGTCTATTTTGGGGTTACTCGACCGTGTGCAGGAGAGGGCGAAGAAGCTCATCGGTGACAGTAGGATATCCAACTCTATTGACTCACTGGAGCATCGACGCAGTGTGGGGTGCGTTACTCTGTTCTATCGTTACTACAATGGATTTTGCTCTGACGAGATTAGGGATCTTGTTCCCGAAACTCGCACATTTTTACGTAGCACGCGTTCATCGTCCAGAGCTCATCCAGCATAGTGGTTGATTGCGCGGGGAATCGTACTACGCATTACAGAGAGAATTCGTTTTTCAGCCGTACGCTTCGTCTGTGGAACAAGTTGCCTGCAGACGTGTTTCCTGTCTGTTATAACGTTGGAAAGTTCAAGTCAAACGTTCACAAACACTACTCCCTCTTTCCCCCTCCTCACAACCTATTTTCCTACTTCTGGTACAATGCACTGCATATGTAGGGGTACTGAGTACTGGTCCAATATAAAAAAAAGCAAAAATATATAAACTATTATATTTTTTAATTTTTGGTATCATATATTTATTTTATGTTAATTAATTGATTTCAAATAGTTTCTTTATTCGCTAATCTCGTCGAACGAATGAAGAAAAATAATTATTTGAATTATGCGAACAACGCACAGTTGCTCATTATTCAAAAACCCCCAGAAAAAATGAAAAAATTGACAAACGACTTCCGAAAAATTAATCATATAAAGCAATAAACACATTGAAGCCAGCAAACAAACGACTTCAATATGTCAAATATAAAATACATACATTTAAATGCGAACTTTTATTTTGACAACAGCAATACGACACGACTGCAGGTTGTTGTCCATACTGATTTTTTTGCCGCAGTCGAATTAAACTAATTTCTATTTTTCTTGACTACCAAATGGAAACAGTGTGACCAATGTGTACAAAAACAATTTAGCTCTCGAAAATATATTATTTTCTAATATAACAATAAAATTTAAATGGTGTTTTAAATAAATTAATAAATTTTCTTTATCCTAATTTTTCGACCTTTTTCTTAAATTAAGATGAAATTATCTTCAAGCTTGAGGTCTTTTTTATAAAATTTTTTTTAAAAATTGTTTATTTAATTCAATATTTCGTCTTCCTTCTTAATATTATTTTCATTTCCTTTCAAATAATTTATAAACAAAAAATCAAAAAAATTTTCCTGAAGAAGTCTTCCGAAGGAAGACGAAATATTGAATTAAATAAACAATTTTTTAAAAAAATTTATAAACAACACCTCAAGCTTGAAGATCATTACATCTTAATATATTAATAAATATTTGCACTATTGTTAAATATACGCATACATACTTACGGCCGTATTCATAAAATATATTATATGTTTATTAAACACTTATTTGATAAATTTTCTATAGAAATTTGTCAAATAACAGTTTAATAAACATACAATATTTTTTATGAATAAGGTCATTAGACTCAAAAAAAAGAAATCTTAATTTTATTAAATAAGTAAAATGTGATTAGATATATACTCGTATGTATATACCAGTTGAGTTTACATCACGTACAAGTAGTTTTAATTCCAATTTTTTTTTTAATTTTAAGAGAGTTTTGGTCTCCGTTTTAAAAAATTCGATAAATTGTCGTAGAGTTTCATTTCTTTAACACTGTTCTCATTATAGATCAGAAGTTATATCCAATTATATTTTAAACTTTGAAGGCCCATATAATCTGAATTAATCGTAGTAAACGAAAACTTTTTTAATTTAAGCTAACCTTTTTATCTTTTTAAGACTTTATTTGTTAGACAGAAGAACTTATTCATGAAAGTTTGATATAAACAGATCTCGCTCTGTAAATCAACAAATTTTGTGAAGCTAAAATCTTTTGGGTGGCCACACTGAAATATAATTTTTTGAATATGAATTTATGTTGCTGCCGTGTTCAAAATAATTCATTAATGCCCTACACGACTGCAATTGCCGGTTGCAGCATTTGCTTTTGTGAAGTCGTGTAGACTGCTGTGGTCTATGTGTTTAATGCTTAACCTTCAATGAGAAACCCTTTGGAGATCCAGGATTCAAAAACATTTGAAAATTTTATGGAAATTGTGGACTAGGCCCCTCAAAGTATGCACTATTTTAGCATTTAGGAAAAATCTTCAAATAATGGGAAAATTATGAAACTTTGAGTCTAATTGCAGAACATCCGTTTGAGATTTAATTACTTTTTATACAGTTTTCCCTATGACATTTTCTCTTCTAACGGGAATGGTTTTTCTAATACTTTATATTGAACACATTTTTCAATAATAGATTTATTTGAGGAAGATTCACTGATTTCTGGTCTATATAATACAATAAAAACTGACGTTAATGTTTATGACAGAAAGAAATATGGTATAAACTTCGAGAAAAGTTAATATATTTTTTCTAATTAATATTAATTTTTTGTCAATTAACATACATATATATTTTTATTTTATAGACCTATGTACATAATTAAACAACATACTAGTTGCCAATACAGTTTAAGCTTGTTAGATATCTCTACGAATATTAATGAATAATTAACCAATGTGAATTCTAAACAAATTTTACTAACGAGGCCTTAAGTGGCAAAAGTTATTAAAGCGATTTGATTTGTTTTTTTATTCTAATAACTATTCAAAGTAAGTTTCCATTCCAAAGTTTCAAATTCACTAAAAAGTTCATAATATTACATGCAAAATTTGCAAAAAGTAGTAAAATTTTAAAATTTTTTCGGCTTAAAGGGGTCGAAATTATAGAAAGTACTAAACATGTATTAAATACATTTGTCATGAGAATTTATTTTTCACCCCTATACGCATGATATAAAAAATACAAGGTAGTTTCCATGGTACAATAATATATAGGTAGTGTCGCAACTGTGGCCGACATTTTTTTTTTTGTGATGATAACTATCAAAAGTGCACACATAAACACACAGTTTTTATTATTGTTTACAAATCGAAAAACTTTTTGAAAGAAAAAATTGTTCCAATAATAATTTTCAAATGCAAAAACAGCTTCAAACACAACAGACAGCTTTTTCTTGATCTTTATTTATATATTTAATTTATTTTACGACTTTTAAATGCAAAAACTTATTGAAAAATTATTTGTAAAATAAAGACACGAATAAAAATATACGTTTGTTTTTTTATTTACTTTTGTGTTCTTTGACAGTTTTAATCATAAAGCAACAATAAAAAGCCATGTTGTTATTTTTATTGTTGGCTTGTTGTAGTTCCGCTTTTACCTGTTATATTATTGTACCATGGTAGTTTCATTCTCTTTTTATTATTTGTAATAAGGATTTTTGAAGTTTATTTTTAGTGAGAAATATAAAAAGGCGTTGCCACACAATTGAATAAGGGAATTTACTCCTAGAATGGATTTTTTTCTGAAATGTGTAGTGCATTGTTCATATTAGAAAAAGCTAGAAATAATAAGCTGATGTGAGTAGGTATTGAAAGCATTCAAACGAATGCATATTTGAAAGAAATTATTATTACATTTAAAAACAAAGGGAAAAGTTTGATGCTTGTGGTTTAAAAAATACATAAAAAATTATTTCTACTAGAATGACCCAGGATGTAGCGACAAAACTAATGCACGTAACCTTGAATATTCTTCATTACTTACTTCCAAAAGATGTCATTATTTGTTTAAATATCAAAGTATGTATAGCGAAAATTTGCATATAGTTTTCCGTCGTTTCCGTGCCTTCAAACTTGTTCTGGACGTGACTTGTAACTTCTATAACAAATGGCGCGATATAATTATTCAGTGCATTTAAAAGAAAAAATAATAAGTGATTTTAATAACGGCCAATCAGTGATCATAATTGCAAAAAATTTGGCATTCACCACAGCGTTATATTAAGAATTATAAGCCGTTTTCGTTGTTTGGGTGCTTTGGACGTTCCCGTAAAACCAGTAAACGAGATGGCCAGGTAACAGTACGTTTCATAAAAAAATACCAATTCGTGTCGTCAAGAACCATCGCCATCGGATTCAACGGCAAGCTACAGAAGGCGGACTAAAAGCATACCATACAAAAGTGTAAAAAAGATCTTTATATCACCGAAAAATAGACTGGCCAGGTTGGAGTTTGCAGGGGAATACATTAATTTGACCACCACACACAGGAATTCCATACTATTCTCCAATAAGTCCAAATTTAATTTAAAAGGACTGGTTAGATGACCGAAAAGCTAACGTCTTATTCCACGTTATACTAAAGGCACATTGAAACATGATATCGGCAGTATTTTAGTCTGGGGATGTTTTTCAGGCCGTTTTTATATATTTTAGATTTATGTATGTATTTTAAAATTTTTATTTATTTTTGTTAGAAACCGCAATTTTATTAATATTTTTATAATTATTCTCTGCTTTTCGATACTTTCAAAAAGCAAATCGTAGCAACCAACGGTTGTTCATTTGTTTGAAAGGTGTAAAGAAATGTTAGAGACGTTTATAGATAGAAAAGCTTGTTTTTTGTGTTTTGACGGATATTATTAGAGCATTTTTCTTTTTAAATTCTCAGCAATTTATTTGAATTGTTGGGATATAAAGTTAAATGTTTGAGAATATCTTTCAAAAAATTTCCAAAGTCTACTGATGATTAGGGTAGTTCCTATGAAATGTCGACATATAGATAGCTGGGAAACATAGAAAACAAGCTATTTATAATTTTTTTTTATTAATATTTTTAGACACAACTTCAAACAAAACTGAAAACAAGGGAATCTATAAACTAATACGGTAGCACAATTTTATGGAAAATGTCACAATCCTTATACTTGTCAGATGGTGATTGTTAAGGAAAATTGAGAGAATAAAACTACCTTCTATTTTTATATCATGCCTATACGTATTTTCTCGAATCTTGAAGACTGCATAATGTCGAATGTTCAAAAATTTAATTCATATTTAAGTATTAAAACGAAGAAAAATGCCCACTTGCGAAATATTTTGTTGCTCTGTGTAAGCTAAACAGCATGTATATAACATCATTTGCAAACTTAAGGTGCCCTATTTTAATATTTTTTTATTTTTTATTTTTAAATATCTGTATTAGTTCAGAAGATATGATTTTTGCAACGAAAAAAGTCAAAACGGGCCAATGTGCGACGTTGCAAGATAAGTAATTGACAACTTCAATAGTTATGGTTGTGCATTTTCTTGAAAAATATTCAAACATACATACATACATCATGTATACATGAAGCCGGTGCTATAAATATTTGAAAATCAAAAATATTTCTATTGGTTGATATAAAAAATTTTAATTTGATTAAAGTGCATAAAAATTTTATATATGTAACTGTCATATTTCTTCCGTCTATTCCTTTCAATCGCAATCGTTGATAACTCTATATTGAACTTATGAAAAAATCATATATTGTCCATTAAAAATATGCTTATTCGTTATAACGATGTTATTGATGTCAAAATAATGTAAATAAAATTTTCTATTTTAAGCTAAAATCAAATCTTAAAGGCAGACTTTAAGAGAACACCAAAGAAAACTTACCAAACAAAATATAATATACGAGTAATAATAGATAATGAAAGTGCAAAATGAAAACTGTGTTAAAAAATGCTAGTACGAGTACAATTTTGTAATGTAATTGTTGTTGGCACTGAAAAGTAAATTTTATAAAATGTTATCAATTTAAAAAAAATTTATAAAAATGAAGAAGAGGCTTTATTGTCACCAGTTCGATTTTTTTTTCCTTATATGAAATCAAAAAAAGTCTAGTTGATCAAAGAATGTGTATTTGATCAAAAGATAATGAATAATATATTCAGTAAACATAGACATACTATATATATACACAAATATGCATATAAATGTATATACATACATACTTATACATAAAAAAAAACTGTATTTAAAACTGGGTCGCTGTTTATAGAACACAAGCAAGCAATTGCTCTAGAAAATTTGTATGGAATGCACTCAAAGAATTAAGTGCCAATTTCACGATAACGAAGCTGTTCGTTCGTTTGCACAATTACATTTAAAACATAAACAACATTCAAAATTTTGTGAAATAGGCACTAAGTGATTTTCACACTAAGTTTCTTCACGAGTTGCTCGTCTATTTTCTATAAACAGCGCTAAAATATTGCGGAGACTCGTTGCATTTGAGTAGAGGTCACAACAAATAAAATATTAGCTTCGCTTAGATATTGAATCTAGATTATCAGCCATGTTTCGGGAACGCGCGTTCTGAAACCGCAATGCGTTTTGAAAAGCGCTTAATTGGTTTTTAGGTGTTCTAAGGAACGCGCGGTTTACTGGCGTTTAGGAGTTTTTTTTTTCGAAAAATTACAACATGTGTTTTACATACGTATGTATGTATGTGGTAGTAATATAAAACAAACAAAATTTTACAACAAATAGAAATTTTTTTCAATTTACTGCCTGGCTCACGATTTTTCGATTAAAATTTTTTCAATCATTTTTTAGTCACAGCTAGATCAACTTATGCTTTACTTTTAATGAAACTTATATAAGAGGTTTTACCGACCAAAAACCGGGTAATTATCGGTATAACCGGATACAAAATTGCCATTAATAGTTCAGATACACATTCCATGGCAAGAACGCACACCGAATATGAAAAACCGATTCCGAACCGGTTAGCGAAGCGGCTCCGAGTTTTTTTGGAACTCCTCCAATCGGCTTCATAAATCGCCGAAATCTCTCCACTTCCCCGGAAGCAATATGGCAACCACAATTTTTGCACTGAAGCAAATAATAGTGCAGCTACACATTGCACAGCAAAACCCCTGCCTTAATATGAAGAACCGGTTCCGAATCGGTTAGTGAAGCAGTTCTAAGTTTTTTGAGAATTCCCAAAATCGGCTTTAGGTGCTGCTAAAATCCATGGGCCGAACGTTCCGTTTTCCAAAGTTCCATTTTCCAAGTAGAAGTTTATGCGAAAAACCTAATGTGAGAAACATATTACTTATTTTACCTATTTATACGTATTTTAAGGTACTAATTTAATAAAAAGCGCCTTAAACCAAAATCTGTTTTACGAAATTTGAATAATAATTTAACAGGAAAGCAATTCAACTGTCGTGATTCCGACGATTAGTTTTCCGCATTTATTCAAAAACCGGTTTATTGTGACTTAAGCGCTTATGCACCGGAGCTCCTCAATTCCTACTCATACACTCAGACAAAAAACAAGGTATTAATTTAATATTGTGGTTATATAAAAAATGCAATAGATATATATATACACATACAAAAATAACTGCATATTCTATATTTACAAAAAAAAAAGTTAAAAATTATTATGCAAATACATACATAAGTGTATTAATATTTTAACTCAAACTTTTCGAACAGTTATGAGTACTTTTATTTCACTCAAATTTTCCTATTTTTGTATAGTTAACTTTATTTAGCTGATAGTTACATAAAATTTAAATTATATTATAAATACTCTTAATGTGTTTAAAATTAAAAAAGAATATATAAAACAAAACACAAATTTTCTAGTAGTTTTGTGTACAATTCTTATTTAGACTCAAACATCAAATAAAAGATTTATTCTACTCAAGACATTATTATTTAGTTTTTTTGTATTTTCAAATGAATTGGAAATAAGTAAGTATTGTTATGTTTTTACCCTTGAAAACTCTTTGCGGATTCCACAATTGCAGACGAAATAATGACACTTAACTTGTTCGCTACAGATTACTTAAATAGTGGAAATCACTCTTCGTTGCAATATCTGCAAGATGTTCAATCTTGCAGATATTGCAACCGTAGCATATGTGTTATAGATTGCAAGACTACAACAGCAAAATATACAAAAACAAAATATACGAAACCGAGATTTGCAACACTTGAACAAATGTACATTACCAAAAACCATTCGATTTGTATCTACAGATTTTCAGAGTCGTATTAGAAATGTTCTCAGTACTAAAAGAGCTGTGTTTGCCAATTCTTTTTACAATCAAAACATGTAAGCCCTGGCGCGTAAATAACTTTATTTTAGTCTCCGGTGTAGAAATATTTATATATAACTTTATTATGCTGATGGTCTATTAAAATCTGGTCACACTGGGTACATGGAAAGATACGTTCCACATGCAATGACTATTTCGCAATTATAGCGCGGTGGTTGCACAGGCTACTATAAAATTATAATATATGTGGGTTTGCGTCGGTGAAATGTTGTAGCAAGGCGAATTCAGTAACAGGTTGCCTTATTAGTACAACAATCAGCGTTGCCTTCATACATTTTCAAAAAGTGGCACAAAAAGGGTATTTTAAAATAGGTGTCACAAAAACGGTATTTTCAAGAAAAAACTGGCCACGTTTTTAAAAAACCATAAAAGCTAAAAAAAAACTTCAAAAGTAAAATGAAAGTATTTTAATGAATATATAATGTAATGATTACATTTAGAAAAATTATTCAAATTAATAACATCAGTTTAAATGATATCAATTTTACTCAAGTCCAGTTTTTGATTTCGTATTTATATACAAAATTTGTTAATTTTCATTTAAAGCTAAGTTATATTTAAAGGCAAGTTAAATTTCTTCGGTCTTAAGCAATTCCTCATATATGGGATGAAAGTGTGACAGTTTCACTTAAATTCCAAATATTATGGAAATTATTCCACAGAACAGCTGTTTGTTGTTGAAAAAATATAAAAATATTAAGTTTATCAACAGCACAAAAAAACTAAATAATTGTATTATATGTTCGATCATTCTCAAAAAAAAATACCATAATTTCAAAAATGGTCTAAAAGAGTAATTTAAAAAAAGTTTCATAAAAATTCTCATAGACATAACAAACTGATAAAATTTACACTTAACTATCATAAAAGGTAACGCTGAACATGACACCCTGAATTCTCTCTGCGATTGAATTTGAAGGTCTCAATATTCTTTTTCGAAAATGCAAAATATTGCGGTTTAATTCGTATCACTTGTAGTACGATTCACTAACCTGTTTTAATGATACTAAAGTTCGCTTAGAGAAATTAACACTAACATTGGCATTTTCGCGATTCTATAACACGTTTTAACACTATTTGATTTCGTTTAAAATCAGCTGTTTTTATAGCCTGACTGATAAGCGTTAACTAAAGACCAACTATTTTGATTTTAGTTTAGTTTGTTTGGCAAATGAAGATATTTCGATAAAAATTTCTGGCATCACTGTTATCAATCTATCAAAAATATAGTGCTAGTTTATAAACATCATGTTTGACCCGTCAAGGCTTAAGTTTGTTGGAGAACGGGGAGAAGAGAAAGGAAAAGGGTGCAGACTTGATCGTCAACTTTAAAATGAAACATCAAAAAATATGAAAACTTGAAGGCAAAAACTTAAATTTGACGACACAAAGCTGTTGTGTGTGAACGTAGATTCAAGTTCAAAGGGAAATTGAAGTAGAATTGATTAAGAAAACCTGATGTGTGTAAACTGGGACATACGAGTACTGAATTCGCTTTGAACTGTACAAATCAGTGTTGCCGGCAACGTAAATTAATTTTTCACAGTCAAGACCTGGAATAACGCAATATTAGAAAAATTACACATAATTAAAAATTTCTTTATTTTAAACTAGCGGACCCGGTGAACTTCTCCTCGCCCCAAATTTTAAGCCTTCAGACAAACTTTAGTGCAATAATACAACATAAATATTTAAATTTTCAATGTGATTTATTTGAATGGAATCAGTAGAGAGCGATTTGATGAACAATGTTTTTCGATTTGTTTTCCGGCGCAAAAACAAATAATAAAGACGGTTTCCCAACACGCGAATATGCAACGTACAGCTGACCATGCGAAAAACAGGGAAATTCGAGATGAATCCAACATACTTCTAGTGATTGCCCTTGCGATTTATTGATTGTCAGAGCAAATGCCAATCGAACGGGGAACTGAATCCGCTTGAGTGGGAATTGAAGGTCACTTGAAATAATGGGAATTCGTGGGATAAGGACTTGCTCTCCTTTGAATTTGCCTTTGATGATTGTCGCCTGCTTAGCTCTTTGACGGCCAACCGCTTACCGTTGCACAATTTTGGAGGATTAAGGTATTGTATAAAGTACTCAATCAGTCTTTTATTTGGTTAATAGAAAAATAATTACAGAAATAGCATTTGATATACAATCGACAGTATCTGAAAAATTTTAAATCCTCAAATACATATGCTCGCCTAAAAGATTGCCTTACCTTGTTGCGGACCCTGGCGGCGATTTTCCATAATAAAAACAATTTTTTTTACAAATTAAACACTATAAATTTTGATTGTCATGCTCTTTCAGATGAAAGAGTTCGTAAAATTTAAATTTTTATTTCTTTTATGAAAATCATGAAAACATATAGTAAATTAGGCTAAAAATAAAAAAAAAATACTTTGTAAAAAATCAAATTAACAATAATAAATGACTAAAATAATATATAAAAGGCAGTTAGACAATTGCTTATTGTCCCATATAAAACAACTAATGTATACAGACATTAATAGAGGACTAGTATAAGAAAATAATCATGCACCCTTGGAACTTAATGAAGTGAAGTGTGCATTTTTATAAAAACAAGAAAAAAATTAAATTAATTTAAATAACATATGACAATCACAGCTTTAAATTTAATTTAAAAAATCTTAAAAATCTAAGAGAATATAAATGAAACAATAATCAATATCCTAGATCCTTTATCGATCACTAGACCGATTTACAATTTATTTAAAACAAATCGTTAATATTATTATACCAATTGTTTTCGACTCTTCTTTGGATCAGCTTGTTATTGTTTATTTTTTTTTTTTATAATATATTAAAAAATTAAATATTTTTTATAAATATTATGTCCCAAATTTTTAAAATACAATCGATTAAAAATATTTTTTTATACTTGCTACCACTCCATACACAGGATTAATAGGATTTTCCTGAATGCGCGTTAATATCGAGATTTTATCTGATGTACACAATATCAATTACAAAAGGCAGAAATCTGCATCTTGGTTTATATATTAAATGAGATATTGGAGAATAAAGAAAGTGTAATTGAATTGAATTGACAAATGACAACTACGAGTATATCCCTCCAACTATATCTTCTACCTTTCACCTATATCTTCTACCTTTCTATTCTATTATTCAGGCAACACAAAGGGAACGATTTAGTACCCAAGTGAGATGGAGTACCTCCGACATATTAGGGAATCCAGCGGCCTGCCTATCTAACCTAACTTTGTTTACATATTTCTTGTATTGATGAAATCTTTCTTACGACACTTTATTAAAAAAATAGATTCGTAAGGTACAGAGTCCCATTAAAAAACTCGTACAGTCAGAATTAATTTAGATACGAATTGATTTCGATCACGAGTGCCGTTACTACGACTTATGTCGAACTTTTTTTTCTATTGTTTGTCTTAAAGAATAATGAGGGGATTCAAACGGTGTCATATCACGCATAATGTCATAATCAGGGCTGTTCTGCAAATCACTTTTTGTCAAAGTGATTTCAAATCACGCAAAAGGTGTTCTGCACACAGAAAATATTCAAATCACGTGATTCTAAACCGGTTAGCCAAATGGTTGGCTTTTTGATATCACTTGGTTATTTTCTCTGTGTTTTTCAATACAAATTTAATAAAACTATTTTTATGTATTTAAAATGATGTGTTGTTTGTTGATTTTTGTAATAAAATTAAGTTTTATTCACACAGAAACATAAATATTAATAAAATTATTGACACTGCTTGATTTTTGAGAATATGTTTTGCTGGGTTTACCAATAGTAGTGATTTACATTTTTTCTTTAGCAGCCAGCTGGTTTATTTTTTTTACTTAATTAATATTCACTTTTTATTGTGGTTAAGAATATAAAACTATAAATAAACAAAACAAAAATGTAAAAATAGCTGTTTTTTTTCGTGCTTTCGACAAATTAAAAGCACGTCGAAAACCGTAAAATCACGTGATTTGCAGAACAGCTTCAAATTGCCTGCGTGCTTTCAAAACCGTTCGTGATTTGAAAACACGCCGTTTTCAGAACAGGCCTGTATATTTTATTTTATGCTTCGAACAAAAAAGCTAGACAGTACTCGTAATAAGACCTTTTAAACGGATATTGCCGTAACTAAACCGTAAACATCTCAGCAGACTTAAATTTAAAATCATTTATGTCAGAATGCTCACAGGATTCATATTTTTGCATACTAATATTTTAAGACTTATGACTTTATGACAACCCCCTTTGAATACCTTAAATAAAATTAAAGAAATAATTGCAATGAATTGTGTACAAAACTCATTTCATTCTCAAGTCGAGTTTTTACATTCTCAAGATAGTTTTTGCTCCCAATGAAGTTCGTGGTATGCAAGTTTTTTTTCTTAAAAGCAATTAATTTGTTACCTGTAAAAGTTCTTAAACTTTGTTATTAATCTTTGGTAACTAAACTTAGTAAGTTTTTGCTGTGTTTAAACTAGTGCAGATATTTTTCACTTATACTCCTATTCTTAATCTATAGCTTATCGACTTGATATATTTTTCTTTTTTTACTTAAAAACTATATTGTTATTGTCGTAAGAAATTTGTAGACAGTTCAGTTTTAGAATAATAAAATAAGGCCTCCTTAATATTGAGATATTTGTTTTTGTAAATGAATATCATTCATTATGCATCGCAAACTGCTGCTAAAATACGTGAGAGATTTTCTTTACCAGTCTTCATCATCTTCATTTAGTTCTGAAATTTCTAGACGAAAAGGTGTCTGAGCATTTTTCAGTCTACGGTGGCAAGTACGTCCCAAAGGATTATGACGTAAATCAACCAACTCTAAGCTGTCACTGGTTATAACGTCATCTGTATCAATTTCTGGAAAAAGCAAAAACAAAAAATATTTACGGTATTTGTTTGGAGTCGATTTAGATCGGTTTACATACCTATAATTGCGTTATGACTGGCATCTAGTTCTTTTAATTTTGGCATTTTGAAAACCACTGGCGGCAATACAATGAAAGAGTTGTGTGATATGTTAAGTTTGCTTAAGTTCATCAGATCCGCCAATTCATCAGGCAGTTTGGACATTTGATTGTGTGATAGATTTAAGTCTGAAAAGATTTTTAAATATAGTTCTGGTTGCTATATTCTTGTAAACATATTCATATTTATACATAAGTATAGACATGCAAGTAACTTACAATAAGTTCCAAGGCAGCTTTAATAGGTAGTGGCAGAATTACAATAAATACAACACAAAAAAACATCAACATGTATTTTGTTGGTAGAATTTACGAACAGTTGTCAAAATTTTATTTGAAAAAGCAAGGAAATATAAGTGCTTTTGTCAAATTTTCGCAAAGGAAACGAAAGACAGCAATGCTTATACTACTACCGTATTAAAGGTGCCTTGATAATTTCAATATATACATAATCGAAAATGTGGAAAAAATTTAATTTCTCGCAACTTACGTTTGTGTTTACACAGGCAAGTGCAAGTTCATTTTCAAAATGTCGTCAGAGCATAAATATTTATTAAAAATTGCCTTACGTTCATAATTAAAAATGTTAAATATATAGGGTGTTTTTTTAAGCCCGATAGAACTTGAAATTGTAAAAAATAACACAAAAAATGAAACTGTAATCAAAATTTTTTTTTATTCGAAAGATCAATACGTGACATTAACATTTGAAAATGATTTCGGGCATATGGGCACCGCGGCTGTTCTTGACGAAGCGCATTCTGGACGTCCAATTTTGGGCCACTTTTTCGAGCACTGCTGGCCGTATGTCACGAACAACACGAACAATGCTGGCCTCCAAGGCGTCAATTGTTGCTGGTTTATCAGCATAAACCAGTGACTTCACGTAGCCCCACAGGAAATAATCGAGAGGTGTCAAATCGCACGACCTTGGAGGTCAATTGACAGGTCCATTTCTCGAAATCAACTTATCGCCAAATTTTGATTTCAGTAAGTCGATGGTTGCGTTCGCCGTATGGCACGTAGCGCCATCCTGTTGAAACCACATCTCCTCCGGATCAATGTCATCCATATTTTCAAACAAAAAATCATTGATCATGGTGCGGTAACGATCTCCATTGACCGTAACGCGAGCTCCGGCCTCATTTTTGAAGAAATAAGGTCCGATGATGCCACCAGCATGAAAACCGCACCAAACAGTGCATTTTTCTGGATGTAATGGAGTCTGTAGGGTCTCTTGTGGATTGGTCTCACTCCATATGCGGCAATTTTGCTTATTAACAAACCCGTTAAGCCAAAAATGCGCCTCATCGCTGAACACAATTTTTCGTCTATAAGTTGCGCGAATCGACGACTGATTTTCAAAGTAAATTTGGATAATTTCATAGCGTTGTTCAAGCGTGAGTCTATTCATGATGATTTGTCAGAGTATACTGAAACAAATAAAAAAAATGTTTCATCAAAATTTAGTTTTTTGTGTTACTTTTTACAACTTAAAGTTCTATCTAGCTTAAAAAAACACCCTATACAAAAACGAAAGCTAAATGTATTTATACATTTTTTCTTTATATAATTTATTCTCTATTTGAAGAAAAAATATATTTAATATAATGCGGATCAAGTGTTGCCGTTTTGTCATTATCGGTAAACTTTTGTCATTATCATCTGTACTCATGGATGGTATAAATATTGAGCAATCGCATGCTCTTGATGTTCTTGGAATGAAGATACAGTGTGACGTTCGCTGTACAGACCACATTTTCTAAAAAAGCCTTCAAGTGCCTTTGGGTTTTGAAACGGTGTAAGATGTACTTCACTTCATCCGACCTGCTTACTATTTATACCACCTACTTCCGATCGAAAGTGGAAACTCTCATGTTTGGGCCGGTGCCTCAAAATCTATTTTGGGGTTATTCGACCGTGTGCAGGAGAGGGCGAAGAAGCTTATCGGTGATAGTAGGGTATCTAACACTATTGACTCACTGGAGCATCGTCGCAGTGTAGGGTGCGTTACTCTGTTCTATCATTACAACAATGGATTTTGCTCTGGCGAAATTAGGGATCATATTCCGGAAACTCGCACATTTTTGCGTAGCACGCGTTCATCGTCTAGAGCTCATCTATTTGTGGTCGATTGCAAGGGGAATCGTACTACGCATTACAGAGAGAAATCGTTTTTCAGCCGTACGTCTGTGGAATAAGTTGCCTGCAGACGTATTTCCTGTCTGTTATAACGTTGGAAAGTTCAAGTCAAATGTCCTTAAACACTACACCCTCTTTCCCCCTCCTGAAAACCTATTTTCCTAGTTCTGGTACAATGCGTTGGATATGAAGGGATCTTAACGCGTGCCATGTTTTTTTTTTTTTTTTTTTAATTTTCAAAATCTTCAGGAAACGTCAAAATACCTCATTAAAAACAATACGTCAACTTCAATTTTCGTGCTAAAGCAAATGACCGTTTATTGCTCAGGTGCAAGAACGCGCATCGACTATGAAAAACCAGTTAGTGATTCCGAATTTTTTGAGAATTCCCAAAATCGGATTCATGAATTCCCAAAATCCCCCCACTTCCCCACAAGCAATACGGTAGCTTAAATTTCGGCACTAAAGCAGTTACACTGTACATACAGTTTTATATACCCCCCCACTTCCCCGGAAGCAATACGGTAACACATATTTTGACACTAAAGCAGCTACAACCATTCATATGCATGGGTTTCGAGAGTTGCCAACATACAAGTGAAATTAATATAAGCGTGTTAAAAACTATGAGTTTGTTGGATAAAACGTTTAAATGTATTGACTCTCTCGAACTTGCACTTACATGTGTAAATGTTGCGTTATTCTAAGATGGCGTTTTATAGAAATTTATATTTCATAAATATACGAATTAAGATTATGTGTGACATTTGGTTTACCTGTTATTAAGCTGAATTTTAAAGCAAACTTCGGCGAGATCTTTTTGATTACATTGCCACTGAGATCACAGGTCTTCAGCTCGGTATTGCGCATTAAATGATAAACAGCATCTGGTATTTGCATCAATTCACATTCTGATAAGTCTGTAATTAAAAAATGAAAATAACTTTTAATTTAAAACAAGACTATAAATATTGACAAAAAATTGGATTATTTCAATCTGTAATCTCATAGTACAGCTATCTATCGTGAATCTCTGAATATAAGTATCTGTTGTACTCAAACGCTTAATCATTTCCAGAGGTACCTTTAAAAATAGTATTTCATTGGGGTAATATCCGATACGGCGATTTTAATTGCGCAAGTTTTTCACAATTTTCTTTTGAACTTGCTTTTATGTTTACACCCAAACACTTTTTTCCGGCAATTTTTGTGCTTTGTCTTGCTTTTATTTGTTACAATTTAGAAAAGTGTGGAAATTATTTTTAACTTTTTATTCCCCATGAATTGCTTTGTCTGTCCTGTCACTCAAGAAAGTATCTACACAAAACAAACAAATATTAAATGGTAAACGAAACTCAATTTTGAACTCAGCATGTTCAGTGTCTTTTAATTTTATTCACTCTCTAGCTTTGTATAATTTGTAAACACTTATAACATAGTACAGGGTGTCTGGTAACAGATTTATGTTTTCAAACTTAAATAAAGCCATAGAATGTGGATTTTATTTTTTAAAGAGTATTCCATCCAGATGCCTTCCGTCGAGTTGTACACACTATTCAAAACCGAGACTTGTGTTCTGCGCCACACGTTGCAGTAAACTTGGTTCAATTGGGCTGATTTCTCGACGAATATTTTCCTTTAAAGCCACAAGAATTTGGGAATTACCATCACAAACGCTCACTTTTCGGTATCCCCATAAAAAAAATCCATGGGAGTTAGTTCGGGCGACCTCAATGATCATGGGATGTTTACAAAGCGACTGATCATTAATTGGGGAAATTTTCGCGAAACAAATTTCGCTGCTGGAAAGTCCCAGTGACGTTATTCTTTCTTATATTGTAAGTCACGGCTTTTTACGTAAACTAATCTCAAACTGTTTAATGTTTTCGAGAGCCCTTGATTGACTGGGCCGTGGGACATTAATTAACTGCAACAACGAGCGAATTAAATTTACACTCGGTTCATTACGACTGCGACGAATACCGAACTTTGAACAAAACTGTCGGCGAGCAATTACGTAAGAATCATTACTCGTAAAAAATATCTCCACAGTGAACATGCGTTGCTCACTCAACCGCTGCGACATCGCGACTGACAAATCCGCACAATCAATTTCCAACGGCACCACCCTCTGATTTTTTAAATAACCCTTTTCAAAAATATAAATTTGCCCCCAAATCCCTGTAGCTTATATATTTTTTTAACGAGAATGTAACTACACAGTTTGGAAAGGTAATAAAGCACATTTTTCACTGTATAAATCTATATGAAATCTAAAGCCAATTAAAGCCTAGCAGTTACAGAATTTTCTTGAATAATTTGCTTCCTTGATTTTCTTTTTGATAATTTTAGCATTTTAAACTCTAAGAAAACGAAAAGAAACTCTAAACTTACGACAAGTCCGCTTTTATATTTAGTAAGAAGATGAGCAGACATTTTTTCATTTCTCTTTTGGTATTGCTTAAAGACCCTGATTTACTATCCTACACGATCGTACGATTCATTCACATGAAAATGTTTTAATAAATTGGCCAACTTTACGAATTCGCTTCAAAATGGCGATTGCAATAATTTATATACACAATAAAATAATTAAAAACTTTTACTACCATAATAATTTTACATTATTTATGTAAATTATTTTCTCGAGGCGCCAACAATGTTCTCATATTTTTCACAATACGAGTATATGCAACACTGATCACACAGAAACCATAACGTTTTGAAAATTTTCATAAAATTTTTCAAATCGCACGATTTGTCAAAAACTCACAGTTGCATTTTTAGTACTTTTTCAGAACACATGTTTTATTTAGTAGATCGCACAATCTTGCAGAATAGTGTAACAGGGCGTTACACCTTTTACATTTAAGAAATTAACAGACAGACAGAAGCTTTTCGTTTCTCTTTTCTTTCTTTTTTGTTTTTGTTGTTTTTTAAGCACACCTTATTCGAAATTGATGTTGATATGAGAATAATGATTAGAAGCAACAGCATATGAATTGCGAAAAGTTAAAAAGAGAAACAAAAAATGTCCACAAATGATAATACAGAGAGTCGAGTACCACAAACTTTCCCACACCGACAATTTTTGTTACAGCACCCGTAAATTTCGTCTGTCTGGCCATCATCTATCCAAATGTAAAAGCGGACCAACAGAGTTGCTACATAAGAACACCCCTACATAATTATGGAGTATCACAGCAAAATTGTTTTCTTCAACTTAGAGAGTTGCTACATAAGAACACCCCTACATAATTATAGAGTATCACAGCAAAATTGTTTTCTTCAACTTAGCACCACCTTTGCGACACCAAGCACTCTGTTTTTCAATAATTTTTTGTACTTCAATTTTTTTCTCCACAAATGGTCAATAAGAGCAAAACACTTTTTGATATCTATCATTCAAATAAAGTACCAAGTGTAATAATAACGATCTTTACCTAAATGTTGACTTTCTTGAGCATGTTCACAGCGTTCAACAACTTGTACAACCAAATGAGCCATTTTGTTGATTTTTTTAATAAATCCTTAAAAGAAATTTCATAAAATTTTCTTAGTAGCTGCAAGTTACATATTATTTTTAATCAAAATATGAATACCGAATGCTTTTTTTTATTAGTTTGCCAAATGTTTTCTCACACGATCTTTTACACGCACGATGATTCACACTAAGTGAATGGGTCAAAAATGAAACGTTCTATAATTTAAGACAAATAAACAATGTGGACTCAACAGCACAAAACAATAAAATTTGTTTTATTTACATATATTTTAGCACATAATTATAAATTTGCTTCTAAATTTTATATATGTGCGAGTATTTTTCAGGTTTTGAGCGAAAAGAGTAAAACTACTAAAAAGTTAGTTGCTCTCTTAAAAAGTTTAAAAAAAAGAGTGGGTAGATATATACTCGTATATGGCAGTGCTGTCAGATCGGAATGAATTTTTATTTGGAGTCAAGTTTGAATACTTTTTGGAGGGAGATTAGGAACACAGCTGAAAACATATTTTAAATTGTTTTGAAGGCTCTGTTGTTATTTATATATTTGTTTAATCAATTACAGCTGCAAATAAATACAGCTGAGCATAATAATAATTATTATAATTTTAGAAAAAGTTAAACTAAAACAATTAAAATTAAAAATTTATCGCTTTGTGTTGGTGTTACCTTTTTTATATTAAAGACTTTTTTTGTAATGCTAATTGATGTATTCAATGACTCCTAGCCCAGAAACAAAATAAGAAATAATTATATCTTTGGAGGACGACTAACTGTTTCGTAACTGTTATATACTACTCAATAGCACCTACTAAGATTTAAACAAGGGATCATGATAAACATTATGTACTTGAGGAGCCGCGGAACAAAACGAGCCTTTTGGATTATTTGAAAATGTTGGAAAATCAAAGATTATTTTTTTTACCCGACTATTTTATAGCATAAGTCCTAAATTTCAAACATTCCTTATTTTAGAATGCAGCAGACGGCAATAAGTTGCCCCAATAAATGTTAATACATATAATGTGCCAATATATTCGTCAATGCAACTGCATTCGATATCTCCCTCTCTATTGTATTACTGTGTGTGTGTGTTTTTTATGCATCGTGATCATGCTCGCTTGGTCTTGCTACAATCGTTCGAGAAAATCACAACATTTGCCCATCACTAATTTTAATGAAACAAACAAAAATAAATTATTATAAAAACTTCCGTTTTGTTAAAATAGAAGATAAAGTTTTGTTATGCTCGCATTTTTAAAGACAAAATTTTTCTATGAGAAGGAAAGAATAAGATTAAAAATAAGATTTTTTCTAGTAGAACTTGGTCAAGTTAATGCAAAGACATCAAAAAAATATTTTCTAAAAAAATTCAAAAAGCACGTTTTGTTCTGCGACTCCTCATTTGTAAGGCCGCTCATCCGTCAAACTCTTTAATTTATTTTATCATATTTTATCATCTGTATGCATGTGTAGTTTTTTATAGTTCTTTTTATTTGTACAGCATTGTGCTGTCTCTGAGCAACCATGAGACAATCATGACGAAAAACACTGACTATGTTAAATCATCAATGACAGTTACTGAATTTTTCTTCGGATCATGCACTCATTTTTTAAGCAATTGTCCAAAACTTCATAGATGACCTGAATTGATTTTGGTCGCTAGGTATCTGCGTGTCTATGAGTCCTAGCAGATAATATTATTGACATAGATATGTGAATTTTTATGTCATTCTTTGCGTTGCACAATTTCGTGGCAAATAAAATGTATTTTAGTCCTTTATGAATCTGTCTGTATATATTCATAATACACAATATTGCTACATTTCAATATTCTTTTATGACATGAGAAACAAGACACAAACAATAATAATGCATCTTATTTTCCTTTCACGTGCTGACGGAGGATTGTAGCAGACAAATTACAGCAGAGCTCAGCTTTTTGTCGAGTCATAACAGACCATTTCATTTACTTTCATCTCTCTTATTTATGGCGATTCTTCACTAAAAATGCAAATCTTTTCTTAGCTGTGCTCTTGTCGGGTGCATTCGTTGAAATAATTTTCATTATTGACATTTTCATAGAAAGGCCCATTACCTGGTAAGGAAAAATCATAGATGAAAATATTAATATGAAATTTTCGCTCTCAAAATGCCACCAGGATATTACAACTCATATATGTACTATGCACCCATACATGTTAAAACATATTTCACAGACGAGCAACTCGTCTAGAAAATTTGTATAAATATTACTAAATTTTTTTGTGTGATTTTTATACAAATATGAATACTTTTTAATATTATATAATTTTTTGAGCTCAAGGTCTCTTTTGATTTTTTGGTTTTTTAAGTTTCTTTATTCTGTTATCTGGCAATATTTCGCTTCCTCAGGCCAGAAGCTATCCGAAGGAGAGCAAAATATGGCCAGATAACAGAATAAAGAAATTTAAAAAACTAAAACAGACCTTAAGCTCAAAAAATTATATAATATTAAAAAGAAAAAGAGGGCCGAAATTAAGAAATAATAAGCAAATATGAAAACTTCAAATAACTCATTTAAAATTAATCTACGAATGATATAAGCATATCGAAACTTCAGATAGTTAACTATAGCGGGATTTGAACTAGAAAATGGGTAACTGAGAGCATTTAAGCTCGCGGTCCTAAGTTTACAAAAAGACGAGTTGCTTGAATTTTAATTTCCGTAAAGACTCTTGATGTCTGCAGGCAAGCAGAGGGCTTTTTATGTTTGTGTTAAAAAAAGACTTGTTCTTAAACGGGATTATAACATCTGGCAACACGGTTACTTAATCACTTGAGTGTAGCAATATTCTCTTTAATGTTGTTGCACCTTCATATTTTTGTTGCAACGTTTTACTATTTGAAGACATTTTTTTTTATAATTATTTATTAATTATATTCGTTAATTTTTTTTTTTTATTGTTATATAAAAAATCTTCAAGAAAATTTCAATAATTTTTTTGCGTGAATTATTGTTTAACGACCGGCCTTCCGCTCACTGCCACGATTTGTTTTAAACTAGGTTGTGCCATCTCCACTGATGCGTAATTTTTGTGCTTCATGCTGTTAATAATTTTAATATTAAAAAGTATTTGAAAGATTCTTTCTTGGCTAATAGAAAAGAGCTTTTCCTCTTTTAAGGCAAACGCTTTCAATTAAAATTGTAAATTAATGAAAATGAAAATTGGAAAAAACACTGAGTGCGAAGAAAAATATTAAAAATGTTGTTAATATGAAATTATGCGAAACTGAAACTAAATAACTTTATTTAGATTTAGATATTGAGCCATAAGTAAAAATCCTTACTAGAGCTTTAAAGCACACGTTAGTTACCAATTACATTAACACTAGCTTACATTAGTTAAAGTTTAATGGCGTTTTCTTTTCTAGAAAAAGTGTAACATTTTCAATATTGTTTTGGCAAACAAAAATACAGAAGTATACAGTTTTCTCAACTTTTTTTGAGATATTTATAGTTATTGCGACATCTTCTTTTCATCTCAATAAAACTTAAATTTAAAAACTTGTATTTTAAGAAAAAAAAAAGTGCAGCATAAAGGCAAAACTTTTTCAGAAAAACGGCATAAGTTAGATCACTTTGTCTTGTTGTCGCCAATAGCACAAAATTTTTAAACAGGGTGATCAATAAAACTATGGGCTCAAACCGGAAGTAAGAAAAAAAAATTAATTTAAATATGCATAATTACTGTTATCTCCAACCTCCATATTTTGGATTTAACATTTTTCAATTTTTTCATATAACGCTATGGCCAATCTAATGTATATGCACACATACACATACATATACTTATACAACAAAATTTGAATTAAATAAACTTTATTTATTGCAAAAAAGCTTTAAAAATAATATGTGTATGGCCATGTCGCTTTCTAACCAAAAAGCTCTTGGTAATACCAGCATTCTCATTTATTTTTAACAAGCTACACCGAGAGAAATTTGTTAGTAGAATTTAATTTAATCAAAAAGAAAAGAAATTCTACTACACACATGTATAAACATGTGCCTGCAAAGAAATTTTATTAACAGATAAACAGTTCATTACTCTTGGTACATACATACTTATGTACATACATATATATGTGTATATGCGTATATAATTATTTATGCATATACATACATTCGTACTCATATATTTTATATACGCTGTACATCAAACTTGGTCAAATGCCAAAAAATCTGCAGATACCTTTAAAAATTTGTTTATTTGTTTAATAAGCAGACATTCACACTTATCTATATAAAAACATATGCGTGTATATACATACACACACATATACATATACGTTGTATGTATTTACGTCTAGGAGTTCTTTTTTTGTTGTTTTTGTTGCTTTACAACAAAGAACTTTGCCAGTGCACTCGGGAATCAAAAGTTAAGATATAATCATTAACATACTTCTACACAAGCCTACGCAAACGTACATCTGTATGTAAGTATGTACACATATAAACAAAATAATTAACAAAAGATTGTTTTCTGCACAAAAGAAATGTGTCAAAGTGTGTCTCATCTTTTTTTTTTTTTTACTTGCCATGAATTATTTTTCCAAGAAGGAAGTGAAGTACAACGCAAAAAAACATACATACATTAATTGTAAAGTTTTTAACTTAAATTATTAACATTTATAATCAGCAATGCATGTTTGTATAGATGTGTGTACATACATACATATGCACATACATTAAAAAAAATTGTTTTTGTCATGCTTTAAAACACCAAATAGAAAGACAGACAGACAGACGAATTCATAATATCACACAAATAGTTAACCATTAAGAGCAAATAAAAATATTATTATTTGCCATGTTTAACAAATAAAAACAAAGAAAAACTAGATATAAATAAATAAAAAAAGATAAAATCATGACTGAAAGCATTTTGTACACGAGAAAGTATGAAAACATGGCACGCTTTTCCTCCGTCAACACGACATTAAATTTTTTTTTTTTTTTTTTTTTTTGGAAAGGAAATCTTTTTTTTTTTTTTTTGCAGGAAATGTGACAGTTATTTAAATTTGTATATTAGATAAAATTTATTTGTTTGTTGAAGAGATGAATCTAACAAACCGTTGCATAAAATAACTTAATTTTGTTTTTTATATCGCTATATAAATTCATAAAAGCCCAAAGTTATATTGCAAACATTTTACAGGAGACGCAATAAACTTAATGTGAACAAGTAAGACAAGTAAGATATTCGTTTGGGTCGTATTTAAAATACCCTTCACGATAGTCACTTCTATTATATGTAGATATTACAAATTTGAACTAAATATGCTCGGATATATATAGACTGATATCGGGATAACAATTTTTTGCCTTATAATCGTCATGCCGAATAGGTAATCTTTTATGGAAATTTTCATGGAAAAATCGGTTTAAGCAATATCTCGGGTATAAATACATAGACCGATATCTGAAATCTTGTTTTTCAGTATTTGGTAGCCTTCTTTTATTACTAGAGCTACTTTTAGGCAAACAAAAAACATATTTCAGAAAAAATCGGTTTAGACTATATCTCGGGTATATAAACCGATATCGGAAATTAAAATTTTCTGTATTTTAGTATCCTACTTTCATAACCAAAAAAAGCAAAAAAAAAATTTTTTTTGAATGAAAAATCGGCTTAGGCTATAACTCGGGTATATATGTATGGGCCGGTATCGTAAATTTTCATTTTCTGTATTATAGCAGCATCTCTCCTTAACCAGAAGTAATTTTTAGAAAAAAAAAAAAAATTTATATATATATGTATGTATATACATATATGTATATATACAGAGAAAAATTAGTTTAGCTATATCTCGGGTATATATGGGCCGATATCGGAAATTTTAATTTTCACTACTTGGTAAACTCTTCATTTTCCCAGAACTGCTTTTAGGCAAAATAAGTTGTTTAAGTTCCCATTTCATTAAAAAATCGGTTTAGGCTATATCTCGGGTATACGAGTATGTGGACCAATATCGAGAATTTTAATTTTCTGTATTTTAGTAACCTCCTTTCATAACTACATCTGCTTTTAAGCAAAAAACAAAATTTTTTTCGTTGAAAAATCGGTTTAGACTATATCTCGGGTATATATGGACCGATATCGGACATTTTCGTTTTCTGTATTTTAGTAACCTCCTTTTATTACCAGAGCTGCTTTTAACCAAATAAAAAAATAGTTTCATGAAAAAATCGGTTTATACTATACCTCGGCTATATAAACCGATATCGGAATTTTTAATTTTCTGTATTTTAGTAACCTGTTTTTAAAGTTAGAGCTGATTTTAAGCAAACAAAATTTTTTTCATGGAAAAATCGTTTTAGACTATATACCGGTTATATGTGGACCGATATGGGAAATTTTCATTTCCGCATTTGGTAACCTCCTTATATTACCAGAGTTGCTTTTAAGCAAAACACAAAATAAATTATTTAATGAAAAAATCAGTTTATATTATATATTTATGTATAAACCAATTTTGGAAATCTTAATTGTCTGTACTTTAATCTCTTTTTAAAATCATAACTGCTCTTAAGCAAACAAAATTTTTTCATGGAAAAATCAGTTTAGACTTTATCTCGAGTATATGGTAACTTTCTTATATTACCAGAACTGCTTTTAAGCAAAAAAAGGTGTTCAAGTTCGCTTACGTGACATTTTCATGAAAAAAAAAAATCGGTTCGGGCTATAACTCGGGTTATGAGCCGATATATATAATCGGGTATAACTTCTGGTCTATAATGAGAATAGTATTCAAGAATTAAAACTTTACTGAGCTTTTCAAAAGTAAGGCAAACATTTAATGTAATAACTATTTTCCATATTCAAACAATTGAATCTTATTCACTATATTAGCTTCTAACATTGATACCAATCAAAAAATTATAAATAGCTTGTTTTCTATGTTTCCCAGCTATCGATATATAGATAGCTGGAAAGCATAGAAAACAAGCTACAAGTAATCATAATATTTTCCACATTGTTATAAAAAATTGACTTGTGATTAAATTATTTAAATTTTTATTTTATTCTTACGATTGCTAATGTAATCTTTTTTTGCATTTTGTTGTTGTTAGTTCCAGAAGAAGAGTACCAAAGGTACTCGAAATATCGAAAATATTAAAGCCAATATTATATCAAAAAATAGTTTTTTTTAACTACAGAGACCTAGAAATAAATAACTTAAAAATAAATAAAAATAAATAAAAAAAACTTAAATATTTATAAATATTATATATTAATCATGCCCATAGATATAGGTAAGTTAATGGTAGGTTAACGGTAGGTATACCTTAGTTCGGAATGAAGCAGTGCTCGGAGTAAATAAACTTAAGGTGTGTTCCACAAGATCTCGGACTAGTTCGGACTAATGAGAGTAAAAAGCAAATTGCTCTCTAAATTTGCAAATTTTACCCAAAACTTTTGGAAACCAAAAAAACACAATTGTACATTTTGCAATACTAGTGCTGCTTACTTTTTAGATTAAAGTATATTTTAGTGATTTTAAACGCTTAAAATGCATAATATCATATAGTCAAAACATTTGCATTATTGGCAAGCTGTACAATTAAAAACAATGTAAAACTTTCAGTCGATTTTTATAATACATATTTAAAAAATTAAAATAAAATTAAAATCCAAAATAAAATTGCATGTTCTGTTTACAACTCCACAATGTTATTTTTAGTTTGTGCAACATTCTTTTTTTCCTTTTAACTAATTTTTAAACCAAAACATTTTTCCACTTTGTAAATTTTCTGATTACATTTTCAGTTTCATATGTATGTAAACATAAACCAGCTGATTATTCAATTCTAGTCTGAGCTTACCCAAAGAAAAAGTTCGGACTAATTTGTCCAGAAAATGAAAAAAATTACTCTCTCATTTTCTCTCAAAATTACACAAAAATTGTTACATGGAACGCTTTTGGACTAGTTCGGACTTTTTCGTTATTCACGTGGAACACACCTTTATTATGCTAGAGTCTTTAGCGGACCTCGAAATTATTGGTCGTTGGAAAAGTGAAAAAATCAGGCAAAAGCTGACTTATACTCACGAATTCTATTAAAACATAAGTAAAACAAAAAATTATAGAAACAGCAAATTTGATCCAATTCAATTCATTTTATTTTTCCAGTTCTTACGCTCATTTTGGTTTTAACTCATATGAATTTCTTCACATTAATCTGTAGCTTTTGTTTTATTGTAAATTATGTTGTTTTAATTATTCCGTTGTTAAAATAAATTACGCATTTTTTTTATAATTTTATTATTACTACTACACTAGCACGGTTTTATAAAGAAAAATTTATTGTTATTTTCCTTTCTTTCCATTGAGTCAAAAACATTTTTTTTTTCCATGTGTTTCATGGTTTCATGATTTTTCTTTTCCTTAATGACGATGCAATAAATACAATATAATATTTTTCTTTGTAATTACGTTTTCTTTTTTCGTATTTTTTTTTTTTTTTTTTTTATTTAGACCAAATATAGAACGGAAAATACTTTTTGGCAACAGATCAGAAAATAAATATTTTTGCGCAATTTCCAAATTTAAATAAATGTGAAAAATGAAAAATAAAAAATAATTTTTTTTTGGTTTTTATAATTTTTGAAAATAATGTAGGAAAAACGAAAATCGTCATTTTTATAGATACTCGTATGCACATATACACATATGTATGTAAGTGCAATACGTATGCATGTATTCTTTTTAATATAAAGACAATGACTGACATATCGCTCCTTTATTGCAACATAGTCATAATTCAAAAAAGCTTGTTTGGAGAAAAACGCATTTCAAATTTTTAGCTTCCATACAAGTCTTAGAAAAAAATTTTAGAAAATATCTTCTAAAGGAAACAGTCTAAAAGTAATTTGAATAAATTTTTCCATAATATAAAAGGTAGTACTGTTAACAATTCTGCAATGTTAACTCGAAAATCTCATTTTTTTACAACTGAAGAATAGTTAACATTAGATTTTTATCTTACAAATAATTTATTTTAACTTGAAAAGTTACTGATAACTTAACAGCAGGTTTATTTTCATGGTAAATTTTAAAGTTAACTTTAAGCATTTGAAGCTGCCATACTTTCTGCTGAAAAAATTGTAACTTCAGTTTTAAAAAAAAGGAAAATTTTAATGGTGACTTTAGCGTCCACGTTATCTAATGTTAAGGTTAAGTATCAAGTATTAAGTTGTAATAATGGCCTTAAAAACTTTTATGGAAACTCAAAATTTTAAATATGTTTTTCTCGAAATAATCTTTTTTTTTAGTTATGACTTTGTTGCAACAAAAGAGCGATATGTATATGTATGTATGCATGCATATCTTTCAAAATCTTTAAAAGATCTAAGCAGACAATATGACGCTGATGTAAAAGTGTAGAACAGAAAATGCCCCACATCCATTTATAAATAAATTATTGCATTATCTTTTAACAAGGGAAAACCCAAAATTTTCTTTTGACAATTTTCACGAGTCAGGGCACTCATTTTGTAATATAAGTTTTTGTTGTATATTTTAAAGTTCCTACTCGAGTTTATCACATTGCACGTTCGTTAAGCATATTTTGGAATTTTGATTAACATTCTGCACAACTCGTTCTTTATAGATCACGGCATTTACATATTATTTACACATTAAAATTAATGTTCAATCTGTTAATGCTGGACAATACTTTGAATCATAAATGTATAACCAGTTTCTTACAATACATAAGGTCTCGGAAAAAGAAAAGTTGTACATATATGTACTTCTGATTTATTGTCGGGTAACCACTACTCCACAAGAAATGAATGACCGAAACTAACACGCTTAAATACTATATATACCATACTTAAATACTATATATCTATAAATACACATTTGCAAAAATGATATACATATTGAAGCCGAGCAAGATTGTAATAGTATGTATTGCGAAAACTGTTTAACCATGTAGCTACGCATTACTTTTTGCATAAATGACTTTACTGTATAAGACAATACGTAATAATATCTTAGAAACTGTGTTAGAGGAATCAACACGTGCGCAAAAGTTTCATTCTTTTGTTTAATGTTGTTCTTAAAAAGTTGATAGAAACTTTTCAAGGATATTTCATCAAAAATGTCGTTCAAACATGGGGTAGTGATTTTTGTTATGGGGTAGTGATTTACATTTCTATTGTGGGTCCTAATAGTGTAATTTTTACTTATATGCAATTGTCGTCAGCCATACGATACTATTGTAAAGCATATGATAAGCCGAAAAAATCACAACCAATTCGACAGATCTAGCTTCAAAGAAATTTCCGCTATTAACTAACAAAGCGCGAAAGACCCTTTTGAAAAACCCTGTATTAGTTAAGTTTTTAAAAATATTGATGTTTAATTGTTCATATCGGAATAAAGTTATTTATATAACATTATTAGATTTTATGGTAAACATATGTATGTTTAATAAGCACGAAAGGCATTAAACAGACAGAAAAGTAAATTGAGTGAAAAAATTGTTTCCATCGATTCAAACATACATACATATGTATGTATATACATATCTATATATATTTATATAAAAAAATAGCTGCTTCATTTTCTTTGTTAAGCATTGCAACACTATTTACATATTATGTATACTTATACATATTATGTAAACTTAGTTTAAACTTAAATGCAAAAATGATCGCATGTCACTCTCAGCAGAAGCAATTTAAATTTCGTTGAACTTAAACTTTAATATACATATAACAAATCCTAAATTATGGCACGTTTGTGCAAAAGAGTTAAATGACATAGTTGTGATGAATTAAAAAACCGTTTCAACAAGTAACAACATATCTTTGGAAAATGTAGAAAGGCCCTAACTTGCATTTTTCCTGACTTTTTTTTAGTTATTCTAGTACATTACATACAAATACACTTCGTCTAAAAGATTTAATGGAATAGCAATTTCCACAGCGTAAGTCTTATTGCTGAGCTCATTAAAATTTTAGAGAACGGTAAAGTATTTTACTCATGAGGTCGAAGAAAGTAATAATGAAAAGAGAAAATAATAACTGCCTCTTAAACAAACTGTTGTTGTTGTCAAAAATGTTACACTAAAAAAATATATGTATATTTTATTCTCAATAACGGAGTTCGCTTAATCAGTTTATAAATTGTTTGAATAGGAGTAACGCAGTGAAATTTTTGTCACATACATCTTCGATCTAAGACCATTGACAATGTAAGCGTGACCCATCCGAAGTCTGTATACAATTCCTACTTACATTTACACACCCAGCAGTCCACAAGTTGTAACAATTTGCAAAGCATCCGATTGTAAGCGATTATGTAAAAATCAAAATGAACATGTTAAGCACAACAAACAACCAGCATCCGATTCAGATTAGTATTTTTTCTACTCAATTTGTTAAATAAAATGTACATAACAAGCAAAGAAGAAAACAAATGCTAATAATATAGTTTTTATTAATTTGTTAAATTTTCGTTGAACTTTTTATAATTTTTTTTTAAATTAAAAATTATTTATTTTGTACGTATGTACATCAGGTTTTAGTTCAAGTTTTTCCTTTCTTAAGAAGGATTTTTTACAATACAAATTTGCTGTGATCAATAATTATTGATTGAAGAAGACAAGAAAAATAATAATCAAAATCTTTAGCTGGGGGACAACTAACTGTTTCGTAGTCGCTGCACTACTCATCAGCACCCACTGGGATTTGAACTCGGGTCATGACGTATCATGATCTACTGCTTTAACCACTAAGCCACCGAGCATTTAATTATTTTCTATCTATATTCATCTCATATTGAGTGGTAATGAAACACAGAAAATGAAAATTTTCGATATCGGTTTATATATGGCCGAGATATAGCCAGAGCCGATTTTTTCATAAAAATTTCGCATAAGCGATCTTACACAACTTGTTTTTGCTTAAGAACAGTTCTGGTAATATAAGAAGGTTACCAACTAGATAAAATTAAAATTTCCTATATCGGTCCATATATAGCCGGGATATATTCTAAACTGATTTTTCCATGAAAAAAAAATTTTTTTCTTAAAATCAGTTTTGATAATAAAAGGAGGTAGCAAAATACAAAGAATACAAATTTCCGATATCAGTCTATATTACCTGATTCGGCATGGCGATTACAAGGCAAACAAATTTTTTACCCGATATCAGTCCCTATATATCCGAGCATATCTAGTTCAAATTTGTAATGTATAATATATACATATATACATATATATATATATATATATATATATATATATATATATATATATATATATATATATATATATATATATATATATATATATATATATATATATATATATATATATATATATATATATATATATATATATATATATATATATATATATATATATATATATTTATATATACGCGACTACCGTGAACGGTATTCTAGATTCAGCCCAGCCGAATATACTACACTCTTACTCCATATTTAAAAATCCATAATTACTAGTGGGAATTACTGATCCACGCAATCGAACGCAATCTTTTCTTACCGCTCTTACTCTCATATAAAATCCAATGTTTAAACCAATAAAACCGTGCAAACCCTAATACATACAAATATGTTCTTTACCGATATTTGGCCACACTGTTTTTGTTTTACTTGTAGTTAAGGCAAATACATACACATATATTGTTTGTTATACATATTAATAGTCATACTACTGAACTGATTAACATGAATTTAAGCTGGTTCACTTCTAAGCAGAAATAACTTTAAAACGATGTATAATTAAATTCGATATCGGTGTAGTAGTACAGCTACAAAAGGGATTTTTATAAACGTGTTTGCGGCTCTGTAGAGACAGTTCGCGAAAAAACCCATGAAATTTTTTCGTAATATAGGGTGTTTTTTTAAGCTAGATAGAACTTTAAATTGTAAAAAGTAACACAAAAAATTAAATTTTGATGAAACATTTTTTTTATTTGTTTCAGTATACTCTGACAAATCATCATGAATAGACTCACGCTTGAACAACGCTACGAAATTATCCAAATTTACTTTGAAAATCAGTCCCGTTGTTTTATCGCAAAATTGTGTTCAGCGATGAGGCGCATTTTTGGCTTAACGGGTTTGTTAATAAGCAAAATTGCCGCATATGGAGTGAGACCAATCCACAAGAGACCCTACAGACTCCATTACATCCAGAAAAATGCACTGTTTGGTGCGGTTTTCATGCTGGTGGCATCATCGGACCTTATTTCTTCAAAAATGAGGCCGGAGCTCGCGTTACGGTCAATGGAGATCGTTACCGCACCATGATCAATGATTTTTTGTTTGAAAATATGGATGACATTGATCCGGAGGAGATGTGGTTTCAACAGGATGGCGCTACGTGCCATACGGCGAACGCAACCATCGACTTACTGAAATCAAAATTTGACGATAAGTTGATTTCGAGAAATGGACCTGTCAATTGGCCTCCAAGGTCGTGCGATTTGACACCTCTACGTGTCAAATCGCACGTGAAGTCACTGGTTTATGCTGATAAACCAGCAACAATTGACGCCTTGGAGGCCAGCATTGTTCGTGACATACGGCCAGCAGTGCTCGAAAAAGTGGCCCAAAATTGGACGTCCAGAATGCGCTTCGTCAAGAACAGCCGCGGTGCCCATATGCCCGAAATCATTTTCAAATGTTAATGTCACGTATTGATCTTTCGAATAAAAAAAAATTTTGATTACAATTTAATTTTTTGTGTTATTTTTTACAATTTCAAGTTCTATCGGGCTTAAAAAAACACCCTATATGTTTATTGGAATATTACTCGTATTAGCGAAAAAGCAAAACTTTGAAATACTCATATAGAAAACAAGAAACGTTTTATTTGAATTGGAACCGTCAAGCAATTTCACAGCATTAATAAACACTTATTACATAATTTTGTATACAACAAAACGACAAAGTTAAGTAAACGATTTTCAATACACCTGATATTTTATTATAATCGTACAAAAATAACTGCAAACTTATTTGAAAATATAATCAAGTGCTTTAAAATTAAATGTATTTGAAACTCATTTTCGTATTATTGTAATTTTTCTCTGAAACCGAATCAATAATAGAAAATATTAAAGTAACCCGATTTTTATCGCCTTTACTGTGGTTTTCTTCCGTGTGCTTTAGATTAATAGTTTGAATTCGTTTTGCTTAAAAACTTAATTACAAGAGAAAAATTAATAGATCATTGATTGTTGTGCAAACCAAATGGATTTGTTATTTTATTAAGTGTGTTAAAACTAAAAAAATATTCGAACTGTTTTTATTTTTACTTATAATATGAAATGGCTTAAATCATATTTATGTATCATACATGCACCCATTAATTATATAAGCCTATAATTATGAATTTTTTAACACAAAAGTTTAATCTGCTTTGTAATGCAATTGTTAATTAATTACCACGCATATTTTTTTATTATTATTTTGGGCTGCCTGACTATTTAGACAGACAGACAGACACCTGCCCCAAAGAGCAAACAATTATAAACTGTGTTTTAGTCAGCAGCTTAAGGCGGATTGTTGGGCACTCTTGAAAAAAAAACTAACGAAATTTAAACAAAACCCACAAAAGAAACTTATAGTCCATATTCGTATTTTTAGGTTATTGGTTGCATTGTGATCGTAAAACTTTTGCAAAGTGATGATCGTTATGAATCTAACAAATGGGTATCGTATGTATTTATTTCAAAACTGTTTTCATTACATGCAAACACTTTGAATTGCGGAAAATAATATTTATAACTAATTCTGTATTAACTTACTTTAATAAATTATTACTTTTTTTGTATTTTGGCTTAATATTACTTTTCACTCATGTGGGGATTTCTTTTTACCAACAAAGTTACATAAAACATTAAAAATATTTTAAAATTGTAAATGAAAAATATTTTTTCAGATTTGTTACATTTGCTCTTGGCTAGTTTGTATTAAAGTCTGACTATTAACAAATTAGTAATTTACCAATTATCAAAGATTTTTTTTTTATTTTACATCTGTACATTTGTTTCAACAAGAAAATCAGTTCAGTCTTTGGTTTTGCAGACAATCACGTTTAAAGTCAATTAAAATAAGTGTTTGCTGTTGTTACAAATTTGTTGCTCCACGAAATAAAAAGCTTATCAGTTAACCTTTTGGTAACAAATGTATAAAATATATATAGAAAATATTATAGCAAAAGTAAAATCAACAAAATTTTTGTCTGAAAAAATAACTTGTATGTATAGACATGTATGTATGTATATCCTTTAGACAAGATAGTTTTTTCGATCAATAATTATTTTTACTGAACTATTATAGGTCCGCATTCAAAAAAATGTGTTAATTGATTTAGTAAATTTCATTATTGAACCTGAAAAAATAAATATAATATAAAATGTTGGAATAACTTTCATGCCGTTCATACTACAAGTATTTTGTAAGGATATACCGCTTTCATACACGCACGTAGAAAAAAAAGTTATGGTTGAGACAAGAATATTCTGAGGTCAACATACTGTTGTGGCACGATATGTTTAAATACAAAGTGGTTATATCGAACATTATAATTTTACGAAAATGGCAATTCAGTGATATAAGACTTACAACTATGTTAATTTTAGCATTTTCCTAACATACTAATATCTTATTGAACCATGTTACCATTTTTATCAACCATATTATTATGAAAGAAAGCAACATTATTATCCCTTTTAACAATACTACGAGTATAATATAGTTGGTTATTTGTATTAAATGTTTTATTGCAATAATATGTGAGTTTAAGTTTAAATATGTGAAAAATGAATATATATTATTCTTCATAAAACTAGTGATTTTTTTGCTATTATCTTTTTGGCAACACTAGTTTTGACAGCTCACGCACCTTTTCTATCATGTGTCACTGTCAAACATCTTTAGTTTGGTCTATAATTTAATCATGAATCGTCTTACAAACGAACAACGCTTGCAAATTATTGAATTTTATTACCAAAATGCGTGCTCTGTTAAGAAAGTTCATCGCGCGCTTCTTCCATTTTATGGTCAGTTTAATCGACCTACTGAGGCTTCTATTCGGGCTATTGTAAAAAAATTTCGCGCCAAATTTACATTGTTGGACATTAAACCACCAACACGCTTACGTAGAGTGCGAACTGAAGAAAATATCGCAGCCGTATCGGCCAGTGTTGGTGATGACCGTGAATTATCGATTCGGCGCCGTTCGCAGCAATTGGGCCTCTGTTACTTCACTACGTGGAAAATTTTGCGGAAGGATTTGGGTGTGAAGCCTTATAAGATACAGCTGGTGCAAGAATTGAAGCCAAACAACCTACCACAACGCCAAATTTTTGGTGAATGGGCTCTTGAAAAGTTAGATGAAGATCCACTTTTTTATCGAAGAATTGTGTTCAGCGACGAGGCTCATTTCTGGTTGAATGGATACGTGAACAAGCAAAACTGCCGTATTTGGAGTGAAGAGCAGCCAGAAGCAGTGCAAGAGCTACCAATGCATCCACAAAAAACAACCGTTTGGTGCGGATTATGGGCTGGCGGCATCATTGGGCCGTATTTCTTCAAAGATGATGCGAATCACAACGTTACTTGACTTGCATGACATGTGGTTTCAACAAGACGGTGCCACATGCCACACAGCACGCGAAACAATGGACCAATTGAGAGGCGAGTTCGGTGAACAGTTTATTTCACGCTTGGGACCAGTCAATTGGCCGCCCAGATCGTGCGATTTAACGCCTCTAGACTATTTTTTGTGGGGCTATGTTAAGGCTCATGTCTATAGCGACAGGCTCGCTTCGATTGACGCACTGGAAGCCAACATTGCCAACATTATTCGTGAGATACCGGTCGAAATGTTGGAAAGAGTATGCCAAAATTGGACTAAGCGGATGGACCATTTGAGGCGCAGCCGCAGCCAACATTTGCATGAAATAATCTTCAAACATTAAATTATATCGACCCAACTATCGATCCAAATAAATATTTCATGCATTTTTTTGAATTTTATGTGTTTTTTTTTTAATTTCCGATAGTGCTTATAAAACTTACTTACTACAACGTAAAATAAAAACGTGAAATTACGTTACGCTAATTTAGGTTGCGCTGCCACTTTTGTTTGAAATATAATTATGTAAAAGAGTGAACAGATTCAAGATCTGTAAACTGGCGGTTAATTTTTATTCAAATATGGATGTATTGGCACACCACTAAATTTGCTGTTCTGATCGTAAAATAATCCAGTTAAATAGTGTAATTTTGTCTTAATTTTTTTTCATTCATAATTATCTTATCTGTAAAACAATTAAAACGCAGTAGACACAAAAAATGTAAACAATGACACATTTATTGATTTGTTACCAGTAAATCAGTTTTAAGTTAAACGCAGTTAATCAGTTAACAATTTCGCTTTATCAATTTGTCTTCTTTTTCACATAAATTTATTGCTTTAACCCATTGCTGACCTCTGAAGTATAGATAGTACACTGCTAAAACTTCAAATAAAAGCTTTGCTAGACGTTTTTCAATCTAACAATAACTTTTATCTGTCAATAAAAGTGTGTTTAATGTATTTGACAGACAAAAGACTTGCAGGAAGCGATAAAACAGTACGAGGTCTGATCAAAAAATCACAGTTATTTTCAAATTTCTTGAGTTACGCATGTTCTTTTTTGCAATTTTTTCTGTTATGTTGGTACACATATCTGTTATATACATATGTTGGCAATATCAGCCATTTCGGATAGTCCGTTTGTTTTTGTTAGATAAAAAGGTTAGTCGTGTTTTGGTGTACTCTTCGATTTTTTCCTATTCAAAAAAATGGATCAAAGAAACTGTATTACGTTTCGTCTAAAAATGAAATTAAATGCCCAAGGATGCTCTTGATGTTCTTGGTATGAAGATACACTGGACTGAACACATTTTTCATGTCACTAAAGAAGCATTCAAGTGCCTCGGTTTTTTGAAATAGTGTAAGATGTACGTCACTCCACCCGACCTCCTTACTTTTTATACTACCTACATCCGACCGAAAATAGAATACAACTCTCATGTTTGGGCTGGTGCCTAGAAGTCTATTTTGGGGTTACTCGGTGACAGTAGAGTATCCAACTCTATTGGCTCAGTGGAGCATGGACGCAGTGTGGGGTGCGTTACTCTGTTCTATCGGTACTACAATGGATTTTGCTCTGACGAGATTAGGGATTTACGTAGCACGCGTTCATCGTCGAAGGCTCATTGATTTGTGGTCGATCGTTATGGGATTCGTACAACGTATTACAGAGAGAATTCGTTTTTTAGCTGTACGCTTTGACTGTGGAATAAGTAGCCTGCAGACGTGTTTCCTACCTGTTATAACATTGGAAAGTTCAATTCAAATGTTCACAAAATACTACTCCCTCTTTCCCCCTTCTCACAACCTATTTTCCTAGTTCTGGTACAATGCACTGGATATGTAGGGATCATCCCCTGAGTACTGGTCCAAGATAAAGAAATAAATAAAATGTGCGGCAGCGAAGATTGTTCCACAATGGCTAAATTTTGAGCTTAGGAACTGCTCATCATCGGCAACGACGATACAGATTTACTCAAAAAGGTCATAACTGGTGACGAATCATGTGTGTGGGGCTATGACAATAAAACATCCCAATGGAAGCGTCCAGAAGAGCCAAGACCAAAAAAGAACACGTCAAGTTCGATCAAATATGAAGGTTTTGCTCACTGTTTTCTTTTACTGCAATGAATTCTTGCCACAAGGTCGTAAGGAATACTAGCTTGAAGTTATACCCCATTGGCACGAAGTGAGTCGCCAGAAACGCACAGCATTGTGGAAAAAACAATCATAGATGTTGCTTTTGCGTTTTGCATAACGCACCAGCTCACACATCGATGCATGTGCCTCAACCACCGTAGTCACCGCTAACTTTTTCCTCTTCCTCTTCTGAAAGGAAAGCGTTTTGCTACGATTGAGGAGATAAAAGAAAAATCGAAACAGGAGTTGTTGGCGGTACCAAAAAGTGCGTTTCGTAAGTGTATCGAGGATTGGAAAAAATGCTCGCATAAGTAATACACTTATGCGAGCATTTTTTCCAATCCTATCCAATGTCTGAGGAGGACTTCTTTGAAGGGGGCAAGATAGTTATTGATGAATAAATATATACTTTTTGAAAAAATTTTATATTCATCTTAGAAAAAACAATTAAAATATACCTCCTAAGTAGTTTAAAGATATCATGTTGTTCCAAAAAACGCGCGATTTGTAAACCAAGCTAATTTCGAAGATCTAGAAGCAACATTATTTGCTTTTCACATAAAAGCTTAGAATATGACTTGTGTAAACTTCCCCTACGCCTGCTCTTATGTACCCAAGATCGTTGAGAAAACGTTGATATTTCGCATTAAATAAAGTAAAGCTTTAATTTACCACAAGCTCATTCATAAAATGAAAAACTAACAATTAAAATAAGTATACAAACTTACATAGGTACATACTCGTATATGAATATATATGTATGTACATACGTAAGTAGCTATAACAATGTTACAGATGTATGTACTATTATTAACCACATCAACAAACTTACTCGTAATACATTGTAACAAGTGTATGTTCAATTCATAGTTCAGTTTCCAAACAGTTATCCAAGGTTTAAGTGTTATGAAGAAATTACAGATTGTATAATAAGATTTTGTAATGTACGGAAAAAAGCTCTAAGCAAAACTTGGTTCAAATCTTACCCAACATACTGTTTTCCTTGGCATCCTCACAGCGACCCACTACACGTATGACCCCGCGACCAGCTATTGGCGAAAATGTAACAATTCCACCAATTCTGGCAATATGAGGGGGTACTCGAGGATCGTCTTCTTCGTACCATGTGTTTGAATTGTTGTTGCTGGTGCCATTATTGTTATTATGGTTGTTATTATTATTATTATTGTTGTTGTTATTATTATTGTTATTATTGCCATTATTGGCAATATTAGTGATATCGTTGCCGAATGGACGCATTTTGTTTGTTTTTTTTTTTGTTTTTGTCTGCTAAGGTTTTATTTACGTTATTATTATTTTTTTTTTTTTATTATTTTCTTTTCTTTTGCACTAATTTTGTATATATTTTATTTGCAAAAATCTTTTATAAAAAATTTATATTTGTTTCACTGTTTCTTCACACACTTTATGATATATTGTTTGTAAATTTAACATTAATTAAATTTTTCACGAGTTAAATTTTCTTTAATTTTCAGTTACAAACCGTCTGGTAAGCCTTCCGTTTTTCAAATGTTACAAAAGCTTTTGTATCAGCTGTTTTTATACCACCGTAAAACGCCAACAAAAGAAAATTCCCAACAAAAACGCAAAAAAACTTTTGCCGAAAATAAAGACGTACCGTATGTACGTACGAACGTGTGAATGTAAATCGAAATAAAACATTATTTATGGGTTGTTGTGTATTTTTATTGTGACGTGATATTTAGTTTTTCTCTTTCACATTTCATGTAACACAACAGCAAAAATTAGCCGAAATGCAACCAGCAGCGATCGCACATTTGCGTCTTTTATTTTTGTTTGTTTTTTGTTTATAATATTATTAAGTTGGCTCTTTTACTCTCACTTTTGATAAATAAACTTAACAAAAGCTTTCGGGTAAGAGCTGCCAGGCTATGCAGTGAATATAATTATACATGCAACTCGTAGGTTTAATTATTAGATAGGAAGTTTTGGACAATTGCTTAAAACAACCAGGCATGAGCAAAAGGAAAATTAAGCATCTGTCATTGATGATTTAACAGATAGTCAGTGTTTTCCACCGATGACTCCTCCTGACGTCCGCCACCGGGTAGTTTCAAGGAGTGCTCAATGAGCAAGAGTGATTAGATCTTGATATTACTTTCAGTTTTTTCAATGGCATTTTATATTAGAATTACAAAATATTACAATTAAGCAAAATTGACTCGAAGTATTTTTTGAAAACAAAGTTTCAATACACCTGCCTTTGATATGAAGAGCTTGAACTATATACTAAGCGTCTGCATGATTACGCTCAAAAAGCATTTGATTATATTCATTTGCTTTTTGAGTAAATAAAGCTTCGTACCATACACAAGTGAGTGCAAAATAGTACGAGAGACTCATATTCTGATTTCATAAAAACAAATGAATAAAATCACAAATCGGATGAGAGATGATAATGACTCTACTCGTGGAGAAATAAATACAACCATTTTAATATAAACGATTATAAGACGATATGATGCAATATGAGATGAATTTAGACAAAGAATAATTAAATGGCTCGGTGGCTGAGTGGTTAAGGCGGCCATTCGTTATGCGTCATGACCCGAGCTCAAATCAGAAAATGGTTGCTGATAAGTAATGTAGCAGCTACGAAACAGCTAATTGTCGCCCAGCTAAATAAGTTTTATTATTTTCTTCTTCATTTAAAAATTATTGGTTACAGAAAATTTGTATTGTAAAAAAATCCTTCTTAAGAAACTTAAAAAAAAGAAAAACTTGAATGAAAACCCGATGTACAAATGTACAAAAACTAAAAATCTAATTTAAAAAAAAAAAAATATAAAACAATCGACGAATATAACTAAATTTTTATTTGTAAAAAGAAAAGGTTTCAAATAAATTTTCATTCGAATGCATTGATATATATCGCTCCTTTATTGCAACATAGTCATATCGTAAAAAAGCTCGTTTCGAGAAAAATGCATTCTGAATTTTTAGTTTTTATACAAGCCTTAGCAAATTTTTTGAGAAAATATCTCCTAAAGGAAACAGTTTAAAAGCAATTTGAATAAATTTTTGGTAGTGCTAACAATTCTGCATTGTTAACTCGAAAAGCAAATTTTTGAGATATGACTATGTTGTAATAAAGGAGCGATATGTATGTAGTTTTTGCGGGTTTTCATACGAATTTGAATAAAAACAACCGCAGTGCGGAGCGGCGTAAAATTAAAACTTATTTTATTTTTATTGTGGACTTTCTCATTCTCTCAATTTTTTACTCCCTTTCTCTCTTCGATGTTGCCATATCTTTTAAATAATTAACGATTTTCACAGCATTATTGTTAACAAAAAACATTATTGTTTATTCATAAAATATAAAAGTTTAAAAATATATTAATGGAAGAAGAAAAATTAAAAAAGAAGTTGGAAATGTGACTGTATTTATAATTTGCAGTCGGGAAGTTACAAAAACTTCCAGTATAAAGAAGATTTTTAGTACAAATTAATGGCGTACTAGGTAAGTGAATTTCTATCAGTTACCTTATTTTTCAGACTTTATTTAATTTTGGCTGAGGAAGCAAAAAGAAAAAAAATTTCGAAACTTACGGGATACGTATAAAAAGTGGAAGCAAACAGGACAATTGCTGCATTAACGCGTGGTGCACACCATATCCTATTAGGATGTGCCGTAGTTTCTAATTCCACATACAAATCAAACGTGGCTTCTAAAAAACTAACAATTTTTTAACAGCTATAATTTTTTATTTACACCTATTACAAAATACGTTACACAAACAGTAAATATTTTAGAAATTTTTATAAAAATGTACTCGTGTGCACAAATAAATTTTTAAAAAATTTTAACTAACAATGACAAGTATTGCCGTCTCCGTCTTCCGTTGTATTGTGTTTCTTTTTCTCACCCGCAACGGGAAATCGTATCGCACCGCAAACATTCTGTTCATACTCTATATTGAAAAAATATATATTATTTTAAATATTTTTATAGCGCCACCATTTCTAATATTAGATAACCTCTAAACGTAGAATGACTCATAAACAAATGAATATATTCATGCAGCCTATTAGTGCATACATACATATATACACTGATGTGACATATTTTCTCTCAATAGTTTTTAAAACTTGACTTGTGTAGTTATATGATGCATCATTGCAGCAGCTGGCAACACTTATTTCAGAATTAAAAAGCTCTCATTTTCATTGAATGCGTTTTCCTTCTATTTTGGTCAGTGGCGTTTCAAATAAAAAGAAATGTTTTGGCCAATTTGTTTTTATTGCTTTTTATTTAAAATACATAAAATCTTCGCAGGTATAATCATTTTAATTTTAGCTTTAGCTGATTTTATGCGTCTGTTTTTGCTGTTCTTTATTTCTTTTTATCCGAGTTCATTTCAAATGTTATGGTTCTCGTATTAGTTAATTGCCATTAAAAAGAAGTGCGCCAATTTTGTAAACGTGCCAATATTTATTTATAAGAAATTCGACAATTTTGGCACACACTCACACACACACATCTTAGAATTGCTTTTTTTCATTTTCATTTAACTTTGCTTAGCAAATGAAATAAAATTAGAAGGCAAACACGCATTCATTACTAAGAATTGCAACGATCACAACAGATCGAGCACATCTCGTTTTTTTTGAATATGATCTTGTTGTTGCTTTTATGTGCACGGTAAATGTCATGTGATTTGAGAAATAGAAATGAATTTGTAATTGTTTTAAATGAAGGACTTTATAATAATTAAGAATAAAAACCCAAAAAGAGATTAATTTTATGAGGTCGAATTGTTGGCTTATTCAAAGTCAATTTTTCTTTTTAATGTAGAAATCTATGTGCGTTGTTTGTACTATATATAGTACATATATCAAACGGTATCTAATGAAATAGACATTATACGTATGATTTAGTTCTTAATGTTAGTTTTCTCTTTCTATGAATTGCCAGCTAGAGTAGGCCAGATAATTTATATACATATGTATGTATGTACGTATGAGCCTTCCTAGCTAAGAAGCACAAAAAAACATGCTGTTTATATATTTTGACTGGTACAAAACAGCTAAATGAAAATTTATGCATACACGAACAATAATATCATCAATGTAGTCATCAAATCATTATGTAGAATATTTGTAACGTAGCATACATTTTTAATGCTTACCCATTTTTTTGTAGTAATTAACAAACATTATTTTTGCGTTTCCACATAAAACCCAATTAAAAATGTTTTTCATAAAATTAATATTTTATATTTAAGATTTTTGGGCAAAAATTTCTGGACCTGCAGCTAACTTCACACATAAAGAACGATTTGCGTACAGCGTTGCCTTCAACAATTTACAAAAAGTGGCACGAAAAGGATATTTTGAAAAAAGGTGTCACAAAAAGGGTATTTAAGAAAAAAAAAGGGTCAACAATATTAAAATCAAAAATATAAATATTTATTACAATTTTTTTGATTTTTTTTTTGTAAAAAATATAAAGAATTATGGCGTTTTCTTTTCTAGAAAAAGTGTAACATTTTCAATATTGTTTTGCCAAAAAAAAATACAGGGGCCAAATCACCGCATACGATATCGAGCAAAATTATCGAAATTTTTCATTTTGGTATCACGGCATACGATATCGAATAAACTGTATTGCAATAATATAAAAAAGTTAAAGGATTTATTTTTTGTATTCCTACTTTTAGGGAACGTATGGTCTTCAATCTATTGCATTTTGTTTAAATTACGATCCAATATGCATCGGTTGCCATAATTTAGATGTATCGTAATGTTATTCGATACGATAGTTAATTCGATATCGTATGCGGTGATTAGACCCCAGGACTATACAGTTTTCTCAACTTTTTTTTCAAATATTTATAGTTATTGCGACATCTTCTTTTATTTTCAATAAAATTTAAAACTTGAATTTTAAGAAAAAAAAGTGCAGCATAAAGGCAAAACTTTTTCAGAAAAGAAAACGCATTAGTATCACTTTTTAGAAATGACAGTTCTATATTTGGTAATTAAATCTTCACTTGGATTCCATTCTTCCAGTCCGGCTTTCATCAAATTAAGAGACGAAAGCATGGAATCACAAGTCTCTACTTTAAATCTATTCGATAGTCTATTTTTAAGCACTATTAATTTTGAAAATACCCGCTCAGCGGGAAGCAAAGTAAATATACACATAACCAACAAATTCATATAAATTTGGAAAAGAGTTTTCGCCAAATCTCTATTTTAAATTTCCGTCCTCAAACCAAAACTTTTCTGCGTTAGTTATTTTAAGTATAGCATCATACGTTTTGTCATGTATTTTGCTTTCTAAAAATTTTAAATTCGTTGACAAAATCCTCTACGTTGGGAATTATGTTTTCGAAATGGGAACCAATTTCAAAATAATTAATATCTTCTTTCGATTTTATAAAACTTTGGGTCTAGAAATTTTAAGACGTTCAATCTTTTATGATTTATACTGGGTGGCCCAGAAAGACCGAAGTGGTGTGAATTCCTTATAACTTTTTTATTATAATTTTTTTTTTCTTTTCTTTTCAGTATTTTGTAAAGAAGACTTGGATAATTTATAATGGAGCAATACACAATTGAACAACGTGCCCAAATTGTTGAAATTTACTTTTCAAATCAACGGTCCATTGTGTTGACTCAGCGTGCATACCGTCGTCAATTTAATGTGCGGGTTGCACCCTCTCAGTCAACAATAAACCGTCTGGTTGCAAATTTTCGAGAACAAGGAGCAGTAAGGAACCTTCCTGGTCCCGGCAGACACCGAACTGTCCACACGGCTGACAATATTCAAGTGGTACAGGAGAGTATTCGGGAGGATCCAGAAACATCAACCAGGAGACGTTCGTCACAACTGGGCCTCTCAAGGACGTCGCTGCAGCGAATTTTGCACACCATAGGATTGTTTCCATACAAAATTCAACTTGTCCAAGAATTGAAACCAACAGATTACCAGCAACGACTTGACTATGCAATTTATTTCCAGCAAAAAGCACAAGAGAATCCAAATTTTATTCATAACTTAATAATGAGTGACGAAGCCCATTTTCAATTAAATGGGTTCGTTAACAAGCAAAACTGTAGGATATGGGCTACGGAAAACCCGAGAGTACTTCATCAACGACAATTGCACCCAGTTAAGTGTACCGTTTGGTGCGGTGTTTCTTCAGAAAGGATCATTGGCCCATTTTTTTTTTTTGAAAATGAACAAGGTGTCGCCATTTCCGTCAATGGTGATCGATATCGGGCCATGTTGCAAAATTTTTTAAGGCCAGCCGTGGAAAACCATCCGCAAATATGGTTCCAACAGGATGGAGCCACAGCGCACACTGCGAGGGCCACAATGACTCTTTTACACGACATCTTTGGTGAAAGAATAATTTCTCGTAACAGCAATTTTAATTGGCCTCCGCGTTCCCCGGATTTAACCGCTCCAGACTGTTTTCTTTGGGGCTATTTAAAAGGAAAAGTTTATGTTAATAAGCCTAGGACTATTGAGGAGTTAAAAACCAATATTCGAGAAGAAATTAACAACATACCACCGGAAGTTTTGCGAAAGGTCATGGAAAATGTGTTGGAAAGAGCACATTTGTGCGAAGCAGAATATGGCCACCACTTGCGGGATATCATTTTTAATAACTAATCCAAAAATATTCCCCATAAATTTAATGTATTTAAAAAAAAAAAAATTAAAAAAATATCTCTTAAATAAAAAGTTATAAGCAATTCACACCACTTCGGTCTTTCTGGGCCACCCTGTATCTATCTATCCATGATATAATTTTGCTACATAATTTTTTGTAAAAATTTAAAATATTTGTATTTATTTGTATTATATAATTTCTTTGCAACTTTATAGCACATACTTCTGTCTCGGCTTCATGGCCTATATATATGCTACACGTTTCTTTAATATGCTAGCTATATTCAAAATCAATATTTGCTGTTTCTGTTCTGCTAACGTATTCTTTTTTTATAAAGTTTTTAAAAATCGTATATAAAATTTCCTTTTTTGAGGAAACTAGATATGTTATTTGAGAAGACTCGCTTGTATGTATGTACTTGCATACACACACATACACACTTTACTTTCAAATAAGCATGTACATATGTGTATAAAACGAAAGAACTTTTGACATTAGATGTTCTAAAAGTCGGAAAAAGTAGAACATTTGTTTTTTCTGTTTAAACCATTAAAATAAATTTGCCTTGGAGCGTTAATAATATTCTCAAATATTTGTATGGTGATATATATGAGAGCAGTTTGTTATGAAACCATGCTTAAACATAAATAGCAACATATGTATATATAAGAGCTGCTAACGATAAGAAACTTTTGCACCAGCGTTGTTAAGATCGTTTTCAACTAAAAATTTCATGTTTGAAAAAAGTGGCAAAAAGTATCAAGAAATTATTAAAAATGATACATAAGGGTATTAAAAAAAGGGGTCATGAAAAGTGTCATGGACATCAAAATCTGCGCTGCTTGCGTACCCCTTTCAATTCCTCTCTCATTTCTAACCACAATAATAAGAATTGTAGCTACAAAAGTTGCACTTGTAAACAAGTTCACAAGACATTGTATAAAATACATACCGATTATTTACACGATTACATACCGATATTTACACTTTCTAATATATTTTGTTTGCTTCTTCAGTAAAATTTAAATTATATTAGTTATAGCCTTGCTACATAAAATCGACGTTTTGAAATGAAATAATGCGTTTTTCTGTTCTGTTTGTATCAAGAATTACCTATGAGTAATTTATATTATAGTTAAAACCCCAAATTAAAATATTCTGTCAATTGACAGCTGGAGAGCGTGAAAACTTAATAAAGCGCAATTCCATAAGCATTATCTAAATATTTACTAAATTGGTAAATAGATATATTTTGTTTATTTACACATTCAAGACTACTTGAAGAAACCAACCTAAATCATTCCAAAATAGTTTTCTTTCTTTGTAGAAAACACGCGGCTGGAAGTTGTTTTCCAAATTCGTATTGGAAAAAAAATACATTTCAACGGTGTGACAATTATTGTGCCCCTACAGGCGAGCGACTTGAATAATACATTTGTTTCGAACACAGCACAACGTAAATATTATTTGGCTGCCAGCCAAAATTAGCAGTATTTCCTGAGTGCCGTGACTTGGTCAATATTTTTTATTATTTACACATTGTTGTTACTGTTTATATTATTGATATTCATCATTCAGATATGATGAATTCAAAAGAAATAAAGAAAAATATTTTAAACAAAGCAAACAAAAGATAAGTTATGAACAAATTATGGAAAATTAGCTTAAGAGTGGGAATAAGGACAGAGGAAACAGAAAATTAAAAAATCATAAAAAATAACAAAAGCTCAGTTAAGGTGATTTTCCATCACAATTATCATCATTCGGTTGATTGATTTAAATTTCTGTGCATGCATTGGTTCGATTATACATTTTCAAGGCTTTGCCACATGATTGATCGTACGATTCATTTACAGGCAAATGTTAGAAACGTCTGAACGATTTTACAAAACGGCATTGTAGTGCAACACTATTATAACGAGTGATTTTTTTGCTATTATCTTTTTGGCAACACTAGTTTTGACAGCTCACACACGTTTTGTATCTTGTGTCACTTTCTATAATTTAATCATTTGGTCTATAATTTAATCATGAATCGTCTTACAAACGAACAACGCTTGCAAATTATTGAATTTTATTACCAAAATGCGTGCTCTGTTAAGAAAGTTCATCGCGCGCTTCTTCCACTTTATGGTCAGTTTAATCGCCCTACTGAGGCTTCTAATCGGGCCATTGTAAAAAAATTTCGCACCAAATTTACATTATTGGACATTAAACCACCAACACGCTTACGTAGAGTGCGAACTGAAGAAAATATCGCAGCCGTATCGGCCAGTGTGGGTGATGACCGTGAATTATCGATTCGGCGCCGTTCGCAGCAATTGGGCCTCTGTTACTCCACTACGTGGAAAATTTTGCGGAAGGATTTGGGTGTGAAGCCTTATAAGATACAGCTGGTGCAAGAATTGAAGCCAAACGACCTACCACAATGCCAAATTTTTGGTGAATGGGCTCTTGAAAAGTTAGATGAAAATCCACTTTTTTATCGAAGAATTTTGTTCAGCGACGAGGCTCATTTCTGGTTGAATGGATACGTGAACAAGCAAAACTGCCGTATTTGGAGTGAAGAGCAGCCAGAAGCATTGCAAGAGCTACCAATGCATCCGCAAAAAACAACCGTTTGGTGCGGATTATGGGCTGGCGGTATCATTGGGCCGTATTTCTTCAAAGATGATGCGAATCACAACGTTACTGTGAATGGTGAGCGCTACCGTGCGATGATAACAAACTTTTTTTGCCCAAAATGGAAGAGCTTGACTTGCATGACATGTGGTTTCAACAAGACGTTGCCACATGCCACAAGGCACGCGAAACAATGGAGCAATTGAGAAGCGAGTTCGGTGAACAGTTTATTTCACGCTTGGGACCAGTCAGTTGGCCGCCCAGATCGTGCGATTTAACGCCTCTAGACTATTTTTTGTGGGGCTATGTTAAGGCTAATGTCTATAGCGACAAGCCCGCTTCGATTGACGCACTGGAAGCCAACATTGCCAACATTATTCGTGAGATACCGGCCGAAATGTTGGAAAGAGTATGCCAAAATTGGACTAAGCGGATGGACCATTTGAGGCGCAGCCGCGGCCAACATTTGCATGAAATAATCTTCAAACATTAAATTATATCGACCCAACTATCGATCCAAATAAATATTTCATGCATTTTTCTGAATTTTATGTATTTTTTTTTAATTTCCGATAGTTCTTATAAAATCACCCATTATAAGAATGGTTATAGGAATTTATATATAGGGTGTTTTTTTAAGCTAGATAGAACTTTAAATTGTAAAAAGTAGCACAAAAAATTAAATTTTGATGAAACATTTTTTTATTTGTTTCAGTATACTCTGACAAATCATCATGAATAGACTCACGCTTGAACAACGCTACGAAATTATCCAAATTTACTTTGAAAATCAGTCGTCGATTCGCGCGTTGTTTTATCGCAAAATTGTGTTCAGCGATGAGGCGCATTTTTGGCTTAACGGGTTTGTTAATAAGCAAAATTGCCGCATATGGAGTGAGACCAATCCACAAGAGACCCTACAGACTCCATTACATCCAGAAAAATGCACTGTTTGGTGCGGTTTTCATGCTGGTGGCATCATCGGACCTTATTTCTTCAAAAATGAGGCCGGAGCTCGCGTTACGGTCAATGGAGATCGTTACCGCACCATGATCAATGATTTTTTGTTTGAAAATATGGATGACATTGATCCGGAGGAGATGTGGTTTCAACAGGATGGCGCTACGTGCCATACGGCGAACGCAACCATCGACTTACTGAAATCAAAATTTGACGATAAGTTGATTTCGAGAAATGGACCTGTCAATTGGCCTCCAAGGTCGTGCGATTTGACACCTCTCGATTATTTCCTGTGGGGCTACGTGAAGTCACTGGTTTATGCTGATAAACCAGCAACAATTGACGCCTTGGAGGCCAGCATTGTTCGTGTTGTTCGTGACATACGGCCAGCAGTGCTCGAAAAAGTGGCCCAAAATTGGACGTCCAGAATGCGCTTCGTCAAGAACAGCCGCGGTGCCCATATGCCCGAAATCATTTTCAAATGTTAATGTCACGTATTGATCTTTCGAATAAAAAAAAATTTTGATTACAATTTAATTTTTTGTGTTATTTTTTACAATTTCAAGTTCTATCGGGCTTAAAAAAACACCCTATACATAGTAAAGTAGTTAATTAGCGTAACAATTTTAAATGTTTTAGATACATACTGATCAGCAATGGAGTAGTGAAAATGTGAATACAGTGGGATCAGGATTTTCTAGTAATAATGCGCATACTTTTTGCAAAGTTTTCCAACTTTATATCGACTCCAACGTTTAAAGTGCACATCCTAGTCACACTTAAGGGCGTTTCAGGCTATCTTAAGGGCGTTTCAGGCTATCTTAAGATGTTGATTGGATTTTGTGGGACAAAGATCTAAAGATATTTGTTGCGACTGTCAAAAAATCTAACGTACCATTACATTTTGTTTTCACACCATCACACCTAAAGTAAAAGAAGAAATATGATTTGAAAATAAACATGCAATTTACCTAACGTCTGGTTTTAATATTTTTATTATTTGATTTGCAAAAAAATTGCAGCCTTGATCCAATGAAAAATCTTATTGTTTAAAGAAATTTCTAAAAATGGTGAAGTGTTATTGGATGTCAAATATTTTACCGTATTATTTCTCATTTTCATAACGCTTTACATTCACACTATCACACTTGCAGGCATTATTTGATTTTTTGACAAGTCTTAATACAAAGTGTGATAGTCTGAAGTGCCCTTTGGCAGCATTTATGACATTGCTTAAACCAGTGATCTCTACAAAGAGAACACTCATTATGTTAATATGTAGCTACCATTACCTTTGAGTTAGCCAGCTAGTAAGCTCTCTGAATCACTGCTAACAATTCTACATTGTTAACTTGAAAATCTCATTTTTTGAGATATGACTATGTTGCAAGAAATGAGCGATATGTTTAAACATTTTTATTTTCGGTCGCTTTGTTTTCAATGCCGAAAATGAAAATTTGGCATTTTCCAATTGTGCTGCTGGAAATAAATATAAAGTCTTAAAACAAATTCCATTTTATATATTAATTTTATTCTTTCACATCAATTTAATAATTGAATTATTATTTATAACAATTACAATTTAAAAACTAAGAACTAATAAAATACATAATTCTTTTAAAAGTTATTTGTTTTTAAAATTAAAACATAAAATACTGTTCTAATTTTTTTTTTAGTTTTACACTTTCCAGCAAAATTTGTTTTTTTTTTTTAGTTTGATTAGGTTATTAAATTTAAATATATACTTTTTAACAGTAAAATATACTTATTGGTGTATTTGTAACTTTAAGTAAAACTTTTCTAAATTGAATAATTAAAACAGTTTTGTTATTCAAAAAAGGATTTATTTTTTTTTTTCTAATTTTGCTTAGTTTTTAGCCGACAAATTTCGATATTAACAAAAATTTGTCTGTATTGGTGCAATAGTTTTCAATGAGAACAAAACTTTATGTGGTTGTTGTTACTAGAACTTTCAGTATCCATTTTTGGAAAAAAGCCGTTTTTAGAAAAAATCTTCAAGGAAATTTGTTTACAACCTTGTGTCAATGAAAATAAACGAATCATCAATACTACAGAAGCAAAATAATTTGATAAAATTGTTCGTTCCTTTTTCAAGTACTAGTTTTGATTTGATATATTATACTCGTAATAATGTTCTTAATTTCAAAGTTGCACTTCTCAACACATAAATGACTTTCATTTAATTTAAGTTTTAAATACTACAATATAATTTTATAAGTTTTCGTTATGCTTTAATTTGACTACTTCAAAATTCCATAAAAAGTTTTGAATTGTTTCAGCCTTATTTTTAATTTTTTGTTTTTTTTTTAATACTCAATTTATTTGCAACATTATTGCATGGCAACACCTTGCGCATGTTGCAACCCTGTGCATAAATACAGCATGATAACACTCAAGGCCTGAATACGTTCTTCGGATTTCCCTAAAATGTTTACTTTATTTGTTGTTTGTGTGGTATTGTCGGCGACGTTCAAAAGCTCACTGCTTCCATTTTTCGCTGATGCCGTCAAATTCGCATGAATTGCAGTTTCGCTATCCAGGGCCAAACGTAGTCTTGTGAGCTGCAATCGGAAAGCTTATTTTAAATAAATATTATTAAATATTACAACTAAAGTCAGAAAACCATAAAAGATTTGTCTTTTACCCGTTAAACTATATGATTATTGTGCTTTGCTTAATTATGATGCTGTTTTGAGCCTCTATTTTCGAAAAGGCGTTTTAAAAGCGCTCACAAATTAATTCACCCTTTCGTGAATGAATTTTCCTTCTAAATTTTTTTACTTTTCGCGAAACAGCAATCATGAATAATTCCCATGAAATGCTTTTTTATAATAACTCAGTTGTGAATAACATCCTGAAAAAATGTTCTTCTTCAAAACATTCCACTTATTGTGAATAATATTTTACCCTGAAGTATTTTCACTTTTCCCTATTATTTGTTCACTTCATTTATGCTGGCGAATTGTGTGCAATATGTAATGTGTTAATATCTTTTGACTAAACTATACTATACAATAACAAATTATTTTAGGATATGATCTGTTAATAGATATAAAAGGGGTATAATAAATCTGAAATTAAAAACTAAGGGATCAATTGCGTAGGCTTCTGTGAAATGATTTAAAGAGGAAGTGGCGAAATTTTGGAAATGTGTTACATTGCACTTCTACATATTTTTGTATTGCACACAAATAACACGTGAAAGCGAATCGAATTATCATATTAATTAAGTCTGCAAGATCATTATATAATATAGAGGGCAATCCAAGTCAAATCGGACAGTTCGGAGAAACAATTTTTTTGATTTGCTTTATTTTTTATTGTGTTGATGCCCCTATTGAACAGCACATTTCAGCAAATTTTTAAATTTTTTTTTTTTTGGCTTTCAGAGGTATCGCGTTTTGAAAAAGCCGAATTTATGCAGAGTGGGCTTGGATCGACCGTGTGCAGGAGAGGGCGAAGAAGCTTATCGGTGACAGTAGGGCATTCAACTCTATTGACTCACTGAAGCATCCACGCAGAGTGCGGTGCGTTACTCTGTGCTATCGTTGCTAACTTTTTTTGCTATTATCTTTCTGGCAACACTAGTTTTGACAGCTCACGCACGTTTTGTATCTTGTGTCACTGTCAAACATCTTCAGTTTGGTCTATAATTTAATCATGAATCGTCTTACAAACGAACAACGCTTGCAAATTATTGAATTTTATTACCAAAATGCGTGCTCTGTTAAGAAAGTTCATCGCGCGCTTCTTCCATTTTATGGTCGGTTTAATCGACCTACTGAGGCTTCTATTCGGGCTATTGTAAAAAAATTGCGCACCAAATTTACATTGTTGGACATTAAACCACCAACACGCTTACGTAGAGTGCGAACTGAAGAAAATATCGCAGCCGTATCGGCCAGTGTTGGTGATGACCGTGAATTATCGATTCGGCGCCGTTCGCAGCAATTGGGCCTCTGTTACTCCACTACGTGGAAAATTTTGCGGAAGGATTTGGGTGTGAAGCCTTATAAGATACAGCTGGTGCAAGAATTGAAGCCAAAAGACCTACCACAACGCCAAATTTTTGGTGAATGGGCTCTTGAAAAGTTAGATGAAGATCCACTTTTTTATCGAAGAATTGTGTTCAGCGACGAGGCTCATTTCTGGTTGAATAAGCAAAACTGCCGTATTTGGAGTGAAGAGCAGCCAGAAGCATTGCAAAAGCTACCAATGCATCCACAAAAAACAACCGTTTGGTGCAGATTATGGGCTGGCGGCATCATTGGGCCGTATTTCTTCAAAGATGATGCGAATCACAACGTTACTGTGAATGGTGTGCGCTACCGTGCGATGATAACAAACTTTTTTTTGCCCAAAATGGAAGAGCTTGACTTGCATGACATGTGGTTTCAACAAGACGGTGCCACATGCCACACAGCACGCGAAACAATGGACCAATTGAGAGGCGAGTTCGGTGAACAGTTTATTTCACGCTTGGGACCAGTCAATTGGCCGCCCAGATCGTGCGATTTAACGCCTCTAGGCTATTTTTTGTGGGGCTATGTTAAGGCTAATGTCTATAGCGACAAGCCCGCTTCGATTGACGCACTGGAAGCCAACATTGCCAACATTATTCGTGAGATACCGGCCGAAATGTTGGAAAGAGTATGCCAAAATTGGACTAAGCGGATGGACCATTTGAGGCGCAGCCGCGGCCAACATTTGCATGAAATAATCCTCAAACATTAAATTATATCGACCCAACTATCGATCCAAATAAATATCTCATGCATTTTTCTGAATTTTATGTGTTTTTTTTTTTAATTTCCGATAGTTCTTATAAAATCACCCATTAGAATGGTGAAAGAAAAAAGTTTCTATGTCTAATGGTTTTCTCAGAAACGGTATTTAAACGGCGGACAGACGGACATCGCTTAATCGACTTTTCCACTAATTTTGAATCAGAATATATACTTCATAGGGTGGCAAAAGAAAACTGTAGAAATTACAAACGGAATCACAAATCAGAATATATGTACTTTATAGGGTCGCAAAAGAAAACTGTAGAAATTACAAACGGAATCACAAACTTATATATACCCTTAGCATTTTTGTGATGGGTATAAAAACAATATATTTTTTAATGCGCCGTAGTAACGTAAGTGACATTCCTGGCTGATCAAAAAGCCTTCTGGCAGATGTTTCGGGTATTTCGTTAACACTTTGCTGTACTCGTTCAATATTTTCCGCAGTGCGACTGTTATGGTGCCATATTGGTGATGACGATCAACTAGGCAACGAATCATTGCTTCAGAGGGCGAAATTCTGGCGTTAAAATGTCGATTGATCTCTGATTTAAATAATAAAATTCTATTATTCTAGTTCTTTATTCAGTTTTGTATCTCTCGATTATTTATTCTCCAAGTGTTATTTATGTAATCAGAAAAAATATATGTAAATAAAACAGCTACTAAAGTTTTAAGTCCCATAATAACTTCTGGGCTTGATTGGGAAAGAATTGTACTCTTCAAACCCTTCGCTCTCCTAGATTATTTTTTAGATATACTTTTTCGCTGCACTAAAACTTAAGGTTGTTTTTCAACATGCTTACCAATAAACTTATTTTATCAACTCTTTCCCCCCCGGAGAAATCGCTGTAAAGATTTTTGCTGGCATTCTTGGCCAAACTCATGACATCTTCGTCTTTTGGTAGCAGCATTATATGCTCCGTAATTGAAACGATTTGTTCAGCTGTAAAACTTGTCACATCGGAGGGCAAAGCTTCCAAACGTTGGGTGACCAATTCAAAAGTGCTTGGTCCTAATGAAATAACAGATGCTTTTCTAAAACCAAGGAAAAACTTTAAATGTAACATAAATCCTAATTTAGTTAAATATATTTACCTAGAAGGTGTATGTTGGGGAGTTGGTGGTAAACTTTTTGCTATCGAGCCAGGTGTAACAGCAGCTGCGCTATTTGTATTACCCGTGGAACTAGATATTGAAGAAACAATGCCGGGTATAGCTAGGTTGTTGGCCGAATTAACCCGTTTTATGCCCTGAGCCAATAAGCCGCTCAAACTTGAACGATGCACTTCTAAATTACTGGGCACCGGTGTGGTCGAACTCGATTTCTTTTCCGTATTTTCAGTTGTAAATGTCAATTCGGGGTCTGGTTCCACTCCTGTATCGATGTCAGCTTCGGTGACCATAAACTCTGGTGTTGCTACTGTTGAGGTTGTTTGTTGCATTGCAGAGGAACAATCTACCGGACCGCACACTGTAGCATTCTGACATTTATTTATACATTTCTTATGGCAGCACATAAAACAATCGCGACACTGCACAGCATCTTTAAGCCAAATTTTTTTGCCACAAAAATCACACTGCGTCGCCCGTTGAAAATGCGTGCGTATGAAATTATGTGCTCGTGTTTGATATGTTGTGTCAGTAGACTTTATGGAAATGTTATCAAAGTAAGCGCTGTCATCGCTTTTATCTACAGAAGTGACAGATCTTTAAGAAAAAGGTATAAAGAAAACATAAATTACTCAACTTTGCTTCGTTAAATTTGGACTGAAGAATTCAGTGGAATAAAATAAAAAATTACTTTTGTTATCGTAAAAAGCAGGTTTAAAAACGTAAAGTAGGCGAAAAATTTACAATAACTAAACCACAAGGGAGACGCATCATGAGTTTAACAAATGCCTCTTATTCATGTAGAAAAATATTCCTTAAAATCTATTTTAATTTCCTTACTGCAATATTGTTTGAACTTTTAATTTAGATTTGTTACATAAATGTATGTAATGTTTATTTTTTTTAGCATTTCCTAAAATAAAATAACTAATGTTATAGTCTTTCCTGAAGGGCCCCGTAGGAAGTCGCAGGAAATATCTATTGTTACATTTTCTGCAACCAACTAAACACGACTGCCCCCGCTGTGCATTTTTAATTTTTTTTTTTATATAACAGTTCAGCTGGTTACTGCTGCCGTTGTTGTCGATGTTGCAGTCGATATCGCTTTCGCAAACGTGGAGTCTTCAGCTGAATGTTGTTTCCACATTCTTGCTGACGGTGCCCGAATTCATTCTCCGCATCTTACCGCTTCAGCAATTCCCACAGCCAAAACTAGCTGGTAGCAGTTTTTTTTTCGCTAGTGTTACTGTTGATGGCTTATCGACTTTTAGTTGTTGTAACCTTGATGGTTGGGGGAAGAAGTCATTCTTGACCCTGAATGATGCATGAACTACAGCCATGTATATAGAACTCTTACGCCTTTAAGATCTAAGAGTCAAAAACGCTATTACTGATTTGAATCAAGAAGAAAAGGCCCAAGTATAGATCAAACTAACAACAAAATGCTTGCGCCTAGAATAGCTCGAAGAATTAATCTATTTATTTTTGGCGCTATTTTATGCCTTAAATATTATCCTACAAAGGTCTGTCTTTATGAGTATTATGACACCTAAGCAGGAGAGGGATTCCACAAAACAAGAGTCACATAGGCCAATAAGTCTACTGCAAAATAAGTCTACTGCAAACAAATACAAAAATTGTTAATGACAAAATTGACTCCAATACTGAATATATTGTTATGGATTTTTTTCCCATCTAAGCCAATATGCGCGCCATTGATCTACCTGTTATAAATGTATTCGCACATTCACACAAATGACGTAAAGTTAAAAATATGATATACAAACAAAAATTTATGATCTACAGAAGGCAAAATTCCAAAAAATTCAACTACCAATTTGTTTATAATGTTGTTGGGCTGCCATTGTTGCGTTCTTATTGTTTGTTGTTGTTGCATTCCTACTATTTCGCTAACATGTTAGCGAAATAATAGGAATATTCCTAATAACCAATTCGGCTTTAGGGCTAAACATAGCCCCATTAAACACACACCTAGATTACTTAATGTTATAAGAAAGATGTTTGAAGATAACCTTTTGCTCATTTTCCGGACTTTTCTCAAGCATTTAATAAAGTATTGCGCAAGAGTGAAATGCACAAAATAAAGTTAAATTTGTTTGCCAACACTCACAAGTTTTTGAAAAGCTACTGATGTGGTTGCAAGATAATTATTAGAGAAGGTGGGGGTACTCCTGTCGGGATGACAGCATAAGGCAGCATTCTGGATCCGAGTCTATAGCTGATCTATGCATCTGGCATCCCAAACAGCTTCGGAGTTTACACTTCTACTTTTGTAGATAATACAACATTACTCAACGTTCAGAAAAATTGCAGAAATATTCTTTAATATCAAAAAAACTTGAGATTTATGAACAAATATGCACTGCGTAAAGAAACGTCGTCATCCATTAAAATTATTAATAAAATGTTTCCGGTACACAGTGAAGTGGTGTTCACCTCTATTGGTATTATAAAAACTTTGGTTTTGTTTTATGAATTAAGTTTTTGAAATTTAAAAAGTTTCAAGAGCTGCATGAAGTGTTTTATGAATTAAATAAAAATTTAAACAACTTATTAATGCATGACTATAAGTATGCAGAGAGTCCCAGAACTCAACGTCAAGCCGAAACAGGGTGTTAAGAGTAATTGTAACCATCATGAGAAAAATCAGAAATAAATTATTTGTATTCGCACAAGACCTTGAATTTTTGTTGTGGATTTTTTTCTGATTTTTCTCATGAAGGCTACAATCAATCTGGTCACCTTGTTTTGACTTGATCTTGAGTTCTTGGACAGTCTGTATGTGAAAAAATGAGAAGTCGGTTTGAAAAGTGTTGAGCAGTATTGCATAGTTAAAAGTAACTATTTTTTACAACACTAGTATATTTACAACAAGTTTTCAAGAAGTTTGAAATAAGTATATTATGTTATATACTCATAGAATCATAACATCAGTTTGGTCTATAATTTAATCATGAATCGTCTTACAAACGAACAACGCTTGCAAATTATTCAATTTTATTACCAAAATGCGTGCTCTGTTAAGAAAGTTCATCGCGCGCTTCTTCCATTTTATGGTCAGTTTAATCGACCTACTGAGGCTTCTATTCGGGCTATTGTAAAAAAATTTCGCACCAAATTTACATTGCTGGACATTAAACCACCAACACGCTTACGTAGAGTGCGAACTGAAGAAAATATCGCAGCCGTATCGGCCAGTGTTGGTGATGACCGTGAATTATCGATTCGGCGCCGTTCGCAAAATTTTGCGGAAGGATTTGGGTGTGAAGCCTTATAAGATACAGCTGGTGCAAAAATTGAAGCCAAACGACCTACCACAACGCCAAATTTTTGGTGAATGGGCTCTTGAAAAGTTAGATGAAGATCCACTTTTTTATCGAAGAATTGTGTTCAGCGACGAGGCTCATTTCTGGTTGAATGGATACGTGAACAAGCAAAACTGCCATATTTGGAGTGAAGAGCAGCCAGAAGCATTGCAAGAGCTACCAATGCATCCACAAAAAACAACCGTTTGGTGCGGATTACGGGCTGGCGGCATCATTTCTTCAAAGATGATGCGAATCACAACGTTACTGTGAATGGTGAGCGCTACCGTGCGATGATAACAAACTTTTTTTTGCCCAAAATGGAAGAGCTTGACTTGCATGACATGTGGTTTCAACAAGACGGTGCCACATGCCACACAGCACGCGAAACAATGGACCAATTGAGAGGCGAGTTCGGTGAACAGTTTATTTCACGCTTGGGACCAGTCAATTGGCCGCCCAGATCGTGCGATTTAACGCCTCTAGACTATTTTTTGTGGGGCTATGTTAAGGCTCATGTCTATAGCGACAAGCCCGCTTCGATTGACGCACTGGAAGCCAACATTGCCAACATTATTCGTGAGATACCGGCCGAAATGTTGGAAAGAGTATGCCAAAATTGAACTAAGCGGATGGACCATTTGAGGCGCAGCCGCGGCCAACATTTGCATGAAATAATCTTCAAACATTAAATTATATCGACCCAACTATCGATCCAAATAAATATTTCATGCATTTTTCTGAATTTTAAGTGTTTTTTTTTTTTTTAGTTTCCGATAGTTCTTATAAAATCACCCATTATTTTGTGCAGCATTTTATAGTTACTTACTTTGACTTGGATTTTATCGTATGTTTTAATGGTGTATCCGTGGCTGTCAAATTAGGGTTGCCATCCCAGGTAAAAGCAAATAATATATCTCCGAAACATAAGTTGGGATTAAAGCCAGACTGTGTTGACAAATAGTGATTTTTTCTAAAAGGCGGAAAATACTTTAAATAATATTTGTCTAATTTAGGGTATTATAGGTATTAGCTTACAAGTCCTGTGGTATTGGCGGATTTAATTCGTATGATTTGAATGACTGGCTCAAGCTAGTTTCACAGCATTCAGCCAATATTTGGTAAACAGATATATTAGTGAAGCCCAATAGTTGGTTTTCACCTAAACTTTTGCCATAAACGCTAACGTTCAGAAAGCGACACTGTGGGTCCAATTTAAAGTTACAAACATCTTCCATGTGTATTAGGTTAGCCAGTTTACAATCGATTGTGGAGTGCTGATAGTAGTGTTCGACATCATTGACTCCTGTGCCAAATGAGCTAATCAAGTTTTCGCAATTGCTTTTTGACGGAACTTTGTGGAGTGTTGCTTGTTTAGCTAAAGTTTTTGTTTTCGTCTTAGAGTCATCGTCCTTCAGGCTATCGCCATGATCACGACTTATAGTTTTCTTCAGTGCCTTGGCAATAAGTTTTGTCTTTTTTGGTGAGTTGGTAGGAGTATTCGATAAACTGGACTCGCTGCTGGTGCCTTTGTCAATGCTACTGCGTATGGGTATAGTGTCAGTCGGTTTTATAGTTGAGCCATAGCCACTTTTAATATCTTCCAAATCTTCATAAATGTCTAGGTCCTCTAAAATGGCGTCATTGCGTATTATGCCTGGAATTATGCGATCAATGCGCAAACTGAAACTATTTGCTTGAAGACCCTTTAAGACTTTGGATACTTGTGGTATTGTAGCCACCCGTTTACCTTCAATAGCCAACAATATATCACCCACCTTCAGGTTGGACTTGCATGCGGGTGTATTAGGCAGCACCGCTTGAATTTCTATTGTATCTGCTGAAGACTGTTTGAAAACGATGCCAATTTGTTGATTTTTAGCCTTATGTATTTCTACATCTAATGATACCATCACATGTCTATTGTCCTGCTGACGGGCTTCCACAAATGCTAATGAGGCCATGGTTATGGAGCAGTATATATCCGTTAAATGTGCGGGACACATAAGACGGGATATTTCTGAAACTTTTACCTCTAATACACCGTTCGGCTGTATACCCTCATTCTCTCCAACATCTTCTTCGGCAGTCTTATGAAAGAACGGTTTATATCGGAGCTTATAATTGGGCAGAGTATGCTTGCGACGAACAGCTTTACGTATCTGATTTGATATTAGACTGGTTATATTGGATTGCATTTGTCTTCCCTGATATTTGGATTCGATGGCCAAGTCTAACTCGGGATCACCCAAAAAACTGAGTGACCAATGGGTGTAGGGATTCCTAGTAAATTGCAGACGCGCCAAGCCCGAAAGTTGTTTTACTGCAAAAGACATAGAATATCAATAGGGCAGTTTATATATTTCTTCGATTTAAAGATGTAAATATTTTCAAAAAGTAGATTATTTTTCATGCACATATACATATGTATTTATTTGGTAAATATTTTATATATAATAAGTAAACCACTTATATTTCTTTTTCACAGCTTTCGCGCGGCCAGTGTCACACTACCTTCTTATCATTATTTGTTCCCGGATGTAGACATACGAGTAGGTTAGGTGAGTGCTCAAATTAAGTTTGAACAATTCAAAAAAAAAAACATGTAACTAAAATTGCAATCCACTACGAGTCATCTGGTAACTCTAAACATTTGTCGCTTTTGCGGGAGGTGAATTTGTGCAGCAGAGCTTTTGTGGTGGTTTTCGAAACGCATCAGCTACTTTTCAGAACGTGAATAGGCGGCGATTATTACTTCAATTTTAGCAGCCTTTAATCATTATAGCCACACGAAAGCTCAAGGAACTTATATTCTTAAATCTATTTAAATACATTTATATATCCTGGAATTATAATATAATTATATATATTAATATATATAGCCTATAAGACAACGCCAATATGGAAGAGTAATAAACGTTGTGAGTTAAAAAAATAGAGCATTTACGTATTGTAGCTGCTTTAACTTCCCTTTTCAATCCCGAAGCAGAGGGCATTTGGGTAAATGGGCAGTAAGTGTATTCAGTGAAGTTTAACTGGCTGCAAGTTCACTTGAGCGCAGTTTGGTCGCCTTGTGTTGCTTGAGCATGAGCATATCAGCATACCTACATTTTTTTTTCTTTTTTTATTAATCTGGGACCAGTACTCAGGTGATGGCCCCTACATATGCAGCGCATTGTATTGGAACTAGGAAAATAGGTTATGATAAGGGGGAAAGAGGGAGTAGTGTTCGTGGAGGTTTAATTTTAACAATAACATATCAGTTCCAGTGAAATTTTTCTCACATACATCTTCGATCTACGACCATTGACAATGTAAGTGTGACCCAGACGAAGTCTGTATACAATTCCTACTTAGATTTACACAGCGATCGCCTAGGCCATAAGATGCATCCAACACTGTATACATTGTAAGCGAAGATTGGATAAGTCCAGAACTATATTATTAGCATTTCATCTTTGCTTCTTATGTACATTTAATTTAACAAAATGAGTAGAAAAAGACTAATCTGAATCGGATGCTAGTGGTTTCTTGTGCATAACGTATTTATTTTGATTTTTTCTGTTGACACAATTGCTTACAATTGGACGCTTTGCAAATTGTAATGACTTGTGGACAGCTGGGAGAGGTACATTCCAGAACTATCCTGAGAATCGGATGAAATAGTCTATTCCATCTATAGCAAATTTCGATATTTCTGCCAAATCGTGCAGCACCAGTTTGCCTAGATACAAAGCCCTTATATAAGAAAGTGCTGGACATCCACAAAGGAAGTGCTCAACACTCTCTACCTACTCCTCATACCTACAACTTCGACGGAAGTCATTAAATGGAGGATTTAATCTTCTCGCGTGTGTTCCTATGTGACAATGTGCAGTCCCTAAAATTTAAGGCGGTACTTCGCTTAGGAGATGTAATCTCTTAAGATCCCAACCACACCATATGTTTACCTTATCCTCATACCTGCAACTTCGACGGAAGTCATTAAATGGAAGATTTAATCTTCTCGCGTGTGTTCCTATGTGCAGTCCCTAAAATTTAACGCGGTACTTCGCTCTTACATCTCTTATGATCCCAAAAACACCATATATTCCCCTTATCAAGAGTTTTTTGATATCGTCTTGACGACGATGACGCCTCTTGGAATATGGGGGCATATCTCCTTTTTGTAAGTGGATCCCGGCTTTTTGCTATTTCGTCCGCTCCTACAGTTCTGTTCCAGGATGGAGGCATAACAAAACAACGTTTTTAATATCGCTACATATTATTGGATGACATAATCTAGGCCAATAAGATCGAAAACCGAAACTGTCCTTACATATTTTCTATATGGTAGCTCGATGAGCTTTTTCTGTGTAAAATTTCGGTCAGTGAAAAGCTACAGTACAGCCCTGGATTAATCTGGAAAGTTCTTCAAGCTGCTATTGCATCCAAGGAAATGAACTATTTAGCTCGTTCTCATTTCTTTTAGAGTCTGATAAAAAGGTTTTGTTGCATTAAAAACGCTGTTTAATCAAAAATTTAACCTATAGAATATATCATTAGCACGTAGTCATGAATATTTTAATGAATTTTTTATAAATTTCTACATTTTATGTATGTTATTATAAATTAATTTAAATTTACAAAAAGTCTACATTGGCCCAGGCATTAGGGCTATATTAATGATTATTTGTTCTTTGCTTTATATCTAACCTTTTAATGTCAATGAACCTTTTTTGCCCAGCACCATATCAGCATCTATTGAAGTACGAAAATTGCCCATGTAATGAATTTCCAACAGCAAATCCAAGTTCTCAATACGTTCTCCACTTTCATCCAATTCAACATTATGAACCCTTAAGGTTTTTATCTCCGGAAATTGATCACCCAACTCAAGTTGTTTAATCTAAAAGACACCAACAACAATAAAGAAAAATGAAAACAAGTTAACACAAAGCAAAAGAACATGAATGCTACAAAATAAGTAAATCACTGCACTAATTAATATCATAAATTAATACCTATAGGTACTTTGTATGTTTCTAAGCATACGTACATATGTATGTTCATGTTTACAAACAAAAGAAAAACTCACACTAGGCTATGCAGTTTACTACTAGAGACCTGCAAAAAGCTTAGTAGTACTAAGTGTTGTAAAAACACTGATTTAAATAAGTGATCTAAGGACAGCTTTAAGAAATTTAGCAAATAATGTGTTATAAAAAAAAAGCTAGAACAATTGTTGTTTATTGTTTTGAATCCTGACATCGGAAAATCTTAGTACAAAATAATCCAGACTGAATGAATAAATGCCACATTCTATGGCTGATTTCATGTAGATATCATGCCTTCCCTTATATGTTGAAAAAAACCTATTAATCTGGCATCTCTAGGATATTTTACGAAACGAGACGTTACTGGGGTGGTAAATTTTTTTATTGATGGTATTTTTACTCAGGGTTAGCTTACAAAACAAATTTTCTACCACATCTTTTGGCTGGGTGCATGGATTTCCTAAACTCTGAAACATTTTCTTGGAAGAAATTCTTCCGTTTGATATTTCCCCTATGAAATATTTTTTGGTTATTATATTTTTGGTGATTTATAGATATAGAGAATAATTCATTGGCTCGGTGGGTAAGTGGATGAGGCAGCCGTTCATGCTGCGTCATGACCCGAGTTCAAATCCAAAAAAGCTAGTTGTTCCCCAGCTAAAGGTTTTATTATTTTTATTGTCTGCTTCAGTCAAAAGCACAGGCCAACAAATTAGGCAAAAAATTTTGACTGTGGAAACGAAGCGTGTTTTTTAGCTAACCTGGGTGCGCTGAATTCGAATCTGGCAACAAAGTTAGGTCATCACATACAGTTCGTTTTTTATAGAATGCTGGCAATGCTTTAAAATAGTTAATACTGACGCTACAATTTCACAGTTAAGCTACGTACACACGGTTGTCAGATCTTACAATATTGCCAGTAAAATTGTCTAAAAATGTATTACAACCGTGTGAACTGCCAATTTTTAACTTACAACGTTGTCAAAAAACCATTGTCAATCAATTGTAAGACGACAATGTTGTCAGGCATCTGACAATCCTGAGAATACTCTTCATCGGCATTGCCAGATAATTGACTGGTATTGTAAGCTCAGTTTAATGGTCAGATGTATGAAATTAATGCACCTGACAATGGCGTCATTGTCAGAAAAAATTTTTGCGAAACAGATGGTTGTTGATATACATAAGCGGCAATGCCTTACAACATGTCTGGCAATTTTTTTCACGTAACAATCTGACAACCGTGTGAATTGAAAATTTTTGTTGTCGGGCAACACTTCCAAACAGATGGTTGTTGATATACAAAGTGGCAATGCCTTACAGCATGTCTGGCAATTTTCATCAATTTTCATCTAACAATCTGACAACTGTGTGAACTGACAATTTTTGTTATCAGATAAATTATTTGTCAGACCAAAGTCTGACAATGAAATTGTAAGATTTTCTTACGATCGTCTGAACACACAATTTACTTCTGTGGGACAATTTTTCATTGTCACTACATTGTCAGCATGTTGCCAGATCTTACAATATTGTAACATCTGACAACCGTGTGTACTTAGCTTTATTAATTTGACAAAAGTCTACATTCGTTATAACGATACAGTTTAAGCATGTCAGTGAGATCGTGTGTTACCAATCAGAGCTATTTTTGCTTTGTGTGTGGGGAATATTTGATTGGGAAAAAAAGGATATGCAATATCAGAATCACTAAAATATGCATAGCTGCATTATTTTGGTTTTGCTGTCGGAAACTTGGACAAACCGTGGACACCGACAATGTTTTCAAAACATTGCAGAACTATTTTATACAAGTGGTCAAATGGCGAGATTATTCAATTCCAGTACTTTGGAGAGAGTCTGCTTGTTGTTTCGGTTTAACAAAAGTTAATGGATTCAATATGAAAAATCGAAAAAGTATTACCTACCCTTATGTCCTATCAGTTTCTAAACAAGTTCAACGTCTGTCAACTGATCAAGGGGAGCGCGCCCATTAAGATTTAATGAAAATTGGAACAAAACTGTTAAGGATTTTGGGATAAAAGTATGCTGGGAGACTATTGATGGACTCTAATACGTGAAACTGACTAACGCTATTCACTTTTGAAAGCTCATTGATTTTTTAATAAACTGAACATTATAATTTTAAAATTACAATTTTTATGGAAACTTCCAATAAACGCTTTTTTATATCTCGAAAGCTTGACGTGATAGAGAAAAATCATTTACAGATTTGAATTCAGCGCACCAAATTACACTTGGAACGGTATTTGGTTGCTCCAGTCAAAAACCTTATTGGCTAGAGAAATAATTGATAACAGCAAATTTGTATTGTAAAAAAATCTTCTTAAGAAAGGAAAAACTTGAACTAAAACAAATGAACAAAAATCCAAAAAAAAAAAAAAAACTAGAAATTAGTTTAATTGAACTTCAACGACAAAATCAGCAGAGACAACAACCTACAGCCGTGTTGCCTCGGTGTTTACAAAATACTGATTCTCATATGAATGCTTGTATTCTATTTCTGACAGATTGTATTCTGTAGCCTGCTGTCTCGAATGTGTTGAATTCGTTTTAGGCTTCCAAAGCATTTTTTATTCCTTACCGCTTGCCGAATCCAAACCTGGTACATACGAGTACTTTTGAGTAACGAGACCAAGTTTATTTTTATCAGGAGTCCGAAGAATTCTAATATAATTTTACAGCGACTAAATAGGTAAAATATTTTTAAATATGATTGTCCGGCTCCCTAGTTTATATAATCGGAGGAAAACAAATGGTACAATTCGTTGTGCATTTGAAAAGTTGATGCAAACTTTTTAATCAAGGGAGGCCCTAGACGAATATTACGACACTCTAGATTGATATGAAGATAAATAAGTGGCTGCTGGTTTCATGTTTGTTGATATAATTTGAATAGTTTGGCTTATTTTAATGACAAAATACATTGATAATGAAAAAAAGAGATTTATAGAAAATAAGCAAAAGAAAACCAAACTGTTCAATAGAATAAGTATTGGTGCTAAGCTGGTTTGAATTTATTTTAAAAGCTGCTGGGCGTACTGTCACACTGAAGACCGCTGGGTGCACGGTGAGCTGAAGCTTCTGAACATACAATCAGCCGAAGATGCTAAGCGGTCAGATAATCTGAAGACCTCTGTGGGAAGACTGAGACAAAGGTCCTGGAAGCTCCTGAACATACAGCCAGCCGAAGCTGCTACGCGGACAGATAATCCGAAGACGTCTGTGGGAAGAGTGGGACAAAGGTCCTGAGTATACAGTCAGCTGAAGACCGTTGAGGGAACAGTGTGCTGAAGCTCCTGGGTGTGCCGTCAGTTGTAGCTTCTATTAAATTTCGGTTCTGAATATAATTGCGTTTTATTATAATTATTATTGGATGCGATATGGCCCTCATCGGCCATTTGCACTGCGACCAATATTGATCTATTGTGCGTCTCTTTGCCCCATTATGGGTTGAGTATGTCAAGAAAACGGACAAGCTCCTTCATTGGGAGTGATATTAAGGCACATTCTCCTAACATATAAGCTTGTAGTAGCCTATATCTTCTGTGTCTCAGTGCTCCGCAGTGGGTGATTAAAAAGCCCGATTAACTCCACTTCATCACCGCAGAATCTGCAAATGTCTGTGTTGGAAATGCCCATCTTGTGCAGGTTATAATGACCTGTAAGTGCACTTGTCAATGTTCTGAGACTTTTCCTATCCAGTTTTAGAGCACGTTTGGCCGTCTTTTTTTATCAAAGTTTAGAAATTTCTTGGAGTGTTCAAGACCAGAATTGAGGTTTGGTACATGGCTGAATATAAAAAAAGGAGGAAAATCTGTGTTAAGCAAATTTTGCGGGTAGTGTTTAATAGAAATTGTTAGTTTGTTGCTTTCACTAAATTTGCAAGATAATCATTCACAAGTAACACACACACACACACACACTGTTAGAAAAAATTGTTCTGCTTGATTTGTAAAAATATTTTATCATTTAATGAAAACAATTTCCGTTTTCTGTAAAACCAATTAAATGTATATGTACTCATATCAGTTTCCATATCTTTTACAAGCATCTTGAGCGCCTCTTCGGACATGATTACAATGAATCCGCTGCTATGCGGATGTTGAGTTGCGTCTAGTGTGTGTAAGCTTTTATTCAACAGCACTGCTACTTAAACAGTAACAATGAAGGCAAACATAACACAAAAACGTCAGTGTTGGCGACAATAACTGGGCAAAAAGTATAAATTCAGAAGTGGGAATAAGTACTTGACTGGTAGTTGCAATACACACTCCCAACTACAAACATATGTATACTTAATATGTTTTTATCATCACTAGCAATTGCTAAAGGTCGTCAGAAAATGTTGGCAGTAATATAAAAAGGGTTCATTTATTTCTTTTTTCTTTATTCCTGCTGAACTTTTGTTGTTTGGTATGAACGAACATTCATTCAATTCATGCGGGCCGGTTTGTATGCATGAGCTTTTGTGTAAAATGTGTAAGTGCTGTGTGTGTTGCAAAATGTGCAATACAATTAAACTTGATAGTGGCATTGTCGTTAGTAGCCTACATACATACGTACACGTATGTAAATATAAATGTATATATTTACATACTTAAGCAGATTCTGTTGTTCTCATTGCTTTTTTATACCCTTCACAAAAATCTAAAGGGTATATAAAATTTGTGATTCCGTTTGTAATTTCTACAATTTTCATTTGCAAGCTTATAAACTATATATTTATGTACCTATATTCTGAACCAGAATTGATAGAAAAGTTGATTAAGCAATATTCGTCTGACGGCCGTTGAAATATCGTTTAAATATATCGTGAGAAAATCATTATACTTAGAAACTTTTTTCTTTCACCATTCTTCTACCCCAGCGATTCATGGGTTCGCTATTGGAAATCGGTTTATATATAGCTGAGATATGTATATCCCAAATTCCGAAAAAAATTAATTTTTTTTGCTATTATTTGGCATTTCGATTAAAAAGCAAAAAAAAAATTCCCCCAATGTTGGACCATATATAACCGAGATATAACCCAAACCGATTTTTTTTTGAAAATGTCACATAAGCGAGCTTACACAATTTGTTTTTGCTTAAAAGCAGTTCTGGTTATATTACGAGGTTACCAAATGCACAAAATTAAAATTTCCAATATCGGTCCATTTAAACCAATTTTTCCGTGAAAAATCGGTTTACAATCTGAAGGAAAAGGAGCAAAAGGAGGCTACTAAAATATAGAAAATTTTAATTTCTGATATCGGTTTATATATATACCCGAGATATACGGCCATGTCACAGAACTCACTTCTGTTCGAAAATGGAATTGCATCGGTTTTTTGATTCTTCAAAAAACGAAAATTTAAAACTTTTTCGGAATGAAATCAATTCTACAAGATCCTTGTAATTATAAATGATTTCATTCCGAAAAGCTTTTTAGTTTTTCGTTTTTTGAAGAAGTAAAAAAATAATTCAATTGCTGATAGTCTAAAATGATTTTTCCATGAAATAATATATTTTTCTTTTATTAAAAGCAGTTCTGGTAATAAAAGGAGGTTACCAAATACAGAAAATGAAAATTTCTGATATCGGTCCATATATACCTGAGATATAGTCTAAACCGAATTTTCCACGCAAAAATAGTTTTGCATAAAAGCAGCTCTGATTATAAAAGGAGGTTGCCAAATTTAGAAAATGAAAATTTCTGATATCGGTCTATATATACCCGAGATATAGTCTAAGCCGATTTTTCCATGAAAAAACATTTTTTTTTTTGCTTAATATAAGTTCTGATTAGAAAAGGAGGTTACTTATATACAGAAAACAAAATCTTCCGTTATATAGACCGATATAGATATAGCATTAACCGATTTTTCCATGAAACATATTTTTTTGGCGTGACAATGACAAGGCAAAATACTTTTACCCCGATATTGGTACATATATATCCGAGCATATTTAGTTCAAATTTGTAATATTTACGTGATATATATATATATATATATATATATATATATATATATATATATATATATATATATATATATATATATATATATATATATATATATATATATATATATATATATATATATATATATATATATATATATATATATATATATATATATATATATATATATATATATATATTTACGTGACTATCGCGAAGGGTATTTTAGATTCGGCCCAGCCGAATATACTACACTCTTAGTTGTTTATTTTTCAGATTGCTAGTGAGTACTAGCACAAAATTTTTCAACCACATTCCTAAAAAGTACGAGTAGTCGATTCGCTTAAACTTATAAGGAACCGAACTTTTGAAATTAAATATTTGACTGCTTTTCGAAGACTCCCCAGCGAGCAGGTTTTGCTTTGGTAAACGCCTAGCAGGGGTATATAGAAACGCCTAGCAGGCGCATATAGAAACGCCTAGCAGGCGCATATAGAAACGCCTAGCAGGGGCATATACATCATTTTTTGTTGCAGATAAATTCTAAGAAGTCCCATAATAATTTAGGTAAAGCCCTAAGGCGGATCTGTCTTAGAGACAACCCTGGCACCGCTTGTGGTTGAGGTAGCTACCTCATGGTTTCATCCTAATGCAGGAAGGATAATTAGTTTCCCTGATAACCATGGTGCATGTCACTTTTTGGGGATTAGTAGTCACCGACGTGTTATCGTCTTGCAACAGACTTCTAAACTAAAAAAACCAGTAGCGATAGTTACACGGGTGAGTTGGCTAAGGACTGATGCTCTTTAAGGGTAAAGCGAAGCAAAAGTTTTATCTGACACAGCCTTAAGCTAAGGGTTCGTCTGTAGGGCTATGAACTTATAGCGAAAAGTTACAGCTTGTATGAGCCTAGCAAACTATACGGATTTGCTTGTCAATCGTGTATAATTCACCTCGTGTAGTTGGTTCATCATTAGATTAGGCCGTCAAAGCGGGTGCTGATGTAAATCAATTTCACAATTGCACGTTATTCAGATAAAATGAATTTTTTTTATATTTTATTCTAAGGTTTTTTTTCTATCCAACTGGCGTTAATAGCTTAAGCTTCGAAAATATCTATGGCAACGTCCATATTACAAGTGATTGAATGTTTAAAGAAAGCATTAGGTCCGATTCACAATATTGTGCCTAATTACAATAGCAAATTTATGGTGTACATGGTCTGATAAAATAGAACCATTATTTTCCAATTTCGTGAGTTAGTAGGTATATTCGATTTTCGCAATTTTTTCTCTTATGTTGGTACACATGTCTGTTATATATGTTGGCAATATTCGCCACTTTGGCTTGTCAGTTTGTTTTTGACAGATAATAAGGTTAGTCGGGTTTTGCTGTGCTCTTCGATTTTTTACCAAATTGACTAAATTTTGAGTAAAAACAAAGTTGCATGGACATCGCTCAAGAGCTGCTGCTGATTTCCTCAAAAAGCTCATAACTGGTGACGAATTTTTGGTGACGATGGGTGTATGGCTATGACATTGAAACCAAAGCGTATTTGGGGTGGTTTCCGAAACAAAAGCGCCAGAAACCACATAGGTGAAGTCAGTTTTGATTTCAGGGGAGGGCAGGCGTGCCGACAGACCATCAGGCGGCGGTGTGACGGGTTGATGAAAGTCAACAACTATGGCAGAGTTTTGTATTTTTTTGTTTGTATTTCTTTTTATTTTACACACTCACTTTCGGGCCTCACCACTTAAAATAGAATTTTGTTTGGCAATGGAACAAAAGGCTGGTATGTTTTTTTTTGTAGTTGCAGTAAGTTGGATTGGCCGGCAAGGACCACTTCCGATCGGCGAGCCAAAGCCGGAACATCCGCGATCATGCCAGCACAGCCGGTGATCCAGCACAACAACACCAAATTGTTTAGCATTTGGGTTTTTTTTATTTTTGCACCAGGTACACTACAAAAATTATCCCAATGGAAGCGTCCAGAAGAGCCAAGACCGAAAAAAACACGTCAAGTCGATCAAATGTGAAGGTTTTGCTCACTGTTTTCATAAACTGCGTCATGAATTCTTGCCATAAGGTTGTACGGTCAATAACGAATACTACCTGAAAGTTATGAGCCGTTTGCGTGAAGCAATTCTCAGGGGGACTACTTTAAAGGGTACACGATCGTTATTGATGAATAATGCAAATGCAAAAATGCAAGACCATTTGCACAAGACTGTGAATAGGGCTATTATATTTTCAATTGCAGAAATATGCAATCTGAAATGAACAAGACTGTGAGGGATATCTGTAAAATGTGTTCTGACTGAGTTGTGCCTGTCTCGCGGTGTGAAAGATGATATTAGAATACATAAAACTAACACCGAAACTGCGTTCTGTTATATTTTTCAATATTTCAAATAATAGTTAGCCAAGAGACGCATGTTTTGCCTCCGACTGTCATAAAATATCATGTTCAATTTATCCTTGTTATACAAATGCGAGCATTTCACATATTCGTATGTATGTATTTTAATACATTTAATTTGAAAGGTCTACAAGAGCAAATAAGGCCACCAAAACTGATGTGGAATTAAATAGTTTTTCCTTCTTTCTTTCTTTCATCAGCAATAATTTTAACTTTAACAATAGTGTATTAAAGCTTTTTTGATTACATACCGTTAATTTGTCGAATAATTTGCCTGTTGTTGTTTTTGCTATCAGTTCGTCCAATTCCAATGAAAGTTTGCGATAAAACCATTTTCTCACGCGATTCGAATTTTTCAATTCATGAAATAGGAACTGCAAAACAAAATTTAGTGACACCAACGATGACACATCTGCATCTTTGCCATTCAAAATCAGGTCGGCGGCATTTTGTTGAGCTAAAGACCCACTTGACGCTGCTGGTGTCATGCCAGCCAAGGCTGGTGATCGATTCAATGAGAGGGCCGTCTGGTGCAGAGTCTGTAATATATATGTTTGATATGAAAAAAAGGGGGAATAATTTGGCTACTAGTAAATCTCACCGTGGGCAATTTGTATTTGAAATTGATGTCTTTTTGCTCGGCTGTCTCCTCGGGCAGTAATGAGAATTTCATATAAATATAATACTGCAGCAGTAGTATAAAAACTGCTCCAATTATAAAAAATATAAAACACAACAAAATCAACATTGAAAAGTTTATATCCATATTGATTAATTGACCAACAGTAGTCGTTTGATGATAAATTATTGTTTCTTTTTTTCTTTTTTTAGATAAATACTGCTTAAAGCTAGCTGGTGGCTGTTTATGATTTTTGATTTTCTAATATTCGTATAATTAACAGCCAATCACACTTTATTTTTATACACACTTCAGAAACGGAAAAGTCAATAAATACATACATACATGCATATGTACATACTCGTATGCATCTATGGATATGTATATTTGTAAGAAAAGTTATTTTTAGCGTGCTGTTCAATAGATTGGGTCACTGTCTTTTAGGGTGTGGGTTTCCAAATTCATTTCCTAAGTAAGACACATTCTCTTAAGCAGACTTGTTTCTTCTTTGTTTATAAAAGCTTAAATTTTCCTGGAAGTCTTCTATTTAATCAAAGTTGAAGGTAGTATTTTATTCCATATTTTCACTTTTCTTATCACTAAACTAATCGTTTTTACTTCCGTTTCTGTTTTGTTTGAAGTATTGTCTGTAAAACTTGCACTTGTTTTATTATTGAAAGTTAATTTCAACTGAAGTGCTTGCGCTCTGGGGTGTACACGTATTTTACGTTTCATTTTCTCAGCATTTCATTTCTCTTTTGAACAACAACCCTCAAAATCAATAGCTGCGCCGGAGTTGAGTTTGGTGGCCAGCAGCTGTTCGAATGGAATTAAACCATTGTTTTTGTTTATGAATTGTCTGTTTTCAAACAAATCCGGCTTTTGCTTGTGTTTATTTAATGTTTGTAAACAAATCATAATCAATTACTTCTTTTTTTTCTGTTTCCGTGAGCGTGATGTTTCAAAGTGTTCCTTGATTGGGATGATAAACACGGATATTGCTAAAGGTCGGCATTACAGACCATCGAAAAGTTCCTTAAAACACACAATGAGCAACAAATTCTTGATACGAGTAGATAGAAAAATGTAGTTTTTAAACTACATTTAATTTTTGCAGTTTGCTATCCTGTTTTTTGTACAAAATTTTTAATTTTTTATAAAAAACAAGACCAAAGCTGCAAAATTAAATATATTTAACAATGATCAAAGACTATTAACATAAAATTTGTTAAACTACTACACAGAAAAAATTATGGTAAAAATAATATCAACCAAATTTTTTACAAAAAAATAAACTTGGATATCGTACTTTGATGTTTAAAAAAAAAAAAAATAGTTGTTATCGATCAATAATTACTTTTACTAAACTTTTGTTTGAATCCACGAATTCCTTTACAAGTTCACATTCAAACAATTTATTAATTGATTCAACTAGATTCGTTACTGAACACGAAAGAATTTTTTTCTGTGTACATGTATCTAGCCAAACTTAAATTGAAAGAAGTTTGTATCAGCCGTCAACACTGGTACACCGCAATCGTAAGTACACCGGTTGTTTACTCAATAATTTTCACATCTGAGGGCTAATTCTCTTATTCGCTTACGTTCGAGTTCTTACACGAACGTGCGACTTTTTGCACTTTTGGGATTCTGTTGTTCGATATCTAGTAAAAAGTATGGAAATTTCTAATGATGGCATTCGATAGCGAGTAATCAGTCGAATGCAACAAAAGTTAATTACATTTTTTTTAATTTAAAATTTCATGTATAAATTCTTTTTTTTCTGAGGTCAGCAGTAACAAAAATTTATTTTGCACAAAAGAATATACTGGCGAACCAATTATGGGGAGAGCTAACATTAAAATTAAATACGGCTACCTAAAAAGGATTCAAATATATGGCGCAACGTAAGCTAATGATTACATTTGTATATGTAAATACACAGTCGTATGTTGACCAAATGCAATATGTGAAGTAAAAAATTTCTTTCAATAAATCCTCACTAAAAAAACCGACGGTGGACCATTTAACCTTTTACAGGCTGAAGAACAGATAGTTGCTGCATTAGTCCTTGAAGTTATTGTTGAGTAGTTGAAAAATCTAAACACTTTTGGCTCGATTTTGCCATCAGAAGTGCAAGACATGAAACAACTCAACGTTTCTGAAAGATATTTTAGTGTATCTACCACATCACAGGAAACAAATAATGAGTTTCTTCTTTCATATGATGACAACATCGTTTCCTTAATAGTAATTGATCATGAGGTAGAAGAAAAAATGTTCCAACAGAAGCTATGTGAGAAGAGCTTTCAAAAATAAAAACTATAAACATATCTGTGATGATGAGAAATTTATAGTTTTTCTTTTTTTTTTAGCTAAATTTGCTTTAAGTGTTTCCTTTTGAATTGAAATGTTATTTATTGTTTTTTTACTATTTTCTTTATTAAGAAACAAAAAAAAGAGTTTGTTCACAATTTCACCAGTGTTGTAAAACACATTTTTTGACCATTTTCCAACACTAAGACAAAAACTCGACTCGTCTCGCAACGAATAACATCATTAGAAAATTATACACAACAATACAGCTGCTTACCATCATTAAAATTTTATTGCATTAAATAAAAGTGTTAAAGTTGTGCCATGAACAGTATTGTTCACTAACCTTGTTTAATAAAAACCACTGAATAGATATTATACAAAGTGATAAAGTCGCTAAATTAGTCTGAAATCACCTAAAATGTGATTACTAATGGACGCAAAAGTTAAGTAACATTTGTTTTGAAGCGAACTTTACTGAGAAACAGTAAGGCTTTCCCTCTTATGCTTTGTCAAAATTGGATTTTCCAATTGCAAAGCATTGACGCCGCACTGTTTGGGTTGGTCTCATACATTTTGTAGGTACATAAGGATTTTTGACAGATAAATTACGCTTGAAGCGCTTATTTAGGTTGCACAGAAACTCAAATGACTAGAAAAAATTAATTTATTGCAATATACGAAAATTTGCCAGAATTATGAAGTTTACGGTTTGGAAAAATTTTATAATTTAATTAATAATTTGCTAATATATCAATTACAAAAACAGTAACAAATTCACGCATCATCATAAATACTTATTTCACTAACTGTGTCTGCATTTATTGTAATGTTTGACAAACTAGGCTTAAGCGGTTAATAGCCAAACAAGCAAATTTTATAAAAAGAAATGTTTCTTTTACTTCCCAGAATATATATGTATAATAGAGTCAGTTTGGTGCACTTTCAACATTATAACTCCTCACTATTCATTCACTATTGTTTAAGCTTCTTCTTGAATTATCCATATAAAGAGATAATTGTGGGTATAACGCGTTACAAGTTTTTTTTTTTGGAGTCTCCAAAATCGGCTTCAGGAATCGCCAAAGCCCCCGAAAACAATATGGCAATTTTTGCACTAAATCGAATTACCGTTAGTAGTAGAATTACACGTTCCACGGCCAAGACGCGTACCGAATATGAAAAACCGGTTTCAATTCGGCTAGCGAAGCGGTTTCGAGGCTTTGGGGAATTGTAATGTCGACTTTAGGAAACGTCAAAATCTTCCCACTTTCACAGAAGCAATATGCCAACTTACATTTTTGGACTAAAGCGAAAGACCATTTAAAGTTCAGATACGTGTTCCACGGTAAAAGCGTGCACATGTATATAAAAAACGAATTCCCAACCAGTTAGCACAGTGGTTCCGATTTTTTCTGGGAATTCCCCAAATTGGCTTCGTAAATTCCCAAATCCCTTCACTTCCAGACGTCAACTCCCATTTTCGCACAATACAAATTTATATATATGCATATGTAATAATCAATGGCATGAGTTTCGAATGTTGCAAATATAAAAAGAAACAAACATAATACCGTTACAATTGAAACCAATTTAAGCGTGTTAAAACAGCGCGCCATGCACAGACTAAACCGAATTTTTCGCACAAATAACTTTAAAAAGCACCAAAAAGAGTACGAAACGCTGCGAGTTGACAACGCTGGTGTATATGCATCACCTGTATTTAGTATTAACTGGAATCACGGCTGCCAGATTTATTGACTTGCCACAGTTTTGACAACTTTGAAAGCAGCATACCGTATGATGATTAGAGAGATAAAAATTATTCCCCCATATTCCAAGAGGCGTCATCGTCGTCACATCAAGACGACATCAAAAAACACTCAGTTACACATTCGTCTTTGACAGCAATTATGTATTCTTGGATAGGCATTCGGTATTTTCCAGACCTAAGCAATAGATAGAAGCTGTCGACAACATTCTATTGTTTTTGGCAACGAGTAAATAAATGATAAAATGTTTGTGTCGACTTCATGTGACGACGTGATGTCTTATGGAATATGGCGGATTATAAATGAAGGAACATAATAAAAGAAAGGAATTCGATGAAGATGTTATTCATAAAAAAATCTAATTGCTTTAACGAAACGCAAGCTCTAAGTGTTGATTTTCACGATGACTTTTAAACATGTGTTGTTATCTAAAGCTGTTACCAAAATCTGGCTACATTTTGATCACGATTTTAAAGGCATGTCTTTTTTAAAATTTTTGTGGGTAAATAATATCGTTTGTCTTTTTTTATTATTTTCTTAGTATCGATGTAGTCACTTTGCTCATGTAAAAAGTAATAACAAAACTAAAAATGATAACAAAAAGAAGTTAGAAAAAAAAGAAACACGAAAAACAGAGTTTATATATTTTTGTCAACCCCTCTGATTTCTATCACATTTGCCATCAAAGACAGAATACATGACTTAAGTTAACGATTGATAAAAATCATCGTGAAAATCAGCTGTAACGAGTAAAATACGTACTTTTGCAAACAATATCCGGTGGCCAATCACACCGCAACTCCAGTAAAACGAGTGTACCTAAATATGTACATAAAAAATGGCACCGGTTGCAGATCTCTGGTTTACATACGCATGTGTTAGATATTATTTTGTTAACAAATAAGAATAAAGATTTTTTTTAATCAACAGATATTGAATAGAGTTGGGAGAAAATGTTTTTAAACATATTCGGTAATAACATTCGCTGAATCAGTTACAAGTTTGTTTGAAGTATAGAAATATATTGATGATAACGCACCAGCTTACACATCGATGCTTGTGCGTGAGTTTTTGCCCGAAAACAAAACCATTATCATGCCTCAACCACCGTATTCACCGGACTTGTCCCTCGCTGATTTTTTCTTCTACCCTAAACTGAAGACAACTATGAAAAGAAAGCGTTTTGGTACGATTGAGGAGGTAAAAAAAATCGAAACAGGAGCTAATGGCGATACCAAAAAAACGCATTTCTGAAATGTTTGGAGGATTGGAAAAAACGCTGGCACAAGTGAAGTATATCTGAGATGGATTACTTAGAAGGGGACTAGATAGTTATGCATGAATAAATAAATGCTTTCTGAAAAAATTTAAAATAACGGTTATTTGTTAATCAGACCTCGTATTTCTTTACTATTTTCTTTTCAACACTTTTTTTTTAATATAATTTTACCACTATTTAAAACCCGATTCAATTACACGTGGTTGAACATTAAACTTCGAAAGGTTAACAGACTGCCAGTGTTGCCATGTAGTTTTTTTATTATATATTCTTGATTGCTTGGAGTGTTGCCATTAATAAAATATATACTTTTATTTTTTTTTTTTTATTTTATTTATTTATTAATTTATGTCTATGGAGAATAACTCCTTACTGGCAGATACTATATATGTACACGCATATGAGTTAAAAAATAATTACAAAAATTAATAAAAAAAGTAGAAAAAATAGCTATTTACTGGAAAAAAAAATAAAAAAATTTTGTTAATTACTGGAATTTAATACTAAAATTATACTACGCTTAACAAAATTTAAGTTCATCGAAAAGTCAATAACGTGGTACAGTTCATTAAAACAACAACATAATCTACGGAAGGGATCTGCATTCGCATAATTCTGACGGTAAAAAGCACTGATAAAGGTTGATATTGACGAAGACTACGCTGGGGAACATCAAAAATTAGTTTGCACACCAAATACTCCAAGCAGATATTGCCGTTAATCAATTTGAAGACAAAAATGACATTTTACGTTTTTCTGCGATTTGTCAAAGAAGGCAGCTTTATTTGTTGGAGTCTGAACTCAGCGGATGGTAGGTTGGCTACAGTGTTCGGGTAGATATTGCGCAGGATGAAAAGAAGGAATTGTTTTTGGATAGACTCAATTCAATCTCTATGAACATTATAAAAAGGGTCCCATATAATCGAGCCATATTCCAGTATTGGCCTGACTAAAGATGTATACAATAGCTTCACAACAGTGGAGTCAGCAAATTTTTTAGACCAGCGCTTTACAAAGCCAAGCATTCCCCTTGCTTTACTTGAGCAAAAGCTAATCTGTTGGTTGAATGTAAGTTTTCTATCAAATAAAACACCCAGATCCAGAAATTCTTCAACTGTGTCTAATACATGGCCACCAAGCCCAAAATGCCCTCGAGGGTTAGATTTTCTTGAGAAGTGCATATGCTTGCACTTGCTGAAATTTAACTTTAAAAGGTTTTGCTTAGACCAATTAAATTTTTGTACAGTTTCTTACCTTCTTTTTTTAATTTGTGCCACAAAAAAATGGATTTGGGACCAGTGTGCGTGGTGGTGACATTGTTAACGATTTACTTCGTGGCATGAAACTAAATTCTAGTGAACAAAAATATCCAAAAAATATCTCACCTTCTGATAGTTTTCAATCCGAAAATTGCCATTAAAAGAAATGTTTAATTTTTTAATTTTTTTTTATTTGGTTTTTAATAACTTTAAGAAAAATTTTTTTTCATTATTTTAAGAATTTTAGCGTTTATTTTGTAAATGGGATTTATTTTTTATTTCATTTCTCTTTTTTATTTATTGTTGTATTTTTGGTAAAAAATCGTTTGTTCTTTTTGGTTTTTTATTTAATAGAAATAAATTATTATTTTATATAAATTGTTTAACTACTTGTTTTATGTTTTTCTTTTCTTTTTGTTTTATACGTATTTACAAATTCTTAGCTTCAACAAAGAAAACAATTTACGCGTTTTTTTTCTATTTTGAGATTAATTAAAAAAAATGCTCATTTGGTTTTTATTAAGCGGTTTTTTAAGACTGATGGTTTTAAGTAATAAAAAATGTTTTTCTCTTTTTCTTTAAAATTTAATATTTTGTTTTGCTTTTTATTTATTACTTTTACTGAAGTTGGTTTTTGTTGGTTTTATTTTTTTTTTATTTAAATATTAAATGCCAAATTATAGTTTTAAGTTGTATATTTTTTTATGTACATAATCTGAGTATGAGTGGAAACGAAAGTGACTCTTCTGATGGGAAAATTAAGAATGGGTTTTTTCAGGCCCCAAATTGACGATTGGCTATTGACATCAAGGACCCAGCAATGGCCTTTAGAGAATAACTGATAGAAGTTATAAGTATTTAAACAGCTCCAACTTACTTGGATATTGCGTGACCTTAAGAAAGAATTTGAATGATATAATGGAAACTTAATTCCTACAGATTTTTTGTAAATCAGTTCCTCCTCAGGAGTTGCCTAGAAAGTTCAAAATTCAATGGGTCGTAGTGCACATGTTGGAACCTAATGCAATTAAATGAGCTGACCGAATGCTCATTTTGTCTTCAGTTCCTCCTCAGGAGTTGCCTAGAAAGTTCAAAATTCAATGGGTCGTAGTGCACATGTTGGAACCTAATGCAATTAAATGAGCTGACCGAATGCTCATTTTGTCTTCAGTTCCTCCTCAGGAGTTGCCTAGAAAGTTCAAAATTCAATGGGTCGTAGTGCACATGTTGGAACCTAATGCAATTAAATGAGCTGACCGAATGCTCATTTTGTCTTCAGTTCCTCCTCAGGAGTTGCCTAGAAAGTTCAAAATTCAATGGGTCGTAGTGCACATGTTGGACCCTAATGCAATTAAATGAGCTGACCGAATGCTCATTTTGTCTTCAGTTCCTCCTCAGGAGTTGCCTAGAAAGTTCAAAATTCAATGGGTCGTAGTGCACATGTTGGAACCTAATGCAATTAAATGAGCTGACCGAATGCTCATTTTGTCTTCAGTGTAATGCCACTACCATACAATGGCAGCCAGAAACATACATTCATACTAATAGACTAGTATTAGTAGCAACAGAAAACGAAAGTGTATTTTTGAAAAGCTGTGCAACTGTGAAAATGATTTACATCAGTACCTGCCTTGACGGCCTAACCTGATGGTGGATCAATTCCACGAAGTGAATTTTTCACGATTCACCACGGCCCCCGTGTGGCTTGCTAGGCTCACACAGGTAGCAATTCTTGTCATATGATTGCGGTCATATGAACAACTTCTTGTTGAGGAGTTCGGGCTTTCTAATTCCTCATGTATGCAATTTCCCATCAATCAATGGAGGACAAGGCTTAATAAGTTGGTAGGCCGAAGCCCATTAAGAGCATCAGCCCTTAAACCAACTCACCCGTCAATCATCATTACTGGTTCCTTACAGTACACGTATCTGTTGTATAGGCAACAGATCCTCGGGAGACTGTTAGCCCTTGAAAAAAGCCATCACCAAACAATTATCTAGGATACTAACACTCCCTTCTTGCGTTTTAGGTTTCAACCACAGCCAGAACGTTTCAGCCAAGGTATGGCAACACTGTCGCCATATGTTTGAAAACATATTGAAAACAATTTTAACACATAAAAACAAAATTCAACATACATTGTAACAAAAAGTTAAAATACATAAAAAGATTATTCACATAGTGTATTTTGAAGAGTATATTCTATGAAAATAGTTTTCCTAAAAACCTTGTTTGCAAATTAATTAGACAGTATGATAGTAGTAATAGATTAGATGTTAGTATGGAAGCAAAAGTATATACTTAAATCTTTAGCTTATGTACCTGGATGGTCAGAAAGATTACAAAGGACTAGTATATTTGATGAAAGAAAGTATAAACTAACACATAGGATTTATAAAACAGTGGTTGGACTATTTAGTAAAACAAAAGATAGATTGAATAAATTAGATAAGTCAAATTTAGTATACAAAATACCTTGCGGCGGTAATGCTAACGAACGATGTGATAAGGTTTATGTAGGAATAACAAAGAATAAATTGAAGACTAGATTAGCAGGACATAAGTCTGATCAGGAATATAGAAATATTAATTCGTCACAAAATATGGCTTTGTCGATACATGATCGTGATTTAAGTCACAATCTCGATTTTAATAACGGTTCCATATTAAATACAATCATAGATAGAAGAAGATCAATGACTTTGTTCATGAATCTTGGTGTGCTTCAAGGCTCAATATTGGGACCACTATTTTTTATAATGTATATCAATGATTTGGTAAATATTCTTTCGTTTTGTCAACCGTATATTTATGCTGTTGGCATACAGATAGCAGCTTATCTAGACAAGGAGATGCCCATCGTGGAATTTTTTAACTTGATAAACAAGGATATAGAGAACATTTTTCAATGGTCTGTAGGCAACAAACTTAGCTTAAATCCGTTGAAAACTGCCGCTATGAGGTTCAGTAACATTTTATGGGAAACATCTTTACTATTTATAACAGTGCGACCACACTGGCAATCTGTTGTCTCTTAACCCAGTGTTTAGACATACGAGTAAGAGTTCGAAAAACTCAATACACTCACATTTTTTTACTAGCACATTCATATTTTTCGCACTCGCAGGTCTACTCGCAGCTGAAGCTCTAAACACTTAGACGACAGCAGACTTCACAACTTCATGACTACAAATGAAGTTAGCTTCAACAGCTGCCGTCTCATCAGCAACATAATTATTTTAAAGACAGCAGCAGCACTATGTGTATTTAACTAATGCAAAATTCAGAGATGCCACATATATATTTTACATGAATAAAATTAAAATTACCGACTGAAAACGTAAAAATATTACGTAAAACAGTAAAAACTAATCAATTTATTTGTTTATTTTATTTATGTGAAGTTTATTTCTATTAAATATTTCAAAAAATTTTAGTTTTTATTGCTGCCAATTTATATCTATAGTGGCAGCACTGCATTTACTTTTTGCTGCTTACGAAAATAGAAATTAATCTAAGTTGACAGCAGCAGCAAATGATGTTGTGAAGTCGTGCTGCTGTGATGTCGTTAAAATAATCGTGTGCATTTAAACACATGTATTTTATTTTTGACAGATTGCTGCTTGCTGTCTGCTGTCGTCTATGTGTTTAAAGCTTGAATTTGCATGCGAGTGGTTTTTTGGCACTTCCATGCAATCAAATGTCAGACAAACAAACAGTGTTACCATGTAAATAATTTTAAACAAATCAACTGGATCATTATAAAATCAAAACCTAAGTTTTAGCTAGTTTGTATGTTCATTTATTACATCTAATACTATAGATGGAAATGTTTAAATTATAGAGCGTTAATATCTATAACATAATGAAAATACAAATTAATGCCAGCTATTTTCTAAAAATATTCTCAAGTGAAGAACACGGCAACTCCGGTTTATAAAGACAGCCAAAGGAACAAAATATATGAAGGATGCAAATTGTTTGAAGTTCACGTTCTGACGACAAATTTAAAATGAATTCTCACTCGCATGTGTAGACAGAAATGAAAATTGCAAGAGAATCGAGTTTTTTGAAGAAATTTTCGTTGATAATACATATTCAGCACTCGCATGAGATTACTCGTATAGCTACGTACACAGGGTTGTCAGATCTTACAATATTGCCAGTAAAATTGTCTGAAAATGTATTACAATTGTGTGAACTGGCAATTTTTAACTTACAACGTTGTCAGAAAAACCATTGTCAATCAATTGTAAGACGACAATGTTGTCAGGCATCTGACAATCGTGAGAACCCTCTTCATCGGCATTGCCAGATAATTGGCTGGTATTGTAAGCTCAGTTTTAATGGTCAGATGTATGAAATTAATGCACCTGACAATGGCGTCTGTGTCAGAAAAAAGTTTGATGGGCAACACTGCCAAACAGATCGTAGTTACATAAGTGGCAAGGCCTTAAAACATGTCTAGCAATTTTTGTCATCTAACAATCTGACAACCTTGTGAACTGAAAATTTTTGTTGTCAGATGAATTATTTGTCAGACCATAGTCTGACAATGAAATTGTAAGATTTTCTTACGATCGTCTGAACACACAATTTACTTCTGCGGGACAATTTTTCACTGTCACAACATTGTCAGCATGTTGCCAGATCTTACAATATTGTAACATCTTGCAACCGTGTGTACATAGCCTATGTCTAAATGCAGGGTAATGCAGGCAATAACGCCGGCAGAATTACGTCATCAAATTGCTAATGTTCAACGCTGTACTTTTAGTTGGCGAACATGTAAGTCTCTTAAAACATAATTTAAGATATTTTGGCGAAAAAGGTTGCGCATATTTTAATTAATTGTAATTGTTTTATTTTATTTTTTTTTATTCTTTTAAAAATGAGTGCTTTAAATGCATCAATCTCCGAGCACTCCATTTCTTTTTTTTATGAACTCAAAAATGTAAATAATTACATTTTTGATGAGACCTGGAACCACCACTATACTGTCCAGAGACAAAAGAACAATCCCAACAATGAACTGGAACTGGAGGAAGTGACCAAAAGAAGGCAAAAACCAAGGCGAATTCATACCAGGTATATGCAAGAGCAATAAATACAACACTACAAAAAATAAATCTTTTTCAAACGTCAAGGGAAAAATATAAACACAAAAAGGAATTCAAAAAAATATAATAAAAAAAAATTACAAGAAAAGATAAACTTTTAATTATTTCGTGAAACTTTTAACTATTTCGTGAAAATTAAACTCTCAGATCATAGAGCTCGGTAGGGGGAAAAGTCCAGTGTTTATGTCAAAACAACAGTGCGATTTATCTCTAACATAACACTGCATTATCGGCATTCTATGGTTTTTGCAGTAACAGTTACTTAAACACTTGTCCTGTAACACTTCTTCGAATTGGTAAGAATCCGTCCTCCAATAATTTAATAAATCGAATGTGAAAATTTTCTAATTTCTTTGTCTTATTTCTTCTTTTTCATTTTCGTTAAATTATTCTGAGAAACAAAATTTGCTAAATTTTGTTTTGGCTCAGAGAGTTTTAATTTACTGCCTTTCGAAAACCATAGAACCAGCGCATAATCAGCCAGACAGATTGCGGAGGCTTCTGAATGATAGCTGGCGCTCAAAATTTTTTTTTCAAATTTCTTTAAAAAAAAAAATTTACAATAAAAAAATAAGTTAATTATGTCGTGAAAGTTTTAATTATTTCGTGAAACTTAAGTCTCAGATGATAGAGCTTGAAAAGGTGAAAATGGCCAGCCAGATTGAGGAGAATTTTGTCTGATACGAGATAGAATAATAATTTAAAAAATTGTTTTAAATTTTTTTTTTCAAATTTGTTTTAATTATTCCAATGACATCTGAAAAAGATTAATAATAAAAAAAAGTTATCAGCTGTGCTGTCAATTTCACCTGTTATGAATTCGCCTTGGCAAAAACAATTCAATCGGCTCGTATAAACATCTATTTGGCACTGCTTTAACAGGATGCTTCATAATCATTTAGTTTAGCTTAGTCTCTTACATTATGATTCATTTACAAAATTTTGCTTGTCGAAACTTTTAGACGATAATAGCCTATTTACACTTACTCACATCTTCCATCTTTCGTCATTTTGGCAAGATGTTAACATCTTCCTATATAAAGTCTATATGAACAAAACTCAACATCTCTCATCATCTTTATAAGATGTTGGTTTCTCATTTTGCTAGACTCAACATCTTTCGATTATTTTAGTGTCATCACTAAAAAAGTTTAAAGAAATTGTCAAAAATTCATACCATCGCTAGAAAATTTTTACAATGATCGGGAGCGAACAATGTAAGTAAATTTTAATTTAATTAAAAATAATACATACAATACATATATTTATAGTAAAAAATAAAAAAAAAATCGTGTTGTATGGTCTGCTGCTGACGGGAGTATGCTAATAGATCTTTGCAAGAAAAATTGCAGAATTGCGGAGTGAGAGGAAAAATTCGCATATATTCCAGAAAATGACAGTGAAGTTGCAAGATCCATTCGTAAGCTGCCTTTGAAAAACTCTGGACTGGTAGTCTTGGAATTTCCTTTTTAAAAAAATTACCATTTCGATTCTAAGTTCTTATTATTTATATATATGAGTTAAAATCTTAATAAATTATTTAAAATTCTAACAAATGCAAGTTGCGCATAAAGCAAGATTTTCTAATAATTCTGAAAATTGAATTAATTCCATTTTATTTAATGTTTTTTGTTTGCTCAAACACGTAAAGTAATCCTTGACAGATGAAAGATGTTGAAAATGTAATGTAAACAGCTTTTTTCAATTTTCAACAACTTCCACACACATCTCCAAGAGATGTGAGAAGGTGTAAATACGCTATAACATAATAGTATAAATGTGACAGCCCCTACGACAGCTGTCGTTTTACGACTACGCCAAATACAATAAGGCGGATTGTTGATAGGTCTCCTGCCTCAAAGTGAGAGCATAAGAAGAAACGCTGGCAAAATAAAATAGATACTATTTTACAATGCGGTCGTAAGTTTTAGCCTAATTTTATGTCAACTTGTATGGAAAACGTCAAGCCCTAGTTCTGTGTCATCATTAGGCGGGCGTATCTTGAGAATTAATTTGTTTAACTTCTATCATCTAACGAACGGCCGGTCGACTTGTGAGTGAACTGAAAATAAAACATGTGAAATGAGAAAGTGATTCCGTTAATAATTTTGAAAAAGGACTATTTTTAATAATTTCATATTGGTTTTATGTTTAGCTTGTTTTAGTTTTTTTTCACATATTGATGCTTAAATTAAATTTTATTTTTTTTTTTTTTATTGTTAAGAAATAATGAATTTTTATATCATGTAATTTTTATATATAATTTTTTTTTTTTTTAAATTTTTAAGGTATAATAAAAATGTTTTTGTTGAAGGCAGGTGTTAATATTGTTATTTTTATAAATACAGTTCAATTACTTTTTTTTTTTAATTTTTTTTTACTATGTATAATATTAATTTAAATTTTTTTATAAATATTTCCTATATTTTTTTTTTATTTTTGGTTTAATTTCACTAAAATAGAGTTTTCGGTTTTAAACTAGTATATTTTTATTCGGGTTACTTTTTACGCTTTTTCATGGTATAACTAAATTATTTTTATTTCTGGTATTATTATAACTATATTATTATTATTATTATTTTTGTTTTTGGATTTTGTTTATAGAAAACATTGTTTGTATAAACCGGCTAGTTTAGTTTATTTTAAGATTATTTTACAATTCAATTAATAATTTAATATTTATATTTTCCTTTAATTTGTATATATAAATATTAATTAAATTTAGAGGCATTATAAAGTATTTTTAATTTTTTCTTTTTATTCTTATGCTCATATTGTTTTTCTTTATGTAATTTACAATATTAAATGAAATTATTTGAAATTGTTATAAAAAATCTATAAATGGTCTGTCTAAAATATTTATGTTTTTCTTAACAAGTTCATGACTTTTTATTGTTGTTGTTTCTTTTCAGTTTTAAAGTAAACTTTTTCTTTTTTATTTTTTATTTTTATTTGTAGTTTACAAAGTTTTGTTTTAAACAAATCTGAGTATAAAATAAACTGCTCGTTTTCGTGTTTTCTCTAGCGCTGGTATAAGAAAGGAAATTACTCATGTATAAATAATTTAATAATAATTTCAAATACTAACATTTAATTGCGATTATCTTTTATGTAACTAAATACATATTTTGGTTCTAAATATTTTGTTTTTCTCCTCTTTACTAAACAATGCTTAATGTTTATTGATTTTTGCTTTAAATTCATTTTAATTATTTTACACAATCTTTACCTTTTTTTATATTCACTATTTTTGTTTTATATATCCTAAATTAATGTAATATTATTTTAAGAGTAAATGTTAATAACTCGTAATCCAAGGAACAGATCAAGCTAAATTTTCTTAAATTCTTTTTTTGTGGGAAAAAAAAGTTTATGAAAAAAAAAAGAAAAAAAAAATTCTTATACCTGGAAAAAATTACTAAAAAATAAATTTTCTTCTTGCTGTAGTAATGTTTGAAATGTTTAACGTTTTTGCTTTCATATTATGCTATAACTATTTTTGGTTTTTATAATTTATTTGCTTAACTTTTATCTCAATACTCAATGAACAACATCTTGAAGGAATGTTTAACGTATAGAAAAATGTAAAAATAATTTTTATTTTATGCCTGTTGTCTTCTCATATTTTTCTTACTTCCATGAATTTTTATTTATTTTTTTTTATTTGGCAGTTGTAATAACTATTAAAAACAATTTTATATATTCTTCGGTTGGTTTTCTTTCTTCTCTATTAATAATAATAATATAAAAACGTTAGTGATCTTGTTCATATTTATGCATATACATATTACAGACTATATACACAGTTTCAGTATAAAAATCTACAAATTGTTTTATTGGTTTGCAAATAAAATGTAAATTATTATGAATCAAGAATTCGCTTAAAAATATCTGTACGAGTACAAAAACTAAAGTTGTTGTTTTCTGTTTTTAATTTAAAGAAAAACTAAAGCTACGTACACACGGTTGTCAGATCTTACAATATTACCAGTATAGTTGTCTGAAAATGTGTTACAATCGTGTGAACTGCCAATTTTTAACTTACAACGTTGTCAGAAAAACCATTGTCAAAGAATTGTAAGACGACAATGTTGTCAGGCATCTGACAATCGTGAGAACACACTTCGTCAGCATTGCCAGATAATTGGCTTGTATTGTAAGCTCAGTTTTAATTGTCAGATGTATAAAATTAATGCACCTGACAATGGCATCATTGTCAGAAAAAAGTTTGATGGACAACACTGCCAAACAGATCGTTGTTGATGTACATAAGTGGCAACGCCTTACAGCATGTCTGGCAATTTTTTTCATCTAACAATTTGACAACCGTGTGAACTGACAATTTTTGTTGTCAGATGAATTATTTGTCAGACCATAGTCTGGCAATGAAATTGTAAGACTTTCTTACGATCGTCTGAACACGCAATTTACTCTTGCGTGACAATTTTTCACTGTCACAACATTGTCAGCATGTTGCCAGATCTTACAATATTGTAATATCGAGACAACCGTGTGTACATAGCTTAATGCTGAAAATATTTAATGTTAGTTCCACCTCTAACGCTAGAAAATTCAATCCAAGACAGCTTTAATACGGTAGTGGTATAAACCCAGCTGTCTTTCGTTTCTTTTGCGTAAATTTGTTAAAAACACATAGACTTCCTCAAAAAGAAAAATAAAATTTTGACACCTTTTCGTAATTTCTGCCACCAAAATGCAACCATCACATGTATGTGATTTTGTATGTACGAGTATTAATAGGCTGCAAGAATACATTCATTTGTTTGTGTGCATGCAAATATCGAATACTTTAAGAGAGATTAACAAAGTAAAGAGAGAAAAAATGGAAAAGAGAATGAATTGCGTTTCAGCGTTGTTAACACTGTTGCAGATTTATCTTCATTTTGCAGATTTTTCCTCTCTAAAAACACTAAATGACGATTTAAAGATTTTTTGCCTAAAAACGCAGATTTTTAAAAATTTTAATAATAAAATAACTTTTTGTACTTTTTCTCTTATATTTCTACTACCTTTTGTTTACGTTATGTTAGAACGAAAATATCAATCGTACATGTTATAAAATAGACAAAATGGAATGACATCTTGCGCATGTTTTTGAATGTTATGTAAGAAAATTAAGCGAAATTTTGAAAAAATTATAAAGGTTGAAATATACCGGCAGTTAATTGTTTTTGAACTCGAAGTTTGAAAAGTAACTTTGCTAAAGCAACTTTGGCAAGTTTCTAGAAATTAACATGACCTTATTTATACGATAATTCAAAGTATTTATTTATAATAAAAAATACTTTGAATTTTAAAGTTTCTACCAAAACCATGTTACATTTTTACGACGAGTTTTAGTATTTTTCTTTAACTTTAATTTTTTTTAATTGTCGATAAAAAAATTTTTCTCCTCTTTTTGCATTCTGTTGCTAAAATCGATGCCGTTTAGACATCCTGTAAATCTGCTCTATCTAAAATATTTATTTATTTATTTAACTATACTCGTACAGTGGCAAATAAATTTTTAAAGTATAGGATGCACAGCATGGCCGGGGTAACGATAGTAATAACAGTAATTTGCAGCGCCGCAGAGATTAACTTCACATAAGAAATTGACGCGTGGCTAACAAAGGAATACCTCAAAAAAACTGTAAACTAATACAATTAGCAAAACTCTCGAAGAAATTATTACAATTACACGAGAGCTGTTCTCCAGCCCAGAGCTGTATTTAAAATAAAACCAGCTAATTCTGACATAATTGTCAAATTCTAACCGAGTTTATTAAATATATAATGATTTTAACACATTCATCAGCAAATGTGGAGAGAATATTCAGCTAGGTAAATTTTAACAACACAGAAGTCCGAATATACTCGTACATCGATATACGTGTTTAGGCATTAAATCAATTTTAACAACTTGCATATATGTTTGTTTTCTCCTTAAATCTATCTGTGTTTTAATATTCTGAAATGCATAATTTCTATCAATATGTTGTTAGTATTTTTAAAATGATTTTCGTTGATAAAAAAAGGCATATTAATAAGAGTTTGAAGATTCGGAAAATAAAGTGCAGATTTTGCAGATGTTTTCATGAGAAATTCTTCAGTTTTGCAGATTTTACCTCTTAAAATTCTGGCAACCCTGGTTGTTAACTTTGAAATTTCAAAACGCACCAAAATGGGGGAAAAATAGCGTTTTTTCAACGAAAACGCACCGAATTTTGAATTTTTTCCGTTCATTTTCAAAAACCTATTTTGTGCTATAAAATTAAATTTTTATATTAAAAACACGATAATGAAACAGCCTTTTAAACGACTACCTATTATACAATCAAATTGGGTGTGATATCACTGCCTGGTAGCTAGAATTCGTGTTTGTCAAACTTGGCCTCTAGTACGACTCTGTTAGTTTTTTTAAGATAATGTTACCTTTGCAATAATTATAACGATATATTATGAAATTTATTATTAAGCAATATCATTTAATTATCAGCAATATCATTTAAATATCAGCTGATACTTTTATTGTCTATTATCAGGGTCACTAAACACGGTAAGCAGCTGTATTATCTGCTTACCGTCATCAAAATTATATTGCAGGAGCATACAACCTTTATTGTCGAAAGAATTTACGATTATCGGACGATTAAAAGTTACAGCATCGCACTATAAGCCTTGAAGGCTTAATTCAATCAATGGCAATTCTACAAAACACAGTGTACATTTCACATATGTTTTCATAAACGTTGTCTATAAAAAAAATTTATTCAAATAAACGAAAATTTGCCAGAATTATAATATATAGAAGATGAAGTTTACCATAATCAATATAATAGTTGTGTCATTTCTCAATTACCAAAACCGTAAAAAATCAGAGACTGCATTTATCGCAGTATTTAACAAACTTGGCTTGATCAATTAATAGCAAAACACTCCCTAAACGCAGTAAATTTTATAAAACGAAATGTTTCTTTTCTTTCGACAGAGTTTACGAGTATAATTTTAACAGCAATATTGTCTCACTTTGTGCATATAACACCGTACGTTTTTCACGTAAAAATTTTGGCCACTTGATTATGAACTTTTATTTACGTTGAAATAAAAAGTTGAGTTGAATTTGATTTTGTGCCACCGAAATTTAAAAAACGCACCGAAAATGTAAAAAAGCGCACCTCGCACCGACTAAAGAATTTTTCGCACAAAAAATTTTAAAAAGCACCAAAAACGGTGCGAAACCGAGTTGACAACGCTGTTGCGTTTTATAGTTGGTTGTAGTCATAGATGCCAAATAAATCCGGTTGAAAATCGTCAAGTTCGGGAGGAAAAAATCATCGATATAGTTATAGGAAATCGTAAAAAATCGTCGGTTAGTAAAAATTAATCATTTTTAAATAAAATTCATATACCAATAGTAATATATAATAAAACAAATCATGTTTGCAGGATTTAATCAATAACAATTAATATTTAGGCGTATTATTATGAAGTTAATTTCATAGGTATAATTCAAAGTATTTTTGGTACATAACACGTTTTTATAAATGAAGTTTTATTTAACAAAAGTTACTCGTATTTTGAAAGTTCTTGTTATATATTTAACAGCTATGTATGTATTTTTGTGCTATGATCTTTTATTAAATCAGTTTTAAGTAGTCTTTAGTACATGAAATTTCGTCTGAAAATAGTTTTTCAACTAATTTCTCACCTTGAGTTTGTTATGGTTCATGATGCAAACTCTCACATTTGTACAGAAAAACGATAAGCGTAATATTTCTGCTAAAAACTTGGCAAGAAAATGAAAAATTAGTGAAGATTCAAGGAATGTAGCATCTTTACATCTGTACCATAAAACAAATTTTGTTTTAAATTTCTAATTTTTCGAATTTTATGAAGAAATAAGAAACCACATTGATTATACCAGAAATAAATATCTTCTTGTCCTATAGTATTGTAAGACTTGAAATTTTGAATTTATCTTAAAATTTTAATCACCTTAAAATGTCATTAATCGTTTTTTTCACAAAAACTTGAACAATTTTCAGCTCATAATTTTTGTAAAAGCTGTTCACATATGATACAGATTAACATGATTATCTGTACTCCCAAGTAAATATCACATAGTATTTCAGTGTTACTTACAAGTTTACAAAAATCGTAAAAAAACAGACTTTATATCGTCAAATCGTCAACGTGCTGTTTTCAGTACCTAAAATCGTCAAAATGACGATAAATTGTCAAATATGGCAACCGTGGTCGTAATAAATAGATTCTGTCGTATACTCTTTCTAATTCAAATATATATTTTCTCTTATTTGTATGAGCAAAAGCACGTAAATACAATGTAACTGTTTAATAGAGTGCAAGAAATATTGAATGAATGAATGAATAAAACGATTATAATTCGAATGCACGTTACATTCGTTATACTACAAAGAAAAACATTTTGTTAAGATGTAATTTGCTTATAATAATACAGACGTTTAGTATGTATTGTATATCGATACATACATGCATAAATACAATGCAACTGTAATAGGTAGTGACAGATTACAATAAATATTAGAGGGCTGCTCAAGCAAAATAAAAATGTTTTACAAAACATCGCAGTATTTTCAAATTATCCATCGTCTTCTTTTACATTTCAAAATAAACACTTCAGTGCCGAAATGTTCTAATACTGTCTTATAAACATTTAGAACAAATAGAACCGAACACAAGTAGAACCAAATGAAACAGAACAAAGTTGAAGTAGAACTTCAAGCATTGAAGTAATGTTCTACTTGAGTTTTGTTTATAAATTTTTTTGTTGTTGTTCATGGTTTTTGTCTTGGTTTTTGTGGAAAAGTGCGGTATGTACAGTATGCTCATGCGTGCGTGTGTTGTTGTTGATCATGGTTTTTGTGTTTGTATTAAGCACAAATATTTAAGACGCAGTATGCTCAAATTCAATGTGCTTGCTGTTACTCATCGTTTATTTGCTTTATGGTCATGTTGTGTTTTGAATTTTGCTGTGAAACAGAATTCAAGTACAGTCAAGCACTGTCGAGAAGACGTTTCGGAACTATGAAGTGTTTGTTCTGTTTCTAAATGTTCTATAGCTTGTTTGTTTTGTTTTAAGAATTGTTTTGAAATATAGTGCTTGGAGCTACTACACAGTAGTGAGCAGTGTTCTTTAGAACATTCTGTGCAGACCTTTATTAAATATAACACCAAAAAACATCATCATTTTGGTTTTCTTTTGTTTGTATTGTTTCCGAATTTGATAAATTTACGCAAAGGAAACGAAAGACAGCTGTACCGTAGTAAAGCTACTTTGGTTTAACAAATTTTCCTACTTTAAAGTGCCCCATACACGTTTCAATTCAATTGTCAATTGAGTCTTTCAATTGATTTGATTCTTGGCCGCATCCTTCATAAACTGAATTGAAAGATTTTCTTTCAACAAGCAAATTCAATGAAATTAAATACAATTTAAAAAATATTTAACGTTTTTTTTTACAAAAAAACAATAACAACAAATATAAATTTTGATAGCTGACCAAGAGACTAGAACATACACAGCACAATCGAATGAAAAAACTTTCTAGCGAACTTGAAAAAATCAAAATCTTTTGATTTTTCTCCAAACAGCAACGTCTTGATTTGGACAAGAACTCACTCAGTTACCAATTGAGTTGAAACGAAGTATGAGCTGCTTAAGAGTTTGAGGTTTCGTCTCAGACAGAGAAATTTTTCTCGCTAACAAAAACTTGAAAAACGTTATAAGGGCAATTGTATTAGATGTACAACTTTTCTTCCACCATTTTGCTATAGATGGCTGTAAGCGGTAATTGGTCGTCGAAAGAAATAAATCGTAGTTATTATACATAAGCTTAAGTATTTGTATACATAACTTCATGGAAATATTAGGCGATTTGCATCTGCCACATAAAGTCATTCTCGATTAAACATGGCAGCTTATGAGGTAAATTCTCGTCATTTGCGGCAAGCTTTAATTTTCTGCTTTAATGTGGAGAATCTGCGTTTGGGCTCATCGAATGCTTTCACATACTTATGGCGAGCCCGGTGTTAGTAAAAGAATGTGCCAAGAGTGGTTTCAACTCGCTTCAAGAACGGCGATTTTGAGGACGAAGTCCAGCATGACGGTAGAAGAGAGACGAGTTTGGAAGATGCAGAACTGGAGATATTAATTGATCAAGACTCATGTCATATGAAAGAAGAATTTAGAGGATCATAGGGAGGGACGCAGCAAGTTACTTTAAAATGCCTAAAAGTCATGGGAATGATTCAGAAACAAGGAAATTGGGTGCTGTACGATTTAAAGCCGCGAAATGTTGACCGGTGATTGTTTGCATGTGAGCACCTGCTCGCAAGGCAAAAACGTAAAAGAGATCTGCATCGCTTTGTGGCTGGGGATGCAAAATGGGTTCAATACGATAATCCCAACAGTAGGAAATCATTGGGATATTCCGGCCATGCTTACACGTTGGCGACCGAACTGAATATTCAAGGTTTGAAATCTATCTCAGTATTTAGTGGGGCCAGTTCGGCGTAGTGTATAATGAGTTGTTAAAATCAACAGAAAAAATCACATTTAAGTCGAGCATTGAAAGACATATGACCGCAATACAAAGAGAGACATAATAAAGTGATCTTACACCATGGCAATGCTCGACCTCATGTTGCCAAAGTGTTCAAAACACACTTGGAAACATTGAAATGGGAAGTTCTACCCTGTCCACCAGACACCACGACAGTGCTCGACCTCATTTTGCGAAAGTGTTCAAAACACACTTGGACACATTGAAATTGGAAGTTCTACCTCATCCGCCATCTTCTCTAGACACCATGACAATGCTCGCCCTCATGTTGCGAAAGTGGTCAAAACATACTTGGGAACATTGAAATGGGAAGTTCTACCCTATCCGTCGTCTTCTCCCGAAGTTTTTCTCTCGGACTATCATTTATTTCGATCAATGGCGCACGGCCTGGCTGACCAGTACTTCCGGTTGTATGAAGAAGTAAAAAACTGTATCAGTTCCTGGATCGCTTCAAAAGATGATCAGTGAGAGAAAGTCATAGCCAACAATAGACAATACTTTGAATCATAAATGTAAAACCAATTTTTAAAATAAAGTCTCGAATTTCAGAAAACGGGCGGAAGCATTCTTATACCAAGCGATTTGGCAAATGTGCTGACGTAACTAGTAATTGAACTCAACAATTTTTCGATCGATAATATAAGAGAGCTACAACAAGTTACTCATTATCGCTCCGACCTTTCGGTCGCCAGGTTGTATGTTTTTAACGTAATCGATTTACTCATTGTTAAATTATTATATTGCCACACTAACTACACCACAAATTAAGCGCCAATTTTGAAATAAAAATCTTTAAAAAACGTGTGTATAAAGCAGTAAAAATACAGCTCTGTGCTAGTTGAACTTGCTTTAAATAACAACTAAAAGTAGAAAAAAAAACAATTGTCAACAAATAAATTTATTGGTAAAAACATTTTGAAAAAAAGCATTTTTTGAAATATTAGTGGAAAATTGTTTAGTGCTGGTTGTGTTTATTTTATTGGTGTTTAGTCTGTGGCTGTTTTTTTAATGTGGTACCACCATTAGTAGTGGAAAAATATTAAAACGGTGGTCGTCGAGCGAAGAAAGCAAAATCCCATTGATGTTGATGGGCCACCACGGTCACCTGATTTGACTGCTTCGTACTTCTTTTTGTGGCGATATCTGAAAAACAAGGTTTGTTTGTGCAAGCAAACCAGAAATGCTTGAGCAACTCAAACGAAATATTCGTGATAAAATTAAAGAAATACCGCGCGCTCCAAAGGGCTCGCTTTTATGAGGATAACAGAGGCGGCCATTTATTCGAATTGTACTCTATATAAAATAGCCGGCATTTAATTAAACATTTATCAATGTAAGATTCATTCTCTTTCATTTATGTGCTCTTCATAGAACACAGACGAGCACTCGTCTAATAAATTTTATATGGAAATCACTTAAAAAATGAAGTAACTTTTATACAAATTTTCTAGACGAGTTGCTCGTCTGTGTTCTATGAACAGCACGTTATTAATTAAAAATTATAAACAAACAATGTAGTGTACCCGGTATTATATAATTCCTACTATAAGACGTCTCCTGCCCTTTTCTCTTTTTATAAAGTTAGAATGTCAGTTGTGGCATATAAAGTTGTCTCGTGTAATTATGCTAAAACCTCCAAATGCGTTCTCTTGCTGACATGCTTATGTACTCGTCAATAGGTAGAAACTAATTATTTCACTGCGCTAAGATCCCTTTCCCCTAGTCTGGGGAAAAGTTATTTAGAGATGATAAAGTAATATATTGGTAAATGTTATAACAGGGGCGCCCAAAGGTTCTATATGGAAGAGCAAACACCAAAACATTTAAGGAAAAACTAATTTTATTTAATAAGCAAAGCATGCGAAAGCGTTGTTGCTTTGCACTTGTGTGTGTACACAAGTGCAAAAACAAATTAGCACCAAGCGCATAGGGCTTGGGCACTTCTGTGTTATAACTTTGAGAGCTATTTCAAGGAACGACCTATTTTGCATTTAATTGGCTTATCAACATTTTTAGTTACTTTTCCTTCCTTCTTATTACATGAGTATGCGGATGTACTATATATGTATGTATATACTATGTAAACCTATTATATGGTCTATAGGTATTTATGTGTTAGTATGTGCTGAGGGGGCTAAGTAATGAGGCAGGGAACAATGGCAATGATTTTCAAAGTAACATATTTGTGCGTTCTTGTCTTAAAAAATGTTCTTTTGCTTTTCTTTAATGTCTATTACAAGGATTTTTTTAATTTTTTAAAGTTTTTATGACATTGAAATGTTACACAATATTTAATTTAATTTACAATAAAAAAGTGAGCAGAAACGAAACTAGAATTACGCACATACATACATATGATATGTATGTACTTATTATTATTTTTAAGAACTAACATGCCCTTGTTTTTATTTATTTTTATTAATATTTTGTTTGAATGATTTGCAGTGATCATGTGAATAAGTTCCATCATAATGCATGACAATGTCATCGGTTTTATATTTATATGTATGTATGTGTATGTATCTTATTATTATTTCATTCCGTTTTTTTTCTTCTTTTGGAGAAAGATGGTTTGATTGGGAGGCTTAAATAGTATTACGATCACTTTCTTTCCTCCTTGATTTAAAATGTTTCTCTATTTTTGTGTTGTGGATGTTGCTTACCCATAAAAAAAAATCATATTTTAGTTTGTTGTTATTTGTAATATACATACATACAAACATACATACATGTGTATGTATGAATATGTGTATTTATTAAATATGTTTATAAATTGTCTAACTACTCTGTGTGGTTATTTATAATGTTTGTAAATATTGTATTTGTGTTTGTTAAATGATTTTTATTATTAATCTGATTTTGTCTATGTCGATACGATGAGTATACAGTTACATACAAAAGTTTTCTTATACTTTCAATTTTTTTCAATGGCTTGATTATTTTATTAGTTGGTATTTTTAAAGTGATTATATTGTTTTTCTAGTCTGAAGTGTTGTCAGTTAAATGTAAATTTTTCTAACTAATAACTTTATCTAATAAAATGTTAAAACAAATGTAATAAAATGTTACAATTTTACCAAATTAAGCACTTAATGCTCTGCTTTTCAACTTTTATTGCATTAATTTTTGCGAAATAAAATTAAATACAAGGATAGTTGTAAGTAAAAACTTTAAAAATGGGAATGGTAAAGAGGCAAGCACTTGAATGCTCTTATCGAACAAAGTGTTAAATGAATTGTGAGCCATCCCGTCGACACGAGCAAACTGATTGCTAATTGTTGCCGTAACAACTGCCTAAATCAATTGTCGATGCAAAATATTTGCGTACGGACCGCACGAACATTTTCAAATACGTATTCAGGAATTATTGCTAGAACAGATTGCTGTGCAATTATCTTTGAATACAAGCTGTCAAATTAAGTTGTCATCACTGACGTTTAGAAACATACATACAAAAATAGGCATCAAGAAATAAAATGTCTTACATGCCAAATTAGCGTGTAAAGCTACGTACAGATGATTGTCAGATCTTACAATATTGCCAGTAAAATAGTCTGAAAATGTGTTACAATCGTGTGAATTGCCAGTTTTTAACTTACAACGTTGTCAGAAAACCCCTTGTCAATCAATTGTAAGACGATAATGTTGTCAGGCATCTGACAATCGCGAGAACACTCTTCATCGACATTGCCAGATAATTGGCAGATATTGCAAGCTCAGTTTTAACTGTCAGATGTATAAAATTATTGCACCTGACAATGGCATCATTGTCAGAAAAAAGTTTGATGGGCAACACTGCCAAACAGATGGTTGTTGATATACATCTAATATGTCTGGCAATTTTTTTCACCTAACAATCTGACAATTTTTGTTGTCAGATGAATTATTTGTCAGACCGTAGTCTTACAATGAAATTGTAAGCTTTTCTTACGATCGCCTGAACACACAATTTACTTCTGCGGGACAGTTTTTCATTGTCACTACATTGTCAGCATGTTGTCAGATCTTACAATATTGTTTACTCTCTTATGCGCTTAAGCTATGTGCATACAACCGTATGCTTAAGACGCTCATTCATTCTTATTTATATACAAAATATATGAGACCAAACCAAATACCCAGAGTCAAGGCTTCATAATTGGAAAATCCTATTTTGACAGCGCATAAGATAGTGAATTCTACTTTTTTGGTTGGCTTCAAAACTCTGTGTGATAATCACACTAGCTAATTTCTGGTAAATTTAGGGACTTTATCTCTATTTATTAGCTCCATTTAGTGATTTTAATCAAACAAGGTTAATTAACATTACTGCTAAATGAATTGGTGTCCGATGAATACAACTGGCAGACTGTTGGTGAATACGATGAATACTTTCTCTGAATACTGAAGAAGTTTGACTTTAAGAATATGACAGGCCCACAAACACCCTACATTGTAAGCTCAGTTTTAACTGTTAGATGTATCAAATTAATGCAACTGACAATGGCATCATTGTCAGAAAAAAGTTTGATGGGCAACACTGCCAAACAGATGGTTGTTGAGATACATAAATAAGTGGCAAGGTCTTACAACATGTCTGGCAATTTTTTTCATCTAACAATCTGTCATCCGTGTCAACTGACAATTTTTGTTGTCATATGAATTATTTGTCAGATCGTAGTCTGACAATGAAATTGTAAGATTTTATTATGATCGTCTGAACACGCAATTTACTTCTGCGGGACAATTTTTCATTGTCAGCATGTTGCCAGATCTTACAATATTGTAACATCTGACAACCGGGTGTACATAGCTTAAGACTTGTATGGAAACTAAAAATTTGTAATGCGTTTTTCTGGAAACGAGCTTTTTTTTAGTTATGACTATGTTGCAATAATGGAGCGATATGTCCATAAAAAATATAACAAACGTGTATATTAAAATTTTTAACATTATTTAAATTGATAGTTTAAGAATATATTACTGTGCCCTGTTTAATTACTATGTAATCAATCTGGTCACACCCCGCCCTGGCTTACCGATTATAAATAAATATTTGAATTGAAGGAAAACATTTACATATGTATAAATGTATGCACACACTTAATGTACTTTTTCTATCTTTTAACCGCCCGGCAAATCCCCATATTACTCGGCTTTCGAATGATAAAAATAAGCAAAAAGTGCCTGCCTTTTTACCTATTCCCCTTCCTTTGATGAGATCATTATTCGTATCACTTGTTTTCTTTAACAATAACTTTGTTTTTTAAAAAGCTTAAGCTAGAGATGTAAAAGTTTAAAATTTTTATTAAGAACTGATCAATTTTAACGTAAACAAAATCTAGTCCATGAACAAGTTTTTAATTTCGGATGTCTAATTTAATACGAACACCGGCAAAGCAATTAAAAATTAAAATTTACTAACTTTAACTAAATATGAGATCCATAAGTTACTTTATCGCATTCAAAGCTTCTACTTCTAGGCGGTTTATTTAAACTGTTTTTAAGCGCTTTATGAGCCATTGTATTGCAAATCTACTTTATTTATTTTGTATAGGAAATTTTAACTAGAAGTGCTTAATTTGGGGAAAATTTTCCTACTAGTTTAATTATTTAATTGCAGCTTTTCTCTTCTTCTTCCTCTTCTTCTTCGTCTTAATAAAAACAAGCTAAAATCTCAATATGGTTTTTAAAGTTTGAGAAAAACAATAACAATAATGATAATTATAAATGTAAATGTAAATATGCTTAAAAATAATTTTAAAAACAATTCTTTGGCCTTGTTTTTATTCATTCTAGAGGTAAAAATCTTGATTTTCTTGAAACTTTTCATTTGAATGAAATAATTTTATTGTTGTTGTTTGTTGTCGGTTAAAAAGTTTTGGTTTTTGCTTAAAAGTTTCATTATTTAGTTTTGTTTTTAATTTCATAAACTTTTTTTTTTTTTAAGGTACTTACTTAAATTAATTTAAAGCTTGGGTTGCAATATTAAAAACTAAAATGAAGCTTCCGCAGAAGGATATTTGTTTGAGGCAACCAAATATTTGCACAAGAGGATCGATGGATTGCTCACACAAGACAAGGTTGCGCGAAACGTGTGAAATATGTTTGACTGCAATAATTATTTTCATAAATACAAAAAATGGAATTTAATAATTAATGTTATTAACTATAATTATTAGCCTAGTTTATTGGCAGAATCACACTTGTACAACTCGCAAAATGGTTCGTAAACTTTGAACTGGTTTAACTTTTATTAAGAAGTCAAATGGAGTTTAAGCTGATCCAAATAAATTTGGTTGCCTTAAACAATAGCCTCTAACAGTTTTTGTTGTACTGAACGATTTTCGAAAAAAAAGTGTATAATTACAATATTAAAAAAAAGCATTTTTAAAAAGTTTTGCTGTTAAAAATAAAAAAAAAATAAAAAAAAATGAAACTGATTGATCATGTTATTTTTTTTTTTTTTTTTAACAATTATGAGGAGTTTGTAGGTATGGACAATTCATTAAGACGTTTTGTTTTATATATTTTATAATTCTTATATTTAATGTTGTAGTACTTATGATTTATAACGTGTGATAAAGATGCTGTTCTTGTTTATGTTGATCTACTGTCGTACCATTGATTTGTTCTCGTAGTGGCTCCTTGAAGCCACATTCGTTTGAATCTATTGTGGCGTTTGTAATAAGTGGTTGTGTTGTTGTTGCTGTTGTTGTTTTTAAAGTGCTGCTATTTTTGTTATCAATTGCTGCTGTAGCAATTGACGGTGTTGTTGTAGTTGTTGGTGATTCATTGGTCTCATGATATCTATCCGAATAGTAGTTTATCTCGTGATCTGAATAGACTTTAGTTGTTGCGATGTTCGGTTGCATGAAAGAAGTCTCGGCAATTATTGCTTCAATATCGATATCGTCATCATCAATATGATAATTATGTCTTAGAATGGTTGTTGGTAACTGCTGTAGCAGCGGTGTTGTTGTTGGTGGTGGTGGTGGTGGCGGTAGTGAAGTAATTAGTCTTTGGTTACATTGCAACAATGTTAATAAATCGTTATGTGACATGGCGGCTGGTATTGATTTTCCTGTTGCTGTTGGTTTTACTGTTTTATCAAAATGTTGCATTGGTATTGTATCAAAATTATGATCTAAGTCTGGTGCGGATAGTGTTGTTTGTAAAATGGCCTGATGCTATACCCAGATCTGTTCCCTTCGATCACGCGATCGCAATCAAAGCCTTTGCTAGCACCAATCCTCTTCATCTGAATCGGAGTGGCGTGCATGAAGGCCACCCTTTGGCTTGTAGCCATTTAGAATGGGTGAGGGTAAGACTCTCCCCGTTCTGCCCATAGCTAGCGCTTGTTCAAAGGACAAGGGTGCTACGTATTCCAGTCTAAAATAAAATTGATTTATCAAAAATAAAAAACAGGTAAATTAATTAAAAAGGGTCTTTATGAATAGAAACAAGCTGTACTACATACACTTCAAAAACAAATATATAGACATATAAATATATAAAATAATATATATAATATATAAAATAATATAAATATATAAAATGGTAAACGTTAAACTTGTTACATAAATTCCAGTTTAACGTTAATCATTCTCTTTGTAATAAACAGTTGTACGTTTGAATCGATATTGTTTACCTTTCTCTTTCATACTCCAACTCACGATCACGTTCTCGTTCGTATAACTCACGCTCTCGATCCCGGTATTCGTATCGGGGATCGTAGTCGCGTAAGCGGTCCCTATAACGAGCGCGATCACGCTCACGTTCTCTACTACTATAATACAGATCTCTAGGGTCCCGCAACAGATCGCGGTGGTGTGGCAACGAGTGAACACTATGAGGTGTTGAATGATGTGTCTGCAACAAAAAAACAAAACGAAAAAACAAAATGCAAGTTTATCGAAAACAAAAAATCAAAATTGCTTAAATCATATACTTCATTATCGAAACATGCTTTTTTTTAATGTCTGACGTATTTTATTTGTACGAAATGATAATGAATCGCTTCGAGGAAAAACTTTTCTTTTGTTTTTTTTTTTTAATTATTTTTATAAACCATTTTTACTTGTAGTCAAATTTTCATAATTGCTGAAGGAGTGATCTAAAAATATATGAGGCTTATGTTGTCTATGCTTTATGGAAGAACTTAACAAATTTGAATGACCAATTCCCAAAAAGCCGCAAGTAACATGCAATCAGTCACGAAGACATGAAGATGAGTAATATTTTGCATGCACTGTGAAAGTTTTGCATTTTCATGTTTTGATGCCACTATTTGCTAAACCTGGTTGTTACATTTGTCTTTGGGTGGTAAATGCCACATTGTATGGCACAAGTTTTCGGTGATCTTAATATACTACTGCTATTTAAACGCCATGTCAAACGGACAAAAAAACTTCGAAGGCGATGAATGGAGAAGCAACATTCAGTTAAGATAAAAAAAGTATTTGTCGAATAGTAGGTATTTATTCTAAAGAAAACAATCTTTCGTTTGTCTAAAACCCGGTTGATTATGTAGAAAGATTGAGAAAGCTTAGCAATATCAGACAGTAGAAACTCATTGAAGCAGTCCTGGCAAGCCAAATGAGTGATAGCAATAACCTACCGGAATATTTTCACCGGTTTCAATTTTTCAACTCAGTTTTCCGGTTGCCGATCTTGGTGCACCACTGCTTGATTTATCCAAAGCTTCAACCAATTGCCGAAATGGAAGTTCGTTGAAGTGTACGAGTAGAAGGCAAACGAACCAATGCAATGGTCTTTTTAGCAGCAATTCGAATCGTCGTATAATTCCAACGTGTGGCCCAGTTTTTGTTGGCTCACCGTGATATATTTTTATCGTTGAAAAAATGATTTTTATCGTTGAAAAAATTATTTTTGCTTGTAAAGTGCGAACCACACCACCCCACCTTGAACCACACCTTGGGTGGTTCCAGGTGGTGTGCCGCTGGCATAGGTGGGTCGGCCCTCCGAAGTTAGTGGGGGTTAGTCACACATTTGGACTCGATTGGAGTACTCTAAATGGGCCAAAGTGAGATTTTTCAAAATTGAACACTTCGTCGGGTCAAAAGTCGGGACATCAAAATTTACTTTAGAGGTATTGCTCGTTGGGCAAAGTTTCTTATTTTGATCCCTAGAATACGATTTTTTTTTTACGGTGAGCAGTTTTTAGCTCGACCCGCCCTATATATACACACGCACATATGTGGGTGGAGTCCTCCCACTTTTTGCCTAATAATTTATATGGAGCATCAAGTTATTCGTACCAAATCTAGAAACTTAGGCTTTTTAGGGAGGTACCATGCCCACTTTCGCGATCACACCTACTTTTTACCTAATAATTTATATCGACAATCATTTCATTTGCACCAAATCTAGAAACCTTAGCTTTAACCGTTCTTAAGATAAACAAAAATCAATGTTTACTTTATATGGGTGGTACCACGCCCACTTATCCGACTCCGTCAATTTATTGACCGATTATTTAATTTGGCTTTTAAGCAATCTGGGCCAAATCAGAAAATCTTACTGGTCAGCGTGTTTAGGATATAAACAAATCAATATTTTAAAAAATCAATATTTGATTTGTATGGGAGCTACCATGCCCACTTTCCCGACTTCAGCCACTTTTTGTCTAATAACTTATATGGAACGTAAAGTAATTCGTACCATATCTAGAAACTTAAGCTGTAACCGTTCGAAAGGTATACCCGTATCAACGTTTACTTGAGTGGGAGGTACCATGCCCACTTTCGCGATCTCTCCTACTTTTACCTAATAATTTATATCGACCATCATTTCATTTGTACCAAATCTAGAAACTTTAGCTTTAACCGTTCTTAAGATAAACAAAAATCAATGTTTACTTTATATGGAAGGTACCACGCCCACTTATCCGACTCCGTCAACTTATTGACCGATTATTTAATTTGGCTTTTAAGCAATCTGGGCCAAATCAGAAAATCTTACTGGTCAGCGTGTTTAAGATATAAACAAATCAATATTTTAAAAAATCAATATTTGATTTGTATGGGAGCTACCATGCCCACTTTCCCGACTTCAGACACTTTTTGCCTAATAATTTATATAGAACGTCAACTCATTCGTACCATATCTAGAAACTTAAGCTTTAACCGTTCGAAAGGTATACCCGTATCAACGTTTACTTGAGTGGGAGGTACCATGCCCACTTTCGCGATCTCTCCTACTTTTACCTAATAATTTATATCGACCATCATTTCATTTGTACCAAATCTAGAAACTTTAGCTTTAACCGTTCTTAAGATAAACAAAAATCAATGTTTACTTTATGTGGGTGGTACCACGCCCACTTATCCGACTCCGCCTACTTATTGATCGATGACTTGATTGATGGCTTTTAAGCAATCTGGGCCAAATCAGAAAATCTTACTGTTACCGTGTTTAAGATATAAACAAATCAATATTTATTTTCTATGGGCGTGGCATAAATTTTTTCCATCTTCTGAAAACTTCAAACCTTAAAAAAAATACTTAAATCGCTACAGCCGTTCTACAGTTATGCGACTACATACATTTGGTAGTTCATTTTTATATACGAGTAGATAAACAGGGTTGTTTTTTTTAAGTTTAAGTAAATTACTAACAATAATGTTTAGTACTTATATCCATCCTCTGCGAATGAAAAGCTTTAATTTTTCTTTCGATAATACTTACATGTGTTGGACTTGCATTTAGTTTTGGAAAATTAATATTTGTTGGCTTTAGCTGCAGTGTCGATGGTTTGCTTGGTGTCGGTGGCAGACGTCGTCCACCACCACGACGATGGTTTAAATTTGGGTAACTATGTTGGCCATGGGGTCCACCTAGGACAAATATAAAAGGTAAAATTTTAAAATCGATATTTTTCCCATAGAAAAGTTAAATTTTACAATATAAGAAAAGTATTTTATATTTGAAATAAAATGGTTATTTTTTTTTTAACAGATACTTAATGAAGTTTCTAATTTTTCGTCTTTGATAATGTGGAGAGTTGGTTGAAATTGTTTTTATGGAAGATAATGAAATCGCAGCTTTACAAATTTAGACACCGATTTGATTTAAAAATATTACAAGTAGAATTAGAGACAAAGTGCTCTTTACGGAAAAAAAGAATAATATAAATGCTGACATGCATGACATTTAAACTAAAATTAAGACAAAATAACTTAATAATAAATTTAAAAAAAAAAAAAAAAATAGGCTAAAAAGCAGAACAAATTAGGAAAATCCTGTAACTTAAATTAAGATTTGTTAGTAACGCATGAACCCACTGATTGAACGTTATGATGACATGTTATGACATGAGAGCGCACACTGACATTGACATAAATTTATTATTTGTTTATGCATGTTCACACTTTGGATGAAATATTAAAACATAACAAGACGGCATGTTCATTGAAACGAGAAAAATAGATAAATAAATGGTTTATGAGAGACAAGACAAGATCGAGATGAGTCTATGTTTACTTTTTTTAACTGTTTAAAAGTTAATGTGAGTCGTATGATCCTTCCGAGTGAGAGTTAGTGACTGAAAGACTGAAAAATTATAAGATTAAAATCATATCAATCGAAATGAAAAACACGAATATCATGGTTCTAAGAAGTAGACAAACAACAATGACTAAAACAAATGATATTGTAATAATGTTGTTGGCTGTTGGTTGCTGTTTCAATTAGATTTTGGTGTTTTCGTTATTATGGCGAAATGACTTCCTCTGGGAACAACATTTCATTTGTCTGTTTTGGTGTTCTTCACGTAACAATTTAGAGAACATTCGATTTTCTAAATTGTGATTGTGAAATGTGATTTTTTTTTTGTTTTTCAAAGGAAACATTGAAAAATAAAATGTCATGTTATTGTATTGTTGTAGTGATTTTTCGAGTACTGATTGACAAAGTGTTGTTGTAAATGAAAAAGAGAACGATTTGTACTGAGTTATTGGCGAAAAAGAGAGTTGGAGAAAAAGAATTTAACGGTGAAAAATCAATATGTTAAGTTAGTATGAAGAAAGTGTGTTTAGAGAGTACCCATATCAATCCCATAGCCAAGTCTATCTCTTTCACGCATCTCCTGTAGTCTGGCAGGACTCGGTGATCGTGATCTTTGACATAGACTTGTTGTCCCATATGTGGGATAAGGCAGTTCAGGGCGTCTGGTGCGCGGTAAATGGCCACCATAACGTGAAGGTGAAGGCGAGCGGGCCGGACTTGTCGATGCTGACCATGAACCTGGTAGTTAGTTGTTGATATCCATCAATATTTTCAAAATATAAACAATAAAGAAAAACAAACAACAACAAATAGGCAGTAAATAATAGAGAAAGGGGAAAAAGTATATGTAAATTCTTTTTGTTAAAATCGTTTAAAAATTTTTTTATATAAAAGTTAAACAATATTTTAAGTAAAAGAGCAATTAAAACATAATTGAAAACAAACTCATACACACATCAAATAAAGAAAGCTTACATACGAGTATATACAAAAACGATGAAGTATATTTAAAGACCAGGTCATCCAAAGTGGTGTTTTAAAAAAAGACAGCGGCCAGATTTTGTTAGAAGCTCAAAGGACGTAAATATGAGATGTAAGAAGTGTCCATAAAGTTCCACAGTTAACAATCATTAACGCTGACGGGCGAATATTTTGCTGAGATACTACAAAGCTATGGACTTTAAAAAAAAAATTCACTACAGTGAGGAGATATAGTGAAGCCAGAGATATGAAAGCGGTTGCTTTGACAAAATCGCTTTTAAAACACCAGTGTGACCTAGCCCTTATAAGAGTAACTTATTATTATTATTTTTTTTTATTTTAATGAATATTTGTAAAACATTTCATAGTTCCTATGTCTCCCAGCGTAAAAACTAAATTCAATTTTGAGTTTTGGTTGCAATAATAATCTTAATTTACAAGCTTACTGGGATCACGCTTTATTCCTATTTTTAATGTATTTTTATACGACATGCATCATTCTATTTTTTGACAAATTGTTATTAGGAGTACAACTTTGCTTCCGCCATTTTGCAGCAGACGCACGTAGCGATAAGTGGTAGACGAAATAAATAGATCGAAGATACCGAAAATAAGCTTAAGTTTTTGTAAACATAACTGCAACCAAATATAAGTCGGTTTGTGTCTGCATCATAAAGTTATTCTCAATTAAACATATCAGCTTAGTCTGCTTTTACATTTGTACAGACGATGGGCAGACATTTTTTCAATTCTCTTTTGGTCTTGCCTAAACCTTTTACATTTAAGAAATTAATAGACAGACAGAAACTTTTCGTTTTTCTTTTGTTGTTGTTGTTTTTTTAAGCACAGCTAGTGTGTTTATATGAAGTTGATGTTGATATGAGAATAATGATATGAAGCAACAACATAAGAAATACGAAAAGTTAAAAAGAGAAACAAAGAATGTCCACAAATGTCTAGTACAGAGAGTCGTGTACTACACACTCTCCCCCACCGAAAATTTTCGTTACCGCACCATCAAATTTCGTCTGTCTGCCCGTCGTCTGTACAAATGTAAAAGCTGACTTACGAGCTAAATACTCGTCATCTGCGGGAGGGTTTGGTTTTCTGCTTTAATATGAAGAAATCTGCTCAACGAATGCTTTCAAATATCTATGGTGAGACTGCTATTAGTGAGAGAACGTACCGAGAGTGGCAGAATTGAAGGCATTACTTGATCAAGTCTCGTGTCATACATAACAAAAATCCATTATCCATTTAAAGTGCCCGAAAGTCATGGAAATGATTCTGAAGCAAAAAAATTGGACGCAGTTGAAGCCGAGAGATATTGAACAACGTTTGTTTGCTTGTGAGCAGCTGCTTGCAAGGCAAATACTGAAGGGAGTTTTTCATCGCATTATGACTGGGGATGTAAAACTAAAAAAACATGGGGATATTCCGGCCATGGTTCTACTTTAACGGCCGTACTGAATATTCATGGTTCCAAGGTCAGTGTAGTGTATTATGAGTTGTTAAAATCAACAGAAACAATCACAGGCAATCGTCATCGAACGCAATTAAAAATGCTACAATACAACGAGAGACATGATAAAGTGATTTTACAGCATGACAATGCTCGATTCCATATTGCGAAAGTGGTCCAGATATACTTGGAAATATTGAAATGGGAAGTCCTACCCCATATGCCGCGTTACCCAGACGTTGCTAACCCGGACTATCACATGTTTCGATTAAGGGCACACGGCTTGGCTGACTAGCATTTTCCGTTCTATGCAGAAGTCAAAAATTGGATCGATTCGTGGATCGCTTCAAAGGATGACCAGTTTTTTGAATGCAGGATTCGCATGCTTCGTGAAAGATAGCAGAGAATAGTGGCCAACGATGGACAATACTTTCATACATAAATGTATAACCAGTGGTTGTGTACTGTAACTTTGGCGAGAAGTTCTCGCATCGAAAACTTGTGAAACAACTTATTCCATCGTTGCTCGAAAAGTGAGAAAAATCTGCCTCAGCTTAGTCAGGCACAAAAATTTCCAAATGCCAACATTACAATTTAAACGCTAGTTTCAACTTAAGCCCTCTATCAGCCTCCTTTAGACCCTATATGATAGCTATATTTATTCTGCGAGTTGTTGGCTTAAACTGCACTTTATATCTATTATTCACGAAGCTGATGAATAGTTCGCAGATATTAGTAAGTCCTAGTTTCTGAATCTCGAAAGTATTCATTCGTTTATGTATATTTGAAACAAGAATAGTTCCTTAAACGGGCCACTATTACAACTGATAGAAAGTTAAAATTAGAATTTTATCTTACAGAAGATTTTTTTATAACAAGGTAACATTAAGCTAAAAAGTTACTGATATCTCAACAGCAGGTTAATAGTCATAGTAAATTTCAAACTGAACTTTAAGCATTTGAAGTTGCCATATTTTCTGCTGAAAATATGGTAACATCAGATGTAAAAATGGGAAAAATTTAAAAGTGACGTTATCGTTCACGATAGCTAATATTCAGTTTTGTATCAGGAACTTTATAGTAAGATTGTAGTAATAGTGATATATAATTACGTGAACTAACTAACAGCTTCGTAATGCGTAAACTTTCAGTAAGATATATTTTTTGATAAGAAGCTTTTGTACTTCTTTTGCATCATTAACATTCTTTATATTATTTTTTCAACTCTCACACAACTTAATATTATATGACCAGAAAGAAAAATAGTCCGATTTAATGCGGATTGCTATTGGGACATAAATCCAAGTTATGCTAGGAGTGCAACTAAAATGACCGATGAATTTGATGCCGCGAATATTTAATTAAATTTAAAAATAAAAAAAAGTGAACTATTCTTATAGATTTTTAAATTTTCGTTGAGATGTCAGAACAGAGAGAGAGAGGGATAGAACACGCTTGTGTTATTGTTTTCTCTGTATTACGTATTCTTTTAAGACAAAATACACAGATATGCAATAAGTGGTAACTATTTCTTAGAATCAAATTGAGTCTTGGAATTTTGAGAGAGATGTCACAACAGAGACCGCAAAAGTGAGATATTGCTTTCTCCTACTTACGTATGTATGTCTTCAAGATTGCAAAATATTGTTTTTATGAAAAGAAAAAAAAAAAATACAAAGCGCGGTGAGAAAAAATCAAAGAGCTAAATATAGCTATACATTTTTCTTTACTATCAGTGTTGACAACCCGATGCGTTTCGCACTGTTTTCAATTTTTGCTACGAAAAGGTAAGCTAGAGAAAACATAAGATATGTGTATGAAAATTGTTAACATAATTCTATCAAAACTGTCACATAATTCTATCAAATTTTCATACAATTCAATAATTTATTTTAAAGACAGCCACCCCACCCAATTGATTTTCACCATTCGCTTACAAACACCAAATTGAAATTTTTACTCTGTTTGACAGAATTGCTCTTAAAAGAGTTTGATGGCCTGTAGTATGAAGCTGTAACTTTTAACGATCCGATAATCGAAACTTTTCTACATAGTTCATCGCTGGCAATAACGATTATGTGGTTCTGTAATATAAGCGGGTGTGTTTTTGTGCTTATGATAATAGACATTAAGAGTAACAGCTGATTTTTTACAATAAAGACTCAAATTTCGAAAAAGAAAGCGGCGCTAGCAAATTTGTACATCTATATAAATATTATTTAAAACAATCTCTGGATAACCGGCATACGCATATTAAGTAAAAAGTGACAATAATAAAATGCATACGTGATCAATATGATACAAGTATAGACAAATAATAATTCAAGAGCTCTGCGTCTAAAGCTGCATTGTACGCGTCTATGCGTTCTATGCTTTGTGTTGTGTAACTTATCTCATACAATTGTACTGATTCTACTTTTTTGACAGACGCTTAGAACGCGTTAACGCGTATAATGCGTGGTATGACCCTTCAGCTTAAGTGGTTTAAACGGACGTTCATCTTGCGTCATGATCATGACCAAAATCTAGTGGGTGGTGCTGAGTAGTTTTTTTTTTTTTTTTATCTGGGACCAGTACTCAGGGAATATCCCCTACATATACAGCGCATTGTACTGGAACTAGGAAAATAAGTTATGAGTAAGAGGAAAAAGGGAGTAGTCTTCGTCTACGAAACAGCTAGTTGTCCACCAACTAAAGTTAGTGACCATTTTCCGGTCGTCTTTAGTCGAAAATTATAAAATAATCCTTTTCAATTTTGTACGTATGTGCAAATCGCAACAGATGTAATCAAAACTATTAAGGTTGATTCTACATTGAACTGAACATTTTAGATCTGGCCGGGTTTTCAATCCTCTTAAAGATTTTTAATGCACTCAAAAAAAAAGTAGTTAACGTTTACGTCGCATAACGTCAAGGTCACCTCTCGCATTGAGAGAAACTTATCTTTAATCTGAAAAAAAACCACGTTGGTGTCATATGAAAAAAATTGTCTTACTATTTAGTTCATTATTTTTAAAGCGTTTTTAATTGTTGAGCAGCAGAACGCCTTTCAAAAATATTGGTAAGTAGCTCCTTCAAAACTCGTAATCAAAAATTCATTTCAATTTTTGTTTTAAATAAACAACATTAAAATTGTGCCATGCAATTGTTTTGCCATCTTGAAAAAGTATAAACAAACAAAATAATATATTTTAAACATTAACGATAAGTACAATAAGCATTCCCATTTTTTTTTTTTTTTTGTGTTATCGCATACTCTTTTTGATTTTTTATACAGAACTTATAAAAAGCTTTGAAATTTTTCATTAAACGGTATTAAATATATTATATAAAAACTGATAACCATCTTACCTCTTGGATATCGCGTATGATGACCGTAACCTCGCGGGTGACGGGTCTCTTTGACCATCTCTACAACATTAGATACAGTATCCGAAAACCCAATATCATGATGTTGATATGGATGGCCACGCCGTCTACTTGGACTAGGTGATCTGTAAAAATAACAAGCATTAAGTTTTAAACGTTTGTAATAAATGATAATAATAATTTACTACGAAAAAGTAGACAACCACAAGTTATATTTTATTCGCTATCAGAAAATAATTCAAATACTTAACCTAGTGTTTGGACATGCGAGTAAGAGTTCGAAAAACTCAATACCTCACATTTTTTTACTATCACATTCACATTTTTCGTACTCTCAGATCAAGGCGAATTCATTATTAGGTGGATGCATCGGCGAATTCAGACGAATTCGGTTAATATATCGGCACTTCCTCTGTCAAGTTTTGTTTACCTTTTTCGGCACCATTTACATTTTTGTACATGTTCTTTATCAACTACTTTTGACAGCTGAAGTGTGAATTCGCCTTTTTACACAAACAAAGCACCTGTTTTTTTTTTTTTTTGTTATATTCTTGTAGCCAAGGCTAATTCATTAATAGCTGAACTTAACAGCACAGGTGATTATTTTTTGCTTCTAGCGTTTTTTCCAATGAGGCTGTCAAATTTTTTTGTTTTGTTTACAAACTTTTTCGCACCATTTTAATCTGAAGATTTTTTTGTACGATTTAGTGCAATTTCAAGAAATTTGTGTGCATTTAAAAGTGAAAAACTAATATAATCTATGATTTTAATTACAAACACTTATAAAAGTTTATATTTAACGTTTATATAAAATTTTTTCCCAGCTGAACAATCTTAGGCGAATTTAGATTTTGACATTCACGATATGTTTTACACTAACAAAATACATAGTACTGAATTTGCCTTTCCGCTTGCATTCACCTGTATAAATTCGCCTTGGTTGTAGCGAAGCGACTACCTTGTTTTTTTTTTTTTGTACCATACTTGCGAGTGATTTTTTGTCACTTCCATGCAATTAAATGTCAAACTAACAAACAGTGTTACCGTGTGTAAATAATTTTAAGCTAGCAACTGGATCATTACAAAATTAAAACTTAAGTTTTAGCTAGTTTTTAGCCAATTCCACGGAGCGCCCCCGCGTGACTGATTAGGCTCACACAGGTAGAAATTCTTGCCATATGTTTGCGGTCATATGAGCAACTTCTTGTCGAGGAGTTTTGGGCCTTCTAATCCCACGTGTATTCAATTTCCCACCAATCAATGGAAGACAAGACTTAATGAATTGGTAGGACAAAGCCCACTAACAGCATCAGCCCTTAAACCAACTCACCCGTCAACCATCACCACTGGTTCCTTACAGTACAGGTATTTGTTGTATAGGCAACAGATCCTGGGGAGATTGTTAGTACCCGAAAGAAAGCCACACACCAAACAATTATCAAGGATACTAACACTCCGTTCCTGCGTTTTAGGTTTCAACCACAGCCAGAATGTTATAGCCAAGTTAGGCACCTCAATCATGATCAACTACTCGGGGGCCATGCTGATCCCCGTTCTGCCAATTTACCAAGGGTAGGTGAGGGTTTCGGAAGCCAACACAACATAAGTCATGTGGCTTCCTAGAGTTTTGATTGCCGCATCAAACGAGGTACCCCTTCCCCCCGAAAAACGGAGTGCCCAAGATAGGAATACGCCAAGGGAAAACCTGTTCCCCGGGGGTGATCGCCGAGACAACTGTGAAAATTATACATCAGTACCTGCCTTGACGGCCTAACCTGATGGTGGACCAATTCCACGGAGTGAATTTTTCACGATTCACCACCGCCCCCGTGTGGCTTGCAAGGCTCACACAGGTAGCAATTCTTGTCATATGACAGCGTGATCGCCGAGACAGGAAACACGTCTGCAGGCAACTTATTCCATAGGCGAAACGTACAGCTGAAAAATGTAATGCTTCCGTTGAAGTAAGTAAGTAAGTAAATGTAATGCTTCCAACGCCAATATTGTTTTCGGCGTCAAAACCACCGTTCTTGAAGTGTGCGAAATGTGCCACTCTCGGCAGGTACTTTCACTAATAGCGATCGATCACTCTTGATCAAAAAAGGCAGGAAAAAGTAATCGAATTTACATTATACCGAGTTTGTCAATGTAAATTCAATTATTTGTTCCAGTCTTCTCTGATCACAAGTTATTATTATAATTAAAAAATAAAAAAAATCTTCTTGGCGAAAGCCTGATTTGAACTTTAACCACAAAAATAACATCATGTAATATTACAAGTATTCGAAAAGTGGTTTATATGAAAATTCGAAAGCTAATCAAAGAGAAAATATACATACAACTTTTTTTAGTGTATTGGCAATTTACCTTAGACTAGGTGATCCTCGATGACCGTTTTGATAAGCGTGTCCAGGATGTAAATGACCAGCATCGGCACCGGTTAATGATTCCTGAGATGGATGTCTTTGTGCATCCCGTAATTCCAACATCTAAACCATAAATATCGATTTTTAAATGAAATAAAAATCATAGTATTAAAAATGTGTGAATGAAAATATTTTAAAGCTTTTACAAATTACTTTCTTTTATTAAAAATTGCATTAAAATGTTACAAAATAAATATTTATATTTAAGGGTTGGGATTAATGCAGGAAGGGTTTCATTTTTTTCCATATACATAAATACTTTGGCATATAAAATTGTTTTTTTTTTTTTTTAATAATAACAAATATATTTAATAAATCACATTGAAAACATTTTTAACGTTTCTACTTAAACATTTTAATGGCGTTGAAAAAAAAGGAATCCTAGGACTAACAATTTCAAATCTTTTTTGATTTCATATTGTTCAGACTAATTTAATCAATTTAATTTTCTAATTCTTTAACCTTTGTTTGTACTTGTTTTTATTGTATTTGTCCTATATTTATAAAACAGTTTAAACTAAATTTTCTTTAAAATTATAAAAACAAAAGAAAAAACTAAAATAATTTTCTAAATAACTAAAAATAAATAAAACAAAAACGAAACATTTTAGAAACTAGTGCTACAAAACGTTTCAACTATTTCTACAAATATTATTGTATTTTACATTTACAGGTATACGAGTAGATTTTATTATTTATTTTATTTTTTGCTTTTGTGATATTAACTTTAAAAACATGCATTTGTCTAGTTTGTGTTGTGTGAACTACTAAAAAAAGGACTCTACTTGCTTTTGGCTAAACTCAAATACTTACCAGTTCTTTTAATTGTTTGGAAAAGAAATTAATTTTCAAAAAATCTCAAAAATTTTTAAGGAAATGAACCTATTGAGTGATAAATTTATTTACAGTGTTTTATGTACAGTGTAGTTCAAATATGATTTTATATGAGAAAAGATACTTGCGACAAATATATTTTTTACTCTTGCTAAATATCTGTAATCAAAATGGGTGATTTCCGAAACGCCACTTGTAGTGCAGAAGAACAAGAACGGTGTTATCTAAATCAAGCAGCGCTTTGGCAGGTAGCTTGTAATTACGGTAGGCAACCCGAATATGCTAATGAGAAATTGAATATATTTCCAATTTATTCATTTCTGTAGATTAAGGAAAACAGTTTTACGGCCATATTCATAAAAATATTTCTTGTTTATTAGAGCCCTACTCGCCTTTATGGCAAATTTTAATACAAAGTTTGTGTAATAAACCTCTAATAAATATATAAAATAGATACCAATCAAAAAGTTATAAATAGTTTGTTTTCTATGTTTCCCAGCTGTCCATATGTCGACATTTCATAGGAGCTACCCTAATCACCACTATACTTTGGAGTTTTTTGAAAATTATTCTCAAACATTCAACTTTATATCCCAACAATTCAACCTGTCAAAACACAAGTATTATTAAAACATTTTTATTTAAATTATTAATTAGTGAACTTTTTTTTATTTATATACATATGTAGGATATTAACTAATCAGTTGTGAGTTCGAGTCCAGCTTCAGTCAATTGTGAAAATGATTTACATCAGTACCTGCCTTGACTGGCTAACCTGATGGTGGACCAATTCCACGGAGTGAACTCTTCACGATTCACCACCGCCCCCCGTGTGGCTTGCTAGGCTCACACAGGTAGCACTTCTTGTCATATGATTGCGGTCATATGAGCAACTTCTTGTTGAGGAGTTCGGACTTTCTAATCCCTCCTGTATGCAATTTCCCAGCAATCAATGGAGGACAAGGCTTAATGAGTTGGTAGGCCGAAGCCCACTAAGAGCATCAGCCCTTAAGCCAACTCACCCGTCAAACCGTCACCACTGGTTCCTTACAGTACACTTATCTGTTGTATAGGCAACAGCTCCTCAGGAGATTGTTAGTCCTCGAAAAAAGCCATCACCAAACAATTATCAAGGATACTAACACTCCCTTCCTCCGATTCAGGTTTAAACCACAGCCAGAACGTTACAGCCAAGGTAGGCACCTCAACCATGATCAGCCCGGGTCGAACCGCAAGTAAAACTTCCCGGAGGCCATGCTAATCCCCGTTCGGCCAATTTATACCTTTGGTAAGGGTTTCGGAAGCCAATACAACATAAGTCATGTGGCTTCGTAGAGTTGTGTTTGCCGCACCGAGGGACCCCTTCCCCTCTTTTCCCCGAAAAACAGAGCGCCTAAGTTAGGAATACGCCTAGGCAAAACCTGTTCCCCGGGGGGTCCAGCTTCAGTCAAGAAGAAGGATTATTTTCAATTATAACAATAATTGCTCTGAAACAATAAGACCAAAGAAGAACAGAAAATTAATTGAATACCATTAGCTGGGGGACAACTAGCTGTTTCATAGTCGCTACACTACTCATCAGCACCCACTGATTAGTTAAAACATTTTTCTTTTTAAATTCTCAGTTATTTATTTAGATTGTTGGGATATAAAGTTGAACGTTTGAGAATATTTAAAAAAAAAACTCAAAAATCTCCTGATCATTAGGGTAGCTCCTATGAAATGTTGACATATAGACAACTGGAAAACATAGAAAACAAGCTGTTTATAATTTTTTTTTAGTATCAATGTTAGAAGCTAATATAGTGAAATAACTCAATTATTTGAATATATAAAATATTTTTATGTATACAGCCGTTAATCTCTAGTTGTGTCTTGCTACAGTGCTAAAACGTTTTAAAGCAACTTGTTCCGACGTTTTGGAATTCACCCATTGATTGAGTGGCTGCTACTTTGAGTATGTGACGCTTCTTTTAAAAATAGTTTAATATTAAATTTACATATTGTTGGTCTCATTTAGAAAGATCCTAACTCGAATTTTCCCTGAATCAAACATTTTTAGGGATTCTACTACGCTTTACATAAATATACAGCGTCACAATAATTTAATTAAATAATATTATAAATATCGGTTTTACAAGCAATTGAACAAAAAATTACTTGTAGATGAACCCAGATATACAGATTCCATTATGGATTTTCCTTCTCCTGTAAAATTACGATCATGCTTGTTAGGGCCTTTCTGCATGAGACCAACGATATATTGAAGTCGTTTCGTAGAAAGATTAAACATATCTGAGTATAAGTAATAATTTTTGTTACTTTCAGATGGTATTAAATTTCACAACAAACTTTCATAAGAAGTGGAATAAAACCATATTTTTTGCGTACTACATGGTCTCATGGATCAAAAAATAACCATTATTTTTAAATTTCGTGAGTTACGTATGTTCGACTTTCGCATTATTTCTCTGTTATGTTGGTGCGCACATGTCTGTTATATATGTTGGCAATATCAGCCATTTCGGATTGTTAGTTTGTTTTTGACAGATAAAAAGGTTAGTCGTGTTTTGGTGTGCTCTTCGATTTTTACTAAATTTTGAGCAAAAACAATGTCGCATGGACATCGCTCAGGAGCTGTTGAACATCGTCAACGACGATCCACATTTCCTCACAAAAGCCATAACTGGTGACGAATCAAAGGTGTATGGCTATGAAATTGAAACCAAAGCCCATTCATCTCAATGGAAGCGTCCAGAAGAGCCAAGACCGAAGAAAGCACGTCGAGCTTGGTCAAATGTGAAGGTTTTGCTCACCGTTTTCTTTGACAGCAATGGCGTGGTGCATCACGATTTCTTGCCAAAAGGTCGTGCGGTCAATAAGGAATACTACCTTGAAGTTATGCACCATTTGCGAGAAGCAATTCGTCAGAAACGCACAGAATTGTAGAAAAAACAATCATGAATTTTGCACCATCACACCGCACCAGCTCACACATCAATGCTTGTGCGTGAGATTTTGGCCAAAACTAAAACTATTAGCATGCCTCAACCACCGTAATCACGAGACTTGAGTTCTTCCTCTTCCCAAAACTGAATATACCGATGAAAAGAAAGCGTTTTGCTACGATTGAGGAGATAAAAGAAAAATCGAAACTGGAGCTATTGGCGATACCAAAAAGTGCGTTTCAGAAGTGTTTCGAGGATTGGAAAAAGTGTATTATATCTAAGGTAGATTACTTTAAAGGGGACAGGATACGCTTATTGATGAATAAATAAATACTTTTTGAAAAAATTTAAAATAATGGCTATTTTTGATCAGCTCTCGTATACAGCAACTATATTAATCGATTTGGATTTGACTTTAATTCAACTTCATTATAAAAAACTTTACGAAGACTCCAAAATCTTTTTAAAACAACACAGAAAATTTTGCTTTTTTTCATGTTCTATAACGAAATTCGTTGAATTACTTAATAAATTATTTGAATGCGGACCTGTAAAGGAATTCGTGGATTCAAACAAAAGTTTAGTCAAAATAATTATTGTTCTAAACCAGCTATATCTTTAAACAACAACAAAATACTATATCCAAAGTTAATTTTTTGATATTTATGTATGTATACATATAAATTATTTTTCTAGACCAAAATTTTGTTGATTTTATTTTTACTACAATTTTTTCTGTGTAAATTAAAAACCAGCAACAATATCCGGGAAAATTCATTGTTTTTATAGCAAAATCCTTCGACTTTGGGCAATTACGTCTAACTCTGTTATAGAATGCAACGTGCTTCCAAAAAGATGTAATCGCATGGATGTGTTAAAGCTAAATATTAATTAGTAATATTTTTAATCAATTGGAATTGGCTTAAAATTCGTTGACGGAAAATGAGTTTCTATTATTGAAGGGAATGCCATTCAAAAACAGATTACTACCACAACTGCAGCTATTGATGAAGCCCTAAAAGTTAAACCACCTAGAAAGAAGTATATATAGTATGTTCTGATAATCTAACATTTCAAAACTCATACAAGGCATTTCACTCTGGACGAGCCCTACTTTCAACCATTTACGCTCTACTCGCCTTTATGGCATTAATTTTTATTTTAAAGATACCTTACTCATTTCTTCCTGCATTTTACGAAAAGAAAGCCGTTATCATGTATAATAGTTTCGCGTATCTTCTTGTCTTTTTTTAGTCTAATTTTTGAAAGAAAATAATTGTGCGGCTCATACACACATAGCGTCATGCCAGATGAAACTAATATCGTGTTAGATTACATATATATGTCTATAAATTGTGAAGTGCTGTTAGTCTGAAACATAGCCAGCGGGAAACTTCTGAATGCCTCCATTAGATAGGCTTTCCTGAAGGTCTTTCAAGACATTATTTTAGATGCGATACTCATTCTTGCCTGCCATCTGATAAAGGCCTTCAGGAAGACCTACACACTGCGTGCTATAGAAAGAGGTACAAGCTTTTGCCTCCCTACATTTTCTCTGCCACATTCTCTCTGCCTAGAAAGAGGTACAAGCTTTTGCCTCCCTACATTCTCCCTGCCATAGGAAGGGGTACAAACAAAGAAGTCTGCTAAGAAAGCCCTGAATGAGGTCTTCTAAAGAAAGCCTGCAATCAATTACATCTGCTAAGTAGGACTTCAATAACACATACTAAAGTACGCCTTCCATGACCTACCGCATAAGGGATTGTGGAAGCCCAGGGTATCAGAAATTGACTTGGTTCATTCTTTACTATGAAACTGGAGCAGTTCTTTTGGTCCGGCATAGAAATGCTATCAGAAAGATGAGATAAGGTGTTGTCACTTCAATATACACATGCGAGTTAAAGCCGCCAATTTTAAGCGATATGCGTTTTCCAGAACACCAAATTCCAAAACCATACTTCTTTCGTTATACTTTTCTCAGAACACTTATTTGGCGTTTTCAAATCGAAAACGCTAAATTTAAGCGATTCTCATTTCATCACAGACTTACGTCCAATTTCACGATAACGAAGCTGTTCGTTCGTTCGCACAATTACATTTAAAACAATAACAAAATTTTGAATGTTGTTTTTGTTTTAAATGTAATTGTGCGAACGAGCGAACAGCTTCGTTATCGCGAAATTGGCACTTAAATTTAATACTGTATTGCTTTCTTACATTTATATCAGCATAACTCTATATTATGAACCAATTATTAAACTTCATTTTATCGTTGGAAGATTACGCTTGAGGAAATCGGGCGCATAAATGTTGTGGTTACATATAATGTGACAAAAATCGATTTATGTACATTCGTCATAAATATATTAAAATAAATTATGTGTGTGTGCAAATTTAACTTTTTAAACGGTTCAATTATCAAATAAACAAGAAGTACCAAGACAGGGGTCTAATCACAGCATGCGATATCGTCAGTTTGGTCTATAATTTAATCATGAATCGTCTTACAGACGAACAACGCTTGCAAATTATTGAATTTTATTACCAAAATGCGTGCTCTGTTAAGAAAGTTCATCGCGCGCTTCTTCCATTTTATGGTCAGTTTAATCGACCTACTGAGGCTTCTATTCGGGCTATTGTAAAAAAATTTCGCACCAAATTTACATTGTTGGACATTAAACCGCCAACACGCTTACGTAGAGTGCGAACTGAAGAAAATATCGCAGCCGTATCGGCAAGTGTTGGTGATGACCGTGAATTATCGATTCGGCGCCGTTCGCAGCAATTGGGCCTCTGTTACTCCACAAAATTTTGCGAAAGGATTTGGGTGTGAAGCCTTATAAGATACAGCTGGTGCAAGAATTGAAGCCAAACGACCTACCACAACTCCAAATTTTTGGTGAATAGGCTCTTGAAAAGTTAAATGAAGATCCACTTTTTTATCGAAGAATTGTGTTCAGCGACGACGCTCATTTCTGGTTGAATGGATACGTGAACAAGCAAAACTGCCGTATTTGGAGTGAAGAGCAGCCAGAAGCATTGCAAGAGCTACCAATGCATCCACAAAAAACAACCGTTTGGTGCGGATTATGGACTGGCGGCATCATTGGGCCGTATTTCTTCAAAGATGATGCGAATCGCAACGTTACTGTGAATGGTAAGCGCTACCGTGCGAACACAACAACAAACTTTTTTTTGCCCAAAATGGAAGAGCTTGACTTGCATGACATGTGGTTTCAACAAGACGGTGCCACATGCCACACAGCACGCGAAACAATGGACCAATTGAGAGGAGAGTTCGGTGAACAGTTTATTTCACGCTTGAGACCAGTCAATTGGCCGCCCAGATCGTGCGATTTAACGCCTCTAGACTATTTTTTGTGGGGCTATGTTAAGGCTAATGTCTATAGCGACATGCCCGCTTCGATTGACGCACTGGAAGCTAACATTGCCAACATTATTCGTGAGATACCGGCCGAAATGTTGGAAAGAGTATGCCAAAATTGGACTAAGCGGATGGACCATTTGAGGCGCAGCCACAGCCAACATTTGCATGAAATAATCTTCAAACATTAAATTATATCGACCCAACTGTCGATCCAAATAAATATTTCATGCATTTTTCTGAATTTTATGTGTTTTTTTTTTTTTTAATTTCCGATAGTTCTTATAAAATCACCCATTATAACAGATTGAAGGTCATATGTTTCTTAGAAGTACGAATACGATAAAAAAAATTGTTTAACTCTTTTACATTATTGCAGTACAATTCATTCGATATCGTATGCCATGATACCAAAAAGAAAAATTTCGATAATATTGCTGGATATCATATGCGGTGATTTGGCTTCTTGTGCCACCCTCCCATTCACAATACTATATACCATCAATGACCACATTTGTCACGTAACCACGTAATGAAATTCTATTTCTACATGTTGAGACATTACGGTTACATTTCATTACAGTCAGTTAAGCATTTTCATTGTTTGCTCGTAAACCAAAAACGATCAGCTGTTTCAGGTGCTTGTCTGGGCACATGCTTAACGAGCTGTTTACGGTAAAATTATTTTGAGATTTGTGTATTTTTTACACAAATTGTCACAGAACCCTGTTAATAAAGCGTTTGTAGTTAGAGTTTCTAGCAACTAAAATCTATTTAAAGTTTCAAAATCACTTCAACTAGCTAAACACTGTATTAAACTATGAAATTAAAATTATTTACATGATTAAGAAATATATCTAAAGCTGTGTTTCAAAACTCTATTGGTTTTTTTTTTTTTTTTGCGAAAAAGGGTTTTTTTTTAGTGAGACACGATTAACAAAGTAACAACATCAATTAATTGTTGAATGAGTTTTATAATTAAGAAGGAAACATAAAAAATAGGACACAGGTTATAATTTTTAGTTATTATTAGTAGTTATACGATTAAAGTATACATTGTTATAGTTAGTAACCACATCGATTAGTTTACACACACAGTTATTATTAATTAATTAATGTAATTGGCTTAATAAACGAATAAAAAGGACTTTAAGTTCCTTCGTTTTATTAGTTTGTGTTACCAGTTGTTGTTTTAACCAATTAATCACCTTTTTGTTTCTGAAATTTGAAAAAAGTTTTATTGAAATTTTTATGTAAAATTGTTTGCTGTTCGTTTGATGTTTGGATGAATAATGAGTGTGCTTAAATAAATATAAATTTAATTCTGTTGATGAAATGAATGTTTGATATGAATAAAAGATGTCACATTTATGACCTTGAGTTAACATTATTAGACCTAAACAAGAAGCTAGTTTTTCTGACAAATATTAGCGGAAAGAAATACGATTTTAGGACTCAACTCATTACCTAAACTTTGCTACAGCCAACTAGTTACAATGTTCCTAGTTAATAAACCAGAGTTCCTTAAAATCAAACTACACTGTATCCAAAACGCTTTATTATGGGAATGAAACCGTTTCTTTAACCATTCTTTCGTTAATATAATGAAAAGTTTCATTTTGATTATGAAATCTTCATTAAAGGGAACCAAATTTTGTGTAGCACCACTTAATTATCTTTAAAAACTTCATGTTATGTGTTCAATGTTACGAAAATTGTTTCATTCGTATTACGAAAAACTTTTGCATGAAAATGTAACAGTTTCATTATAGCTACCAAACATTGTAGTAAATATAATGAACATGTTTCATTGTATTAATGCAAGACTTTCGTAACAGCAACGAAAAAATGTGGTTAAAATAATGGTTATATTTCATTATATATTGTAAAGCTAAGATTTTCATTATATAGTCGATGGCTGATTTGGTAGAGTCTTCGACCAACTAGATCTAGAGGTCGCAGGTTCGATTCCTGCCACAGACACTCATTTTTTCATAAACGAACAAATTTTATGCTATTTATTATTTCTTTAATGAAACAGTATTTGTAACTCGAATGAAGTTTTCTGGTGGTCCAAAAACAACGACAAAATCGTAACGTTTAAAGTTTTTCTATCAGTAAAGAGCGGCCTGTCTTCGAAGGTGCTAGATTTTTTTACGGGCTCTCCAGCCAAAACCGCACACTGTTAATTGTAAATAATACAAAAAGTTTTCAGAAAATTATCTTAAAATTTCTTATTATGTTAGATGTCTCTATAACAGTTAAGTGTAGAACAAGATATTGGCCAAAAGCCCGCCACGGTTATCTAATGGTACATATTTTCATTGATTCAGAGAGAAAATTGAGGTTCAATGTCGTATTATCTCATACGTGTGGTCCTGACTTATTCTTGACTTATTGACGTACACATTTTCTTTTAAATATCTTTCTTAGAAGAAAGAAGCCCAACGGTGTCAAAACCCTAGATCGTGGTGATGTATTAACATCGCCACGACGTGGCATAGCACGGCCACACAAAGACCCATTATTTCATTGGCTGCGTGTCAAGCGGCACCATCCTATTAGAATCATACTCCGTTCAGATCCACATGCTCAATTTTTGACCACAAGAAGTACGTTATGATTTGGAGATAGCGTTCAGCCTTCACGGAATCTAGATAGACGGATCTTCTGACACACTATTGCTAAAAACAGCAATATTTTTAGTACTACGGACTGGACGAGAATGCACTAGTGTTACACGGCCTGCTTACCCCGGGGTGCAGGTTTTGCTTTGTCGTAGACCAAACCAGGGCACTTTATTTTCTGGGCCATAGGTAGGAAGGAGTCCCTAGTTTGTTGTAGCAAATAAAACTCTAGAAAGGCTCATGACTTATGTTGTGTTAGACTTCTGAATCTCTTACCAACGACCGTAATAAGCAAACGGGGATCAGCAAAGCTGTCGGGAGGTTTTGCTTGCAGCTAATCAAGGCTGAGGTGCCTACCTTGTCTGCAACATTCAGGCAGTGGTTTGAACCTAAAATCACAAGAAGGGGAGTTAGTTTCGCTTATAACCATGCTGCACTGCCGGCTTTCGGGGGCTAATAACCCCCCGCGGTGCTGTTGTCTTAGAACAGATACCGGTAATCTTAGGAGCCAGAAGTGATGTTTAGACGGGTCAGTTAGTTAAGGGCTGATGCTATTAATGGGCATTGGCGTACCCACTCATTAAGCCTTGTCTTCTATTGACTGTCTGGGAAATTGCATAAAGAAGGGTTTAGAAGGTCCGTAATGTCAGCAAGGAATTTGTCCATATATATACAAACTTGTAGCAAAACTTGAGACTTGCACACCAAAAGGGGTTGCTGGTGAAGCGTGAATAATTTACCCAGCGGAATGGGTCTACCATCAGATAAAGTCGTTAAGGCAGGTGCTGATGTACGTCAATATAACAATCAATATCCGGCCTGCTAAAATTTGCATAACATTCTTGAGATTGTGGACACATTTGAACGATTATGCTGACCAAAAAAATTAAGAAGTCCGCAATTCGCATTTTGCTTTGCATGACCATTTGCGTAAAGCTGTTTAACAACCTTAACGCGCAGCTTAGTTGTGTACCATTTTGTGGCTGAATTTGTCATAGATATATAAAATTAAGTTGCGCAAAAACTTGATATTAATGTGACTCACAATTAAAATTCTACATCATGACTGGACCGCCTTTTATTTGAAATACTTTAAAGGCCATGTCAGATAAAACTTTTGCTTCGCTTTGCGTTGCAAATTTGCTTTGACATCTAAGATAAAATATATATACTTATATGAAACATGTCACACAGAGCACTTTTAACGCAAAAGTTCGGCAACACTTATCTTTTTACGCGTTGAAGTTTTTTCTAATAGATTTATGCACTAAGAAAACAATTAGAACCAATTTCAGTAGGTCGTCTAATAATATTTCTAACTTCTGTTATCATAAGAAATGATTAAATGTAAAAAATTAACAAAAAAATTTTTAGATTAATAAACAAATCGTGAGCGTTGCCAAAGTGTTTATTGTGACATACATCTTTTGCTTTGCGCTTTTCTGTTAAAGCTTTCAACTTCACGCAACGCGACAGGGTTGTATCTGACACGGCCTTAAGTGTTTTTTCTGGAAATGTCATCGGAATGCATATTGCGTACTCTGGGACACTGCTAATGTGAGATTGCGAATGAGATAGGTAATCACGAGTGAGAGTGACCGTGTGAACAGGTTGTAAAACTCCATGACATGTGTTGCAATCGCATAAGACTAACCGGTTTAACTTTAAGCTTCTTATTAAAAACTAAAGTAAAACTGTTGCTTAGTCATTGCAGGTCAACATTAATTTTTGGAAAAAACATCTCTATGACATCAGATTGACGTTCCACTGATGAAATAATTGTCATAATTACCGCTAATGAGCACTTATTGTAATTGTTGACATCACAGCTATTAAAAGGGTGATGGGGCCAAAAATCAAGACACTTATCATTGTTTTGATGTTTAAGTATTGCACATGTATGACATGATTTCTCTGAGTGTGGCTTAAAAAATGCGAATGTGAGCGTATGGGTGCGCGTATGTGCGCAATGAAAATTAAACATTGATTAATGACTGATTGAATGACTAGCTGATGATATGATTGAGTGAGTGTAAGTGTTGAGAAGGAAAATAAATATTACCTAACAGAACGTTTTCTCATAGTACTTCGACGTGCCAGTGTTGCCAAACTACCGTGTTCAGCATCACCATTCGTGTGACCATTAGTTGCTAATAAATGCGTTTGTGAATTGGCAGCATCAGTACCATTCGGTTCATAGCTGATGGAACCCTGACGCGATCCTCCTTTGTCGAGGGCAGCCATATCGAGTAAACAATCAAAGAATGATTGTTTCTTTACAATCATTATTGGTATTGTTTAATTTTATGGTTTGTTGAGTTCACAATGTTGCCACGTTGTTTCGACATATCAGAATTTACATTATTTTTGTTTTGGTTTGAACAGTGTGATTTTTTACAGCGTTTGTTTGCAAATTTTATGAAACAGTGCAGAAAAAAATTTCATTGTTTTTTTTGTTTTTCAAGTGATGCGTGATTTATAATTGTATCCAAGTGATGATTTTTTTTTTCAATTTTTGAGATTTTATGATTTTTGCAAAGATATTTATACACAGAGGTGTTTTAAGGAAATTTGTAAACGCGTTCGTACAAAATAGTTATTTGAATGAAGAAAAAATAAACATGATTAATATGAGAAAATTTGTTTGTTTCAATTGTTAAAATTGTAAATAAAGATAAAAGAATTTATAATTATTATATGTATTAATAAACGATTTCAAAGAAAATAGAAAAGCAGCGTCAAGTGCTTAAGGTATTAAAAGGTTATTCAAGATATCTAAATATATCTGTTTAATTCTGTAAATAATAATTTTGATTAATGTTTGTAATATAATACAAGCAGATATTAAAATGTCTAATTTATTTATTTAGTTTTACTTTTATATAGTTTTTTAATACTAAGTGCCGGATTTTAAAAAATGTAAATACAATACCAGATTTGTTTTGGAAAGAAGGATTGGACTAGGGAACACATATTGAGGTAAACTTCTATTCATTTAAGAAATTTTCAAGTCGTGACTTCACGTACTTTGAGTTGAAAGGTCATTTGCAAATATTCAAAGCCGCCATTTTAAATTTGGCTTAATGTCGACATAGCAAGATTTTATTATATATGATTTTATCTTCGTTCGCTTTTAGTCTGTAAGCCACGGCGCATTAGTTACAGTGCAACCTAAATTCGGGTGCAATTTAATTTAACGCCTTGATTTTAAGCTATAGTAAGCAATTTAAATAAAAGCGTTAACGTTGTGCTATGAACACTATTGCCCAAAAAACGTGTTTAGTAAAAACGTGTTTAGTAAAAAAAATAGAAATAATAAAAAGTGATAAAAACGCTGAATTAGTCTTAAAGCGCCGAAAGTGTGACTACTAATGGCCGCAAAAAATGAGTAACATTTATTTTGAAGCGAATTTTACTGAGAGGCAGTAAAGCGTAAGCTCTAAATACTTAGACGACAGCAGACTTCACAACTTCACGGCTACAAATGAAGCCGTCTCGTCAGCAACATAATTATTTTCAAGACAGCAGCAGCACTATGTGTGTTTAAACAATGCAAATTTTAGAGATGCCACATATATATTTTACATGAATAAAATTAAAATTACTGACTGGAAACGTAATAATATCACGTAAAGTTGTAAAAACTCATCAATTCATTTGTTTATCTTATTTTTATGATGTTTATTTCTATTAAATATTTCAAACAAATTTTAGTTTTTATTGCTGTCAATTTATATGGCAGCACTGCATTTATTTTTTGCTGCTTACGAAAATAGAAATTAGTCTAAGTTGGCAGCAGCAGCAAATGCTGTTATGAAGTCGTGCTGCTGTGATGTCGTTAAAATAATTGTGTGCATCTGAACACATGTATTTTATTTTTGACAGATTGCTGCTTGCTGTCGTCTATGTGTTTAAAGCTTTGATGATGAAACAGAACTAGGGCATGATGAATTTCTCCATACAATTTGGCATAAAATAACGCCAGAGGATGCGGCCGTAAAATAGCATATATTTTATTTTGGCAGCGATTTTTCTTATGCTCTCACTTTGAAGCAGAAAAGCTTACAACAATATTACTACACTTTTAGTAAATTTCATACATTTTGTAAACAAAACCAAAGCTTCAAAAGCTTTAGTGCGAAGAAAAATAAAAACAAAAGAAAACGATTTTTTTACCGAACAAAAAATAACATTAAATGACAGTTTGTGAAGTTGTAGCCGTCGTTTTAATTAGGTGCCTATTTTCTCTGAAACTCGTTTTTGCTTGAAGTTGCGAACGTATTTTGTTTCAATATTTACTCTCTTACGATTTGCCCAAATTGGATTTTCCAATTGCAAAGCGTTGACGCCGCGCTATTTGGGCAGGACATTTTGTATGTGCTTGAGGATTTTTGACAGATAAATTACGCTTGACGCGCTAATTTAGGTTGCAGGCCTATCGAGTAAACAATCAAAGAATGACGCTAAATTAGTCTTAAAGCGCCGCGAAAAATGAGTAACATTTGTTTTGAAGCGAACTTTACTGAGAGACAGTAAAGCTTTCTCTCTTATGCTTTGTCCAAATTGGATTTTCCAATTGTAAATGATGAAACAGAATACGTCCGCAACTTCAAGCAAAATCGACTCTCAGAGAAAACAGGCACATAATTGAAACGACGGCTGTAACTTCACAAACTGTCATTTAATCTTCTTTTTTGTTAGGTAAAAAAAGCTTTTTCTTTTATTTTAATTTTTCCTCACAGTAAAGCTTTTGAAGCTTTGGTTTTGTTTACAAAATGTATGAAATTTACTAAAAGTGTGGTAATATTGTTGAAAGCTTTTCTGCTTCAAAGTGAGAGCATAAGAAAAATCGCTGTCAAAATAAAATAGATTCTATTTTACGACCGCATTCTCTGGCGTTATTTTATGCCATATTGTATGGAGAAAAACGTCATGCCCTAGTTCTGTTTCATCATTAAATCGTAGACGCCGCGCTATTTGGGCAGGACATATGTGCATGAGGATTTTTGACAGATAAATTACGCTTGACGCGCTAATTTAGGTTGCATCGTTAGTGTCCATATACAATTTTAGAAGCGTAGGTTTCAAAGTTTTGTTTTTTCAAACAAAATTGTAGAAAAAAAATATTTGTTCTTACAAAATTTATGCAAGAGCAATATCCTTTTCCTTCAATTTTGTTTGGTGAAACAAAACTTTGAAACATGCGCTTCCAAGATTTTATGTTTTCTACAGTTTTTCTTGTGTTTTCTTTTTGTTGTTTGTAAATATCTACATATATGTGGGGCAATCCAAGTCAAATCGGACAGTTCGGAGAAATTTTTTTTTTTAATTTGCTTTATTTTTTATTGTGTTGATGCCCCTATTGAACAGCACATTTCAGCAAATTTTCAGATTTTTTTGGCTTATGATTTCAGAGATATCGAGTTTTGATAAAGCCGCATTATGAGAAAACCGTGCCCGAATAAATACTCATAGCTTCTTCTATATTAGCCCAAACAGACTAATTTTTTTGCATGGCTTTTCTTTCTCTGTCTACTATGTAATAAAACAGAAAAAAATTGAGCACAGTGGGCTTGGATGCGATTTTCGGGATTTAATATTTTAAATCAATTTTTCTCACTGTTTGTACTCTTCGATTTTCTTAAATTTTTTGTTTTTCTTGTATTTAACTTTGAGTTTTTCTACATCTTTTAAGACCCGTTTGGTAGTGGGACTCGAATAACTACTATTTTTGCTGATTTTTTAAAATTTTTCTAAAAATAATTTTTTGCGTTGAACCACTGTGCAAAAATTTTCTAGGACTTTGTAGGATATATTTTAAATACTAATCCATATATTTTGTTATTTTTTATTTTAATTGTTTGTATGCATGCGCTTCGCGAAAATAGGGCTCCATAAGAGAGTAGTGGTTACGCTTTTTTGTCTGTCTACTATGTAATAAAACATAGAAAAAATTGCGCACAGTGGGCTTGGATGCGATTTTCGGGATTTAATATTTTAAATCAATTTTTCTCACTGTTTGTACTCTTCGATTTTCTTAAATTTTTTGTTTTTCTTGTATTTAACTTTGAGTTTTTCTACATCTTTTAAGACCCGTTTGGTAGTGGGATTCGAATAACTACTATTTTTCCTGATTTTTTTAAATTTTTCTAAAAATAATTTTTCTGCGTTAAGCCACTGTGCAAAAATTTTCTAGGACTTTGTAGGATATATTTTAAATACTAATTCATATATTTGGTTATTTTAATTTTAATTGTTTGTATGCATGCACTCCCCGAAAATAGGACTCAATAAGAGAGTAGTGGTTACGCTTTTTTGGGCAAATATTTGAAGAATGTGAACGTACCTTAAGCATGTTCTCATAGCTGCTTAAGGTCCCATGTGGGGTTATTTTTGGAGTAGTAGTATTAGGTAGTATTTTACAAACTATTCCTTCATGGTATACCATGGAGTAGTATTGACACTAACCTTCTGAACTATTGACATGTATTAGTTTTCAGGCCACTATTATGTAAAGCAAAGCTGGGTTATATGAGGTCTAACCCTAGGACACCGTAATGGTAAAAATACAATGTTTTTGCCATACAATTGGTTTAATTTTGGGCTACTCCTAGTTCGTTGTGGACCATTCTTTAGTCATATGTGTGGGCTAGTCGCATTTTTAGCAGGTTTGTTTTATTGTCATTACACATATACGGTATTCAAAGGTTTGTCATAAAGTCAAATATAAATAAAGTAAAATATTAGTATGAAAAAATATGAATACTGTAAGCATTCTGTCATATATTATTTAAATTTTAAGTCAGCTGAGTTGTATACGGTTTAAAAAATCTTATTACGAGTAATTTCTGACTTTTTTGTGCGAAACACAGTATAAAATATTATGACATTATGCGTATGACATTATGTGTATGACACCGTTTGAATCCCTCAATTAATGAACTCTAATATTGTATTCCCATTTTTTTAAGTTTTTATATTTGTTTAGCTAAAAATATTTATATTATTTGTTTTCTAAAGATTTTTAATATTAAGAAAAATTTTGCAAAAGAAAAACATGCTGAATGAAAAAGTTTATTTTCTTACAGAGGAGTTTAAGTTAAGAATGACAAAGGATATTGAATTAAAGACGAACAGGTTGGGTGATGTTCTTAAATAAGATTGAAGAAAAAACTGTAACCAAATATGCAATAAGTGAAAAAATAAAAGAAATTATTTAAAAATAATTAAAATTAATAAAAACTACATGCTGTTTTAAACGAGTATTTTAAAATATTTTCATGCGGCTTAAAAAAAAAATAAAAATTTTAAATAATATGTAAATTATAAATAAAAATATCAGCATATAACCAAGAACTTGATAAAATAATATTTAAACAAAATTTTTAATTTAAATTAAAGATAAGCAAATAAAGTACAAATAATATTAAATATAGGACACATTTATTCTTGTTTTTTATTGACGGCTAAAATTTTGTTGGTATTACTATTTTTTTTTTTTTTTTTGTTTAATTTAATAAATTTTTTTGTTATTGTAAAATATATATACGAGTATGTGTATTTTTTGCCTTTTCGCTTATTCCAATCGTTATTGTAAAACTAAACTGATAATTCGAGAAAAACATTTATTCTAATAATATTAAATTGTTCATTCTATAAAACAACAAGGAGACCATAGCTTTGCTAAGATTAAGTTAATTAAACATCTTAAATGTATGTAATTTATATAATAAAAGTATGTGCTTAAATTAAAAAAAAAAGATAGTGAATGGTGCAACTATGTAAATAATATCTTGTTTTTTGATTTGAGTTGGAAAATAATAGTTCTATGCTGAAGCTTTTTCCACGCAAATTTTTTGTTTTTTTACCAATTTTTTTTTTTGATGATCGATGTTAAACGTTAAATTTTGAATGTATTTTCTAACACAAATTTGCGCCGAAATTTATTTATTTATGTTATATGTATACATATATATAAAAAGCATGTATTTTACAAACAATTGATTGGGCAATGATTGATTTTTTTTTCTAACTTAATTTGAGTCATTAAAAAAAACTTTTAAAAGAGACAGAACTATGCTCAACTGATCTTTGCTAGTATGAAGAAGATTAAGACCAAGCGAAGAGATATACAAGTAAAGAGTGATTTTTTTGCTATTATCTTTTTGGCAACACTAGTTTTGACAGCTCACGCACGTTTTGTATCTTGTGTCACTGTCAAACATCTTCAGTTTGGTCTATAATTTAATCATGAATCGTCTTACAAACGAACAACGCTTGCAAATTATTGAATTTTATTACCAAAATGCGTGCTCTGTTAAGAAAGTTCATCGCGCGCTTCTTCCATTTTATGGTCAGTTTAATCGACCTACTGAGGCTTCTATTCGGGCTATTGTAAAAAAATTTCGCACCAAATTTACAGTGTTGGACATTAAACCACCAACACGCTTACGTAGAGTGCGAACTGAAGAAAATATCGCAGCCGTATCGGCCAGTGTTGACGATGACCGTGAATTATCGATTTGGAAAATTTTGCGGAAGTATTTGGGTGTGAAGCCTTATAAGATACAGCTGGTGCAAGAATTGAAGCCAAACGACCTACCACAACGCCAAATTTTTGGTGAATGGGCTCTTGAAAAGTTAGATGAAGATCCACTTTTTTATCGAAGAATTGTGTTCAGCGACGAGGCTCATTTCTGGTTGAATGGATACGTGAACAAGCAAAACTGCCATATTTGGAGTGAAGAGCAGCCAGAAGCATTGCAAGAGCTACCAATGCATCCACAAGAAACAACCGTTTGGTGCGGATTATGGGCTGGCGGCATCATTGGGCCGTATTTCTTCAAAGATGATGCGAATCACAACGTTACTGTGAATGGTGAGCGCTACCGTGCGTTGATAACAAACTTTTTTTTGCCCAAAATGGAAGAGCTTGACTTGCATGACATGTGGTTTCAACAAGACGGTGCCACATGCCACACAGCACGCGAAACAATGGACCAATTGAGAGGCGAGTTCGGTGAACAGTTTATTTCACGCTTGGGACCAGTCAATTGGCCGCCCAGATCGTGCGATTTAACGCCTCTAGACTATTTTTTGTGAGGCTATGTTAAGGCTAATGTCTCTAGCGACAAGCCCGCTTCGATTGACGCACTGGAAGCCAACATTGCCAACATTATTCGTGAGATACCGGCCGAAATGTTGGAAAGAGAATGCAAAAATTGGACTAAGCGGATGGATCATTTGAGGCGCAGCCGCGGCCAACATTTGCATGAAATAATCTTCAAACATTAAATTATATCGACCCAACTATCGATCCAACTAAATATTTCATGCATTTTTCTGAATTTTATGTGTTTTTTTTTTAATTTCCGGTAGTTCTTATAAAACCACCCATTACATATCGTTCCTTTATTGCAACATAGTCATAACTCAAAAAAGCTTGTTTCGAGCAAAATCCATTTCAAATTTTTAATTTCCATACATACAAGTCTTCGAAATTTTTTTTTAGAAAATATCTCCTAAGAAAAAACGTTTAAAAGTAATTTGAATAAATTTATGGCACAATATAAAAGGTAGTACTGTTAACAATTCTGCATCGGTAACTCGAAAAGCTAATTTTTTGAGATATGACTATGTTGCGATAAAGGAGCGATATAATACTGCCTACAAAAAAAAAAAAAAATCAACGTTCCGCCAAGATGTTCGAGCGGCTTAGCCGAAAAGCATTTGAAGAAGTACTGAGCTATTTTAGTAATATTTTCAAAAGTAATTTTTACCTAGCGCTGAGATTACACTTGCAAATACTACATGACCTGAAAAGTCCCGGGCCTAACAAATAGATCGCGCTAGTTATATTGCAGCCACCTTTTTTTTAGTGAATATAAAATTTCATGATATTCTACTCATTAGTTCGGGAGTTATTAAGCTAAGAGTAACGCTACTTTTGTTACTTTCAAAATAATGGATCAAAAACAAATTCGTGTTTTAATTTGACGCTTTTTCTTGATGTGGACAAATACCGTTCAAATGAAGCAATAGCTTGAAAAGGGTTATAGTGACTCGGCTACATCAGAAACAACAATAAAATGTTGGTTTGCTCACTTCAAACATGGCCGTAGAGATACCGATAATGCAAAACGTCTAAATGAGTGAACGTCTAAATGAGGCGGTAACACCAGAAAACTTAAAAAGAAACAGAAAACATAAGAAAAATCCATAAAATCGTTTCGAATGATCGAAAAGTGAAGTTGCGTGAGTTAGCTGATATCGTTAAGATACGAAAAGAACGTGTTGGCTTTACACTGCATGACCACTTGACTATAAGAAAGCTCTGTTTAAAGTGGGTGCCGCGCTTGCTCACTGTTTACCAAAAACGAGAATGTTTTGATGATTCTGAGTAGTGTTTCGTCATGTTTAAACGTAACAAACCGGAATTTTTGCGTCGATATGAGACAATGTATAAAACTTGGATCCATCTATTCACTACGGAATCAAAACGATCGTCATCTGAGAGGACAGCAACTGGTGAACCTCGTTCAAAGAGCCCGAAAGCACAACCATCGGCTGGAAGGGTTATGACCTCGGTATTTTGGCATGTGCGTGGTATAATATTCATCGGCTATCTTGAGAAAAGAAATACAAATAACAGTGAATATTATAAAGTATGGTTGAAGCGTTTGAAGGCTGAAATTACAAAGAAACGACCGCATATGGCAAAGGAAAAGGTCACAAGTCAATCAAAACAATGGCAAAACTACATTAATTGAACTTCGAATTGTTTCCACATTCAGCATATTCGCCTTATCTGGTTCTCAGAGGGTACTGACATGAAAAAAGGGCTGGCCGCTAAGAAATGTCGCAGGATTGAAGAGGTTGTCGCTAAAACCGCGGCCTATTTTGAGGCAAAATATAAATCGTTCTACAAAAGTGGTATTGAAACGGTAGAGCGGCGCTGAAATGATTGCATTGCTCTTGATGGAGATTACGTTGATAATTTTTAACGAAAAAAAACTGTGTTTTCTTTGTTAGGTCCGGGACTTTTCAGCCCATGATTAGTGGCAGGAAAGAACAAAACTGCAATATCTTCCTCTTATTTTGATTTGACTTCTGCTTGTGCTTACGAAACTAACGACAGTTTTATTCAAAACAGTCGGTTGAGAGAAGCTTTTAGCAGCAGTTATTTTAGATAATTTTCTTCTCTTATGAACGGTATCGCAAGTAAAAGTACAATAAGTCTCTTTACTTTTACAAGGCGCAGACAGTCGCTGAAACCAAACTTTTTGTATTTGCAAGTTAAAACTTATATGGAATTGACATCATTCAATTTCACATCTTGGTTTTTTGCAGAATGTGGTTTTGTAAACACAACGATCAACAACATATTTCTAGTTTTTAATTTTAAAATATTGTTATAACTTTTAGCACATCTAAACCAGTGTGCAGCCGTTGATCTGTTTTCTATAAATGTACAAGCACATTCATATAAACAACATAAAACTGAAAACCATAATGCACAACCAAGCAAACACACATTATTTAACGAACGCAAAATCATCTAGAAATTTGCTCGCAAAAGACCCACAGTGGCAACGCTGATTCTTAACATACAAAGTAATTCAAATGAGGAATATTAATCCTCTTACGAGTATGTATGTATTCCGATTGTCTACAGCCAATTTGATACAAATGTTGAAATAACTTTTGTTTTCTTGTAATTATAATTAAAATTTAATTATAATAAGTTGAAAATATTTTCTGTATTATAAATGCAAAACAATTGCATTTTTATATTTGTCAAGCGAAAAAAAATTCATATTGATTTTGGTAATTTTTTAATAGATTTGCTAACTTTTTTAAAAATTTTGGTAGTAATAATTTATTTTTGTCGCGGCAGCACTGATAATAAGGAAAAAGTAAATAAAGTGATTGTGCTGATTTTGGGTGAAAATCAAACAATCGGGACAACGAGTAAAATGAAATTTACTTAGATTTCCTAATGTAATTTTAATTGAGCATAGATCTTGAAGTTAAAAATTGGTTTCTTTATTATTAAAAAGAATTTTGTTGATTTAACATGCGTTTTTATTAGAAAAATTGTCATTTAAAACAGATTGTGAATAGAGTTGTTAATTAAACTGTATCATCATGCCAGTCAAAAAGGAAAAACTTTTTCTCACAAGTGCATATTATTAGATATTTAATATATAAAATGTTTAAATTATGAATATTTATTTCTTTTGAGATGTACATAGGTGTATAAACTAATGATATCACCACTTACTGGTAAGCAGAGTGCCCTTGAATGGAATCAATCATAACCCTTTTATAAAAACAAAATGTGTTTTCTTTTTTTTTTTTTTTTGTGAAAAATAAGAAAGGGATGCAATTTTTTCGAAACATTCCTTTGACAAAAAGATTGTTTAATAAAAGCTTTAGAAGGTATAAACTGTGTTAAGTAGCTTTTGTTCCATTTAGCAATAAAGATATTAAGGCATATAAAAAGGTTTATCTTCAGAGGATTTTTTTTTTTTTTTTTTTTTGAACGAGCAATGCTTTAAGGGACAGTCAAATTTTTAGTAAATGTTTTTTTATATTCTTTCTAGCAACTGTTTCTATAAGGAAAATATTTTTATACCGGTTCATCATCAGCTGTTGGACTATGCAACGGTTGCTCTTCTTCATCGTCTTCATGTTTTTTCCGCTGAAGATTTATTTTCAGATTTATTTATTGTAAGTTGGGATTTAATTTGGTTCGATTTTTGTATGATTGTTTAAGTTAACACCAAAAATGAAAATAAAATATGAATGAATAAATTTGAAAATTCTTCAAGCTACTGGAAAAAAAAACTTTTTCAATAAATTATCTTAACAAAAACAAATTATATGTGTTATAACTAAAAGTATTTAATCATCATGTGCAATTAATATGTAAATTATTTAAAAATCAAATTTCTGTAGTTTTTGTTATTGCTTAGTCATTAAGTAAACTTTTGCAGAAAGGTAGTACAGGCAAAGAAAAGGCAGTTTTAAATATACTTATAACCACATTAGTATATAAGGCATAACATGAAGTATTGTTGTCAAAAGCAGCCTATTATCGATTTAATTATAAAATTTCTGTAAATCGATTGTTATCGTCTATCAGTTTCGGAATATGGTTGCATGCAAGCTTATAGTGTGTTTCCATACAAATGTTTTACTCGAAAACACGTGTTTTGCGCAAAACATGTAGAAATCAACGTGTTTTCCCATATATTTTTGAAAAAAGCAAAACACCTCAAGTTACATGTTTTGCAGCAAAACACTTCGAAAATGTTCTGTACAACACTGCTTTTACTTTTTCGCGGATGACAGCAGCATTTGCCACTCATACTCTTTTAGTTATAGACCCAGCCTATCAGAGGTCGCTGCTAAGAGGCTAAATATGAATGATTCACTGAATAGTGATCTTCTATTTATCTCCGAGTGGGGTCGTAAAAATAGGGTCGCCTTTAACGCTCGTAAGACCCAATGTTGCTTATTAACACACAAACAAACGACCGCAGATGCTGCTTCATCCGTACACATGGATGGTATAAATATTGAGGAATCGGATGCTCTTGATGTTCTTGGTATGAAGATACAGTGTGATGTTCGCTGGACTGAACACATTTTTCATATCTCTAAAGAAGCATTCAAGTGCCTAGGTTTTTTGAAACGGTGTAAAATGTACTTCTCGCCATCCGATCTCCTTACTATTTATACCACCTACATCCGACCGAAAATGGAATACAACTCTCATGTTTGGGCCGGTGCCTCAAAGTCTATTTTGGGGTTACTCGACCGTGTGCAGGAGAGGGCGAAGAAGCTCATCGGTGACAGTAGGGTATCCAACTCTATTGACTCACTGGAGCATCGACGCAGTGTGGGGTGCGTTACTCTGTTCTATCGTTACTACAATGGATTTTGCTCTGACGAGATTAGGGATCTTGTTCCCGAAACGCGCACATTTTTACGTAGTACGCGCTCATCGTCCAGAGCTCATCCATTTGTGGTTGATTGTCCGAGGAATCGTACTACGCATTACAGAGAGAATTCGTTTTTTGGCCGTACGCTTCGTCTGTGGAACATGTTGCCTGCAGACGTGTTTCCTGTCGATTATAACGTTGGAAGGTTCAAGTCAAATGTTCACAAACACTACTCCCTCTTTCCTCCTCCTCACAACCTATTTTCCTAGTTCTGGTACAATGCACTGCATTTGTAGGGGTCATCCCCTGAGTACTGGTCCAAGATAAAAAAAAAAAAAAAAAAAAAGATTATCAATTAATAATGAGTTCCAAATTCGGAAAAAAAAAATTTATTTGTCATGTACAAAAAATAAAAATAAATGCCAAACACCATAAAAAAGTGGAAATAACGTATTATATTAATCGAGCCGTAATGGCAAACTGCGTATTTACGTGCAATCTTTCGGTCTTGAAGCAATGATTACCTGGATACCTGATGCAGCTCATGGCAGATTGCAAAGGACAAACATTATCTTATATCTTTTAACTTTCAGACCAATTTAGCGTTTGCTGCATCACATTAAAATGTTTACGTTTGGGATTATACGTGGCTTCCATATGAAGAATTTGTTTTATTCGATATATAATTTTATTGGAACAATTTAACTGAATGCCACGGATGCAACATAATTCTTCACAAAATCCTGAATAAGCCAGACTTATTTTTCGCTGAAGATTTCTTGCAGCAAGTCTACTTTTTTTATGACATTGTATTTTACCCATGGAAACTAAAGCTCTAAGCTCTTCTTTTAAACACCTGTACTAAGCTTATATTTTAAGAAAATGTTGTATATAAAAATAAATAAAAATGTACATCTTTATAAACGAGTTATCACATCTCTTCATTTTTTAAAAAATAGTTGTAATGATAATTTCAATATTAAATTTTATGTGGGTAGTAGAAGATAATCTGCTGCTACACGAGTAACAGATGAACAGTCATTAGCCCAACTATTATCAAAAGAAGATTTCTTGCTGAACATTTCTACGGGAACAATTTCAATTTCTTTTGTTGAATGGATTGCTAGAGTCAAAATCATTAAATGCGTTACTCTGCAGCAGAAAGAAACAACTTATTGACAAGCCATACATAGAAAAATGCATTAATATAAAGTATAAATTTTATAATCAAATTACTTCATATTAATAACTATTAATTTTTTTACAATCTAATATGGTAATAAATTGCCCTTCATATTGGATAAATTTATGGAATAAAATACACGTCAAACAAAAACACCTCATGTTATAATGGAAACTCTTCGACATGTTTTCCTCAAAACACGTGTTTTTCTTTATAATGGAAACATAGTATTAGTATTGTACGTAATTTTATTCAAAACGGCTATAGTTTTTCTCACACCCAATACTAAGCTCTTTCCTTTTATCATATGTATGATACGCTTACCTACATCTAACAAACATAAGTTTACAGAATAAATTTACTATTGTCAGCATTAACAATTTTTTAGTTTAGTCATCAACATATACTGTTTTTTTAGATTTAAAAACATGTGTTTTGGTTTTAATTAAATACATTTTTTTGTTGATCTTAAAAAATAAAACAAAGCTTAAAATTGAAATTGCGCAAAAATGCACAAGGGCTGTTTGTAGAAATCAAAACGCACAATACTCGTATATTAGAATGTTATAATGTTATTATTTGTATATATACTGCAATCAACAATGCTATCAATCATATTGTCGACCAGCCAACCATACTATTTGTTCCCAACCATATTGTCACACCCATAAGTTTTAATGACGAACAATACTAGTGTTGAGAAAAACCATATTATGTTATATTCAACCATATTAATATGGTTGTAGATTATATCTACATATGCAATTGTTGACATAGTACAACAAATTGCGTTTTATTTACATTAAATACATATTTTTATAACGAGTGATGTTTTTGCTATTATCTTTTTGGCAACACTAGTTTTGACAGCTCACGCACGTTTTGTATCTTGTGTCACTGTCAAACATCTTCAGTTTGGTCTATAATTTAATCATGAATCGTCTTACAAACGAACAACGCTTGCAAATTATTGAATTTTATTACCAAAATGCGTGCTCTGTTAAGTTCATCGCGCGCTTCTTCCATTTTATGGTCAGTTTAATCGACCTACTGAGGCTTCTATTCGGGCTATTGTAAAAAAATTTCCCACCAAATTTACATTGTTGGACATTAAACCACCAAGAAGCTTACGTAGAGTGCGAACTGAAGAAAATATCGCAGCCGTATCGGCCAGTGTTGGTGATGACCGTGAATTATCGATTCGGCGCCGTTCGCAGCAATTGAGCCTCTGTTACTCCACTACGTGGAAAATTTTGAGGAAGGATTTGGGTGTGAAGCCTTATAAGATACATCTGGTGCAAGAATTGAAGCAAAACGACCTACCACAACGCCAAATTTTTGGTGAATGGGCTCTTGAAAAGTTAGATGAAGATCCTCTTTTTTATCGAAGAATTGTGTTCAGCGACGAGGCTCATTTCTGGTTGAATGGATACGTGAACAAGCAAAACTGCCGTATTTGGAGTGAAGAGCAGCCAGAAGCATTGCAAGAGCTACCAATGCATCCACAAAAAACAACCGTTTGGTGCGGATTATGGGCTGGCGGCATCATTGGGCCGTATTTCTTCAAAGATGATGCGAATCACAACGTTACTGTGAATGGTGAGCGCTACCGTGCGATGATAACAAACTTTTTTTTGCCCAAAATGGAAGAGCTTGACTTGCATGACATGTGGTTTCAACAAGATGGTGCCACATGCCACACAGCACGCGAAACAATGGACCGATTGAGAGGCGAGTTCGGTGAACAGTTTATTTCACGCTTGGGACCAGTCAATTTTTCTGAATTTTATGTGTTTTTTTTTAATTTCCGATAGTTCTTATAAAATCACCCATTACATGTTTGATTATGCGTCCGTACTTGAAATAAGACGAAAACGGGATGGATTTGCGGAAATCTGAGATCGAGTATGTCTTAAAATGCGATTAATTCAAGAATTTCAGAATTGATTCAATCCCGGCTCCGAACTTGAAATAATAACATTATTTTTTACTGTATCAGCTTTTAATATTGACACCAATCAAAATTTTATAAACAGCTTGTTTTCTATGTTTTCCAGCTGTCTATATGTCTTCATTTCATAGCAGCTACCCTAATCATCAGTAAACTTGACTTTGAAATTTTAGATAGATATTATTGACGGACAAAATACTTAACAAATTTAGTTTTATTTCAGCTAGAGTCCGTTGAAATCGTAATCATTTGCAATTATGCTGTCAGATTGTGCGAATTATTTTTACTTATACGAGTATAAATTTATCGAAATATAAAATATTCATGGCCTTATGTATAATAAAAAATTTATGGAATTTACACACAAAAAACTTAGCAGCTAGTTAGTTAGCATAAGGATTTTGATTATACATAAGGCCGTCAGTGTTTACAAATGGCGTTTATTTAATTAATTGATATGTCGAAGGATGGCAATAGTATAATTGTTCCAATAAAACTGTTTTTAATATTAGTATGGTTATTTAATGAGAGTAATATGGTTATATGCTATAATAACATAGTTGGTTGGTTGTCATAATAAAATGGTTGGGTATGATATTAATGCGGTAACTTTTATTAGTACTGTGGTTGTTTACAATTACAACAATGTTGAACAAATATATAGTCTGGCTTTTAAAAACATTTTTTTTAAGGCATATGGTGTTTTAAATACAACGCAATGGCGTTTTAAATACAACAATATATCTTCAGCATCAACCATATAATTCAACAATAGTATATTGTCGTTAGAATAATGCCAGCCATAAAATGAATAACATTTGTTTTGAAGCGAACTTTACTGAGACAGTAAAGCTTTCTCTCTTACGCTCTGTCAAAATTGGATTTTACAATTGGAAAGTGTTTTTTTTTTTTTTTTTTTGAACTTTTTTGAACTTGGACCAGTACTCAGGGGATGACCCCTACATATGCGGTCAATTGTACCAGAACTAGGAAAATAGGTTGTGAGGAGGGGGAAAGAGGGAGTAGTGTTTGTGAACATTTGACTTGAACTTTCCAACATTTTAACAGACAGGAAACACGTCTGCAAGCAACTTGTTCCACAGACGAAGCGTACGACTGAAAAACGAATTCTCTCTGTAATGCGTAATACGATTCCGCAGGCAATCGACCACAAATGGACGATGGACGAGTTTCGGGAACAAGATCCCCAATCTCGTCACAGCAAATTGACAACGCGCTATTTGCGTTGGTCTCATACATTTCGTATGTGCATGAGAATTTTTTTACAGATAAATGACGTTTGACGCTTTAATTTCGGTTGCAGTGCAATTTTGGTTTTGAGAGATTATGCTTGAATTTCTGTCTTTACACAATACAATCAAGCTTGCGTATTCGACTAATAACTTAAATCATCATTTCCAATAGAGAAAAATCTTAGTCTTTTTCCCGACATTTGATAATTTTGTTTTTTCGCTGACTTTTACTGGGACAAAAACTAATATTACTCGTATGTAGCAACTTTTTCTCAATATTAAGAATCAATTGTCCAAGCCCGCTAGATGATTAGGCATTAAGGTGAAATGCACAAATGTTAAAAGTCTGGAGACTCAATGACCCAAAAATATTTCAAGTATATTTTAATAACATTTTAAGGTAATTTAAAACCTTATGGTATCACATTAATATGAGTGTTAGACACAATCTAGTAAGACTGCATAAAAATCTTGTTAAAAGAGCCAAGATACATTTGCGTCGCTAAATATTTTTGTCTATACTCGTTGTACGAGACTTTAAAAAAACTGAAATTTCATAAGAATTTACTTTGGCATTTTTATCAAATGTCACTTTTTATTGTTTGTTAAAAAATAAAGGCTTTTAAATCGAAACTACAGACATCTGCAAACATTTATGTCTTAACACGTATAACAAATTTTTTTCTTGATGATTATGTTTAAATACTTTTAATTACAAAATAAAAATAATATTAACAAACACAAGTAAAAAATATTTTAAACTCAGCAACAAAACAAATAACTATTGAACATTATCAAAAAAAAAATGTCATGCCATAAATCATAAGTATGTTACGCCGCCGAGAGATTTTGCAAAATGGTTCAATGACTAGATAATTTGGAAAAGAACTTTTGCCAGGTGATTTCTAAAGCTCAAAAGTTTGAGAGTTCTTTTCAGAACAGAAACGAATACTAAGATATTGGCATGCAGCTTTTAATGATTTTTTTATATAAAGGGTATTTTTTTCAGAGAGGTATAAAACTTTAATTGGGCCATTTTATCAGTTGCTAACTGAATTATATTTATTTTGTCTTCGCATTTCAACATGAATAGACTGACGTCTGAACAGCTATCTCAAATTGAGCAAATGGGTCTAAAATAAGAATGCGGAATCAACGCGCTTTTTATAAGCGAATTTTGTTTAGCGAAGAAGCTTACTTTTTTGAACGGATACGTAAATAAACAAAACTGCTATATTTGGTATGATGATAAGCCTGAACTGAAAAGAAAAAAAAAGCTTAAAAAAAAGATGCTGGTCAGAACTTTACAGTAGATGCTGAAAGCTATGATTACTGAATTTTGCTACCCACAAACCGAACTAAAGTTTTTGCCCAAGCGTCACATACGCTATTACTGTCGACGGCTCTTTAGGTGAAAGACTAGACTGGAAACTAACGTGCTCAGAGCAGATAGCGTATGCGACAGGGAAGGCAGCTTGTATAACGTCGAGACTGACTCATTTGATGGCGAGTCTGCCCTCTGAAACCAGTTCATTCCTTACCAAGGGTTTAAATTGGCAGAACAAGGATCAGCATAGTCCCCGGGTGTTTCTGTTTGCAGTTCAACCCGGGCTGATCATGGTTGAGGTGCCCACCTTGGCTCAAACGTTCTGGCTGTGGTTGAAACCCAAAACGCAGGAAGGGGGTGTTAGTATCCTTAATACCTGTACTGTAAGGAACCGAGAGATTTTGCTGATATTCTTAGTGCATTTCGGACTACCAATCCATTAAGCCTTGGCTTCCATTGATTGCTGGGAAATTGCTTACAGGAGGGATTAGAAGGTTTAAACTCCTCAACAAGAAGTTGCTCATATGGCTGCAAACATATGGCAAAAATTACTACCTGTGTGAGCCTAGGAAGCCACACGGAGGCGCTTGTGAATCGTGAACAATTCACTCGTGGAATTGGTCCATGATGAGATAAGGCCGTAAAGACAGGTGCTGATGATCTTTTTCACAACTACCTTGGCAAATGTATATTTCAGATTCACATTTTACTTACTGTCCAAATTAGTTTGGACAACTTATATTTTATTAGAAAGGAAATACTAATTCTAGAACCAATTATATTTTATTAGAAAGGAAATATTAGCCCTCTTTTTATTTCTTTTCCCCAAAAACTACTATATAATTGACTCACCTCGAGTTGATTATATTCCCAATTCTGCTTTGGATAAAGCAGAATTGGTTAACTCAAATTGTGCTTTTAGCACCCAAAAAAAGCATCAATTTGTTCACTTACTAATGTATGTATTTAATAAAAATGGTTATGAGTATATCATTACCCATTGATTTCATTTTCTCATACACACGCATACTTAGGTCGGTGTGACTATGTTGTGTGTATGGTTTGATGTTTTATTTATATTCGTACAAGTTTTCCTACAAATACACAAGTACTTAAAATGATATTTTGGTCAGTCTCTGGAACTCAGATAGAGTAACGGAAATTGGTTTTCTTCGCTCAAAATGCGAGTGAACATTCTTCTTCAAATCTGCTAGTCTTTTATATTGAACCAAAGTTTAATTTTTTTTAAGTTTAATTAAAAGTGTTTTGAGCTTTAATTAATTATATTTAATGTAAATATAATTTAAAAAATTCTTTTTTTCAAAAATGCGTAATTTTTAGTAGTTCCGGCAAGGACTCAAGATGTGACTTTTTTTTAGCAATTTTTGTTTTAAGACAAAAAATTATTGCTATTGGAATATGACTCGAGAGCGTTTGTTATTTCCCATACATCAGTGAACACCCCTAATGTGCAAGCTTAATTTTTGTGTAGCTTTTCTGAAATTGCTGGAATTCGAAGCTTTTCAAAGCAATCCAAATAAATGAAATCACTTGGCAAGTAAGTATAATATTAATTTGCAGTATTTCAAAAGTATAACAATTAAAAGCAAAAATAAATACTGTTATTTTAAATTAATTAAAATCAATAATTTGTTTACACTATGGTCTTGAAAGTTTTTGTTTAAAAGATTGCAACTGTATAAAAAAATAGTTAAAAAATACAAGTTGTCAACAAATACGAATACTAAAAAAAAATACTTAAATAATTTTTATTAAATAACTGAACTCGTCTTATCAAAATTTTTAAATTGCAATTTTAAGCAAAACTTTAAGTAACAAAGAAATTCATTAATATATTATTTTGTATGGATATTTTTCAATATTTATATATCAAGTTTTTTATTTTTGATTCAAAAACTTGTTTGTGGTTAAGAGAGTAATAAGTACCTCTTTCCAATTCTGCTTCAATTATGAAATATTTCACAATTGCAATTTAAGACATTAAAAGTGTTTAACGTATGAAGAAAAATGAAAATATGACATTAAATTGAATATCTGTTTAATTGCTAAAGCAAGTTTTACGAAAATGTGAATTTTTGTGGGCGTGTCTTGCTACCAATTAAATTATATTTTAATAATTGTTTGTGCGAAATTAAATTTTTGTTCTATATAAATGCCGCTGCTGTTTGCGTGTGAATACTTTTTTTTTTTTTTTAACATTTAAAACTAATTTTATTATGTAAATACCAATAAATAATGTGAAATTATAATTTATAATTTTCCTCGACGAATTGCTTAGAATTTGTCATAATTTATAATTTGGATTTATTCAACAAATTGTCAGTTTTAAATTAAAATTTACTTAATTTGTAAACTTTTTCTTATAAAAATTAATATTTTAAAATTCTTATGATTTTTTTAAATATTCAGAATGATTTTTTATTGAGCTGTTAAGCAAATAAATAAATAGATTTCTATCATGACTACATACCCCCATGCCTCCTTGCGTTTGGCCGCCTTCACGTCGAACTCGATATGCATCGTACAAACACAGCCCTGCGTAGACTTTACCCACTGTCATTTTTCCTTTATTTAATTGATCATTGGGTGGCACCAGTAGATCCAGCATTTTTTTGGCTTGCAGTGGCCATATATTTGTTATAGTTTCCCTAAGTTCAGAATCGGCTTGGTCCATTTCTTCCGCTAATTTAAAAATAAAAAAGAATTTTTAAAGATGTGAGAAAGATTACAGAACATCAGAGTTTTCTTAACAATTTTACAAATATTTTTCCAACGTTTATATTAAATGTGCACTTTCCTAAATACAACGTTTTTTTGCATTAATGTTACGATTTTGCTTTGGGTCAACGTAAAGCTCCATGAATATGGGTATGAATATTATATCATTAAAGAAATAACTATCGTAAAGAGAATGAATTTTGTTGGTTTATGAGAAAAAAAGGTTTTCGTTGCAAACACGTAAAAATTCATCTATTAAATGCTAGAAGTCGTACCTATATATAATGATATGAATTCATACATTTTGTTTTTTTTGTTTTAATTGATATAAACACTGCGAAACTATTTTCCCTGTCTGCAGCAACACCACGAGTCTGTGGCAGGTAGGGAACGTGCGATACCGATACTATTGGCCTAGCACTCCACTAAATTAGCCATCAAATACAAAAAGGAAATATGATCATTATTTTAACTATATTATTTCGTAGCAGTGACGTAAGTCTTACATTAATACAATGAAATATGTTCATTATATTTACTACCCTGTTTAATAGATATAAAAAAATTTTCATTACGTTTTCATGGAAAAGTTTTTCTTAACACGAATGAAATAACTTTCGTAACGATAATGGAGGTGTAAAAAATAATAAAGTGGAGGTAGGCAAACATTTTATCCCGTTAATGAAGCTTTTATAATCCAAATACAATTTTGCGCGGTATTGACAAAAGCATGGTGAACGAAACGGTTTCATTCCTATAACGTAGCGTTTTTCTTTCAGTGTAAATCTTAATGATTTCATGTATTTGGCATAAAATATTTATCTAAAAAATGGTATTTACCCGGCAATTGTTTTTTTTTTTTGTATTCGTGCCTATTTGATATTTATGTCGGTTCAAATCGTCACAAAAAACCAAAAAAAAAAAAAAACATTTTACTTACTCGTATTACGTAAATAGCAATACAAAAGATCTGCTTCTCTGCTTCCGCTGTTTTTTCACATGATCTTTAATTCAAAAATTGTTTTGAAATTCATTTCATATACATGGTCTGATCAAAAAATAACCGTTATTTTCAAATTTCGATTTTCGCATTTTTTTTCTCTGTTATGTTGGTACACATGTCTGTTATATATGTTGGCAATATCAGCCATTTCGGATTGTCAGTTTGTTTTTGACAGCCTTGTTTTTGGCGTGCTCTTCGATTTTTTGACTAAATTTTCTGAATTTTGAGCAAAAACAACATCGCATTAACATCGTACAAGAGCTAGTGAACATCGTTAATAACGATCGAGATTTCACCAAAAAAAATCATAATTGGTGCCAAATCATGGGTGTATGGCTATGACATTGAAACCAAAGCCCAATCATCCCAACGGAAGTGTCCAGAAGAACCAAAACCGAAGAAAGAACGTCAAGTTCGGTCAAATGTGAAGGGTTTGCTCACTCTATTCTTCGACTGCAATGGCGTGGTGCCACAAGGTCGTACGGTCAATAAGGAATACTTCCTTGAAGTTATGCGCCGTTTGCGCGAAGCAATTCGTCAGAAACGCACAAAATTGTGGTAAAAAAACAATCAGAGATTTTGCACAGTGACAACGCACCAGCTCACACATCGATGCTGGTGCGTGAGTTTTTGGTCAAAAACAAAACCTTTATCATGACTCAGCTACCCGCTGACTTTTTTCACTTCCCAAAACTGAAGACACCGATTAACGGAAAGCGTTTTGCTACGATTGAGGAGATAAGAGAAAAATCGAAATACCAGAAAGCGTGTTTCGACGATTGTAAAAAGTGCTGCCATAAGTGTATGATATATGATGGGGATTACTTTGAAGGGGACAAGATACGATTGCTGATGAATAAATAAATACTTTTTGAAAAATTTAAAATAACGGTTATTTTTAATCAGCTCTCGTACATTTTGTTTTTGGTGACCATATCCATTTACGTTCCTTTTTGATTTGATATAAATGAACTTTATATAATATTTTGTTTATAGAGATTAAATAAATTTCTTTTTTAGTATTAAATCTGATAAAAATTATAAATAGCTTGTTTTCTATGTTTCCCAGCTATCTATATGTCGACATTTCATAGGAACTACCCTAATCATCAGTAGACTTTGGAAATTTTTGAAAGATATTCTCAAACATTCAACTTTATATCCCAGCAATATAAACAAATTGTTGAGAATTTAAAAGAAAAATGCTCTAATAATATCTGTCAAAACACAAAAAACAAGCCTTTTCATTTATTCACCTCTCTAACATTTCTTTACACCTTTCAAACAAATGAACAACCGTTGGTTGCTACGATTTGCTTTTTGAAAGTATCGAAAAGCAGAGAACAAAAATTCAAACAATTAAGTTTTTTATTCGCTATTTTTAGCTTCTACCATTTATACCAATAAAAATTATAAATAGCTTGTTTTCTATGTTTTCCAGCTATCTGATGATTAGGGTATTTCCTATGAAATGTCGACATATAGATAGCTGGGAAACATAGAAAACAAGCTATTTATAATTTTTATTGGTATAAATGGTAGAAGCTAAAAATAGCGAATAAAAAACTTAATTGATTAAATCTGATGTTAAAAAAAGTACGCATTTTTGTTTTCGATACCGAAATGCTAATCGAATATTTCGCATTTGTTTTTTTTTTAAATAAAGTTTTGAAAATATAAAAAGCTTTAAATAATAAATTTCTACTTACCCGCTCTCATTTTAATACTAAGATTTTCACGTATCAACGCAAATAGTGTGGTGGTAAATTGGACTCTCATCTCGTCATCTAGAGGCATATTCATACGTATCAGTTTCTTGAAGGCGAGGCGATTGGGACATTTGTTACCGAACCCCAACGGAGGATCCATATTTTTTAACATATCATACATTTCCGTATAATGGATGCGGCCACTATACAGTCAGTAATGATTTATCGTTGAGAAGACAAATGTTGGAGACAAAATAAAAATATTGATTTTTAGATTAAGATAAAATGCTTTTGGTGCGAAACAACAAACAATTCATAGAGTTTCACTGAATTAGCAAAGTACACACACACACACATATTATAAAAACCGGAAAAAAGTTTAGCAATTTTAGTTAATATTTTATTTAGTATTATTATTTAATATTTTGTGGTTGGTTTTTGTGATTTGATATTCTTATTGGAATAAAACTAATAAAATTTGTGTGGAGATAAAATATAAAATATATGTGAAGTTTAGCGTATTATGTTAGCAAAGACACATATTTGCAGCTTTAAGCTATTGATAAAGAGCTTCAGTTATAAACAAGCTTTAGAAGCGAATAATATCTGTAACTGTGAAGAAATTGCTGTCAATATACATATGTTACGTTTAATATCTTATGAAGGTTTAATTGAGCTTTATTAAAGTTAAAAATATGGCTAGCAGTACTTTATTTAATTAATAGTTTTATTTGTAAGTAAACTTTCTAAAATAAAAACGAGCCTTCAGCTCAAAATATTGATTTGTATGTAAATTGTTTTACCTTTTTGTTGCAACACGTAGAACGTTTCGTGTATATATGAAACAAATACGATCAAATAATAATCATTTAATATACATAAGCTTTAAAGCTTTGTGCACTGAGCTTATTTGTATATTAACGTTGTACGTTTTTGTGTAGTATATTTAATTTAAATGTGTATGGTTTTAGTTTTTTAAAAAAGCACAAATAACAGAATAAGCAACAATTCAAGCTACTTTAAACACAAAACAAATTAAAATTAAAACGAAAAAAAAAAAACAAAATTTTGTTTAACTTTTTACAATAAAACTACAATTTGTTGGCCAATAAAACACCAATTACTCAAAACAATGCAATTTAGAACTGTCTTCATTTGCGGTTCAAATACTTGTGGATTTATCGTACTTAAGTTAAATTTAGCTGCCTGTTTATGCAGCACTTTAACATATTTAATGTGCGAGTAAGATCGGTATCGTGCTGGTTCATTTAACTTTTATTTGTTACCCAAATAAATTAGCCACCAAATAAAACATATGAATAACTCTGCGGCAGGATTACTTTTCCAATTTTTTTAAGTCGCATTACCTTTTGATATTCCAAGGAACTAAAGAAGTAAAATTTTCTTCTTCTTCTATCAAAGTATTAGACTTTAAATCAGCAGACATTTTCACCAGTTTTACAGTTTTGTTAGTCCAGCCAAAGTCCAAATTTTTGAAAAGCACACGTATTTAAATTACAGCTGGTTCTTGTGTATTTTGCGGGTAGAAATTTATTAGGTACTTAATTTCACCAATAAAACTTTATATTATGTTCTCCACCCCTTTTTTTCTTCGCACCATTTTGTTTCATGGAAGACGATCCAGCATTTTAGGGATGGTTTATTCTATACACACTACATACCGCAATTATGGCGAAGGTGTGTTGCACACTCCTTTCGAAAGAAGAAACGGCTTCACATATCTCTCTGACGGATTTCAGACCCATCAGCTTGTCATTCTTCTAGCTGAAAACTTTGGACGGGTAACTAAATTATATCTTAGGGTGTCCTAGCCATTTATCAACATCTCAACATGCCTTTGCCTATATCAAGGGTAAATCTGTTGAGACTGCTTTGCATTCACTCTTACGGTATATAGGATAAACTCAAGAGCGTGGAGAGTATGCACTAGTGGCCTTCCTTGCTATAGAGGTAGCATTCAATAATGTGTTACCAAGGCCTGGGGAGACTGAACGCCCATGCGCTTGCAAGCTTCATAGGGCATCCAACAATAGGGTCACTATTTCCAATATGGGGTGAGCCACAATTCGCAGAGTAGTTAATAGGAACACTCGGCAGAGAGGTGTTCTGTCTCCTCTTCTATGGAATGCCCTGAATTTGTTATTGATGAAATTAGACTCCATGTCGCTTAGGACAGTGGCATATGGGGATGATATTGCAGTGACGGCAACTAAGCTATGCACTAAGGCTTGTAGTAGGATGGTGCACAGATAGTGATCAAAATGTGAATACACAAAAAACTGAGCTTGTGCTCTCTACTCGTAGATACAAGACTATATTGTTTGCTCTACCAACCGTAAAAAGAGTTGAGCTCAAAATGTCAGATAGTGCGAAATATTTAGGTATCGAATTCTAAAATATATTGGCGGCGAAATATCCAGTCAAACGTGAAATCGCGGCTATAGCCTTACTTTTGTGCAGAAGGGCCATTGGGTACACCCTGGAACTTCTGCTCGGTATTCTAAACGGTTGTTAATGCTATTGTAATCACCTACTGCAAAATCGTAGAAAGTACTTCTGCTTTGGTGGTGACTGGTGCTTCCGGCATTACGCCATCGAAAGTACTTTTCACTGCGCTGATCTCACGTTGCAAGAAATAATTCGGCATCCAGACTAGTTAAGCGGGACGTAGAAGGAGCTGGCATATGGTCATGCCTCAATAATAGGATGAATACTAGACTTTCGGGAAAACGTTGAGTACTGCTTACCCGACTCTGCTACTGCTCTACTACCCGACAAGAGCTTTTATGTAATTTTGTCAGGAACTGTCTCGGAGGTGAGTGGTGCAGATCGCCAATAGGCCGTGCTTAAAATCTTTACAGATGGATTTAAGTCGGATTCAAAAGTTGGTGAGGGTATCCTTGTCCCCCTTTATGATATAAGAATTAATTTTAGGCTGTAAAATTAATGTAGCGTGACGCAAATTGAAATCACGGCTATAATGAAGGCAGCTAAGGGGTTGAGGTACTGTAGGGTATAGAGGAAGGATATCCGAAATCATACTGATAGTAAGATTGCGCTGAATGCACTACCGTGATTTGATACGACGTCCAGAATGCCGGATATCTCTAAACGAGATAGCGAGACATTCCAACCTGAAGCTCTTCTGTGCACAAGGGCACAGTTAACTGCCCGGAAATATTGTAGCGGAGAAACTGACAAAGGCCGTGGTCCAGCTACAAGATGGGACTGTTGGAGTCCCGCTCAGGAGCTGTAACAAACAAGTACTGCGTCAACTTTTAGTAACCGTTGAAGACAGATGGTCTAGTGAGGTTATCTGTCGAGTATCAAGGTTAACGCGGCCCAGGTTTGGTCATTTTAAAAAAGAATATGAAGTTAAAAATTCGAAATTTTAAATTCAAATAGTTCAAGACCTGAAAGAAAGTGACTTTGATTTACGCAAACATTTTTGTGAAACAATGCTGCAGCGGTTTCGCACTGTAAATTTCATCTTGTACGAAATGTACCTATATGAGAGAGCGGTCGATTGCGTCGACCGGTGATTTCCACTAGTATTTTTAATTACACATTTTTTCACGCGAAAAAAGACAGTTGCGCAAACTAAAAATTATATAAAAAAAAAAAGAATTCGCAATTCAGCAATTAAAAATATTATTTTAACATTTGCGGCCTTTTTTATAAAATTTTTTTTCAAGTCAATTAAAGATCATTTAGAAAAATGTCCACAAAATGAATATTTTACGGTCACTTAATAAATTTAAGAACAATTTTATAAATTAGACCATTTTAATTTATAATTAAAATAAAACAAAAATTAAAATTATAAATATAGAATTAATTTTGCAAACATGAAGAACACATTTAAATAGATTTAAGTTAAAGTAGTAATAGCAACAGTAGTAAAGAAATGTAACATATGTAAATATAGAAAGAAATTTTATATTAAATTGATAATTACGTCGCATTTGGATCATATTCAGCCCATATCCGTACAAATTCATCTAAATGATGTGCCCCCAAAATACTGGAATCTCTCGTTAAATAATCAAAATTATCCATAATAACAGCCACGAATAAATTCAACATTAGAAATGAACAAAAGAATATAAATGATACAAAATAGGCGTAGGCCAATGTGGAGCCACATGTCTCATCGCCTTTTTCGGCTTCCTCATCGCATGGCCTCCCCTTAAGGCACGCCAGCATAATGTTCGGCCACGCCTCGCCCGTTGCACATCTAAAATAATACATTATTAATATCAATAATTCACAATAGTGGTTTGAATGTTAAAAAAAAAAATAATTCAAATGATCAACTAAAATTTTAGCTATTTTATTAATGTTTTTTACTAAATATTTTAGACAAATTAAAAATATCAAATCTAATTTAAAATATTTAGTATAAGAAAAGCTTTTAATCTCTCTTTTTTTTTTTTTTCTTCATGAATTTTTTTAAAAATTAATACTACACAATTTTTTATTTTTCTATATACTATAATTTTGTTTATTTTTTGTGTTTATTACATACACATGTAAAGTTTAACTGTAGTTTTATTAAAATTTATATATTAATATATATATAGATATATAGATTTATATTGAACAGTAATGAAAACTCAAATTATCTACTTGAGAATTATGTATTTATTTACACTAAATATATTTAGACAAAAAATTATTTTTTCTTGCCAATCGATTAATTATTCTTTTATATGAAAACAAAAAAACTTTTTTAGCCTAATTCTTTCAAAACCTAAATGATAATAATGTTAATGAGTTCTGAAAAGCAAAAACTACTAAAACGTTGCAGTCAACATTGAGAATAGGGGAAAAAAAGAACGTAAACCGAAAAAAATGTTTAGAAATAAAACCACAAACATTTGTGGGAAGCAATTAACAATGTTCGAAACGAAATTGTTTTTTGCATAAGATAATGAGGACTAGATGAATTTCCATGCGCTTAATATAAATCTGTTTTCAATCAGTTTTACCCCATAAATTAGTCGATTGGGCTAAAAAATTTTCCAGTAACTCAAACCAAAAGATGAGTTATAAAATTCTATAAAAATTGATTGCAGACATATTTTTCTATCTGCTACCGTCTCGGAGTTGTTCAGATATAGTCGCTCTGAAGTTATCATCATGTAACGCGTGATTATTTCGAGTTTCACTACTTTTTTAAAGAAAAAAAAAAAAAAAATCACACACATAGAAAATTCAAATTTAATGGAAATTGTTTGTTATCATAATGGAGGTTGTTTATTATCGTAGATGGTTTATCTGTTGAGTCCAATTTTCGATGAGTCGTTCGAGCATTTCGACTGGCAACTGGTGAGTGACACGCGTGATATTTTCCTCCAAGGCCTGAATCGAAGCGGGTTTGTCCGCATAAACTTTAGACTTTACATATCCCTACAGGAGAAAGTCTAACGGTGTGATATCACACGATCTTGGTGGCCAATCGACCGACCCAAAACGTGAAATTATGTGCTCAACGAAGTGTTCTCTCAATAAATCTGTTGATTGATGCAATATGCGGGTAGTGTTTGATTTAATAACACTCACACAATACTCGAATTCTCAAAGAACAGCTTGGACTATAATTATTTACTTTAAAATGTACTATAATTTATACCCATCAAAAATATGTACAGTTTAATTTTTGTGATTTCTATATATCGACATTTCACAGTAGCTAATCTAATCACCAGTACGAGTAGACTTGGAAAACTTCGAAAAATATTTTCAAAGATTATACTACATATTCCATTATATAAAAAAGTTAATGAGAATAAAAAAAAAATGTTCTAGTAATATTTCTCAAACATAAAATCAATTTTTCTCAGAGAACCTTTTATTCCTATCGCTCAGCATTTGATTCATATGTACGTATTTGTGTCTTTGCTTTGATTTTTTACTCGGTTTAAGAATTCTGCCTATATGGTGCTAGGGAATTCAATTATGGCGATAAATCTGGCAACCGTGTATACCAACACATTTTTATTCATTTTTGTTTAAGTATGGAGAGAATTTCTTGTTATTTTGCTCCCACAAAATCTAAATATATTGTGTTGTATTCTTTTTTGTTTACGTACGGAGAGAGTTTCTTGATATTTTGCTCCCACAAAATCTAAATATCTTTTGTTACGTGCCTCAAGAATATATATTTATCAGCGTTGTCAACTTTGAAATTTCAAAAGGCACCAAAATGGCAGAAAAACGCGTTATTTGGAAAAAAATGCACCAAAAAAATTTTTTGTTATTTTATAAGTTGTTTACAAAGTTGTTAAAAAATACGATTATTATTAATAAAAGCGTATTAGCCGTTTTACTTAATGTGCTGGCTAAAGAACACACGACGAACGACACGTTTAAAAATGTTTATGAAAATCATTAAGAAACAGTGTTTTTCATATAAATACATAGTGCACTATGGACCCCACATAAATATTTTTATAAAAATTATATTATTATATTAAAAACATGGTAAAACCAATCATGTTTTTGTTTTACGACCAACTTTTTATTGTTCAGATAACTTGAAGTTGACAAGACAAGTTCTGTGATATTAGTTTTAGGTTAAACTGTGATATTTCCTTTTGACTATTTTTTAAATTATAAAATAAATGCTCCATGATTTCCATTTTCATTTATTATATAATTGCTGAGTGATGTAAAGAAAACTAAAATATTGACAATAAAAAATCTCTTGAGGAAGTCGCAAAAAAAGCCCACGAAGCGTTGAGATAATAAATTTGTAAAAACATTTTTAAGGCCACTATAATCAAATTTAAAAGCAAGCCTATCTGAAAAACAGTACCGTAAAAAAATAAAAGGGGCAGCAAATTTTAAAAATTACATATTTGCTTTTCTTTAGATAATATACATAATCTAAACAGCCGGACTGTTTGACTTTGTGTATATGATTTGGTGCATTTTATATATCATTACTCCGTGTACTCTTACGAGTATTCTGCTCTGTAAGATGAATTATACAAATTTTCCACACCTGATGAAATGGTATTGATTATATTACTGATGTATAGTACAAAAAGTATTTTCTTATACTGGAACAAAAAGTTGTGCTCAATTCGTTTCGGTGCCACCGAAAGTTAAAAACGCAACGGCATAGGAATTTTTCGCACAAAAAATTGTAAAAAACACCAAAAACGGTGCGAAATGCACCGAGTTGGCAACGCTGATATTTATTTTTCGGATGAGCTGTCATATTGTCAGGGTTAGAAAATAGTTGAAAAGTACTTCTCTACAGTTTTTATTAAAATTTTTTAAATAGGGTAGAAAAGAATGTTTCTAGCGTCATAGAAAGAAATTTTACTTTAGATTTTTTTTTTTTTTTTTGAGAGAATATAAAAGAAAACGCAAAATGAAACGTGGCAACACTTGACTGCAACATGAACTACAAATGAACATGATGAACAATTTTGAATTTATTTTTAAATTAAAAAAAAAAAAGGAAAAATATATAATAAGCTTTAAAATGTTTTGTTTCAACTATTTATGTTAACGAATAAAGTGCAAATTTTGCAAGTACGAGTATATTTTCAGATATATTTTTCTTTGCTTTTAACCACCATATTAAATCACAAATAAACTTTAAATTAACAATGCAAGCTTTTTATTAACAGATCAACTGAACAGATTCATAAATGACAATTTTAACGAAAGGAACGAATTATTTAAACAAATAACAGATATTTTAAAATGATGTTTGCGACAGAGTGTAAGTTTAAGTGTAATTTTTTTTTGCGAAATGATTGAAAAATGTTTCGATTACTGGTTTTGAAAATTAAGAAAAAGTTTTTGTATCAAAACTATACGAAAAGGGGAAAAAACTATTTTGTGTTCTGGGTATTGCGGTGACCTTGACTAAAACATTCATTTGTAAACCTAACAACAGCTGAAGGTTTTCGCTTTTTTCTTTTCTTCGTTCTCATAAAAGCCTAAAGCTTTTAAACTATAATTAAAATTTTTTTTTGTTTTTTGTTTTTTTGCAATCATTTGTATCGTCTAGTCTAGTTTATCTAACTGCTGTTGTTGCAACTAGTCTTATACTTTCATATACATATGTATGTAGGTAAACTAAATAAATAAAGAGAAAATTATAAACAAGTAAGTATTAAATTTTTCTTTTCGTTTTGATTTTATTGGTTTGCTTAAAAATGTTCAAAGTAGATAATTTTAGAGTTTTATTGTTAAAACATGATTACATACCTGAATAGGAGCATGACACCTTGTATAAATGATTGGAAGTTGTTGTGCCTAGTAATGGAATTTTCCACTGTACTTAATTTGATATTTCCAAATACCTATTTGCGATACAATACACACAGACATACACGAGGAAGCGAATGTCATACAAGTTTTAGTTTTTTGAATTGTGATTTTTTTTTTTTTTGGTTATATTTTTTTTAAGAATAAATATTTCAAAAATATGTGTTTGAGAAAGGAAAATGGTGAAAATTTAAAAAACGAAAAACATAAAAATATAAAATAAAGCCAATGGTCTTTTGTTACTTTATAGTGTGTTTTTTGAGTGTTTTTCATGTTAATGATCAGAAAAGAAAAAAAATTATTATCAAAAGCGTTCTAAAACTGGAATTCAATTAAACTCAAAAAATAAATTAACACTTTGTTCAATTAACTACAAATAACAACTGCTTAATAACTCGTTATTATTATAATAAAGTGAATAACTAGAGGGTTTTTGTTTGCTATTTTTTTTTTTAGGGAGAGTGTAAATTGATAAACTTAACTTAATAAATATTAATTAGCCAATTTGAAATCATATAAAATAATGTTGGATTTTTTTCTCTTGACATTGACAAAACAATAAATATGTACATATGTATGTAATAACTAATATACTTCTAAGCTGCTTAGCGCACGTAACATAATTTATATTCAGCCCAAAATATTAAAACATTGCTTCTTCAAAGCAGTTAGTTAAGAGAGAGTTGTTTTTTCCATCACAGAAAATAAAAAGAACTGTGTCTATACCTTCAAAGCCTCAGCTTCAAGAAAAACTCATATTAAATCTCTTCTATTCTATACCCGCCTCAACTTTTCGAACAGGAGTTATAGAGGACATTTTAAGCTTCAAATTCAGAGCCATAATTTACTGTATTTAATGATAGAAAAGATGGCTGCATGCACCGTAGGCAAATTGCATTTTCAAACTTATTTGAAGTTTAAAGTTTAACTTTAAAGTTTAGCTTTAAAGTTTTTGAGGGAAAAAACTTGTGTAGTAGGAAATATCCCCCAGGGGAACAGGTTTTCCCTTAGCGTTTGCCTAACCAGGGCATTCTGTTTATCGGATAAAGAGGGAAAGGGGTCCCTCTTTTGTTGTAGCAAATAAAACTCTAGGAAGCCGCATGACTTATGTTGTATTGGCTTCCGAAACCCTTACCAAGGGTAAAAATTGGCAGAACGGTGATCAGCCTGGCCCCCGGATAGTTCTGCTTGCAATTCAACCCGGGCTGATTGTGTTCAACACAATACATCAAAATCAATTTCGCGTTTTACTTTTACGCTGCTCCTTGATGGGAAAAATACCATTCAAGCGAAGCAATGGCTTGAAAAGTGTTATGGGGACTCCGCTCCATCAGAAACAATAATAAAATGTTGGTTTGCTGACATCAAACATGTCGTAGAGACACCGATGATACAGAACGCAGTGGACGTCCAAATGAGGCAGTAACACCAGAAAACATAAAAATAAACCACAAAATTGTTTTGCATGATCGAAAAGTGAAGTTGCGTGAGTTAGCTGACATCGTAAAGATATCAAAAGAACATGGTGGGCTTTATATGGCATGAGCATTTGACTATGAGAAAGCTCTGATCAAAGTGAGTGCCGCGTTTGCTTACTGTTGACCAAAAACGAGAACGTGTTGATGATCCTGAGCAGTGTTTGGCCATGTTTAAACATAACAAAGCGAAATTTTTGCGTCGACATGGATCTATTACTTCACTCCGGAATCAAAACGCTCGTCCTCTGAGTGGACAGCAACTGGTAAACCTTGTCCAAAGCGCCCGAAAGCACAACAATCGGCTGGAAAGGTTATAACCTCAGTCTTTTGGGATGTGCGTGGTGTAATATTCAGCGTCTATCTTGAGAAAGGAAATGCCTTTAATAATGAACATTATATAGCGTTGTTGCAGCGTTTGAAGGCCGAAATTACAAAGAAACGATCGCTTATGGCAAAGAAAAAAATTTTGTTTCATGGAAGCAACGCACCGTGTCAAAAGTCAATCAAAACAAAGGCAAAACTGCATGAATTGAACTTTGAATTACTCCCACATCCATCGTATTCGCCAGCTTTGGCTCCCAGCGACTACTGCCTTTTCGCAGATCTGAAAAAAAAGCTCGCCGGTCTTTTTTTTCACCGCTGTCCGTGTTTTCTTTATATGTTCAATATTAATTTCTTTTCAATGCACATCATTACCTTCTAGTGTGGAAGGTGTTGGGCTAAATTTTTCTAATCTGAGCCGTGTCGAAGGTATATACACTGGGCACTGATCAGTTTTAACTAATTTGATTCCAACACTTTAAATGCCGCAGTAGGGTTTGTTTTAGGCTTACGTGTTGTTATTCTTAAAGTTAAACCTTCACGAACACTACTCCCCTTCTCATCATAACCTATTTTCCTAGTTCCAGTACAATGCACTGCATATGTAGGGGTCATCCCTTGAGTACAGGTCCAAGATAAAAAAAAAAAAATTATGCTCGAATGTCGAGGTTATCGCTGAAACTGAGGCCTATTTTGAGGCAAAAGATAAATCGTTGTACATAAGTGGTATTGAAATGTTGCAGCGGCGCTGGAATGATTGCGTTGCTTTGAATAAAGGTAATTTTGAACCAAAAAACTGTGTTTCCTTTGTTCCGCCGGGGATTTTTCAGCCCATATGTTATTGCTGTTACCAGGTGATTAAAACAGCCATTAAAACAATGAAATTCTTGTTACCACTTGCCCATTTTTTAAAGGACATAGAATACTCGTAGCGCAGATCCCAACGAGTGAATAATTGCCTTAAAACTCACACGATATAAGTGAAATGAATCCTCTATTTTGCAGCAATAAGATGGAAGTATGCAGGGTGCTTGTGGGCATCTGCCATAAACACCCCGTTATTATCACTGCCAGGGCAATCTACTCTAACCAATCAAATAAATATTTTAACAACTTTTACTTAAATTCGTTATTTTCCTCTCAACGAATTCTTATACGATTTTAAACTCTCATAATTGAAATGAAAAGAAAATTGTATTGCATGAAAGTGAAATTGAAGTTTTAATTAAGCTACATTTATTTATACTACAAAAACAACACATATAGTTGGGAATTTAATTTAGACTTTTACTTAAAGGGATAATAAACTGTACAAGCTAAAGCCAATTTGTGTCTGGGTTTGAAGGAGTTGTCTGGTGAGCTTTTTTTCTATTCAAAAATACAAGTTAAATACGTTTATACAAAAAAAAAAACTCTTTAGAAAAATTAAACATTTGTAGCAAGTACATACATATTTATAAAAATAAACTCATCAAAATCTAATTAATATGAATACGAGTTTGTTTATTTATAGCTCTTTTTATACACATATTAAATTAAAAAAAAAAGGAAGAAATAAAAAATTAAATAACTCATATATGTAACTAGCATTCAAGTAAAATCAACAACGTTTATTTTTATTTCTTTTATATTCAACAATATGAAAACTGTTCCAAAGAAACCAATCCTTTTAATCTCTAACTACTTCCAAAAGACAATAAACCCTGTAAAAATGAGTTTGATAGTTGTTTTTTTTTTTCCAATGTTATGTAAACAAATTCTAAGACATTTAGCTTTGAGTTTTTAATAAATATTAATATGCATTAGATATAGTATATAGTTTAATAACATGTATAGTATATAATTTTCAAATTGTTACTTTTTCAAAAGTTGAAAAAAAATTTCTATGGCAAATTGTTTATTTTTTTTTTTTTAATTAAATTATTAATTTGGTTTGTTTTGGTTTACGAAAAATACTTTTTTAAAAAAATAATTACTTTGTTTTGCAAATACTTGTTCAAAATCAACAATGGTTTTTACCGAAAAAGCAGCATGATTCCTCCGGAGAACGATTGAAAATTATTGTGCCGGTTAAGTTGCGTGTCCGGATCATATTTAATATTTCCAAAAACCTTTTAGTTTTCAATATATATTTTATTTTTTAGTTTTTGATGATTTTTGTTTGTAAGAATTTATAAGTAAGTAGTCGTATGTTTGTATTCATATATTTGATTTGAATTTGTGTCGTTTCATTTGGAGTTTTGAAATTGTTTTTTATGTGATTGTTTCAATAGTTTTTTTTTTTTTTTGATAAACAATAAATAAGTACACACGGATTAAGATAAATAATTTTTATTAGAGACATTTATTAATATAACTAAAATAATTTAAAATATTTTTTCTTGTTAATAGCTAAGTGATGTTCCTAAGGAAAATGGAGAGAAATTCTTTGCTTATTACAAATTAAAACTTCAAACGCAACATATCGCTCCTTTATTGCAACATAGTCATATCTCAAAAAATTTGCTTTTCGAGTTAACAATGCAGAATTTTTAACAGTACTACATTTTATATTGTGACAAAAATTTACTCAAATTACTTTTAAATTGTTTCCTACAAAAAATTTCTAAGACTTGTATCGAAACTAAAAATTTGAAAGGCAGCAAGCTTTTTTTTAATTATGACTATGTTGCAATAAAGGAGCGATATGTATGTACATTAAAGGCAGAATTAGTTTGAACGTTCTTTTCTGTTCTGAACCAGTTGTTTTGTTTTTGTCCGAACTAGTTCAAAGTAGTCCAAAAGCGTTCCATGTAACAATTTTTGTGCATTTTGAAAGAAAATGAGCGAGTAGTAAAATTGAAGTAAAAAATCCAAAGCTATTCGGGCTGCTACTCTCAGCCGAAAGGAAAGGGAAAGTAAACAAAGGAAATCCTTGTGACTTGCAATTCGCAATATAAATTTTATTAATTTCAGACTTAACTTTAAAGTCACATCTTTAAGCTGATCAGACATAATACTCAATTTTGGCTTAAACAGGAAAGTTGCCCAAATTAAAATTACGATATGAAGTTGTAAACACAACATACACTTGTTATTTTGCTTTTCATTTAATAAATACATACTACAAAAATCTATAGAAAATTTTACATTGTTTTTAATTTTACAGCTGTTGCCAATAATGCAAATCTTTTGTTTATATAATGTTATGCGTTTTAAGCGCCTAAACTCCCTAAAATATGCTATAAGCAGCATTATATTGCAAGATATACAATTGTGTTTTTTTTTCTGCATTCCAGCAGTTTTGGGTAAAATTTGCAAATTTAGAGAGTAATTTGCTTTTTACTCTCATTAGTCCGAACTAGTCCAAGATCTCGTGGAACACACTTTATATGTGCATGGTTTGTTTTTACTTTTTCGTTCTGTTCTGTTGCGGACTAATCTGTTGAAAATAGAATTCAACGTTAAGTGAAGGCCAGACATGTTTTTTTCAGGTATGGAAACATTAATTTTTTATTCAAATGTATATAATTTTTTTTTTTGTCAAAAGCTAAAAGAAATTTATTTCAATTAAAGATTTTTAAAAGTTAATACATTTTTATCAATTAAGTTACTATGGATGATCAAGGGAATATTTTTTTAGCGGGGAAAAAATTATATTTTGTACAAGAAGTGTCATAAATTCTACAAATTGTGAGAAAGAAATGGGCTGTTTGATCACCATTTCTAAATTATTTGTTTCTTTTTTTGTTTTTTTTTTTTACACAAGATAATGTTTAGATGTTTTTCTATTAATTATGCTCTACTGTAAAAAACAGCTGAATATTTTTACGGAAAAAGTAATTGTAAAATATTTTCTACAGAAATGTACGTCACAAAACGGCAACAGAAAGTAAACTCTAATGAGGCCTTAAGGATTGATTTCAAATTGACATTGATTTGAAATCAGGCATTTTTTCAAACCACAAGTGCATGACACTGATTTGAATTTAAATTGAAAACAACAAAAAAGGGGAAATTATTTTAAATTTAAGCAATTCATTTATTCTCAACTTGCTTTGAAATGCAATTCTCAAATGTTTGTCAAATGTGGATTGTAAGTGTTGCCAAGCATGTAGGTGTTGCCACATGTAAGGAAAAAGGTCAGATTTTGTGTGCTTAGGCTTATTGTAGAGAATTTTTAAATTATCACGAATGTTTAACACTATTATTTGTTATTATACTATTCTGATTTTTCCGGCTATGACTAACATTATTATTTATTATTATAATATGGTTAATATTATTATTTACTATTATAAATTTTCCGACTATAAGGAAAAATCATTGCCCAAATTGGATGTCGACGCATTTTCATCCAATTTGAATACAACGTTAAATAAAAATAAATATTTTCCAGTAACGCCAAAATTATCAAAATCCTTCAAAAGCTTTAATTACAAATATCAGCTAACTGAGCATATTATATAATATGATATCTACATGTCGTTGATCTCAATAGAAAGACTCTAATTCGCCTTTTTCCGTACATAAGTTTGTTAATGACTTTAACAAATTTCACCTTTAATGGATTAAACAGCGGGCTTTTACACGTAATTATACAATAAAAGTCGCATATTGATGAAACTAGTTTCTGTGTTTCTTGTGTTTTTTTCAACTCCTGCAAAGTTGCATCCATGATATTTTTACTTATTCCATCACAAAACGCAAATATCATTTTGAGTTAGATTACCATTTTGAGTTAGATTGCGTAGAGAAAAATGTAGGTAAATATTTGTTTGGTTGTAGGAGAAAATAACGATTTTTGTACGCTATGGTAGCGATTTAACAAAAATTATCCTGGCAACACCGATTGTGATGTTCAACACAAATAAAACTAATGGCGTTTTCTTTTCTAACAAATATATTACAATTATACTACCCTTAGCCGGTTTCTATGTTCTTTTCTAAAAAGTAGGCAACAGTGGAAATAAAAAACGTTTTGTTTTTCTAAATATGCTGCATGAAGAAGTGCAATATATAAGCATATTTGGCCTTTAACTTCAAGTACAGAGTGAAATATTGCCCTTTTACCAATCTGCGTGCTGACATTATACTGACCTATATTTATATTGTATGTAAAAATAATTATTCTAGCTTTCATAATTTATTGATAACTATTTCAAAAACAAACACAAAAGAAAAAAAAGGTATGTTAAATTATGAATATGTATGTGTTTTAAATTAGTAATGCCGACGTTTTGAACACAGCAAATTTTGGTATAAAAGCACTTTAAAACTGAAGTGCTAATTGCACTTTATTGTTTTAGACCAAGTGTGCCCAGCCCTATGCGCTTGATGCTCAACTGTTTTTGTAAATGCGCTTAGCTATAGCGCTGTGCTCTTTAATAGCAATGAAAAATACAGAAACAACTTCATCTTATAATATAAGACTTAGTTTTTTGTTGTTTTCCACTGCACGCCCACAAAAGCAAAGCAACAACACTTTCGCGTGCTCTGTTGGTACACATTAACGACAGCGATTATCAGTGTGAATTTTGTTTTTGTAAATGTTTTCCTTCTTACAACAAAAAATATTAAATAAAAAAATAGTTTTCCCTCAAATGCATTGGTGTTTACTCTTCCATATAGAACTTGTGGGCACCAATGTTTTAGACACTATTTTGTGTTCTCTTGTAAACGTAGAATATGTAGCACTCCTTAAAAATCGGGTTAGCATTTAAAATTTTGCCTAATCACATGTAAAATTTTATTTTTAAGAAAAGAAAACGCCATAATTTTTTGTGCTTAAATTGAATTTTTACTTCAAATTTTGGTTTTTATCTTTTGTTAGAATAGCCACGCTTTTGTAATAATTAACAAACATAATTTTTGCGTTTAGACAAAAAATTAATATTTAGAGATTTTTTTGTTCCTAAAATTCAGATTTTGTATATGGCAAATGAAGATTTTTCGACAAAAATATCTGGCAGCACTGCTTCTTTCGTTAATAAGTACAAGCAAAATGCGAATTTTCTCTCCATTTTCAAAAATAATCAGGTATGTGATAGAAATCCATTGTTTTGAAAAATATCGTTTTCAAAAGTTGTGATGGAAAACGGCCGATTTTGAAAAAGAACTTTATACAATATTTTTATGTCTGCCTTTTGAAATCCAGTCAAATATTTAAAATACGATTACAGTTAAATTAATAATCAAAAACGTCTCTAAAAAAGTGAAGAAAATTGGTTATATACGGGTTTTGAAACATTTTCAAAACAAATAAATTGTGGTCATCACACCTATTTCTTTCTTAAATGAATAAATTTTGAGTATTGATTTCTATCACACACCTGACTATATACCTAGTTGAACGTATTTAGTGTAAGTAAAAAGTAATACAAATGTGTGTAAGATTCTAAACAAGAGTTGTAGACTCTTGGTGGACTTGAGTCAATTGGCTAATTATATTACGCTAACAGAAATTTCCTAATTTGAACCCTTTAAAAGTAATTTCAAACGTAAAAAGGAAATCATGAATATAAAAGTATATTCCTAAAACATTTAGATGTATAAACTAAAATCCTAATTAAGTGAACCTCTAAACCTAAACTTTTTTATATGTTAAACTAAAACTATAATTAAACTAATATGTATGTGTATTTGAACTATTTTTTGTATTTGACTAAAACGTGTAGAAATTAGGAAAAGTGTTAGTTGTTATGGAAAGAAAAATAACTCTAAAGAAAAATTAATGTAAATTTTATAAAAGTGTGTGATCGTTATAAGGGCTTTGAGGTAATAGTTAAGTGTGTTTGATTTGTAAATATGTATAATAGAAAGCATAATTTTGTTTATTTTTATGTAAAGTTTAGATGTTTTTATTTTAGTTTGGAACGTATTTTTGAACTTACCTGCATGCCAATAATGGCATAGATAAAAAATAGCATGGCTATCAGTAGACAAACATATGGAAGTGCTTTAAATGATTGTACAAATGTCCACAGGAGAATACGTATCGTGTATCCTTGACGCAGTAGTTTAATTAAACGCGCCGCACGAAATAAACGCAGGAAGCCAACATTGATTGAGTTCGACTGTAAAATATTTTTGGTCAAACAACAAAATGAATTTTGAGCATGAGGTTGGGATGGGAAAGAGATAGCAAGAAATATAGAAAGAGAAAACAAAAAACAAACAAACAGAGACAAACAAATAAACAAAAGATATTATCAAATTAGCAGAGTATTTTGTTGTTAAAGTTTTCAATTTGTTTGTATTTTTTAAAGTTGTTTGTAATTATTGTTGTTTATTGTTTTACCACAAAAGGAACAAAAAATAAAAAAAACGTTACAAATAAAATTTTGTTTATATTTCAAGTAAAATAACAAACAATTTAAATAGTTAAGGCCTAAATCATAAAAAATACTACAATCAATTTATCAAAAGATTAACAAACAAATTTTAGATGAAACGTTTATTCATCAAGCTTTTCTAAAGAAAACATATTTTTTATGATTAGGCCCATTCTTCTTAGAGGTTTGTTAGTAAATATTTTTGGTTGTTAGTAGATCTTTTTTTTTATTTTAAAAGGGTTTGAACGAAAAACTAACTATTTTGGTAAGGCGTTGAAGCATTGTCCTATTGCAGTTCAATAAAAAAGTATTGCAAACGGAAACAAAAATACTATTCTAAGCTTAAGGGTCACAAAACAGAATCCAGAAATAATGGGGTGTTCAAAATATGTTTTTCAGCTGACTCAAACAATAACAAGTATTGTCAAAAGCAGTGCAGAGTAGCAAAATCGCTTGTTTAATTTTTTAACAATAACAACTTCTATTATAAAACGATAGAGAATCGCACTACAGCTGACTGAAGCAATTAAAAGTTATGTCAAAAGCAGTGCTGAATAGTAAAATCTCTAAATCGCTTGTTTAATATTTGTTAGCAATAACAACTTTTGTTTTAAAACAATAGAGAATTGCACTACAGCTGACTCAAACAATAACAAGTATTGTCAAAAGCAGTGCAGAATAGCAAAATCGCTTGTTTAGTTTTTTAACAATAACAACTTCTGTTAAAAAAACGATAGAGAATCGCTCTACAGCTGACTCAAACAATAACAAGTATTGTCGAAAGCAGAGCAGAATAGCAAAATCGCTTGTTTAATTTTTTAACAATAACAACTTCTGTTATAAAACGATAGAGAATCGCACTACAGCTGACTGAAGCAATTAAAAGTTATGTCAAAAGCAGTGCTGAATAGTAAAATCGCTAAATCGCTTGTTTAATTTTTTTTTTTTAGTAATAACAACTTTTGTTTTAAAACGATAGAAAATCGCACTACTAACCATATTAGGCATATCGTCCAAATATGTTATGACAGTTAAAAAATTTTCGAACAAAAATGTCCTAAACTAAAAGGATGTTTTAAACTGAGTTTATTTGAATTGACTAAACTAAACAGTAAACATCTTAGCTGGCTCAAATAAAATAGTTCTCTAAATTATGCTCACAGCAGTCATACTTTTTTCATGCTAATAGTTTAAGCTTATGACCTTTTTATGAAGTTTTCTATGCTTCCAAAAAACAGCTGTTCTATGAGACACTTGCCGCAATTTTGAAATTTAAGCAAAGTTGCCACACTTTCATCGCATTTAAATAAAAACGATTACTTATGACTGAAAAACCGAACTTTCGTTTAAAAATAACTTAAATTAAAATGAAAATTAACAAATTTTATATTTACGTGCTGTTCATAGAACACAGACGAGCAACTCGACTAGAAAATTTGTATGAAAGTTACTCAATTTTTTGAGTGATTTCCGTATAAAATTTAATAGACGAGTGCTTGTCTGTGTTCTATGAACAACGCATTAAATATGAACGGAAGATATTTGAGTGAAAGCTATCCAAATTGAGCAGCTCACTACTAAACGAAAAGTGTTCAGTTTAATGACTAGCTCATTTCCTTCAGTGAGATGATCCGTTCAATTTAACCCGTTCATTCATAATCGACACAGCTCTAGTCAGTGATACAGTGACGAATGTACATTTATCGCTTGATTTCTATCTGGTTTCTTTTCTATTTTTAATTTTGTTTTTCTTTTCATATAAAATTTATTAACAATACAATTAGTTAAACTTAATTTTTACTTCAATTTTAAGTTAAATGTAAGAAAATTAACTAATTTTTTATAGAAATACGAAGTCAAAAACTGGGCCTAACTTTGTGCTTAGCAAATATATTTTTTTATATCGCTGTAGGACATTGCTTCAGTAAAGCCTTTGCTTACTTTTTTATTTAATTAATCTAATTAATATAAAAAAAAGTCTAATTATTTATGTTGGGTGTATTTTTTAAGATTTTAGTTGTTTAAAAGAAATTAATAAATCAATATAAAGAAAAAATTAATAAACTAACTTTTAAAACTTCATAAAAACAAACTTATTTTTATTCAACTAATAATACATACAAACACCAATTATCGTAAAAAGAGGGAAACAATAGAAAAAATTTTGGGGTTTTTTACAAGTCGTCACATAAAACTTGACAAAAGCTACGAGTACGTTGAACTATATTTTTACAGCTCAAAATTTTGCAAAAAAAAATTTAACAAAATATTAAAAAAAAAACTCAATTTACAATATTATCATTATCATTTTTTGTTTAAAAGAAAAGGGAAATTTTGCATTTCATACAGCTTAAGAGATTGAGTGAAAAATGTGAATGTCGTCGGTCAATAGTCCAGATCTCTGGTATGATGTTTTTTACACTAAGCATTTTAAATTAAATTTTTCTTAAATAAAAACTAAGCCAATGATTATAAAAAATTTATAAATTTTCCATAAAAATATGTAACTTATAACATGTTATAAACTTAATTCAATTTTATACACTAAAATAAAAGTAGAAGCCGATCAAATTATATCTAAGTAAATTTGGTAAAATTCCAATTATTGTTAAAAAAAACTTTCACAATTGTGGAAAAAATCTAAATATATTAAAGACTTTGGGTTAACAAAAAAAAAAAGAAAAAGACATAAAAAATGTAGACAGTTTTTCTTAAACTAAAACTGAATAATTTTCAATAATAATTTGGTATAACAACTTCGTTTAATGAAATAAAGCGTTGAGTAAATAAAAGAATGTTTTTACTTCTAATGCCACAACAAATATTTATTCTTGCAACAATTTAAGATATGAGTGGCATTAGAAATTATTTTAAATGACCAAAATATTTTACGCAGCAACCGGTTGCCAGGGAACTGGAAGGAGCACAACCGGCGCAAAGACGCAGACCGCCTCGCAGTATGGCCTCGCCGCTTTATTTGTATTTTGTGTTTCTTTTTTAACTGCATAAATAATATAATTTACTTAGCAATAGTTTGCACTTTACAAAATTAAAAATATTTAAATAGAATCTAGTTTTTACCATTCTTTAAACTAAAACAATATATTTAAGTGATGTTTCTACAGCGCAAACTAGCGACTAAAAGCGCTCATATTTTTGAGTAGTTTCAGACAAGTCGCTTGCTTGAGTTGTGGCAAAACATCACATTAGAAAGATGAAATACTTAAGAGATTTAATTTTATAACAAAAGTTTAGTTTTTAAGTAATAGGTATTTGATTAAAGGAAAGGTAAAAGTTTAATTTATTATAGGACTAGCATATTTTATGGGGGTTTTAGATTTGAAATTGCTTTCATTTCAACACTCTATTTATAAATTTTTTAAAATATTACATTAATTATATGTTTTTTTGTATAAACTTTTAATGTTAAATAGTTTAATTGTGAAAGCATTTTCAAAATATAAGATTATTGATTTGCTAAAACTGATCACAGTTTTGAGAGGTTATTGCAAACATGCAGAATTTTTTGAGATTCTTGATTAATTTTTTTTTATACCCTACACAAAACTGTAAAGGTTACATATATACCCGTAAATTGGTTTGTAATATCCACAATTTTCATTTCCGACCCTATAAAGTGTACATACATTTCTGAAGCAGTATTGATAGAAAATCTGATTAAGCTAAGTCCGTCTATCCGCCGTAGTAATACCGTTTCCGAGGAAACCATAACATTTAGAAAACATTCTAGTACTCAATCGATTCATGAGTTTGCTATTGAAATTCTGTAAAATCGGTTCACATACAGCTGAGATACATACATATATGCAAAATTAAAAAAAAAAAATTTATGAAAATTTTTGAAAAAAAAAATTTCTTTTGGTTCAAACTTAATATAATTATTTGGTATGGCGATTACAAGCCGAAAAAAATTTTCCCTGACATATATATGCTAGCATATTTAGGTTAAATTTGTAATATATGCTATAAATTTACGTGACTACAATCCTACTTGTTTTGCTTTGTAATTTTTACAGTATTTACTGGAGATTTTGGCAATTCTGTAGTCCGATTTTAGGAATTTCCAATAAACTCGCAACCGTATTGCTTAACGGTTCGGAATTGATTTTTTACATTCTGTGCATGTTTTTGCTGTGGCACGTGTGTCTGAACTATTCATGGTCATTCGCTTTAATACGCAAATTGGAGTTGGCCAATTGCTCTGAGCGAAGTAGGGAAAGTTTTGGCGAAACTCGAAGCTAATTTTGGGACTTCCAAAAAACAAAAATCGAAACCGCTTCGCCATTCGCTTCGGAATCGTATTAGTCCGAAAATTGAAGTTGCCATAGATAGGAAAGTGAAAGGGCTTTGGCGATTCCCAAAGCCGGTTTTGAAAAATTCCAAAAAAAAGAATCTGAACTGTTTCGTAACTGGTTTGGAGCGGGGTTTTCAGTGCGCGTTTTTGCCGTAGAACGTGAGATAATTGAAGCTGCTGTATTGCTTCCTGGAAAGTGAGGGGATTCCTACAATTCCTGCAGCTGTTTTTGCGAAGTCCAAAAAAATTCGGAAACGCTTCGCTAATCGCTTCGTTATATGATCATAAATGTCTTTCAATATATTTTAAAAAACTAAAATATACACTTTGATATTTAACTAAAAGGTTGGAAATAATTTTAAGAATAAGCTTAACTAATAGTAAATGAAAAGTGTTTATTATTGTGAATTAAGCATATGGCGCTTTGTGATATATATTTGGTATCTCGAGCGCACAACGCCTAATTCGCAATTCTCATTTACTTTTATTTAAATTTATTCCTAAAATTATTTCTTACTTTTTAGTTCGATATCGAAGCATGTTTTAAGTTTTTATAAACCGAATTTTTGTTTACAAGCTACATAATGGATTTAGCAAGCTGTGGTTTTAGTCAGAAAATAAAAAATTTCACTATGGGTCCATGTATACTCGAGATAGTGCCTAAACCGATTTTTTCATAAAAAACTTAAGCAACTTTTATTGCTTAAAAACATTTCTGATTATAAAAGGAGGATACTTAAATACAGAAAATTAAAATTTCCGATATCGTTCCATGCTTAAAATCAGTTACAGTTATACAAGGAGATCACCAAATAGATAAAATTTAAATTTTTGATATCGGTCCATATATACTGGATATATAGTCTAAGCTGAATTTTCCTTGAAAAAATTTTCTTAAGCTTAAAATAAGTTCTGATTATAAAAGAAGGTTACTAAAATAAAGAAAATGAAAATTTCCAATAACGGTTCATACATACCTGAAATATAGCCTAAACCGATTTTTCCGTGAAAAAAAATTTTTTTTTTTGCCTTAAAGCAGTTCTGGTTATAAAAAGAGTTTTTAAAATACAAAAATGAAAAATTCTGATATCGGTCCATATATACCCGAAACATAGCCTAACCTGATTTTTCCTTGAAAAAAAATTTATTTATTTTTTTTGCCTTAAAGGAATTCTGGTTATAAAAGGAGTTTTTAAATTACAAAAATGAAAAATTCTGATATCGGTCCGTATATACCCGAGACATAGCCTAACCCGATTTTTTCATGAAAAAGATTACCTTTTTGGCATGGTGATTGTAAGGCACACAATTTTTTCCCCCGATATCGGTCCATATATATCCGAGCATATTTAGTTCAAATTTGTAATATATACTATATATTAACATGATTATCGTGAAGGGTATTTTAAATTCGGCCCAGCCGAATATACTACACTCTTACTGTTTTAAATTCTGCATGTTTTCAATAAATCATCTAGAATAAATAATAGCATTAAAGTATAGAGTTAAAAAGCAATAACTTACTAAAGTTATTTCTAAGTAAATGAGATAGATTTCTTAAAATAGAGACTAATTTTCAGTATCTAGATACTAAAGCATAACTTTAAAAATATGTAGATGCTAGAAGTATTTAGTAATAAAACAACGAAATTTTAGTATACAATAAACCAAAAGTAAATAACTTAATAAGATTTATATACAATACATAAAACGATAAATTTTGTTTAACTACTAGTACTTACATCCTGTTTTTTAAAACAAATTTGTATTTTTTTTTTTTTTTTTTTTTTTTTTTTTTGTATAAAAAAACAAATTCACGAATACAGATTTTTTTTCAGTAGTAATTGGTGTAAGTTTTTTTTTATTATTGTTATTGAATTTTTTTGTTTTTTTTTTTTAGTTTTTTTTTTTAGTAATAAGAAAACAAATTGATGTGATTGAAGTTAAAATTTTACCATTGAGTTGGCATTTAACAGGTTGGTGATTGTGGTTGTGGTGGAAAAAATATCGGTGGTGGTGGTGGTGGTTGGTTGGTGGTTGGTGATGTTGGTGGTGTTGGTTATTTTAACAGATATATATTTTGTTTTTAAGTTAAAAATTTTATAAGTTTAGTCAGGTTTTTTTTTTTTTGATTTTTTGGTTTTTTGTCAAGCAATTTTTGTTTAAATTGTCCATTTAAATATGTTTAAGAAAACACAATGCAGTGTGGCATAAATGTGTTTATAACAAGTATTCGAAAGGATTTGTAAGGAAAAAAATATATATATAACACAATCATTCCAAATTTGTCATATTTTCGTTAATTTTAGACAAAAATTCAAGTTGCCATACGCGCGCATTAGCCCCACAGTTGATCAATTGATTTCGTATAAGATTTTGATTAGATGTTTATCAAGATGTTGCAGTTGTTCAGTTTGTTTTATTTTTTTATTTTTTTTTTTTTATTTTTTAGTACACAAATTTTGTTGAAATTATTTAAGAAAAAAGAAGAAGAAAAATATGGAAATCTTTTATTCAAATATTTTAAAGAAATAATTAACTAATTAAGTTTTCAACATGTAGGAGGATTGTTGGTTTTGTTGGTTTGGAGTTTATAATAGTTTGTTTGGTTTACGCAAATTATAATTGAATTGATAACAACAACAATTGTAAGTTATTTGTAATAAAAGCTTTCTGAACATCAAGGTACGAGTAATACAAATAGTGGTGTATCTGATAAATAACAAGAACAAGCAGCAACATTTTGTAACCAATGCAACATATTTATTTCAAATTTTTTTATTTATTTATTATTATTATTTTTTTTTTTGCGTTAACTTCAATCTGTAAATAAATGTTGACTAGACAAATACTCGCAGGAAAACTTTAAACTATTTTTGTTTTGTTTTTCAAAGCTAGGGGTATGGAACAACTTTGTTTTTGGTAATATATTTTAAAGATAAACTTTAAGGTAAGTACGAGTAGCGCTAGTGGAGTTTAAACATGTTTTATCTCTTTTTTTTTTTTTTTGGATTTTTAGTTTGAATTCATTAACACAAAGTGGTGCAAGGTATAAACACAAATTTAAAGCCGGATAAATGAGTGGGGTTTCTTTCGTGGAAGAAACTAAGCCAAAGTCTGATGAATGCAATGTTGGCCATGATTCTATTAATTATTATAAATGTAGGAGGCGGTGTTTTAAATAAAGTGTCGTGAGGTTCTTATTTTAAGTGAAAATCTTTCAGCAATGGTTAAATGATTTTATAGGATTATCTAAATACTAACTGGATACAAGTATTAACGTTAATATTTTCTGAGCTTTTTTTTGTCAAAATTTTGAGTTATGTTCCTGCAGCATACTATTAAGCAAGTTCTATGTTTTCCTATGTAAGTTATTAAAAATTATTGTGTTAGTTAGTTTAGCTCTTTTTAGCTAATTCGGAGTTTGTGGCTGATTATTGAAGACAAAGAATATGAGGCCATACAAGAATTTTAAACTTGATGCCAGCGATTTTTAATTAGCCAACAGACTACATTACTTTTAGTTTTTGAAATAATGTTCAATGAGTTTGAGATACTCGACTCTTATCGCTAAGCTTATGCTTGTAAGGCAACGATGGACATTTACAGGCAGTTTATCAATTTCGAATGAAAATGAATGCGAAAGAAAGCTAGTCACTCACATTCGAATCAATTTGGGTTTATCTATCTCACTATTATTCGTTCGCATATTATTATGTATTTTCATTGAGATTTGACATATCGTTCGCATAAAAAAATGTTAGACGAACCCAAATCAAATTTCTTTCGCTTAGATTGCGAACGCAAGCACGCTGTCGAGATTGGTAAACTGGCTGTTAGTCATACAATTGTTTATAAGCAACGCCTTCTCTTTCTTATGCTCTTTAATTTAGTCGTTTACTAGGCGTTGGCGAATGCACATGTTAGGTAGATGCTTAGAGCTTTTTTCCAATTACAGTGGATGACATAAATGACAATGCAAAATTATTTTATGATAAACAATGTGTTTGTGTATGTTCAATGCATTTTGTGCCATCAAACATTTAACTTATATAGAGAAAGTGCTATTAAGAGACATTATGATTACTTTCATTCTAAAATGAATAAATATTATAACATATTTTTGTGAAAAAATTATTTTGGACTTAAAATTCATTTGTATTAAACAATGTAATAAAATTAGTTCTACTTCTTTGAAACATATATTGCTCTTACAAAACAATCCTAACAGCATAACATAGACGACTTAATTCTTCATACGAAAATCTTTTGGTTAGTTTTGCTTGTCACAGTACTTTAAATTACTATCAAATTATCTCACTAACACAAGTGCCAAACAAATTTGTTCACCACTGTTAGAAAGTTTTTCAGGCGGAAATACTTACAGGCTGCCATCATTGCATGAGCAAGAAGGCCGTGGGAATGTTGAAATTTTTGTCGGTGCTTCTCTAACTAAATTCATACATAACAGGCAGTACAAGCTGTCAATGCTGAGCCCAATGCAATGGCTAAGAGCATATTTTCACGATGATTTCAAAACTTGTCTAAACGGCATGTCTTTGTTTTTTTGTACTGAAATATTCAAAGAGAATTCATAACAGATGAAATTGAGAGCGCCGGATTTCAATGCAATAATCAAAAAATAAAAAATTTTAATAATTTTTTTAATAATGTATTGGAGCTTGAGAACAAAGAATGACCTAGGATCTTCCCTAATCCCACTAGCCATTTTCGCTTTCCAAGCTCAGATTAGACAGCGTTTAATTTTCACGAAATAGTTTAACATTTTATGAAATAATTAAAAGTTTTTCCTTTTCTGTAAATATTTTTTATTATAACGTTATAAACAGCTTGTTTTTTATGTTTCGCAGCTGTCTATATGTCGACATTTCATAGAAGCTACTCTAATCATTAGTAGACTTTCGACATTTTTGAAAGATATTCTCAAACATATAACTTTATGTCCCAACAATCTAAATAAATTATTTAGAACTTAACAAGCAAATTGCTTCTTTCAATCTTCCTTCCAAGTCTTAATTCTCTGTCATTTCTGACCAATACAATCAAACTTTAAAAATTAAAGTGAGCTTGCTTAAACTTTTCTTTCAAAGATCGTGTTCATCGAGCTGATTGCTGTTTTTAACAGGCTTGTATTAGTTTCACTTGTATGTTTGCTTGTTTGTTTGCCACACTCGAAATCCATGCCATATCGCTCCTTTATTGCAACATAGTCATATATCAAAAAAGCTCGTTTCGAGAAAAACGCATTTAAAATTTTTAGTTTCCATACAAGTCTTAGGAAATTTGTTTTAGAAAATATCTCCTAAAGGAGACAGTTTAAAAGTAAATTGAATAAATTTTTGGCACAATATAAAAGGTAGTACTGTTAACAATTCTGCATTGTTAACTGGAAAAGCTCATTTTTTGAGATATGCCTATATTGCAATAAAGGAGCGATGTGCAATATAGATATCAAATTGTATATACATACAATGTTGCTGCTTTAGTGCAAAAACTGGAGTTGCCTTTTGATTCTGTGGAAGTGGGTGGATTTTGGGGATTCCCAAGCCGATTTTGGAAATTTATTTATTTATTTTGTTCGTGTCAAAAAACGTGAAAGAGAATTGATAAGAAACTCTATGGTATGACTGCAGAGACAAAAAAAACCAAATTGAAATTCTCCACTGTCTATGCAAAACAATAAGAAAACATTTTAAAGACTCAGAAAATATTTAACGTTACGTATATTAATGAAATAAATTGTAAACTACAGACATACACAAAGTATTATACAATAGAATATTTAAACTTAGATTTTTAATTGTTACATGTTAACCCATCAAAGTTTTGATTAAAACGTTTGAAAAAATTCTGTATTTAATTAATGATCTTTATGTAGTTAAGTCAAAATATATTGATTTATTATGTTGATTTTGTATAAAGCATTAAAACTTAAAAAAAAAATTAAAGAATTTAAATTAAAAAAAATAAACAAAATACTACATTATGACAATATGATTTTTGGCCCACTGTGCAAGTGCCAAAAGTGTTAAAAGAAATAGAAAAAAAAACATTTAAAGAGTTAATTAAGAACTTTGAAAGGAGTAAAATCACTTTTAAGTCAGTGATTCAAATCGTTACCAAGTGTCAAAGTAGCAGTGTATAGTTGCAAAAGCAAAAGGGAAGGGGATAAGAATTTATAAATATTTGAAATGTGTACTCAAGAAACGAAATAATTGAAATAATGTATGAATTTAATTAAACATGCCTTTTTTTCAAAATGTCAATATGATCTAGTTTAAGGTGCATTTTAACATCGGTTTTGTTGAAATTATTTCTTTTTTTTTTTTTTTTTTTTGCTTCTTAAAAATCGGGCTTAAAGTGATTGGTATTTAAAAGAATTTGTGCAGAGAAAGCAATTTAAATAGTTTTAATTTAATATTTATGTAGTGAAGTAAATAA